>JAZHFQ010000733.1:2550038-3825057 GCA_038387885.1 Spodoptera picta | reverse complement strand
TGAGGCTGACTGATTCGACGAACAATACCAACCTAAAGAACATTTACGTGGGTCGCACAAATACTCAGTGTCAGAATATATATAGGTAAATAGAAAAGAAATGGCGAGGCTCTCACACGGTCCTAGCACTAACAATTGCAATCAGTCACATGTCGTCCATTTGTGTTTTCTTTATTTAACCCTCTGCTTGAGTTGGTATTCTAAATCAGTTGATTGAAGGCGACTTACACCCAGTAGTTTTCTACAACCTTTATACCAACATATGGAATAAGGATACATGGTCTTTCATTCAGTCTTAGAAAAACAGCTCAAAGTCACAAAATTGTGAAATACACACTTTTAATATTGTTATTTATTGAAACTCCAAAATCTATAAAGCAATAAAACACTTCCTGCCTCAACTGTGAAATAGAACACATTTTTAACAGGGGCTTACAACTTGCTAACCAATTAAAAAAAAACTGAAGAAAAAAAAATTCAGGGTGTTGTGTTTTTAAAAAGCTGTGTCTATATAGGTGAGACATAAAGGAGCTAGCGTTAAGCTGAAGCAAGCACTTCCCTAACTCAAAGGCGTTCCACGTGAAAAGGAACTGAGAATGAAATGGAACACAGTTTTTAAAGTAGTCCTCATTACTGAAAATCGTTTTTTAAATTGTAGCGGTATTTTTACACATAACATAACATCACGCCTTCTATCGCCGTATGGGTAGGCAGACAGGGGTGCAGTGAGTACAAAAATCACCAATTTTTCATTATATATGTTATGAGTACCATGTAATAGAGGGTGAGTCTATTGCCATATACCAGGCACAATTCCAAACTTCGTGTTACTATTGAGCATTTTTAAAAAACTCAGTATCAAATACTTTGCCTGACCTGGGAATCAAACCCGAGACCCCTTAAGTCGCACTTGCGACCACTGGACTAACGCGGCAGTTAATGTTTTTAGTAGTCTACTATTATTATTTTATTTCAAATAACCCATAATTAGGCAATTTTGAAACATCAAAAATGGAATTGTTCGTCCGTCTGTCTGTCAGTGAAGCTAGGCGTTCGTACCAATATGTAGTTTCGAATGGAGAAGAATGAATAAGAAACTCCATCGTTCTCTCTCATTTTCACGATTCTGGAATTAGCACCAGCGTGCTTAGGTACTCTTTAAACCATAACATAACATAACATCACGCCTTTTTATCCCCGAAGGGGTGGGCAGAGGTGCACATTACGGCACTTAATGCCACTGTACAATGTAACACCCACTTTTCACTATTTATGTTACGAGTCCCATGTAATAGGGGGTGAGCCTATTGCCATATACCGGGCACATTTCCAGACTCCGTGCTATTACTGAGAATTTTTAAAAACCCAGTAATACTTTGCCCGACCCGGTATTCGAACCCGAAACCCCTTGCCCGGCAGTCGCACTTGCGACCACTCGGCCAACGAGGCAGTCTTTAAACCAATCTCAATGTTAATGCAATTTCAATCCAATAAAGACTCAATAATTGTTCAATGTCAAAACTGTACAACCCTTATCGTAGCTGTTAAATTGGCATTCAGAGTACCGAATACAGCGAATCCACGTAATACGGCGTAATACGGATGCAATGGGTGCTAGTATTGAAACTCAAGAGTAAGATATTTCACAATAACAATGTCGATCGATCGGAATTGGATTCAAAAGTAAGCACTCCGGTCTCCCTGCTATGATTTTTTTAATATCTAATCGGTGGTCCATTGCATGGTTACTACAATTGTTGAATAAATTATGTTAAATAGATTTTATATTTTAGAATTCTCGGTCTCGTTAGTATACTTGAATACGTCGTGTCGTTGACTGTTTGATTCACAATTATGACTGATTTATAAGTCACTACTTGCGTAGGTACTTGTTTAACTATAGCCTAATTCAGTGGCAGAGGTTTCACTTACAAATAAAACAAAGATAGTTAATTAAAATTAGATAGTTTTAATAATATAGAGGTAAAACGTATTAAATACGGCAATTACAAAAGTAAAACACACATTATATCTGAGAGTACACAGCTAAACGCTTATTTTAATCACAGCTTCTTTGATGTTAATCGATAAGCAAAGACAATTACAAATATTTTTTTTATAGAAAATGCAGTCATGGAAAGCGGTTGCCATCCTCGTTAGCTTTGTCTCAGGTTTAAGAGAGGCGGATACCGTCGGAGCCAGCACACTGGCCCTTGCTGATCTTGTGGAGAGCTGGAAAATAAATAAAGTAGTGTTACAAAACTGTATGTTTTTATTTCTGAAGGCAGGTAGTAGATACAATTATAATGGCTTTTTAAGGGGGAAAATCATCGAATGACTGCTCCCGCCTGGGTGAGGTGGGAGGGAGTGTCAGACTCTTACTGACTAAAACCCACCCCGTTCCTACTCCTGCCCTTCGAGCCGGAGCCCCGGTAACCTCCTTCTCCGCGGCACAATTACAATGGCTAGTCGCAACAGTTTGTGCATACTCCTTTGATACAAACGTATGAGTTTATGTATGTCGGTTACTGCTATAAGTAGGTACTGAATAAGTGAACAATAGTAAAAAAAACTAATAATTATTTTCTAAACATTGTTTGAATGTACAATTAACCATTTCAGTATGTGTAACCTACCGAAAACTTAATAAAACATGTCGTT
This sequence comes from Spodoptera picta, assembly GCA_038387885.1. Classification (NCBI taxonomy): domain Eukaryota; kingdom Metazoa; phylum Arthropoda; class Insecta; order Lepidoptera; family Noctuidae; genus Spodoptera; species Spodoptera picta. The sequence continues at coordinate 3,822,396 of JAZHFQ010000733.1, read as the reverse complement.
TTTATTAGTTCTTAAAAACTTTTCTAGACAAGGAGCTATAAAAAAATGGAACATAATAATTGTAGTAGGTACATAGATAATAATATAGACATCTAGGTAACATGTTTGTCGTGTCAAAACTTGTTCAATAAGTTCATTGCCCCATGCTATTTCCTAGTATGTATGAACAAAGACGGTGTGCTAGGAACCACGTCATAGAAATCTCCATAGGTGGAGTTTTTAGCACATTTAGGTACACTTAATATTTACTCAAATGTTAAGCATAATGTGCATAGTATTTACAAAATGGTTGACTTAGGAAACGCACAAGTACTTAATGTTTTTTTTTTTAAGAATAGGAGGTAAACGAGCAGACGTATCACCTGACGGTATGTTATCAGCGCCGCCCATGCCCACACCCGCAACACTATAGGAGTCACAGGTGCGTTAGCGGCATTTTAAAAATAAATACGCTCTTTTCTTGATGGTTCGGAAATACCGCCGTATGTACTAAATGAATGCTGTATGAATGGTCTCACCATTATCAAAAAATATGTAAAACTCCTTGTCTGGCTACTTTTTGCTACGATAATCTAATGACTGAATCGTGATTATGATATGTGGAGGGCGCGCCACAAATCATAAAAGGAATTTCAATAGATTCTCAGTCAAATACGCCTTTTGACTTTTGATTTAGTATGTTTTTCTCTTTAAAGTACCTGTAAAACATCATTGATGGCTCACCCCCTATATTACATGGGACTCATAACATAAATAGTGAAAAGTGGGTGTTACATTGTACAGTGGCATTCAGTGCCGGATTAAGCCAGCGCGGGGCCTGTAGCAAATTCTGTCTAGGGGCCCTTGGTTTGCTATCGGTTCTCATTTGGGCATTGCCTAAATTTGGTGCCTTTCTTTTTTCTGGCGTCAGTCGATGATTTATAGAAAATATTGTCTAGAATGACATTACAAACGAAATTGTCTATGGGCTCATGTATGGAAATCTCAGTCTGGACTGAGTTATGAGCGATGAAAGGAGCTGAAGTCAAACATTTTACTTTGGTTTTTTTTATTCAAATCTTATGTCTTATACTATTATCTTATACTATTATATAAAGCGGAAGAGTTTGTTTGTTTGTTTGTTTGATTGAACGCGCTAATCTCCGTAACTACAAGTCTGATTTGAATAATTCTTTTTGTGTTGGATAGTGCATTTATCGAGGATGGCTATAGGCTATAAAACATCACGCTACGACCAATAGGAGCTGAGCAGAGCGTGTGTTTGTCAAAATTCCCAACTTTAAATTGCGTGCAACTGTACGTCGGGCACAGGAACACCATATCACACCACAATTTATTCATATTGCCAGGCACTAATTTTTATTGCCTATTTTCTCTCAGTCGATAACTTGTGGGATGCTTCTAGGAGTTGTGTCATAAAGCTTCATGAGCGTCAGCTATGTTACCAGTGGTGTGTTGAGCGGTGGTAGCCGTGCGAACATCTAATAAAGTATATTTTGTTTTGCCATTGACTCCTGGTGGGAGACTCATCTACTTTATAGTTCGCATAATCTTTTGTAGAAAGGAAACCGTCGACTTTGTAAAGTGATATACGTCAGATGAGCGTATATTTTTTTCATATAATGTGATCAGTCGAAATATAATCCATCACTTTGTGACTGAATGACGATATCTTTGTACATAATCTTATGCTAGCTGTAGATTAAAGTATTAACTGTAGTTAAATTAGTGACTAACCGGGAGTAGGTCGGGAGAAGTAGACAGAAAAAAAATTTTTTCGTGTTTCGACGATTGCCACTACTCAATCCGCTATGCCGCAGCTGACAAACATAGCATTTCGTGATAGGGCTCAGTAAAGTATTTTGCGGGTTTTCGACTGAGAGGATATTGAAACTTACATGAAAATCTGTCATAGGCCATAAACCGTATACATAGGTATGAAGTGAACACGCTAGCCAAGCAATCGAAATGTTTTTTTTTACTTCAGCAGTGGCCAGTTAATGGTCGACTCTGTTATGATTCCGTGGCCTTATAAAAAAAAAGAAGTCCACTGTAAGCTTTACTATATTCCTTGAAATCGTTTATAAACATTTATTACAGAATATTTCTGACAAGTAAATGAAGAAATATGCGTTGTGTTCGGGGATAAAAGGCGTAATGTTATGTTATAACAAAATGTACTGAGTCACAATCCGGTCGGGCACAATGGTTGCCATTACCACGGCTACATGATGTGTCACACCCTGTTGGCCACAGGTGCATAAAGACTGTTCTAAACTGTTAAATATTTTATACTGGGACGAAATACATGTAAAACGAATGAAGGCTATTGACACACCGTTTTATTGTCTTCAGTTTTTTACAAATACGCGGGCTCAGCCACGCACATAGATAAACCATCACCATAGACTATACTATGACCATAGAGTATACCACAGATACACAACATAAACTATATTTCCATTGAGGTTTTTGATTTTGTTGGTATCTACGTACATTGTATAAAATGTACAGCACAAAGGGGTTTGTATAGTTTTTATTTCAACGTTTGAGAAATTTAGAATTTAGCGGTCCTTCTCTGGCTTGGCTCTTTGCCATAGAGGCAACCGCTTCAATCCTCAATAAAGACATTTGTAATTTCAATGAAACAACAGATATTATAAGTTATTTATAGAATTTACGTTTACATTCTTTAATTGACTTTGAGTGTAAATAAATTATAATTATCCATTCGTACACGGCAATTCGTTTTATAAAATGCACCGCGAACTCAAATGTTTCAAATGACGAAAGTAAAACTTACAAAATTCTAACTCCCGAATACTGAAAGGCTACTGAATTTTAAATTGTACTTAAATATCGACATCTCTGTCATTTTCCAAAGAATTTGTAGAGACAGAACTATACTTAAGCGTGACTTAAAATTGCTTTTGAGTAGTAGTCAAATTTATATATATAAAAATGAAACCCGTTTCCCGTTGTCACGCCATAACTTGAGAACGGCTAGACCGATTTGGCTAATTTTTTTATTGTGTTTGTTATTGTCAGGAAAAGGTTTGTTTGACAGAAAAAAAACATGAAAATCCTACGTGAACGGGAGAAAACGGGATTGCGCGTACGAAGTCGCGGGCAGAAGGTAGTTGATTAAGAGGAACCCAATTTTTAATTGATGCAAAGCGACTGTTATTTGTCATTCGATCTTTGTAAAAACTAAATTGTGTCAGCGACAGTACCAATAGTTATGGGGTATTTACCTATATTACAAAACAGTTTTGCAAAATCACGCTCCACCGACACGCCTTTGTTATAATGAATGTAGCCACGTCTCTGTCATTGTACTTTTCCATTGAATAAGCTCTGAATATGGAAACATTTCGATTACGACGCAAAATCGATAATATAATTTGTTAACGGCCCACACAATGAACTTTTTTACAAAGTAAAGTTAAAGGGACTATGTATTCGACAACAGAAATATTAAAATCGACTTATTATGTAATGGTACAGGTACAATGGTACCGGCCATAATGTCTACTGCTGATTAAAGTCCTCTTCTCACACGGAGAAGGTATGAGCATTAATCACCATTCTTTAAGGTGGATTGGCATTGTCAGTATAATAAGGTTTTCTCTATTACTAGATATCATATCCTGCTAGATGCCAGCCAACGACTTTATTTACATGCCATTTAAGTATTACTTTTATGTCATCATATGCCTTATGCTTATGTCCTTTATTGGAAACAAATAAATAAACAGTTTACATGAACATTATTTATGTTGTCAACCAAAAAAGGGTGAGCGAGGTTTCTCTTTATTGTGCAATGTTTATGTTACGGAGTTGCAGATGTTGTGCAGTTGTCACAATAAACATGAGGTTGCACAATTTGTATTGATGTTGTTTTGTTTTTACATGTGGAACAAGAACAAGTATATACAAACATGTAACATCACGCCTTTTCAGATAAAGTCTTATTTAAAGACTTCGAACACTCCAACACTAAAGATCTTTTAAATTTAGTTCATATTAAAATATTTGACCAATAGAAACTACATTTAATGTTCCATGTAACCATTACACTGTGTCTAATGTCTATATTCCTTTTTCTGATTTTGGTACGTAAACATACTATAGCTAATTGCATCTTGTGTAATTTTTTATTTATTTATTGCAAAATATATATACATAGCGGTATTATACTACTTAGTACAGTACATCACCCTGTTAGGGCGCAGCAATTTAACTTATAAATAAGAACTAAATAATCATCTAATATATTATGTACTTAATCCATTCATTATTAACTTTTAGAGTTGTATCTTTGACTTTTAAAACCTTCTTTGAAGGTAAATAAAATTAAGCTATTAACCTTTATTTTATTTTTTTACAACTTTACCCCACACTGGGACTTTCTCCTGTGTCGTAGGTGCGTTTACAAACATACAAGTTTACATACACATGACACCCAGACCCGGAACAACAATCTGTGGATCACACAAAGAGTTGTACCGTGCGGGAACAGAACCCGCGACACAATGCGCGGCAGCCAATTGCCCAGCCACCGCACCAACCGTGCAGTCATTTTTAGCAACTTTATTCTTATTAAAAGCTATTACTATCATGCCATTACTATCATTAAAGCTACTTACTATCATGGTGTTCACAATTGTAGTTGTTCATGACACATTCATTGCCGAAGGACTTGGGTTTTTCGCCAGTCTTGCCGGCGCAGATGGGGTCCAGAGCGACTGAGCTGCAGTCGTGCATACACGCCTTCTTGCGAGCTGCCTCAGCCTTGACCTGCTTGAGGTCAGGCTTGTCTGGACGACAGGACACCGCCACTATCACCAGAGCTGGAACATAATAGCCAGATAGTCAGGACCTTGTATACGGACTTAGCTTCAGTGATGGATAATTCTATTTTTGATGTTTCATAAGTGCCCGTGTTTGGTTTAATTGAAATAAATGCTTAGACTTTGACTTTGAAGTTGAGCCTGATTCGTTCGTTTTGTATTGTACAAAAATAATGGTCATGTTACCAAGTTCCAAATAACATGTTTGGTTTAATGAAGTTAGGAATTTAATTGAAAATATGTATTTTTATCTCGATGTATGCTTAGGTACAAAGATTTTTACACCTACAACCCATAAGTATAATTAATTTATGAATGTTTTAAACAATGCAATAATTTATTTAAACAACTTTAAAACGTTTAAAATTTTTGGGATTGGTATGTACAGCAAATATCATGAAGTATTCTAGGCAAGATACAAAAATCCATTAACACATTCATTCAAAAATAAATTGTATTAAAAAAAACCCAAAGATTGAGCAAACACAAGCTTATTGTTAATCAGCATTTCGTAGTAGGATGTAATACGGAATACATAATTTCATTACCACATACCAAATCACACTAGGTAAAAAATAATTGCAAACACACTGTGTTCACATGAACAATATGAACATTCTAGAAAAACGGAGACCTACATGATGATGAGTCATTATTTGAATTAGGATTCATTACAATTTTGCTTGTTTCCTGCCTCCATGACCTCGTTGGATGAATGCGTATTAAGTGCAACTACAGAGTATGAAGTACAATCCACCCGCCTTTGGATCCGCTAAATCTCTTCTTTGGTTGAGGTTTTGATTTCGAAATTGTCACCGTGTAAGGTATTTTAGCTGGGCTTTAACCATCTCTTCAAAGGATTCTATTAATGATGTGGTCCTCTTCTTAGATCGTCTAGTATCTCTTCACTCGATCTTCTGAGGCAGATTCTTATTCCCCGGCATTGAGGAAAGAGAAAGTTTTATACCCAAGCACAATTCTGTTTGTTCCTTAAGGAAGTTAATAGACTTAAATGAATTTATTTAACAGATTTTTATTTATTAATATTTCAGAGCCTAGTGCAAATTATGACCCTACAAATTTCACTATAACGCGTCTCGTTTTACAACTCCCTAACAAAACGGAAGTATTTAGAGCTCATCATGTAATCAAGTTAAAGGATCATGCGCAGACGCAACTGACCTTAACCAGGCCATTAAGGTCGTCAAATGGTCATCTAGGTAATGACAGGAAGAGGGACCACTTTGCGCCAATGAGTACTAGTTTTTGTATGACGTAGGACTTGAATTAGGACTTGGAGCGTGGTGGAATAGAGTGGGTGAATTTGTAAACAGTTTATACCGAGGTACTACTTTTGTCGATGATCTTGTAAGTGGTGATTTTAATACAAAGAGGAGTGCTTTTAATAAAAAAAAATACATGACTTTTATAATACCTGTTTTTGAAACCTAAAAATAGGGTCCTTCAAGAAAGAAGTAAATAGGTTTTTTTAAGGGACGGAAAGGTGCATATAATGCCCCATATGTTGCAAACCTTCATAGGCACCCACCACGTACCATTACCATCAGGTGAGCCGTGCGCTTTTTTTGCCACCGTCGTGATATAAAAAAAACAATTACTTAGTAATCAACTTTATTTTTTGGTTTGCTTAAGTTTGATCCAAATGTACAGCAAATATGACCAGTGAAAAACTTTTCTTACTTCATACCTACTAAGCGGCACTTTTAAAATAAAAACATTTAACAATTATTTTTTAGAATTATTTTCCCTGTCAACCAATATTATTAGCCCTCAATTCAGGTGATAACTTTAAACCCTAGGTATCGACGTTTAATCAAATATAAACCTTATGAACCTGTCGTATTAAGTTTATAATATCTTGCTAAGTTAATGCCGGTTTTTCCTCGATCCTAATTAGATGCAGCCTTCTACATCAACAATATTTACACACACAATTCTTGGAAGACCTCTCTAATATAACAACACTGCTTACATATTTAAACAATATAAAACCAGTTCCCGGTGTTACACTTAGTTAAAAAATATATAATAGATACCTATTCGTATAAAAAATTCCTACATAAACTCGATGATACGCATGATAAACGACACAATAATAATGTTTATAACTGAGATGTATGAATGCGTACTTATTTTAAAACACTTTTGAAAACCTTTGGATGTATTAAAAAACATTAGTATTTTCAGTACAAAAAGTAAACAAAACTCACCGAAAACAAATAAAGTAGCTGCCTTCATTGTTATTTCACACGATTCTGCGTTTGACTACAAGATGCGAATAACTGGCTGGCGAGAGGGCCAGCCAATCCGCTTTATATCAACTTAGTGGGGCGCCCCAACGACCGTGATTGATGCAAATCATACACTCCTTGTCCATTGCTCCATATTCTAGATAATTTTGCCCACTCGTTAGTTAAAACCTGCCATGTACAGCATTTTATGATTTTATCTACGAAACAGTGATGTGGTGACTTTAAAGCTCGTTCATTGTTCAGAGACAGTTATTTTTATTGAATGATATGATTTTATCTTCAAACTTGTTTGTGATACTTTGTAGGTACTTACACCCACAGTGGCTAAGTAATATTTTATGTTCTTTTCAATAATTGTATGCTCAATCAGGCACCTACATTTATTTTTTCAGCTTAACTACATTATAACACATCAATCTACACTCATACAATAATGTAATGTGTTTAAGAGTAGAGTATATTATCCACAATAGACTAGACACTAATCTCAGCACCAACCAAAGGATGCCTGGTTGAGAATGCTGTTAGCATTAAGTCCTCCTTGTGCAATTGTATAAAACTTAAATAAATTAAGACTCCCTCGTTGGCCGAGTGCGACTGCAAGGGATCTCGGGTTTGATTCCCGGGTCGGACAAAGTATTACTGGGTTTTTTGAAAAAAATTCTGGTAGTAGCACGGATGCTGGAATTGTGCCTAGTATATGGCAATAGGCTCACCCCACAGATATAGATGTACTATCTATATCTGTGGCTCACCCCCTATTACATGGGACTCGCAACATAAATAGTGAAAAGTTAATGTTACATTGTACAATGGCATTCAGCGCCGGAATGTGCACCTCTACCTACACCTTCGGGTACAAAAGGTGTGATTTTATGTATGTTTAAATAAATAAATAGGCCTCGGCTAAAATGATCTACCAACGTAGTACCATATTATTGAAAATTAAGAATTTTTTGCATACCCAGATTATAGAAAGCTATCTGGATTTTCTTCTAGTTCTGAACAAGTTTGTGGAGTCTTGTTGTCTTAATTTTTCATTAAAAAATTCCAATAACATGAAAGTTCAGATAAACGGTACACATAATCTTTGAAACCGTTATAATCAAAGTTTGTGGACTATACAGTATACAGTGACAATGAACGAATTATTAATTAAACCAGTAGCGGGACTCGGTTATTTTATAGAGATACGTACATTTGATAACAGCAGCAAGATTTATTGCATGAACCGTTACCTACAGTCTCTTTGCGATCAGACCAGACATGTATTAATACCTAGATATTGTTTTATTTACCAACCTGTAGAATCTAGTATATCTCTTAAAGAATCGTAGGTTTCTTTTGACCAAGAAGGTGTAACATTAAATTTATCACAAATAATTGTGCACATACATACAATATGTATGTGCACAATTATTTGTGATAAATTAATAAGCCTAATTTTTGTAATCTGATATTCTTCCTACTTTACTTACAGACGGTAGGCTTTAGTCATTCTTCCGCTACGCAGCAATTTAAATAATTCGACGAAATTGTTAGTTTTTAGTTTTTAAACATTATCCTGTTGTATAAAATAAAGGCAGTGAACTTGAGTTTTTCAGTATCTACCTATTGTTAAACAGAAACTTATTATGAGGAAAAATATGTATTCATAATATTAGGTACTCTCTACTTGTTTGTGTTTACAAAAACACTATCATAAAAGTGCAACTTCTTTATTATTGGGATAGATAACATTGTGTAAACATAATAATTATTAAATAAAAAGTGCTGATAAGAATCGCAATTAATTTTATAAAACACAAACAAGATAATTATGTTTAGCGACATCTACCGGGGAGTAGCAAAACCAGTGTTAAAACTATTTGAATTTTGTTTCTTAATCTAGATGGCACTGTTATAGTTTAATCCACGTCTTGTACGAACTGAATGCAATAGTTCGGATAGGTAAAAGTAGCCTAGTTTTCCATTTATTCTTTGCGCATAGATATTTTTGAGAGAATTTTGAGTTTGCGTTCGATACGTAACTCACCAGGGTTCGACCACTATCGATATGACTTCTATAGACATCTTTAGACGGACTTCAGCAAACCTACTCTAGCAGATTGAATAAGATTCAGTTGGGATGACAGTCATGAAGTGGTTTGCAGTGTTAATTAAATAAATAAATATAGAAGTATTACTTTAGACAGCTCACGGACGTAGATACGGCAAGGCTTGTCTATTTTAGTTACTTTCACAGCATTATGTCGTACGGCATTTTGTTGTGGGGTCGAGCTGCAGAAATAGGAATCAATTTTTATTCTTCAAAAGCGGGCTATCCGAGCAATATATAACTTACGCCGTTGCGAATCGCTAAGAGAATTGTTTAAAACGATAAACATCTTAACAGTGCCCTGTCAATACATATATGAAAATATAATGTATGTAAGAAAGAATAGGCAATTGTTCGAAAAAAGAAGCGATAGACACAATCTTAATACTAGAGGCAAGAATAAGTTAGCTGTACTGCAATTCAGACTGTCCAAGGTGCAGAAATCCTTTATGGGGTTAGGTATTAAATGCTATAATAAAATACCAAATAGCATACTAGATCTAAATGAAAGTAAATTTAAAACATATATTAAGCGCGAATTATGTAAACAAGCGTACTACAGGGTGATTGATTATCTTGAGGATTTTTTTTTTTTTTTTTTTAAGGGGGGAAAATCATCGAATGACTGCCCCCGCCTGGGTGAGGCGGGAGGGAGTGTCAGACTCTTACTGACTAAAAACCACCCCGTTCCTTCTCCTGCACGTCGAGCCGGAGCCCCGGTTACCCGTTAGGTTCTCCGCGACTCCGAATCGGCATCGGCCCTATTGGGCCCCATCTGTGGTGGTCTGATGGCTCTTTGAGGCGCGCGCGGAAAGCGACGCGCCGTACGCTCGGGATTATCTTGAGGATAGGAATGCTTGGCAGCGTGTTGGTTCGGCTCCACTGGACAATATTCAAATGTAGTCAGTACCTAGTTCAGATTACGATAATAGGTAATTTAACACTTTGATTCCGATGAAGGCAATCTATTTTTCTTGTGGCATCGAGCATTTCTTTCTTTATTTAAACAAGAGTATATTTTTTATTTTTTTCTTGTATAGAAGCACTATTTTATATGGATTGTCAGTATACATATGTGAGGACCATGTCAGACTTAAGATTTTGTTTTCTCTTGGTTTTGTTTTTTTTTTTATATTTTAGTATGTTCTGTTATTTGTATGTTGCGTCAGGTATGTCTTTACATTATTCTCACATGTGTGTACAATATTAGAATATGTATCAGAGCAATGTAAAACAGACTTTTTTTAAAAGAGTAACGAATGGAGTTTCTTGCTCGTTCTTCTCCACTCGAATCGACATTTTGGAACGAGCGCCTAGCTTCACCGACGGACAGACTGACAGACTATTATATATCTCATATTTGTTGACGTTTCAAAAGTACCAAATTATGGTTTAATTGAAATAAATGCTTTTGAGTTTGAGTTTGAGTTTTTGAGTTTATGTTTAAGCCTGTTTTTCTAAAAAATATGACCAATTTATGGCTGATGTAGCACAGGTAGACCTTAGGTACGAAATAATTAAAACAACTTTTTCATATAAACATCTTTTTTTATTCCAACTTATAACCATACATAATATACACAGTACAAAAAAACTTCCTAATACAGCAATAAGGACAAAAAGAAATTGTCACATACTTTGTTTAACTATCATTTTGTAACATAACCAAATTGAGAAATCTAGTAATAGGATAAACTTATCTACATGCCGTGTTGTAATGTACAATGCTTCGAGCGAATACGTTTGTTTTACTTCAATACAATAACTTAAAAGTATACAATTCTTAATATGTACTCGATGGAATTCGAATTAAAATTTACACAATACATACATATCACTATAGCTACAATTAAGCTGTAAATAACCTGAAGAGTTTTATTTGTATTTCAATTAAGGAACATAAAACATATCCACATCTCAACGATATCACCATAATCAGACTAATTTACATTGCACATACTCCGATCGCGACCGTCGGACTAAATCACATTTCGAGTACACTTACACACAACTGGTACACAATCGACTCGGACGCTTAATAATGGCATCTTATACACGAAACGGCGCACAGCGCGTATCATACTCGCTCCCAATCTTACGTTAAATGCGGAACTTAGCAATTAATGTTACGTTCGAGGTTGAGATCAAATGCGGGAGGCCCACTCGTCTTCACTTGGCTTCGGCGAGCGCCTCCTCCAGGCAGCACAGAGAATCCTTTACCGCGTGGTACACGATATTCTTAATCTGTAGCTTATCTTCTTTGTTAGAGTGCTGGCGAGACAACCGCCTGAACTGCTGCGCGAGCTCGAAACACCGCGAGACGTTCTCGGGTGAGACGAAGTCCTCGGCCACTTTGATACAGTCCAGCAAGTTCCTGACTTGATGCGGCGCTCCGGCCGGAATGAAGACAGCGTCTCCGGGGCACTGCAGGATCGCGTAGCCCTCCACTCCGTACTCGCGGTAGAGGCGCTCACGCAGCGCGGCGTCCAGGTACCAGGTCTGGTCGTGCACCGGGTCGTGCTGCGGCCGCGGCCGCGCGCCTCGCTCCAGCTCGGCTCGCACGAGGAAGTCGCGGATCTTGTCCGCGTCCTTTGCGGCGTAGATGTGCCACAGAGCCGCGGGGGGCTTGAGCCGCGCGCGGCGCCGCGACAGTACGTCGACGCCGGCCTCCTCCGCGGCCCGCGCCGCCTCGCGCGCTCGCTCGGGCGCGTCGGCGGGGGCGCTGGCGTGCACCATGACGTTGACGGCGTCGCTGACGTCGAGGTGCAGGTTGGTGGTGCCGCCCGCTCCGCCGTACGCGGTGTACATCTTGGGCCCGAGGTCTGGTCGTACGAAACATTCAGGTAACCGCGCGGCGAGATTGAGTTTGCCGGTGCGCGATGTGTATTCACTGAGTGGTAACGCTCGCATGAGATCGTCGAAACGTCCGGGCAGAAGCTCCGCAAAGTCTTCGCCCGGTGGCCAGTCTTTTAATTTGAGCACCATTGGAGCGCCGCGTTCGTCTCGCAGCCTCTTAGCGGCTAGATCGAACCCGTCCCAGAATTTCTTGCCCAGTTGATACGGTACCACTAAACCGGACGCACAATTAACCAAGTCAACTCTCTCTTCACCGAAATCCCGAGAAAAACTCTCAGGACTCCATAAGTCTTTATCGAGAATCGTCGATACGTCGGAGACTAGAACTGGTTGGCCACGTTTCCACTGGTCCTGTAACAACAACAGACAGAACACGTTAATAAAATGCAGTAAAGATAAGTTTGTCAATTGTTATTTTTAAATTGAGACTGATAAATTTTTAATAAATAAAAATAGGGTAAGTATTTACCTGGAACGGTTTATAATTGCCGGCGTGCATGGGGTCTGTGAGATGTAGAAGTTTCCCATCACAAAGCCAGGCGTGAGGCACGTCTGGGTAGAGCAGCTTGGACTCAGTGAGCGTCATTATACGGATGGGGAGCTCCTCGCGGCCTCGCCCACTCCTGTCGTATCGCTTCACTACGTTGGACAGCGCGAACGGTTTCGATTCCTCATCTTCATCTTTCTTTTCGTCTACTACGCTGGAGATGACGTCATCGAGAATATCGCTTTTACTCTTCTTCTGCTTTTTCTTAGGCTGAGTCTCGCCTCCTTCGGGCGCTGGCCGGATGAGTAGTTCCCGTAATGTTGAGAAGTTGCCTCCTTCCTCGGAGTCGGACGAGCTAGATTCAGATTTCTCTTCTTCGGCTTCAGTCTTGAGTGGTATGTCAGATAGCCAGCTAACGACAGAACTGCCAGTCTTGCCGTTCTCTGACTTGACTGGCGACGAGCCGTTGGCTGCTGGCTCTTCCTTGATCTCTTCTTTCTTAACATTCTGTGGAAAGAAACATCAGTTAGTTATTATATGAAAATTGAAACTGATTATGGTGCAAGATATGTCAGAAGTTTATAGCCATCTCATACAGTGGTTTCCTTCTATTTTTATCGAATAACGTTCATATATGTATAAGTCATGCTTAGTTTTCATTATTAACTCGTCGAGTACCGTCATTATAGACACAATTATAGAACAATAGTTTGCGGTCACCGGTGACCGCTTGGTGTTTGACAGTTTAACATTGACTTGATAGTCCACTTAGCAGTGGACATAGTCTAGCCTCTAGCCTATCCTCTAAAGAGATAGACTCCTTCCTCTAAGGTATGAGGTGATAATTGTATTGTCTACTCTAGCAGTCTTGGGAAAGTCTTGCAACCTAATGCTAATATTAATGTTGGGTAACAAACCTTTTGCAGCGCACGTTGCAGTAGCCTCCGTGCCGCGGCGCGCAAGTTGTTGGCGGGCGCGGGCGCGGCGCCGCAGGAGCAGGGCGGCAGCGCGAAGGCGTCGCGCATGGCGTGAGCGCGCGCCGCCGCCGCGTCCAGCGCGCCGCCCGCCGCTATCTGCGTCAGCAGCAGGCGCCGCGCCGGGTGCGCACCGCCACTCGTACATGTTAACCAACTGTGGGGTAAAAATAAAGTTATACTATTGTTTTATCAAGTCTCATGTTGAAGATATATATACTGCATTTTTTCTTATTATTTAATGTTTAAATATTTTGTTTTGACGTTCAAAAGTGCCTTCGTGGTCTAATTGAAATAAATGATTTTGACTTTTTTGATTTTTGCGAGTTAATTGTTTTTTCGACATTTCCGACCCTATAGGAAGTTAATAAGAGAACTGTTTTGAGATCCTTGGGTGGATTTTTCTAGCAGCATTTAGTTTTTTCATTTAAGAACAATTTCGAAATGTATGGGGTAATCCAGCCACTTGGTTTTATAATGGTCTCTTATTTTATTGGGCTATTCATTCATATTTATCGTCTATTTGCATTGCATATTTGAAAAGTCAATTAGCATTTTCGTAATCTGACATTATCATTATTAAGAAGTTCAATAACCTCGTAAAACTACTAATCTAGAACTTCAAGACAGATAATCCGAAATACGTAAGGTTCTCGATAACTTTAGATATAATAATAGATAGGCTATTAACATTACTGATTAACATAACAAAAGTTTAGTTAAAGAAAACTCAGTGAAAACAAATAGGTAACAAAACTTACCCAAAGGAATCTCTTTCGCCGTTGGCATTGGCATTTGAGGAGTTATTCGTTTCGGTTGTGGCTGGGGGACTGTCGCCGCCTGATGTCCGTGACTGTAACAAACACAAAACAAATTATAGAAAACCAATCGTAATTACCGTTTGTGTTATTCACAACTGAATAATACTGTAGATTGTATTAATCACGGATGTGTATTTTAATAATATTTACCTTATAACAGTCCAAACATACGACGAAACCGCATTTTCCGCACGTCCAATGGAAGTTGAACAAGGTGGTCTCACACACATCGCATATTTCCCTGACTCCTTGCACTACTCGTTTCCATGCTATCGTCTTGTCTGGAAATAAATAAATCTCATTAGCAAATCATTCAAAATACTCAAACTCATAGTCTTTTTGTCACATTGTAAAGTATAACTTACCATCGTTCAAATGATGGGATTCCGCCTCTTTCTCCTGTTGTAACAGTTCACAGAACTGGTCTCCAATCTCCCTCAATAGGAAGCAACTCATCTCGATATCTAACTCAGCTGCACCCGCGGATGATGATAGCCATAGCTTTTTATCATCCTGTAGACAAATAAGACAAATCATTATTATTTGTAACAAATTGTCAGTTTGAATTATCAAGCAATATCACCAAAAATATTAAACTGAGAGGAAAAACTAAGAAGCTTACCTCTTCAGCATCTTTGTAAGGATCCGAGAAACCAGCTATCGCCAGCTGCCTGTTTTTGGCGTACTTCAGTCTTCGGAAAGCGTAGAATCTGCAGAAGATGTTTGGCAAGTCTTTGTCTCGTTGGGCAGGCGACCAACGACACTCGCGGCACTTGGCGAGGCGCGGGGCTACCTCGAAGCAAGGACCGTTCTGCAGGAAGGAGTCGGGCTGCGCGCGAGACGCAGATGTAGCGGGGGGCACGCGGCGCGGGGGCTCGTCCCGCCGCCTGCCGCCGCGACCGCCGCCCCGCGTGCGGCGCCCGCGAGCTCGTCCAGCTCCTCCGCGTCTACTGGACGTGCTCCCACTGCCGCTCCCGCTTCCGCCAGAATCTGAGTCTTTATCATCACTCTCCTTATCACTCTCGCTCCCACTCTCGGAAGCCTTCTTTCTCTTAGGTTCATCTCCAGCTTTCCTCGGTACGGCACCTTTTTTCCGTTTCGCCTTTGGCGGTTTTCTTTTTGGGGGTGTTGCAGATTCACGATCGGAACTAGAACTATCTTCCTCTGCATCATCTACGCGACCGTTAACCTCTTTTGGCTTCCTTGGTTTAGTGGTCTTTCGTGCACCTCGCTGTATTGACTTGGCAGCTACGGGCACGACAATATTTGAACTTGAATCATCTGGTTCTGACACTCGGTTGATTGTCATCGGTAGTGTAATACATGTTCCACCACCTCCTGAACAGTCACCTTCACCGATGGGTGCGGTCTCATGTCGCTGTAGCCACGCCTTCTTGCCAAGATGCCGGACGGGCGCTCCGCCATTATCTCGAGGAGATTGTGCTGCTTTCGCAGGAGTATCGCCGTCAGGTCCAGAAGTGACTGGTGGCGTCGCAGGCGGTGCAGGCGGCGTCGGAGCTGTGGGCGGTGCGGCCGCCACTGGGGGTGACGCGGCTACTGGAGGTACAGGAGTCGCGGGCGCGGGGCTGGCCGCGGGGGTGAGGTGCGGCGCTGGGGACGCTCCGGCAGCGCGCTCAGGTGTAGTGACACTACCGTCTGCAGAAGGTACTCGCACGTCACAAGGCGGGCCCGGAGCTTGTGGTGCGGGCTCCGAGCCGTGTGGTGTCCGCCCAGTACCGGCCGCTGCTGCTATTAGGGGTTCTGGTGCAGCAGATTCCTCAAGTCTTCGCCGCTTGGCATCAGCCTCGGGGGGGTCTGACGCACCACGTCGTCTAGGTGACAGGCGGTCAGGGTCGTCACGCGTCACTCCTAAGTCTAAGGGTTGCAGCTGACACGGTGAGGTGGAATTAGAATCCACGACAGCACGTTGTGGCGGGCGAGGCTCTGGGGTGCGCGAGTGCGCAGGGGGAGGTGGTCTTGAGCGCTGCGCGTACGGTGGAGGGTACGGGACCGGCGGTTGCTCTACCTTGCTATGTGGCATAGGAGGCTCGACAGCTACAGCGTAGTGCGCAGGCCCTGGTCCAGGACCCGGAGAATTGCACGGGGGTTTGCCATAAATATGGGGAGGTGCAGGACTCGAAACTTTAGGCTTCACAGGTTGTGCAGTCTGATAGTACGCAGGAGAGCGGGGCGGCGGAGGTTGGTACAACCGCCGCGCGTTCTTATCCTGGGCGGGTAACGCCGCGTGTGGTGACGTCTGTAGGGTTGCGTGCGGATGTGGCGGCGCATGTGGTGAGGGGCCCGTTCTATACGTCCGAGATGGCAGGTAATGAGGGTTAGGTTCATTTCGAGGTTTACTCGGATATGGGTGCTTCTGTTCTAGGTGGATCTGTTTAGGATCGTGCTTGACTATCACAGAGTTTTTCTCTGGAACCAGCGGTGGCGGCGCCGGTAGGTGCTGGTCTTTAATTTTATCGTATCGATAAGGGTAATTATAGGGAGCGAAGTTAGGTTCACCTTTGGGTAAGGAGGGATGTGATTGTTTGTCTGGTTTGGAAGGGATGGAAATGCGGGCGTGTTGCGCGTGGTAGTCCGCAGGGGAGGTTGCGGGAGGGCGAGTGGAGGGATGCGCAGGGTGCGCGGGATGGCCAGGGGGAGAGTAGTACGCGCGGTCTGCCGGGGGAGCGCGTAGACGCTCGTGTTCCTGCGCCGCGGCACCTCGACTCGGCGCCAGGCTGTGCAGCAACGACCATGACATGCGTTCCCGCTGTGACCAAACAATAACATTCGTTAACATCGTGAAACATCAATAACTTGTATCATAATAAGAAATATTGCCAGACGACGTCATTCTCACAGATGAGATTGGTTGTTTAGTAGTTCTCTCTATAGAAATGTCTATGGTTGTTTATTCATCATTAGTTCTATAAAAATATCTATTAACTGGAATTCATACCTTTTGATTCGCCAGCCTAAGAGATTCTTCGAAATGCCTCGAAACTAGTTTAGAGGCGGCGTTTTCATGATCTCTTCGTTCCTTCTCTTCCCTCTCTTGTTTCTCCCTCTCCCGTTCTCTTTCTCTTTCCCTCTCCCTCTCGCGTTCCTGTTCTATCCGTTCTCTCTCCTTTCTTTCTTTTTGTTGCTTCTCCAACATCTCTCGTTGCTCCTGTTCCCTTCGATCTCTGTAACAAAGAAAAAATATATAATAAATAAAATTAAAAGCAAAAAAAACAAACGTTGGTATAATATGAAACGCAATTAACCTAAAACGGAACTTATTATTTTTAATATACCGTTTACTTCATCTTATCAGCTTACATAACTGTATGTAATCACCGTCAGTGCATTACGGAAAGTAGTTAGCTGCTAACATGCGTTTGCGCAACCTACCAAGTGATAAATATAGGTATGTGTAAGATTATATAAGTGTGTCAAGGTCATTTATTTGATGAATGAAATCTTCATGTTTCCTAGTTTTAGAAAGCATTTTATTAATCGTGTATGGTTTTAGGAGTAATGCAGTATATTATTCCCAAACTTAACATACGTAGGTAAGTGAATTTTAATTAACAAAATGCCTAGAATCCAGAACAAGATAATAAAACATTGACACATATTATTTTAAATGAATGTTCATGTAAATAAATGTAATCTTATGTGATGTTCGTTTAAACAAAGCTAAAGAAAACTGAAGATCATTAACAAAGCATTGACTTTTTAATTTTAGGTCATGAATTGACGACAAAAAGTTTTAGATATCATTTTTTTACCTACTAAAACAATTCGGAACTGGTCATAATCCCATTGTCCTAATTCCAAATGGTTACTTGTTTACTAATACACAATACACGCTGTGGTAATTGTAATCGGATAAAACTCGGATCGTATTACGTATACGGAAAAGTTTTATTGGCTTCGACCTTCGACCTTTAGGGGCACGACTTACCTACATTTCGCTACCGCAACTCGTAACCTAATGTAAATAAAACGTTGCGTAAAAAGAAATCGATAAAGGCAGAAGTCGTGGCCAAATACTATTTGAACATACGACATTGGTTTATGTCATTAATGGTCAAGGTTCTATATTAAATTCCACACGCTTCGCATGATACGAAATTACTGCCAAGAATTTATTCGTACGTTAAATATTTACAGTACCTACATATGAATATCGATATTTTGTAAACAAAAATCCAATGAAGGAAGTACACAAAGAACTTACGAGAAAGCAAACAAAAACAGGAAAGTAAACAGTCGAGATTGCAACAATGCATTTACTTTTATGTTTTGATGACTGTTCTCTGTTTAATAAACAATATCAAACTTACGGATACACTACTCTTCGAATAATAATACAACGCATATTATCTTCATTTTATTTCAGTTTAAACTTAACTACTATCGAATGTGGGATTGGAAATGATGAACTGTGTAATTAATAACACCACTGTTTGTAATACAAAATCACTTTTTAAAAGATTTTTAATAATAAATCGACACATCAACGCATGAAATCTTCAATTATAAATAATACGTCACTGTCATTAAATGTCAAACCGATTTATTTTTAAACGCAAAAGGCATTCGGTATCATAAGCTTTAATCAGCCAGTAATTAAGTTAAAAACCTCTGTGTTGCAATAATTTTAATCCTTTTATCTACTTTCCGGAATTATAATACTTACAAATAATTATTGTATTTTCAGTCGATTATCAAGAATGATTAACTTTTTAAGAATAAAAGATCAAAAATCAATTTCATGCAAATGATAAACGTGATAAGCCGACATATCAATATGTGAATAACATATCCGACATTTATTGAATAGTTATTAATTTAAATGGATAATTTTAAATAAAAAAAATACCATCTTATTGTTCCGATAAACGCAATACAGAGTGCATAAAAACGCAACCGAGCATAAACAAACAATAAAATCAAGCGCATATCGGATTTGCACATTACAACCGTCTGTCATTACCGTTCAATGACCTTGGCCTACAGCAACTTTTGGATGCTGACGTCATTAGGAACCTTGAACGCATCCATAGCGCTTCTGGCACTTCATTGTTGACAGCTTTCCGGCTTCAAATGGCAGATATTTATGGAATTTATACCTAAAATGCGTGGCAAAATTGTATTCATAATTCACCATCCACGTGGATCATTTATTCTTTCGAAACAGTAATTAAGATTACGAAATAGAAGAACTTGTTTTTCAATGAACAATTGACTTATGTATTATTAAAACAAATGAAGGTTGTATAATGTATAATAATACAACACATTTTTCTTAACAATGGGAGCAATACAGGCCGTAGAACACTATTTTATAACGGCTTTTCAATAACAACACAATTATTTGTAAAGTTGGCTGTATACATTGTGAATGTTCATTATTTTGTCGAACAGGTAGTAAGCAGTTCCACGCCACCATTGTTACGTATTATTTAATGGTATTTATTTAAATAGATTTTTCTTAAATCGAACAAAACACACGATTGTTTGTTATCTAATAAAATTAGAATAACAATATTTACCACAATACCATTCAGACTCGACACAAAGTCCAAATAGGTATCATTTAAATCTATTTTAATACTAAGCTAATCACTCAGCACTAGGTAGATACTTGGTGTTGCCATCGAAAAAAAGCAAGTCATCTCAAATTATCATTGCAGGTATAGATAACAAAATACATTAGTCGCTAACATACATACAATAATCTAACATTCTTATGTCATGGAAGATTTATAAATTATATCTATTTATTATCTGTTTAGAATTTATAATCAACTTCCGAGCGTTTTTTTTTACTACAGATTATACAATGATTCATGATTAATTCAGTGTTGGCCTTAGGTAGGTGTAACCTGATTATGTTTTAAATATCAAATTAATTTATTTTTTCGTGTTATCTAAGAAATACCTATACCAAATATAATGTTATTACATTTTTTATTAGTTATCATATCTCTGTACCGATTTTATCTTGAGTAATAGGCACATATCCTAAAATATCAAGTATAAAATAATAATTATGATAAATTAGAGCTACGTATTTGTTTAATCAAGTAAATCACATGAAACATGCAATTTACAAAAGAAGAACTTACATATATTCGTAGAACTTTGTTTAGTCCTAAGAATAATATCAATTCTTCAACATATAGGTAAACATTATTTTAGGCTAAACAAGAATACTTATTACCTAATGCTTTATTGTAACAACATTTTATGCATTTGTGCCTTGATCTTGGAAACGAATAAATAAACCTGCTAAATTATTAAGTATTCCGTTCAAAAGATATTGATAGTAGATAGGATACTAGTAAAACTAGAATATGAAGTACTAACAACAAAATTATAGGTAGGATATCCCGCGCGTTTAATCTGCTATTTATACCGACAACGACCTCAATAAACCGCCACTGATATAACTTTTAATAATAACGAACGTGCACGGTGCAGACGTGCTAAATTTTCAACACGAAAAGTCAAGGATAAAAACAACATCTTAATAATTTTAAATTATTCATTCGAGATATTCGTTTTATTATTATGAACAATAAGAACCGGATAAAACCCACAAGGTTACATTAATGCGAACGCAAATAGATTTTCCTCGAACATATCCAAGTATAAAACCTGCTTCTTGTTTACTACCATTTGATGAGCGATAACTATTTTGATTAGCTGACCTTCTACGTTGATATTTATAGAAGAATAAAAACGATAATAACAATAATATAATAAGTCATTCATAGGACATAGATGTAACAGGACAATAATACAATGACCAGGTGTATTTTTATCAACGCGATCGAATGCAACAAAAGGATCATGTCTTGCAACCTTTAAAAGGACAGTTAATAATAATAGAGTTTGTAATAATAATAGTAGTTTATAAGTCTTTATAAAGGTTGAATTACGGCTCAATAAAATTACAAAAGGTTTTTCTAAAGAACGATATTTCAGCTGCAGGTAAATCTGTCTACAAAGGGTATGGGCGTCATATAAAATGTAACATCAGCTGTATCTGGTAACAGCTGCGAAGATCAATATAGCAAAAAAATAAAAGTATTAAAAATTACCTTGTATGGCGCTCCATGAATACTTAGCATAGCAATGTTAATACACAGCTTTTATAAAACCGGAAAATACTGACACGTCAAACATACATATTTCCTCATAATTGACTTACACGTTGTTAACATTGTGGTCACGTGAGGTTAAATAGGAATTATTTATTTTATTGCGACCTGGGTAATCACGAGTGAGTGGATTTATGACGTGGGCTAAAGAAGACTCATGAATTGTATTAATTTGCATGCCTCAGCATGTTTAGACGATTGTAAATTATTGTTTACCATATCCGTAACTCCGTCACGATTATTCATGAAACGTGTCTCAAACGAATTAGCATTTCAATTCAATATTGCCAATAAATTATCGCCAAGATAAATTTATTGAAAACGGGAAATATTCATTATTTAATATGTATGTATTATAATAGAGATTTGACTACATAATATATTAAAATATGCATGAAAATTACGTAGTTTTCGTTATGTTTAGAATGTCGATTCGTAGTTCAATAACCTTTGATTATGATACCTTACTCAAACACAATTAACATGATCTGGCCTTGGCTATGAATTTTACGTGATGATGAAAGACATATTGCGAAAATATAATGCGTCTACAAGGTTACATCATTTCAAGTTTACAAAAGATACCTAATTATGTACCCAATACATACAGTATAAACCAGTCAGGGGTTTTTCTACCGGTCAAATGGCTAAAAATATATTTTTCTTTATCAGGTTTCGTTTAATTTATTAAAGATACGGTATCCTTCAGTTTTCCTGTTCCTACACCATTAATTTAAAAGCAAAATGTAGTCTGTTTTTTGTCGATACTTGTTAATTTTATTATTACGAGGAACTTTAGTATCTTATTTATCGATAATTATTTATAGGCACCTCCAAAACTATTCTGAGAAACCAGATGATGATGGTTTTGAAAATCCATACTTATGTTTGAGCACAACCACTATTCTTAATCAGTATTAATTTACACATTGTTGACTTGACCTGATTCAACATTGTTTCAATTTATATTACGTCTTCACGATCTCAGTCAATATATGTAGTTACTGAGATGAGTTGCCTACACATAAATGGAAAATTACTAGCAATTAACTATTCCCAATAAAGAATTTTATTGTAATGGCAGGAAAAAGCATAAACAAAGACATAGATTAAAACAGATTACAGAAAAGAATTTTAAGTCAATTTATTAAAGCATTCCATGATATTTTAAGCAGTGTCGTGTAAATAATAAAGTACCTATTTCCTAAACATTGTTCGAGAATAACATGAGACTTGGCAACCCACCAATTATGTTAATGTTTATCATTGCTAAGATTTTCTTGCATGTCGACAACCCTATTTCTGTCTGGAAAATGCTAAATTATTTTAGATGCGGCCTTGTAAGTTTTAAATACGAAACTATGATAGTTTTATTCTTTATAACCTTTGTTTTTAACACAAAAGCATTGTTATTTTGTGCATTTGTTTGTTCTAATTATACACATATATTTAAAAATAAGTTAAGTATAGAGCGTCTAGACGGATACTTTTAATAAGAATACAATAGAATATTGTGTTGATGGTGTAGGCAGCATGATAATGTAAGAAAATTCCTGTTAATATAATTCTGCGAAGGTTAATTTTAGCCAAGGTCAGAGCTGTAACGTAAATAACAGATCAAAGACATTGATAAATGTTTGCAAAAAATCCAAACTGCCAGAGATTATGACGATATTCTTAGAATTCTAACAATCTCAAGGTTATGGACTTTTACGAGTTGTATTTATTAACGTCTATAAATCTACAGTTACTATATATAATTTATTGAAGATACCTACGTGTTTTTTTTTTCTAACTAATGAGTGCTGGGTGCTTACTGTGGGTGATATAAAAGTGAACACAAAAGAGACTTTATATATACATTTTGGATTATGGATTACTTCTAAATTCCTGACTTGAATGTGACCTTCATTGTTTTGGCTTTTTAAAACACGTTTCGGACTGTATTTGCTGGATATAAGAGATAGGTACGTTTGCTTTAACAGTTGAGTTTGTACAGCTACAATTAAAAATCCATTTAGTAAATGATCGTTTTCATATTGATTGTGGGCACAAATCATCATTAAAAAATTATTTATTATGTTTGAAAAATCTACTTCATTAAAATCAGTTCAATAGATTTTTCATTAGTTTTGGTATAGAATAGTTACCCAGTTATAAATAAACAGATGCGATAAACCATTTGGTTTCCATTTAACATACATTAGTTTAATCATGTTCCAATTTCGTCCATAATCTATTTTTAATTAGCTACGTGATTACATCATCGTTCAAAATAAATATTCTAAACATGACTACGTTCCCAATTCATACATTTACATATTATGATTTTATATTTATATTTCTGTGTTTGTAATTTGAAGTTAATACATACCTATCGGGAAAAGAAAAACTGATGGCTATTTGATTCGTGTATTAGCAGCGAAAATGAATGGCTACACAAGAACGAATTCGCCACTAACTATCGTTATCATGTCTTTCTGAATGGGGTAGACGACTAATTTTTATTTTAATGTCCGTCTGGTAGATTATTTAAAAACATTAGACACGTTTTATTTTCTTACGGAAACGAATAGTTTCGAAGATATATTGATTTGAAATGTCGCGTGACGTCACTTCTCAGTACATTTTATACTAAGAAATGACGTTTTAGCCCCCACTCCTAAACTTTGATTCGTTTTATCTAAGTATTGTTTTATTATACAACAAAATAAAAAAATACGTGTCTAATATTTTTTTATTACCTAAGTTACGGACTAATTATATTTTTAATTTTCATACCCTGTCATCATCCCCATTAGAAATGAAAATTAAGATAACTGCTCACTGATTAACATAATAAGGTTATTTGTGTTCGCGTTATTTAAAAAAAAAAAAAACAAGCTTGAACGAAATATTTCATCGAGTTCAATTCGAAATTAGAACACGAGAAAAATTTTGATCATGCAACCATTTTTTAAGCGTGTCAATCAGTATTTAGCACAGACAGTAATCGTATTAAAAACAACTTTTATTTATTGCTCTACCGAGCTATTTATTTACAATAATAATGTAGGTATATTATTTTTATCACAACGGAACGATTTAAAGAATTTCAGATAACGAGCGGATGAAATCAGGTTAAGTACTTTTTGAAAGTGTTTCTTTAGGTATTTAGAAGTAGCGGGTGACTCCGCGCAGTGTCATGAGTCATGACTCACTAAAGTAATAGCTTGTTTGTAAATTAAACATTAATTCAAAGAGCTGACTCACGATAAACATGCCTATTAACAAATTCCTCGTTTTCATAGAAAACAATCGGTTAGTCACGGGTGTGGTCGGTCCGCCAGTGAATTTAATTGATTTATTTGTGAAGGCGTTATAACCATACCTAAACTAAAATACCGGTTTATTCGTAATACGTATTGTTTACTTCGCATTTAATATTATAAGAATTTCATGGTAACTTTGAAATACCGAGAAATTGTGATTATTACGTCTCGGTATTATAATCGTATTATTGAAACGCTCAATGTTTGTCAATAGTCATGTTGTTTATATCCAAACATTCAATATATTATCTTATCGACAATGTTATGTTATAAACTACTTACTATTGCGTCTATGTTAAGTTTATCTGCAGTCCTTTCTTTCACTTTAAGTACTCAACTGATTACGATAAAAATGAAAGTAAGACAAGGCTTCAAAGCCAGGAAACATTCTACGATTTACAGATTATAGTTTTGCAGGTGTTTACAGAACCTAGTTTTTAATCTCAGGGATAGGTTTTTTTTTAAGAGGGGAAAATCATCGAATGACTGCTCCCGCCTGGGTGAGGCGGGAGGGAGTGTCAGACTCTTACTGACTAAAAACCACCCCGTTCCTTCTCCTGCACGTCGAGCCGGAGCCCCGGTTACCCGTTAGGTTCTCCGCGACTCCGAATCGGCATCGGCCCTATTGGGCCCCATCTGTGGTGGTCTAATGGCTCTTTGAGGCGCGCGCGGAACGCGACGCGCCGTACGCTCGGGGGGTCTGTTTCTGGTCGGACGGGGAGCCACCCATGCTCGCCGTCCGCAGTTACTATCTGCCTTTTTAAGTAGTTAGTCTATAAAACACCTATTATCCTATTGTCTCTGTAATAACTTCAGTTCATTTACGTACATATTTGTTACAGGATGTCAAACTAACCAGGTGGAATATGGTCACTTCCTAACTTTAACTGCTATAAGTACCTAACTAATGGTGGTACGACACCGTCCTATAGTTATTACCTATCTAACCTAAATTAACTTGATTGAGAGATGTACTATTGTAAAATGGACTCACCGTAGCAGTCTTTCATGTCTCTCTCTATCGTAGGTCGCCGCCGCGAGGTAGTCATCGGCGATGGCATGATGCAGCGGCGCATGTAATGGCGGTTGATACCGCTGCTTCCACAGCAGCTCGCTGGAGTAGAGCGTGGGTGGCGGTGGGGGTGGCAGGTGCAGCAGGGGCGGCGGGGGACCTCCGCCGTAGCCGTGCGCCATGCCGCGCCACTCGCGCTCCTCCACCGAACTCGCTGAGCCGCCCGAACGGACTCCGCTCACTCCCGAGTCGGACCTATCGTCCGCATCTCGCGCGCACACTATCACACAGTCGTCCTCCTCGGAGGCCACGGCGCTGGCAACACCATCCGCGCCCGCACTCACTTCACTCTTCACTTCACACTCACTTGTCTTCACTTCCTCCTGTTTCACGCACTTGTCAGTTTCCTCACTGACTTCGACGACATCACTTGCACTGACACTTTCGGTAACAACTGAACCTGAAACAAACAAAACGAACTATTAGAACAATGTACTCGATTATGATCAACAAGTAGGTGTTATGTTACTAGGTACTTAAACATGTAAATTACGAGGGCATCTCATCTACATACACGTAAACGTAACTAATACACATACACATTATTAGCAAATCATCCAGAATGATCACTATATTTCATGTAATTTATCAAAGCCGCGTCTCCCTGTCAAACGGATTAATATCGCGTTATCAACGAGCTGCCAGCTGCATATTTTCAAACGGCTGACGTCAGTGTTCAGTTCGTCGGTCATGTCGGCACGTTTGGGACGATGCCAAAGTAAGCCCATTCACACTACACCCACGTAAATAAGTACGTAAAAAATTAAGTATTGTATGGACAATAATAAATAATTCATTAGCTTCCACGAAAAAATGTTGCAACATGTAAAAATAAACGTCTCGTATGTTTTATTTTTAGCTGAAGTAAGTAAACATCATTGTTAATGTTACGTAGCCGCTAATGCTGTCAGCACACGTGACTAATCAATTTACTATTGCGCAACGCTTCACACAGTTGATTCTACGACATATTGATTTACATATTATTTATGTTTGATGTAACAAACACTCAATCTACCTATTATTGTAAGTACAGTACAGACCTTGATCATTTGTTACATAACTAAGTACACGACTATAGATAGCCAAGAAATTATTCAGATGGGTGGTTTATTAGTAACCGGAACAGGAACATGCCCAAGAAGAGATATGGTGGCGTGGGTGGAAGTAACATGTCGGGTGTTGGCAGTAGTAAGACCCGTCGAGCCGCACGTGAATGACGTCTGGAGATGCGCCAAGCAACGTCGCCAACGACAGCCCGGACATTTGGCGCTTCACCAGAACGAGGGCAATGTGATAGAATCCCAGGGTGACGCGACATATTTATACAAATTACTAACACAGCACAATAAGGAAGACCAGTTGCATATCTTTACCGAACTCCTAATCGAAAATACACTTTTCGCATTTGAAGTCAAATTGAGGTGCCATAGCACGCGCCACAAAGGCATGGATACAATTAACAGTAGGCTACAGTTTTATATTCACGAACAGTTATTTGCAAGTTACTATTGATCTTATAAACGTTCATTTCTCAAGTTTTTCGCATTATTAACACGCGATTGCAGTTTAATTTCCATGAACATGCACAAAAACAACCGACAAAGTACAGGCAGGTAGGTAATTTCAGGTACTTAATTCTAAATATTGGTCATAATAAATTCAAAGCACATTAGGTTTACTAATGCTCACCTAAATATTCTAAATAGGTACAACTCAGACACAACACCTACACAAAAGAGCGAGTCTGCATGTCGAGCGAACAATGGAATTTTAATGAGAAAGCTGTTAACGAGGATCCTCATCTACATAATCACACAAATAATTATTCATAACAAACATAAACAGAGAAGAAACCAGCTATGTGCTGCCTACAGCTGGTCATTATTCACTGGGTGCGTGAGCCGGGAGATCTCATCTCAGCCGAAGCATAATGATATGATAATGTATCACGATACGGTTGCGGTCGTGCCGCCATATTTAATGCACAAGATTACTCATCGATGCACCGCGTCGGGAACCGGTTACGGCGAAATCCGTCAACTATGCTAACAGACCCTCGCAAACAACATTCCTTTCCAGATATGATGACGCATCTACATTAAATAAATTGGTCGTTCTAAAAATAGGTGCACTGTAATTTGACACTAATCAAGTACAAGTAGGTTGAACCCGTTAATTAGCTGGCTGCCTATTACACCGACAAGAATATGAAAACACGCACGAACTCGACGTTAAACAAACCTTACAATAAATCACACGTAACTAAACGCACTAATAAAAGTAATAACTGGGTACCTATTCGATCCAATAACAAGCGTGTTGGCGTAATTCACTGCGATACGTAAACGCGAAGTAGGCGTGCAGATAAAAAGAAATGCAAAATCACAATGGCTACGATAGCGTTACTTATTGCTTGCAAATGAAACGATAGTTGTTTTAGTCAACAATATTCGATAACAAGAAATTCAACAAGCCCCAGCTGTTTACAATGTTAAAAGAATACACGAGGCGGAGAAAACAAACCCGCCGCTTTACAAACAAACGACCATTGAACGAATGTAAACAAAAGTTGTGAAACAATGCGACAGTGATCAGCGGGAGGGGACAATGGGGTAACAAATAACTCGATGGGGAAGTGCGGCAACGTCGCAGAACGACAACGGTTGATTGACAAGACAAACACCGAGGCGGAACCGGTGAGAGAGCTTTTCATTAGATGGAAAGGAAGGGCAAAAAGTTGACACGAAGGCTCTGGCTCTGAGAAGCGCGGCCGCTTGCCGCTCTACCTCGACGGTCGACGCAGTAAATCCTGACCACGACAATTTGAATTATTCATGAAGGGCGGGCCCCGGCAGCCGTAACTCATACCGACTATTGCAGCAACCTCGCTAACTTATCTCCATATTATACCTACACGTATTTGCACCTGTACCAAACCTATTCTTTCTACAAATTCCTAAAAGTGGGTTATGCAAAAAAGATTTACGCAAATCATTCTAAGAAGCTATAGACACCTACAACGCAGTTTGTCTAAATAATTTATCTACTTATTTACTTTACACATTCTCAGTATGTAGGCAGGTACATAAGCTCGTGTAAATATAAACATAAATTATTAGCGCGGTTTTGAATTATTCATATAAAAGCGCAATACCGTTTACTGTGTCATTAGTGTACCACGTTTGCAGGTTTTCCGAGAATAGTTATCCGCAAACCCATAGTTACCAATTACGTCAACCGTATTTTAAGTAGTCGTTCAAACAAGAACGCGTCAATTGAGTTTCACCATTATATTATGACGAGTCTTGATGAGGTCAAAGGGTCAAATTCATCAGACATTCTGTAGTTGAACAATGTAGATGTAGGCGATATTCTGTATACACGCAGAACGTAACGTACTTACGACTACTTGGAAGAAATCGAGTGCGTGACTAGCAACGATCAATCAAAGTTCCAATATCCCCTGAGCCACGGAATCGGTATTGAGCGTTATACAGGTAAGCAACTAATGACGGGAAGTTACGTAAAAGCCTATTAGATGTAGACCGTGGAACATTAATCGCATCGTTGAATACAGGTTATGTGGGACTGCGAAAACAATTGTAGCGTTTTCATATCTGTAATTGGGTACCTAGAAATTAATTACTTTATAACCGCTTCAAACAAACTTAAGTTTAAGCTTTTACAATCAAAGATTGGCTATTCTGGCTAGCTATATAAACAAGTTCTTAAGATTTGATATGCTAATGCGCATCGAACATTACGGTAACGATTCGTAGGTATTTTATGAAAATTATTACGTCAAAGTAATACACGATTGTACTAGACAAAGCGGTTGTACGTCAATATTCTCAAATAACCTGTTACCGTGTTATCTGAGCGCGTTTGCAGACTCAAAGCCATCTCGTTAAAACCACTGGAGCGTTTCTACTCGCCAACCGTGTAATGAAACACTTCCACTCAGAGAACAACCGTTATTGGGACATTGTAATCGTGAACTTGTGACAAAGCTTTCTCTATATGGTCTAAACGTAGTCAATTAAAACAATTTACTAAGATTAACTAAACACATCGTGTGTTAATTTAAGATTAATTTTATTCCCTCAGATCAGACTGCCGCAAACCACAAACGAATCTCGCTTTCTAAACGAAGCTCGCAAATTACTATTTCGATCTCAAGTCGACGTTCGCTTTTGAAATATCAACCTAGATTTATATCGTTAAGCGTGCGACCGACACTTACGGAAGGCGATCTCGTCCATATAGAGCTGCAATGGACGATTTCCTTTTACGTTATTTATTTTATAGCTTCTATGAAATGTAAGACAGCAGACAATGTAGCGGAGTATAGTAGCGCATCAGTTATCGTGACTACAGAATGCAATACCACCTTGAAGATACGATGTAGTGTAGCCAGATATCACGAGTGGCAGAGCTCGTGCAGTAAATTGCGCAATGTGCTATTGAAAGCGCACGGAGGCGAGCGAGTTGCAATCTCCCTCGCATCTCACGACATGTCCCGATTGTTCGTGACCGGAATTCTTGATTTTCAGCATAGACAATGCACAGGCATGACATATTTTTAAACGTTAACAATCTAGGTTCATCGTCAAAATATGTTTAAAACTATTCCATTAACGGACAAGGTAATTAAATAGGCACGTACCTATTATACAATTTTTTGTGACTTCCTGTCTGATTTTATCGTGTGGAACATTACGTGTATACATTTTACACAAATTACCACTTTTACTGGTTAAATTTTTGTTGAAACGAACTGTTATGACTAGGTTCTTTATTACCTGGTTGTAGGAAGGGTATAGTTTACCTTCTGTATGTATTCTGTATTGAAACTCACGGTTGAATTGAAATACGGAAAGCCTATGAATACCTAACTGATTATCAAGGAATTAGAACAAACACTACAGGTCACTATACAATAAACAATAGGGTGATAAAACACGCGAATCGATAACGAATCGCTGTTTATGGTAACAATGCACACTCGGAAAGCATTCTCGATAACATCGACGATATGAAAGGTCATTCAGTGCACGACTAGCGGTTATAACGTAACGTAATAAATAACTAGTTATTTATCGTGCGAGCACAACACGATGATCTGATTGCTTGCTCGTTAGGTATGCGATTATCTAACAGGTAATGTTAGTAACGTATACAAGGTAATTAACACAGTTTTACAGCATTCTCTCATGTGGTTAATTAATGGTAATTGGATGTACCTAATGACGTTGGTAGGCCGAGATAACGTTTAACTAGTTCAATAATGATTACATTTTATTATGCACGTAAAATTAATGTAATCGCATCGTTTTAGATTGTATGAATACCTAAGCATTTGATGAGTTTTGACTTTTGAGCACTTAGTGAAAAATACCTACCTAGCATAACGTAATTCAATTAGGTAGCAATTTATATTAAAAACGCTTACAAAGCCAAATTAAATTAGAGTCTCGTTAGCAAAACATGTTGACGACACCAATCACGGTGAATAAGCACAAGTTTATTCTCACAATGTAGGATAAACATAACACCATTTACGATAAATTATCACGTCGTATTATTTAGTACACGACGCTTCAAGAATATTACCGAATTTAGATTTAGAACAATTTCTGGTTACTGACACAATTTGAGTGTAAATTTGTACGAACCTACAAAGTTCACGACCTATAGTTTGTTTAAAATTTTGAAATAACCGTCAATAGCGATTGACCATTTGCTGGAAAGTTTTTATAATTGGGTAAAATATTATCAAAAATACTTACAGCTCTCAATTAATTAATCACTCAGTATATTTCTCTTCAATTAGTTTTAATTTTCAACCGCTTTCGTCAATTTATAATAAACCACTTTAATTTCTTTGAAATCAGACACAACTCTTCAATACCAGGAAAACACCACAAATGACCTAAGTCACTATCACAGATTTTTCACAAAAATCCTAGTGGATCTTCCAAAGCTTGAAATCCTTCCAAGTTATAGGCAGCAGGTTGCGTTCAAAATATTGTAGAACTTAAGTATTCACCAGCACACACTCACAAATTCCAGTAGGCTAAGCTATCTATTATGTACAATTCACGACTATGACAAAATGATTCGTTGCGAACGTAATGTGGCACAGCACAGACGTGCAAAAGCCTCAGTGGCGCACAAAGAACTGAAATGCGCGGGGAAGGGAAGTGGCGTACGGAGGAAAGGGGGCGGGGGGACGTGTGCGGCAGTCTAGCGGCGACGACGTAGCACTACGTAGCAACAAGTGAACGGCGCGGGTGTAGATCGCGGGGTAGGCAGATGGGGAGCCGTCGCCCGGCGTCCCCCTCACGCACAACGAGCACCTGACGCTCATGTGCACCCGTCCTGTCTTCCACTTCTATCCAAGAGACTCCGTGTCCCCACATTAAACTACAGGAAGGGCAGATGTCGCTAATCACAGCACCCGATTTACATAATCAAACAGCTGAACGATAACAATGTTTAAGTAGTCACAACTCACAAGTAAATATTACCCCGTTAGGACCAAGATTGTAATGTTTGCAGTTTTTGTTCTAATTATATTTTTATTTTCGTAATGAAATTAAACACATGCCTTGGACTTCCCCGGCTCGAATTGCTAAACTCTTTGAATTTGAATACGATAATAAACCAATTACTTATACAAATATTATTACTAGATCGCATTAGTATTTAGTTTTACGTGTTTAGTAGAGTAATATGAAAAGTTTTATTTACTATTAATAATGGCGTTAATCAATCGTGTCAAACTCATAACGCAATACAATGACTAAGAAACACACGGATCATGACTTCAAAAATATTATTGTTATCTACTAATAAACATAACGAAACTGAATGACAATAAGGCGGAAATGAAATTAATTCCAAGAAAAACACACTTGTTCATGTTAAAACAATGGAGTCTCATGTTATTACGTAAGCTTATTTATACAAACTGAATATTTGCTTAGCATTTCTAAATATTCGTCACGCGAACATTTGAACACTGTTGTAAATACATATTACTAAGTCATAGTAAACATAATACATGATACCTACGTACTTCCAAATAATACCTAATTAAACTGTCAAATACCAAGCGGTCACCGGTGACCGCAACCTATTGTTCTATAATTGTGTCTGCAAAACCGGTACTCGACGAGTTAATTAGTTAATTACATTGAATCGAGCTGTTCGATAATGAACTGGGTTATTAGCAATAAAATGTTCCGTGAGCTGATCCAATATCCTACTAGAAACTCCGTTCTAAGGTTAGATTATAAATTAATTAATATTTAATTGAATATTTTATACGTATTAATGCGACGATAAATCAATCGACGTAGGTAGATAGAAACAGCATTATTATAAACGTATAATAGGTATAAACAAATAGCGATCGTTGACCAACATACCGAAAACATTTTACAACGAGCTAACGATTTGGCACATTCCCAACTATTCCGTGACAAGCTATACGTTCTACGTTTGCTTTATAAATAACACAAAGAGTTCAGCTCACAGGTCACATAAATAAAATTGATGTTTAACCAAAGGTATTCGCATTAAAAATAATGTAAATCAAGCTATTTTTGCTCTTCGCAGACAAAAACATTTACTCTAATTACTAGTTAGGTAAGTAGGTACGACGCGATAACAAAAACCAATAAAGTTCTACGAAGTTGGATTGTTTTTTGTTTACCATACGATTAACTGCGAACTCGGTTTAAAAATCTAATTACTTTTTTAGTTAATTAGATCATGCATTGACAATTTGTATAGAGTCATTATTAGTAAGTAGGTATATACCTTTATGTTTTTATCAGTCTGCCTGCATGCGGGTAGGCGGATACGTGAGGATACTCGTACATAGGTAAATTGCCAGGCAAAACCCGTTCGAAGTTTTTGTAAAAACAAGCAAAGAGGTCGCATACCTTGTTTTGGCCTTGTGCTAATCGAGTTAGCGGTTACATGCGAATAACTAATGCTCTGTAATTTGCACATACAATGCGATGAAAAAACGGCGATATTTCAAGTGGAACGCGTTCATGTTTCATGTTAAGTGACTCGTATCCACCTACTTGCGAGTCTAATGTCTCGCGTTCCAAATAACAATAATAAGTAGTTAATGTCATTGAGATAACAGCTTGTCTATACAGAATCACGTATGTGATATGTTTTATAAGGAACACTACATCACTGTTCGAGATAATCTCCTAAAAATAGGTGTTTTATCATACAATAGTTTGCATATAAAGATAAAGCTTTGATAGTGAGAAGCGGGAATGTGTAGATAACAGAATACAAACACGGCAGTCGATAGCCTGGTTGCAGGCTGATAACGGGCCCGTTACCAGCCGCCTGTTTGTACAAAGACCTGTATAAATAAACCTGAGAGCGTTTGTGAACTTCTCAGAATTTCAATAGGTGTATGTATGCTTCGTTTCATTTCATTTACGCTTGAGAAACTCAAACAAGTTATAAAAATGTTTTCTTCGTGTGTTTGTACGGTTTACGAGTTATCTCAAGCTATGGTTGTTAACTTGTGTGAAACATTACAGGTTAATTAGACGTTGAAGCCGTTGAAGGTTTTTAGTCGGTGAACATGCTCTGATACAGCGGAATATTAAATAAACATGTTTACGTAAAAATTACGAAGTATTTTAGAGAAACATCTTTGATTAAAAACACGTTTATGTGACATAGATAACGTTATCTTGTGAATTTGCGGTTGTTTGTTTGTTATGAGTATTTCGAGGTTACGATATTCTCGGTATTTGGTAGTAAGTATTTACACAATACTGCTTCTTCAGAAATAAAATATGTATATATAATTCTTGGGTGTGTGCGAATGACTACCAGTGTGACTCAGATTACACGAGGGGAAAATAGGTTCTTGCATCAGAATTAGTAAAAGCATTGGGCCGGTTTTTCAATTTCCTCTAAGGCAACGTACAGGTCATAAAGAACGTACACACTAGGGATGTATAAAATATACAAAGGTATATTACGTACATATTTTTCTATATAGGAACACTGTCTACACCTCATTTGACAATAATAAAGCCCTTCAGCCCTTATCAATACTTACACAGCTGCTAACGAGCTGTCGCTGTTATTACGATTAAATTAATTCGACGATTGCCTGATGCAATAATAAAATGTGACTCAAGCCTTTATTTTATGAACATGAACGACACACGACTCGTACTTGGCATTCATGGACGTATTTTTATTATAGTATTGTTCGTGAACTGTGTGAATTGATTGTATTATTAGCCACGCCACGAGGGAGTGTCAAACTAAGTCAAAGCATAGATCAAGGAAAACAATAGACTTACGTTAGCGACGCTTGAAATATTAGGACGTACCTTATTTTGGTCATCCACCATTACAAAATAGATTGTAGTCGAGACGTTACAAGAGAGTACGAGTAAACACCTACATATTATTACACTAATACCTACCTATACGGCAATCATGTTGAACGATATATAAGCATTCAATCAGTGCGGACGTAAATCGTAAGTATTTCGTCATCATTGTCGAGATCACCGGACCGGTCTCCGATCGGATGTCAAAAACCGCACGACGCAATAAATTGTTGTCTCATGAGAGTAAACATCGGCGTTCGGCCGCATTCATGCATAATTGATGAGGGTTCGGAACGAGCGCGTGGATTCCTGGCGGTCACGACTCGGTCGGCCCGCGCGCCTCCGGCAGCCATTTTGTGAAGCCTGCCCGCCCCGGGTGCGCCGCATCGTGAATATTAATACGACCTTATGATGAACACTCCGTACTGCTCGGATAATACCCCCAATTTAAAAGAACTCATTTATTTCTAGTCCGTTTCGCTTCCGCTGCGCTCCATCGATCGCACGTAACGCTCATGACACGATAAGTATTGCAAACAGTCTTTACTGTGGCACGCAACGTGCAATTAATACAGAATGATCATTATTAGTTTCTATTGTTACCGCCCGGCTAAATAGAGCATGCGCCAGTGTAATACATAATTTTAATGGCACAATACAACGCGTCCAACTCTCACGCACGACCATTGTACCGTGTAATCGTAATCAAAAGTATGTTCTCTCGGAACGAAAGACTCGTCATTAATAGAGACGTTTCACAACAATTAGCGGGTAACCATTGGAACTAAAGAATAGAACTCGAGACCTTCTGATTGATGAGCGATACCCTTTGTGATGGTCTTACACAACTAATAGTTGCGAGGAGATGACGATGAGTTATTCTGTTTGAAGTTTAAACAATTAGGCATAGGTACTAATAACATTCAATTGTTCTAAGGTTGTAAACACTATCTGTGAAGGTATGTTTCCTTTCGCGGAGCTCTTGAATTTACGTTGAATACATTTGCGGTCGAGGCCTACCCTACGGCGGAGCACTCATTACTGATGAAAGTCTACCGCCGCCGACTCGTAATAATGTGAAATGAAATACCGCGCCCGTCCGTCTGTGCGGCGACCGCAAGTGTAGGCTAACAAACATACGCAAACGTTAAATAAAACGAATGCGTAACCGTGAACTACGAATTATTGCATCGCAGTTTGCGCTGAAAAATACAGAGACCGGCTCCGAATAGAAATATGCTCATATCTTACTTTTGACGGGCGTCAGCATGCAAAATACACTATGCATTTTTATTACGTCCATCAAGCACAATGTAAATTCAAGCATTGTGATGATTTACTGAAACTTGACTACAGTTTGAACACTCATAACAAACGTATTATGTAAGCATTAGAAAAACAATAAGTACGCTTTTCCTGACGTATGGGAATAGAAACCTTACATGTGAAACTATGGATAGTGCCTTCACTGGCTATAATGTATGTTGTGGCCAAGCTGAGACTCAATCACGATCAACAATATATAGCAGGAAGAATGTAGCGACACCTAAATTGATCATAATGTTGTAACAAAGAGTCGTCAATGTATTGACTATCAAATAACATTATTGATAAAGGTACTGAAAATGCTGGTACAACAAAAACAGTGTTGTCTCCTAAATTTCCGTTACTTTTAGCGTCAGTGCCTTCGAAAAGGTGTGTAAAACGCGATAAACATATATCTATGCCGCCGCCTCGTATGTCGCGTTTTAAGTCGAGCAATAGTGTGGGGTACCCAGACAGCTGCGGGCTACAGCCCCACTTCCTGTAAATCCAACGACCCATTGTTACAAGTTACTACTCACCACCATACTACCTCCATACTTTTTATGACGCATTATCTAAGAATAGCGACATAACAATCCAACCTTACGATCATATGACATTCTACACTATCTGCGTGACAAACAATGTTTTCAACAATCTCCTTTCTTTACTATTTCATAAAACATTCGTATCTTGCTATTGCCAGCAAAAATGTTATCTACTCAGATAACATTTCACTTCAAACATCTTGATATCTTCATTCTCAGACTGTACAAAAGAATAAACAAACCGCGGCTCGCCAATTTAATGCACATTATCTCAAGAATGTTAATGTGCAATTTCAATTTCTTTCACGTAACTATATGAATCAAAACCATCATTAGTAGTTTCATCTCGCGTATACGCGTATCGTGCAAACCGGTAATAGGGTGGATGCGTCTTTCTTTTTTTGCACATACGAGTGAGTAGTGATGTCCAAACAATTTGTAGCGAAGCGCTGGGAACCTGGCTGGCGTGAGATCAGAAAGTCGTGATCGTCCGCCACGACGCGACGCCCCTGTACCTCAATTCACTAATCAAACCCCACAATGACTCCATTGTTACCGAGATGCTTTATACTTTTCGCTACACATAACAATCGCTTCCTTGAGCTCAAAACGGTAATGCAAGATATCAAAACATCTAGCACACAGTTTACTATTATAATAATGACTGTGGAAAATACCATTGATAAATATAATCGCGAACGCTTTGTTTGTTTTAACGATTGAATGGAAAGTCAATAATGATGGAGCAACCTATTACTATGACAAAGAGGTAATAATGTGTGTCTACATTACATAATGGTGTCTATTCTTGTTTGAGCCACGTCATTAAGCAGTAATTATTGTAGACTAGAGGCATGACGATAAATCGTCGTTTAATATACGTACGTGAGGACAGAATGATATATCAATAGCAAATACAACATAATGGCGTTAGGTGTGGCGTGTGGTGTTCCGTCGTACATCATGGTCCTCGGTGGCGAATTGTCCTAAACCCCCTCACTCACTGAGGAGGGTTACAGCCGCAAGGGGCCCCTACTTTATTCATAGCAACATTAAGCCTACCATTAATGGTTAACTGGTGCAGGTTATCAAGGGCTTTCTCTTACAAGCACATTCAGTGCTGGAACTGCGCCAAGAAATGTTTCAACGAGTTACATTGACCGTTATCGGCTACCTGGCTGGCAGCGCACGTACTCAGCCGGTTTAAACGTTCCTGAGAAAATCTATAGAGCACTAGTAGTCCGCTCAATTTAATAGCGCATTTGATGTACTCGGTAAACGTTAGGCTAGGGTTCACAATGTTTCCGTTAAATGTTCCATTAATTAAGATAGGAAAATGACGTAGATATGTATCTATCTCCTTGTATAATTAAGTCTCCCACAGCCCCTGTGTATGGCTCAGTTTATAATATACTATTCAGGTGAAAACTAATTCGTATTAGAATATGTTTGTCATCACTAAATTATTTACGTTGGCGAATATAACGAGTTTAAAAGAAACTTCGACAAAATTTATTCATATTACCCAATTATTTCCACAGATGCTTACGTGAACCCGTGCTTACGCAAAAATGCGCTTATTTCGGTGAGTAAACCTGTTTCCCAAGTACCGGCATTACGTCATCCAATCTATTTCTATAAAAAAGTTGGGAAACATGTCTGATACTATTAAAACGGCTCAATGAGCAGATCCTTTAAAAATCTCAAGAAGTATATAATAAGTAATACTTGAAAAATAAAATGGAAATACAAAGATGAAGGACCTACATTAAGAAGGGGAGCTCGTTTAATTTTCAAATTTCATGTCGTTGAAAGATTATTGAACTGTGAGGGGGCGACAAGAGGAAAATGTCACAATTGAGGCGCCGAAGGGGCGAATGAGGGTTCCACTGGTGGAGGGGTGGAGGGGTGGCCTCCACGACCGCTCGCAGCTTGTTTACGTTGTCACCCATGAATCGAAGTAAATCCAGGGGCAAAGTTTGATTAGTTATTCTTTTATTTATGATGACAAGAGGCCATTCATTGTACAGCTTGATCTCTGTACTTTGAAACTACTTGGGCATGGGTTGTGGCATGAAATCATCGTATTGATATACTAAATAGGTAATAACTATACTAATAAATAACTAATAATAACTGCCTCGTTGGCCGAGTGGTCGCAAGTGCGACTGCCGGGCAAGGGGTCTCGGGTTCGATTCCCGGGTCGGGCAAAGTATTACTGGGTTTTTAAAAAAATCCTCAGTAGTAGCACGGAGTCTGGAAATGTGCCCGGTATATGGCAATAGGCTCACCCCCTATTACATGGGACTCATAACATAAATAGTGAAAAGTGGGTGTTACTTCTGTGTGCACCTCTGCCTACCCCTTCGGGGATAAAAGGCGTGATGTTATGTTATGTTATGTGATATAAATAGGTTTCAGATATCACCAGCTTAATTGATTACTTTTATATCAGATCTACTGTTGTTTGGCTGATTAGATTTGTTTAAAGTATTTACCCAAATGTTCACACCTTTTTATGTTGTGGATTTAAAAATAAAAATGCCACAAATAAATTAGGGCGTATGTTATAAAGGTTGAGAATACGCAGTGACCTCATTTGGCTAAAGATCTAAAAATAAACTGTTATCCAAAAACAATAGCTTTCTGGGAATTTATGCCTACTTTAATTAACAGGCCTCGTATCATTTTCCTAAAACAATAACCCAGAACAGTTTATCGTCGAACAAAGGATTGTATATTTGCTCAGTGTTATTGGTCTTTGTACCTACAGCAGTGGGTATCCGCTCTTGCCCTGGTTGCTAGGCAACAAATACCTATATGCCTTCTCACAGAACTCCCCTTGCTTATTTATTCTCACATTGCATCCCCGAGCAGCTGATTCCATTCATAAATAGTGGAGAGGCTTCCTAATTCTTTTGTATACCTTTAGAAGAATGAAGATATAATATAGTAAGGTAAAAATAATTCATTGAAAAGTTCTAGTTTCTTTACACAATATTATTAGCGTATATGTTATTCAGCACACATTAAAATAATTGGTTTAGTTCAATTATCACCTACTATACAAGATACAACGTAATTTTAACGTTTATAGCAGTTATAAAGTGGACTGTAGCGCTTTGTCTGTTTTTATAACGTAATTAGTAGCTATTGAAGTTTGTTGGTAATGTTTGGTATTGTAAAGTGTTCAAGTAGTTAGTCCCTTTGCGCCCGATGGGCTTACCCAAGTATTCTACGAAATAATAAACGATTCTCAGTATTCAAACGTGTTTTTCCATGAACCATAAAAACAATCGAAGCATTATTTGTTGTTACATTTCCAAATCGACAAGCATTCTAATCTTTAATAGACTGCTAGGCTATATTTATGTCTTTAGAAAGGACAGCACTTATTTACCATTTTCGCACATTAATTTAAACTGAAGAGACTATAATCGACACAAACGCCACCTAATCAACGCATAAAGTTAATAAATCACTCCAAAAAGGTTTGAATCACACTACACTGCGGGTCGGAAGCACAGTAATGTAAACTTTGGAAAATAATTTATTAGTTGCACATATGTGTTGATACACTATCCACAGGTACCAAACTTAATGTTTGCGTGTAACGAATCAAAAGTTCAATTAAAATGGAATGAACGCGCTGCTAGGCACATAATTGTTCTAAATATAGTATGAAATAGAAAAGCCATGTCAACCCTTCTCGTGGAGGGCCCCAGGTAACAAAGGGCCTCCACC
The DNA here is from genome assembly GCA_038387885.1 of Spodoptera picta. Classification (NCBI taxonomy): domain Eukaryota; kingdom Metazoa; phylum Arthropoda; class Insecta; order Lepidoptera; family Noctuidae; genus Spodoptera; species Spodoptera picta. Next base: position 3,781,505 of record JAZHFQ010000733.1, on the reverse strand, counting down.
TCACCCTCCCGACATTCACGTATAAAAGAAAACATTGATATAAGATATGAGATAGACATTTTCGAGGGTGAACTCAAAATTATTATTCTTATAAGTTAACTATTTACATTCTTTCAGTCTCTTTTGTTGTTTAAAAATAGATTTAATAACGGGGTTATTACAATAAACAAAGTTAGCACCTTATTAAGCTGAATTACCAAAACCATCTAATTTCGCGAATTAATCAAAAGTCCTAATAGATTCTATAAAAAGCAAAAAATAACACTTCAATTCGCACAAACATCTGAATTACGTTCACGTTTTCGTGTCCACATCACGTTTGGACATTCCATTATCAAGTCACGACGACCTACATACATGTCATATTGGATTTCTATTTCACGGATAGACAAATCGACCCACGTCACTGACTCGTAGCATAGCTGAAGTTTTGCGAACTTTTTGCCGTCGACAATGCAGACCTTGATAGGATATCAAATCATTCAAATGCTCGTTTCTTTTTGTTATTATTACTAATCTTGTTAACATTTCTCGGTAAAAAATAATCGGATCAATGTCGGTATGTCAGTATGACATCATTCCTCATTTGATACTCGAACTTAATTTGATACATTCACAACACGCGTTATGATATTTAATATCTAGAGCATGTGTTGTGCTTACAATGACTCATTCTCCGCTACTAACGATAGCGATAATCGCCTCGTGAATTAATTTACATGAGAACCGGTTGCATCGAGTAAATTGCATGGTTTCAATTCGATTTATGCAATTTAAATGCCAGTGCGGTTAAAACGCAAGGCCAGCGTTATCAAGTCGAAAATCGACACGTTTTATGTAGGCCAGACTCAGTGGCGATAAGTGAGTAGCATAATAGCATTCCTGTAACCGTGCAGTAGCCAATTACGAGCGTGATAGTTTCGTTTTCACGTTCCGACGACTCGTTGTTTGCGCTTTTATTTGTCGAATTTATTCAAATGGCTTCTGCGACCAGTTACTAGAGACCTTTGATAGTTCAATAGGTCGCCTCGTTTCGCTTGATGACATAGACTTGTGGACGGATATAGTAGGCCGTGTTAAGTTTGTCAATGCTTCTTTAGCAGGGAGGCGTGTTGCGTGACGTCCGCTCTCCATAATCGTAGACAATTTGTTGCGCAACCGAAGCTAGGCGACAAGACCAAGCAGTTTATTATTCATTCGTCGCCATTTGGCCTTTACTTTCTCGAATTCCATATAAAAAAGTCGCCACATGGTCCGTTGCCGTTGACTAAAACATTTATTAGTCTGCTACGAGCGCTACATAGACTCGTCGTAATCACATTACACCAAGTATCTTATTTGCTCAGCTCTTATCGTTGTATGCTATAAATCTACGCTAGTCTAAACAAAAGCGGGTTGCTGTAAGATATTAACCGAACATATTAAACATTTATATTTCAACAAGTGTGAAAACAGGCCTGAGATACAAAAATTATAGTGTTCAAAACTTGACAGAAATAGCGAGAGGTTTATGAAGTAATCAACCTTGACGCAATGCAAATTGATTGGTATTAAGAGTTCAATACAGCAGTTAACCAATAGGAGTGTCCGTGCGTTGCATGGCTAACAAATTGTATTGAAGGATGACTCGATGCGACCTCGTGGCATTTGGTCGCACGGCCGCCTCTGAATTTCTATTGACAATCGACACATACATATCTACTATGTGTACAAATATGTAAACGAATTGATTCGTGACACTTTCTATGTATAGGATGGTTATGTAACCCTTTGTTTTACGATTTCCCTTTACTTTAAAACGTCACAATCAAATTGTAAACAAATACGCATTCGAACTGATAATTTCTTCTTCGGGTTTTTTTATTTACAATTTATTATTTACAAGAATCGGCTAATTATATGATTACGTCACTGTCATTATATCGTATTTTTTGTGAACAAGATAATAAAATTAAAATTGTTATGTCATTTTTTACCATGAAAAAACAGCGTGACTTCAAAACGTAGATCTTATCTACATGTTTACTTAACAATATAGTATGTTTGTCAAAAGAGTCAAAACAAGTTTAAAACGATATAAAAACAGCTGTTTAAAAGGTAAAGTACCTAGTACCTTGTATGTAGGCATAATATTGACAAGACCGCAAAGTATGGAACATTTTTTGCTTGTTCGTAGCTCTATTGATTCGATTGACTGTTTTTTTTTTAAATGTGAGTAAATGTCTAGTTGGTAAGGTACAGGCCACATTTGCATATTCAGGCAGTTGCCGTGTATCGTGTATTTGGCCTCGAAAAATAAAATAATGTAATGGAAGTTGTCAGAACGACCGCTTATTTATTTAAATTCAGTGATCGAAATTCGAGATTGACAAACTGAACTCTTTTTGTAGGCACAATTAATTACATTATAATTAATGAATAATTATTTTAATCGTCACCGAAAATAAGTAGTTATTTTGGTTATCTCGTGTAGGTAAATTGGTACTTTAAATTAAATATGTAGGTTAGTTGGGTATGCCTTGCTAACAAGGATAATTATAATCATTACATATACCTACTTACATATTTATTTATGTACTTACCTAACCAGCAATTTGTGTAAATATATAAGTTTCCTTCCTGGTACAAGAATAAGTAAATAAATTACAACATTATAACTGATTGGGCTTTTAAAAACAACAATGTTTTAATCTTTTAGTTTGGAATAACCTTCAAAAGTTTATAAATATCCCTCTTGCATGATATTAGCTTTTATAGCTAATTTAAAACCTTCTCTATTTTCATTCAATTAAGAAAACCAATTTTATTGTAAGTTATAGATAAAAACGAATGTGTACAAAAATATAGTATCCAACCTCCATATCGATATAGAGAGATAACGTAAATCCTTATTCTCAACAAGAATAAAAAAATAAACAAAACGACATTCATTTATTCAAAAAGCTAGTTTTAAATTTCGAAATTCGAACCATGTGTGTTCTAATTCTAGAACAAGTTTCGCCATATTCAAATAACATCTACCTATTAACTCTAATTTATTTATAAGTATTCTTTCTTTGAATAAAATAATTGTAATAAATTGTACGGACAGCATAATAATATTCAGCTCTATTTGATGTCCTCGGAAATATCATCAATCACTTTTATTCTGATCTCAATGTTCAATCGTTTTATTAATAGATATGAATGGGTACATCGTCTGTCTGTCTGTACTCTACATAACGTACCTAACTATATAAACAAAATAAGATAAGTATAAGTTGACATGCTACACATATACTCTATTTATAAAGTACATTGTTTGACTAATTTTGAGGAAACATAATTCTATTAACACTGTTAATAGGATAATAATGCTGTTAGCAGAAATTCATACCTAACTCAAATAGCAAACAACACGAGCAGGTATTTTAATACAACATAAATCTTACATAAGCCGGTTTTATTTATAAACACGTAATTAACATTAATAATTCAATTATAATAAATAGAGGGAAAAATATCAACATTCGATGAAACCGGTTTCGTTAATATTCGCTTTAACATGTAAATTGAGGGGTCATATCAATAACAGGAAAAGAAATCGAGGTGAGACAAGGTGTCTTGAGAAACAACCGCTAAATATCAATAATAAAATAATTTGTATTACAATCGCGAAGGAAAACCTGATTCGGTACAATCGGTACGACATTCACGAAAGTTTCGTCACAACAGTAAAAAAAAACCCATTACTTTGGTACCATTTCGTCTTTCGTATTTTATTCAATGTCAAACACATCAAACGCTATTTTACTGCGTACATAACGTAGCGTACAATGTCCTTTAGACGCTCCACTCGAAAGCTTTTAGCGAACAAAGACTACAAATAAATCCAACATAGACAAACCAAAGTCTGTCCATGACATCACCAAATTGGTTGACAAATTAATTAATATGACGAAACAATTAGAAAATAAATTAACTATTGATTTAAATCAGGTTGACACTTACGAATGTTATTGATATCGTATTTAATAGTAATCAATTTACATGATATGGGAAACCAATGCAACCGGTCTAATGAACACCTTTCATAGGCATTACGGCATATCCGGTCAAGCGGGATCAAGATTGCAAACTAAACGCAACATATACCGTTTTAAATTAATATAATCGAGGAAAATGGTCACCCTATCATTTAATCCATGTCACTTCGTTTCCACAGGAAACTATTCGTATTTACCGACACCACAAACATTAGTATACCTCTAATATAGGTATGACTATGACTTGAGGTTTGATTGCATGCTAATGAATCAAAAGCCAGAAGTCATTGGCTTACAACCGTAGGCGTTTCATAACTCATGCCTAATTAAATGTCGAGGTTCTTGACTTGATAGGCAATAATACCATACACGCGAGAGCCACTCGAGTCAAAGTGTAGAGTAGAAAATAACTCGTATTGGCAGACCTCGGATGTGTTCGATGGACGACCCACGCGCATGGCTGCGCTACCATTATTCATATTGCTATGTCGACATCCCGTAATGGTCGGCATCAGTCGTTCATCTCCGCGCATCGCCGACGCCTATCTACATCTAGACTCGACACCTAGCCCGTCCAAAGGCCGTTGGCCCGCTTTACACGGGCGGCGTGGGTCGCGTATTATGTGCATGCCACATCACAGAGGATACAGTTACGTCTAACTAACGTTTCCTATGGCCCCACATTGTTTTGGTATCGTATGTTTTAATTATCTAATTACGCAAGTGCAACGTCTCGTCACGAATATCTATTTGCGCCAGCCGCGAACGCTCACTTGCCAAAAGCTATTAATTACGACCGAAGAACAGAATATCTCGCCGGCTAATCCCCCGGAGACGGTTACGGTTACCGACAACGTTGATTAATGCCCGCAGCGTTCGTTTAACTCTTCTTTGTATACGTTCATCGGTTGTGTAAACGTGGATAACCTTCTTTCGGGTTGCTCAGACGTAAATAGGCTCGCATCCGCCATACAAATAAATAAATTATACGCATTGATCCGGCACAGACGCGCTCCGCTTGAAACCTTGAAGACGTATCCGTATGAATATTAGACCAGAATTAGTGGATGAAGCAATAATGGAAAGTGGCCGATGTTACCGATGTAAGATAGCTGCGTTCATCGATGTTAGATATTGGTGCCAAATAGTGCGCGGTTTTCACTCGCATGGCAACAACTCGTTAAGGCGGTGCTCTAAGCCAGAACAATAGAGAATGGAGATGGGCTCTCGTTGTGTAGTTACGTGGTTCTCGCTGACATTGTGGCAAGCGATAGCGGGCGTGCGAAGAATGCCAATGGAAACAACTTTACTGTTGGTTTCCTCGAAGCCGACACGCGTGACGAACCGAGAACCGGTTACACGACACCGCGCAGAAACAATGCATTAGCAATGCTTTTCATTAATTTTAGACCCGTTCGCCATTTTTATTTATAAAAACTTGCAGAAAATACTGAGCATTGCGACATTATACGTGTATGGTACGCGTAAGCCTGAATATTGACGAGTAGAACGAAAGTTTACAAGTTAGTTTAAACGAATCTTATTAATAGCTACGAAACTAGTTCAGAGCATGTTGCAATATCATCGCACCTTGTGCGAGTACACTTTCAAAAGGTTGCATCCTGCGGCTGTAGATCATTCCCCTTACGAACGGGTTCGATACTGAGAAAGCAATCAAACTTGATCTACACGTAAACTGTGAAAACTATGAGAACATACACGACCTACATACGTGCAAGTATTGTAATGTAACAAAATCCATACGGTGCTCAACTAATATTTAAATCCGTTGCACCGTACCGTACAATCGCAGGATTAAAATAGGTCACCCGGGAGGCAAATAAAACGAGAGTTATTGAGCAAGTGCGGTGCGAACACGCTACATCCGCGTATATTTCATTGGCTGTTAATTCAAACTGCAAATATCACGTAAAATATGGCTGCAAATATATTCAGTCCACGTTGCTTAATCACACAAATCATTTACATATTTTACGATCGTTCTTAATTATAAACTTACTGATCTACCTATATAATCTCGTTAAATGGCCATCTGCTGTGTGTAAACAGGTAACGTGACCTAAGACACCCGAAGAGTATTTGAAGGTGAGCAAGCGAGCATAATTGACAATATAAAACATCTTTGTTGTTGTAGAATGCCGTCTAGACGGGAGCGTGACAAATAGAAAAATTAGCCTCAACTGTAACAAGATGGGCAAAATTCATTTAATATTTTCCAAAAGTTGTATAAAACGCCTTAATAGTTCTCATGAAAATAAAAGTTGCCAGAGTATCGAGTGGTAAGAAGTTATACCGTCGACAATTGTTCAAACAGTGTTGCGCAATGCATCATCGCATTGTCGATAGTCGCCAGGGAATTCAAGCAAGGTTAATAGATTACAGACGATGTAAATTCAACGTACTCCGCGTGACTATAATAAATACCTCTCAACTCTATGCAAATAGCGAACGAATTTACCTGTTTGTATCTTGATAAATGACGTATACATATTTATTATAGACAATGGAAAATATGTTTCGTTTAGAATAAACGTCTGGGGTAACATAAATGGTAATTATATTGTCATTTTATGTGCCAAGAATTTTAAATTTCCGGTACATATTTTCAAATGTTAGATATGTAAGTATGTCAGTTAGTATATTATAGAAATGATGAAGTGATACATGGCCTGAATTATTCGCAATACAGAATTTAGATGACCACAAGACTCCTTCTCTGGCAGTTAGTAATAAATTATAAAAACATAAAAGACAGATGAACAGGAATAAAATGAGATGTCGTATTGCGAAAAGTTTACGAGGAGAGCGCGAGCCGCCGTCTACGCACACCAGTTGGCGTGGGACAATATTCCTGTTTGAAGTATTTTAGGAGCCACGCACGCCGTTCACGGTGCGCCGCCGGCCTGTTTACAAATACTAGCGCAGACTCGATTCAATTCCACGAGATTTTGTAAACATTGTGCCAAAAGAGATTGGCTGGCGCGTTTGTTTAGTATACCTCTATAGCCCGCAGTAATATTTCCATGCTGCTCTCTGTTTGTTGAGTCGTTTGCATTAAGCAAACATTCTTAGCATACTGTTAACAATTGCCTACTGATGTTTGTTGCAATAAATAATAAAATAAGGCTCATCAAAACATAATATGTAAATATTTATTTTCCTTCCTCAACACTGCGTATGGTGCGGTACTGGTGGTATACATGTGTCCCACTTTAGCAACCAGCCCTATTTTGTTAGAGGAATAAATAAAAAATTTTATTGTGTAAAATTAATAATTTAATTGCTTTGAACATTAATCGTCAGCTTGCGTTATTGTTATGATGTAAAACCAAGTCAACTGTCATCGTAAATATTCCTTTTAAAAATCAAGCGAAGTATAAATAATTGATGAATGAGTCGGCCGTCCGGTTCGCTGTCGCGGAAGAAGAAATCGAGCGAAACGAGTGCCCCGGTATCGATAAACCAACCGGTTACAAGCACATCACTATGTATATTCGTGGGAGAGAAGTGCTAAATAAAACGACACAAAGAAGCCAAGTTCTCTGACATAAAACTGATTTATTTGTGTACGTAGAATAAAGGAGATATAAATAAAGTATCATATCGTATCCGACAATGAAACGGCAAAAACATGGAAGATTTTCTACCTGATATAAGAACCTTAAGTCAAATCAAAAAGCTCTTAACAGGTTCTCGGAATGAAATTCCAAGGCAGACATTTCATTCCACGGATTCAATTCAGAGTATTGGTTTACGAATTTCAATTAGGTATTTTTGATTGATAAATTCGCCGGAATTTCGAACAAGCAACTTGAAATACTTTAGTGCTTTTTGTTTAAATTCTAAACTTACAGCCCGAGTATTAATTGTGCTCGATTAAAATCGCAGCATATTTGTAAAAACCTTATAGATTTAATGGTTCCAGAGGCCATGTTTATTCATATACCTGCCGAAATCATAGCTGATGAAAAAAAAAGAATGCTTAAAACGAGCAAAAAAGAGCCCGAGACCACAATACAAGTTTTACTGGTTCCTTTATAGCTTCGGCAAACACGTTTCACGGGGAACGCACGATTTGGTCCGTCGGTCGCGCGACTTCACCGGCTATAATTGAGAGTAACCGCCCACGGTGAGAATTTAAAATGTAATGTACACAACTACTGTAGAGTTGGAATTCGTTTGGACAAGTTTCGCACATTATCTAAATATAACAGAGAAACAAAAAGTCTCGAATCTCGTAAATATTTCGACATTTTTGCCTCGAGCGAGAAGTTATTTTGCGTTTATTGAGTCGGCTCTTGATTGCTCCGCTAAACGATTACCGGAGCATTGAACTTGGTAGTTTAGATTCTTTTTATGATTCCATACATTATTTATAGCGAATGATATTCGTTTAATATTATAATTTAAGTTTTTATCTATGATTGTTACCTATTTACAAAGTAATAATAATGCAATAAAAGTGTTATTTTGTCAGGCATCAGATCACCGACAAAACAAGCAAAATCAACATACCTTTTTGTAGAGAAACGAGAATATACGTTCACGTGGGACATGTTATTTGTTTGTTAAACAAAAATATTCCACAAATTAGGGCCATGCTCTAAAATATTTTGTTAGAAAATAAATAATGTAACCTGATTTACCTCTAAATATTAGTGTGTCACTTAACATAATAACAGACAGCTGTTTGTATGTCTGTAACAACCTTGGAACCTGTCTACTTTCATCGTGTGATCACTCTTCAGGAACCATGGCGTGTAACATGTGGTCGATCAACGCGGGGTTTATTTATAGCAAGTCACTGAACATTAATAGTTGCTATATTTTTACTTACATCTTCATAGAACAGCGGCGTAATTTATTACGCAAGTCATGTTAATGACGAAAACATAAAAATATTAAACTTTTTCAAGAAACACTCCAAGTTTTGAAAACAAAAACAATGGAGAAACCAGCAGCCTTAAAATAGCTATTCTTAACTCAAGAACAACAGCAACAAGTGAATTTCGAAATACCAAGAAGCAGGTCAAAAACAGATGTAATACCGTTCGCAACGACAAAAAGGGGTCAGTGACTGTACGCTGGGGTGTTGAGGGGCGAAGGCTCGGGGTCGGGGGCGGAGGACCCGTAATAATACATTTGAAAAAATAACCCTAAACATCTGCCACACATGTGCGTCCCATTTCATAGTGGAATAATGCAAGTGGTGCGCGCAACCACCGCGCACCGATACGGTCGAGCCTTTTTGTGCAGTGGCTTTTTGTAGTCTTCACGCTTTGTGCTCGCGAGCTTTCAAACGGACAAAGCTTTTTTTTATTTGAAAGGAAATCAATACATTACTGATGTGAAATTGAATGTATGCGCTCTGCAGTTGTAAACGTAGTAACTTTCGGTCACTGTTTTCAAATAGTTCCAAAATTAGCGAACACATGTTGTGCTAATGAGTTACATTTACAATATTACATTAAATATGCATCGTTTAGGTGACGTAACAAAAAACATCGTAGTTGATGTGCGTAATTAGCAAGTTGGCGCTGAATGCCGCGCTCGTGGTCCGATGCATTTCTTAGAAGATCGACATGTATTGGATCGATGCCAGAATCGTCGTGAGGCGGGGGAGAAAAGCGGCACTTGAATCTACACAGATTGAATTACAGCAGTTAAGAAGATGAATCATATTAAGATTAATATAGCTATTGATATTAAATCTAAAACCATTCTAAAAATGTTTTCGTGGGAATATTGTACCTAATATTAAATTTTATTTTACGAACTAGTCCGACGACAGACTCCAGCAAAATAGACTCAAAATTACCTACTCAAAGTAGACAGATCGACAGATTTATTGAACAATAAGAGTATAAATATTTAGTGTTTACTGATTTGTAAACAAAAATGTGGTTTGAATTGAATAAGAAATATGACCTTAATTTTGTTGACGTAGCTGTGTTCGCTGACTGTGACTTAATAACAAAAAGTGGCAGCAAAAAAGAAATTGGACAAGCTAATTTCTTCATAGGAATGGCAGTTTGTTTGGTTGAATACAATGAACTACGAATGCCAGCAGGTATTGCTAAAGCCAGAGAAGCAAAGTTCGTGACTCCTGGCCTTTGACTGCAAGTCCCCCGGGGCGACGAGGGCGCGAAGAACTTGTCTGCTCACGACCGGTCTCGTAAAACCACCTTCCAGCTGTATCGTATTGGAATCAAACAATGTATAAAATTGCCTTTTAAAGGTATTTCACCAACCAGTTTCTGCCATTTAGAAATCTTGCTTCATTACGTTGACAAAGAGTCTATTTTCTTTATTTTAAAATAAACTCATAATACTTCTCTCGTTGACTTTCTAGACGTAAACAGTAGCGAGGTACACCGATTACCGCCAATCGGTATTATTGTTGCAGAAACTAACCAACATTCATTCTATTAAATAATATTTAACAAACACACATTCGAAGTGCTCAGATTATTTCACAACGAATAACATTATTATCATCGTGATTCCGCAGTAAATAAAATTCAAAATGGATGTCGTAATCGTAATCGGCGTCTGCGCAGCCGACAGCTACTTGAAGGGGAGGGCGGTGAGGTAAATCCCGTTAGGAGAAAGTAGCTGCCTACACTCCGGCGCACGGATCGTGACGAGCACTGGACCGACCGCCTCCGACTACAAGATACATTCAATTCGATTTTATCGTGACCAACCTAATACGGACCGTTTATGTCGCGCACAATACACGGATGACGGGTTATTTTTATATCACGACTTCCACATTCGGTCTCAAAAACTTTTTTGATGCTTATCATAACACTCATTCTAATTGATTCCATTTCATTAAATGACCTTTAAAAATTGGACACAAACAGCAGCTTGTTGATAGTGACGGAAATTACTTTCTCTTTTGTCGTTCAGGGAACAAAGAATTGAAAAATCACTAGACTGTGACGTGACGTGGCAAAAAACATGTCAATCATCTCTCATTGTTGCAGAATTTGGGCGAAAAGTGCTTGTTGAGTTTTGGTTTGAATGTCGCTGATTGAAGTCAACGTTTTTTGATCTCATGGCACTTAATACTTTAACTTGACATTTGAAGTTTGAGAAAAAATGAAATAGTTCATAGACATCAAAACGAATTTATGCTTCAATAGTAAGCTACTAAAGTAATTTCTTTCAAGAATATGGAACACCTTGAAGTACCGAATATAGTGCAATGTATGCAATAAATATTCTTAACGAGCAGTGGTTTAACTACTGCTGCTGTTTCAAGTTAAAAATGATATATCATTAGAGCTGAATAAACTGCCGATGAAGCTAAGTCCTATTAAAGAAGATCGGAGGAAGGCACGATGGACGATGCCGCTCAACAACGTGGCGTGTCTGGAGTTCTCAGCAATTATTGCGCAAGTGGTAAAATAAAATCATAGCGGTGATAAATAAATGTTTCATAACTACACGACTTGGCACTTGACGGCGATCGGAACTCGTTCCACCGGTTGGTTTGCAGGTGGCGCGGGCGTCGTGTTGACACTTGCCTCCCGCGACCCTGACAACTGCATTGCTTATTTCTGCACCGCATGAAGGTGCAATTTAGTTGAAATCTAAAGTATGCCACGACACAGCACTAACCAGTGGAAAATTTGGTCAAGCATTCGATACAAAGGTCACAATTACTTTTGTTGTAAATAAAATTGTCTGATCGATTATTATTTAAAGTTGTGATGTGAATAGATATTAAGTAACGCTCAATCATATTATTTAAATTGACTATCACTTTATTGAATCGGCTTTAAATGATGGCGCATGAATTGCACTCATTACTCCGCAACAAGTGAAAGGATTAGGCAAACTCGGCTCACCTTCCAGGAAGCAATAAAACAATCATTATGTCGTAAATTGTCTATACGATGGTTGCCTGTGCGCCTTATAAATACACCAATGGAGTTCATGTTTTCCCCTTGTCTCGTTTAATATTCAATTTGAATCACAACGAGGCATTATCATACGATCATTATTCAGTAACATCTTATGCTCGATATCATATCCCTTGTTCTTTTGTTTCAATTGTCTAGAGGTATTCATGTGTATCTTGGTTGTTTACCACGATAGTTCCTGTATAATATTTTCCCCACGAACAAATGACAAACGGATGTTCCATGATCACGTGTATAAATTAACTTTATGTTATCATTTACTTTGAACGTATCGTTTCTTAAAAAAGTCGTTGTATCAGTTGAACAATATTTATACATGGGTTGTTACCAGTATTATAATTCGTTGACTAGTTTAATTTGCTGTATTCGTGAATGCGCGCGATTCAGGCGTGAGTTGCGAGTGCGATAGAAAGTCGTGCAAAATTGCATGTTATGTGCAACCGGTCTGAGCCTGGGCAATGTGCTGGAAACTCGACCATTGCCGCACCATAAACCCCTATGCGGGTAAATTAATTTAAATGACGTCATTCCACACTACTTTATTAAGGCTCATTTGCTCTAGCCACGCTGAAATTGCTCATGAATAAAATGTATCGTTAAAACCCCATGAAACGTGTAAGAGTCGAATTAAATGAAGTGACAGTGAGCTTATCTTTAGCAAAACTTAAACTCATAATCGGCTTATATCAGCATGCGGGCTTGTTAATTGCACTCGTTTCACAAGGGCAACAAATATGGCGGATCATTATGCAAAAATGTATCATTTGTGATTGTAACGTCACAGAAACTTATTTTAACACAGAAATTAAAATGTAAAATTTATATTTTACATTTTAATTTAATAATGTATCAGAACAGAAGATTAGCTGTCAGATTCGAATTTACTATAATGCTTCTACTTTTATTGTTGTGTTAAAGACATGACTTTCAAAAGCAGAATAATAAAACAAAACAGCTGTCCTATAAAAGGAAAAAAACTCAAGGACATTCCAATCTAAAGCACCCCATCAGTCAAACAGGTAATTCAAAAATAACAGTAACGGTTCCAAAGGAGATCCCGAATCTATTCAACGACATAATAGCCGACCCCTACCCTCGTCCCGGTCGATCCCAACAAAAGGGACAGGTTCGCTTTACAAATCTCACATACATTACCTTTATTATTATTCCCTCCCTCATTATATTACAATAATAATAAAAGATTACCTTGTGAGTCTGAACTTATAAAACCGGTTTAGTTACGACTTACGAGTCGTGTTATGAAACTCATTTAATAATTCTGTCGGACGAATTAGCCGCGGCTTGGTACTTTCACCGGTGACTTTCTTACTCGTGGATACAACACGAAATACGAGTTTGGCTTGTTCGTTTGACCTCCTCTAGTATTGAAATTGTACGGTACTGTTCTTATCTCTGAATATCTCTTTGTTCGTTGTCAATCTAAATGCGCGATCAATTGTGTGGCTGTCAATGTCAATGGTACCTTGATGGAGATAGAATTCTTGCGAACAATTTACCTTGCTTCTTTTCAATTTTAAATTCACGTCTTTGTTACATTTCGTAACAGGGGCGTGGAGATGAAATTGAAGCTGTATTTAATGCAAATAGTAAGGTGCGTGGATTCTACAGAAGCGTTTGATAAAGTGATCAATATTCTGAGACGAGTTTTTTGATGATAGAGTGATTTACTTTTGGTTTGTTGGATTAGAAATACTTGAATTACACTAGAACATACTCTTCTATATTTGATTGTCTTACGAATAAGTTTCTCTATAATCTATATAATGTAAACTTTTATGTATGTAGGTAACATTCTGTAGTTCTACTCTAACGTCGTGTCAAATCGTGCGTTCACAAATAATTATACAGATACTACACAGGTGAAGTTCTGTGCGTCATCAAATAATCGAGCCATCACACGGTATAAACGCGTTCCTTCCAATTAATTACGTGTTGTAGAGGTAGATTAATAGTATCCGTCGGACTCACTGACGCGCCTTCACGCACGCATATAAAGCAGGTGTTTATAAATAATAAATGTGATATTTATGATACAGACGCAGTTATAATAACTTGTAATCAGTCCCAGTCCCAATGTACTTACTTACCAAGTTAAATACGGTCAACAAAAAATTGAGCCAACTCTTGGCATCACCACAAATTGATCCGGCTCGAGCGCGCTATGAATATTCATTTAATTACACATCTCTATACGAGATTCAAGATGACGCACACCTACTTAATCGGAGCTGTTGCAGGTTTAGTATTGTATTTATTTTTATTTATAGCTCAGGTCGATAAAGTAACAACACGATTTCGTGGAAAAGACTGACGCCGCGTACCGCCTCTATACTCTAAATTGAATAGGTATTTTATGATCCCTAATTCAACTTAAACAGTAAATTTCTGGTTTCAATTCTGATACGAGACAAGAATTCATAATTTAATACTGAGCTGTGAGCCATAAACACGTTCTGTAGGCGTTTAATAATCTCAATGAAAATACGTGGTATTATTTTTACAAGGCTTTAATAAGGTTATTGTTAATAGGCTCACCCCCTAATACATGGGACTCATAACATAAATAGTGAAAAGTGGGTGTTACATTGTACAGTGGCATAATGTACACCTCTGCCTACCCCTTCGGGAATAAGAGGCGTGATGTTATGTTATGTTATGTTATTGTTACAAGGTACGAATGAGCGAGAATGTAGAGACAGTTAAGGCCAGCTCCGAGCTCAGATACATTACAAACAAAGGTTTCAGTTCAGTTTCGAGTGACCCTGCCTACATACATACATACATACCTACTTAATTACCTACGTTGGAGCTCGGAAAAGGTGCGGCGAACGTGGTGAAAAGAAAATAAAGTTACAGCAGCGAGGGTGGCACCTCGTGTGTGGCGGCCTTTAACAGCCGGAGGGAGAACGGGACGTGTTGTTTTAACCTACTCCAAACAAGAACCAGTCGTCAAATAAAACATGAAACCGAAACGACCGAGTTGTAGGAACACGAATTCAATGATACATGAATATCATAAATAACAATTAGCCACGTACCGTTGCACAAAATAGTATACAGTGTAAACCTAATTACCATAAACGAAACGGACGCACGAATAAAGAAATATGTAGAAACATCTATCGAAAACGCTGTGACCCCGTTACTCGGATGCTGAATTGAAATTCAGATTGTGAAATGATAATAACAAATGTATTTGTCGTCCGCTATAACCTCTGGCTTTTAAAACCCGTGTTGTGAACCATAAATACTCCATACATACGCAGATGAGGGCTGGACAAACAAAGGTACAGATTTGAATGTGAAATTAAGGATGGTGATCTCAATTTTTCAACGTAAACACTTTTATGAGACTTGTGAAGGTGGCAGCAGACCGAAAGATAATAAAATAAAATCCTTAATAGGTTATAAGCATGATAACGAGATTCTCGTTTTATTTAAAGAAAATAAATTATTCGGTAAGTTTAATAATATAAAATTTCGAGTATACCGGTTTTTGTTTTATATGGAGTCATCGACACCATCTTTTGTTGTCAACAACTTTTTATTAAATTATGTCATTCTTATAGCATCTACAAAGCTGTGCTCCCGTTCATCTAAATTGAAATTTACTTCATCAATGTCAGTTACTGAGCTGTCATCATGACATCTCATCTATTTTTACATATCAGCTGGTTAATCACGGAAATCATAAATTTTATGTATTTATTTATTTATTAACACTTCTGTATATTATAACATACGATGGCGGACTTAATGCCGGGTGGCATTCTCTAACAGTCAACCATGGGGTGATGCAGAGATGTGCAACAGTAGGTGTAATAGGTATAATGTAAATTACATAAGATACATTATCAATATTACTAAATAACAATACTATAAAAGATAATAAATAAATTGGGAATAACATAACTACTACTACTAATAACTACATATATATATATATATAATTATATATATTTATACATATATATTAAATACAATCGCCAAAATGATAAATTAAGTACTTGATGCGTCTGTCTGTTCCCTCTGCAATAGTTCACGAACCTTAACTTTAAAACTAAGCCGGCTGGTTATTGGTAAATTTTATTCTATTACGAGTACTTTATTTTCATGTTCATGGATTTAAGGGTTTTATTATTTTTACGTATATCATCAGCCTAAAATAAAGTTTTAAATTAAAAAACACAGTTGCGTTATAGAGGCTGAGGTACGGTTATTTGTTATTAAAATTAGGGGAACGATGTGATCGATATGTTCCACTGAATACATGTTTGTATGAATATTTTAATATATCATTGGCAGATTTTAATATTTATTTTCTACCTGTTTTGTTAATTTCGCTGGATTCACGTTCTGGCGAGGAACCTGAAACAAAAGAAATGGCTGTTAAAACGAGTTGTATTTCATTACATTTTTTAAACATTGAAATGTTAGTAGCAAATTCCTATTATCTCAATCTAGTAAGGTTCCTAAAAATATTTTGGTTGCACGTAAAAACCAAGCAAAGAAACTCTTAGAAATGTACAAACGGAATTTTATCGTCAGACCAAGAGAGGTTATTTACAAATCTCAGAATTATGAATAGTGAAACTATAAATAAATTAAGGAAAATATTTCTAATAACATGCCATGTTATGATAAACCGAGTTAAGATATATGTATGAATTTGAAAAGTGTACAGAATAACGAAACTGAGGCCTAAAACTATAGATGAATAATACTGTTATAGAGTTTCTTGGAATTATTAAAATGAAATACAAAGTTATTACGCCACGCTCAGACGTTGACGTCAAATTTACGACTTCGTTGTAATTAGATAAACTTACATTTAAATTTATTCTTCGAAAGATATTAAGTTTATATTGCCACCAAAACGGAACCTTTTTCGATTCAAAGGTCAATTATTACCCACTGAATATTTATAATGCTGTCAAGAATAGCAGACAACGATCGGTTACGATAAACCAGTTTCGGTGAGTAAAAGGTATGCGAAACAACCTTCTTTTTTTGTCACGTATTTTAAAAAAAATGGAGTTGTCTGTTATTTATAAGTAAGTTTATTATGGCCAATTTGGTATTTAAATATGGACGTATCCTTGCAAAGTTTTCGAAGTTGAATAATTTAACTGAATAAATAACATAATGAGTTATCGATTTGGAACGATTTCGAGCCGAAATGAGGTAGAAAGGGAATAGTAATTCTTGAAATGAATGTTCAAAATTGGTTCAATATGTCTACGTTAACGATATCTGCAGTAGCGATTATCTGCAGTTTCAGACATAAATTATGGTGAAGTAATGCGAAGAACTGATGGTCAAATCAGACAAGGGTTGGTGAATGCGGCAGGTGGGCGAATGGCAGTCTCTCGTGTTTCTATTTGCCCGCATGGCCGTCACTTGCAGCTGCCGGTTCACTAACCCGTGGACTCACGTTATGCGACTCCACACTGACGTGGATATGCCTAATGGATTTGTGATACCATTTTCTTTACATTCTTTATTGGTTCGTTAATTTCCAATCTTTGGGTGGCCATCGCCTTTTATTTAATATTTGAATGCTCTCCAATTCAGAACGTATTAGTGTCATATTTACCCGCTGTCATAACAACGATAATGCTTTCCGCATTTACATAGTCACGAGTAATAATTTCGTTATCTGTAATTTAGAAATGGACGCTATCATTATTCAAATTATATAATAATAATGATTCATTTTAGTAAACACAGTCCCAAATTAGGAAAGTGGATCGCTTAGTCTGCAATCAATTCATAAAAAAAGACCTTCCATCCGTAATTGTGGCGTGGGTGTATAAGAAACAGCTGAGTATAAATGCTTGTATGTCTCGTCTGACATTTTATAGGAACCTGTTTTTAACTTATGCAATAGAAAACATTATCCAGTTAATGGCACGTCGGCTCGGTTGGTTGTTTAGCATTATCGCCTGTCAATTGTAGTGAAATACACGAGGTGCGCTATAATTACATAGATTTAGTAGTTTTTGTCCTGCGGTGGGACTTTAATTGTATTGCGTTACTTGTATTATTAATACTTCGTCGCATATGTTCACAGCTTGTTGTACTTTATATCTGTCTAATGGCTGGTCATGATTAGTTTTGTGTTTGTGCTTTTATTCAAATCTATTATTTGTATCAATTTTTGTTCTTAAGTTGTTGATAAAAGTAATTATTAATCGTGTACAACTCTTCTGTATATTTCCAGTCCAGTCAAGGCCGAGTTACACAGGTGGCTGGTTCTAGAGATAGAGTAAATTAATTAATCATAGTTAGTCGACGTAAAATATCGTTAGTCAAGACAAATTGTGATTGGCATACTATCACATCGGATCTATTCTGTTGATTGCTGCGTAAACTAGTTTAAGATTAAATACTAATCTCTTTATAGGATTAGTAATTAACTTTATAGTTAGTTTTGTACTTGTTTGAAGGTTATTATAGTTGACAAACCTTTAGGGAATTGAAAGCATTAAGTAAGCTTTTGGTCTATCACACTGACAAAATAAAAAACAAGAAATACCACGTAATCTCACAATATAAAGTTATTGTTAATAACAACACGTTAATCTTTTGTTCCTAATAAACCTGAAGGCCAGACAGACAACAATACAATTTTCTAAAGCCTTATTCTTTGGAATGAATTGCTATTTATTTTAATAGTGTCTGCTTTTTGTACGCATATTTCCAAAGGCGGTCTGGAGCAAATGATCAAGTATTAACGTCTAACAAAAACAAACTTTCTGCCGAAATTAATTTACGGAATTTAGGAAGTACTGGGCAGTTCTGGACGAAGATCAATACAAAAAATGAATCAACCGTAGCTCTCTCGTAGCGACTACGCCCAACTCCTAAGTGGTGTAGCACGTAGTGTGGCGTTGCGTAGCATATAGCGTAGGGAGGCGTAGGACGTGGCGTAGGACGTGGCGTAGCACGTGGCGTAGCACGTGGCGTACTACTTAGCGTACTTGCATATACCTGTGTTTCTCTGTTGTTTTATTTTTTAGTTTTAACATTTAGCTGTAAAATCTAAATTATTACTACTAAAAAGAAGTTTATTCAGTTTTTACAGCTTAATGTTAAAACTACGTGCTACGCAACGTTACGAAACTAAAAAATTAACATCAAATTAAATTTAAATAATTTTAATAAACTTATCTAGATTCTGGTCACTTTTTAGTTTATTTACTCATACTTAAAGTCTTAATTTAACCACAAAAATAGAGTAAATGTCTGCAACTTTCGACTTAGTGCGTCATCATCTTAAGATCCGTCTAACCTAACACGTGAGAGGTTGTTGAGACTTAAGAGGCTAAATCTAATCATTACTCGAGACTCACGCACGGACTAATGGTAGTGGCAGTCGGCATACTTGGAGGGAACAAAAAAACATGTCGTTTTACCCTTTAAGGCACCGCACCACTGCCTTTCTTGATCGGTATGTCGACCGACAAGTCTGCAACTGGTCTGGACGTGAGAAATGGGGACTCGACTGCGTTCATTGCCCGATATACCCCGTGCTGGATACTACGCCCTGCCCATTACTGGGCAATTTGACTGAACGAAACGAGCGAATTAATCTGTAATGTTTAGCGTACGCCGATCATAAATTATATTGGTAAAGAGGCGTTTTACTTCAGTGAATTATAGTGTGCTGAAGTTAGTGTTTCATTACTAAGAAACGAGGTGATCTCCTCATCGACTACAGAAAGATTGCTTAGTCGTGATTTAGATTTAACTCTATTGAACATCTTATCTGTTTGGCTAACGAACCTGGATAGATCAGTTGATCTATCCAGGTTCGTTAGCCTGGCGTAGCCTAGTTCAGTTGAAAGCGATCGTTCTATAGAAATTAATCTAAAGTCTGATCTAGTTCTAATGGCAAAAACAATTTTAGCTTCATCGATCAAAATGTCGCTTTTGTCAGATAATGTTTAACTTTCTAATTGAGATAAGATGCCATAAGAACTGGTTGTGATGTGTCGTCTAGTTAACGGATGTCGTCTGACCACTAGACCAGACACCAGTGGGACCAACCAACCCAACCGGATGAAGCTCATTGAATTTATACTCATAATATGTCGAAGTCCACTATTTCGGCCTCACATGTCGAAACATCTCATGTTACCAACACAAACATAATCGGACTCACTTAGTGGAATGTATGAGTATTGCAGTATAAATATTTTACATGTTACGAGAATGGTGTAATGAATCGATGTCGGGAAAAAACGAGTTGTAAACGAGTTATCTCTCATCGGTGCCTTTCTCTCGATTTGTTTATAGTAAATCAGACTGAGTAACGTCGAACATTGAAAACACACATACACTTGGCTCACGTTCCAGCTGTAACACAAACAAATAATAAGTTGGACCGGTCTGCCGCTTTATATAGTCTTAAAATAGGTATGTTTCCATAAACCCGATATGAGAGTTTACGCAGAACTAGTCTCGGGAATGAGGTCAAGCGAGTTGGCATGCGATCCTCTGTCGGTCTGCTGAAATATGCCAACGGTAATAAAAATACGTTGGCATCTTAATGTTAATACCCACTGTAGAAACTTGGAAACAAATGTTGCGAACTCGCTGTTTGTTTCGTAACCAAACACAACTTTATAATAATAGAAAAGAAGTAAACATCGATTATTATTATTCAGGGTGCTTTTAACTAGTAACACAGAGTAAACCAGCAGTGGAGGTCGTAAATACGTGACGCGACGGTACATTCATTACGATAACAATAGCAATTGAAATGCAATCGAGTTACGAGTAGGAGTATTATATTTATCAATCGTGTCGTGTCGTTCAATGCACCGCCTTATCGTCTTTGTAATTAACTTGAATGGAGACTTGTTTATAAATCATGTTGATCACGTTGCAGACTCATCGATACTTATAACTTCAAAGACGTAACATTAAACTTCGGAACGAGGATGACAACGTGATTTATATATACATTATGATTAAAGTATTTCGGTGAAATCCGATAATATAATTTACTTCCAAATAATGGAAACTCTGAAATATTATCTCTGGACAGAAATTAATATTTTGTTGGTTACAGCAATAAATAAAGTTGCAATTTATAACGTTAAAACCACCATTGAATGTGTTCCTTATGAATGGAGCATGACTAAAAACAATAAAAACAAACAGTCTTTTTGTTTCCTTTTGTTTATTTTGTATTGCGCTGGCTCATGTTGAAAGGATTTTTTATTTTCCGGGTTGAAGCAAACCTTCACGGGCGGTTGGTCGAAAATGCGTCGAACTCAACCTTATTTCATAGACGAAAAAATAGAACAAAACCTTAATCGATTGTACAGAGACCGTAGCGAGAGATTCTTCCTTCGTTTTATGTATAAAACACTTAAGTGACAACTGTTGCGTTGTAAGAAATATTGGAAACGAGGTCATTTTACATCGTCTAGTGATGCACGTTTCTCGTAAAAGTCGTAAAAGTTACGATCCATTACTTTATTATAAGCATCGATTGTAGGCCGCCCACTCTGCTCAGGCTATCTGCACTTATTTGTCCACTGATAATAACTGGCTGGCCATGAATTCCAATAAATTTGTGCAGTAACATTTATACCATGTGTGGTGTCGCAATCAAGTCGTAAATTCAAGGTAGACACGACTGCTGTTATCTGGTAAATATACAGTCATTATAGATACTTTATAATAGAGGTAAATGTTGATTGGCTGGCATGTAAATGGAACAGATAAATAACTAATCAAGTAGTCTCAAATTCATCTTAGGAATCAAAGTCAAAGTCAAAGCATTTATTTCAATTAAACCATAGTTTGTTTTATACTTTTGAAATGTCAACAAATACAAAATAAATAATAGTCTGTCAGTCAGTCCGTCAGTGAAATTAGGTGAAGCTAGGTGCTCATTCCAAAACGAAGATTCGAATGGAGAAGAACGAGCAAGAAACTCCATAAATCTTATTACTTAAAAAAGACCAAAACTAAACATTCAAAAACTATGTGTAAATTCATAATTATGTTTGTATAGCAGTTTATTCACGTGCAAAAATGACTAAAACTTAATCTGCCTAAAAGCTATTTACATTGAAACAATCTAGAGGTATAAGAGGAAATGGGGCATTAAATGTTGATTAATGAGAAAATCTTGGCGTTTCGTGGAAGCCAATAACTCATCGAGCTATTTGAGAAGCGAGACGCGACACCTACCGTAGTATGCGGTAAGTACAGCCACCGAACGTCTGCTTGGATTTGTTTGCCAACATTCTCAATTGATGAAGTGTTTACATATTAAATGTAAATCACGTAGCGAATATAACACGGATGAATATTTATGTACTACAATGTAGAATCGAATATCAATAACATGCATGGACGTATACATGAAATACAATCACACTCTTCGATGAAGACTCAGAAACGGTAATAAATACAGATCAAAGAATTATAAATTAATATGTATGTGTAACAAGATGCTCACGTTTTGAAATGGTTGACCAGAATAGTATTAGAGACGAACGTATGTAACCATTCTGTTTTATTTATGAATGTTTACATTATTTATTTTTCTCTGCCACTCTGTGGAAGGCGTAGGTACCCACCTACCTATGTTATGTATTTGCTAAACGCTTTTAGAATCAACTTGGAGCTATAAACATTGTCTATAAATGGAAACAGATCAAGGTAGAGGAAATTTATTCAGTATACCTATGTATTATCTTCCCGGTGGTTGACTGAATAATCCGATCAATTTGCGTCATTGATGCATTAGAATTTCATGACTCTATCTTGTCTACATTATCTACCTTGTATTACGTTACGAAATGTATAAAGTCTAAACAAACATCAAATGGAAATCAAGACCAGTTTGTAAATAATAAGTGGGTAGTTGCTAACGCGACCTTATTAGCATTTAAAAGAAAATGTCGTGAACTTGAACTGTGAACAAAAATTCATTTAGTTGAGAGTCGTATAAGCAATAAAGGTCATTGAGAACCCACGCAAACTCGGTTCCCATGGCCCTCGGAAACAATACCAGAATCGCGAGATTCGAGCGCATAAAGCCGAGAACAATCGAGCGAATGGAAACAAGAGAGCGATATAAATCAAGCTAAGCATTGCGTGTATCGGCCGGCCATAGATCCTCGCGTTTCAGCCCGACTACCCGCCGCGCCGCACCGCGCCGCTTATAATTACCAATACCGACTACTTTCGCCAACCGACGGCCCGCCGCCATCTTGCTATTTATATTGCAAAATGGCGGACGGCGCGCAGCACGTGTTCCTCTTTCTTTTGTTATTTGAAGGAACTGGCGCTCGTGCATTTCAAAGCAGAATGTGCTAATAATTTATTTGATGCATAAGTGCGTCCGCGACCGACTCTAAAATTCTAAAGTTGTAACTTCGTATGGATTTAGAGCTCGAGTCGTGAACAAGGTCTCTCAGAATTTACATTGAATAGGGAGCCGTTAAGTTGTGATGTGACTGGACGCGAGGAAGGTCACCTTGGCCGAACAAGCGCGGCAGTTTGTCTTGTTGACTGAATAACATGGAATTAAATTACACTTAAATATTTCATTCCTTAAATAACACATTCAAGATGTTAATGAACTAACCTTATAAGAAGTCGTTATTATAGGTCACGTAATTTGATGCGAGTCATTTTGGCTCAAAGTCAAAAGACTCGCCACACTGCCACACTAACGCTAAATTGGTAATTGCTGCCAATTAGGTGCAATGAATAGACACGAAAAAGGGAACACAGTTGTAGATCAGATACATATCTATAATTAAAAAAAAATACTAGTATTACGTACCTACTTACTTACCTACACATTCTAGTAAAAGTAGTGCGTCATTTCATTCAATATCTGTGTTTGTCAATATGTTCACTGTGTACTAAACAAATATCGGAACATTAACGATGTTTACAGAATTCTGAAAAAGAACAAAGGATATTGATGAACTTGAAAAATCAACAATGTTATCAATCCATCAATAAATAAGTAGTTGATAACAAAATTGCACAACTAATACATCATATTCATAACGAATTGATAACTCTTATCTGTAGTCGTAGCAACTAGGTCAACTCTAACTATGCCGGTGGAGGTACTTACGATCCTTGTGATAATAATGTAATATGTTTCCACTGAATGTTCATTGTGATAAATTGTTTTCATTATTTTGATTTATAGCACCGATCCTTTGGAACTTTAGAACCAAGCTATGACGTAACTTGCAAAAATAGAATACCTACGCCAAAGTATTAAATTTCAATGGGGTAACGAGTAGATTTGATGGCTTCCTGCTAGTTAACCGATCGTGGTACAGGAAACCGAAATCGAATATAATTTCAATGCAGATCTTGCAAAGGCGTTCGCTTAGTATTCAGCGAGTTTGCGGGCCAATGGCGAGTGACTATGATCGCAGTCCGGCGCCGCTTGAATATGTATGAGCTCGTCGAACACAACACGCACGGGCTTAGCCGTGACACACATCCTCAGCAAATATCTAACCGATTCTTCACACTTTACATACTTATTGAAAGTTTCCGCACCATTAAACTTCATTTAAATGTTTATTAGGACAACTATTAACTTGTCTACCAATTAATGAGTTCAGAAATGTTTAATTCATTGTTGTGGAAGTGAAACAACAATGAGCTATTGTAGTAATGTCTAGGTAATCTTGTATAAATAATATGTTATTGCAATTGATTATTCAATTCAATGAATACAATAGACTGATTCAGATTTCTTTTTAGCTTCTCGTGGCGTGTCATCGGCTGTGTCGTGGTTCATATTAACCGTACCCAGTGACCGATGATGGCCCCTTTCATACAAACTCCACTTAGGTAATTGAATTATAGAACTTTGCAGGTTATAAATTGCCCACTCAATGGCTGTTCATCTATTATTTCAATTATTTCCGTTCACCGGTGTCCTTAATGTGCGATAATTGAGTTGCGTCGAAGGCCAACGGCCTCATTTCGTGGCATCGCATTTATCAATATTTGATTAAGCGTAGTGTGTGGTTCTTAAAAAGTTTAATATGTTTATATAAAAGGCAAAAAAGGTTAAGTCGATGTTCTGAGAACGGTGAGCATGACATCACGTCGTGCGAGTCGAGTACAATGTGAAGAACTCCGTATTAATGCGTCGAAGAACAATGAATAGATAATAAAATATGCAAATTAAACGACGACACGACGTTGAGATAAGAACATTACAAGCAACCTCGAATGGGAGATGATATATAAATGTATTGTGTTGCCTAACCTTTAATAATGATATCCGGAAAGAAGACAATAGCACAGAATGTGCCTAATTTATGTCAATCAACTGACACTTATTCAGCAATTTTAATGAGTCATTAGTATTTGTGGAAAACATATGTCGTCCAGCTATTCTCTGTCTCATAAGTCTCGTTACCCACATCTGTCATGCTCACGGTTACGTTGCGTTGTTAACACATGCTGGCTAATGGGCCCTACTCGACATGCCACGCGTATGTTAACACTCGCTACGTGTTTTTGAAAGAAACTCATGCTCGTAAAATATTCATGGTTAAGTATCCTTTACTTCCAAAATAATCACAAGCTATTTCCTCCAGAGAGGATATTTAACGGTAACAAAGCTAATAAACAGAATCATCAAAACGGAGTTAGTGCAAAAATGCAATAGCGAATTGCGAATTGCGATGCACAATAGAAAAGAAACGAGAATGAAGCGTGCGAAGTGGTGGTGCGCGACGTGGGAAAGCGAATGGCGGCTTTGGTGCTGGCGGCCATTTTGAATTGGGCTCGTTCGGAAAACATCACGTGTCCACGCGTCCGCCTGGCAACAGCGTACAAGCGCTAAACGGAGCGGAACAATTCGTGTACACCATGTGCTTTTTTATTTGTGCAACATTCCGATGGCCGACGGCTATTGATTATATTGATTGGTTTGCGGTCTCTTTTAGAAGCTGCATTGATACTGTCGTTTCAACAAATTTTAATAACTAACCTTGCATAAATATGCTATGATGCCTATGGTGTCTAATAACATTCATAGCAATGAATAATAATACGTATGTATTCAGATAGGTAGGTATTTTTGATTCGTAACTAAAAAGGCAACAAATGAAGTCAATTATTGTGGAAGGTCAATTAAATTCACAGGAAATAAATTATACATTCGAAAAGAATTCCGAAACTTGACGCACTTTTTACTTAACTTTGTCAAAAATGTGCCTTTGCCTTTAGTAAGGTAAGTCTACTAAAATGTCATTCACCGATTTCAATAACGGTTGATAGATCGGGCAATTGTGTCTAGATAATATTAGGTACCTACCTCTATATTGTGTATAAACCAGGGACATATTGCCTTACTGAGGATTCCAAAATCGAAAACCTAATAAGAATACGAGATTTTCTTCGACATTCGCACTTGTGACCCCTTAGCCAACGAGGCAGTCAACGCATAAGTGGCAAAGTATCGATAGCTTCAAAAGAAACTAAAGAGGACGTCGGGAACTTTATCGTGTTGAGGTGCTCCAATTCTCAAGTTCATTTCGCTTTCTTTTGAACGCCCGTTTGAAGGTGAATTAGTAGGTCATTCTCCCCAACGTGAATCTCTTCCTATAGACATTTTCCAAGGGAGAGCAGACTAAGGTGACTAAGGTGTTGAAGTTCGGTTATTTGTAATGAGTTAAGTTATTAGTTCCATTTAATGTAAGTACCCAGAACCTTTTCCCCTACATCAGGTATAGGCCCTGATTCATGTTTCTGCTGTTATTTCCAAATGAGGTAAATTATAAAATTGCTACCTACTGGGTATTTAATAAGCATTTTCCTGATTTCCTTAAGTTTTTGATCGAGCATCATTAGTACGAAACATTCTAATTTTCCTTAACATCGACAGAGATAGGTAGTACAATAGATTTTTAGTATTTGCATTGGTCACTACACGACATAGCCAAAGAGGCAAGCATGACAATTAATTGCTACTAAATTACTAATACATACAATACATATTTTGTATGAAATGACTAATATTGATGGTATTGTGACATCCCATACTATGTATTTACATGTTGGTGCATTTATTATGTAGGAGGTTAAAGCAAGTCGTTTATTGTGTTTCGTGACAATCGTTTCCCCGTCAACTCGCCACGCCACGCCACGCGTGACTGAGTATACTGTTGTGTTATGTTGTTATTACGTCTACGTGATATTGCCAGCTCAACACTTCTAAACCTTCTATAACACATTTTTTATGCATGGTTCGATCTTTTGTTATTTTTGTGAGTAAGCCTGCTCGTTTTTTAAAGTCAATCTTCTCAAAAAAAGTGCCAACGAATCAGATAAATAAGCATCATTATTAAGCATGAGAGTTATATAGGATACGTAGTTTGCTGACTTTAAAGATATTCGTAAAGGCACATTCCATGCAAATTCTAACATAAGCATTAGTATGTGTGGCGAGTCTCGACAGCTGATAGGCTGGGGTAGGCAAGAACATCAATCTTGAGACTATCCTAAAAAGGTAGAGTCCGTTATGTAACTCGCTTTTGTGCCAACGTAAACATGCGCTCAGACCGAATACATTATGTAAAGAGTTTTTATCTCAACGCCTTTTTAGGAGACGCATTTAGTTTGGTTTCTCTCTGACTAGTATTGCATGTTAATATGGCTAACGATTCCTAGTTCAGCTGCAGACAACCGTTTCGTTCTAACGTACCCAATTAAACTACACGCAACAGAATGTCTGTGTCAGGAACGTGCAAACATTTTTCGCAAATCTTATCTAATCTCGCCGGTTCATGACTGTACTAAAATATACTTTATGATAAATACGCATTTAAATAATATCCTGGGGTTATCATTACATAACCTCAAAAGATAACAAAAAAGTCAACAAAAGCCAACCCGAACGCGGAGCTCTCGCCAGCTCGCTACCATCACGTAATTCGTGAAATTCAATGACAAAAAAGTGGATAAAAAACTAGCCAGTTGGCAAAAAAATTAACGGCAACCAAATCTGATAGAACGGGATAGATGTATTAGATTGCAACCGTTGGAAGGAGACGGATGTGCACGCCATCTTGCCTGCATCGAGTCTTTAGTCACGCGCGGTAAAACAGCGTTTCTATTTTTTGCACGCTCTCGTCTGACCTCGTTGGTTTATCGTTATCATACGACTCTAATAATAAATGGATTTCGCTCGTCATGGACTGCGCGCTCGCACAACAAGCGGGCATAGCAATAACGCAGATAACCTTCGCCCCAGGCGCATCAAATTTATTGGCCTGCAATATGCAGCCGCTCGATTAATTGCACAAATTACCTTATCCACTAAATCAATTTGCATTATGTACGCACTATGCTCAAACTGACTTCCCGTTGTAATGGTTATTGCGTAGATTAGTTAAGATTACTCGTATAACGTGCTCTATATTGTTGAATCTACTGTTGTTTTCGATAAACTACGTCCCACTTAACCCCTTAATGGTAAAGTTCATAGTCAATTAGTACAGCAACACAATTGTGAACTTTCGACGTCTGTGTGCAAACGAGACACAATTGGCCGCCTTTCGAGCGAGACTGTCCTGTTTAATAGAGACGTTTTAAACTAACAATCACGATATTTCGTGACTCAATGCTCAATAAGTAGATATAAGTTATGTATCTACTTGTTAATGACGTTGCGTGACTATTTATAATTTAGCATAAAGTATTTAATTCAAAAAATATTAGAATTAATTAGTTGTTAGTTTTGAATGCCTAGTTTTTATATAGGTCTGTGGATATAGCGGTGACAAGTCAAGGACGAACTGAACACGAACCCATTCAGAGCAATGATCATTCGTGATCATTCGTTGTTGAGGCGTCTTTATATCGGAAGGAATGATTTACTATCTCAACAATGTGCCATTTTGTCATTAATCATGTTACTCAGACGTGATTTGTAACGTAGAGCGACGTAAAATCGTGCAATATCCATAAAACACAGTTAGTGTTGTTTCCAGACGAACTATGTCTGACTATGACTTGTAAGCGACATAAAATTCCATTAGAGCAATAAAGTTCGTCTTAGTTAGTTGCTAAGTGTCTTAGTAAGTTGTAACTTCATGACCTAATATAAATAAATGTGATGAAAAATCTTTGTTTTCAAGAGACAAAGGAAGGAATAAATCGACTGGGGAGGACTATACAATCTTAAGAAAGACGTGTGCATTTATACCTAGACTAGATCAAAACCTACACACAATACTTTTAAGAAAACTTTACTAGTTAGAATAACTCCGGTCGTTTGGAAAACAAAACTAACTTTAAGCAATGAATAAGAAGACACTATAAATTAACCCGGGTAATGTAATACAAAGTTTATTCGCAGCCAGACAGCAATTACGTCGAGAACTTTAAGCGGTATTCACGAACACCAAAGAGGAGGGAGGTTGCCCACCCCGGCGTCCCTCCCATCGCTCACCCCTTTGAAACGGTTCAAACTCGCAGCAGGGGGTAAAATTGTCAAAGTTCCACCACCCTCGGATTCTATCCGATTATTTTGGAATCTTTTCGGGTTTCTAACTTTGTTTGACACTTGGGACTGAGAGAAAAAGTTGATCGTTCAGTGGATTAATTGAATTCACTGCGATTTCATTATACATTGTTGTCGGTGGGCCCGAAACAGAAGTTGTGGGTACTTGTTGAACGGATACAAACATTACTTACAGTTGAATTGACACCCTTCACCACATTACTGTTAAGTATCGTTCCATGACTATAGTATCGTTGGAGAATGAATTCACCTTACACAATCAAATTAAAAT
Organism: Spodoptera picta; assembly: GCA_038387885.1. NCBI lineage: Eukaryota > Metazoa > Arthropoda > Insecta > Lepidoptera > Noctuidae > Spodoptera > Spodoptera picta. The sequence continues at coordinate 3,751,685 of JAZHFQ010000733.1, read as the reverse complement.
GTAAACCGAAACTGAGTGGTTTAATAACAAAACAAACAAACTAGTAAGTAGTAGTAAATAAACACTTTATTTTAAGTAGGAAGGCTGCGAAGAGACAGGAGTTGGGTGCAGTCCACAAAGTTGGCAAGTTCAGAACTTGTGCCGGTTGGAACTCGGCTGCTTCAAAACTGTAATGACTGGAAGCAGATAATCTGCAAGTTTGTCACTGTAAGCAAACTTCGCTAATATGATCCGTAATTACTTTCCAAGCATGATCTTGATAACGCTCAAGAATATTTTACCGAGAGAGAATATTAAATTTTAACTTCAGTCTAATCAATTATTAATGAACATGTTAAATCTGAAGTGATTTTGTAAAATTAAGACATCGCTAAGATTATCTTTGATTGAGATCGTTAACCTTTAATTAATTCGACATCTGGTGTTGAGGTATTTCATCGAAATAACAAATGAAAGTCACGCAATGTTGACTGTTGTTGTATGCGAATAAAATAAAAGGAAAGTTAAGAGTTTGCGTCAGTAAGTTACTAAACACAATTACACAGTAGACGAAGATAAATCAAACTGTAACAATAAAATTTAAACAATAAACGTCTCGTACAAAAATAGGACAATTCGTTCAAACTTTCATTTTAATGAAATGTAGAAACAAAGAATATTCAGAAAGTTTCATAACGAGCCACTCTTTGGAAATATAAACTGAACGTCATCTTGCGAAATTTAAAACCTTATAAAGTTAAACTTTCAAATATAAGTTGAAATGTTAGTGGTATAAACTGTGCTACTGAATTTAAAGTCGGATATCAAAGGATAAATGAAAATAATACATCGATGTCTAAAAATACTGATCAATTTACAGTGAACATCAAAGGTTACAAAATACACAGGTCATAGGAACATGGTTAATGATACTCAAGAAGAATATAAAGCTAAAGAAGATGATAAAAGTCTTAGTTCAAAACAAATCAATGTTGGAGATAAGTAAATCTCAAGCCAAACAAGTACACGTGAAGGGGAGTTCGCATCTATCTTGATGAACAAGTTACTGACACAGAACTTCCAATCAACCTTAGTTTATATACCTAATTGAGTTGTAGGGATTCACGAACTCGGAGAATTGATTATTAACGTAGGAATTGCTATTGCAAAGGAAAGAGAGACCCCATTTGATACTCTCTTCAGTTAAAACTTTCGCGAAAACATGAAATTGTTCCTTAACTTATTACAACCAGGGGAAAAAATATTTATGGCTCAGAGAACTGGGTTTGTTATGTCATAACAGGTCATAATATTGATTAGTTTTCCTGAGTAAATATAGATAAATTAGGTCTCCGTTTCTTCTTATTAGTCTTAGAAGATTAGGGTCTTAGCAGATTACTTAATGCGATCATTATGTTGAAACAGCAAGTAATGAACTTCGATGTTACGTCAATAAATAATCTTCGATAAACTCATTATGATCGCTGGCAGGTGAGTTACTAAGCGGGGTCGTAATCAGAAATTAATTAAAAGTAATTAAAGCAGACATCACTAATTACACTTTCAATTAGATACAGTGAAAGTCAAATGTTTGTAGAGAATTACCTATTTGTGAGAGTAGAAGATAAGAGCAGTGTAATTAAAGTTTTTCCAGGGCACGTTTGAGATAGGTGTCCTACTTATCTAATCAATTTCACTCAAGATAAAATGTCTATATTCGATATTGTTTTTCCACAATTAGGTACTAGATGTAGATAAACGTCTATCAGTAATCGTTGAGTTTATGATCGATTATTCTGTGATAGGTAATTCCGCATTGATACGTAGTAAGTCACGAGTTTTTATCGAAATACCAAGTGAGTTTTGAACAAAGACAATTATTATTATTAACGATACCCTATCTAATGTAGACAAAACATTCCACAACGATTTACTATATCATTATAATGATTAAGGTAAATAACTTCACTAACCTCGAACTAATATCAGTATTTAAGTTAATCTCGTATTACAATCGGCGTGACCACTAAAGTTCCAACAAACCCTATTTGGTATTCAGCGGATGTAACGAGTCCCGAATCCACAGCCACTGGGGTAAAACAATAACTGTAAATTAAGCTGGAAACTCATTAAAAGCGAACTGAGAGAGGACGGTGCGGTGCTTCAACATGTTTTATACGATCGAACTTTAATTGGGCGGACCGAGGTTCACTTGATATTTTGTCAACTTACTCAAATTGGTTCGAATTCTCTGTACAAGTTTCTGCCAACTGCAACTTTTTACTTTAAACGTTTACAACTGCGCTCCGTTACATAACGTATCATTTTTTTCATTTAGGTTTGTATTACTGTTTATGTAAACTGTTCTTTTACGACACAAAAGCATTTAAAGCAACTCTCTTCTCTTGTTTTTGTTTAAAATTCAGAATTTTATTACCATTACGACCTTTACGATGTTTATTTTCCTACCATGTATGTGGCATATGAGTAATCACAGCAGGTATGATGGCTCGAGGCACTTGATTCCGTGAAAATGATTCTACATTTACATTCAAGTTAACTGCTCCAGCAAAGGTCGATCCGGTCGTTTACAGAGAAGGGAAACCATCAATCAACATTTAGGTGATACGACCACTTGGAATACGATTACTTGTACATCGACGTTGGCGCATTTCCAATTCCACTTCAGATAGTTATTTACAACCATAGAGTTCATGTTCTGGATATAAATATAAATGTTTTAATTGCAATAAAAATTTAAATACCATGTCATAACGATAAGCTACGAATGTTGTTCACAGAAATGTCAGCGAGCTACGTAAAGTGATTAAATTATGTTGAAATGTGTATTCAAGATAAGTGGAGAAAGTCATTTAAAATATGTTGAACAATACGCTATTAACAATACAATGTACGATTGAAAGAAGAATTATGTAAAAACGCAGTACATATAAGTATCTACGTATTTTGTGCTTAAAGGCTTGTTAGTTATCTGAGTCACAGAATTTACTGTTTGTTTTCCTTTCTCTTACGATGCTCCAAATTGGGATGTATAATTTATAGCTCTTAGTTAATGTGTAACGACTGCTGAGAATCGTATGAAGTTTATTCGTAAACAAACAACCCATTAATGTGGGGTACCTTCACTAGTTTATTACACAAAGGCGATATTTTGTACAAACAACGATTAATTTTATTAGCACTTTAGGTGACCCACAACAAAAACCACAAAATAAGAATAAAATTCTCGTATGTATAGGTATATTGTATATTCTTAAAAGTAATGCGTAATCTTCAGCAACAAGAGACAAGAGCTCATTCAAATAAACATAAAAATTCCAGCAATGATACGACTAATAAAATACTACGATAATAACAATATTCCATGACTTTCAATAATTTGAATTGAAGATAATATAGGACGGTTTACTGAGCTTAATATAAGCGGTTATATTTGCGAAACAAACGTAATTCGTAAAGTCTAAATGCCCTTGAGATTGCGACCATATTCTGTCGTTGGAGCGTAGCCAACCAATTCGCGATACCGCATTGATTCGCTTACTTAACACACAGTTTTATCGTTTTCAGCATCGGTCTGTGATATTGCATATTGTAAGGAAATGTTAATATGTGCAATAACTAAATCGCTGCGTCTACAATACAATAGCAATTTAATATAATACAAACTGACACTTCAATAAAATATCTAGCATTATCTGTAATCGGTAATCATGGTCGCCATAATTGCCCTGTTCATGGCTCCGATCTTTGTGGATGTAATAAAATTGTCTCCACTCGACGTTTCCTCATTCGCGAGGGTCACGACCTCTTACGTCGTCTCTTTATGTATTTCATCTCCATCTCCATTTTATACGTCAAACAAATTACTGAAGTTTTCCCAACGCTCAAAGTCAAATTATACTCATTGAAGATTATTTGAAAGAACGATGCGAACGCTGTCGCTCGTAAATATTGTCCTCTGTTCATTGTTTCCAATAAAAAATATGATAAATGGCATCCATTACGGGGTGGGCACGTTTGGCGTGCCGCCACGGTCGTCAGCCTCGCCTTGACCAAGATCGAGACGTGATCCGACATGTCCGTTTCACTGTATGCGCATATTGATGACCAGATTACAGTACTCCTTTGCATAATTCGCCAGATGTATATTGATAGCACGCCGCTTAAAAATAAATTGAATTTAAATTTCAATGAAGATGGAAACGAGGTTTTACACAACAGTTAATGACATTGAGGTTAACAGTATTGTGAATAAAAATATTTCAGTACAATAAAAATATGTAAGGATTGATAATTTATTTGCTGTGTTATTGTATTGTACATTTATCACAATAGAAGCGTCTAGTTCATACATAACAACACATTTTATTGTCTGACGTAATGTCAAGAAACCACGTGGGCGTGTTCCCACATTTTATTCAATTCTTGTCACATTTGTCGTTAGAACTTGCCCGTTCTCTTGATTAAATATGCAAATAGAAACGTTTTATTTCCAAACTAGCAATTATTTTAGTTCATTGGTAATCTAGAATGCTGATTAACACGGGAAATGAAGTAAATTCATTAGCATAACCGTAATAATGTCGTGTTTAGTTTTAATGATAATTTGTTTGTTATAACGAGACGATTTTGTTTTTATAGTCGTAAGCAAATGAGTGAGCAAACGATGAATTGAATGGAAATATTCGATGTTGTTAACGACGTAGTTTTAATTAATGATAAAACTTTGTAAACACTTGGAGTTTTAGAAGCGATTTATTAAATATCTATTAAACAAATGTTTGTTTCGAAGTTCTTGATTTGAAATAATGATAAAACGATGTGCTGAATAGCTACCAGATGAGTTTATTAAGAGTTAACATTGATTGTGAGTGTAATATAAGCGTAATGAAAATAAACGGTATTTGTGACCTAGTTCGCAATCATACGCCAGTTTGTTTAAAACGATAACACGCCGTTACCAATGATAAATTTAATAATGAGGATTTATGTTATCAGCAACACTTGAGAGATAACGTGGCTATGTAAAAACACGAGTGAACGCTCGTACGACTAAGTATACAAACTAAATTATCAAAAAGTAATCAAATATGTATCCTATAAAATCACATGATTTTATGAAGATATTCACGAAGTTCTAAATGCAGGGTAAAGTATTGAAGGTTTTTGTTTACTCAGATTGTTCTAATAACACGGAAAACTGAGGTGAATGACGTACCATCTTTGTTTTGAATAAGCATACCTAATAGGTTTGTATTTCATGAAACTTATACCCATTAGCAACATGAACATGTCTGTCTGATAACTTCATAAACCTTTGAACTGAACTAAACTATAGAAAAGAGAACAATGGTTTTTGACTATATAGACTTTGTTAGTAACTTTATTAGTCAACAGTATACCTGTAATTTGTATCAACAAACTACTCCAAAGGGCAGTTCATGTAATAAATATTCAACAAGGCTAATAAATACACAAGCAGTACGTCAACAAATTAATGACCAATTTACAAAGGAACAAATATTAATAGGGAAAATGGAATGCGAATATTCACGGAGCAGATAATCAATTTCATGTTCGTGGAACATAAAACAAATAGTGCTTCATCATTTGTTTATTTTCCTGTACGCGTTGGAACGCCTGGCAAGTATCGATACTCCTATAATGAAAACCTCTCCATCAATTCCTTCAATTATACCTCTAGATAATTATGGATGTTTACACGAAAGGAGCGACTGTTTCTATTGTGTATTGTTGTGATTTCCAAACGAATGCATTAGCTCTACACATGGCTTTTAACAAGCACACACTTCTCCTTTTGTTTACAGTTTTATGGTTCCGCAAAAGAAATACGACAAGCTATAAGTAAGTTCTCAGAAAATTTCTAATGCGATCTATTGTCACGGTGTGGTAACGAGTTCAATATCGTAAGATATCTTGATAGGCTGATATCGTTATATGTATTTCCTATCGTGTATAATGACTATATTTTTTGCGATTGTAAAATGTATTGCAAGTTTTTATTAAACGCCCGATCGATATCAATACGAACGATTTAACGATCAACATTTATTTTAGTAAAGTATTTTTATTCTCATTAGCAACCAGCACTTCGAATTCATGATTTATAATTTTATCAAATAAAAAACCGTTATAGCTGATATCATTAATTTTTATCTTTGGCCATTCGCAAGGTGTGTCAATGACATCATTTGAGATCAATTGTAATGATATATGTAGGTATAAGAGATAATGTTCTGTTTTTTTATTCCGCTGTGATTTACAATGGAAACATTTGGGCGATGTCTGGCAAATGTTTTGGCATGGAGCCCGACATAACACATGCATAGTATGAATATATGCATGGTTAAGAGTCTGGAAATGTAGTTACACTAAACGAAAACTGACTCTGGCTGATTTATAGCGCAAGATTCATGACAGTTGAGTGCATTACGACCGTCCTGATCAAATGCTTGTTTCTGACTCATAAGGACGTGGTAAAGTATGAATGAATTAAGACAATATGCATAATAAAAACATTCTAGAACGTAACTCGGAAGTGCTAAGTGAATATGCATGTATATTTATTTAAATTGATCGATAGTTATGCAGATAGAATACAACTGAAAATAAAACAACCAAACGAAAACCAGAGCGGCGAAGAACCTTGATGTTAATGTGTCACCATGTTTAATTGTTTTAAACTTCCTTATTACATGTCATCGCCAAAAATAGATCACTCTGTGTTGATAACCTTTAATCTCATAAGAGACAATACAAGATATGTGTCGTTTAATCGACATCAACACAACACACAAACGGATTGAGAAAATATCAATGTTTTCAAAACATAAAACGAACATAAACAAGCTCACTGCTTTAAAAATATTCGTACAGTGGAAGTGCCGAGGATATAATGGAAGAAATATAGCTCAAACTTCGCTGAAACTGCGAAAAAATCCGTTTGCATCGTTATTCGCCCCCATTTCATTCAATCAATTCCAAGTATCAAAGGGGACAAATGCCTATTGATTTTCCGTGGTCACAAATGCGTCAGAACTGTTGACGTCAAATGTTTATTTTTGATCCACACTGGGTTATTGCTCAGTCATGAATCTAGCCAATTTTGCATTGTGCCCACTGTGACAGCGTGCTGGCAATGGTTCTCAGTGTAGAAATCCTATAGTGAATTTTCTAGAAAACGACGGCTTACTTTCAACTTTATTGAGTTTTAGAATTACTACTTCCTGGAAATGCTACACACAATTAATATGTGATATACAAGAGCTGTATTTTAAATAACATTATTTACGAGGAGAGTGTTCTACACACAAGCATTATATTATCTATAATTGATCAGGGAAAACCATATTACGATACAATGAAATTATGTAAAGTGCTTGCACTTTCCAATACACGTGTTGAGATTATGACTTTACTCAACGATAGCGTAAATGAGAACTAATTGGAATGTTTCACACAAATCTAAATCGAAGTAAATCGCAAGATTCGAAACAAATTAGCGTGTTATCACTAATCATTCGGAAAGTCACGACCGTTTAACATGGATAACAGACCAAACCGTAATCAGGTCGACAAATATCGTTTTACGTACAATGGACGAGACTCATGGGAAATTAATTCTCCACGAGGCTTCCAGGGCGTCATCACCTCGCTAACACTACTTATTAGATAGGAATATAAAACAGCTTGGGTATACCGACGAAGGTAAACAAACCAGTGATGATAAAATTGTTAATTATGATAATGTATGTAGATTCAGCTAGACATCGAGACACAGAAACTAAAAAGGGTAATTTAAGTAAAAACTCAGTTGTAAGTGATAAGTCATATCAAGAGATGTTTTTAATCGAGCGAAAATAAGTAAAACTTCCACAATCAAGTGTGGGAACGGTGGACAATTGAGTAGGTAATACAAGAGACGATCCATTATAATGTTTCAGAAACTAAAGTGTTATGTTTTGATAATAAAATTGAGAGACAATGATCTGTGCGTGGTAACAATAGTATTGTGTGAATCAAACGTAGAGAAGAATGTGAAAAGTATTTGCACCTTGTTGGTCGAGTTAGCAAGTGTGATTGCACAGCACGACGTCTCAAGGCCAAATATTGGGGCTTTTGGTTTGAAATTGCTCAATAAGAGCGTGTTGTCTGTAGTTGTGGCAGGTGTCTGATAACTGACAATAGTGTCATTTCCGATTCCCGACAATGGAAATGGGACTAAGAGCGTAGTACAAAAAATGTCTACAACTTCAGATGAAATTATTGTTGCTATGTTACGATGATGTATTTGTACCTTTTGATGCTGCTGTCAAGTCACATCTTTCTTTACCTGAAACGGAAAACAATAAGAATATTAAAGACATAAAATTAAACGAACAATAACTTATTAATGTCAGGGTTTGAGTTAAGGAAAATTCATGGCCTCGTTTTCTTTACGATAACAGTTATTATAAATAATGTCAACTTTGATGTCAACCACATTCTCATCTGAGATAAAATTTTCTGAACAGATAAGTAAGTGTACGAGGAAAATTGTAAAAATGACGTTTTATCGTACGACCGTGATAAAGTTATTTACTTACTAGACGATAAACATTTAGTAGAGGAAGTAATCGTTTGTGAAGTATTTTTTTTTATTTAATCCTATCTACAATCACTATCTACAGTCATGATTATATAAAAAATGTCATTGCAAAAACATGTCGCATGCAATTCGCAGAAGTGTATCCGATAAAAAAATCATAACTGAACTTGCTACAGTTAGACCGGAATTACATACGTTGTACAAACATTCCCACTGCGATAACCTCTACGATAAGATGCAGTTCCCGGTTTCAATTAATTGCATTTCCAGAATTTCACGAGCGTATCTTTGATCTATTTTCGAATTTTATAATGGCAAGGAGCAGTGGCACAATATATCAATGAATTAACTTTCGCTAATTTGAATTTTAATAGCACTATAAATCGTTGGGCTGACGTCGTCGGTTAATGAGACTGCCACTCCTTCGGGTCACTCCACCCAACGGTCCATTGCGCTAATTAATTGCCTGTTAAACTGCAGTTCCTTGTATGTTAATTCTCGATGATGTAACTGACTCACGTTCATTCAAACCGGATTAGTTTATACTTGAGTTAGCACTCATAGTTGTACAACTATAATGTTCCCAGGCTCGAGAAGTTTCACCGGTCGGATTGGTTTATGATTTCATTACTGTGAGTCACGGACTAGGTTTAATGTTGTTTTTAATTACTTATCAGCATTTGTGTGATAAGCGAAGCAACGATATCTAATGATTTTAGTTATTAATAATATTTTTCGATTAACGATAATATTAATACTATTGTTGCTACTCAGATGTCAGCTGTAAGATCATTTGTTATTTTCCGTAGTAATGCAGTTTCCGTTGTACATTACAGTTACTAATAGCAGTATAGAAAGTGAGTGCGGAACATTATGGTTTCCACGGCGCAAACATTCTCTTAGTAACGGTACAGTGGTCCATCTATCATATTCAATTGCATGTCCGCCGACAGTCACTGCTATATAGCCACTTAAATGTAGCTCTCGTCATGTGTCCGTTTGATGAGGATGGATTTATTTATCGTTGGGACGCTTTTGACGTCTCTGAATTGGATCAAACTGCTTCTATATTTCTAACCCAATAAAAGCAAAGAATTTTAAAACCATCTTTCAGTCACGTCAGCTTAAAGTTATTTAGAATAGGTAATTAGTGCCTACGGTGCCTACGCATATGAATAATGAAACGAGTTTTCGAAAACGCGCCACGACGAAGCACATTCTTTTCCACATACTTGAGAAATTCGCAAACATTAAGTATTGCTTACATTAACTGTAGCGAGATTCTACACTATTTTAAATGTACTACTTAAAAACAAAGATAAATTGCATTATGTAGGAAATACGATAGCTATGTCATTATAACGCTAACGGGTATATAACTTGATAAACTATAATTATAATGCTGTCATCATAGGAAGTGACAATAAAAAATCCTCGTTTGCTATCGGAGTACTGCGACAAAGGGATACTTAGAGCTCTTATCGTACGTGCGATAAACGTGATAAGTATTCGATATCATGCACTTATGATACAGATAACGGTAACAATCTAGTAGATTGCAAAACGCATGAATGTTTACTTATGGAAGATTCGACTGATAGTATAAAAAGATAACGATTTCCCGTTGACAGTCCAATCAATAACAATGTTGCTCGATGACTCGACTTTAATAGAAACTGTTTTGACGCTGTAATTATAGATAGTAAAAACATACATAATTACAATTTGTAAACGTCCGTTATTACCATATTGACCTTTGCTTAAAATAGCTTCTATAAATTAATGATCTCGTTTCTAGGTTTATTTTGATACGTTCATCGTTTGTTTGTTTTTAGTAGAATACCCTAATTGACTTGTTGACCTTGAGAAGTTGCTTTTTTAAAGGTTATGAAGCCGAGCTTGGGGTTGGGTGTAGGGGAGGAATGTGTCGACAGGTGCGAAGCATATGGTCTATATTTACTCCTAAACTTTGTTGAGTCAAAGCAAAGGTTGCAAAAACACATGATCTTTGGAATATGAACATCGAGTATTTGTAACTTAGTATTAATAGTAACTACCATGTTATCGTGATTAACATGCGATGAATGGATGTATTTTTAGCGATTATGAAAGAGAAACAAATTTTGAGAGTCTCGGTATAAAAATAACATTACGGTTAGAATCATAAATGCCTGGTAAACGATAATATTATGTATTAAAATACACGTTATTTATAGTTGTAGTCTATATTTGTGAATAAAAGGTTTTTCAGTAAGAAGTAAGCAAGTTCTTTTGTGAGAAACCGTTGGCGAGTTCAATATTATACCGGCCATTGTAGTAGAAAATTGTTGTTTCTTTTTCATTATCTATTCAGCGGAATTATACAAGATTTCAGCTGAAAGTATTAAACTTTCAGAATTTGCTATTGTATTGTATTGGAGCAAGCTATTTCCGCATTACAGTCTTTTCAGTATTACGTTTTTATTTGAAAGCCTTTATTGTAAAATACTTTTGAATATATCTACTTTTAGTTGGAAGTAGAAATAGGTAAATATTCCAAAGGTTTTTTTTATTAATCTAATGTTTTGTTAAGCATTCCGTGACGGAGTTTAATGCCACTTAATTACATCTTCGTTTTCTTAACCATCTAATAATAATTTTATTGATTTTTCAATTAACGATCACGAACGGTTATTTGCCGATCGATTATGTTAAATCATTAAAATGTTTGAAGGTGGGAATTACATTTACCTACTTAATACTAAATTAAAATTGAAATACTAGTAAGTACTAAATTGACTGCATTATTTCATCAGATACCTAATAATAATAACTGTGTGCGAAAAGTAGGTAAAGATAATAATATTAACAATGTAAATAAGTATCAAAATACACAAATCGAAGTACCAGATATTGTAATAACAGTAACGGTATGGGGTCCAGCTGTACGAGGAACAAATGTCAAAATTCGTGATAAACTAAAGGTCACGTTGTAAGTCAAAACATAATAAGGCTTATCTTACAGCGAGCTCGTTTAGTGGAAGTCGGCCATCTGATCTAACACAAGTGAGGGCATGACCCCGGCATGCCGCTGTAATGGGACCAAACACTACAGATCGGGTTTCTAAATAAACATGTATTTAACTATGCACTGAGAAACTCCTTCACTTAACGACTTTGTGCAGGATGAAGTTTAGCTATCAAATAACACATTCATTTAATTTTATTTAACTCTACACAAATGCTAAAGGTCATCAGTTTATTTATACTTGCATTACAAGTCGCAGAAGACAACATTATTAAAAACTTACAAACACAATTCAGTGTCAAATTGGAGGTCACATCACCAGCATTCGACGTTAACACTCTTAATAACAATCCTGAATAAAATTAAGACATATTTGTATATTTTAAACATTCAACATGTGTTTACCATATTAATGAGAAACTTGAATGTTTAAACTAACTCATATCTGACATAAGCCAAGACATCTTAATGAAAACAAAAAGCCGCACGTAAGAATCTTGATGATGTTAGATTATTGTGATTTAATTCTATATTTAAAGGCAGTTTCTGATGTTATGTAACTTCTTATATAATATAATCATTTATAATATTTTTGTGTAAAGTGTAATAAAGAACCGCAAAGGATGAAGTTTCTCCCCCTATTATTAGAATCCGAGGAAAGAGCATTAAAAGTTTGGCATTTCTTTTGAGAAGTTTGTCGAGTTGGCAGGAGCAGTTGCGGGCAATATTGAACTAAACTGAGATTTATATCCGCTTACAACTTCTTTGACAACTGTCTGTAATGTTTCACTTGATTGAGAAACTTTGTTAACTCTTAATTTGTTAGCCGGCTTTGTGCTGATAACCTTTTACTTTTCATTTTCAAGATCTTTGTTGCATGCCTCGGCATTTCGAACTGGTTTCGGACTTGTAATTAAATTTAAATATTACACATTACAATGCATATTGCAGATAATGGTCGTATTCAGGTATTGTATAACTGGTTTTATAATGCAGCTCATTTACATTTTAAGATTTAAAATCTTTTACAAAACACGGCAATGAGGAAAACGTTATCCACTATTGACTTAGCCTCGATTTAGAAAAACAAAGTCAAAATGTCATGAAAGATTATAATTGACTTGAAACTAATTGCTTTGGAATGGCAGACAATCGTTTTAATCGTGGCTCATTAAAATTTAATTAAGCCAGGTCAATTAAATGAATAGCATTGTAATACTAAATACCTAAAGACATTGAGTGTTAACCTGGATGCGGAAGGTGACGTATATGTTTAGTAGTTTTTTCCAAGTAAAATTGTAAAGCTACCTACCATACATATACTTATATTCAATGATCAGCATTTTCATATTTTTAAATGTGGTCCAATGATGAACACAGAGAATTCCATTGATTTTTTTCTTCCAAATAATAATTAGCTACGTAGTTATAGTTAGTAGCACAAGTGGGAAGTGTCTCTCTCACAAAAGTATTTGCCATAATTTCTAAAAGGAGGTTATGAAAAGGAAAATACCATATGGCCAATCAGAATTTAAAACAAGCACCACGTGTTCAGCACGATGCACGTTGAAACCACGTGAACAACAAGACAGTTTGTCATGTTATGGTATTGATAGTCGTATGTAATTCAGCTGATATACAATATCTAGATGTTTCTGATTATTAGCTCAGCCGTCACTAAAGTCATGTCAAAGTGACCTACCACTATGTTAAACAAAGAAACTGCAATGTCGAAATCGCATAATTTTATTGGCATTTTTACGCCATTGTCATTGTTAATTTTAAATTAGATTATAAAGTGGAGTTTTATATGCTTTTGTTTTGTTGAGTTTGCAAAAACAACTGTAAGTCTGTCGTTTAATTAAAATATGCAGGCTTTGCTCAATGTCAACTCGATTTTGACGCTTTTTTTTATCGAAATATAACTTTTCATTTACAGGCATTTGTTTATTATTACCTACATGCTTTTAGAATTTATGTTATGACTGGAATGTGTACTTAGGTATCTGGATCTGGATGCAGCCGGAATGAAACGACACGAGAAAAAATAACACGTCCTGGGAAAAGACAGCTGCTCTATAGACTTTACAAAAACATTGCGGATTGCAATTCAATTATTCAATCAACCGCAGCCTGTCCAACTCTTCGTGATAATATCTCGATTGTCATTGAAACCAAAATTAATAGTCATCTGGAAATAAATTTCAATAACTATTCATTTCCATTTCCTTCCTTACAGTTGACAATGGAAATAATTTACAGTCCATTATAACCTGAGTCACGGTTGATATCAAAGGACGCTTGAATTTCAATTAAGATGTTGATTTGCAAATTCAAGAAACCAAATAAATTGTTTGAAAACCTTGGAAGTTCAGTTGTAGCAAGAGCGAATAGACCTCGTGTTAATTTTGTTTTCGAGTCCAAAGAAGGACAAATTTGTACAGGGATTTAGATTCATAAACTTTTTGTAATAAGTACTTACGATAATTTTGGATCAAGGACATGGAAAAACGGGTACGCTGTAACTATGTTGTATTCAACAAAATAATAATAATCTTAATTAATTCCTGATTAAATGTTTATAATTTCACAACGAAACTAATCTTAAAGATAACCTCTACTAAATAAGTCCATATAGACATAATAATTGAGCGATTCTTATCAACAAGAAACAAAGACAAAGTTATCAGTATCAATGATTAGTTTATTACTTTTTGTTCTAGAAAGTATTTTAATAACAAATAATGTGTTATCAGCATCTCACAAAGCTTGTTATCGTGAAATTACACACGGTCGGTGTAACGATAACGTGTTGAATTCACTGCACGGTAAACATGTTGCAAGATGTGTAAATAAACAGCAGATTTGTATTTAGCGACGGTTTCACGACATTGTGACCTGCCCACAACTAAGCCACTCACATTCACAATACTACCGTAAATTTGTAATACAATCACAATGTTCCATCCATTGTTATCGAATATTTTAACGAACGGTCGGATAACACGTCGATCTCATAGTAAATCCCGATTCTGCAACGCTCCAACGGTTTGTTTACATTTTTTTTGCACACGAAAAAAGGTAGGCCCAAATAGCCCTACATTCAAACTGGAGAATGCCTCTATTCCAAAGAATTAAAGGGCGATTTTTTGTTGGCCTACAAAAAGCGGTGCTTTCTGCCCGAAACGCTTTGTGAGGCTGTAATTATAAGTAAGAATAACTTTGGGAATATCTTTTGTTATAGGAGGGGGAGTTTTTCTGTCCGGGTAACGACCGCGGCAGGTGGTATATAAAATGGCGGCTGATAAATAAATTACGTGAAAAAAGTGCAACAAAAACTGTAGTAGAAGCGAGGACGGGCGAGCCGCCAATGTCAAATAGAGGTCGACAGTACATTTACAACGATTTATCAATTAAATGTTATTGCTTTGTGGTTTTATTTTAAGGAAAACAGGTACATATTTAATTTATCAAGCATTATGTTTAATAATAGCACATAACATGGCCGAAGTAGCTTATTTACGTAATGTAAAATGAAGTAATAATAATATCAGAGAGCAGCCATTGTATTTGCATACATATACACATCAGTATATAAGAACGTTACTTATTATAACCATAAATTAATTTATTATGTTTCGGTCTTTGCACAGCTGGTAGAAAGAAGTATCTACATGTTTGTTTTTCCATTATACCCGTGTACTAATTACAGATAACAACGCAAGTCTCGAACAAGAATTCCGACAAGAGTAACAAGACAATTAATTTGAATAGCATTAAGTGCTTCTAATTTACGTCTGTTATTTCGTACTTTAAATAAGTAGTTCCACGATCACTATCAAGTGAATCATAAATTCAATTTCATGCTGCGTGTACCGGGGAACACGTATTCTACACGCGATAAAGTTTAAAGGCCCCGTCTTTGTATTCATCCGGTCGAGTCCATTAATATAATGAAGCCACAACGCCAGCACATCACGTTCCTAGCACTGGCCACGTCCGCATGTGCTACAAAAGGAATGCTTAGTATTATTATTACGATGGAAAAAAGCTGACACTATATTTTTTCCGCGGCATCCAGTCCAGGTAGCGCAACAAAAACTGAGCGGGGGAGAGGCGGGCAAACCGGTCCATGGTCTGGTTAAAAAACACTCTTTGTAAAAGCAAAGGCATAAATCATGCGGGCTCACGACCGAGACCGGTTTGATGCGTAGTCTCGCTCGTCTTGACTCTGCACGGCTAATGAGCCTTCAATCAAGGTCGAGTCTTCGAAAACGGCGACGATTCCACGATGTAATTTATAACCTGTTTTGTACTATTGTGTAGTATTTTATAGTTGGCTTGGAACTATTTATATCCGTAATTGTATTATGTACTTATTTGTCACAACATGTTGTGCTCATTAGAATATTCATGTATTTGCCTCTACCGATAATGATATCAATAAAGTATTCCACTTTATAATAATAACCTTGATAAAGGAAAAATATATTACATTAAAACAGACGAGAGAAAATGTATAAGGAAGTTGGATAAACAAAATGTAGACAATTATTATTTTTTACGTCGGAACTGAAGGAGATAATAATAAAAGCAACAATGAGCAGTGTAGCCATTGTATGAAGCTGAAAAACAAACATTTCTCATTAGGCGAGTAGCGCGAACAATCTATTGTTCTCTGAGAGGACATAACGGACCGTGTCGGATTTACGTCAACTGCGCCGACCGACGACCTTTGGAATGCCAAGTAATACAATGGTCCCTTTCCTCGATAAGATTTACTATTTTATATCCTTAATCCTAAATGTAAACTGATAGTTTATACTTTATAGGTAGTTCAGATTTGTTTTTGTTGAGTTGTAATGTTGATACTCTTGAACAACACTCCCACAGACACTACTGTGTAAGTTCAATTAACAGGCATGTGCGAAAACAAAAAATAAACATGAACAGCAGTAATAACCAGTAACATTACGTTCTTTTGCGTGGTCACTAGAATACAAATAAAAAGATGAACAAAAACTACATTATGCGCAAAGAGAAAAATAATTACATACGTTATGTAATTTAATCTATCAGCCTAGGGGCACAACGTTAACAACGAGTGGAGTGGAACCAATGGGTCAACGGCCGGCGGACCTCGGACCAATTCGCGACATGAGATTGAATAATAAGTTGAAATTGCGAGTACAGCCCAAGGCCGGCGGCCATTACTGCGCGTATCGTGGCGGCCATTTTGCGCAGCGTGCACCCTTTGGAGAATTTTGTGTAATGTTCATCCATGTGACCTAATTTCCCCCATTGTCCCCTGAGAGATGCGACCTCTATTTGAATATTTTGGGGTGAATCCGTGAAACACAAATATTCCTCTCCAAATTAGATTAAATTGATGTTTTGTTGCGATGCCTGATTATTTATGTATGCGGATTTATAAATTAAATATAATAAAAATAGAAGAGCTGTTTGAAATTGGCAGATGAGACCGGTTTTGTTCATTAATAGGCAGTTAATAGCATAGGGTGACGTTTGTATAACTTGTAAAACTATTCAGATTCGACAGTTGATTAAAATGTATTGGGTGAGCGATGATTCCATAAATTATCATGAATAAATAGCTATTAATCATTAACGAACTAATTTTAATAAAAATATGGAAGTGGAATATGAACACAATGTTTGTTATGATAATTTAATTCGATACGTGACAAGGCAATGTCAGTCTCTTGCGCAATAATCGTCATATGAATTACATAACAATGTTCTAGGTGCAAAAATATAAGAAGACGCTTTTTAATGCCAATTTATTTGAATGTAACTTGATATGGTATCATAATTGTGGTTACACAAACAGCTGCGGAAGTAAAACACAATTAGAGGTATACACATTAAATACTAATAGTAGTTATGTTTATGATTTATTGTGCAAATTAGGTAACTTGTTTTTATTGACTTCTAATAATTTGTTTATGATTTAAATTGCATATTAAACATTAAATGTAGTGTGTATTTATAAATTATGCTTTGCTTATGTAGTAGGTATAATATTGCTTTGATGACAATACCAGTCATTGTTCAGAGTGAATTCATTAACTTGATGCGTTGTTTGTGAAGCTATTTCGAGAAAATGATGTGTCTACATTCCAGACGATGTCATTAAACCTTGTAAAAAGACGTTGCGAGTCGTGTAAAATATCAAAACTTGTTAATAAAGCTATCAAGATAAGTTTGGCAATAAAATTTAGTATTTCGAAAACCAGATTACCTACTATAAAATCGTAGGTAGTGAATAAGCTTTGGTCAGAATTTTAATTAGATTCCAGATTTGACAATAGCTACTGTCATTTTGTGAAATAATGATACCACATATAATAGTGTAGTGATGAACACAAAAATCGATAAACAATCAGTGTGTGTGTTTTCTAATAAATGTTACAGAAAGTGACAGGATAGCGATAGCGATGACGGCGACAATTTATAAAATAACTTGTTACCGTAATACCGTAATCTGTTTTATTTGTCATGTTCCTTCATGATTACATTTTTTTATTTATTTCACACACAATTATAAAAGAAAAGTCTCAGATCGTTAATTATTCGTGAAAACTAAATTATCGGCTCAGAAATATTTAATTTCCTGATATACTTAGTTTACGAGAGTAAAATTATAAACGAGAAGAATCGATCCAGAAATATTGCATTTCCATATCGAATAATTTCGCAACGTCACTATTTAGTACTTGTCATAACGTTGCCACACTGAAATTGTCAAATCTGGAATCAAATTAAAATTCCGGGTATAGTAATAATATGAATTTGATGTATTCTTGTATTCAAAAAATGTGTATTTAAATAAGTGTTTCGATCACAGCTGTTGGCATTTAAATAGCAAATCAATACTTAATTAGGTAGTTATTTTGTAAGCTGTTAACGTGTTAACGTGTGGAATTCTATAATAAATTGTTGCTAAAATACGATAACAATTATATTATTTTTGCCACGTTTTGTAAGCATATCTAGCGAAACATGAGTGTATTTATAGTTAGTAAGTTAATGTATTTCATTAGTCATTAGGTCCTAGAGGAAAATTTTGTTAAGGATAACGTTATTGTTTGAATTCAAGTTAAAGTTGTGGCTAACAGTTGCGTGCTAGCCTGTAATACCCGTACACTCGAAGTAAATTACAAATTGTTCTCTGCGAGCCTGTTCCAACGTAGGCTATCGTCCTCTTTTATTATAACGGAATATTCCATTTAAGAGCTGAAGATTTGAAGGAGTGGTTTTTGTCATTCACAAAAATATTGCTTCAAAATCTTTTCATCAGGTATCATACATAGGTGTGATCGTTTTATTATCTACATATTATATTTTGTGAAACATATTAAAGGAAAATAGGTATACCTATTCTAACGATTCAAGGTTCAAGATTCATTTATTCATTGTAAAACATAGGTACATATGTTATATAAGTTCTTATGTAATATGTTGAGAGCGCTATGTTTTGCCTCTAGGGCGTACAATACATGCAATATACTTAATTAAAACAAGGATTTGACACAGATTTATAAACAACAGTAAAAACATCACTACAATTACACAATCTCGACCATTTATCTCGTTAAGAATTGACAATTTCATTGAACATTGACGACTCTTTAAATCAAATGAATAAAATAATGTAAACCACAAAATATCCGCTTTGAAGAACATTAGAGATTTTCAATGATGGCATAAATTAAAAAAAATTAAACGATGACCAATAACAAGGCAATGACTATAAAATAACACATAAGTAAACAGATTCAACAATAAATTATAAATTTTATTGCACTCAATTAATTATTGTCAATAGCATTCGTCATACCATTGCTGATAATAGGCACTATTGTAATAGACAATCTAGTCGGTTTTCCTATTAATGTCCTTCACATAGTTGTGTGCGACACAGATCTGTATTTATACACTGCAAAAAAGGCCGTGAGCGTCAATCAACACAACGATCAATTTAATGCGCCCGCGCACCATCCGATGACGTCACACCCACAGCCATCTTGAAAACTAGTATGTTCTAACTTTAAACTCTATTTAATTTAAATGTGCGCGGTAAGTGGTTACGATTTTTTAATTTGCGTTCACGTTCCAAGGAAATTGTGTGGTTATTCCTCGTCAGTAGCGTATTCTCGCAAAACGTGAAACAAAAGCACGCCTTGTTCTTTTTAACAGTGAATAAAATTTAAAAATGTGAGAAGTTGCCTCATAAACGTCCAACAATCTGCGAAGAATACTCTTATGAATATGACTTCATGACAATATTTTCTTAAGAGTTCATTTATGAGGAACAAGTTCTAATAATCTATCCTTTTATGATTCTTCCTTTTTGTCTAACGAAGACTGCATTCCAACCCAATTAACGGTCCATTCGATTCGATAGTCGTTTAAAATAAAAATACAAGCCCACAAACAACCCTTTAATGTAAAGCCGGCATCGGAAGAGGTTCTACGAAAAGACTGGTGATAAATTCTTCTAGGAACCGATTACGATTCGACAGCAAAATTCCCTTTAAGGGCACCATGAATCTTCCCGTTTACGGCGATTAGAGGGAGATGAATGTATGTGAGAGATTATCCAGATAGGGCCTTCATGCCTCGCCCTACTCGTATTTATGGAGCTGGTTTCGAAACCTGTTTGCACTGGACATGCGTTCTACGGAGGGCAAATAAAAGTCATAACGGAGCGGGAGTAGCCACCGGCAGCGGCAGCATGGCGTGATAATTGTGTGAGGAATGCATTCGCGCTGACGTGTGAAGAATACACAAACTCACTCGTTTCAAGTGTCATTTGAATAATGTCGTAAATTAGAAACAAAACATTTTGGTGTGATACAATCAGGTTCTGATTTCACTTGTTAAAAGCTTGCGCAGAATTAGCCGGGTCGCCTTGACTCTTGATTACGATACGACCTTATTAGGGACTCTTTCACAATGCAGCGATTGAGGTTAAATCATCGATAGAATAGTAAAAGCGTGTTTTGAAGGCAATTTACATTGTAACTTCATTGACTTTAAATTATGACTATGAACAATTGATATTTGTGTTGGTATTTTCAATATTAAATTTAATGCTGTTTGTAATTCGTTATTTACTTATTTATCTATGCGATGAATAAGAATAATTATGTTCAGTGGGTAATGTAGGTACCTTTATGAATAGACATTTAAGAGACCTTTGTTTCCATTCAAAGCATGTTTAAACGAGGCCAGATACTCGGCCTGAATAAACATATAAATCGCACTGTTTCTGTCCGTTGTATAAATTTCTAAAGAGGACAAAATAAAGGCAGATACGTTATAGCGGCTATTACCAATCTACCTCTAGTCTCTTTGTCGAGGCCATTTAGATATGAGAACACCTACTGAGAGAATCTATTCACGTTGTATAGTACTTGCGCGGACATCCATGATGAATAATGTAGAGATGATAACACAATTTCCTCTGCGGTGATACTCAAAACCGGATTACCATCAGATATCCATTATAAATAACGATATTCTGATTGAAAAATGACATGGATTATTCTGATAAATTTGGGTTTAAAATGCCTATTTAATAGTAACAAAAAACGTTAAGCGGTGAATGAATTTCTAGGCCCGTTATTTAGTATAACAAACAGCTGGGTTAACACAGATTGTGATCGCGATGTGCGAGTGAGATGGCGTGTATTCAGTAGTTCAAGTAACGGTGTATTGGGGTGAAAGTACACATAATAACGTAACGTCCTCCGAAGCAAGTGTGTAAAGGACTGTTTGACTTATTTATATATAGTTAAAATATTTACACACAAAAATACACTTAAATGTTTAAAACTTCGTGGAAATCCTGTCTTTATTGAGCCGTAAAACGATATCTTTTGCATAATGGTTTTAAATTGAGTACCTCTACAATATCTACCCACTTACGAAATACCGTTTGTTAAAACGTAACTAAATAAGTGCCTCCTTATATGGTGATTCAGCTGGTATTTTATAATATAAGTGCCTATTACCTGCGTACTAAAAATTAAAACGATCCGAATGATTTTATAATACCACCTACACGTAGGAAATCGCGCACGCCGATCTGCCATGGGCGTACGAAAATATGCAAATCGCTATTTGTCCCACAGTAAGGACGGAAATGGTACTGCCGGCCATTTGCGATTCCACACCGATATTGTTAACGCTGAGACGTCACTCTGAATAAATAAATGGCATAGATTCCGTGTAGAGGATTCGCGTCGCGTTCACGGCCGCGTTCCCAGCCGGCCATTGTTCTTTACGTAATGCCAACATGACGCGCCGGCAACCATTTATTATGCTTACGCAGGTGCCGACTCTTCACCGTGTCGATTTCCACCCGACTATTGTTCTTGTAATCGCGCTAATCTGCATATAAACACGGATATTATAAGACTGTTTCTAATAACGCAGTCACACTTGAATCATAATTAAGTCGTTCAACATAAATACATGTTAATTAGTCGCAGTGACTGAAGATCATCGCGTGACGTAATATTAAATAGTGTTTAATATTCAATGCGATTGTTTGTCAATGGTTGTTGTCATTAATGGCAAGCTGCTACTATCACGTTTTTAACACGACCTCGATGCAATAAAAATTAAATGAGCTCGGAAAGCCCGCTCCAGCGTGCCCTCATAAATCTTCCATAACGGTCGACCCGGCATAAAAAGGGCATTCGGCTGTCTATTGAGTGAGGGTTCGAAAAATATAGTAACCATTATTTTTTACACTATCATTCGTTCTTGCTCGTCTTTCAGTATAGAAAAGCTATTAAACTGTATACTATGAGTATTTATTATACTATACTAAACTTGTATGCCGTATAAACTTAAGGGAAATATATGCCATTGAAGCCTGTGTAGGTTTTGATGAAGATAAGGATAAGCTACAACGAAGAAAACAATTAACTGAGGGCC
Organism: Spodoptera picta; assembly: GCA_038387885.1. Lineage (NCBI taxonomy): Eukaryota > Metazoa > Arthropoda > Insecta > Lepidoptera > Noctuidae > Spodoptera > Spodoptera picta. The sequence continues at coordinate 3,729,099 of JAZHFQ010000733.1, read as the reverse complement.
AAACGCTACTAGTAGCGACATCTATACTTCAATACCGAAACTAATGTTTATAAAACTGTCAGAGGAGGTAAAGTACTTGCGCAAGAGCTGCATTGAAATGCTACAAATACACTAAATATAATAACACTACGTTAAGTCGGTTTTAATGCATAAAAAACTAAGATTAATTACGTTATAAAAATAGCATGATAAAATAGAAAAAGTACATTATACTGTTGATAATTCTGAAACATACCTGAGAAAATATGGTATTAATAGAGTGGAGTGTTCGTGTCTTACAGACACTTTTCTTCTAATTAAGTAGTAAGTTGATTCACGCGCACGCTCGCGTTGCGTCGCGTTCGCGTGTCACTGACCTTCGCACAATTGCGCGCCGGATACGGCTGTCATGCGTTTGTGTACTTCATCACAAGCGCTGCCTGCTTTATATCAAAACAAAACATCGCGAACACGTACTGACTCATTATTTAAGTGTTAATTAATACAATTGCTTTTTGTTTACACGCACTTTCACGCACTTGATAACTGGAATCAGGTTACGTGGGCTTCGATTATAAATATCTTCTGTGTAATATTTTATATACAAAAACTAATGATGTAGACATGTAGTCAATGGCAAATAGCTGCCTACGTGTTTTGGTATCGTAAATGGGTCTATTCCTCTCTTTCTAACAGCCAAGTTTCGCATGGGAACTCTCTTTTATTTTAAAGCTCTATCTATCAACGGTTAACGACTTTAATAGCTTTAATGTTTTTGTTCAAATACAGTTACCATCTACCTACGTGGGATTTCAAACAGCCAGTTCTCATCTGCATTTATATTCAATTAAATGTAAATGACTTCAAACGGTTTCCCAAGTTAATGAAGCCCGTAGCCTAAATAACATGTCTGTGCAGACAAAAATTGCATAATTTAACCCCATTGTCTCGACCTCTGCGTCATTATAGTCAGGTGAGGGTTATTATGGAGCAAAGATTAGGGTGACACTGCATTCCTGCACGAATTTCTAACGCCACCCTACAAAACGTGCGCTAGACGTGTCACAATTTCCCTGTTCGCTACCATTCCACCCCGCCCACGACATTCGCCCCGAGGTGGGGTTGTCGCGTGTCTCAGCCAGTTTCGTCGGCATGCAAATTTAATATTGTTATTTTTATTCTAACTTTACAAGGGCAGTAGGGGAAGCAAAGTATGATAAAGGAACATAATGTGTATTAATGTATGCCCGGTTTCCTAAGCTCGTATAATATTCACATGTAAAGGGGTTGCTTTGAGGATGTTTTATTATTGAATACAACGTTTTGCACTTAGTATGATAATGTCTAAATGTAACCGAAAGGAATTGCATAATCATTTTACAGTTGAAACAAGTTTTTGGGTTGCGAACTCACGGTAATTAATTTCTTTGTTTAATTTAATTTCCTTTATTCTGATAACAAAGAAATAGTACGTTAGAGTTTCATTATTTGAGCTAAACTTTTGTATGGACGTCGAGTTCTATCCGAGGGTCTTTCTCTAAACATATATAGAACGCGTTATTTGCTAAACGTACCCCAGTCTCAGAGCACGTCTGATGCATTTAAAGGTGAATATGTAAAGTTATGCTAACTACATGAGCAAATGGGCGCGCACGCAAAATTTGCGATGTTCCGCCAACGGAATGCAGATTACTTCGTTACCGAATATCAAGATTGTATAAATCTGTCAATGAGATAAAATTTGCTCGAATCGCACCGGAGCTATCGTCTTCATTTGCAATTTAGAATGACCTTTCAATTGGGGGCGAACAAGACATTTAGTTACCTAAAGAGGACCGAGTGGCGATTAATCTGTCATGTTGAGTGTCTGAGTTGAGAACAAAATTATTTTCACAAAATTCTGACCGTAGCTTTCTAGGAATATTAGCATGAATATGTTAATGTACTTCAAAAGAAGGGGTTCATACGCTTGAAATGTGCAAATTGGTATGACGCGACACGCTTGTCAAACATCGTTACGTAATATTATAGGACTTGTAACAGACGTGACATGACATTAGGTTAAACTAATGTACATTATTAATCTACACATTGAATTATCGCTGACAAATATCTAAGACAGGCGTACAATTAGTTGAATTACACGGCGTGTTCGATCGCAATCTTGTTACGAGTCATTATATCAGTTCAATGTACTTGCTTGTTTATTATCCCGTCATTTGTTAATTTCAAATACCAGTAGAACATTTCCGTAGCAAATTGAAACCTAGTTTAATAAACAAGGCCACCCAAACATCAATTAGCAACATAAACACGAACTATGATTACAATACGATAATTGAGTGTACGCGTTTTAAACGCACGAGCGACGCGACGCGGTGGCGAGGCGACGTGCGGCCGACACGACGCGCAGTGCTGGGAAACCAATTAAAATCAAATTGTTAGGTAAACAAACAGCCCCGCACCGCGGAAGCTTATCCAATATCCGAATTCCGTTAACTGACACAAAGGTCTGTCGCTTCCACCGTCGCTTTGTGAATACACAACACCGCATGTGTATTTGAAGAGGTATACGGTTGATAGTTCTATGCTGTTATCGTTGGAGTTATGTACAACGATAGTTTGGTTAGGAAATTGAACATAATGTACTATCAAAGCAGAGTTAAACGATGGAGTTCAAGTTTAAACTAATTTAACGTTGATATTTTATTCTTGTCGCAAGAAGGTTGTTTACAACAACAAACAAATAACAAATAATCTTTATTGTACACCTTAAAATAATATAAACATATATGTAGAGTTACAGTCAAGAATAGTAGGGCACAAAGGCGGCCTTATCACTAAAAGCGATCTCTACCAGGCAACCTTTGGGTGAATGGAGCACTGAATGATAGTGGAGGTGATTCTAGGCATACTCAGGTACTTACATCACATACCTATACATACACATACATACATACATACATACATACATACTTACATACCAACATACATACATACATACCTTTTTCTAATAAACCGTAATGCTTATTGATGTTATTTCAGAGAATGTAATATCGATACTGTTATGCCCCGAAGGACAAGTCTCTTAGGATTACGTCCACTTTCCTCCAGTAATTTTATTATGCCCATGAACTGGGACGAGCTTGTTATTATGGATTGCGAAATAAATGCCACTGCTGATGGTGAGAAATAAAAAATACTTCAGCAACAGCAATTTGCAATCAGTTTTAGCACTTCGCGACTATTAGATCAATGTGCCAGTACGGCATAATATCCATTTACATAATAAAACACTTCATAAAAAAGTCTTCGTTGTTTTGCCATACTGCCTAGAAAACCACGTAGGAACCAACAACATTACAAGGACATATTCGGAAATAAAAAGTAGTAGCGTCGTATCGTATTGACTACAAACATATTAGATACAAAAATATCTCCAAATTTTCCCAAATACGGCTTAGAAACGTGACTGCCAAACTAAACGTATAACAACGTTTTTCCATATAAGCAAAACAACAAAACATTCTCAATTATGTAAAGCGTTAGGTATTGTTTACTGAACGGTTCCGAGTAAGAAACAAGGCGCTACCAACCTTGGAAACTTAACTAGTTTCACATTGAAAAGTTGGTCCCACTGGCCGATGGGGCAGGTCGCGAACACTGAACGAAAGTGACCGAACTTGTGAAGTTGGAACGATGAACAACAATGTGAACAAAGTTCCAGCGATCCGAGCAATATTTGCTCGAAGCCCTGGCTGTTCCCAACTCTAGACCAATATAAAGTTAGTTACGTGAACACAAGCATATAAATACAATGGAGTGCTAACACTAAACTTGCCGACTAGCAAGTAAACAATAACTTTGATATGGTTTTATGTAAACGCATCATTAAGGAATTGACGAACACTGAATAGGAACTTCAAATTACCTCTAGTTTATGTATAATGCAGATGTACTCAAGGACCTTCCATGTTCTGATGTAGTAAGCCATTAGAAGTATTTTCGGTTGACAATGTCTAGAAGTCTGCAGTTATTCCGATGGTATGTATACCGACTTCAAAAGGAGGAGTTACTATGTCGGCTGATTGTCTTTTTGTTTGTTCGCTGATTACTCCGCACTCTACTGATAGGTTACCCACCCACTGATAGGTTAGAAGTCGGTTCCATAAGCTCATATCATAATGATATAACTTAACGGCCACAAAATTGTAAATTTGTTATCTATTAGAGTTTTAAAGAATAATTTTATATAGAACTTATGGCGCCGACTTCTATAACACCTATCAGTGGGTGGGTAACCTATCAGTACTAATAATAGTTATTTTTTGATTTTTGGTTTTGACTTTTTGTTTGTTATTAGTTCGTGGTTTTTTGAAGTCGGTTTTTTAAACGCAGTTTTTATTTTATGTCGTTTGTTTTGTAACTATGCCACAAACACTTTCGTCTATTACTTTTATCATTTCACTTAGGATACACTTCATTATTTTCACAAGGCTAAATTGTCAGCCGGTATTAAATAAGGTTTTTGAAATCACAAACGTAGTGTGTCTTCGCAGAATAATGAAAAGCGAAGAAGCCACTCTCAGCCTACGTTATTAGATCTCAACTCTTTATTATGTAAATATAATATACGTTGGCCCAGAGGCGACGAAATTTAATATAAACGTACTTTGAATAATTCAAGGAATAATCAAAAAGACTCTTTCATTCTCAAAATAAGTCTTTAATATGTATGTGATTTTTAAACACAGGTCAAACGGTCCTTCGACGAATAAATTGAATACAGATTTGCTCTCAAATATGCTTCTATATGAATAACTGGAAATACACTGCATAAGAAATACACGTATTTGTATTACAAAGTAAAACTCAAGGTTTGTAAAGGCGAGACGAGATATACCTACGTATCAAGATCCCATTTCTATCGGGTCAGAGTTAGGGTCAAAGCGAGCACATAAAATAATTGCACTACACAGTTCTCTGATTTATATGACACATGTATGTATCAGATGTATCATCCCCGTTGGCCCGGGGCAGGCGGCCATTCTGTGACGTCACTTCACGTCACGCCACTGTCACTCGCACCCCGAGCACAAAATGAAAGCACGTTTTTATCTCCCTTTATCGCAGACATATTATTTTACTCAAAGGATAACATCCCATATCACTGGACATACAAAGGGGAATTTCTAAGCTTCAGGTTCCTTATTTAATTTTCTTTCCAACTTTTTCTTTTTTTAAGACAAGCATTAAGATGAAAATGTATTAGAAAGTGTTTAAAAAGGAACAAAAAGATTCCTGAGCTTGTGTTGGGTTTTTACTCGTTTAGATTAAATGGCTAGGTAATTAAACAAAGAAGACAATAATTTATCTCTATACTCTGGTTAAACAAATACATTTTACCTAGACAGCGTCCTAGTTAATTTGCTGCTTGGAATTAAATCGTATGCGAAGCTCACACAGAAATCCCAATTCTCGCTGAAATTTAGTTGAAACTGGAGCCGGAGCGTATTCAGAGGTATAAATGGGACGTTTGTATCCCAAAGTGGTCGAGTTCGTTTGGCTAAAACCGTAGGCTTGTGGGTCTTGAATTCGGCTTTGGCTCGGATTATAGGAACGATATAATACCTATGTAAAGTCTACATAGATAACCCTCTTTTTATCTGCCTTTATAAGTAAAGGAATAACATAAAAATAACTTGAATATCTAATCTATTTCAATTTAAAAAAATGTACATTATTTATTGTAGTAACAGACTATGATTTATTTATTATTATATTGTTTCTTGTTCTTTATGCAGTCATTATTTTATTTTTCACCTTGTATGTAAATATAAAAAGTGACTGAATTAACCTACAATAATGGAATCTCAATTTATTCTCAAGCTTACGTAATTTAGTAAACAAAACGTATCGTCTACGTTTTAGTTGCATCCAAGATTTCATGCAAAACTTCACACAACTGTGCTTAAACTTTAAAGTAACGAGACAAGAGACAAAACATTCAAAGATCTCAGTTCACACAGTCGTAGGAAACAAAAGATAATTGAATACAGACAATTCACACAGTAAAGAATTTCGCATTATAAAAAATGCTTTTGTTGTGATGAACTGTTTCCAAAGACTACTAAGATTAAGAGATTCAATCGAGAATAATGTAACAAAGACCTAGAATATATAAATCTACGTATTGATAAGTTTATCACTCTATTGCAAATGGCCGCAATCCATCTTAGGTGCAGTCAAAGGCGAGGCGGGATCATCCATTAAGGGGATGTTTGGGGAAAATGTACATCTTATATTTATTACTATAGCAACAGAGACTTATTTATTACACATCTATTTTTATTCGTTCAGAAAAACATGTACTTATACTCACCATAAATTGAAATGATTAATATTTATACAAACGATATTTGAATTTGTCGGTGATACATATCGTTTACGTTTTGAATAAAGAACGAAAACAAATGACCGTAAAATATTTTTACTGCTTTGTCGGAAACTATCTCGTATCATAAAAAATCTCTCTCTTTTTGTTTCGCGTTTAATATTATTCATCGTATTGTAGGTACAATCGTAGTGTCGATATTAAATATCGATAGTGTCGTGGTGGCTTGGAGGTTTAAGACGCTCGCTTCTCATGCATGAGGGTGCGGGTTCGAAACCTACCAACGGCAAGTACCAATGTGACTTTTTCCGAGTTATATGTACTTTCTAAGATTATTTAGACACCACTGACAAACGGTGAAGGAAAAACATCGTGAGGAAACCTGGACTTATAATTTCTAATTATAAGTTTGAAATCGCCAACCCGCATTGAGCAAGCGTGGTGATTAACGCTCTAACCTTCTCCGTGTGAGAAGAGGCTTTGCTCAGCAGTGGGCATTTATAGGCTGTTGATGATGATGAGGTACAATCGAGATTCTTATGCCAAGAAAAGTATAATTATATTATATTTACGTTAGTATAGAAAAAGCAATTTCATTTGCATTTGAACAAATTCAGAAGCACAGTATTCAGTGTACATTTCACGAGTTAGGTGCAACTGCACAAAACCCAGCTGTGTGAGAATTTACTATTTAAGTTTAAGTAACCCGTTTATAGCCGTCGACTGGCGTCGTGCCAACGTATGGAGTAAAAGCCGTAAAATTTGAAACTCTCTTATCTATACATTCACGTAAGTATATATACCTCTATAGTACCTAAAGACGTCCGAGTAACGATCCACAATTTATACTGACCCAAAAACTTATCTGAACTCATATTTCAGGTGGAAATTAAGACGCGTATTTTACCGTAATCTGCTTCATGTAACGCCAAACAAAAGGAGATAAAAGAACGGTTCTTGGTTTAAGATTAAACTCAAAAGCAAAGTACATTGACTTTGTCTCCACCGTGAAAAGGATAGCAGATAATTTAACTTCATCTCTTCTGATTATGAAACAAAATATTCTGATAAACAGCACTCACTTGCTAACGAAACTCATTAGTTGATAATTCTTTGAAACGTGACAGTGAAACATACGATTATCTCGCTTGAATTGCAACATGTTTTCATACATTTCAATTTAAACGAAAGCTTTAGAGAATGCTGCATTCAATCTAATAGGAATTACAAATGGAACGGTCACAGGTACCACCGTAGTCAGCACACCTGAATGCTCTGAATTCTATCCTATTAAGCGGGCAGCCGGCTAACTCCCGGGGGAGCTTTTGTAACTCTCCCCTTTGGTACATCGCACGCTGCGTCAATTGTGACGATACTGAAAATACCCTCTTATGTCTCGTATGGGTTGGGGAAACATCCAATCAATACACGGTTAAAAGGAATGAGACGTATTTTTGTTATGGTTCAAAGCACAATTTTTACTATCGCATTCATGTAGTTTTTACTTCCACTTAATTTTTTCTGTCATCAATCATCCACATTCGCTTTTTATACAATGTTTTGGTATGGTTCTAAATTACCCAACATTCTTCTTGATTAATAGGATGAAGTTATAATTGACTTTCAGATAACACCCGTGAGTATTACCGGAGGTGATCCATCAAGTAACTTTCATTACAAAAACATTCTTTTATGACGTGGCCATCGCCAGCAATTCTAACCTCTTCAAGAATAATATATTCACAGCTAAAATAGATAGCATTGTAATGGTGCCATAAATTTTTGCTTTTTATTGCTTTCTTGAGAGTTGGCAAGTTTATGTGATGAACAAAGGAGATTTGTTACGGAGGTGATATAAAAAAAGTTTTGTTTACCTGCAGGTTGCGGAGGTGGTTCTGTGGGTGCAATTTGCCCGTTGCTTCTCACGGCCGATGACTTCTTCCTGCCACCGGTAGTCGCTGGACTTTTTGTGGTCTCGCGCTCAACTCTCTGGAAATAAAAAAATTACATTTAATGATTCGAAATCTCAAAATAAACTTGTTCTCAAAACATAAAAGACAAAAATAAAACGCGATTGTATTACAACGGTTTCGAGTTAATCTGAGCCGTATCTTACATCCTCTTTTCTTTTTTCGTTTTATTATTTTGATGTTTAAGTATGTTTTATTTTGTCGACGTACTAAAACATTGAAATTATTTCGGTATTTTATACAAAAAGTAAAGTAGACATATGGACCTGTTTCAATAACGAACTTGAGTCAAAGTAAACAAAGGACTTTGTGCTCGAAACACAATGTTAATTCGAAACCCTTCAGACCTTTGATGTTTGAATAAATGCGGGGGCCGCCCTGCCCTATACATATTTTAATGAACTTCTAAACTTTTAAGTTATCACAAACGGCCTTGTGTTATGTTGATGTTAATTGAAAACCGCTTCGTTGGACATTCAAGCAGCAAAACGTTACTAAGTCATTAATCATTATCATTAGTGTTTAGTTGTGATAAGATCGGAGAACCGCGGCCGTTAATGCACGATCATTTGGAATTAACTTAGTGGTCCAAAAGACCTTCATTATGCATAGTTAAAGGTTTATGATGATTCATTTTAAATATTATATTATCTAACTTATTTCAAGCCAATAAGCTAGGAAATACAGTTTTAAGCGTAATACTTATTTCATTTTAAACTTCTTAATCGACTGGAAAATGTTTTAATTGTGGTGACTTGACCTCCATTAATATGAATATTTGCATACAAGTTGAGTCATTTGCGTACATTCAGCATTCTCATCGAAATGTAATTCAGGTCACATACCAATTTCCTACGCTCTTTGCAAAAATACAATCGGAAGGCGTTAACCTCGTAACATAAAGAAAGATCACACAATCAAACGAACAATTTTGTGGAAACTCCGGCAAGATGAAATTAATGGAACATAAGCATCAAGTAACGACATCAGAGCGCCCTTTGAAATGGAATCATTCAGCTGTGAAGCAGCAATCCACTTATTTCGGCTGACGGCGGGCGATCCCAGTCCGAATTACGTCGACTCATGACTCATGGCGTTTCGTGTCGGCTCGTGCTGACTCACGCCCGAGTCGGCAAGACCTCGCGACTAGGACTGCCGAGTCAGCGGCGCACCTCGACAGCGGTTATTGCGCTGACAGAACGGAATAAGCCGTTCACTGTTATGCATTAATATTGATTGATACCCAGTAATCACCAACTAAATCTTTAACAGCAACGCTCGCCTTCCCTGTATCTATACAGCCCTAGGACCATGAAAAGAGGATTACTTCCAATCTTCGAGAATTATTAATCGTAAATTTGTTTTGTAGACCGAAGATTAATAAAAGAAGCAAAGAACTCAATAAATCACGATGTCAAGAAGTGAAACACGAGATTTAATAAAACACCGGGTAGAGCAGACAGGCTGCCAAAAAGACTCAGACGAGCTTGTATTTTTAATTAATGACAGAGTTCACTGAGGACAAACTCGAATAAATCCTGAAATAATTGTAATAACGGTTGAGAAAGTAAATTCAAATGTAGTTAATTATGTAAAGTTATTGTGCAATCAAAACAAAATGTCTTATTATGTTCATACGCGTACTGAATAAATGTATGGCTCAGCTGACCGCGTGTTGTCATAACAAAAATTTATGGTATAAACATGCGAAACTCGGGGAGGCTAGGGATGGGGGAGCCGGCCACGACATGCTAAGTACTCGTGAAAAATGGGGCAGAGAGGGAGGTTGGGTTGTTCTCCCTTTAGGGGAGGCTCCACCCTGCAGTCGGCGGTCGCGACTGAACTGTTTATGTGCACAAGCGAGCTATGCTTTGACAACGCGCTGCGTTATCGGGAAATTGACAAACAACCTGTTTATATGGATCGAGAAACAGTGTTGGCTCAGTGTGGGTCGGTTTGACGGTTTAAATGCCTACACTAACTTTGTTTATCATAGCCGTTGCTCGGTCGGAAAAACCTTTATTGCTTACACATACGCACTTGAAACATTATTATGAATGCATTGTTTTCTAGGAAAAGTCGATTTCCTACGAGCAAACAATCATGACGTGCAAATACCTAGCTATTGCAACACAGTTCTTGTTGCAGTAACAAAACTAATAAACAACAATCATCTAACTAAAGTAACAATCTGTAATCAAAGCGATCAAACTCAAGAATTACATTTAAACTCAAACAATCAACACTCGCTGAACTTTTGTGTATGAATAGAAAGTTTTTAAAACGTTAATTAAAACTTTGCATTCGCAGTCAAGCTGAGCGGGCGCCGGAGAAAGTTATGAGTCATTTGGTTCACTGTAGTATTGACTCTTGGTCTCTCTCTCTTTGTACGTTATGAGTTACATCACACTTTAATCATACGATTGTACTCCTACGATTGACAGGCCGATCGAAATGTTGATTGGACAGCTAGTGTAACACATCTTATAAATGATTTATTCATCGTAACGAACGCTAATGATCATTATTTTCATCCAATTTGCACAATACCGCGTGTCAGTTTTTGCGAATAAAAATAATTAAGAACGCACTAATTGCGGCTCTTAGCATTTTTGCTGCATGAAACATATTTCCGTCAGTTGCTTATTCAATTATATATTTTAACATCTTACTTCCGCACGATTAAAGAGATATGGTAAGACATTGAGTTGTTGCATTACGGATTAATATGTTCTGAAAAATGACATTTAAATGTTAATCGGCGAGTGAAAGTGAAATGGTGCATTAAAGAGAAAGCGTGGTCGCACGATACATGACTGACCTACGCAATGCGACTTGCAAACTAGGCCATGGGCCCGCGCCTGAGCTTGCACAAGAAATGCATACTTTGCATTACACTTCTTACTCTATGCTAATAGACTTAAGTGTTTCGCGGCAGGATAAATTAAAGTATTTCGACATAGAGACGTGAGATGCAATTTTAATAGCGACTGTGATGAGTCCATTTTGTTTTATTTAAGTTTTATTTCATCATGCTTCACGAAGTTTTACGGTAATTAAATGGTTATAGCTCATTGTTACGAACAGTTATTGCCAGTACGTAATTATCATTATTCGTTTTTATAAACGTTGTATTTAATGTTAAATAACATTAGTAAATAATTCACCAATGTCAAAGACTACAAAAATTCTGACCTCTAGTTTTAATACAGAATTTATGTATGTAACTACATAATTATGTGGAAAACCCCTAATTAATGATTCATCAACGACTACATGTCGTTTGTTTAATCTTTACCTAGTAGGTAAACGACGATATTTAATTATACTGTTTACTTTGAGCACTTGTTTGCTTTCAAATTTTGTTATAAAAATGGGATGGAGCCATGGAGGTGGAACGTGTTTCTACCTTCATGGGTGGTCCCTATGGACTGGGCAGTAGTAATCTGTATTAGGAGCTATTAGAGTCCACCCACGCCCGTCTATTCATAGCTTTATAGATCACTTCGTTTACACACTCTATGAAGAAATAAATGCTTCGTGTTTTTTCATAGAATTTTCCCTCAAATATTTTGGCAAAGTTCCATGGTAATGTTTGATTGTATAACGCGTCATGTTTAAAAACCGTCGAGCGAATACATCGATGATAAAACTCACAATTGAATATTGTTATGAGTATTGCGACTTATTTACGATGGTATTGTGCCAATTTAGTAAATAGATGACGTCAGCGTAATATACATTCGTAACCTCTTTACGTTATGTGGGTAGGCTGGAAGTACTATGAGATATCACTCTCAAAATAAAGGATCAATCATTTTGTGACAAATTGAGATAAGAATGATCGATTGGAAACAATTAGGTATTGTATTGAAGGCAGATGATGCTGTTGAACGATATTGGTATGTAAACAGAACCCTATAAAGTATTAGAAAACGGTCCCACATTTGTGTTGACATTTCTACGGTTGTTACATTCAAAGCTTTTATGAAACAATCCTGAAGAGTATCTTAGTCTTGTTGAATCATTAATGCTTTTTGGCTATCTTACCTTTTGTAAGGAGCAGGAGCTTACCTACTGTTCTGTTTAGTCTTATCTTGTTACTGGATAATAGATATTTATGTATTGAAACATTGGTGTAGTTTTTTTTTAAGGGCGGAAAATCATCGAATGACTTCTCCCATCTGGGGGAGGCGGGAGGGAGTGCCAGACTCTTATACGGATTAAAAACCACCCCGGTCTTACACTTCGAGCCTTCGAGCCAGAGCCCCGGTAACCCGTTAGGTTCTCCGCGGCATTAGTGTAGTTCAAAACTTGAATCGTATTAAACAATCGACAGATTTTTACTACAGAGCGGGAAGAATGTTTCTTATGATGTCTTTATGAAAAACCTAGTGAACATTTGAGATTAATGTCGTCGGAATACCAGAAGATCATCTTAATTTTATTGTAGTTTCAACAGCATCAATATTCTCTTGACCCCTTTCACTGAGCGACTATAATCTTAACAATTTACGACTGAAATATAAAGAAATTTTGTTGGCTGCATTTCACAAAAATCTTTCGACTGACGACCTTGGTCTACGACAGTTTCAAATAAACACATTTTACTTGGCACGACTTCTCATAAAAGTGGCCGGTGTTATTTATGTCGTTTCATCCTTTATTGTGTCATTCACCCCCAACACGGGGTGTGTTACACCCCTTAACCCTTTATCGCTATGTATGGAACGTTGTGCGTGACAGATCAAAACCATCTTTCGCTTTAATGAGATTTCGCACGGAGCGGAGGGGTTGAAACCCGTATTTTTACCCTCCCCTTAATTATAACGTTAGACTGGAAAACATTGCGTGATTGGATCTTTTGAGGTATGTATGTAAAAGTGATGAAATAAATGTACGTTAGAACTTGTTAATTTGATCATATGTATTTGGACTAATTTTAAATACTAATTATAAAGCAACGATCAACATTTGTTATGGTATCACAAAAATCTAATTTGTTATTAATAAACATTAGCAAAAAAACTGAACTAGTTAAATCTCTTCCGTGTTTAGACAATTACAAAGCATTTAAGGTCTAAATTGAACTGAAACCTCAATTGGATACGTATTCAATGGGTTTGGCACAAATTGCTTCTGAACGAAATGCAATACTGAATACATTCTCTATACAAGCAAAACCAATTAATTCTGGATAGACATTGTACAAGGCATATTCGCTCTTAATACATTATAGAGGTTCTAAACAGGTGCACAGATTAGCAAATACGTTACTGTTTATTGGCTGATATAAAACCTGAACGACTGACTTTTTTCTACATGAATTGTTTCCTATCCTTGCAAAACCATCTCTAATTTAATCGAAATAGGGTCCTAAATAACATTAATAACGAAGAGGATAACAGGCGAAACAGGTAACACGCATAATGATAAGCCCGTTATGTCACGATAAAATTCATAAATTCAAATACATACCGACTTTATAACGGTTATCGCAAATAAATATACATTTTTATTTCCTTAAGTTTACTGACCTACTGCCAAGAAGTAGTGGTTTTCCAAGAATATTAAAGAATGTCTCACTAAGTGACGCCATGTCTTTTTTATTATGTACATTACGTAATTCAAAGAAATACGTCTGTGGAAGACGTACTGGTGGACGCCCTACCTAGTCGACACGACCCGTATCAAAATTATCCTTATTAGAAACGCCATTCTAAAATAAAACTTATTTACTTCATAATTAAGTCGTTTATAGGCGAAAATTTCAAATAGGGAATACCATGTATGGGCGTGAGAATTGGTGCCAATTTTATCCTTATTAGATTCTTAAAAACCTACACAATTAAGTTGTTTGATAAAAAAAGGTAACTTGGTCAATACAAATTGAGAATGCCATGTTGGCCGAATACTTAGAAACTTTTTTTTTTTTATGAAATACACTCAGCTGTTTGCTCAAAGCAATCCTGTTTTTTGTCCCATAATGGAGCGGTGTAGTACAATATGCAAGGGTCAATGACACAGCCCTTCGTTTCGACAAAGCAAAACATGCGAATAATGCAACAAAGTTAATAGAAAGTGCAGCTGACAAGGAATTTAAATTAATTCGATTTACTACATTAATTAAATTGTCCTTTGTTTGGAAGATAGTGCTAATTGTGAATTATCTATTCATAAGAGACAATTCAAATTAACGGTATCGTGTCTGTCTTCAAGTTAATGATATTAGATATGCAATAAAAATAATACAACTGTTATAATAACTGAAGCTTTAATGCTGTTTATGTATCAATCAGAAACGACTTTGAAATGTAAAAGGTATGAACTTCAATTGATGATTTTATCCAACTAAGTCCACAAAAGGCCGGATTTCATTCAATTTCCTATGTACATAAGCTATTAAATGAATTTCCCAAAGACCAGTCCCTCGGAAACGCTTTCTCGTGCCCGAAAACGGTACATTCACCCTATTCAAATCCTTGGAACCGTTATGAGATAAAATTGATTTAAAGGAAATGTCCGCCTTTATAATGTTGAATAAAATGTAGATAGTGTAACAAACCGGTCCTGTAACCATGAAGTGTAACCTAGATACAATGTGCGATTCATTAATAACAATTTGCATTATGATAAAGAACAGGATATGTTCGACATCTAGTATTTGTATGTTGACCCAGATAAATATTGAATGGATAAAGTCGCCTACAATCCTATACATGTGTCTCAAGAAAATAATTCCCTATATTTGTGCTTTACAATTCAGTGTAAACATTAGTAACTTTGTATCGAAAGACCTTTTGAGAAACACTCTAAATAGAAGTTATAACCGATTAATATTCCGCCATCATGAAAGCTGTATAGTGCGATTTAATGGAAACACAATCAGATCGTTTATATTCTCCGTGGTGGCGTTGTACCGCACGTTACACTCTGTGTATCGGGCCTTTGTGTATTTCCCTTTGAAACACACAATAAACAAGCTGAGCATTGTGGACGGAGTGTACTGAACCATGTTCTATAGCAACGGTACTACCAAGTCGCTTATCTACTGAAGTCAACTTGTCCCTGCCTGTATACTATATACTGTAGTATCTACGTCCGGAGTCCTAGCTGATTACTCAGGCGCGTACGTATTATCTATAAACTTAACTGCTGCAGTTTTGGATAAAGTTAATTGTATTCAGTTCCGACAAATGCACCATCACAAAATGGAAATCGAAATTGAAGTTTAAAACGAAAATCTTAACAACCGTAAACAACGAAAAGAAATGTAATGACTACCAATTTGCCGTGAGCTATAAAAAGAAACACGTTAAAATTACTTGATCACTTAAATCTTAAAGAGCTTTTTAGAAGCCGAGGGAGACGCAATTTCCCGGGAAAATCTTGGCGGGAATATTCTTCGAAGACTCCCTGCCTAGCAACGGTGCTCCAGTAGCTACCTAATACCGAAATATTTAAGAAAATGTGAATATTATTCTGCATATTTAAAGAATAAAGTGGATCTTATTCCATTCACTGAGTAACAACATTTAGCACAATTCGACCTGTCGTCTCAATACATACACTTACGACCCATAAAATAAATCGAAATTACTTGGCGATAAAGATTGAGTACTTTTCGCAATTAGTGAATGTGTACACAAATAAAAGATACGATAGAGATCAAATTGGAGCACGCTATACGCCATTAAAAAGAGAAGGATTTATCGGCCGTGGCACGCTTTATGTGAAAACTAAACGAACGACAGAAAAACTAAGCGGATTATCGACACGAGGCAGGACCGCATTCACAACATAATTCCTAGTTTAAATTCCAAACAACGTGCGAGAAAGCAAAAGCAAAGAACATAAAGGACCTCATCAATCCGTCAAGCGTGTAATATTTACAAAGAACAGCAGGTGAATGGCCCCAGCAACAGTACAGTGATTTATCCCAAAATTCACCTCCTAGGCACCCGACCGCTCCCTGAAGGGTAATATCGACAAAATAACCAAGATAAATTGAACAATTCTGCCTTCACAAGATGGTGATAATAGATACGTGGGTACACAATAGATGGAGCTTTGATTAATTGGTTAATTTGAACATGAGGTTAACGGCACCGGTCTCTTTCGGAGCGATGAAGTGCCTTTAAGACATAAACTCTATAAACAGTCAATTGAATACTTAATTACGTAAATATTGAACGAGTCACGATTTTGCGAGATAAAGAAAATCTTATTATACCTACACAAAGTTAAAACAAACATGAACCTACGAGTTTATATCCTCTAATGATCATAATCCGTGTTATGAAGACGTTCTTTAGATAACGAAGTTAAAAGTACCCCAAAACAGACTCGTAAAGATAATAAATACCTATTCAATAAGTCTCAAGATGCCATTGGAGCTTATTGTTCTAATTTCAAGATAATAAGATCAGTGCAGCATAACGTAAGCAACAGAGCGTGTAAGAGATGAGCATCTTCCTCATATTTCCAACATATTTCAACCGTCTGACACACGTCTGAATCATCCAGTCTGTCTGCAAAGAAATACTTGTCTGCATTGAAAAGAAAGATTGCATAATGCAGATGCACGGAACACCGCCTGAGTTACACCTTACAAGTGTTACGCAAGTGCACGCTCGCCTGACCTTTGTCTACCAATGAATGCGCCTAACATAATTTATATAACACACTAACATTCTCCTTTGTGTGAACAGTACTACCAGTAATTGGTTTAAGAGGATCAGTACACATAATCCGTTCAAGCGTACAATGCTCCATCTATACCATATTATCTTTCGTAAATAAATTGTCTTTGTAATCACTCTTTTGTACTACTTCTACGTTAAACACTTCACCTTATTCATTAAAACATTGTTATCAATTCAACTCGACTTACAATAAAAATAGCGTGTTATCATAAACACCAAGCACTTGTAAATGCATTGTAATCCTTCTAAGTTGTTATAACTTGCGTTACGTAACTTGAAGTAGGATTGTTGTGATTACTCAAGATGATTAAGCGTTTATCATTGTTGAGAGTAATATTACGCGGTTCGTTCCGTATACACGGGTATACAATTTCACGTACTTTCTCAAGCTCGTGAAGAGAAAAAACATAGTGCTTCGAGCAGTTATACAGTGTTCGTACGAGCAGTTCCCAGTACGTTTATCTCTCAATCTTGTGGAGCCGGGGGCAGGAGTGCAACTCGACTGGTCGAGTCAGCTCGCCCCCCGCCTCCTATTGCTTCCACTATAAACTGGTATTCCTAGTCCGGTCCCAAGCCTTTAAGGCTAGACTCGCTAACTAGATTATAAATATCGATACAGTCAATAATTATTATGACAACATTACCTTGTTTTATATTAAGTTTATTTTTGTAAGCGATATCTTGCACTTTGCAGTGTATTCAAATAAATCATTATTCTCCTGTTATGCGTATTGCTAACGTTTAAAAATAACATATTGACTAATGTTTATATTCATGGTATTTATTAGCATGCTAAAGCAAGTGCCTACATAAGTTGATTACATTATGTACCGGCAAACAGGAAACAGTAATGACTAACTTGAAAATGTTATCCAAATAGCGTTTCTGTAATGCTGTGCCAAGTAATAAGCATATATTATATTACTCAGATAATAAATGTTGCGAATAGTGTGTTGTATAAGGATAAAATTAATATTGATTTGAAAGACCATACTGCCAGTAGAGGATAAAGTAATAACAGTATTATTAATAACGCGAAGGCAAGTGGCGGATATAAGGTAAAAGATAAAGAAAAGGTTATCAAAATCCCACACATACGTGCAAAGTTACACGCAACAAAAACTTGGATCGGGCCCAAATCTATTTCATTAATGTCTTGTAGCAGCAGCAAGTAAAAAGGAATATGCAATTAATCTAAAAGACGGACGGAAAGTGGGTCAGTACAATAAAGAAGATATTAATTTTATAACAACGTTTGGAATTTACATCGCTTCATCGCATTTTAATGGTCATGGTCGAACAGAATTTCCAAGTCTAGTCTAGCCAAGTTAAGAGAATAACTGAGTACATATTTTAATGTAGATTACACTGCTCTCTTTGTAAAATTAACTTATCAGAGTTATTAGGTTACATTCTCGATGTTTATCAGACCAAAGTCAAACTAATTAAGATGTAGGCAACGTAATGAATAATACAATAAATCAAAGTTACGACGAGGTTAATTTAAGCAACGGGTATTTTATAACTCGTATCGTTTTATGACGTCAATATAATAAGTGTATGCGGTTTACATACACAATAATGGTACGACTCCATTGCGGTTAGAGATGGCAGAACATAAAATAAGATAGGTTTATCGTGACTCTCGCATGTCGCTCGGAACTTATGCCTTTGGCACCGTCTATTGCTCTCCAGACTTCGTCGACACTGAATAACATTATTCTGTTACATTTTTTGTCACCGAACAATTGAATTGGTTGGGAATTTCGCGTCGCGTCGTTATTGTTACATTGTCACAATCAGAATGCTTGATAAAATTGTATATATAGGTAAGTATTTTCTCAACGAAAACATTCTTATATCATATTGTATTGGAAAATAACTCGGCAATTTCTTAGAATCGCTCACGTTTCTATTAAATTCGCAAGCGTAAGATAAAGCTTGCTGTGTGGAAGTTTCGTTGCGGGGCTCGTCGTCCAGACTCCGGCATTGTCAGATGAGATTTATTCACGTTCAGCCTCAATATGCAGTGTGGGCGTACGTGGGATGTAGACGGGCCGTGGTATTCGTGTACCGCCTTTATGTCGTTGCGTCTAGCGAACTATTCAACTCCCTATTTGGACTTTATTGCTCTTTACGGCCATATTTTATTTCGTATAAGCAGAACAACAATAGCTTATATTATGCCAGCACCTGCTTCGTAATATGGCTACAACTTTGGTTTCTTTCTATTGTAGTTTAGACTCAAAGAAAGTATAGCGCGTGACCTTTGTAAATTCTTTTGTAATTGTAGGTGTAACGCAATAGAAAATAATCCATTCGGAGATCCAATGTTTATAAATAGTTATCCTCCGTAGCGACTGCTTTATCATGCCGAACAAAGGAACAATAACGACCAACAAAGAAGTTAGAAAAGAACAAAAGCAAACATCGAGACCCAGTCAAACGAGCAGTTTCCTTCTAAGGCGATATAATAACAATAACAATATGGCGCACATTGTGCGTGCGTGCGTCGATTAGTGATGCGCAACACACGAACTGATCTAATTCCGGTCTGCGGTCCCGGGACTGCGCGCACGCGAATACTTTCAGAAAGTATCATAAACATATCTTCGGCATTAACGCTCTGTTAGGCTTTATTATCTATTAAATAGATATGTGTATGTAAGACAGCGGCTATCCTCTTATCGGGGTGTGGCTATCTCTACTTAGTATGCACTGCGTCTACATAGTTGCATGCGAGCATTATACCGAATGCATATTATAATGTCATGTCCTATACATATCTACTAGCCGGTCATGCTCAAACCATTATATGCTAATTAGCTTTCTGACGCTGATTCACTGTTGCAGATTAGGCTACGGCTTTTACTTTATCATTTTTTAAACAAAAGAACTGATTGTTCAAATGAGGTTACAGGTGAGTTACATGTGTACACTGTACAGGTGGCCGAACAATCAAATACTAAATGTGAGGACGATGATGACCATCACCCAGTTTCATACGGATATATTTCATTCACATTTAAAACAGGATGCATAAGATAAAGCAGTAGTTATGAGCATCATAAAATTCTTTGAAGTAATATTCGTGGTGTATAAACTACATAATACAATGTGATACGACAATAACACGTAATATCTAATAGCCTAACGAAATAAAGTATGTATAATAGCTGTTATAAATATATACAATAAATCATTATGTAAGCCGGCATAAACTAATAGGCGATAGTAAACAATGAGTCATGACAAGTACCGGTGGCTCGGCGGGGGACGTTCCACGTTCCACTATGGCCACAAAGCACCAAAATCACTTCACGACGTCACGCGGCACATTAGAAATTCGAAAAAACATGTGACCCTAGTGCGGTGAAAGGTAAGATGCGTTCAGTAAACCGTTCCGAGTAACGAGTAACCGAGCGTAGTGATGCCGACGCGGGAGAATGGCGCAAACTGGCTGGCCGGGAGGCGGAGGGAGGGCTCCCCGCCGGCACACCCCCGCCCGACGCAAGCCTGGCCAACAGACACAGGCTTGCATAATTAATTATACTTCACACACGTTGCGCCTTCCGTACAAGCAAGGTCATCTTTTTAGTGATATAGATTTGTGATGTGCTTATCTCTGTGCAGTAACTGACGGATCGTATCGACTGTTGATAAACAAGATTAATCCGTACAATAATAGGTTATGATGTAAATAAAATATATTTTATCTCAATTGCGTATATAAAATATATTACTATTATTTTATACACGCAAACGAATGTATTTATCTTTAATGACGAAAAAAATCCCAGAATTTAACAAACGTTTATTTTAAAAGATAAACATTTTAAACTGATCCATGGATTGTTTAGTTAAGACTAAGAGACTTAACACCAATACAATGATTGATGAGATTTATTCTTGTTAAAAGTTTTGCAAATCCATTTTCGATTGAATGGGCACACATTATTCAACGCCCACAAGAAACATTCATCATCTAAAGAAACATAATTTCAACAACTAGTTCTGAAATTCTAAATCCTGGCTTAAACAAGGAACTCCGTCATTCAGGTCAAAATGAATATTAACCTTCAAACAAAACAAGAACAAAGTAGTGAGTGGCACGTTAATACAGACCCTTTTGACGGGCGGTGGGTAGGGTGGGGCGAGGGTGTTCGGTTACCCGGGACTGCCAGACGAATCCCGGGCGTCCCGCACTTCGCGATCGATATCCGTATCCGCTGCACGCCACGGGAACTCGCATTAACTAACTTCACCGATGGAGGTGGAAAGTCGACCGATGTTGTTACAAAGTTTACCGATTACAGTTTCACGAGATACTCTCTCTTGTTATTCTAAATGAAGCAACAACTCGTTACTGGATAGACTAACGATATTGACGCCTTCGCTCTAGTGTTCAACTTTGTTCGGTAGTAGCTAACAAAAACTTTTCTTATATAAATCAAGTTAATGTAAGTTCCAAAGTTGGAGTTTAGTTGCTATTTTTGTTAGAATATTAAAGGTTAAATAAAGGAGTTTTACATTGCTACGGTACGGGAAAAGTTATTGCATAAGATTGAAATATATATTGTTTCTCTTTTACATTCCGTTATCTTGAAAGAGATGTTGCTTATAGACCTATCCATGAGTAGGAGATTAGGTACGTTAATTTTGGCAAAGGTTCAAATGAATCTGAATGAGATCTATAAAGAGTGAAGCTTACGGAACAACCGACAGACAGATTGGCTGGAAATTTTGGCATGCCTGTGAGAGAATTTACTAGAATAAAGTTTGAAGAACATGACTATCATGTAGGTGTGTATAACATAAATGTAGGTTTTTCCTGCTCTACCTCTATATAAATCTTATATGAAAACGCTGATGTAATGTGGAATTTGATGAAGAATTATGTAGATGTTTGTTTTAGAACTGCTGAAAGGACTTTAGTTCACTTTTATAATTTAATCGTATCTTCTTTTGATATATAAACAAAGATAATTATAATATTTCACAATAATTACATTCACACAGATATAAGTTTTGTAGTTGTATATAAATGTCGTTCGTAACCGTTCGCAATTGATATTTGCAGCAGACTTAATTATAATGTAATTTATGCAATGTTCTATCGCGTTCAAAAGATATATTGAATGCTATAATAAATTAAGCAACGATAATAATTGATTCTGGGAATTAATACCGGTATTATAATTTAATTATTAAGTGTGTCTGTGATGAAATACAACACAATATCAAAAGCGAAATATTGATATTGCAGATATTTTCCGCTCTCGACAGTGAAAGTCTTTGGTAGCGTGTTGATTTAGCTTTAGATTATTGAAGTTGTTAGTAGGAAAACATCCAGCAATTATATAAAAAAGAACACTATAGTAAACTTTAATAAAATTCCTCCATTTAATTTATATTTATACACCAAGGATATTTATTAACAGCAGCGTAACATGTTGAAACTACACGCCAAAGGTATAAAAAGAGTGCAATTTTAATGCGTAGATGCGAAAGTACGATACTAAGATAGCATACGAAGAAACTGTTCTTCGTAAATTATTTCAAGAGAATGAATCATGGTTGCTTAGTGTTACGACTCTCAGGTTAACTACGTTTGTTTTTACTGACAACAAAACTTCTGGCGCGTTGCCAAAAACAAAAACGATGACCAATGGTGAGTATCGAAATTGTTCAATATGCCCTTGATCTGTCGGGCGAATTGATTCACGTACAAACGAGTTTTCGAACTACCATTAAACACAATGAAGCGAAATGGGCCACGCTCAGCGAACATCTCCAAAACGAATATGACGATAGCGGAATAAATTGCAAATGCCGACCATTAATCCTTGTTACAGTGTCGCCGGTGACCCGGTGACAGAGGGGAACTTTATTTATTCGACACTTACGGTATTTACATACAAAAACTCCTATTCAAGCATATTCGACTTTTTATGGGAAACGAACACAAAGGAATCATGATCGACGTACCCCATTTGGATGTTTATGTTATTTTTTACTAGTTCACAGTTTACGGAAAAAACTAGATCACACTACATAAATGCTGGGAGTATATTTTTACTATCCTCATTTCTTTATATTGGCATCACATAAAAATATGGGACGACTAGCAAAAAATATCCCTCCCATGTTTGTCTACGGTACATTTTGAAGCCAAAGAATAGAATACGTTTGAAAGATTGATAGCGGACTTTTTTATTGTTCACATTATTATTAAAAGCAAAATTTGTTTTGACGAAGAACTTCCCCGTCTTTACATTAACTTTGAATAAACTCTACCCAATAAATTCAAAATTTAACAAACATTCCCAATTCGTCTCAAGATATTCTGGAAAATTCTCAAGGGCATTTCAACCAGAGGATTCTACAGACATTTCAATGAAGGAAAATTAATTATTTCGGTTTTATTACAAAGAAATGATAGCAAATTCCATTTTATAAAAAAAGTGAATCAAATCCAATATTGGATTGGAATAAATAAGTAGAAGAAAGTTTATGCAAAAGTCGCACCTGTTACAATTGGAGAGAAGAGACAACGCATATGTAGAGGTATTGGCAAAAACAAATGTGTCGGTCGAAGCCAATTCCATGGTAATAGGAAAAGTTAGAATCGATTCACGAAGCAAGTTCCACGGCGTGCGACACGAGAACGACGCTCGAGAACCAAGGGCTCTACATTTTCTAAACATGCTCCGATACGGCACAGTCTGCAATTGAATTTGCATGCCGCGCTCTATTTTCAATCCATTCCCATTTTATTAACTTTTCGTTTTTAACATCCAATAGACACCAAACTTCACAGTCATTCTCTTTAATACGTTTTATGAATTTATTTGTCGTTCAAATAACATTCAGCGAAAACACGAACGTTATTTTTACTCGTGCCACCGATAGCTGGCTTATCTATGATATTTCCCCTGGGAAATTTCCATTAATAACTTTTACATTGACTCAAAGTTCTCTAGTAAACAGTGTATCGGTTACGCCGAGTATTACTCTAAATATTGTTTAATAGAAGACCTACAAATAGATGTTTATATTTCAACATGAAATATCATTAAATTTTCATTTCACTTGTGTTCATGTTTATCAACACTCAGTCTCAAATGATAATTTATTTGAATTGACCAGGAGGTGAAGAGTTGTTCTTGGCACTTCTCCAACTCGAAATGGTTTCTCTGAAATGTTAGTGCGAATGCAAAACTTCCTTACGTCTTTAATAAGTATGTCTGCATCTACATGTATATGTTTACGAAGAGTAAGTATATTTCTTGTTTAGACTGACTTTTATTTTACGGCCTTTACTATTATACTCTTGTCTTCCATTTACAATGTCTAAGAAGATCTATTATCATGTGGGCGGGCGGTCTTTACTTTAACAAACACAAAATAATTTATCATTCGATTTCTATGAATAATGTTTACGACCTCCAATCCAAATATATTATCTGGTTCTGAAGTTAGTAAGGGCTCGTTATTAATTGCTAACTGAATCGAGTTGTGTAACTCCTGTCGTAAATATTTAAAATTACATCTTGGGTAATTTAGTTTTAATTGCTTGCGTTAACATAAATGTTCGGTTATCCGATAATTAAGACACTATAAACCTGTATATATGCCTACTGAGAAATATTTTACTTCTTTAGAAGCATATAAAAATCCATTCAAAATAATGTGTCCCATTTTTGTTGATCAGATATAAATTAATAGTACATTCACACGACGTATTTAGCGGTTACCTACATCAGTAAAGAGTGGATAATAATAAAAATGACTACAATTTATCACAAGAAAAGCTAGTGCAAATAAAATGTATTAAGTAACGTATTTTTATAATCCGTATCTAACGAGTTTCAACAGCTGCAAAAGTGTCAGATTTATTACAGAGTCGTGTTCGCGAGCAACACAAAGCAATAGGTAAGGTTGCCAAAACGATTACGTCAAACAATGTTTTCATTTAGTAAATTGCTGAAGACTGCCTGATCGTGACTAACCGGATTTCCCACACCAAAGACCAGGTCATTAGCAAAATTTAAAACGAGTTGTAAATAAATGTTTACGACGCAACCGGCGCCAACTTTCGATTGAAATCTTTATAACAAGCAGGGGCTAGAGTTAGACAAAAAGCTATTTCAGATGCTTCTTGACCGTTCAATTCTGGAAAGTTAATGGAAAAAGAACCGAGCAATGGCCGTTTCACGATCACGGAACACCTGCACTTCAAGTTGTCGCGTGCAAACTAAAAACACTCTAAAAGTGCACTTTTCAAAGTCCCTTTTAGTATTCTCGTAGAACGTGCAGGAACAACTTGAGTTAGGATTACAGTTTAGCATTCCACTCACGTGCGGAAAGAGACGGTGCTATTACAGCACGGCAAGGGGGAGAAGTGGAGATGATTTGTTTGAATGTAGTTTTTGAATCGATAGTCCAAGAGCATTCATAATGGCCCCGGTTAGATCTACTATCGCTGTGCGTAGATTTCGTAAGATGAATTGTTTATGGGTTCTGAGCCGGGAGAATACTCATGTCTCCGAAAAGGGTCACTGAACCAGACAAATTGCTACGAAGCGAATTGCTTCGCTCCCCCTTTGTCAAATCGGAGCGTAATGTTCGGCTTTATCGCGTTATTTGCAGGATTTACGTCGAGCTGAATTTTCGGGTGAACTAAAATTAGAGGTAAGAGGAACAAGAATTTGCACTAATTGAGCATAAATTATTAAATTGCGCCTTTATGAATGTCAAACTAGGTTTCCGTTGGGTATGCAAATGTGGGATTGTTTTGACTGCTTTGTTGCCGGCCGGAGTGGATGCGATGTGAATTATTCACGTCACAAACTACAAGAGCTTTCAAATGTCTTTTTCATATTTTGGTACGTGGAAAGTAGTGCAGTGTTCGAAGCTAAACAATGTTAGCGTCATTGTTGGGATATTCGAGTGAGATCTTTTGTTTGAGAATTGATTGACATTGTTAAAGTGTATAGTGGTATTTTGAAGAGTATTTTGAGGAATGAGGCGCGTGTCACCCGCTCCCTGCAGCAAACATGGTCAGATGAGATCTATTGCCTAGTGTAGTGGTGGCATACGAGATGAGCACTATCGGCCATTGCACGACTGTAGGTACGTGACGTCCATGTACAATGCACCAATAAATCTCGCTCATTGCCTCCTGGCTTTCAAAAAGAAATATGTTTTATAGAGGGTGACACGAATTTAGACGACTGTACCTATCACCATTGAAACACATTTTCATTTCTGTTCAAAGGGTATTTTCACGAAGTTAATATTATTTTTGACAGAGCAATTTAAATGTAAAACAGATATTTCGCAGTCTTGTTTGGCAATGAAAGCTAATTAATCATGTTATTTGAGACTTACACTCAAACTACATAATATAATTGCTAGACTCGAGACGTTTATGTTCTCGACCAAAGATTATTCTAATAGGTACATTCGTAATATGGGTTCAAAGGAATATGAATGTAAGCGTGGGTGTTCTAAATAGGACCAGTTTAAAAAGACCCTTTCGACGAGGTTGATAGAGCGACCTACAAAATAAAGGTAACCACTAGTTTGGAGGTCCAAGTTCCAGAACGATTGGTCTCTGTGAATAATAACTACACATCCTAAGGTTTGAATGGGTCACTGCGCAGTTACTGACGACTTTCTTTGTCTTCGTTTTATGTTAATCTGTATCTGTTGTTACTATACTGTTGTTATCTGTACATTCGCGCCGTTCTTTGTTCTTCTAATATACATTCTTTTACTATTTACCTATAGGGCATCAAAATGTTAAGGTATATTGTGTAGAGAAAGTTGATGATCGTTCAAAATAGCATCATATAAATAATCACTAACATTATTGATCAGCCTAACACACATCTTATTGTAAATCTGACAATAAAAAAGACAAATAAAACGAAGCAAAAATGTAGTCTAGTAACAAAATTTTGGTTTGACCCGAAAACGCAATCACTCTTCTAGAATAACCAGATTAGTAACATCGTAATAGTCTATAACGTTTTGAGAAGAACGACAAGATTATCTGAAGGTGAACCACATAATTAGTCATTCCTATTCAGAAACTAATTCCATCTGAGGGTAGAAGAAGCGTCCTTCGTGAATGTCGGGACCTTGGAGCGCCCGATCTTTAAGACCTTGGACCTTGTCTTGAGCAAGACAAATATTTTAATAAAAATAAAATCCGAAGTATCTCAGACGTTTACAAGGTCTTAGATTTTCTTAAACGTAGAAGCGAAATTGCTGTTTCACCTTCATGTAAGGATACAATAATGGATATAGAAATTTATCTGATGTAGAGGTTTCCGGACAATAAAGATAGTAGAGAAATCGACTAAGATATATAATCATTTCACAAAATGATGCAACTAATAAAAGACTTTGCACAAACGTAGAAAAAGAAAATCAAAACTTTATCTTAAGTAGTGA
This sequence comes from Spodoptera picta, assembly GCA_038387885.1. Taxonomy (NCBI): domain Eukaryota; kingdom Metazoa; phylum Arthropoda; class Insecta; order Lepidoptera; family Noctuidae; genus Spodoptera; species Spodoptera picta. The sequence continues at coordinate 3,701,587 of JAZHFQ010000733.1, read as the reverse complement.
AAATAAAGCACTACTCGCTTAACAACTGCAAAGACCTGCAGCTAAATAAAAAGTCAACAGTCGTCAGCATCTAAAACTACCAGTATATTTTGTCCAGCCCATTGCATTAGCGAAAGCCCTTTGAATTAACTACACAAATACATCCACTCAGAATCAAAATTAGACTGGACATATTTATGGACGCAAATCTAATTATTATCTTACACTTGTAACCGTGCTCGCACTATATTTGGATCTCCCGAGAAGTTTTAAAACCAAAATATACGTATTTCAATTTTATATTATTCAAATGGATTATTCCGTTTGTGTCTGTAGTCTTTACTCTAAATCTTTGATTAGCATTAAAACAATACGAGACTCGAACTTCTTAGTACGGGACTATTCCAATATTCAAATGAGTTCAGTAGTGCAGAAACTCCATCGTTTAGAATTTCGAGTTCGAGCGACAGAGCTTGTTTCTGTTGAAACAATGTTCTGGCAACATTTTGCGGTTGACTTCAAGTCTACAACACTGTTGTCATAAATGTTTAGTGGATTAGAGCACAATGCCGTAGCTAGAGACGATCGATTTGTGCCACAATAGCGAATAGTATTCATGTTATTCTAATATAAAGTTATCACATCTTCTTTGTCTCAATTTCTATTCGTACAAAATCATCGTTAACGTAAACAAATGCATGCACTACTTCTACTGTATTTATAAGGACATCAATATAAATTTAATCTAACGATTCATCCTCATCTAATTCCCAACCAGTAACAACCAACGAGATCGTAGCTACACCTACCAGTTAGTCATTTATACCATATTTAGCTGAACCGGTGCGGGTTCAGGATAATGGCGGCGAGTGCGTCTTCAGGCGCCGGGACTTGTCGCGACATGAACACCAAAATAACCGACGGATAGACAGACAAACGCTACTTGAATAAACATACATATACACTTAACTAATTTGCATTCAACGTACATTTTAAAGTAGGCTCGGCTCAACGAAATCTTGTTTGCTTTTAAGAAATTAACTGTAGATACGTTCTTCACTTTTGGAACTACTATACTGGGAATGTAAATTTAAAACGATATAAGGCTGACGGTAATATGTTTAATAAACAATTATTTAAATATTATAGATGGCACGTAAAAAATTTGATTGACAATGCATATAAGCAGCACTTACATTTGACACAACGTAAAATTGCTGACGACCCGGCTAAGTTCTGGGAATTTATCAAAGATAGGAAGAATGACAGGCGCTCTGTGGACGTTTATTCGTATGGGAAGGATGAAGTGATGGGCCAGGCCGCTGCTGACGCCTTTGCGGAATATTTCAGTTCGGTGTTTCAAAGTGAGGTGCCATTGTTGAACCCGCTGGACGCTTCACTAGCAGCAAGCATTCATGCTGATGCCACTTTGATTTCTGTCAGTACATTTGACGAGTCTGAACTGAGGTTGGCAGCAAGACGATTGAAACCAAAATCGTCGGGGGGTCCCGATGGCATTCCGGTCTTTCTGGCTAAAGATTGCATATCCATTCTTAAAGTCCCAATCCTGTATCTCTTTAACTTGTCGCTTGCACGCTCAACTTATCCCGAGTTCTGGAAATTGTCTAGAGTAACTCCTGTGCCCAAGGTTGACGCAAATAATGAGGTCACGTCGTTTAGGCCAATAGCAGTATTGTCAGTTTTTGCAAAAATATTTGAGATACTGTTGTGTTCACGCATCAATAAACAAGTGAAAAATCTCCTACATGATAGCCAGCACGGATTTAGAAACGCTCGTTCAACAACTACAAATCTTGTGGCTCACGTAGACTACATTTATGCTGAAATGGATGCGGGTAGGCAGGTGGATACCGCCTATTTTGATTTTAAAAAGGCTTTTGACTTGGTTGACAATGACATCTTGTTGTATAAGTTGGCGGTAATGGGCTTTTCTCCAGGGCTGCTTGAGTTTTTCTCAAGTTACCTCTGTAATCGGCGCCAATTCGTTAAGGTTAGACATTTTGAATCTAATGATTATTACACTCGATCCGGAGTGAGCCAGGGTAGCACCTTAGGGCCCTTACTTTTCCTGATTTTTATCAATGACCTTCCTCAGCGTGTTGGTCTTTCCAAATGTCTGCTGTTTGCTGATGACCTCAAGCTTAGTCTGGGTGTAGGGACATCAACAGATTGCGAAGCTCTGCAAAGGGACATAGACGCGGTAGGAGACTGGAGCAGCGAAAACCGTCTTCCATTTAATATCGATAAATGCAAAATAATCTCCTTCTCGCGTAAACGCCAGCTGATTAATACACCTTATACTTTATTCGACGCTGCCCTTCAAAGAGTAACAGATATTCGTGACTTAGGTCTTCGGTTGGACTCTGGACTTGACTTCCATGACCATGTGACGGCAATATGTAAGGTGGCAAACAAAATGCTTGGATTTGTCATGCGTACGTCATCTGAGTTTGATAATTTAGGTGTTGCTACTATTCTCTATAATGCCTACATACGTGCCAAACTTGAGTATGGTGCCATAGTCTGGGCTCCGTCTGAGGAGAAATACAATATTATGCTTGAAAGGGTACAACGCAAATTCGCACGATGGTTATATAAGAAAAGGTATGGCTACTATCCTTACTTATACCCTTCTTCATTTGTAGCTGGTATGGTTGATCTGGAGACTCTCAAGTTCAGGAGGGTGTTGCAAACAATATTGCACTATCTGTCAATAATGCACCACAAAGTAGACAACCCTGTAGTACTAGACATGGTGAGATTACTTGTTCCTAAACGACTGGCGTGGAATGAGCAAGGGACAGTTGCGCCGAGGCGTCGGCCTCGCCTTTTGTGGTCGCCTCAAACGCGCACCAACTATGCGTCACAAGCACCTACTGTTCGCGCATTGGGCCTTGTTGGGGATATGATCGCTCATGACAATGATATCGATATATTTGCCGACCACTTTAAAAAACTATGTTCTAAAACTGAAACATTTGTCAATAAATTATTTAACGCTATTCAATAATGATGACCTTTTGACCTAAATGTGTGACTTGATATTCGTAAATATGATTTGGTACTTCTTAATTATTAAGGCTCTTCACAGTTATTTCTATTGTAGAGATATTGACATATTGATTCTTTTTATTTGTAGATTTAATATACAATATCCTAGATTTTATGTATTTGGACATGTACTACAAATATTTGACATTTATTAATTTGACATTATTTATTTGTATTGTATTCTATTTTTATTATTTTTATGACATGTTTTTTCTTCTTATTTTAATTAACTAGCTTGCTGGCGTGTTGGTACCCACTGTAAGCCAGTAAGTGCATTTTAAAAAATAATAATAATAATAATAAGCCCGCAGGGCACCTTGAGGCGAGGTGACGGGCATTAGCGATCCCGCGGGCTACCATCATCCCGAGTGCTCCAGGGAGAAGTCACCGTTCCTTCTTCTCCGGCTTGCCTTAATTGGCTGGCTGGAGTGAACGATGACAAGGAACAGGTCTCCCACCTCTGGCTTGCCTTCATTGGCCGTCCAGAGTGGAGTCGCGAGAGCAGTGATCCTGCTCGGAGGGTAAGAAACTATTCGTAAGTCGCGAGTGGGCCAGGGATGCAGGAGGCTTCGGCTGGAGCAGATGATCTGAGTAGAAAGCGGTGGTAGTTTCTTAACCCTTCAGCCACTCACATTCTCGTTGCCCCTCTGTTGCTATATCTAGCAACCATTCCCGGGGCCCGGTCGGTGAGTTGGCGAGTCTCCGCCTGCCATTTTTACGTGTAATAATTACATTGTTTCGGCAGGTGCCATAGTCATCTATAGTTCCCAATTTTCCAGTCCACAGCAACCCATCCATAGCCCTACCTTTTTTTTTTTTCTTCCATTATCCACAATAGTTCTACACTAACCGGGGACTGTCCTTGGGTGCATTTCCATAGTGCATACAGGGATAGTCGCCGGTTTGTGCCTCCATTACATTTAGATTATAGTTGTCTAAAGGGCCTCTGCGTAGTTGGCTTGGGCCCCTCGTACGCCTCCCAAATGACCGGGACCCTGTGGTCCCGTGAATGGTAAAGACATACAATAATAATAATAATAATTCTAACCGAGTTTGTATTACGCAGTTCGCAGTAATAGACGTTATATTTAAGTGTCTTCTATTTTTGAGGTACAAAATCTGTTAAAATTCAATTAAACGAACGACGGAAAGTAACAAGTAATGTGGGCACATGAACATTGAACGTAATAAAGTTAGCTTCGAGAAACATCGTCTCGTTGGAACTGGATAAATTTCCTTTATGCTGCCGGAGCTCGGAACTCTGACTTAATTAAATATTCAAGACAGATTATTAGCTAGTCAACTTACTTGGAGGTTGGAGCGGGATCTTCGTGGCATTACGCCCACCACTTCTCCTTTCATGATGGATTCGATTACTGAAAATAAAAACGTGAAGTCAACATTGGATTTATGGAGGAAAAACAGCTTTATACACGTAAATTGAAATAGAGTTTGTGACGAAAATATCAATTTCTTCGAAGAAAGATTTTATTTACTACTTTGCGTTGGTTTTAGAAACGTCTTTAAGCCAATTAATATCATTATTTCAAAACAATCCTTTAATATCTTTCTTCTATAAATAAAACTAACTTATTTTCATATTACATAATTGTCTCTTTCGATGTTAGTCACTTCTTATTAGACTAAAGCCATTTGTAAGCGCATATTCTTTGCAGCATAATATTGCAACGTTAATTACTAAGGTTTCAATCCAATTATGCACGTAAAAGTATTTACAACACCCATCCTATGTTCTCATTGCAATAGCCGTTGGCACACACGGTTGCACAATATAATAATGCACTGCTATTAGTCTGTCAGCTGCTATCTAAACAAAGGATCGATTTATAAAAGATATCTTAGCATTCATAGCTCTACGATGCCCCGAGCTATATTCATTGTTTCAAGAAACTTGTACGTATACTTAATAAATTCTCAGACAAACTAAACAAAAGACGATCTCAACTTATGAACTTTCTATTATTAGATTAAAGTAAATGCCTCAAAGACTCGGCAAATTGACTTTAGTTGCTTTTTCTGAACAAAGGTCGTGTGTACGGGATACGCCTGTTTATGCGTTGTCTCCTAATCGGGTCAGCAGTTAAGATATGCATTTTTAATGTCGACCTTAAAACAAGCCGAGCGATATCTATTTAAAAACACATTAAGAATAAATCATAACTGTGCGTGGTGAAACCCGGCCATTGTTCCACAGATGGCTGGACGAAGATTGTTCACTGCAGCGTGTAGGTTATGTAACCAGATCCCATTGTTTCCATGTACCCACATAAATGTTATCGTAATCAATCATGACGATCCTTTTAATCGTTAACCAGAATAATGGTGCGTAATGCGACAAAGGGAAACGGTTTCGCATTGTTTCAACTCCATTGGTTGATTGCTTTTCGAATGAATAGTCTGTGTTGTGTACTGGAGGTAATGTAAACATAGTTTGTAATTACCTCCATCGCCCAGAAGTCTCATCTGCACTAACGATGGGTCTTCGCTGTGCTCTTCCAAAACTGTATCATCTGTTACAGTCAGCTCCTGTGAACAAAACATTACAAAATTTAATTATATTTCGTCTATAGAACTTCTACATAGACCGGATTCATAGAAATTGCCTTGTTTATAGAACCAGATATGGAAATACGATCAGCTATGATGATCCGATACCGTTATTACAGCTCACGTCTGCTTCGCTCGATAATGGTTCACATAGCTACAGCTAACGCCATCTAGTTTAGAACGTAGCAGACATCGATTTTCCTAGAACTGCGTGGTTACTCGATAGTTAATACTTTTGATATTTATTTATAAGATACCATACAGAATTTGTAAACGAGTTTGAAAGAAGCCAAAAAGGCCGTCTCATAAATATTTAATTTAGCTCTTTCATCGATGTTATTAATAAATTCCATTCCATCGTACAAACAAGAATACTCTCTGTATAAAAATAAGCAATTTCTTTGGAAGTAAAACACGAAGTTTGGCAGGTGTTTTATATTCGTAAGCAAACAAGGTTCCCTAAATTCCCATCTAAACTTTCTCACGCCCGAATTCGGTTCGGGAAAAGATGGCGTAAACAAATACGTCTCTGTTTTATGTCGTTCGGCAACTGGGCACAGGTGTTATAAGCGAATGTAACCTTGAACGTACTTAGCCACCTACTAGGAGGCAAATCGATAAAACAGCCGCAAATAAAAAGGACTGGATCATTCCATGACAATACTCTGACATTTTAACACCAGCTAATATACTTACACCTGATTTATTAATAATAATTGAATAGCGACGAATGACACGCCCCGTAAATGAAAAACATAAAGTATTAACGAAACGAAAACGATTGTCGCCATGTCGATAGAATAAACAAATAGAGTTGTCGGTAAACATGTCGACAGTGAGACAAAGTTAGACGCAAACTTGCTGGAAACAAAGAATTAAGTTTAAGAAAGTTACTTGCGAAACAAGGAAAAGGGGTTGGGTGAGGGGGTTACTCAAAACTTCGACGTTTCGGACGCCAGTAATACGAACCCGAGGCAACTACGAACGAAGTTTTCCACTCGCTAATTCGCAGTATAAATTTGTTTAACGTCTCAACTTTTTAACTGTAATTACTTAGCGAAGTTCGAGATAGATTGAAGTACTCCGAAACTCTGACAGAGTCTGTGAAGAGTTTGATGAATAATTGTAATAATTGTAGTTGGCAGTTCACAATCACCTTCTGAACAAGGGCGGGTAGAAGTCGGGTTATGAGACTTCTTAACTAAACATGAGAACCTTCATTCTATATCTCATCTATTAACATTTCTTAAGGAAAACAGACGAGAAATATTTTATTATTCCAAAGATTATTCGTAAATACATTTGTGTGATATTATTTCCTTCTTGATTATCCTCAAAACCAGTAAATTTATGTGGATAGCCATGTTGACTATTGATTATGAGGAAAATTAATAACGTTCATTAAATCATGAACGTGAATTAAATTAATAGCATCTTTCCAAGTAGATACTCTCTATAAACGATATACTTGCAATAACATTAATTCATACTCATAAAATCGTGGTAAAGAAAAGCAGAAAAGCAAAACGTGAACCACAAAAATTATTCAGACAATACAAAGAAAAGTTCCCAAAATTTTTTTAAACCAAATAGTCCCAAAACAAAAACATTTAACAAGCAATCCAAACAGTAACATTTCGTTTAGATACGAACAATACAACTTCGACATCGCCATCCTCAAAGGAGAGGAGATGAAAGAAAAACAATAAAGTGTTTCAATAACGCAAAACAACAAAGTTTGTTTAGAGAAGTTAGTGAAGGGGTAAATGGGGAGAAACGGGGCGCACCCAACCCCAACCCACCCACACGCCACGGTGTTCAGTTAAACTAACATAATGAATCGGTCGAACACGATATGGATTACCTAACCTGATTAAACTGAATCTCATTAATGTTTTCACGTTACCCAAGTATTTAATTAATTTGTATTGATCTCAAAGAGTGTAAAAGCAATTAAAGGAAATGATTGTACAATCATAAATTAATAAGCATCAAGAACGAACACGCAGGCAAACGGTTACAACTTCCTCTCATAAATAATTATGACCGATGGCCGTAATAAATATGTATCAGATAATGTGGTTAGCGGTTCTGCTTGTAAAAAACGGTGGGTACAAAATAATAACATGCCTCTAGGAGTTAATAACATCACAGTAGGTAGTTTGAAGGAATTTATTGAAATGATCCATCATTGGTTTTGTTTTGAAAGGTACATTAAACGTTGGCAACGTTTACAATAAATATTTCACAAGACGTAAGCATGAATTTTTCATTACGATCATAATACCTAAGTGGTTATATGTACTTGTTTACATGTGTTTTCATTCGATACTTGTTTACATTTCCCGCTAATGAATATCAAGGTAAGGTACATGATACTTGAGTTTACATGGGAAACTAATATTATGTAACAAGTTAAGCTGTTGCTGAATCCCAGTTAATATCGTGAGCCGGCCTTGATCCGCAAACAATGTACGGTTGGCGTTTCAAGTACTATACGGGTGGAATTTGAAATTAAGGATATTAATATTCAACTACAACAAGCTCTCGCTGCTCGCATAGATTAATCCCGGAGCAGACATGCGTAAATTTTGTATGCTGAGGATATTATCGTTGTAAACTAAAAGTAGCAACCATGTTACTTTCCGAAACATTAATGTTCGTATGCAAAGTTTTCTCGTTTTCAATCTCATCAGTATAATTCGTTTTAACTTTACCAGTTCTGATAGCACAACACTTGTAGGGCAAACTTTGACATTAAAGCCAATTTAATTAATGGACTACAATTAATTGAACGGCACTTGGTGCTACGCATGACACATCGATCATAGAATTCAATTAAATCTCCGTCAGCGTTACCTCACATGGATGCTGTCGACATTAATTGAGTCGCTGCTTTACTTACTTCTTATACATCTAGAGGTACATACATGCTACTCGACATCAGCAGTTACTCGACCGTGTTGTACGTCCATAGCTGCCTTCGAATTAACGACTTCCATCGAAGTACTTGGTTATCCGTCAATAAGAGGTGAACAGGTTTCGTACATTTCCAACAGGCGCCGTTGGACCAATACAGAGGCAGCGTTATAATTGGAAGCATGTGGAAAGTTCAGGATTCCGTGTAGTCTTTTATGGCGCGACACGACGTTCTGCAGAACTGGTTTGTACAAGTTGATCGAGTAACGAACACGCTGTTGAAGTTGTTTCGTTACTTATGAGCGCCCTTATAAATTGAACATCGTTGTCGGATGCCGTCGCGTTCAATAAACCAAACTGGTTCTCTACAGAACTTCCCGCTTCGAAATTATCTCGTAGAATTCCTTGTACAGTTACCTGTACGTATACTTTATGTTATAGTGTTCACCTGCACTCAATTATTTAAGGTATTCCTTGGAGATGGTGGACCTATTGTTGGCTAAAGCTATGCGATAAGAAAATTCTCTGGAGCATTCCTCTCTTTAAATTAAATGGATTTTGTTAAATAGTCGAAATAAATAAAGAGAGACGATTTGAGCTCGAACAAGACGAGAACATAAATGAAAGTTGAAGAACTAAATGTTAATGTTAAACTTTTTTGTTGATTTTAAAACTATACATATGTTTATTGAACTTTATATATTTTTTATTAATATTGGAAGTCGAATAACTTATTTGTAAGTACATCATAAACTTTCAAATGTATTGCAAAATCCAGTTAAAAGACTTAAAAAGTAAAGACAAGTCTTTTAAAACCCAATACGTATCGGAATACGATTGAAGCCATTTATTTGGTTCTCTCAAAGAGACTCTCGTCTTTGCACATCATTTACTTTAACACCATTCTTGTTTGCTTTATAATACCTCTATACAGCTTTAACTACTTATTCAACTTAACCGACTTTGGTATTAATTATCAAAAACCAGTCTGATTTTACGGAGTCGCTTAGCCCCTTTGGATAACAAATTATATTGGATCAGTACAAGCCTATGTTAAATTATATACCAGTGTAAGGACTATTCCAGATATATATGGTAGATTGATCAGTTGCTTATTAAACGATTAAAGATAAATAATAGATTTACACCATTAATTAGCAATAATAGGCATTTCATAGTCTCCGCCTACCCCTATGGGAGGCACGCGTGAGGTTATGTATGTATGTAAGTATGTAGATTTACACTACTAACAGTTAATGAAAATAAAGGGAATTCTAAAAATAGATACTGAAGGTCGTGTATTATCAAATAGTTCCACAAACTTCACACGCCCTCAAATATAATACACGTGCCAACGTTTCTTGTATATCATATACTAAGTACTAATAATATAAATGCGAAAGTTTTGTGAAAATAGATATTACTCTTTTACAGAAAACCTAGAGGCCAAATCTAAACGTGGCACAGAGATACCTTATTGTTTGTAATAATATACAGGCTACTTTTTATCTATGTAAGACGGGCGATGTCGCTGGCAGAAGCTAGTCTATAGATTATAATATACTCACTCCAGTATGTTCGTTGACTCCAACGATGACGGCAGTATACCATTGCGTGGCACCAGCCGACCGGTAAACTTGAGCTCTACAGCCTCCCAACACCGAAGGAGTCGTGGTCAGGATACGCTGGCCATCTTGTATGGTTCGCCAGTCTGCGGCCTCGGAAGACAAGGTGGAGAGCAATGTGGTATCAAGACCAGCGTCTGCTCCTGCTTGCTTTGGGTCCCATTCCTGGAAATAAGAGAAAAAGTTTAGAAGAGAAGAGATGAAAGAAGAATTGGGATTTTTTACAATAGTTGTGGAGGATAGGACCTCTATCTAGTTTAGTTTCTCCTTTAATTTGGCCATCTTTTTTGTCCGTAATTTCATTTTGGTAGTCTTAAAATGGTCTTGTAATAATGGAAGAGTTAGAAAATGGCTTTTTACTTGACATTTTAACGGAATATCAGTCAAGGCAAAAGGTAAAAGAGATTATATTAAGTTTCATGATTCCCAACAGCTTAACAAAACCAATTTCATTTTAGGCCTTGAACTTTACCTTTCACACAAAAAACACAAGATTTTTTTGCTAGAAATTCGTGGATTTCGTAGAACGATTATTTTCATCATCTTCAAAGAAAGGGTCTATTAGATTATGTTTGCGAGAATCTACTGTTGTGTTTAGTTAAGCACCATTATTGCTTGAGTCTTTGTTACTGGTGCGACGAACCAGGCTTCGTATTGGCTAAAGACTTTCTTTTGTTAGTCCAACAATAATACTGCTAAATATAGAAGCAACTTTCTCAAAAGCAATTTCCCCTCGTATCGTAGATACTTATTTATGTAACAAAAAAACTTACGTCGATTATGTTAATCTTATGAAACGAGAAATGTTAATCAATTCTAACAGTAATAATTTCCAGTTGAGCTGCTACAATTTCAACATAATTTAACGCCTATTTAAGTACCTCTATAATGTTTATGTGGTACTCGTTCATAGCAAATCGTTTAATTAGCATCATGCATGCTGGTAGCACACATACCTAATTCCGACCAGAACATAAATCTGTATTTATATATTAATTAATGCAGAACATCGATAGTTGCCTTTACGACCTCGTATCACATGTAAACATTATGCCCCACATAATGGTACACCTCCACAAATCAACATTAGTATAGTTGCCCACGTATATCGTGTTAAGTGCAGCAATAATTCACCGTACACATACAATCTACATACACACACTCGGATACCTATTTGTACGACGGAGTTAAACGTGCACACGATTGCACTAGTATTTATGTCAATGTTACAACACACACATTGACATGAAACGCACACCTGTTCCAGTGTATTGCATACAAGCCAGTGCCCGGCGACAGACGTATCCGGTGCGTTGAACCCGCCCCCCTCCCCCCATCTCCCCCTACAAACGGCTGTTATACTATATGTAGACCTACTGTATCCGTCTGTTTGCTAACTAACGCTATTGGACCATTCAGGGTCACCCGCGCTGTGTGGACAGCTTGCTCGAAACTATTTGTGGGGCGCAACAACGAATTTTAACACCAAACCCAACAAAGACAATGGAATAACAATTGTGTAATTATAAATGTAAAGGATACAGTTAGTATCTTTATAACGCGCTGCTCAAGGCGACGCGACGGTATGGAGCATGATTGTAAATGTTTGCAAATGTAATTCAGAGAAGCAGAAACGTTGCTTAGTTTGCTCAGTATCGTAACATTATATTGTGGAACGAATGAGAACGCTCTACGGATGAAACAGTGGAATACAATGAAGCCCTTTTCACGGTCAAATCATTTTCCGATATTATGGCCTGGAAAGGCTACGTAGTAATCGTAAGCGGTAAGTATTTGTGAAGTCACGCACTGATGAGCGTGGCGGAGCGGCGTGGCGGAGCGGCGTGGCGGCGGCGCGGTGACTCAGCACAGCTCAGCATGGTTACGCAACGTTGCCTGCAGCCATTACTGTTTATTTTGCTCGCGGGTCGCTCTATTTGGTGAGATTACGTCGTGATTAATACCGGCCCATGGCCCCGGGATCAGGGGATGGATTTAGCTGGTTTTTGTTTGCGAAAGTGATGGAAATTAATATCGTAGCCTTTAAACCTGCTAGTGGTCGTTCTGACAAAGGAAAGTTCAAAGTTTATTATTGCCATCAGTTATATCACTTTGTGAGTTAACTTGTTTACGATAAGGTTGACATGTTTATGTATTAGAAATTTAACCTTTAAACGGCATTATAGAAGCATTGTCATTTTTTACGTCTTATGCTACTAAGTAAATACCAGCTTCGTTTACCTAAAAGTGCCTAACTTTGTATTACAAGTCGAATTTATCTAAAAGTAAAGAGTACTTATACACTCAGACAGGAGTTGCCATGTACACATACGATACGTATCATGTAGGTACTGTCAACTTATAAACGTGGCTCTAACGGAAATTTCCCAGGAACAGTCATCACCGCTTGTAACTTTAAATCGAAATGCTATCATATACATCTCTCTCAGAATCTATTAAAAGTTTTACTATATGGCTTTAGTCTGTAGAAGCGAGTAGGTAGGTAGCAGCTAGTAGTCGACCAGGAAACCATTACGTCTATGGCACACATTCGCGTCTCTCGCGACTCTCATTCAATTTCCTGCTGGCGTACCGACTAGCTCCCAGTTCGTGATACCGCAGATAACAGGTTTAGATACAACACCTATCTATAAGCCTCGATGGAATTTATTCCGCCTCTGCTCAAATATACTGCCTGTATTGGGTAACGCACATGTAAGTACTTTAACTCTAACGGTATCTTCAACATTTACCTTCCATACCCTTATTAAAGTACCGCCACTATCCCAGATCTAAAGATCACATAACAGTCGTATAAACATCGATAAACACGTAAACGGATACCTCACATCCGTATAGAAATTCGAATACAAAACGAAGCACTACACTACTCTACAGAGAGTAAAAACAAATATTAAATATTCGTTCATTCACCGAACAACAGTTGTGCGCCGGATTTTCCAAATAAAAACAAAATACGTACGATGCGATGAAAAAAACCGTGTGGAGTTTCGCAAGTGGCTTTATTGCTGTAAAACTTCCCGGAGCGGTCATAAGCGAAAGGTTTTAGTTCCCTAGGCCCTAGACAATACACTCATATTGTATCCATCAACTGAGATGAAACGTCTGGCGCGGCTCTTGGCTCCCACCCCGCAACACCGAGGAAAATGCAAATACTTTAACGGAAAACATAAATTGTGCTTTTGTTAGTCTAGCCCTGTTACAAGAATGTATAAAATTATAATGAGCCATTGTATCTCCACAGTCACTCTGAAAAGCCTGACAAATTAATCGCAGAAGCTCAAAGCGTTGCGAAATCTTAAGAATTAATTCGTTAAGTAATGATACATACAATGGAGGTTAGATTCATTGTTCTAAATTGTGTTTAAGTAAACAATGAAATAGAAAATAGCCTTTTCTTAGTCCTAAAATAAAACCATTATAATCCATTTCTCAAAGGTCCGTCTATTTTTTGCCGCACGTGGTTGGGATGTTATGATAAGTACAAAGAAGTGCCTATTTTTACTTATGGTTTTCCTATACTTTTGAAGATTATGAACTCGAAATACGCACATCGTGGAAAAGGACAGCTTTCGATCAATAATCTAAATATAATATTATCAGCCCTCCACTTTTATCAGTCGTAATTTAAGAAAATATTATAACATTTATACACGTAAAAGAATGTAATAAGAAAACAGAATCAAAGAACAAAGAGAATACCTCAACAATTCCATATCATATTTACTTTCAATAGAATTAGTAACAAAGAATTTTCGCTTCTTTGGTATTGATGTCCTTCATAAAACAGGGGCAAGATCAAAGTAACATTGTCTCGTGTCTAATACACGCCTATATCAGCCGGAGGACCCAGACTCCCAGTCCCCCTGTTGGGCAACAGTCCCGACTGAGGAGGGTGGGGGGTACCGGACAGTTGAGTAAGCTAACTGAAACAAACTTTACTCGTTTAAATTTTGCGGGGAACAGTTTCAGAGTTGGGCTGCGTGCATGCTGACGACAAAGTTAAGGAACTCGCGATAAACTTTCATTGCCGGCTGGCTAATTGAGTTTTTTAATTATAAATACTTTTCCAACTAAGTTTTGGTGATTTAATTATGTATATTTATCGCATAACGCTTAAGTTCTGAATAACAGTTGTGTAATAAAATATTTATGATTTCGCTCGCTTGGAGTTGATTTGCTGTGTTTATGTTTATTTTTACAACTTGTTTATTGTAAACACTACCATAATAATATTATCTTATACTCGTATACTATTATATAAGGCTGATGAGTTTGTTTGTTTGTATTGTTTGTTTGAACGCGCTAATCTCAAAAAATACTGGTTCGATTTGAACAAATATTTTAGTGTTAGGTAGTTCATATATCGAGGAAGGCTTTAGGCAATACATCTCGTTACAATAGGGTAGTAGCCACGGAATGAAACTTAAAGTCAAAGTCAAAGCATTTATTTCAATTAAACCATAGTTTGGTACTTTTGAAACGTCAACAAATACAAAATAAATAATAGTCCGTCAGTAAAGCTAGGTGAAGCTAGGTGCTAGGTACTTTAAAAATCTAATTAGTCCGTCAGTTAGGTAATGAAAAATATTAGACACGTATTTTTTATTTTATGATTATGATGATGTCTAAGAGATGCGATGCGATCCGCGGGTGTGAGAATTGTTAGTGATGTATAAAAGTAGAAATAATATCGTGTGTCATTACATTACCATTGTTAGAGTTCTCTAATCTATTATACTACAATACAGCTCGTAAGGTAAGTACTTAGGAATTCAGAACAATGTTCGCTCACCCATATATCTGACCAATAACACCCACCCCGGTCGCCAAGGCAATAAGGAGTTACGTAACTTCCATTGTTCTCGACTTGTTTCACTAATAACAGAGCAAACAACTCCCTTTATCTCGAATACCATAGATTACACATAGTACCTACTTGACTTCAAAACTCTTTCAAGAATTCTACCAAAGACAATATTCGTAGTTGAAAAACTTTTTCATTTGTAACGTCTATCTGTTTCAATCAAGACAAATGTTGTCTATACTTCATTTATCTACTTCCATTTACACAAAAAACAAAGAAAACTTAGTCAGTTTAAGTTTTACCCGTACTATTCCCAATTACACTAAATATATTACTGCGTATGATTACATAAAATAGTAATTCTTTACGTGCCTGCAGACAGACGTTCCAACTTTAAAAACACTGGAAATTCTTTCCGGTTTCCCTCACTTAATTGGTATAAATAAACTTCCATAAAATAAGCGAAGGATGCCGTTCTCAAATAAATTTAATTTAATATCAAGTTAAATGTTTAAATTAAGTGTGGGAGAGCCATGCTTCGGCACGAATGGGCCGGCTCGACCGGAGTGATACCACGGCCTCACAGAAAACCGACGTGAAGCAACGCTTGCGTTGTGTTTCGTCGTGTGAGTGAGGTTACCGGAGGCCCAATTATCCTTCCCTTGCCCAATCTCCCCAATTCCTGAATCCCCAACGATCCTCAAACTCCTAATCTCCAAAAGGCCGGTAACGCACAAAAATGTCAAAGAAAAGAAAAAACAACTAAAGATCTGGAGCACGGCTCGCTGGCGTTGAAAGGAAATTTAACATTAATGAACATCCCTTTTCGTAATAATATTCTGCTTAGGG
This sequence comes from Spodoptera picta, assembly GCA_038387885.1. NCBI lineage: Eukaryota > Metazoa > Arthropoda > Insecta > Lepidoptera > Noctuidae > Spodoptera > Spodoptera picta. The sequence goes on along the minus strand of JAZHFQ010000733.1, from coordinate 3,685,747 downwards.
CCACTGGAGCGTTTGTATGTAATCTACACAAAATAAATTACTTTCTCAAATCTCGACGTAACGACATTTTAACTGTCGAGGCTACAACAAAATGGCTTTTATATAAAGTCAATATAATATAATTACACGCTACGTAACTCGATAAAAATAAATTCTTACTGACACCTACATAACTTACAACAACTCAAAACATTATTAGTTAATTGAAAACGAACAAAACTTGTAGAGCCCGCACCTCCACTTTGTGATGAAATTGCAAAACAAAAAAGAAATTGGCTTTTGTAGGGTAGCAGCCGATCAATCATAACGTTTCCACGGGTGCGACGTGGCCGGGGCTAACCGAAAATAGCACGGCAGTCGGCAATACCACCATCCACCTGGCGCAGAATATGTATATAATAAAGGGGAGGCTCGGGCGAAGCGGGCGCGGAAAATCAATAAAGCGGGCGGCGAGCATCAAAACATACCGCGCCCCGCTCGCCAGATCACCTCCGCCACCCGACTCTCCCCTGCGGCCCCGTCTCCCGGGGAAACCCTCCCCATGTTTGGCAGACATCGTCCTTGATCTCCCCACTTCGCCAAAGCGCGCAACTTTGGATAAACACTCGTGTCGTCGTCTCACTGAAAATTGGGTCGCTTATGCGTTCTGCTTTTTACCATTCGTCCGTCTGTCATCTCGTGCGCTAATAGGCTTTGGCATTTCATACGTAATCCTTTTCATGAAAGTAAACTTTGATTTTCCTTTAGCTATTTTTATAATCTTTCACGAATATTACGTAAATCGTGTTATTAGGCTGAAAGTATTGAAAAGACTGGGTGCTGAGGTTGGATGGTTTGATGGTTTCGTTTATAGAACGCAATCGTAGCTATTATGAGTATAGTCCCAGTTAGTATTGTATTCTTCCGCCAGGTGTTATTTGTGTTATGAATCCAGTTTTACCCAGAATTACTAAATTATACCTAAACTTTAGTAAACCAGGAAAAAAAGGTCGTGCCTATGAAATGTCTATTTGCTCTCCGGTAACATAATTATATGTATTTTAACTAAAGTGTTGTTGTATTAGGTATTATTTAATTTATAAACAAACGTGTATCTAATACGCTTGATTAGCTACATACATTATTAAAAATAAATGGAGTCTGTTTATTTGTTTTTTTAAGGGGGGAAAATCATCGAATGATTGCTCCCGCCTGGGTGAGGCGGGAGGGAGTGTCAGACTCTTACTGACTAAAAACCACCTCGTTCCTTCTCCTGCACGTCGAGCCGGAGCCCCGGTAACCCGTTAGTCTCTTCGCGACTCCGAATCATAAATTAGATTAAATGAAAAAAAACCACAAGAAGCATAAATTAAATGTCATTTTATAACATAAAATTACATAAAAACAAAATAAAGTTGGCAATAATAATAATCGTTTATTACAAAACAAAAAGTTGTTTGTACAATGACGTAATATCTCACGTAAGATATTTGAAAACTAGATAGGTAGAAACACAATAAAGCAGAATTCTTCAAAACTCGAGCTAGGTATTTATGTTAACGTCGGCAAACTCATTTTTACTTCGAGAAAAGTAATCTTTGTTAAATGTCAAGGACTGGGTAAGGTTTTCATATTACAAAATTGACTGCCTCGTTGGCCAAGTGGTCGCAAGTGCGACTACCGGGCAAGGGGTCTCGGGTTCGATTCCCGGGTCGGGCAAAGTATTAAGGGTTTTAAAAAAATCTCAGTGGTAGCACGGAGTCTGGAAATGTGCCCGGTATATGGCAATAGACGCACCCCCTATTATATGGGACTCATAACATAAATAGTGAAAAGTGGGTGTTACTTCTGTGTGCACCTCTGCCTATCCGGGGATAAAAGGCGTGATGTTATGTTATGTTATGGTCAAAGTATAAAACAAACTCGCATGCTTAGATCTTTAAAACTACGCAACGGATTTTGATGCGGTTTTTTTATAGATAGAGTGATTCTTAAGGAAGGTTTATATGTATAATACATTCACATTGCACCCGTGCGAAGCGAGGGCGGGTCGCTATTAATAAATAGTATTATATTTATGCTAATAACGAATATACACATTACAGTATTTATACCAACCAAACAAACTTAATTTGTTACTTTTAATAGCGAAATGACTTGAATAATAAAATAACTTTTTAAATATAAGTAGTTAATGACTACAAGTTATAACTCGGACTTATTCTTATCGTTAAGTATCATTGCTTTTTAAATTGCCTACATAGGTACCTACTATGTAAGCAGTGGCGTGCACAGGTTTTCGAGACAGGGTAGGCGACTAAATATCGTATGATTAACCCCCCCCCGCCGGTCATACAATCATACTCACACAAGACAGGTACTTGTACATACATAATACATTTTGAAAAATGCGTTCAAGAATATTGTGGTGTATTCTTTCGCCAAATTACATACACTGACATCTCGCGTATTTTTTGTGAAGTACTTCATCACCTATTGATTAAGTCAACAAAACTTACAAATAATGAAGGATCTATTATTTATTTTAATAATGAAGCATAAATTTGATGAACCAAATTTAATTATGGAATTGTTAAGTTTAATCAATCTGTTCAAAATCATAATATATTACGAATTTAAGAGCGTAGGTACCTACATTATGTCAACAAACAAAACAATAACAAGCGCGGCCGGCTGTGGCCGACCTGAGTCTATGCGGTACATTTGTTATTATTAGAGGTACATTACATAATTATTAATAAGAATTAATATGTGAATCAGTACAACCCGAAGTCTAAGTTGATATTTTTAAGAATTATCAAACAATAAACAAGAAATCAAATAACAGATCCATTATAGTAAGTACATATTTACATTACCTACCTTTTACTTGGGTCAATTCTCGTAACTCGAGTACACCTCTGCCTATGGTCATTACCTGAATCTAGTCCTATAAAGGACATTTTCTTGCGAAATCTTACTGTTTTTACTTTCAACAAACACATAAAATTACCTATTATTCACACAAACTTCACAATCGCATAATATAGGTACTTGTACTAGAAACTGATAAACAAATACACTATTTGAAAAACCTACACATATATTTAACTACTACTACACATTTATGCAACTTTATGTTTAAAACTATTTCCTAATAATTTAAACGAAAACATAAACAAAGCGATCGCACATCACATGAAAACAATATGGCCGAAAACATTGGAAATGAATTGAAGTCATTACCAATAGTCAATTTAGTGTTTATTATAATAAAAATGTAGCTTAAAAATTAAGGTAATGCAGCGTTTAATTTCAAAAAAACAAAGGTTAATTTAGTAAGTCAAATGAAATTGCATCATCGTCTTTAACCAATATTTCATACTAAAAAACATTCATTCATATAATTTGAAACGTTGTAAATGGCGCCATCTTGAAGTTTCAATAACTTCCTTTTAACTTTTATAATAATAAAGACAACACCTCGTTTAAAATTTCTATAAACCGACAAAGCGTAAAAAATTTAAGCTTTAATTAAAACACTTAAAACATATTTGTTAAATACGCAATTATAAAAATACATTCGCATTATATCGAACGAGTTCAGAAGTTTCAACAAAAAATTCAATAGATGGCGCTGGTGTACTCCATTCATCAGTACTTTACGATATACAGATTTTATCAATTTAAATCCTTTTATGATTTAATTGTTTTTAAAAATACAATAACTTGTTGCTGTTTTATTGTTTTAGAATTCTTAATAAAATACGATCGTTTTCCAAGTGATGAACAAACGGTCCTCTAATTTTTTAGTTGCAAACATTTTGTCAAGCAAAAGGAATCGTGTAATATAATTATGAATGGTTATTCTGTACCGTGACCATGGTCGTGAACTTCACGCATGCGCGGTGCATACTTTTGGTACATTACTTTCGTGACGTCACAACTAGCAGCCAAGATTTAAGGAATAGCAGCGCATGCGTGGTGCGTGCGGGGCGCATTCATTGTTTTACAAAGGCGCGTATTTATGTTAGCCGTTTTTTTTACAAACTTTTATTATATTATTGAATTTTAATAAACGCGTTTGTACATTTTATGTATGTTATGTATTCACGATATTTATAGGTAGGCAAAGCCTTTTCGTCTATATGGACTGCACGCCACTGTATGTAAGTATGTATGCACTTTCACTTAGCACTTATGACTTAAATTATTCACTCAGGATTTCCGCAATGGACTACAAAATCTACCGAATACCTGTCCAAATGTACCAATTAAATAATATCGGTTAATGAAATAAAACTCATTTATCCAAATATTATTGTTATTACAACCATTTCCTTGATAATTGGGATATAGAAGATAATGCTGTGAAGTCTTTTAAAAATTCGATCGTATTCGGTGCAGTAGCGCCATCTGTCGGCTAATAGCAAAACAAAATATTTGCGCGGATAAATACGATTTGCTGATTGATTCATCAACAGCTGATTGATTATTTATCATTATTTTATTTATCATTGTTATATTTATAAACACTGTCTAAACTTTTTCACACTTATACTTACACACTAAAATTATATTTTTATCACCTTCATGCTATCACCAGGTGAACAATGACAAAAATCTATTCGATTTATAAAAAATGTGTTACAACATTTTACCTTTTAAATCACAATACCTATTCACATCAAAACATTAACGTCTATTCATTAGGCATCACAAACTCAGTATAATGTTATGTCACCATCAAATAATGTTATGTAAGTCATTGACAGACATAACATGGTAATTACATAATGCCATGCAGTTGATTGGAATCACACAAATGATTACAACTTGACCTACAACCGGCTTAGCAACTGAGCAAGCAACTTATCTTACGATTTTAGTTGCATGATACATTAATTCATTATTGAATGCATTAAATTAAATTCAAATAATTTATCGTGTTCCAAAAAATGCCTGGTTGTTTCTTTTTTTTATTTTTTTTTATTGGACACTTTACGGCGTAAGTTGTTTTTGTATTTATTAATATTCGAAAGTTATTAAATTTGATGTCTGTCAGTTTAGAAGGTATTTTAAATTGTGTATTTTACTGTGATATTTAAAAATAAAATAATATAATTTCTTATGCTTAGAATATGTAAAAAAATAAATGTTAACCAAATGTAATTTATAATATGCTAGTGACAGCCCTAAAATTTGCAACGCCTGAAAAAGGCCGTTAAGTAGTACCTGTTATTTCATAAGACCTGTATGTACCTATGTATTACCTTAACATGCAAATAAAGACTTGAGTTTGAGTTTACGTTGCTTAACACGAATAACTACTATTTCATAGCAGATTAATAAAATAATTTAGTCATTACAAGCAATAGCCCGCAACAATTAAGGATTTATACTACCTACATACCTATCTATCCAATTTGAAGCCTCAGTGAGACCCTACGTGAGGAAATGTGCCCGCATGGTATAATATATTCAATAATGTATGCCGATGCATGCGTGCGTCAACATTCGAACAATGACCCCTAGCGCCACCTGTCTTGTTAGACTGGAACTACCGGTTCAACGTGGCTGCTTTGACAATTTCTTCATCGTTCATTTCATTAGCTATTGTTGAACAGCTCGTGAATTTATACTATATACTGGATGTGGGCCTACTCTATAAAACAGAGGTTTCAGAGGTTTGTCATAACCACGCTTTGGCGGGTTGGACACCATAATTTTAAAGAAATAGGTTTAACAGAGAAGTGTGCTTACTCTTGAAAGCAATCTCAATGTCAATGTAATTTTAATCCAATAAAATCTTAATAATTATTCAATGACAAACCGATACAATCCCAATCGTAGCTGTTAAAATAGCATTTAGAGTACGGAATATAAAACCAAACTCAATACCATTTAGTTCGTTCAATATCCACGCAATACGAATGCAATGGGCGCTAGTGTTGTAACTCAAGAGTACGAAATTTCACAATGCCAATGTCGATCGATCGGAGAGTAAGCCCCTAGGACATGGATGAGGACATTGACAGGAGATTTGACACATTATTTTTACAGAAGGTCACTATTTCGTCGTACGAGCATTATTGCAGTAAAACTACTAATTACCTATATTATCATTGCTCTAAGGTTAATTGACTATTAAACGCTGATTAAATGCATACTTTCACAAGGTTTATTGACTATTTAAACGATGCAAATAGTTGGAATTACTAAATAGTTTTCATACTTATTGAATACTACCATTTGCATTAGTTGCATGTTTTAGGAATAATATTTATTGTATAAAAAACAGTATTGATATAACATCACGCCTTTAATTCCCGAAGGGGTAGGCAGAGGTGCACGTTGCGGCACTTAATGCCACTGTCATGTAACACCCACTTTTCACTATTGTATGTTATGAGTCCCATGTAATAGGGGGTGAGCCTATTGCTATATACCGGGCACAATTCCAGACTCCGTGCTACTACTGAGATTTTTTTTTAAAAAACCTAGTAATACTTTGCCTGACCCGGGTATCGAACCCGAAACCCCTTGCCCGGCAATCGCACTTGCGATCGCTCAGCCAACGAGGCAGTCTAGATATATGCAAGTAAATTAATGAAATTACATTGACAAAAAAAAAATGAAAAAAATATATACTAGATATAATAATGAAAAATTGTGAGCGTAGTTGAATAAAGGCTATGTTTTTTGTTATTTATTGACATTGATATGTATCCAGCCTCAAAGCTCAGAGGAATTAAAACAAGGAAACACTTTGTTCACATACCTATAAAAACAAAAAGTTTTAAACGATTATGGATATATACAAAAATGCGTGGTATCTAGTCTTACCTGATAAGGAAGTAAGTTGGCATAATCTAAGAACTCCAGGTGTTTGTCATGAAGGAATTCCACCGGCTGGGCGTCGGCCTGCAGCGTCAGGTCAGCTGCCAGCGGCATGAACGTCTATAACAATTTGCATAATTAATTGTAGGTACATACTGTACAATTAAATAAAGTAAGCATTGTATAGTATATAATATCATATAGAGATAATAGGTAATTATAAGATTATCATATAATAATCGTTTTACATACTATGTTTAAGAAAACTAGCTTCAACCCGCTCAGAGGTCTTAGTACGAGTTTCCATTACGTTGAAAGTAATCGTAACGAGTACGCGTTCGGTGTTGTGATTGGCCGGCTCCAATGAACCAACCAATCAGAGCGCCACTGTACAATGTAACACCCACTATTCACTTTTTATGTAATAGGGGGTGAGCCTATTGCCATATACCGGGCACAATTCCAGACTCCGTGCTACTACTGAAATGTTTTTAAAACCCAGTAATACTTTGCCAGACCCGGGAATCGAACCCGAGACCCCTTGCCCGGCAATCGCAATTGCGACCACTCGGCCAACAAGGCAGTGATACCATGTCCCTAAGTACTAATTACACACCCAATTTATATCTAGTTTTCTTGAAATTACTCCTAAAATAGCTAAAGTTTAGGTCCTGACTTAGTCTAAATAACCAAGACTATAAAATGGCAATTAGGTTCTCGGCAACTCAGAGTTATTTAGAAGTATTTCACAAAATAAACTGTTTTAACATTTAGTCAGTTTATGTATATATCTAAATTAAACTTTTAATTTTCTATGAAAATGATACCTAGATAATCTATTTATAAATTAATAACGCAAAGTTAACTGCCTACCTAGAAATTATAACAAATATTAAAGTTCTTCTTTTTTTAAAACTACTAAGTTTAGGTACCTAGATAGACACTCTACTTAATTTATCAAACCCAAACGATGATGAATATTTTACTGCCAGTCTTTTAGTAATTGTTAAAGTGAATGCTACTCACTGCTAGATGGCGCTGCATGTGGAAAGAGCAACGACATTGGATTAATAGCTATGCGGTTGCTGTTACACACATAGAATATAGATAGTACACAGGTTTTATTTGTTTGTTCAAATAGAACTGCCTAACTGTGCAGTTAGTCGTGATTTATTATAGAAGCATGATTAAATGGTGCTATTTACATTGAAATAGATTTTATCAATGCATACATAATTAAGCTTAGCATTCAATTTATTTATTGATTGTTTGCATTGGTATAATTGTGCAATTTTAGTGGTAGATAGCAAATATGTATAATATTTAACATTCGATAGAATTGATAACTGGTGGTTCTGCATTTTAATACATTTTAACTTGAAAAGTTTTGACGAAAATATCTTACTTTAAATAAAAAGTGAATAACAATAAAAGCAACTCCTGAAAAAACATCTCGCAGACCTTGAAATTTCTTAGACAAAATTTTATGAATTATTATAATCGTTATAAATTATGGATAAAGATCATAAAAAATGTAAATAGACGGCCTTATTAGTAGTTATTTCCGACTTCAAAAATAGGAGGAGGTACTATGTTCGGCAGATTTTTCTTTTGTTTGTTCACCTATTGTTCCGCCATTTGTGAACCGATTTTATTAAAACTTTCGTGAGACATAGTAATTAATTATTATGATTTTACCGATTTTATTAAAACTTTCGTGAGACATAGTAATTAATTATTATGATTTTGGTTTAATCACGTAACTGTTTGACGAGGAACTCGACTAGTTTCATGCCATGCTAGAGGCTCATATTCATGAGCAGCATTCCGCGACCCGCGACGGAAGGAAGACTGGAAGTATATAGTACAGTAGCAGCGCGACAGTCGTCGTGTCGCACGGCTTGAAACTAGTCGAGTTCCTCATCAAACAGTTACGTGTGTAAGCCGAAAACATTATAATTTACAAGTATATTGATACTCTTACCCTAATAGTAAACAGTAAAACCAGCAAATTAACATTTCTATAGGAAATAATGAATGTAACACATATTGAATTAGAGATCAATCATAGATATAAATTAATCGCATAAACATCATCAGTATCCACGAACACTTGCGTTCGCGTGTCAGTCACACAAAGATTTGCGTACAAAATCAAAATGTGGCGACCTCAGACGTATGTAGACTTGCACAAAACGTGACCGACATACGTAAATAGGGGGTGCGTGTGCGTGTGAATTTGACACGAATGGAGGTCGCCGAGGACACGACACGTGTGGAGCCACGTAACCTTATAAACATATAAAATATACCCCCGTACCCGTGTTTATTGAGTTTATTTACACATTCTTTTATGTGTGTACCTACAGAGGTTTCAGTAATTTCATTTGGATGTTGGATAGGAAAAATACTTGAAGATTTTTTGCTTCGTGATTTTTGTTTTGGGTAATTTAGAAAGAAAGAAAATTAATAACATGGTGAATCTACATTACCCGTACCTAAGTAGATCTTAACTTAATACAAATAGTAAGTAATTCTATTAGTCTATGATTAAGGAAGTTATTAATAATTAAAGCTAATTGATAAGGTCAGGCATCCATTCATTATTCCAACTATTTATGCAGTATTCAGTATCTTGAATAGTTTGGTTCAATGTATAATTTATATATCAGAATTAATATATGGATTCTACTGACAACGCCATCTATCGTACATTATTAGAACAAAAATAATATTTACCAAAGCCGGCCATTTCACGTCCTTTCCTTCGTGTGTCCTAGGAGCCCAAACAAGAGTTCTTTCAACTAAAAAAACACGAAACGTCCGTCGTGAATAAATAGCCACCCACTCGCGACGTTGCCAATCTACACCATCATATTCCACTAACACCTGAAACAAAAAATAAAAACTATATTATACAACCGTTTATTCATTTTATTTATTATATTAACATTAATAATACCTAATTATTATATAAATATTATTTATAACAATTTAATTATTTTCACAAAGTCACAAGTAACGCCATCTCGTGGCGAGTAGCGACACTACTTCAACCAAAGTGTAGAACAAGTTTTCGACGACGCGATTGTAGAATGATGACAATATTCTGACACTAGGTGGCGGGACTTGTACTCGGCTTCACAATGCAGTAGTTCGACCCCGCCCAAATAAGCGTGCGAAAGAGACTTGCATATTGAAAGAGACAAGAATAATAACAAATCAACTTTCTATCGTACATAACTACCTCATAACGTAGTATTACTATCAAAGTTGAGTAAGTTGGAGCGATACAAACTGTTTGAATAAAGTTGGCGCGGAGCGAACTAACAGAACGCTATAAATTATGAGTTTACTCTTTACTCGGTAAATAACTAGTTTATCTTAACGCAGACGTTGGAACAATAATATCTTAGTAACAAGAAACGTTAGGTACTGATAGTTCATTATCTAACAGTAGAATCCCTTTGCGTAAAATCTATGTAAATTAATGGGAAGATGGTAACTTGAGATAGAAGGTACCGATGTACATTAGACAGGCAGAACATAATGTATAAGTATATAGGTATATATATAGGTACCTAGTAACTGTTTGTACATAGGTAGATATATACGTCGTATATTGCGAACGGCAATTAAGATTATGATTACTGAAAGTAGGTGTATATGAATTATTAATTATGAAGTACGTACACCGTTCAGCCATAGTAAGTATAAAGTTTCTTTATACTATGGTTCACACGGTGGAACACACGGTGGGAGAATGCCCTTCGTGGGCTGAGCACCGCCGTGTCCTCAGGGAAGTGATCGGCGATGGCGACCTCTCGCGTCCGGGCCTAGTGCAGGCCATGATGCGGAGCGAGGGGGACTGGGATGCCGTCTCCTCCTTTTGCGAAGCAGTCATGCTAGCTAAGGAGGAGGCGGGACGCGTGAGGCAGCGAAGCGCTGCCTCCTCGCAACCCAGCCATCGCGAAGGACACACCGGGCGTCGGGGATCGCGAGACGATCTCCGGCCACCGTAAGCGCGGGCCTGCGGACGGCGAGCATGGGTGGCTCCCCGTCCAACCAGAAACAGACCCGAGCGTACGGCGCGTCGCGTTCCGCGCGCGCCTCAAAGAGCCATCAGACCACCACAGATGGGGCCCAAAAGGGCCGATGCCGATTCGGAGTCGCGGAGAACCTAACGGGTAACCGGGGCTCCGGCTCGACGTGCAGGAGAAGGAACGGGGTGGTTTTTAGTCAGTAAGAGTCTGACACTCCCTCCCGCCTCACCCAGGCGGGAGAAGTCATTCGATGATTTTCCCCACTTAAAAAAAAAAAAAAAAAAATACTATGGTTCAGCTATAGATGGATAGGTTCCTACTTAAAAGTGAATTTTAACTCTTCTTGCTAGCTATTTACTTTACATACATACATACATACATAATGTCACGCCTGTCTCCCATGGGGGTAGGCAGAGACTATGGAACGCCAATTGCTACGATACTTATATACCACTTTCGCTTCATCAACAGTCATCAGTCTTTTCACGCATACTCGTCGGCTAAGGGTACTTTTAATTTGGCCCTTCTTTATTAATTTACACTTTTGTACAATAGGTACAATACAATGGCGGACTTAATGCCTAGTGGCAATCTCTAACAGTCAACATTTTTTAAGGGGGAAATGTCATCTAACGACTGCTCCTTCTCCTGCATTTCGAGCCGTAGCCTCGGTAACCCGTTAGGTGCTCCGCGACAACAGTCAACCTTAGGGTGAACCAGAGAGACACAACAGTAGGTGTTAAAGTTTAATTCTTTCTAATCTGATCTGGGTACTTCTTTCGGTACTCTACTTTCATCCATCCTTTCTACATCTACTTTACGAGTGGGTGAGAGAATTTTATTAGTGGCGTCTAAATTATTCAATAATTTCAATCTTCGATAATATAATTAGACGTAAGGGCTTGTTTCACCACTGTTAATTAAGATAACTATTGCTCTATTTCGTGTAGAAGATAAATATTTCAAATTGTCCGGCAGTTCGACCAATAGAAACTAATTAGGTATTGTAAAAGGTTCTTATTGAGACAACTTATAATAATATGTTAATAAAAGTAACTATAGGCAACTTCTTTTTATTTTTTTCCATAGAATGACCCGTACAACTAATTTCATTTCAGTCATATTTCCTTCAATACCTATTCGCTGTGGGGAATAACGTCCCAAGTATTTTTTTAAACGTTTCCCCACACTTGCATTTTCTCCTGAATCGTGGGTGCGTTTACAAACATACAAGTTCACCATACATATGACACCCAGAACCGAAATAACAATTTGCGGATCACAAAGAATTGCGGGAATCGAACCCGCTACACGTTGCGCGGCAACCAGCAATAGTCTACTATAGGACTAGTATACCTACAACCAGCAAGTCTACTATACTAACCAACTATAGGTGTATTTCTCATAACATCAAAGTTAATAAAAAAAATTTTTAATCATCATTAAAATAACTATTTCAAGGATACCTACAATAAAAAAATCGATCCAACTAATTATAAACGAGCAATTTACATGATAATCAGTCAAGATTTTTGATGTTTTTTTGAAGATGAAGTTTAATATGAAAATCGTGTGCGTGACGTTATGATACATATCTATCATAGTTAGCTCGAGAGTGATCATCATACTTGAAGGTAATGGTAATGTAAGGTAGATAGTGAGTAACGACCCTCAGGCAAATACCAGTATTATGATTGTCCAATGTCACTGGACACACCTACTGCAGTACTTATACTATTCTAGGTACTAAATAAACGTTTATTTTTATAGTAGTGTTGTCTGTTGTGTTCTCACGATACGTAACTTACACACGAACGTAATAGTAAGTGGCTATATTGTGTAATTTTGTAGTATGGATTAGGTGATTTTTTTACGGGGTAAAAACATCAAATTGCTTCTCCCGCCTGGGTGAGGCGAGAGGGAGTGTCAGACTCTTACTGACTAAAACCCGTTCCTACTCCTGAACTTCGAGCCGGAGCCCCGGTAACCGCTTACGTTCTCCGCGGCTCCGTATCGGCATCAGCCCTATTGAGACCCAGCAGTGGTGGTCTGATGGCTCTTTGAGGTCGATGGCGTGGTGGTCTGATGGCTCTTTCGCCGTACGCTCAAGGTGGCGATATTAAATTATTATATATCGATTAGGCGATAGAAAATTATACTCGTGGAATTTGCCAGACATAAATAGTGACACTGTTTTTACGTTCCGCGTATTGGTATTAACTCGTCGAGTACCGGTTTTGTAGACACAATTATAGAACAATAGGTTGCGGTCACCGGTGACCGCTTGGTGTTTGACAGTTTAATACGTGGTTATTAGTGCAAATTTTGTATAATATTTATTAGGGTTTGGAATTGTGTTATGCCAAATTAAATCAAATTATTTATTTGCATAAAACATAGGTGTCTTACGAATAAGTTGTTACAGATTTATAATATAGTGGCCGTATACATTTTGCCCGTTTATTGGCATGCAAAATATGGTAATAAAGAGCTGTCAGATTGAATATACCTAATAGTAAGCAATAATTAAGATTTACAAATTCAATACAGACAAAAGTAATAATAAATACATAATGTTACCATTATGTTACCATTATGTATTTCATGATTTATCAATTAGAAAGTCTGTTGTTGAATAATAACATTTTTCAATGAGAAGTTTGTCTATACATATACATATTTATGCCTCCATGCCTCTAAGTACCTACTTATAAATTCGGGAAGTCACTCTAAATTATTCGAAAGCGATTCCTTATGCAGTTATGCCAGAACCAATGTAGTCCTTAATTATATAATTACAAGTACATACTTATAATAGGTAGTTCACCAACTCCACCTCACAAAAAACGTCCAATAAACGAATAATTATTAACTACCAGTCAATGCGTATAGCAAATATATTTATTTTCCGAGTTTCAAGTTAATTACCATAACGAGGCATAAGTAACAAGCTGCCGTGGCGTGGCGTGTCAACACTCGTCCTAGTTCGAATCGAAGCCCTACTGTCAATGCGACCTTGTCACAATATCTGACTCCATATGTACCTATAAAATAAAGTATGAACTAAACTAAATGAAGGTTTTTGCAAGTATAAGGAATTGGGACGAAGTATTTATTAGGGCTATAGTTTAAAGTGCTCGCAAATACGATACACCGTTTCAAAAGTACCAAATTAATGTGAAATTAATGATTTGATCAGGCTTTCACTTTGAATCACCCACTACCATCGCCATATTGGCCACAAAACGTCAATTTCTGAACGTAGGCCTGCCCCAAATCCCGTGATAATAATATTAATACGTAATTATAGCTATTATTATATTTCTTATAAAGTATCCATTTACTACGTTACTTATTTACTCAATGTCTGTCTAGAAACATTTCTAATGGACCCAAAGAGAAACCCTGATTTGCTCTTGGCAGGCGACCAAGGAAAGTGCCATGAAAGAGATTACTGTTTAAATAAGCGGAAAGGAAATTAAATGGTATTACCAAAAATGTACGAATATTTTACTTTTTTGTAGGTCGTTTTGTTAGTACTATGTATAACATTTTGGCCGAATGTAGTTGTTGTTATTTTCTAATAGTTGTGATTAAAGGGCATCGTGGGTACACACTCACTATTATATTCATACTTCAGGTGTAACTAGGAATCTAATTTTAGTCTAATCTAATTTTTTACTTAGTCAGCTAGGTTTAAGACTGGACCGGAGGTTTAAGATCTACCAACGGCCAGTACCCATGCATGTGACTGTTTCTGAGTTATAGTTATGTACTTTCTAATATTATTTAGCCATCACTGACAAACGGTAAGAAAACCTTGACTTATAATTCCTAATTATAAGTTTGAAATCGCCAACCAGCATTGAGCAAGCGTGGTGAATAATACTCAAACCTTCTCCGTGTAAGAAGAGGTCTTTGGCCAGCAGTGAGAGTTCTTCCTCATGAGCAGCGTGCGCGGGCTTTTCTTAATATTTTCACGTGAGTAACTCAAGATAATAATTGGTTATTATTAACATCACAATGATTACAAAACAACGCCAATTATTTGGTTGCTTTGTCGACAAAGAACTATAACGCAATGTTCTGTATTATTCCACAGTATAGTATAGTTGCAAATCGCTTTAGTTTATCCAATTAATTATAGCTCACTCGTAATTATGATATAATCTAGGTACTAACGACATCTACGGAAATAGAGGTAGATTTATTATTAGTAGAAAACCACACGGCGACTGACTGAGCTAACAAATCTTGAAATATAAACAGAAAACTGAGTCATGTTCCAGCGTACACTAATACTGGCAGTCTATCAAACGAACTCGTAAAATGTACACAACACAGAGTAAATACATACTTTTGATAACAAACCATAAGTAGACATTAATTAATAACAGGTGTACTGTCACGGAGTAGTGGCTGATCTGGACCAGTGCATCGCCAAAATCAACCGTGATTTGGCTGCTATTGAGAGTTGGTCCGAGAGGTTTGGAATCGCTGTCAATCCTGACAAATGTCAAGCGATTATTATTGGTAGTAGTAAAAGTATGGCCAAAATCAACTTCACTATACTACCGCCCGTACTGTACAACGGGACGCCTGTCCAATATAGTGAGAGCGTCAAGGACCTGGGTATACATATTGACAGTACCCTCAGTTGGCGAAGTCAAACTGCCAGTGTGAGTCAAAAAGTTACCGGATCGCTGCGGTCTCTGTACCGTCTCAGAAATGTACTGCCTCCCAGCACTAAGGCGATGCTTGTGCAGACCTTAATTTTCCCCATCATCGATTATGGTGATGTGTGTTACTATGACCTGAATGCAGATCTCCTCAACAAACTTGACCGTCTTCTAAATAACTGCATTCGATTCGTTTCTAACTTGCGTAAATACGACCATGTGTCTGCACAGCGATCATTGTTGAAATGGTTGCCTATTCGTCAGCGCAGAGAGCTAAGGGCACTCACAACTTTATTTTCTCTGCTTGACTCTCCCAATTCTCCTAACTATTTAACTTCCCATTTCCAGTATGTATGTGACAACCATACTAAAAATCTACGCTCCTCGCATAATCGGCTGTTGCACTGTCCTGTCCATCGCAGTAACTTTACTCATTCTTCTTTCTTCATTCAAGTCATTTCTCTCTGGAACACGCTTCCAACGAATGTCAGAACCGCAACCAGTCGTCTGAGTTTCAAGCGGAGGGCGCGTGAGTACATTAGCGGAAAGCTGGCAGTTTCATAACATCTTTCATAATTTTTCATCTTGTTGTAACATAGGACAAATTCATATACGAGTCACAAATATATTTATATGTATAATGATATTTATATTATATATAATTATATATATCTATACGATTATATTTACGTATTTTATGTATGCTTTTGATACCCTTTTATTAATTTGGATAAATACCACTATTTCTCATGACTGTTTTGCAGCTTACCACCTACCACATACATTTCTGCACTACCCAAAGGATGACTGGCAGAGAATGCTGTTAGCATTAAGTCCTCCTTATGCAATTGTATAAAACTTAAATAAATAAATAAATAAATAAATAAAATAACATAACATAACATCTTCTTATCCCCGAAGGGGTAGGCAGAGGTGCACACCACTGTAAAATATAACACACACTTTTCACTATTTATGTTAGGAGTCCCATGTAATAAGGAGTGAGTTTATAGCCATATACCGGGCACAATTCCAGACTCCGTGCTACTACTGAAAATTAAAAAAGAACCCAGTAAATCTTTGCCTGACCCGAGAAAAACTCTTGCACGGTAGTCGCACTTGCGACCACTCGGTCAAGATGAATAAATATCCACAGTTTAATATTAAGGTCATCGAATTCAATTAATTTTTAGAATAAAACCGAAGTCAAAACAATTCTAAACAGACATATAATTACGAAAATACACGAAAACAAATCGAAATGTCACCTTCGGAAAAGAATGCAAATTGATTCGGATTTTGGCTCCTAATGTGAAACCGGTTTCGTTCCCGAAATAGTGACTTAGTGCTTATGAATACCGATCACGTCAGTCGAATGTGTAAACAAACATTTGTAGATACTGCACTGCGTTCGATGCAATGGAAACCACACGTACTGTTTTGCATTCACCTCCACCATCTTAAGCTCTTCATGTCACACAAAAAGATTGTATGAACCACGTAAAGTTATATAACCTCGATTCGTTTCTAAGAAATAAGTCGTACTTCTCGAATGTTACAATGGAACAAGTCATCCAACACACGCGAATGGGTGACCATAATATTAGCAATCTAAATGCCTCTTTGGTACCCCTGATTGTAATTTTATTCCCTACTGCATAGTTTCGCAGTTTGGAAAACTAAGGAAAACTGTCGTTGTACATTAAAGGCCAATTAAAAATAATATAACATAACATCATGCCTTTTATCCCCGAAGGGGTACGCAGAGGCACACATTATGGCACTAAATGCTACTGTACAATATAACACCCACTTTTCACTACCTATTTATGTTACGAGACCCATGTAATAGGGGGTGAGCGTATTGCCATATACTGGGCACAAATACAGACTTCGTACTGCTACTACTGAGAATTTTAATTATAAATAAAATAAACTATTATATACGTGTATTTAATAGTTATGTTATCATTGCCATTAATTTACAATCTACAATATGTATAATTTACGACTTGTTACATTTGTTGGTTTAAAAGGTCATAGTGTTGTATAGACTCGTATATAAGCTAACCTAGAAATCAACCGGTCGTTTAATTACCTCAAATTAACGCACAACGTGAGTTATGAGACATTTCTCTTTGTTAGTATATCCTGTCAAGAGTTATGCGAGAATTTTAACGAGGTATAAAGCAGATATAGACATAGTTGCGTAACATACGTAGTGAAGATTGAAAAGTTGCACCGGCCTCAACGGTATGTCTTCCTTAACACCGTTTGAATTTAAACTCGGTCACGTTAACTAATAAACAAAGATTACTAATATGACAGAGAACTTATCATTCTTGTTGACTAACATACACCAAGTTCCATTTCATATAAATGAATGTAAACAAATCACATGAGACACCGCAATGTTTGTTTTCATAACCCGAATGAATAAATGCGAAACTTGTACAGTTTCAAAATAAGATAGTCGGCAGTTATTTCCGTAGCGCGCGTATAATTTTTACATTAAATATGTGAAAGAACAGATATTTTGACTTAACGATGAATCAAGGTCGGAGGAAAAACGCGGCAACTCGGTACTTACCGAGTTCGTAAAAGAAACTTTATCGAGAATAACAAAAACAAGACATTTTCAGAAGAAAAACAACATTCTATTGAACTGGGGAGTATTTAGATATTTTCATTCAATGTTTTCGGTACGTAGTGGGTCTGTCCTAAATCAATGTTATCGTAAATTTATTTATTTATTCAAGCATCTCTTGGCTAAGCGCTGGAAACGAGTCTGCCATTATTATTAGAAACACCAAGTACCTACGTCAAGGTTGCGAAACTAGGCCAAACGCGAGATTATACCTACGCTATTATGTTTATCTAGCTGAATGCAATATTTGAAAACGAACTATCGATAAACGTCAATTGAGTTGGCGTCCGTAGCGATATAAGGGCAGGACGTACTTACGCTTTCGGATATCAGCGCGGGTGGGAGCGACGAACGTGAATATATATAACTTGCTATACAATACAACGCACTGAACCAGGATCAAAGTCCGAACTACAAAGTTTGTACATATTAAAATAAGTAGAACAAGTTTCTATAACGACCCATACTACGTCAGCATATAATTATGAACGATATATGTCATATTATTCATTAATCTATAGGTGCACACCACAGCACATTTTTATTCATAATTTTAAATTGAAATAAGTTCGACGTTTCAATAGACCTCGCCTGCGAAAATTTATAAATATACATATATTCGCCTACGTACTACATTACTACGACAAGACCACCTCTAATTCTATTTTCATATTCACAAAACCAGATGTTTCCTTTGTCTCAGCACTCGACGGCAAAAAAGAACAGTTTCCCGCCAAAAGAATCGATCATACAAAGTTGTGTGTGCACGTTAGGGCTCTGGCTCGACGCTGACAGCGCGAGGCGCGAGGCAGCCGTGGCGGGCTTGAAGCGCAGCCCCCGTAAGGCCGGGTTCAGTGGGTCAATGAACGCTGTGCAGACGCGGGCGCGCGGACCTGTCGTGCGATCCGTTGCAAAACATTGTCACCGCCCGACCTTGGTTTGTGCCACGAGCGTGTCTCAGTGAAACTAAACAAAAGATTACTAATGGCGCGACTATGCTCTTTTATAAACACAGGCGGCTTACATTTTTTTACAGACAGAAACAAATTTTTTGACTGCTATCGATTCTTTTATAAAATTGCGAACACTACAATACTCAAAATTTAGTAGGCAATGAAAAAAAATACGTTAAATAAATTCGTGTTCCAATTCTTCTTCAAGATCATGTGGGTAAGTAAAATAGCAAAATAAAGTTATTTAAATTAACGTTGAAACGGGGTCAAGTTAAAACATTCAGACGAACAAAACGTCGTGTCAGACACTAATATTATAGCGGCTAATAAACGGGCATCTTGCAATAAAACAGCTCGTAATTGCGACTACGCTATTATCGATAGTCTGATAGACAAGTAGGTACTAGGTATGCATTATCATTGCAGAGGTCTTCGACATCCAATCGCACCTAATGAATGACACTTGACGGACAAATTCTATCGTTCTGATAATTTGGCGTCACTACTTCGGATGCACATATCGCGTCTACTCTAGAATGAACTTGAATGAAAAGATTGTGAGTATCTATTTCAAAATTTGATCACAGATGTTCATTTGTTTCTCTAATACAATGAATTTAGATAAGAGTATTTTACAACATTCTATTTTGAAAGTTTTCCTAAGCCGTTTTGTTTCTCAACAGTAATTATCGTGTCAATAACATGATTCTATGCAGCCTGTTCTATAGCAAAGGAGGTTTCTTATATCTATGAAGGAGGTTTTATAAAGCACAAGTGCACACATGTAAATAAAAAATACCTACATATTGCGAATAGTTTTTTTTTACATCTTCGAGTTCTACCTATTTATTTTTAAACTGAATTCTCGGCCAAGATAAAGAGTTCAAAGACTGCTATGTTTCAAGATATACCAGCTATAATCTTGAAATGTTTAACACTAAATTATGTAGAATACCTACGCACACAACGCTCAGGTCAGATTCACAGGTACATTGAACGTTATCTGGTTTGTAAAAATAGTAAAAGAATTTCTTCTGAAAGAAGAAAATGGTCGAACTTGTTCACGCTTTAATCAATCTTTCATTAATCAAAGGTACTATTGATTTTAAATGAAGGTTTTATCTTGCAACACATTAATCTGTATATAAGATTGCATAAAACATATAGGTGAGGGAACAAGCTATAGTAGCTTCCAAGAAAAGCATTATCTACGATCGGTATGCACCTTGCACAATGTTCGTCCACCCACACACGGCGGGAAGTACCTACAACAATTACGAAAGTAAATGTTTAGATGTTGTAGGACATACCTGTTTCTGAAGCAAAGCTTTCAACAAACAGCTATGGTAGTCAGTTGTGTGATGCGATTAAAAGTGTCAACTGTCTCGTACGACAGACTGAGATATAAGTTTAGAGCAGGACAATTGGACAATCTGTATATACATATGTACAGGTCTTAACAGTCTTGAAAGCATTGTTCAGGCATGTATTGTTTTATGTGCATAACGACAGGAAAGAACAATCTTGAATGAAACATAAGTTCTCATGCAAAACTGTCTTCTGCTAATCAAATACCCAAACAGAACTGGATATGGATACCTTCATTGTATTCGAGGATTTGATTAGGACAACAAAGACGCAACTTCTCTATTCTTAATCATTATAATAGGTAAATAATAAGTCTTCTTCTGAGTATATCTCTTAACAGAAATCACTTTCAACTGACGGATAATTTAATGTATTTACCATACGAATATAACAGTTAATCCAACTGTAACTCAATCAGACAGTCCCTTTATATCCTGTTTTAACTTTTGCTACGTAATTACGTAATTATGGAAGAACCACAGTTCCGCGATAATGTGTATCTGCTACGCTCTCGCTACGTATTTACTGTGCTACGTCCGTGCTACACTTTCGCTACGCAACTACGTGTATCTGCTACGCACGTGGCACGCTTTTACTACACAGGTACAACGTCCATGCTACACTTCCGCTATGCTGCAGTGTGTATCTGATTCTGCTACGCCCTTCCTGCGCTACGAATCTACTACACAAGTGTATCTGCTACGAACACGCTACGTATCTACTACACGTAGACTACACTAGTGCTACGTCATGCTACACTTCCACTAAGCAGCAATGCGTATCAACTACGCTTACGCTACACATTTTTTACGTACTTGCTACACTTTTATTTGTTGAGAGTTTAATTATTAGTGTCCTTAAAAATCAACGTTAACTGATCGCAGGGGAATACTTTACAAGTCCATAGCAAACAAAATTCACAAAATAGAACTATTTACTCAAAAACCCTTTACAAACATTTACCTATTTCATACATATACCAGTTGTTTATTCAAAGCGTAGAGCTAGTGATGTGAAAACCTTCGAGTACACTATAATTAAAGTAGCTCGCAGACATATGCGTACTTGCGTGCTGTATTTATGCGTATCTGAGACCGGTCATTAATAACAGACGTATAGACCATGTTGATAGCTCAAACGTCTCGCTTCGTGTGAAAACTTAGCGTCATTTATCATCGCCGTGCCGCGTGACCCTAATTTGTAGATACCCCCAAACTAAAATTGGTTTGAAGGACTTTATTTGGTCACTTATGGGATCACATCCTTTCACATAAGCCCAGATGGATGTTGGACATAATCTATGTTGTCTACGTTTATGAGATTGGAAAAGGCTCGTTAATACCAGGTAAAAACGTAATAAAAACTGAATACGTCTTTGATCCGTAAATATAACCAGTAATTAAAGGTCCATAAAGTATAATTTGCTATGAATCTCTAAATTTCCATTACTATTCAAAGGTTTTAGATATACAGGTTCTACTGTTAATCTTTGAGTAAATTGCTATCAGATTGCGAGCTGGAGTATTTATTTATCTCAGTAAGATATAAATCACTGCCTGAAGGTGCTTCACACGAGCTCCGTGGACATATACATGTATATGTTATATATGTTGGTATATATACACAGGGCGATACAACCCTCCGAGTTCCTTTCAGGGGCTAATAAATTGAGCTCTCCCCTATCCTTTGGCGTTAATATTTCTTCATTGAGCTTAATCCCCGAAAGCGTTGAAATGTAAATAACTATTGGCCTTAGGCTAGGCAGTATTAATACTTTTCTATATAAAGGTTTTATAGCACTGAATAGAAGTTATAAATTGAATCAGAAATATTTTAGAGAGTTTTGAATTTGTTGAGTTAACAATGAAAATTAATACTCAATTATAAATACATATAACAACATTAATAAAGTAAGGATTTCAAAATAAAAAAATATTAATGTTGTAGAATTTTAAGTAAACTAATCTGAAACATTTTAAAAACTCTTGATAAAAGTTAGCGGATGAAAAATTAAATGAAAAGAAATCCAATTGCTTAATGAAGAGTAACATTTAGGTGGCAGATGAAACGAGGTCAGACGTCAAAAAAATAGAAAAATATCTTTTGTTCCACAGATAAAATAAAATTCCAATAGACAAGGAAGAAATTCTATATTCGGAAAACAATCAAAGATCGAAAACCGAAACGAAGTACCACTCCGGGACAGCGCATAACAAAAGAAAGACATTCCATTTTCAAATAATCATAACAACCAGCGAAATATGACTCGAACCCACGCCAGCCAGTTACAATCTCAAAACTAACATAGCGTGAGAATATCAGATAAATAATTCTCCTTACATCACAAAAAGACATGATAACGATAACCTTGACGTGTTATGCTCAGTTTAACTACACAACCAACATTTAATTACTACGCATTTGGAGACGAAAATCATTCGGACATACTTCCTTCTTCTTTTTTTTCTAAAGTTTATAAACTGTGGCCGTTACAAGCTGGGTTATCTGATCACATTGGTAACCATGCGGTGGTTATTTCTTCTTATTTTTGTTCTCTAATTTACAAAAATGATAAAATATTCAGAAGATGTTGGTGTTAAACTTTACTATTAAAGTAGTTATTGCAACCATTTCTATTACACGAGAGTGATGATAAAAAAGATGAGTGAATGATAAATTCTGTGTAGGTATATCTTCAAAACCATAGTTACATGAACCGATATTACGTATCTAAAAAACTAACGCCTATAACTAATATCCGTCTGTATATCGTGCTATTCCGATCCATACACAAGACGCAGCGACCATCTGACCTTTGTTCCTCATTGAACTGAACGATATCGATAACGAGTAATTTTGGAACGCGGGAAAATAGGGGCTTGCTAAACATAAACAGGACCATTCATGGAGATGTTCGCCAATGAAATAATTAATAATGTCGCTCGTGACTCTATAAGTCCATTCATAATATTTCACTTAATGATAAGGCAGTTTTCCTCTATTGGGAATATGTAGGTGTAGTATATGGAAGTATAGAGATTCCTAAAACACACGTCCCTAAGCTAAGTGTGGTGTCAATATCAGATTCCAGCTCCGTTTACTATGCTGAATCACTGTCATAGCTAGCCGCCTGACAACAGCGACCGTCTACGTTAAATATTCACCTTCATTAATCTTTGAATGAAGGGCAACGTCCTCCAGACAAATTAATCCATTGAAACCCAGCTTTGACAGAGCTGTAGGTACTTGGTACGAATATTAAAATTGAAGTTGACAAATGGGTTCACAAGACTAAGCCCGAGAAAATACGCTTTTAAGTTATCTCGGGAGTAAAAATAGAATACTTTATAGAATTTTCTGTAAGCACTCCGCAAAATTGAAGTTTAATGATGTAGTAACTGGGACTGATTGTTTGGACGTCGAAATCTGCTAAAAACTTTTGATATAATGAACAGCAATCCCTTGGAGAAAACATTACCGTTATCTTAAAAGAAAGTTATGAAATTAAAGTGTAAATTACTGCGTAATGACGATCCAAGTTACATAAGAGATCTAATGGTAAACAAATAGCGAGATAAAATAATAAATGAAGTTTGTACGTGTGTACACATAAGTTTCCATTAGATACGAGCCACAATCCCGCGCTCTGTACTGCTCTAAACAACATTATCACATCCTACTTGACGAGTTTTTCGTTCTTATCGCGGCATTATGCAACATTACTAGAAGTTAATCTAAAATGCAAATGTGCACATTCTTCGACTTTCTTACTTTCAATAAAGAAACGCGAATCATTTTCACTTACATGTAAGTTTTTTCTTAGTATAATTTACTTCCTACATGGAATGTTAAATGATGTCAAACGTGAACAATTTATGAGTAAAGACAGTAAACGAAATCAAAAGAAAACGGTTAGCATGACTTGGCTTTCATGTTTTATACAAATAAAATCGTTGATTCGTTGTAGTGACCTTGCTGGCACTGACCGACCTCGGCGTGATACATATTCAATGAGACTATTCCGCAGTTAAAAACGTATGTGATGTACATCAAAACAAACTTTGTATTTTGTTCTATATTACACGGTGCCCCGTATTCGGATGCACTCAAATTTAGGTTACCCCGTAGCGTCGCGTCAGTGTAGTCAAACAAGAACCTTTCGCTCTCGGAGTCTCGGCCTAGTTCACTGAATGGGGCTGCTGAAAGAATTTTTACGAGAAAATAATCTTAGCTTCCATGAATGTTTACGCGAATAATTTCAAGCCAAGATATTTGCAAGCTCGCAAAAATATTGGGTCACAACCGACTCAGTCAGGGTTACTTCTGTGAATATAATTATTGTATCCATATATCATGAATTTAGGCAATATATTCTAAAATGTGTTCTAAAATTCTCAAGACACGTATACGTTCAACATACGATCGAAATCTTTTATCGGCAATTTTCTTGGAACAGAGATGAGACACACACTGTAACAGTGTCATGAAATATTTACGAGTACTTCCCAACGATTTTTCCTTCAGGGGAGAAGGGGCATTGGCAGTAAAGCCAGATTCCATTTATAAGTGCGCCAGCTTCTGATGTAGCTCATAAAGCGTCCCTTATAAAGCCTCTGGTCCTGAGGGATAAGGGGGTAGACCGGGTGAAGCGAGGGGGGATGAACACGTACTGAGAAGTTTGGAAATGTGTGTATATTGTAAAGAAGTTGTCAAATTTGGGTACTCGGGAGCTCGATACAAAGTTATATTGAAGGACTACTTCAAATAAGTTGAGTGCTCGGCTCGATGTATGATCGATGAGACGTGATACTTGTTTAATTACTTACATTAATATCGATATCGTTCAATACCTACCAGAATTTTTAGATTGACCTAAAAACAAAACTGATTGTGCAGTGTAATGTTCGAAAACATTGTTCCGACGTCATATATCACAGGGTGAAGCTATCTACTGTTTTCTGTCGTATCCCCAGAGAGTATCCTGTTACGCGGCCGTTCGTAAGCGGTTCCTAGTTCCGAGGGCACTTCCTTACTGCGCACCATTCCCCCTGATGCTGATCCTAATCTACATGTACATGGAATAATATCGTGTTGTTTGTACCGCTGTTGTTCCCACGAACATTAAAATATGTATATACTGTTTCTGAGAAGAAATGTACAGTTCTGAAAACGATGTCGCATGTTTTAGAAATACACAAGAAGTCACGAATTGCTTCGGTTATGAGGTTTTGTTTACTGTACTTATGCTGTTAGTTGTGTTACATCGAAATCTCTTTTATGGAAGTTAAAAATGAATGATAGAAATAAGTTTTCATTATGCCTTTAAAGTTAGTAGGCAAATATAATGTACTGTTTATAAAGTACCTACAGTTCATTTACTTCATTTTAAACCGACATTTCCAAAGCCGAATTCTCGCATTAATGCACAAACATACGTGGTTTGTTTGTAATTATTTTCGAACTTAATATTCACAGCAACAACCGTCCAAACGCCAGCGGAACAGGGAACAGCTGTGAGTGCGCATGCGCGTGCGATGCATTCCTAGCGGTCAACGCACGCGCACCACTGTCACACCGCATGACTTTACTATAGTGGCTATAGTCTATTCTCTTGTTTCGAAATTAATTTTACACTAAATTTAACATTGCCTTCTTTGTTCTGTTTCTGTTTGGTACTTAATTTGAATTTGTATCAGAATTCAAATATTGTTGGAAATTAAAATGTTACCGTAAAAAATGTTTCTTGATTCATAACAGTATTTTCTACTTATAGAAAATTAACAATATTGCAGTAACTTATATAGGAAAGCAAAGAGATGGATAGTAGTATTTTAAATATTCATCCAGGAATGAAGATAGGTACTAAGTTTTATATTCGCAACTGATTATAAATACAGTTGTTAAATTCACACCGAATTTCAAATGAGTTTAGTCGTGTAATCTACATAATTGTCTGGTCTAGTAGTTACTATTATATCTGGCTTCTAGGAATGAAAGCAGAATCAAGAGTACAACATTGTACCTACATTGAATCGACAAGACATAGTAACTAGTAGGGTTTTAAATTTACAAATAACGAATAATACTTTCAACATATTCTAATAACAGATAGTAGACACCATGAAATTGTAGACGTTCCAAAAACATTTTGATTTACCTGCGAATTAACCGTGCAATTTCACCAGACATGCAGAAGCCAGCATATGCAACTATCCCAATCAATCAAATATTTTTAGTAAAATTTTAATTCTATTACAAAAGTAATAAAGTTGAAAACACCACTAGCAAAAACATACAGATTTGTATGGCTTGATCTGCGGTTGTCTGTATAAACAAGTACGTAGTTATTTCGCGGCAAATTAAGCGGTCTACCGGCGATTAAAAAACAACCACTCGTAATACCGCCTCTAGATTGGCGAGACGGGCCCAGCATAGCAATTAGAAAGATTGAGACACAAAAAGTTCCGTTCCTTTGAAAAAGGCGTTAATTTTTCATTCGCGGTGAATTAGACGTGGAAGTCTGTGGAAGTCGGGGAACGGGTTGAGTCTCGACGGCTGGCGACGATCGATAGAACCGAGTTATAGGAGTTTTGTGTGGTCTTGTTAAGAATTTTCTTGATTCGAGTAACTTCGTATCACCACATAGAAGGAAACTCAAGAAAATAATGCGTATAAGGAAAAGAGACGTATTTTGTGTTACTTTACTGCCGAAAGTGATGGTACTCGTGTACAATGTACACTTCCATGTCAGGAAATAACAGTAATATTACGTTGTATTCTACGTTTTAATATAAAACAACATGAAAGGATTAAAGGATAAACAAACTAGAGGTAAGTAAGTCGGTACCTAAATTGTTCTTATTTAAAGATAAATCGGAGTTCACCACAACATTGACATAAATTTTCCGCTCCGTCTGGGAAGTATGTAAAAATATGCATTAAGCCAAAATTATGTATTTATGTTACGATGAGAAGAAATTAGCATATTTACAATTTGTTTTGCATTCATATTTTGGCTACAACAATCTGTGTCTGCAACGTTTTTTCAAACAAACTTAAACAGTGATCATGACTTCTATTGAAGTATTGACTGTTTTGTTTACTACGAACTCGTTTTAGGAGACCAAAAGGATGAAGTGGAAGAAATAAATCGTGTTAAGATACTTTAAAAGATAGTAAACTGCCTAATTGTAGCAAAAACTCAGTTACCTGAGATTGTTTTTTGTTAGAATGAGCTAATAGCTTTAATGTTGTCGAGACGAGGCCGAGATACATTGTTGTTATTCTAAAAGAGTTGTAGTGCTTCTCGCATTATAAGACTGCAATGTACCTCATCCTCGAGTCCGCTAGCGCGAGAGTGTAAATGTAGCATAATAGTTTACCAAACTAGGAGCTAAGAGTCTGATTTAAAGATTATTTTTCTGATTCTAACTGGTGGTAAAATCAGTAACACAGCTTTGTTTTAATTAGGGCAGACCTAGGTAAAGTCAGATTACATTCTTAAGTCTGTTTAGATTTTTCCAGTAGGACATTCTACAATATTAACTGTTTGCACAAGACAAATCAGTACCGTATCCACAAATAAAACAGTTCTTACACCAATAAAAGTATAAACATATTATTCAGTTTTTCACCGCATAAACAAAACTATTAGCATTATCATAAGTAGGTACATTACTTATTTAATGCATTATAGTACAATCCGGTGTTCCTGTTTTAAAATTAAACTTAACTTTAACCTTAGATCTGTGCAGGTATTTGCAGGAATTACGTCAAGCCGCATTTTCATTGAATAATTCATGTACAACTGTAAGCATTAAAAATGATCGGAATACGCAACCGCTTTCCTTGAACGTACAAACTTATGAATTATACAGAATTAACACACGATGCAATCCGCTGTTTTACTATACAACAACGTACCGTATTTGCAATTCATGTTGCCAGTTAAACGACATTAAATATTTCCTTACCCTTCAGTTTTTACAATCGTGAATTGGAACGAATTGAGTATTAACTTATTAAGATAAGAGTGGAATGTTTGGTGTTTAGTACTTTTATATAGAAATTTCTAGGTTACTGAAGGACACAGCTAAGAACGTAGTATACTACGTATTATACATTCTATAGAATGCTTAATTCCACTACCTCTTATAACCTTTTTGCAGCTTACCACCTACCACATGTCCGTATGGATTGAGGAGCCACTTTCAATTTAAAAAGGAAGCTCGCCCCCTTATTTAGTAGGGAAGTAAATAATTTTGTAGACCGAATTCTGAAATTTGTAGTATAATATGTCTAAAGTTATGTAACTGTGAATGTGGCTCCTCAATCCAAACATCTGAATTGAGGAGCCACCTGAAACACGGAAAGTATTTCATGTATATTTTTGAAAATTTTGTATCATTTAGTAGCAATTGTGTATAGTGTCTACTAAAAATTTGAGCCCAGTATTGTTTATATTCAAGAATATACAATACTTTTAATGTGGCTCCTCGATCTATACACAAGAGCATGAATTGCCATGAAAGTTATTGGTCAATTTATATTCCACTCTAAAGACATTTAGTAGTAAGTGTGTTCGAATTTGTAGTATATGGACAAAGTAGTAGACTGAGTGAATTTAATAAATAAATGCATTTCATTTGGCTCCTCAATCGTGACGTCTGCATAATAAATAATTGACTGTACCTACCTGAGATCAAAACGGAATAAAATACCAGAGACACTAACATTTAGTATAAACGGTCTACTAAATACATATGCACAGATCAACATTGTATATGTTCGGTATCTGAAAAACAAATCACTTCTGAATATTCCTTACGAATTCGCTATTTAGGGTGACCATGTTATATGAATTAAACTAGGATGATTCATTTTTGAAATTTAATTTTTCGACAATATTCGGTACAAAGATTCTTCATAGGTTTAGGATATTTAGTATCTAGTCAATTTCGACATAAGTTAAAGAATGAATTAATATTGGTTGGTCGGTGCTTCTATGAATTTTACAGCGAGAATCATAGTCGTCATAACAAAACATCTCATCATTCGCTGGGTAGTGACATTTATAGTGACCCATTCTAGCTTCGCTAATCGCAGGGATAAATTCTATAACGCCTATTAAAGTATATAAGCTACTTGAAATCATTATAGTTTCTGGTACCTCGTTTACTCTAAACCTCGTAGAAACATTTAGTTCAAATGACACTGTTTATGCTACAGTATATTTACACACTGTTTGGTGGTTACAAGATGTGCAAACGTTATTTTCTTCTACAATACAAATTGCCTCTTCTAAACTTTGGATTCCAAAAACACAAATTATATTCAGATTTAAAGGCAAAAAAGCGATCTGTCTAGATATTGGGGTAAATTCGCATGAATCATTAGTACACTTCTTATTCCAAATTGCACTAAAACAATACTTCAAAGCTATATGTTCAAAAATGAAGGACACATTGCAAGCAAATTCACAGCGGCTGTCTCTTCTATCAAAATACAGCACGCCGATTTCCGATCTCATTCTGTATATATCACAGTCACTAGAACCAGGATCTGATAAAAGTTTAATATATTGAGGAATTAAATCGTCAGAATATGTGTTTATTATTGCTTGAAAATTTCTACTTTGAATATATGCCACACATAAAAAATGCATGACTAAATCAAAGCAACACGTGTTTTGCAAACCCACTTTAGTGGAACTTTTGCCGATAGTTACAGCATCGCATAAATTGCTATTTTTTACAAATTTTATTTTTAATTTTGTTGATATCACATTAGTTTCTGCTTCACCTCTCCAATTTTCGACGAAGGAAGGACGATCAGAAAATATTGATTCAGTACTAAATGACCGATTAATTTTCTTTGATCTTAAAGACTTTGATATTTTTCTTTTTTTCACCTCCGTTTGAGATTTTGTAAGTGAATGCTTCCTTTTTCGAGGGCGTTTAGTATCTTTATTCTGTGTATCATTAACAAGATCACTTGTAGCAAGTGCAATTTCTGTATTCAAGTAATTAGAATGTATTTTTACAAATTCATCAATTCGGTACTTTAGTAATTTTGTTTTGAAAAGCAATTGTTTCAAAGTTTTGAAGTAGCTCTCAATTCCTGACGATGATGGAGCAGTATTATCAATTTTGAAAAATGGACATAACAGATTAGACCACAATGGAAGTTTTCCAAGAATTCTTCTAAATTCAGGTATAAATGGTGGATAAAAATATAAATTTTTATTGATTTCTTTAATTTTCATTGATTTTTGTCGCAACTGAGCTATTTTATCATCCAACCAAACAAAAAAATCAATACCCGCAGTATGATATTCTTCAGTTTTGTAAATTAATTGGTCGTCATCCATACAGCTGAGTTTCACCGTATGATCTAAGTCAATATTTTTCAATCGCGCCATAAGCTTGCTTAAGGAGGTTTGACAATCGGAACTTGTACTGGTAGTCAAATCATCATCGTATTGACAAAGGCAAACCCTAATCATATCCAAGATGACTTCTTTTGCGATTTCAAAATCTTCACATTTTTTTAAAAACATAATGCAGCGAATATAAAAATATTTTATGCGTGGATCTACATCATTAAAACATTTTAGGTTGTGCAAAGTTTTTATGAAATGACTAGAGTCCAGTCTGATAAAATTAGAGGGGACGTCTGAAGTCTCTCCTTCTAAAATTGAAAATAGGTTCTTTATATACTCTTTTGTACTGCTAAACACCGTAAAAGCTTCAGTACTAGCGGCAACCAGGGCAGAAGAATCGTCAGAAATAATTTCGTGAGGTGTTCTATGAATTGAACGTTTCCATTGATTTAGCCAATATAATATAGATTGCTTGCCGTGTGCATCGGTGACCATTTGTAATACGGGCACAGATTTTAATTTAAGATTTCCTGTTATAAGACCTGCATACAGAAATAGTCTTTTGGTGATCTTTGTTCCATCAGCGAGGCGAATAGTTTGAAAAAATGAGCCAGTAGCGTCGATTGTAAGAGTAACTCTTTCAAATTTCCGTAGATATTGATTATAATAATCAATTTGTTCTTCGCTCCAATAATAAACAAAGAAGTCAGGGTGTACGCTAAGACTGCGGATTATATTTTTATGTGTACTTTTCGCCATAGCCAATAAAGATATAATCGGATTAGAATCAAACCACTGTCCTTTCCGGACCTCAGATTTTATTTGACATAAAGCAGCAAGAGAAGGCAACGCTGGTATACTTGAAACCTCATTTTCATCTTTTTTATCGCCTATGATTGTTGAGGCTAACTCATTATGAACTACTATTGCAGATTTGTACTTTAATATTTTTGCTAATTGTTGTCTTTTATAGGGCGTTAATTTAAATTTCTTTTTTGGGTTATGTTTGATATTTTTATCTATATTGGTAATTTTACAGAAAATTGTGTGTATTTTGTCTGTAGTTGCATAACTTTTTATCTGAACGCATGCCGTACACTGGGAACAATTACCTTTCACAAAGATTTTATTATTAACAACCTTTTCGCGCTTTAAGGTCCAAGTGCAAGGTAACTTTGTATATTTATAAATGTTTTCCTTCAACAAATTACTCCATTTGAACTTTGGCATTGTCCTGTATTTCTTATAGGTGTTAGTGCCTGTTCTTCTCTGGTATGCATATAGAGGCTGAATTTTTTTCCAGTCATACAAGTCCATTTCATATGAAAATGTTTTTGTTTCTTTTTGTTTACTGTTCTCTAAATCAAAATCGTTATCTTCAAATGATGCGTTTGTTAGACAACTGCTATTACTAGCACTTTTAATAGTATGGCTTTCACCAGTTGTCTGTTTCACAAGAAGTGAATCGTGATATTGAAAAAAAATGTGACGGTTGCGTTTCAATGATATAAACAAAGCTAATGGGGACATTTTAAAATTAAGTTCTTTAGAGATTATTATTTATCTTTGTTCTTTAGAGATTAAGAAAATTCGATCACTACTTTTAATGTTGGAATTTTGTAGTATCTCAGCATATTTAGTAAAAACTTGTTTTTGATCTTCAAGATCTACCTTTGATTTACGACCTTTCGGCATAATAGTTCTGAAACAATGACATTCCTCACATAACTTATACTATTCTTTATAAAGTTATTAACTAATAATAATTGATACAATATAGGTACTTACATTCCCAACAGGAAATCAAAGTGAAGTTATCAGTCACTTATTATGCACTATTGCAGCAGCAAATAGTATCCTCACAAGTCAACAATTATGACGTGATGAATATTAATATAGTTTAGGAACAGAAATTAAACTTAAATATGTGCGCAAACAAGTGAGCTCCGTCGTTAATGAATGTCAGATTACTAAATAAATATGAGGGTAGATACTTTCGACAATAATTTTCAGTTACCCTCAAATGAGATAAATAAATTAAATTGGATTAACTTAGGAATAATCTTTGTACCGAATATTGTCGAAAAATTAAATTTCAAAAATGAATCATCCTAGTTTAATTCATATAACATGGTCACCCTAAATAGCGAATTCGTAAGGAATATTCAGAAGTGATTTGTTTTTCAGATACCGAACATATACAATGTTGATCTGTGCATATGTATTTAGTAGACCGTTTATACTAAATGTTAGTGTCTCTGGTATTTTATTCCGTTTTGATCTCAGGTAGGTACAGTTAATTATTTATTATGCAGACGTCACGATTGAGGAGCCAAATGAAATGCATTTATTTATTAAATTCGCTCAGTCTACTACTTTGTCCATATACTACAAATTCGAACACACTTACTACTAAATGTCTTTAGAGTGGAATATAAATTGACCAATAACTTTCATGGCAATTCATGCTCTTGTGTATAGATCGAGGAGCCACATTAAAAGTATTGTATATTCTTGAATATAAACAATACTGGGCTCAAATTTTTAGTAGACACTATACACAATTGCTACTAAATGATACAAAATTTTCAAAAATATACATGAAATACTTTCCGTGTTTCAGGTGGCTCCTCAATTCAGATGTTTGGATTGAGGAGCCACATTCACAGTTACATAACTTTAGACATATTATACTACAAATTTCAGAATTCGGTCTACAAAATTATTTACTTCCCTACTAAATAAAAGGGCGAGCTTCCTTTTTAAATCGAAAGTGGCTCCTCAATCCATACGGACATCCTACCACGTACATTTCTGCACTACCCAAAGGGTGACTGGCAGATAATGCTGTTAGCATTAAGTCCTTCTCATGCAATTGTATAAAAATTTAATAAATAAATAAAACAATTTTAGCAAGACGTTTCGACTATAACTTCTTATAGACTTTAGAACTCAGTTAATCACTTAATTTAATTATTTATAAGAAACTTAAACTAGAAATCTTGTAATTGTAAAATAAATGTGGATACTAGCGCTATTCAATCATTTAAACCGTAGACGTCAAGTACCGCAAACCACAGAAAGCATGCAATGTTTCATTGAATTTTGCAAGCTTGCCCAACGTCCAGCACATTATCTTCAATAAATAATAAAATGTACTATAAATAAAGTATCTATCGAATGCATGTCACGTATTCGATGAAATAAAATTAGTTGTTACGAAACACAATTGTTGTGACATCACGCTGTAGTAGCTGGCCTCAAAATTTTCAACGTGAGCTGACTTTTTACAACAACCAGGTAATGATTGTTGAATAAAATTGAATATGGTACCTTAGTACTAACTATTCTTCGTTGCATACTAATTAATTTAGAGAAACATGGGAAGTTGAATGTAACATTCATGTTCGTCCTCGGATTTTCCTACGATATCGTGCGTGAGACTCAACAATGACAGTAATTATAAATATTCAAAAGAATTTCTCTAGTCCACATCAGTGTAACATCAAGACCTGAATCAGTAATCAGTATTTTTTAACGTATCTATCACAGTAATATAAAATCGATGAAAAAATACGAATTACCCAACAAGGTATGAGATTTTTAAGCATTTTTGAATATGAACAACATGCCAATGAAGTTCGCAACATGTTCAACGTGTCATGTTAAACGACTCGTACCAGTAAAGGTGTCAGTTTAAAACACCTCATTGTAACTTTGAAAAATAAAACAACGATATATTATTATGTTCAATAATCTCCTGACCCGATAATGCCCATAATTTATGATTTTTATTGTTTTACAAATTTTCAAAACTCGAATCAGAAATGATCACCACGAACGAACATTTTAACAAAGAATTTTCCGTCAACAATTCAATCAAAATCAATCTTAATTTTTTTGTATTCCAAAAGCGAACACCAGCAATATCATTAGGCAAATCCCTTGGAAGCTGAATAGCATTAAAATGAAATTTAAAGTCAATACAATTTCAAATAGCGACGTAGGAAAGCAGTAACTAACCAGCCCTCATCTCTCCCCTAGGGTTCGTCCCAATTTCGTCCCTTCACGCTGTGACCCAGTTCTGAAAGCCGCTCATTTGCCACCGTAGGTTTAAAATGGGGTTGCATGTAATCGTTCTTTGCCCTCATACTCGGAGGGTTTCAGTACTCAGCTGGAAATGTCCCTTCTCTTTCACACGAATTGATCTTTCGGTAATGGAGGACAGGGTATTGTTGATCCACAAACAAGCTTTTGTCAAATATTTTTTTCTGTTGCTAGTAAATCGCCAGGGTTAAATAACTCATAAACTACAACAGCAAAAATATCTGTTAACCACTTAAACTTGATATTATAGAAAAGGAAATTCGAAAAGCAATAAAAAACTTTACATAATTGTGTTTTTGGGAAATTTAATTTATCGTCCGGTAAATTGCAGGCATAACAAGAAATAATAACTTTCTATTCGTTTTTAATTACGAGTCATAACGAAAATACTTGTAATACATTTAATTGGAGACATAAAACGTATCATTGCATCAGAAAATTAATAAACTGCTAGAATATGAATATATTTCTCGGCGAGTTGCTTAAACGGGATTTTATTCGGTACGCTACTCTGGACGTTGTTTACCTCGACACGAGAGGCAAACGGCGCAGAATTAACTTGCGTCACATTTTCACTTATCTATCTTTAGTATTTAACAACAAATCATACCAAAATGTCAAACGAAAAACGAGGTCCACGGCACGTTACACGGCAGGTGAATGACCGAAGAATGTTGCAAGACTGCCGCAAGGTTGAAACCTCGGACCAGTAAAAGAATTTAACATCATGAAAAATTACGATAATAAATATTCAATGAACATAGCAAATGATGTAAATACTAATTATAATTGCATGGAATAACCCTGTAACACAATACTAGATGTTCTTGGAAAAGATTAAAATGTAGATAAATCTGACACTTGCACTGATTTGATAAAAGATTACGAAGGCGATATTATTTAAAGTTTACTGCCGTTAGTTCGAGACCCAAATAGAATGTAATTGGCCTGCTTCAACGAACATTACAATTGTTATTCTTGTCATGATTAAAAGATAAATAAAACACTTAAGTGACAGGTAAACCACTAGCCTCATGTCTCATTCCAAGTCACGAAAATGATATGCAAGGTGTTTTTAAAATAACATAACAGTCTACTATTAACTATTACGATAAAAATATTTAGTAATTCACTAAAAAGAAGACTTTAAATATGATATGACATTTAGGAAGAATTTACTGCTACTAAAATATTCAACGCAAGTGAGGACATAAATATAAGCAATAAAATCTACTCAAACCAAGAAACAGATGTTTCTAACTTTATAAAGAAAACTGAAAGAACAACGATAAGGTTCACGAGTGATTTCTCCGTGAAGTTCGTTAAATATTGGAATACGATATTATTACTAGAAGTTGCGTAACTAGCGAATGCAGTCAACCGAAATACCACGGTAGCTTATTGAACTGTATAAACAAAGATTTATCTCACGACCGTGTCAAACGAAACGTTATAATTACTAAGCTAACATAAACCTAAATTAATCAACTAAATTTACACAAATTCCTACCGTAAATTAGTAGTTTTAAGGTCCATAAAATGTATGAAATAAATAGTCTGTAATTACTTATCATAATGATGGAATATAGATTGTTAAAATATTTATTTGGGCATTTGAAATGAATGAGGATTCTTTTGACTTTATGAGAGTTTCTGTGCAACAAAATGATAGTATTATGGCAGTACAACTTGTAGTTGGAAGTAGTACAACTTTAAACCAATACCAACAGAAAAGTAAAAGACATCCAGCGAATGATATAAATACTTTTTACCTGCAGGCATTAATCAGTACCACTAATGAATATTTTCCTATTAAAGCTGGGAGTAGTAGTGATCGTATATTAACCATACTTTAATGAATGCAGTGTTATAATTTACTGGTTCCATCAACCATTTACAACCTTCTGGAAGAGTTTACCGTCATGGTACTAACTGGTCATTTTGAATTATTAACCGTTAGATCAACTAAAGTACACAACAAAACAAAATATTAGAAACGTTATGAAGGGAATGCTGGGAAAGTTTACAATTAAAGTGAGTTAATGCGTAAAATTGATTTTGAATCTACGAAAGAACTGTACAATACACTTTCGTTTTCATTTCACAGAGTGTAACGTAGTATAGAAAAGATAATTGCTTATATTAATGAAATAACATTCACTACAAGGTTTAATGGTTTTTTCGAAGCATTCATAGGAAAAATAAAAGGAGGGTTACATGGAATTTCCATTTCAGAATTCTTGAAAGTAACTAAAACAGAGTCTTAACTTGTTGATCTAAATGATATAAGACACTCAGACTCATATTCAGATCAAAGGATATTAACAGAACTGAAAAACCCTTATTAGAATTAGGGTTTTTTACTATCATTGTCAACTCAAACACTGTATTTTGTTTAATGATTGATGTTGGTATCAACTTATTAACCTTCGTCAAATGTACTTCAAATTAATAAATTTCTGACATCTACCGTTCTTTTAGCGCCTCATTCCACACTGTGTACTTCCATACTACACATATGTATGTATCTACCTATAGTTATGTTGTCATCTTATAGATCGCCGTCAAGAATTTTCCTTGTCTCCGTCGCTGACATGTGAATTCCTTGACCTCAATACATATATTACATAGTATCACGATTCGTTTCCCACTATGGCATATATAGATAGTGTAAAAAGTGAGCTACATTCTTTGACTAGAGACAGTATCAAGAAAGAAGTAAACCATGAAGAGGAATCATACTAGATAACTAGAATAATCAAATACGTGACTATAATATACCTCTATTTGTTTCGATTCCGGAATCAAGACATTGACCTCGACCTTAACAGTGATTAACCATAACAGAAACGTGAACGTTAAGGTAAACTTGTATACGTTAGGTACCTGCGTGATTTTTACAGGAATTAAATCATACCATTAATATGAATTATGTAATGATGTCTGATTGGAACAGATTATGATCATTATAATTTAGCCCAATCTAATAACATAATAACATTGTCACCATCGAATGATTGGAATTTTTCTTGATCAAACTGAGAACATGTCGCCATCACGCTACATCTTGGCCAATTAGTTTATTAGAAACAAATTATAGTAAATAACAGGTTAAGAAAACTTGTTACAAGAGTGATACTTCGTAAAGGTACTGTTAGACCTGTGAGGTACGGTGCGACCTGTGGCACAAATTGCCTACAGAAGAGTCTATAACTGAGCACCGTTGAACAATTTCCTTAGCTTGAGTAGTGTCTGCAAATAGGCGTAAAGCTTCTTATGTTCCTGTATAAAATGTTCAGATATGTAACTACAGTATAGAAGAGGTAACATCTTATCTAACGGGAGTCGTTTATTACTAAACTCAAACTCAAAAGCATTTATTTCAATTAAACTATAATTTGGTACTTTTGAAACGTCAACAAATATCAAATATATAATAGTCTGTCAGTCTGTCCGTCAGTGAAGCTGGGCGCTCGTTCCAAAATGTCGATTCGAGTGGAGAACGAGTGGAAGAACGAGCAAGAAACTCCATTCGTTACACTTTTATAAAAAGTCTGTTTTACATTGCTCTGATACATATTCCAATATTGTAAACACATGTGAGAATAATGTAAAGACATACCTGACGCAACATACAAATAACAGAACATACTAAAATAAAAAAAAACAAAACCAAGAGAAAATAAATATCTTAAGTCCGACATGGTCCTCACATGTATATACTGACAATCCATACAAAATAGTGCTTCTATACAAGGAAAAAAAAACAGCTAAATAGATTTTGAGGAGGTTTTAGAAGTAAGTATAGATTAAGTCAAAGTACAAAATAGACGTTTGTAGATATACATTTACAGGGATACCTAGTACAAGATCACTGTGTTAATTCTCTGAAGCGCTAATTAAAACGTATTATTATTAAAGAATATATATCTATAGTAGTTATTCTTAAGATTTTTTTGATTTCGATCCGAATATGTCTGTAATGCACTTATTTATTTCCTTAGTTACTTATTATAATCCAAGTCTTAGCTCAAGTGTAAGCAAGCAGGTGTGATTTTTCTCATCAAGAATTTATTAGATTATGCAAACTAACTATACTAAAAAAATCTATTTAAATTACATTTATACTATAGACGTTACTTAATATTATGCAAAACACTTCATCAGTCTCGGTCGTACGACGTGACATTGATATATTTTGCTTATATCATAAACAAAATAATATCAGCTATTCGGGTCACACCTATACTTACATCTTTAATTTAATCTGTTATGGTCAGACAACATTTGTATTCATGTTATTGTAAATCCTAATAACATTTTGCGGTCGAACATCAAACTTTAGATTAAAACTCTCAAACGTTTAAAGGGTCTGGACGTTTAGGATCATTGTACCCGCAAAAAACCCCAAAAGAACCGGGTGGCCGGCTTTTAAAGGATAACGACCTTAAAGGATTTCATATTAAAAATAGCTTTAAATTGACTTTGCTCCATTTCATTAGTCAGATAAAATTCAAATTCAGACATTATTGGACCAAACATTTAATTATTGGATTTGCGCGATTGCCATTCAAACACAGAAATATAGCATTCTGAAACGCAATTTCTAGGAAACCTACTCTCGATAAGAATTCGAGACGTCTCCAGAAAACATTAATAAAAGAAAAGTAATAAACGCAAAATATCCGTAAAATTAGTTTTATGTCAAAACCAACAGCCTCACAGTTTAAGGGTGCTCTTATTGTGATCGCTCTGAATACACGATATTCAAATTTATTTGCTAAACGAAATATGTCTTGTAGAACTTCATACATACATCCAATAATAATCGTGTAAATAAAATTCTTTGAGATAATTTTATTGTTTCCTAGTAATTTCCCATAATAGGAACATTTAGTTAAAGCAATTTGTGTTGTGAAAGTGGCCAGTGTTTACCGGCGGGGTAAAGAACGGAGTACCTCTAGTCTTGGACCGGTTTAGTGGACTGACCCC
Source organism: Spodoptera picta (assembly GCA_038387885.1). Taxonomy (NCBI): domain Eukaryota; kingdom Metazoa; phylum Arthropoda; class Insecta; order Lepidoptera; family Noctuidae; genus Spodoptera; species Spodoptera picta. The sequence continues at coordinate 3,645,758 of JAZHFQ010000733.1, read as the reverse complement.
GGCTGTCAAGCAAGATTGTGTCGTATTGCACAACTACACGTTCGATTTATCGATCCCGGATCAAGATTACTTGTGAATAACGATTATCTGATTGATTTTAACGTAGATTAAGTGTAGGTGTGAGATGAACAATTAGTGTCTATTGTCAAATAAACTCATTTTAAAAATCTCTTTGTTCTAGTCGTTGCTAATAAAATTGTATAAAAATTATAATTAGAAGTTTTGTTTACAGCTTTAAACAATATCGTTAATGATGATGCTTTTTAATTGCAAATAACGTGGAGTTTGAAATTATTCACCCAAACTCTGTTTTCGCCTTGTAACTAACAAATATTATTTTAAATGATTGTAAATATTTGCGGTAGGTAAAGAACTGAAGGAACAGACAATGGCAAGATCGAGCATCAAGTAATTGAGTAACCTAGATGGATATCTGATATTTGACGTACAACTAAAACATCAAGATTCTTTACATCATCGTGTGATAATAGCAAAGATTGAAGTATCTCATGCACTCATCGTACTCATACTCATAGATATTCAATATCACACTACAAAGGAACGCAAGTCGATCTGTTTACTTGATTGACATTCATACCTAGTGCATACATACACGTATCACGTTATTTATAGACGTTGGCGTGATAAAACCCCAGTAGTTGTTATCAGAGACAAACAATAAAGACATAAACACCACACAGTTGCATAGTTATGTGCACATTATCTTAATTGCGTTGTAGTAACAAATATGATAATAGTCTCAACTCTCAAGACAAGACTAAAAACAGTGATTTAAGTTTAGAAGGTACCTAAAGCAGCTATTGTTCAAGATAATGTACATGAAGGCTAAGTAAATTTTCTTTTCATCGCCTAATGTACCAGAAAATGGTGCTCTTTAGTCTACAACGCCTTTCTTATGAGGTCAATACATTTTGAAGACAGCGAGTTCTTTCTTCAAAATGTTATAAGCTTAGTTTCACAAAGATGGTCTGTGGACTGTAGGTAATGGCTGATGTCATCAGTCAACTTCGCGTATAGGAAGAAGCTAATACATTATCATCAAATCAACTCGAATGTTTTTTTCGAGCATTAGTCATCATAAATGGTACAGGGAAGAGTCTGGATGGACTATTCTGTATGGGAAACGCAATTTATTTTCAATGTCAACCATCGAACAATCGATCATAACTGCGCTATGATTGCGTATTTAAACTGTCATACACCAAGCGGTCACCGGTGACCGCAACCTATTGTTCTATAATTGTGTCTACAAAACCGGTACTCGACGAGTTAAGTAAGGAAAAAGCCTGACTGAGAACTCGTGCATTTTATCGTTGGTACAAGAAAATCTAAATAAAGCATTGTACCGAGCGATTTGTTTACATTCCTTTTTTAATCATTTTCATTGTTTGCGTTCACTTTGGCCTCAATGATGCGACTGTGAATCACAATGGAACTTAACCTTCTTCCATAAAGTTACAGCCATTACAAAACCATTATATCATCATGCCAAACGATTCGTGAGATCAATATAAACATACTTATATTACACTAGTAACGTATCTTCGCATTCCACCAGAGTCTGGGAGGTATACAGATGTCGACGTAGCACATTCAATAAGTTTAATTAGTCCAAAGGTTTCATTAGTAGCAGTGGTGGACTGGTGGACCGTTGTGTAATTACGATCGTCAGTTACAGGCGGTGTTAGTCCTCTGTTGTCAAGATCCAGTCTTCATATTGCGTATTTAAAAATATTCCTGAGGTTTTATTTTATTATTCCAGTCATAAATGTTTACTAGGTAACATTTCTTTTTATACCCAGCTATAGGATGAATCCTAATTGGTACCTAATGCTACACATAATGTTTACGAGATAAGACGCCGTAATTACAGCACTTGGCAGGCAATTTGGTGACTGTCGTTGCTATGATTTGATTGGATTGCATTTGCACGTGATTTCTTAAACTCGTAAAGTAAGAATAGATATTACTTTAGTAAAGCAACTAACAGCATTAATTAGAAAGACAGGTTGTGATGTGGTGCGACATCCAACTCAGGAACTTGAAATTAGATTTAGAATTAAATACGAACCATCTTGTGTATATTTACGTAGCAAAAAAATTATCCCACTACTAGCATGCAGACGTTGACGTTGCAAAATCATCAGGCAGAAACCTTTGAAATGAGCCTTCAGTCTGAACCGCTCACCAATCAAGGCCGACGGTCATGGCTGGTCATGGTACTACATAACAATAAAATACAAGATCGAACGAAAAGATAATAGCGTAGAAAATCTGTGTAGTAAAGATAACGAGGACGTAACAATTCATAATGCGATAACGCTGTAAATATATCATAAACACAAGATAATTGATGCACCAAAAGTGAAGCAGCCACTTTTCACAGATTTTATAGACGGTTGTTAAATGTGAAACTAAAACGCGGACATTAGAGTTGTCGTTATAATCCGAAATCGATGCCGAAATACTTTCGTCGGTGTTGTAACAGGTTATTTCAACCGGGCCATAGTTGTTGGTATAAATAACAGTTAATTTCTCGTGTCACGCTCCGTTAGATCGCGTCGCGTGCCCACTGATGCTTCCTGGTTTGCCTCGACAGATTCCAATGCATTTGACTATAGTTTGTGTCTCCATCGACAGATTTGTGATGAAAAATGTTATCATACGCTACACTATATTTGGAAATCATTTAAGACGTAATAACAATACCATCTCGCATATTGCATCAAGCACTTGATGATGAACAAGTAAAAACTGTCATTAGCATTTCATTGCATATTTTAAAAACAGTACCTCATTATAAGTCTCATCAGCATGGATCGCCCAATACACATTAGCAACATGATTACATTGATACACAGTACATCATCAACAAATATAGAATCATCATTATTACACTTGGCTCATTGAACGTAATTGAAATCGCATCATTACTTCTCATGTTTTGATACTTGTTATGTAAGAAGGTTGCTAAGAATGCAGGGCAAGTAACACACGGACGGAAGGGGCATGGTGCGTGACAGCCGGCTGTGTGTTCTCGGCTTTGTTCTGCAGAATATACCTCTAAAATAACGGTGCCGATCGATAGCCCTAGAGGTCCCTTCATTATTTGAAGTTTATTATAGAAGCAAGTTTGCTAAACTGGTTTGCTTCTTTAATTTAGAAATTATAACAAGCATGATAAAAACAAACTTTGCATGAAATGCTGTGATTTTTTTTAAGTGCTGAAGATTGCAAGAATTAAAATTTATAATTAGGCACAATTTCAACGAACAGTTATTTATTTTATTCATTTTCTGCATGTAAATATTACATTATACGTTGGTTAATGGTTTTTTATTTCTTTCGAACGCCAGACGATTATTTAGTTTGATTTAACTTTTCACTCATTTTGAAATTTGTTTACACATTACCTTCGTCGATACCAGAAATAACTTCTTATTTAAAGAAATGTAGATTGGATTTATAAAAGTGAAGATTCACTGAGAATTCAGGTCGTGCAGTTTGGGCGGCAAGCTATTTCCAATCTTCTCGTGCAGTGGATTTCAACCGCGTGAAACTGTACTTGTTAATATATATCTATCTCATTTCCACCTCTCATTTCTCTATAGGAGTGAGTTATACACACTACTTACTATCAGTTTAAATTTACTTTCTTTCAGTATAATTTAACAGAAGCTTTACGACAAGCTTGACCTTTATACCATTCTAAATATTAGTAGCTGGAAATAGAACACGATTAACAAAATACATGTATTTACTCAAAGACTGGGTACGAAATCTACATTCACGAATTCAAAGCAAATACAGACTCCCCTAAAGATTACATAAATGATTATAACAAAACAGTAACAAACCTTAGTTTCTAGATCCAACTCTATATTATCTTCGCAACGAACAGTTCGAATAAGAAAATAACAATTGAACTACGTATTTAAAGAAAACAACGGCTCGCTCAGAGAACAATAACATTATATTCAGCAACAAAGAAATTGACTCGAATGAAGTATTTATTATGTGTCTTTGTTCATTGCACCTTGCAACCACAATTGCTTACATAAACAAACAGGAAACACTGGTTTTACAGAACCTACCTGCTAGAAAATGTGATTAATATTGATATATCTTCGCCCTAGATTACCAACCACAAAAGAAATACTGGAAAAATCTGCAATTGTTTGGTGAGAACAAATAACAAGTGAGACACATGACCTAAATTTTCTCCATACACAGACTGTCATTGAATCAAAAATTTCAATGGCAGTCTGGCACAAATGTATCCAAAAATTAAACAACTCTGTGAAACAAGAGTAGATCTTACTTTAATACCTAATAATATTTGAAGAGAAACAACTTAGAACTGAATAAAGTTTATTAAAGGTGCGATAGACAAATAGAAGAAATATGAAGTCGCTAAGTAACCCATTGAATCGTTCTCGAACGTCAACATAAAATAGACAAACAAACTTCATAACAAGTATTATTTTTGTTGATGGCACTGAGAATCGGGGGCCGCATAGGTTGTTCGACGCGAAGGGCTTTGCGAGGTTACAATAGCTAAACCTTATTTGGACGGTAAACATCGAACAAAAACTAGATACTGTTAAGTACTTTAAGTTCTACAAACATAGATGTCTCTGTTATTTTGATACCCGATGCTTTTACAAGTGAAATAGTATGTGAAAACCATAGTATGTGTGACACTTATAGGCTCACATTTATTCTGTTGCCACCATCGCTGTTTAACTAACGGGATTAACTTCATCAAGTTCATCTGTCCAGCAATCAAAATGTTTACTTCCTTTCCCCTAAGATTCTATCTCTGGCTCTTTCAAGCTCTTTATCTTTTTAGGGCAAACGAGAAGTGTGGTACTAGATAACTACCTAACTAGTTTGCCAGCTGCCTCCACTTTGTCAAGCCCACTCAAACTGGTATCAGGGCAGATGGAAAGCGACTCACGCGTGAATACGAGTGATTTCACCTCTACTTAGCCAATGGACAGTTGTTTCAAAACATTTAGAAAGTTTAGTAATTTATTTATAAATTGATAAACAAGAGATGATACAGTCTACAATCAAGCTAAACAACAACTCTGAAACTTAGTTAATTAAGAAGTTGCATTCAAATAATTTACCTTGTACTGGCGCTGACAAAGTTTGCACGCTTTGACAAGGACACAGGGTTCTACGATACAAATGAAGGTAAAATAAAATTATCTCATCTGTGGAGAAGCATTAAGTTCGAGCCAGCGAGCACAACAATGCCAGCTATCTACCAACAAAAATTTCAAGAGACAAACTCGCTTTCCCCGCTAGCCGCGGCCCCGGTCGCTCGCTTGATAAGTGGCCTAAGGGCTCCCCCCTCACTTCTGTGACCTACTTCCCGCCCTCGCCCTCGCGATCTTTGTGCTGCCACTTGCACAACTCGTTTGATATCAGCTGGATGATAATGTTGATTGGATCATAGGTACCAGCTCTATTCTGAATTCGGATCGCATTGCGAAACTCTCCCAGCGAATTTGTTGAACTTGTCCTCTTCGTCGAATATGTATTGGTTGTTATTACGATTTAGATAACTTGTTACACTTTACTCGATTGCTGTAACAACTTTCTTTATGTCAACGGTCAGTAGTTATACGGGCTCCAAATAACTTTCCAAGTAACTTTTTGTTTTATGACAATCGTCTATATTCTTACGTTTGCTTTTGTGGCTTATTTGTAAGACATACCTGTCATGTTTTGTAAACATTACGGTGTACGCAACCACCAATTTTGTTTGCAATTGCAAGTTTTGTTTTTAGAATGTACTCGTAAACGTCAGGCTATTTCCCAGTTCCAAGTGTTTCGAAGGTCGACTTCTAATGGATATTTTACAGCTGAACTTTTTGCCATCTTCCGCTTCCATGATTGTGTTTTGATTACGAAACTGTTAAAACTTTGTCGTGATTGTCAACTTTTATTGATAAGGGCTCGTTTTACGTTAAGGTGATGTGCTGTGAATAAAGTTTTAACAAAATCTGTCAGCGACATTATAATAAATGATTTTTTCCTAGATTGGGAAAAGTCGTTGATGACAGACATAAGCAAAATGCAAATGTTAAGGAAAATACCCAAAAGCTAAAGACTGGGTTTTATTTCTTCGCAAAGATTATTCACTGAATCAATTGGGAGTAAAATTCAATATTTACAAGTAGAAGCTAAATAATGACCGTACAACAATATGATGGTGCGTCAAATTGCTAATGAACCTGAGTTAGATCAATAAAACACCTGTGAAGGTCACCTGAATCCTGACGCGGCAATGTCAACAGTCAAATTCTGAAAGCACGTATTCAAAGACGTGTTCCAAATGTTTGAAAGGAATTCCATCACATCACTGAATTCAAATAATGTTGCAGAAACATTCCAATTTAGAAAAGGTAACCAACTAATTTTATAAATACACTTAATTTGTTAAATGAATTTTAGAGCCGTTAAAATATTATTTACGTTTATGTATTTGTCTTGTTCAACTAGTCTTATTGAGGACGATTCAAGGGCTGAAACTGCTATTTTTTTTTTTTTTAAAAAACGTTGCCCACACTAGGATTTTCTCCTGTGTCGTGGGTGCGTTTACAAACATACAAGTTCACATACACAGTATAGAACCGAGTTTGGTATTTTGGTCAGCCAACCTGTTAAATGTAAACGTAACGTGAGCAAAACATCTTAAAATCGTACTGGAATTTTGCTTGGAACCTTTCCAAAAAACCACAGGAAGGTGACCGTAAGATTTGCCCTAGTGACAAGGTCATCCTTGACAATTGTAACTAGTCGCTACAACTTGTATGTCCTAATAAAACTGTGTCGCAGTTAACCAGCGACTAATCCGTACGATCGTTTCAATAATCACAAAGAACAAAGACTGATAAATAAATAACATTCTATTGTTAACTAATAACAGAATGGCGTGGACAACTTGCGACAAGTTTTTAAAACATATCGCTAACATAGTTCTGATAGGCACTAATGCATTTTAACAACGTTGGCAGGCACAGGAGTTTTTAGGACCTACCACAATTAAGGAAGTCAAATTACGAGTTTTAAACGTTTCAGTAATGGACTGTAGCCATGTAGTATATGTATTACCTAGTTAAACTATGTGTATGATTCACACTGCCCTCTACTGCAATGCAGACTTGACTCATTTCCAGGTGATTATAATTAATTAGTGACGTTCCAAATAAGACCAGAGAACACACGAGCAAAAACTATAATAATGAGCGTATTATATTACATTGAATTTACAATAACGAAGTCGTAGCACAGATAACTGTAAGGCAGGTATTACACAATCATCCTACAAAAGCAGTTGCCTAGGTGACGATGACGTAATCGTTTACTAGGAATAAAATAGAATTGATTAACAAACCGGTCTCTCATTGGCCACAGTTCAATTAAGAACAAATGACCTATTAATATTGACATCTGGTTCGGCTCAATTGATTTGACATCACTTTGATAATTGTCTAATTAATTTAGAGGATAAAAGTTATGTTCGTTTAAATAAATATAATTTAGTTCCACTTAGGTTTGAAGTGAAGACAAACTTCTTTAGAATATCAGGCCAACAGCAAAGTCAGTATGAAGTATAATGCGCATGTAAAATTAACAAAAGTAAAACAATGTAAAGCACACAATATTAACGAAACCGGTGTGGCCTATAAGAATGTAAGTATCATGTATATTTAAACTCGTTTGATCGGGTTTAAAACAAGTATGTTTAAACAGGATTATTTGTCCATGAAAGGAACCTACCAACACTAACATATTACTCATCAACAGAAAAAAACTTGAGAATTAAATATAAACAAAAATTCAAGTTTTAACTTGAAGGCTCTGGGTACACCATTTTATGTGTTATTCTTCACAAAATAGAATTTAAATATTCTGGAACGAATACACGAATTACTCCATTAACGCCCTTTAAATAAAAGCCTTTAAATATATTCTTTTAATCTCGCACATCAAAGGGTTGTTCACTCCGAGCGTATTTAGGACACCAGTTCTCTCTACCACCTTTTAAAATATTGACTTTTTGGAGTTTTAGATACTAAATATTTTACCGTAGGGTAAAGGTTGGTTCAGATTCAAATTAAACAAATTAGCACCTACGCTTTTACTAACTACAGATGCAAATGCAACATGATGATATCATTGGTGTCATTTAACTTAATAGGGACGATATACGGAAAAGTATAATGGAACTTTTCTGGAATTCATGAAGGTGAGAAAACAAAATGGCTGGTTACAGGAACAATACACCAGCTACGAATAGTTTTAGTAGCCTGTGGATTAGTGTGGATGATTTTAATACTGCTAAACATGATTGAAACTACTGTTTTCATGTTTGATATTCTCAGTAGAAAGTAAAAGACACCTGTGCTCGAAACCAGTGCTCAAAACGCGTAGGTAATCTAAACAAATTATCTTTCATGTGGCGTATAGTTGTGTGAAGTTGGTCTGGCGTCTCTCACTCGGCGGGAGAGCAGGCGAATAGCGATGCAGTGGTATAAAGATATGTCGTCTATTTATAACAGACGAGTAATGCAGGCGTGTGGACGCATCACAGAACAACTTGGCTTTTGTCGTGTATCTTGATTTTGAATGTTTTGTATTATACCTGAAGTTATACTACAGAATGCAGATACTACAGAAATCTGCCAGTCATCGTACTCACTGCATTATCTCTCGTCACGTCAAGTCATTGTCCGTTACACTGATAAGAGGAAATAAACTCGTAAACTAAAGTATTGCAAGGACAAACTTTAATAATGAGATCACATACACATGTGTAACTACACAGTTAATAACGAGCTCTCATTATGTGTGAAGTTGCCAATTTCAATAACTGATTACGCAACACACGCAACGAGCGAGATATTTATAGGTGTTTTATAATTAGAGGGGCTACATCACACAGGCTCGGTGGCCGAATAAAATATGGTAAATAAATTTTTACAGAACATTAAACACCAACCTATGTTATACACGAGTTTTAGGAAGTGGTGGTCTAGTTATATCTTGTTAAATTTAATGGGGAGATTGTGGCTAAGTAGTTTGTGAATTAATGAATCTTAACAGTTGTTAGAGTTTTTTTTTTTTTGAGTAAAATATATTCTTTATATTGTATCGTTTTCCAAAATCTTTGAAACAAAATTGTAGCTCCCAAAGGATTGGCCAGGCAAAATGACAAACAGAATTCAAGATCAATTAAAAACTTTTTGTGATCGTAATAAAGAATTATTACTCGTAAGACAAAATGCGACACATTACTGCGTAGTTATACTACCAGTTCTTATGTTTCGATTTAATTGTATTAAAATTTTATTACTTTTAATATTCGACTTATTAATAAAAAAAAATAAGTGGTTACATTTTTTATGCAGTTCTTAATAACACAGGTATATAATACATACAATAATACATATTATTTTTACATATAATAATATGTATTATAATACAATAATACATACAATAATACATACATATAATACATATTATTTTTATGACAATGAAGCACTTTTGTAACTAGTTATCAACATAATATCTTGAATAAGCAAATATTTTGGTACGAGTGTCGGGTAAGAACGTTAAATGTAAGTAAAGCGCTACATATTTGTGATACCTACATAGATTTATTAATCTCCCTGACCACTTAGGTAGCTGTCTTCTTTGAAAGTAACTATAACTTCACATTTCTCAGTTTTTATAATTGGTTATATCATTTAATTTTCATAGTTATTGAGTGTGTAGTAACCTACCCAAACCTACTTGCGTATCTATGCTGAGTTATCTCGAAATAGACGAAATATCCTACTGGCTTTGTTGGCCTTATTGCTTTAAGATCAAAGAACGCGATTTCGAAAGATGTTCCAATGAGAACACATGACGGAAGAATCCGAAAATTTTATAAGTTACATGAAATTAATGTTGATTAAATCCTATACAGCTCAATGGGAGCCCAAAAATCTAATATGAAGATTTCGGCTAATATTGCTACCAACTTACTAGCCCATAATAATAAAGATTGGAGTAAGGGATAAGTCAAATGGTATCATTAACATTCAAATCGGAATTCTTTTTTTCAAGTAAAAATTGGGGCCAGAAAACTTTACCATGTCTAATAACTATATACTCTGTTTTTATATATGTGTTGTCCTCTGTGTTGAATGTGTATACATAAATAAATAAATAACTTTTTTTTTATTTCTTCCAAAAACTGATTGGGCCGAGTCGACACAGCCAGCGGTGCGTACGGACGGTGCATCGAACGCGGTGAGAGCGGGGTCGTTGAACCTCGCGCCATGTGCATTTAGATTTGTACAGTTTTACACCTAATTGCAATTTTGAACTAATTAAATTGCGAATAATGATTGTTCATCAGTTTCTGGTATTTCATGCAACAGCTAAATTGTAGAATTGCATTTGCAATTGTGTGTTTTGATCATAGTATATAATTTTATTATACTAGTTTTGTACCTATTTTTTAAACTACATTTCTAGGTCATTAATTTGCTGGCACACAAGAAGGCTATAAAAATAAAGAAAAAATGGTATCTCTTTGCCTAATCGACTTTAAGCGCAGAGGCAGACGTAATATTCTTCTACATATAAATTAAATCTGCTCCTTTCATTACGACTTTACGATGGTGTGATGAAGGCTGATGTCTCATACTACCTTTTCTTTTATCTTATAAAAGAGCACTCATGTCTCAAATTATGTTTTCGAACAAAGAACACGACTAAGTCTACCTACGTTTTATTCACGATTATTTGAGAAAGATCTCTGAGTAAAACTACTGCTATCATGCATGTATTTGCCTACATTCGATTTTAATCTTTACAAAAATGTCTTAAGAATTAATATTACCTAATTCATTAATAACCTCCCTATTATTGTTATGTTTATGTATAAATTAATTGTAAACTGCAGTCCACAGCAAGAATGCCATGGAATTAGATAAAAATGCAGTGGTACTTAGTTAAATTAACTAACGTACTTTGTCGATCTGTTTACTATGCTTTATGCTAAAGGTCAATAAAGCAATAATTAAGTGAACTAACTTATTAAGTTAGCTTCTGTCTGTCATTGAGCTATTTAACAATGCGATACTTAGTTTTAACGTACCTATTTGCAATTAATATAAAAAGGTAGATTAGGTACTTCGTGGATACTTCTTTCGAATAAGGGTCTGTTTCACAATGTATTTTTAACACATTCCCTGTGGAACATTATAGAATAAATTAATTTTTAAACAAATGTGTATTGATAATTCATTATTGTGTGCAGTGTCGCAGATATTTGCTCATTAATATGAGACACTGGTATGGCTTTGGCTTGAAACTAGAGGAGTTTCTTGTCAAATAGTTAGGTGGTACAATAAATAATTTAGTACCTATATCTCATGAAAGTTATACTAATATTGGTAATCGTCTTTGGAACAATCATAGTATGTCACAGTACCATAATAAGGGGGTAGTTCATGTAGTTATTTACCTTGGTATCTTAATGCATAAAAGAATGTCTTTTGATTTTTGATGCATTATTATTAGGTAGTAAGGTGGTATCATAATACCGAATAGCAACAATGAACACGCAAATGTGTCCGTGTACATGTCTTACTGTATGTAACTTGACAAACAAAAGAGTACCTAAGTAACTACATAATTAGGTAGCTTATGCAATATCGACTCGATTTTGTACATTACAGTTAATAATAATTAATGTAGTCTTGTTTTCCTATCGAAGTAAGACCTTTAATCGAAGTAGGTAGCTCTAAAAGAAGCGAACCTTCTTTAATCATATCCATGTAATGAATGTTTTAGCTTCATATAAGTATACATGTATACATATAGCAGCTGTATAAGTAGGTAGATATATACAATATAAGGGCCGCAATATTCCAGGGTTTACAAGTCCCAGACCCTTCCCAACTGCCCGTACCGGGAGCCCTTTCGTGATACCCCCCCCCCACCCTACTCCTCCCGCGCTTGTAGGACGAAATGTACATAGCTAAGCACTTAGCACAGATACAATACCTACCTACTTTATGAAATACCTAATTTACATTTTCTGCGTATTTTGTACACCAATATGCATTCATCATCTATTCTCATCTGAAGGTCAAGTAGAAATTATAGAAACAAACAGCAATCACAGCAAGTAAAATACTAATAAATTTTCTTGGCATTGATTCGCATTTTACGACATTGATAACATCTTCTGAAGTTGGCTATGAAAAGCAATGAGATTATGGAAAGTAGCCAATGAAGTTTTATTCTCAATAAGTTACCCGGAGCGCAGCACGAAAAAACCGCGCAACTTGCCGGTCAGTTCGAACCGCGTAATTAGTTTTTTAATTAAACAGCGAAATTATCAAAAGATATGAATGAAACTCCTTGTTATTTTCATCGAATATAGCATTATATATTTATTTTTACCTGAAGCTCCTTGTTCTTGTTATCTTTGAGGGATGCTGCTCTGATAATACCAGCTTTCCATCCCCATTCGGAAACTTTATTCACGTTAATTTTTGTCACACCACTCACAGCGAGAAATCGTTTGCCAACTAAATCTTCACGGTACTTATAAGCCATAACGAACTACACAATCACATTATTCACATTAAAAACTACACAAACGTCAAGAAACTCAGCGTTATACGCACCACACGTCACACTCTTCGTTGAGCGAAGGGAAACTACGTGGAAAACACAAGAAACGTTTCTGCGGAACGTACATTTTATCCGACTCAATATAAAACACCTCGCTCTCTACGGGAGGTGTTCTGTTGCAAAGTCATCTACAATCGGTAGTACTTTATCGAAACTTGTTATAAGCCGACCAGAAGAAATAGTCACACGGATGTAGAGAACGATTGTTAAAATTAAGAGCGTCTGAATTTGTTCGTCTTGCATTCTCATTTTACAAGGATGTAGTTTACGTTTTAGTTCTTAACAATATCAATAGAGGGCGGATTTTCATTATTATTTATATTTTTGAACACACTTATTTACCTTGTAGCGTATACAAAAATATGTTGTGTGCTGTATTATGACTATTTCAATAAATATACATTTTTATAGCGATCTAGCTAATTTGTTGAAATAAGTAAATATTATTTTAACTACTTGGCCGGTTCGTAATCTTCAGATAGAAAGAAACAGCAGTAGTGCCAAAAGCGAAAACCACAAACGTGGTACTAACATTAATATTATTCAAATTATTTATATATAGAAAAAATATTTAAAGTGAATACTTATTTTTTTTCAAACATAGATGGCGTTAAACTTAATTGTGTTACATTGTGTATAATTTTAACTCAAGAAATAATATATATAAATAAGCAAGTATATTATGCAACTAAATTTCATCATAAATCTTTTATTAAATTAACTCTTAACTATTATTTTACTACCTATTTTTGTTTCAGACCACACTTTGAAGCCATATTGATTTGGGCGATCACGTGATCAAAACAACTGTCAATTCAATATCATCATGGCGCACTAGACTTTTCATCGGGCGGTTGTGTTTTGCTATGTTTTGTATTGTGATAATTTGAGAGTGAATTTTCATGTGTTACTATTAATATGATATCGTCGATAATTTCTCGACTGGTTATGTAAGTATACATTTTAACTTACCACAGTTGCTATATTTTACGTCGAAAATTATTTTTGACTGCTTACTCCTTTGTTTGAAAAATTAAAAAATATTAATTAATAATTTCCTGCGTCAATTGGTTATTATACAACGACAACAAAAGCTCATTTTGATGAACCTTACTTATTACGACATGTTAAATAACAATTTGTTCACGTTCACCGTTTAAAATTGAATCGTCATCAAGCATATTGCTTGTTTTATTTTTTCTTTAGTTTCCGTCGAAATAATAACAAAAGGAAGTGTTACATGGCTCGAAATATAATCTGATTGATTACATTGTCTGTGGTTTTCTCTATATTCGTCAATAACTTTTATTTCCGAGGTGATTTCATTCTACACAAAATGTGTAAAACGTAATTCCATCATTCATGTTGCACAGATTGTTCCAACGAACTGATACTTTAAAAACAATACGCAACAAGAAAATAACATTAAATATTACCTCACTTGATTCGTCCTTGCCTTTTTGTTGACCTTCTGACCTATTCTTATAGGTCAAATCATTCAGGTCCTATTATAAAACAAAATACAATGCCAGCAATTTATTATACCTATATGAGTTTCGTTTACAAACCTACTTTAATAATGCTACACCTTTTAGTTTTATATCTGATTATATGAACACAAAATGTAGTTAATTCTAATCAGTCCCAATATCAGTAATTTTAGAAATGATTGGAGAAGTTGATGTTTTTTTGATGCTATTTTCTTGCAATCATATTTCCTAGTGTAATTCAAAAGAGATATGAAATGGATATGTGAGTTGAACTTAGGATATTTAAAAAATTAAATGGTGATCAGTACTAATTTAAATGTCTATTAGTTAAATAAATTATGGCGCTACTATTATTATTGAATAGTAGTTTTAATAATGCTTCATTCATCACTGTAAGTTTATTCAAAATAGAAATGAGTGGTCTTAACTTATTTCTCTTATCATCATCCTCTGCTCTGACAGGTCTCATTGATTGTATAATAATTTAATTCCCAAAAGGTTATAAGTAGAGGTGCACATTAATAATGTCATTTTAATAAACTTTTACTTTTATCCAGTTATGTTAAAAGGCTCATGTAATAGGCGTAAGGCCTTTCATTTGATTTGGCATTGTATAGCTGTCCAATATGTACAATTCAATATTTACTGGATATACTTATTTATTAGTTAAGTTATGATGTTTTTATGGGAACTGAAATAGAGTCCAATAACCAAGCAATGGAATAACTGACACCATGTTGCCTTTTTATTACAATTCTGTATACTAAAATACAAAATTAAGTGTTATGTTACAGAATGCCCACTTTGTAATCAGCAATTATTGTTTGAGGTGTAAATCAATTTAAATACAATCACCAAACCATAGTAATGTTGTCGCGGAGAACCTAACGGGTAACCGGGGCTCCGGCTCGACGTGCAGGAGAAGGAACGGGGTGGTTTTTAGTCAGTAAGAGTCTGACACTCCCTCCCGCCTCACCCAGGCGGGAGAAGTCATTCGATGATTTTCCCCCCTTAAAAAAAAAAAAACCATAGTAATGTTATCAAAACCAAACATTAGCTTCTACTCTCTAAATCCTTAGGTAAACCAGCTATGCTTCTTGTAATAGCTATTGTTGTAGACACTTGATTCATACCGTTTAAAAGTAGAATTATTTCACATTAGCTATTTGGCTAATCAAGTATTTTTATTACCTTTGGATTGCAAGTTAGCGAGTGAAACTAACATTTCAGATCAAGAATTTGTGAATCACAGTTTTACTAACTGCTCACTCCGCTAGAGTACAGTTTAATATGGTAAGAGGTCACAAGCGTGATTGGACCCACAAGCAGTCTCTTATTATTTTTATTCTTATTCTTAGTTCTGGGTTAGAGAGAATAGTAAAACATGTTCTTTGTATGGTTTTTGGGGCATCTATAACAGGCGAAAATTGGATCTTACATTTAGTTATGCACCCCTGCCTAAAAAAAAGCACATAGCGAGAGCATTGTGGGTCGAGTGGTTATAAAATACAATAACAACAGTTAGCAATTGTTTGAATGTTCAAATTAGCTGTCAGTGTAGAGTATAGTTCAATACTGGCAATGTTCCAATAATCTTGATTTTAGGAGCGCCAGCTATCCCAAAATTTGGCAACACTTTAAGACTTGTGTTCGTCTTTTATCATTCTTTTCACCTTCAGACGTAAACTAGCTTGCTTAAAGAATAGTTGTGTCTCCTGGATCAAGTTCCAATTTCATCAGTTCAGATATTTTGAGATTATTTACTCATTTGGGTACAAGTTGAGTACATTTGTAACTGAACACGTGGTGACGCATTAAACAAAGAAAAGTTAAGCTTCGTTGCGGAATTCGTCACTAGGGTATCCCAGTGCACTGCCGGGTGCTATTTTCGGCTAAGCTCGGCCGTTCGCCTCTGGTGCAGCGAAGAGAAGATTTAGTCTGTGGCATTCACGGCTTGCGTCCGCGTCGCTGTTCTATGTAACAAGTGAAGTGCGTTGACACCTAACTGTAGAGTGATTCATTTATCGACATTCGGTCTTGAGTTATTAGTGTCTGTTCCGAGTGCGCTCAATCTGTTGACTGTTCGCGCTGTCAGGTCGTATACCTTGACTGCGCCACGTTATGTGCTTATTAAGAGCTGTTGTCTTACCTTTTTAGGAACAGCCTCGGCTGAATTACGCGTACCTTTACCCAGTTTTGCTGGTGACATATTTTTTGTACATAATATTTAAATGTCTTCGCGTACGAAACTTGATATAAGAATAACTATTTATTACGAGAATCATGTTGTTGTGGTTTATATTTAACTAACGGTATGTAAATGCTAAATTAACTTGAATGTAAGTTCCTGTAAATATAGTAATGAGTTGTACCCTGTGTTTATTTTCGAAAGCCTTGCGACATGTTTGTAATGCGACACGGCAAGTAACATAAGAGAGCACGAAATCCTTCAGAAACAGGATAATGTTCCCTTTTCTATTTTACAACTGGTTTGGAGCCCTAGCTTTACGGTGCAATATGTTTGAAATTTTGTTAATAACATCTCAATGTAATTTTACATACTGAATGAGTGAAGCATACAGTTCATACAGATAGTAAATGGGTTACTGTACCAAAATAACTGTGGCATAATTTACTCGACTTACTTTTGCCGATCGGTCGTCTAGCACTAGCACCTTGTACAACATTTCAATAAAACAGTATAAAGTAAATATTTATCAAATAAAAACCGCCTGTGTACCTGCTTACCAAGTTACGTGTTTTGATATAAATTACCTACAAACTAGAATTGTTAATGTGTAACGCAATTTAGTAGCTATCAACTAGGTATTTTGATACATGTTTAGTTTAATATTCACTCACTGATTTTTAGATTAAAAGTATTTTTCGAGTTACATTCTAGCTAAATCATGTGGGTAGTTTCTATCTTACCACATTTGACAACCATCTGATCTCAACAGACAAAGATTTCTTACCATTTATAGAATTGACATTGTCCATTTTTTATGTCTCTGCAAACCACGAAAGGCCATATTTGGCGGTTTTGTACTGAATATTTGAATATTAAAAGTCATTCATTCAGATTCTATAGAATTCGTGGTAATAAAGTACTGCTAGAGGAGTGTTTTCAACAAACGCCGAAGTAGGTACTTGCTTAGTAGCTACCTAATTTAAAATTGTAATGAACCAATGGCACGCTTGACCGATTCTTACAATATACAGGAAGTTTACATATCGCTAGGGCCATTTACGCAAACTTGTATATGGTTGGATATAATTTGATAAGATGCAAAGACAGTATTACGATGAGTGTTTACATAGTGAGATCTCAATGATGACGTAAAGCGACTGAAATGCACATAAAGAACGAAACGATCCATCTGCTTGTCTAAATACTACGTTTTCAGAGACATGGTTTATTGTGTATTTGTTTATAATGGTAATAGGGAAAATTCTAAAATTAAAACGATTTCATCTAGGTCACGTTGCACGTGGCATGTTTTCAACTGTATATATCCATAGAGAAATGAAATCCAAGAGCAAAAGAAAACACAACTGAATAGAGAGATCTCTCTCTGCTTAGGGCTATTCCACTACAAATTGCTACAATTTTTAATGCAAAAAATAAGAATACGTTATGTTCTAAATGATTTCCAAACAATGAATGAAAAAGCAATACCCGTTATCCAATACGCCTAATCATAACCCACTCCGGCCACGCTCAACTGACTGTTACATCGACCCTGAAGAACATACTGATGTGCACGATACGATGGGCATGCGCACACTCCTTATTTAGTCCACCAATAGCCGCTCACGATCGATAGAAATGATCATGCCGTTTCATTATCGGTATAACAGGATGCATTCCAATAAAACGTGATTTGAATATGGGAAGCTAGAAACCGGTTTCCATAAAATAACCATAGGCCGGAATCAAAACAACCTGCTCCGATGTTTTAAAGACTTCTAAAACCAGATGTTTATTTCGTTCTGAAATCAAATTATACAGGTCTATCCGATAACTAAATATCCACGACAAAGAAGTTCGGTATAATGATTCATAACTCATTTATAAGAATAGATAACCTTTTGTGTAAAGCCCACAAGGGTATAATTTGTTCTGCGATGCACAGCACAATGCAAAATACAAGTTACAAGTAGATACGATATAGCCTTGCAAACTCAACGTAGGGTTGCTAAACGTTGATGTGTAGTGCTGATTGGATTAATAGTAGTGTGTTTTTACGCTTTACTTATGCTGTAGCTGTAGCATGTGTATTGTGTATGCCAACCCTGAAGTTAAAACTGAACAAAGGTTTCTAACTAATATCGCGTGAGATGTTCGGATGCACCACTCGATATTAGAGGTTCTTGACCTATATGCGTGGTGTTTATTAATGTAACTAATAATGTTTGTTAATATTTAACATAGTGAACATAACATAACATCACGCCTTTTATCCCCGAAGGGGTAGGCAGAGGTGCACACAGAAGTAACACCCACTTTTCACTATTTATGTTATGAGTCCCATGTTATAGGGGGTAAGCCTATTGCCATATACCGGGCACATTTCTAGACTCCGTGCTACTACTGAGGATTTTTTTAAAAACCCAGTAATACTTTGCCCGACCCGGGAATCGAACCCGACACCCCCTTGCCCGGCAGTCGCACTTGCGACCACTCGGCCAACGAGGCAGTTTAACATAGTGACTATTCATCAAAAATGTTTAAAAATTAAAACTTATACTAATTTCGATCGAATAATTTTATTCGAATTTCTATAAAAGGTATAATGCCATTATAGATAACTTCTATTACTTAAATAAAGTACTTTATTTCACTTCGTTCACTTTATTCTCAGAATTCAAAGATTGAACTAAATATTTCGACATTCAGGAAACAAATTGGTAGTCGATTTTCACAGTTGATCGAATGTAACGCATCATTCGTTTGTTGCATTTGTGTAGTAATTTCTAGTAATGCTCCCGGATCTAATTTGTAAATCGATTTTTGTGAAACGAATCTTATTAAATTTGGTTAGTCTTTTTGGGATAGGCCAAGATCGCCCGATCAAGCGAAATAATTGAATGTTGCGCAACACAACTTTCTGAGCGAATAAATTGTAAGGTCACTAGGTCTCCTGTGGACATTGAATTTACTTCAATACCAAGTTCTTAAACAGTTTTATTATTCATCTTGAAAAGTAGAACCTTTTCAGATGACTTTATTAGCTTCTTAGATAGGTCATTGAATCCGAATTCGGTTCGATTACCTACTCCAGTTCCCATATATCCAATATACATATTTTTTACGCCTACGTGCTCTTATGCGAGGTTCGTAAAACGGAATATGAACTTTTGCTTTACAACACAGCGAGTTGGCTTTTGCAGTTCTCTTCGGAAGGGCATGGCCGTACAATACACATGCTTTGGCAACAGCTACAGTTTTAGACCAAATGGGTCGAGTTTCTTGCCTATTTTATTTTAGGACGTTATTAGGGAGTTGTGAAACTGTACCATGTGCGTGCGTGTTCGTTTCGCACGCATGATGATCTAGTTTTATCCACATTTAGTGTTCCACTTCGCCTGATACGAAACAGATACATTCCTTGTACATTTCCGATTTTGAAATAATACAAATGCATTCAGGCTGCGGTGAATGGAAACTTGAATAAATTGTCGTTTGATCAATACAAAAGAGACGTTATTATTAAATATTACCTGTTATTTAAACAATTGACAATTATGGTATAAGCATACACACCATTTTTAAGAATAATTTATGAAGACATTAAAATTTTGCATAACACATGTGATTTATGAATATCATTATTCCGTCAATGGTAACATAGCTTCAGCTTCCCTCACGTGGGTGGATTTTCTGAAGAATGACATCACACGATTACTTAAATGGATGTTCATTGTTGTACTCAATGAGTGTTGCGAAACTTGCATTATTTTGTCTTTCTTCAGTACAACAATTTTTGTACCTGGTGACTCGTAATTTTTAAACCATTTACGAGTCACCAGGTTTATTATTTATCAAACCAGTGCCTAAAGTGACATTGTTTTGTCTATTACCGATAGGGAAAATTATCTAATCTCATTCTCAATTGACAACTAATCTAACTAGTTACTAGAGGGTACAAATGGTGCACCGTGGACCAGTTTTTTTTATCTTAATAGCCGTAGATAGTGTATGGAAGGGAAACAACTTTAATATTCTACATGCCCTTTGTGATAATATAAAACACAGTACTGATTGTTGGTCCAGACTATACTTGGACATATCCGCAGGTAGATGTAGACCTATCCACGTATACACAATATGGCAGTCGAGTGCAATAGTGTTTATTTTTAAAGTCGTCCAGTGTAATAGGAATCTTGATATGCTATCGGTCTAAGCTGTAAGACTAGCAGGGTGGCTCATATTAAACTGGCGGGGATTCCTAGCCATCTTCCATTTATTATTCATTTGGACCGTCCACGCTTGCATTGCTCGCTTCCGTTGTGCTGTCGTTGTAGCCTGAATGCTCTCATATTACATTATGCCTGCTATATCATGATACTAGTTCCTCGCGCATTGACTGAAATTAATACCTCTAATACTATCAGTGCCTACTTTCAGTAAGCACTAACTCGTTAAAATTTCACGCACTCTTGCACATAACTGGTTAGTGAGCAAGTAGTATACTGTACGATCTAAAATTCAACAATGTTTGAACGGCCAAATGGCGAACTGCAGACAAGTGAAGCATTTTTATTCAGTTATTAATTTGTTGCATGATGGTCGTTCGTATTTGTTTAACATTTTACTACTGGCCGTGGCACATCTAAACCTTGCAAATCGCCCACACGCTTTGTACGTTTTGTACCGTTTACCAATTACAATGAGATAGGCACCTATCATAATTACAATCAGTTGAACTAACCAATTCAGTTACTTAACAGTATTTGTTCAGTTAGGTGTTTTGAACGCAGCCATACTTATAAAAAGTAAGAAACCTTTTTTTATCGAAGGTCGTGCTTGTATACCTTTTTGGTGACTATAACTTTCAATCTAAACACCAGTATACACGGCCTTACTGTGCACTGAGCACGTTGGTATTGATTTACAAGGTAGCTAACAACTCGCCAATCACGCAGAGACAGATCTTTATTCAATCAGTCTCTGCTCTGCGATTCATCTAGAGCGTGGTCTTTAATATTAATGTGTAGTGCACTCGGACAGACACACATAACACTTAACAAAAGATAAACACTAAACAGTGAATGGATAAATATGTGTTGCTAGAAAACAAATGACGTGGATACCGTATCCATGGCGGTGGGTCGCGCGACCGGTAACCGTGACGACAGTTCTCGCCTGCCGCCACTGAGCCTCGGACTGTCCAGCGTCCGATTCATTGTCAACAAACTCGAAGCGGAATACGCACGTGTTACAGCGGCCGACACTTTCGAATCCTGCCAAGAACTTGTCAAATACGACCCGAACATCGACGAGGGCTACGACGATTACGATGACTCTCTTCTCGGTCAACCGAGAGGACAAGTCTGGAATCGCTTCGTAACGAACCTAGGATTGGCTCTGAGCAAATGCATTCCTAGTGTCTCGTTTGGGAACTTTGGCCTGTTCGCTATAACGACAGGATTCTTCGCACCGAAAATGATCACTTATCTAGTGGTGTATCCGTTTTGCAGATTGGTTTTCGGGACCCTCTACCCGGCTTATGCATCATATAAAGCTGTCCGGACGAAGAACTTAAAAGAATACGTAAGTACAGTTATACTTTTTTTCTTTTCTCAATAACAGCCCATTTTCTGTGCCCCATTTTCAGTGACGCTTAAACCATTAGGATACAATTGAGTAACATTACTGTCTATAAGCTTGAAACGGCAAGTAATTGTCAAACGACGAATTACCATTCGTCGAGAGTCAATTTGGCGTTGAAATGAAAAAATGTGTAATTCGCTGTAAATGGTTCAGTAAAGTACGATGGCGACCTTGTTATGGGCGTTCGCTCGTGTTTGAAACGCTTCGGTTCCCACTCTGTCCTTTACCTTGTTCCCGGCTTCCTATGACTAATTACTAGCCGCCACCGCGCCGGTAGCTCAACCCAGCTCGCGATTATTGTTTTATAAACAATGCCCAGAATAATAGAGTGCCATGATCTATGAATATTTGGTTGCTGATGTCAGGCTTGGTGCAATGGTTTTTTTGCAATTAGTTACTTAGTATATACATACACTTTTTCTATGAATACCACTTTATTAATAGGTATGCACCTACAACAAATTATTATTAATACTCCATTTTCCTTATTATTGAAATAGTGTTGCTCGGTTTTGTCGTTCTAATAACCGTTTTGAAATACGACAGTCGGTTTGCTTTCCGTCACCTTGGAAACCGATTTAATTGACTAGGGTTCGCTAATACAATGTACCTCTAAGTACCTACATAAGCACCAGTATAAGCTATTATTTTCACCTCTCCTATTCACATTGAATCTACCAACCAGTTATCCTGTTTGGAAGCTGTATAAATATTTTAGTCCTCGTTTTAAAATAGGTATATTAATTAAATCTTTCTTTAGTTAGGGTTGTCTGTTTCCGGAGGACACGGAGAGTGGAACTATTATTATACTGACATATCCCCTGGAAGTTTTGAATTCCTAGTGAAGAATTTATCAACATCTCAAATGTTTTTGTCAATTTCAGGTAAAATGGATGATGTATTGGATAGTGTTCGCTTTATTCACTTGCACGGAGACGTTCACGGACGTGTTCCTGTCATGGTTCCCCTTCTATTACGAGGTGAAGATAGTCCTGGTATTGTGGCTGTTGTCTCCAGCCACCAAGGGCTCCTCCATACTGTACAGGAAGTTCGTGCACCCGGCACTCTGCAGGCGGGAACAAGTAAGTAACAATAATACTATTTTGGTCCTAAAAGTTTTTAGTCCTATGCTATTTTGAAATCCTTAGTCTCCAACAGGATACAGTCATTAAGGTCATTAGTATAATCAATGATAATGGATATAGATTTAAATTAAATGTGGCAATTAGCAGTTCAGACAAGTTAAACAAAATCGACGTTGATACATTTTCACAATAGTATAATACGAGTCGACTTTTAGCCTTTTGTCCTGGGTTTTTCCGTCAATAATCGATACGTAAGTCTAGCGTCTATAAGTACGTAGTCATAAAGGTAATCATCATAGTACGATTATACGATGTTGATAGTAAACAAACAAATCTATTGTTTACTCATACATCTTGTTTTAATTAGAAAACCTTTTGTATTCACAATGATACAATGCGACTAAACGCATTAGAATAGTTACTTAATACATAGAAAATGTTGCTTAGTTACGGAAACCTTGAGCTTTTAATTTCCGAGTACTATAAACGTTTTAATACAAAAGGTAGTAAGGCTATGCGAACCATAACTATAATTTTGACTAGCTACGTTTCGAAATAGATATGCGGAAACTCATAACTGTAGCAAATAACTGAGATGCATTAAAAATTCATTGCGTAGGCGCGTGAAATGGGCATTATGAAATCCTTGACTCGTACCAACTGTTGTTATACAAAGAAATTGGGATTATTTAGAGTTGATTTGGATTTAGAGTTGATTTATTTAGGTAGACCGCATCATCGCTTACCACCAGGCGAGATAGTGGTCAAATGTCGCCCCATCAAATATAAAAAAAACTACTAAGTACAAAGTTGTCGGAATAAGTCGCTTTCTTTGATATCTTAGTTTGTTCATATCATGACTTGTCTAAAACATCATTTAAGGGAAAGAAATTCACACTTCCAATAGGTAGTGTCATTGTATTGTAATTTTACTTTAAATGCAAAATTGTAATTTTCCAGGAAATAGATGAGTACATAGCGAAGGCCAAAGATCAGGGTTACCACACAGTGCTCAATTTGGGCACTAAAGGTGTCAACTATGCGACCACAGTTATTATGCAGACCGCCATAAAAGTAAGTTTCGACAACCTTGTAATAACCATTGTGGCATGCTTAGTTTAATAACGACGTGCTCTCATTATAAGATCTGTAGATAAACAAGACGTTTATACTTCCGGCAGTTCTTTAATGAGCCAAATAAGGGTGTCGGTGGGCTTTAACCCTTAACAAAAATACACAAGTACAAGTGTTATTTAGTTATTTAACTTTGTGTTGTTTTCATACCACTTAAAAGTTGTCACAGAACAATTAGGTTTATCAAAGCTACAGTGTGGCATGTTTGATTACAGTGTGTATAATGTAAATAAGCTAGCTAAACATTGATTTACACCCACGGTGCTGATTTGCACACAGCTTTATGTGTTTTTTTTTCAAATTAGCCTTATCGCACTTAGCAAGCTAGCCATCCAGTAGACACCAGTCATCGGGCATGACCACATCATGACCACGTAATATCTCAACTTTCACATCAATTAGCCCAAACCACATAGCCGCTTTGTTTAATTTCGTCTTTTTTAATTTTATTAACACGCTTTTTTAATTTCTCCCCTTCCACCCCCATCTTTTCCAAATATCCTTTCCATTGCTGCTTCACGCAGAACTTCAATCTGCCGAGTCCCGAGCAAGATAGAGATGCGCGTGCTAGACAAGCGATAAGAGGCCGTGACGTCCCCGACGGTGGCTACCAGAATACCTACGAAGACTTAGAGTACCAGCGTTCAGATTTACCTGGTATTGTGGAGATAGTTGAGCTAGATCGTGACGATGAGCCACAGGACTATCGGATGGCAGCTGGGGATGATCATGATCCAGACTACGAACCTGAAGACACGGCGGCGCGGAGTCGAGGCAACGTCGTTCGTAAACGTAAAGTTGTCAAAGAGAAACGACCTCGGAGCAAGTCCCGAGGTCGCCGCACCAGGTCCCAGACGGCCGTAGATAAAGAAAACAATGAAATTATGGTCGAATGAATAACGAGTGCGAACGAAGCTCAACTGTGATGTTTAGATAGTTTTAGACAACGATTTTGGTGACCCGTTGTTTTTAAAGTATCAAGTGTATCACAATATTTTTTTAGTTCGAATAGTTACGAAATTTCAAATTAGCGGTTGCCGTGGCCGCGGTATTGGGCATTACTTTGGTTTACACGTGTATTTGTCAATAAGAAAGTCTGATGTGGATTGTATAATGAATCTGGCAATGTATCGCTGCTTCGCATTTTCCACAAGTTCTATGAAATTGTTTTGATTTTCCTACTACAACGGACTGAAAAATAGACGTAATTTTATTGCTCCGGATTAGTTTCGTGATTCGGTAAGATATTTTATCGCTACCACATCCGACATAGTAGGAAAATATCTTTAGGCTATTGACTCATGTTGATAATCTGGATGACGAATTTTAGTAGCACCGCCCGCGCCAATACCCTGATAAACATATCATATCCTTAGATGTTAAATAAAAATAAATGCTAGATATGTGAGCTTTACTACCAAAAGATTTCGAGATCTTGATAAATGTCTAGTTACTACTATTTTTATCGTTTTTACCACGAGGCTATGCTGGACAAAAGCCTCTCATATTGATTCTGAGATAAATAAGGTCCATATATTTTTTTATCAAGTTTCTTATTTTGTTGATGATTTCTAACGAAACATATTAAACCAAAGTATCTTCGTGCCACTGTTTATACGCCATTTTGTATTCACTATTTTATTGTAATATTCGTTTTTTTCTTCTTACTTTTTGAAATTGTCGAATATTTGTAATTTTAGCTTAAATTAGAGATTAGTACAATTTACACAAAAAATGCATTTCAATGAACAATGCAACGCGTCTCACTGTGTTTTTAATGATTTTTGTTATATTTTTTTTTTGCTTTAAATTATCTGTTTCTAAACTGTCCAGCACAAACTCATAGACAATTCAGCATATTTAATGTTATATTTACATCGCATGACGTTTATAGTTAATTATATGACTAGTTTATATTTGCAAAGATGTAACAAACATGGCTTTGGCAAGTTACATGAAGTTTTAAAAATAAACTGATATGTAGTTGAATTATTTACAGGTATAGTTTCTAATGCTCATTGCTAGTACTTCATCCGACTTTACAACTCCGTAAACTTGTCTGCATGAGTGTTACACCTAGAAATAACCTATTTGTAAAGAACGCATGTGTTGTGAAACCACCAATGTTGTGTATTGTGTTACTTAGATTTAGTTGTGTGACTGATTTAGTTTAATAATCAATGATTTCTCAATAAATAAATATCATAGTGTCCTAGCCATCGTTTATTATTGTTTAAAGCGTAAAATATCATCGCTTCAATAAAAATTATGGTAGCATGCGCTTTGCCTCACAAAGCTTTGTGTAACAGAAAGTACTGCTGATTTCATGTAAGTATTTATTTTTGTAATATTTTTTTCTCAACTATAATCTTTGCAGTAGAGCTTACAGTTCAAATCACGTCCATCATCCAAATGACGCTATTAAATTCGCCTTTGAGAAACCAAATAGCAATATTTATTTGCAAACAAGTATTATGAATTATTTTACAGCAGGCGCATCAATAATTTCAAAACTATTTTTCCTGTAATATTCATTCAAACTATCTGTACTATAGACTAGGCTATATCTATCTATTGTAAATATGTGGATATAATTCCTCAGGGTGGAGGCGGGCTAGTACAGCAAATACGCAAGAGCTACAGCCTGTCGGACCTGACGGAGTGCGAGCCGCGTGAGGAGAGAGGAAGCGATGAAGCCGATGATGTGCTCGCCGAGCCCAGACTGTTACGACGAGGTGGTAAAAGGTGAAATATCATTTTTAAATGATTGTTTTATACAAATCTTAAAGTAGAAAGAAATAGTTGATTGGATCCAGCTAGTTTTTTTTTTATGGAATAGGAGGCAAACGAGCAGACGGATCACCTGATGGTAAGCGATCAGCGCCGCCCATGGATACCCGCAACACCAGAAGAGTCACAGGTGCGTTGCCGGCCCTTTAAAAAGGAGTACGCTCTTTTCTTAAAGGTTTGAAGGTCGTATCGGTTCGGAAATACCGCCGACGACAGATCATTCCACAGTTTTGCTGTGCGAGGCAGGAAGCTACGTGAGAACCGCACAATTGTGGCCTGCCAACCATCTATATGATGGGGATGCATATGCTGTCGTGAGGGTCGATGGCGAAAAGATGCGGCAGGTATCAGGTCAAACAATAGTTAGTTAATAGCTAGTTATTTGGTTTTAAGTAATTTCACTGTTACTGAAACTGGTTTACAATAAATAATTTAGTGCTGAATGATAAAAAGACAAAATGCATTAGATTTGTTTTGCCAAACGTTAAAAATAACGAATGTGACATATTACTGAATAGTGAGAAATTGGAATTTGTAAAAGAGACTATTTTCCTGGGAATTACTGTAGACGACAAATTACAATGGGGTCCTCATATTACATCTCTAGCGGGACGATTAAGCTCTGCAGCTTATGCTGTCTGGAAAATCCGTCAGTTAACCGATATAGACACGGCAAGACTGGTGTACTTCAGTTACTTCCATAGCATCATGTCGTATGGCATTCTGCTGTGGGGACACGCTGCTGACATTGAGTCTATCTTTGTCTTGCAGAAGCGCGCCGTCAGAGCTATATACAACCTAGGTCGTCGTGAATCTCTCAGAGAAAGGTTTAGGGAGATCAATATTATGACCGTTACATGTCAATTTATTTATGGAAAAACCTACATTTATTTAGTAAAGTGTCTGACAGACACAATTATGAAACTAGACATAAGAATAGATTAAGTCCGCCGTTTTTTAGATTGTCAAAAGTACATAAGTCGTTCATGGGAATCGGTGTTAAATGTTATAACAAAATCCCCCAAGAAATACTGCATCTAAATGAAAGAAAATTTAAACTATGTATTAAAAAAACGTTATGTACACAAGCATACTACAAACTAAATGATTATATAGAGGATAAAGGTGCTTGGAGGCAGGCTGGTCCGGCTCCGCAGGATAATACATGAAACACAGTGATGTTCAATGAATTCTATTTGTGTAATAATATAATCATGCTGCTTAAATATTTGTACCTCTATAGTTTAAAACTTTGCACAATTTATTGTAAATGTGAGAGCCCTGTAATTAATTAAATCAAATTAGACTAGTAGATTGCATTTATGTCAGCTTGGAGTTGTCATGCTCACTCAAAGATCTCGTTGGCGGTGGCACGTGCATTGGATCGCTCGATTCCCTACAAAATGGTTGAGTTGGGCGGTGCTAGGTTTCGCCAAATGTTCGTGAACGGGCACCGTCGATTGGAACTGGTCAGCTCCAGACTGTATCATTTTATTTTATTATCCTCAAGGTTATTTTCTTTTTCAGTCTTTCTGACTGGATTTAGGTGTTGCATTGTTCTCACATAATCGAACCAATAAAACTATGTAACTAGAGAATTGTATTGAAAACCTGATAGAAAAAGAGTAACCTATGGAGTTTCTTGCTCGTTCTTCTCCATAGGAATCTACGCCTTGGAATGAGCAACTAGCTTCACTTATAAATTTTTTTTTGTTTGACTTTCAAAAGTGCCATCCTGGTCTAATTGAAATAAATGATTTTGACTTTGACTTTGACTTTGACTGGGTTTTAAATAAATTCTCAGTAGTAGTACGGAGTCACAAATTGTGCCCGGTATATGGCAATAGGCTCACCCCCTATTACATGGGACTCATAACATAAATAGTGAAAAGTGGGTGTTACATTGTACAGTGACATACCAGACCAAATTAGGGACCTCGGAGTTTGGTTTGATAAAAGGTTGACTTTCCTCCCTCACCTCACAAACCACCTACATGACAGACCAAATTAGGGACCTCGGAGTTTGGTTTGATAAAAGGTTGACTTTCCTCCCTCACCTCACAAACCACCTACATGACAGACCAAATTAGGGACCTCGGAGTTTGGTTTGATAAAAGGTTGACTTTCCTCCCTCACCTGGAAAACATTGTGGGGAGATCTTCCCGAATGTTGAGTTTCGTGATAAGAAACTGTAAAGTCTTTCGCGATGTTGGGCTGAAAATCATGCTGTATAATAGTCTTGTGCGAAGTATCTTAGATTATTGCAGTGTAGTGTGGAGACCACATTATGCGGTACATTCCCTTCGATTAGAACGCATTCAGAAGAGGTTCTTATGGCATTTGTTACGCAGGGAGAACAAGATAGACAAAAAATCTTCTTACTTGAACAAACTGTCACATTTCGGGATGGTCTCTTTATCTGATCGCAGAGAACTCTCCGATTGTATCTTTATGTATAAGATTTTAAACAATGGTGTAGACTGTCCACAGCTCTTGAGCAAGGTAAATTATAGAGTTCCTTTTTGTTACCCTCGTAAACAGATAACCCCTTTATACCCACCGCGTCGTAGAACAGTGCTTGGTGCAAACTCACCCATACCACGTCTGAGTCACGCCCTGAATAAATACTCTGATTCCACAGATGTTCACTTGGACTCGCTTGGTCGGTTCCGTTCCAGCGTGCATAAATGCATATTATCCAATCTACACAGATAGTGGATTATGTACCTATATGGTTTAGTATTTTGTGTTAGAACTAGATTTAAGGATAGTAATTAAGAACTTTTTTTTTATATACACATATTTGCACCAGTAAATGTTGTGGTTACCTGTAATTGTTTGTTACACATAGGCTCATTCCTCTTTGCTTGCTTGTATTATGCTTACTGTAGTTGTGTAATCAAATGTTGGTAACTCTTAATAAATAAATAAATAAATAAGACATTAAATAATGCTCTGCCTTTCCCCTTCATGCATGAAGAGATTGATGATTGGAGATGAAGCGAAAAGCAGAATGATTGTGATAGATTAATTAATGAACAACAGGTGGCGCGTCTCTTTGCTCTGCGGGGTTATTAGGACGTCTTAAAGCCAGAATGGTTCCATTGAGGGAAAGAAACAGCTATATAAGTCGTCTAGCGAGATCTCGTTCCCTCAGCGGAACCACTCTGGCTTTAAGACGTCATAATAACCCCGCAGAACAAAGAAAGAGACGCGCCAAACCGCTTCAATTTATCTGCATACCCTAGATAGTGGCCTGATGATAATTTTGTAGGTTCCTTTTCAGAACTTTATATGGCACTTAATACCAAGCGTGAACAACCCGTCTCGACTCTGTATGAAATCATACAATACGACGATCAATCGACAAAATGTATATTTAATTGTTTGATTTGTTTACAGTGGTTTCTCCACCCGTCGCAGCGCTTCGGAGTCGAACAGTCGTTCTCCTATGTATTTCCCCGAGGTCGATGTTGACGTGAGACCTCGACCTAGAGCTGACGAACCAGATTTCAGGTGACATTATTATTTTATTTATTGGTTGGTGTCCTGACAAACTTAATAAGGCATACTCTACACTACACTAACATTTTGAAAGGAATTCTTCTCAGTCGTTGATTTGACGTAGTGGTAATGGTATCAATTAGAAACAGTTTTGTTATACAACACTATTTTAATTGGTTTATCGTGCTGTGTTTTCACCGATTCGATATTCATATTCGTAAGGGCCTAGTTGGCCTCTGGAGTTGAAAATAGTTTTATCTTGTTACTTTATTATTAAAATATTGTTTTTTCTTACAGTCACATAAAGTCAACAGAGGACATAAGCTCGGGGTACTCAAGTGCGGACAATAGTGCATCACTGACTCGTACGGCGTCGCTCGGCGCCGGCGCACGCGCACGCGGCCGTACTACACGTACTACCGTCACTACTATCAAACGACCACAAGCTGCCGAGGTCTGGTAACACCGATACTATAATATTACTCTGCTTGAGCGTAGTTACTGGGACCTGTTAATTTAATTTTGTCATAGAGTATAGTCAGTGAAGCGAGCAAAACGTTTGGCCTACCAAAAGCTTTGACTGTAGACGGAAAACTGTTGAAGACAAAATGTCATCTAATGGGTCTCCTATGTTGTGCTCTTTGTCGTATAATGTGTTAGACTGCTACTTCATTAAATTTTCACAGCCTTCTACGTCCTGCGCATATAGCACACCCAGATCGGAACAATTGATGCAGGGAATAGATTTCCTTATTATAAAAGTAAACTTTAAACCGATGCAGTAAGGTTTTAAGTCGGAAATCTTGAGCATCAATCTCGTTTCATTGACTTCTAAATACCAATAACTACGCTCATGCGCCAAGACAAGAATTGCATAAGCTACAGAAACTTCACTTGGTATAAACATTCGATTATGGTTAAATTATATTCGTCGGCTTTGTGTGTCTTGAAAATCAAATATTTAATTAAGTCTCTGTATAGTATGTAATCTATGGTCTGGTCCTTGTTCAAGACATGTTTCTTTACAATTTGAATGCCGGTTTCAATAATTTAAAAACTATACAAGGAGATCACTAAGCTTGTGTTCTTTGTAAAAGTTATGTATATCATGCTTTAATTTTCGTTCAATTTTGACATTTTATTGAGTCAGATATGTTTAATTTAGATTAAGTAATTTGGTTATTTAGGCTTATCGTTAAGAACATAAAAATCAAGGACTGTGTTGTCGTTAATGAAATTGTTACGGTCTACTTATTTTGTTGAAACTGGCATTTAACATACGACAATGCAAAATATGTTCAATGCAAACGCACAAAAATTAAAGTACCTGATATTTTTTGTACTGGCAACTTTCACAGATTAAAAAAATCAAGTGACATGTTTTGAACAAGGGCTTTTGGCATTACTGATTTTGAATCATTGAACTGTCATAATTGTTTCGTTCACATAAAAATACTGTTTCTTACTTTATGGATGAAACAATTATAACTTTAACTCGACATTTATAACACGTTCCATACACTAATTTTATTTAATTATTTTATTGGAGTATTGTACTATCAAATGTTCTATGGGGATGCATTTATGTCGGGGAGTTTGGTGTTGACTTGCTTTCACACTTACGGATGTTTTTTTATAAATGTTGCTATGTGCCTATGTGAGGCTTTTGTGTATCACTTTAGACGAAGTTATACGAGGTGTTCCAGAATAAACGAGACTAAACAGGTATTGTTTCAGACCACGAAACGGAACTACTTTTGTTCTTGCATACATAACATAACATCACGCCTTTTTATCCCCGAAGGGGTAGGCAACTTTCTTCTTGTTTTTGTTCTTGCACTTTCGAAAATTAATGAAACAATATTGCGAAATGCAAACAAGAAGTTACGAGTTTCGACTAAGATCAAAGCATAGTGGTTTTGTTTTATGGCTTGAATCAATATCTGATAGGTCTTACATTTGTCCTGTTACACATTTTGTTTCAAAACTCCCCTGCATAAATGTTTTATATTGTTTGGTGTGCCAGGGTATGATTGGTGCTGGATCTTGGTTGTAGCCAGAACATTTCTAAGCAATGTGTGAAAATCAATTAAATATTGGCTATTTGACTGAACAAATATATCTTTAAAAGAATGATGTCTTTTTGGCGGCTAGGTATGTGTAAAGGCTCAAATGTAGAATTACATACCTACCTATCGTTATTGCTATTGGCTTTGAAATATATTTATAATTGTTTGTGTAAGATAAAATATAACGAAAAGTATTATTACTAGTTCTAGTTAAACAGATTGGCTTACTAAATAAGAGTTATTCTTCACATTAAAATAATTTCGGATTCTTATTTAATTTTATTTTAGAAATAACTTTACCAAAGGTTTTATAGACATAGTTTTCTTATTGCATGAGTTAGTGTTAATATCAATGGTTACACCAGTTTATCACTAGCATCACTATGTTATGCAAATAAGTCTGTTTATTGCATTTATTAGCTTATATTTTGTTTGAGTTTTTCTTTATTTTGATATAGACTAAGAACTTTTTATTTAAAGGAAAATGAAGTAATCATCGAGGAGCTACACGACGACGATAGTTTTGAATATTCGAATATGCCCGCTCTTATTAATCTCCCGTCTCCTCTCTATTTGTCCCACACGCAACCCCCCTTCATATACCAATATGATGGCGACCAAGTAAAGATCCTCCAAGTACTAGGTAATTACCCTTTCGCTGCAAATGTTAATAATCAAACTAATAACAATACAGATCACTGGGACCAAAAAGAAGTAATTTCCGAAGAAGCTTCAGTAATTAGTTCAGTAGATAGAGATAATGCTAATAATAAAAGTTCTAAAGAAGTTATTAAAAGTAAAGAAAGCGATGTTGTTTCCGACATTCCTGTTGCAAGTCAACCAAAAGACAATAATGATGACCAATCTAGTTCAAATAATGAAGATGTAGTGTTTGAGACTGCGCTGGATAATAACGATAAAGAATCCGTAGATAGAGAAATGAAAGACGCAATAACTACAATTTTAGATGAACACATCGATGCTACTAGCCTTGATACCTCTATAAACGACAATGACTCTGCCGAAAGTGACGACGAAGCGTCTTTTGGGACACCCGAAGATTCTCCTAAGAGCAAAAGAAAAATTCCGAAAGGAAAATATGGCAAAAGCAAGGCGCCACCACCACCCCCCAAAGTTGATGCGGAAGACGTAGCGCACAATGATATTAATGAAACTTTTAGTAAATCGGAGACAGATACAGCTTTAAAAATGGCGACGTCCCAAGAAAGTTTAAATGATATTGTAAATAAACTACCAAATACAACCATTAAAGAATCTGGATCATCTAAAAACCTTCAAATTGTTAATCCCATAGCCGAAAACAAAAAGAGGCATAAATCCAAATCGCCAGCTCGAGTCCCAAAAGGCAACAGTTCTGGATTAGGAAAACTATTACAGTTGCCAGGCAAGTTTGCTTTTTGGCATAAGACTGAAGAGAAACCAAAAATAGATGAAACATCAACCTCATTGGATGATCACAGTCGAAGGTCATCAACCAATGAAAGGGGTGTTGATGACTTTCAGGATTGTACGGAATTGAACACTGATGTAGGCACTGATGAAGTAAAACCTAACGATGTACCGCAGATAGAAAAATCAGATGATCAAATTAGTTTCAAAGATGCATCTGGTTTAGATGAGGAAGTCTTATCCCAAAATATTATAGATAAGAGTGATGCTTTGCAGAAACTCATTGAAGCTAAGATAGCTGGTCATCCAGAATATAAATTTATATCATTACACGAAGAAACGCCCACTTCGTCGAAAAGTACAGACGTGTAGGGCTATCCTAAACTCCTAAGCCCGCTTTTATTTGCAGCTGAAGTTAGACAAAACAGTATGTTTATTTTAGTTTTGTTTTGTGAGTGTTATTTACATGCATGGATTTAGTTTGTTCGCCTTTTATAACAATACTACACCAAAATTAATCACAAAATGTACTTTACACCTAAGCAAATGCTTGACCTTTTATAATGAGTGTAGTGTTGTATTTTATTTATGTTTTTATATTTATTTAAATCAATGTTTCCTAATCCTGTGTAATCACTGACAACCTAAGCCAATTTATAACTCTATGTATAATATGGTTGCACTCTTAGTAACTGTTAAAACTTTTTACTGGACTGAGTGTTAAAGAATTGCCACCATCTTCTACTACAAATGAGTAGTGCTTGTGCTTTTTTGAGTTAGTTATCAATTTACTCCTTTTATTTTCAGGCAATGCTGACGGCCTCTGCTACCATTCCTCGCGCAAAAAAATCTAATAAAAGGAAAACACAGTAGATTGTATTCAAATAAGTAATACGTTATCCTTCTAGCCGAGCTTCGTGCAAGAACGATTTATGCTCTCTATATTCTGGAAACAGAATTTTATTTCAATAGTATAAAATTTGAAATAAACATAAAATGTGCAGCTATTAGGGAGCATAATGTTTTTCCAATCTTCCGCGCTTTTAAAAGCAGTGACATTGTTAAATGTATACTATTTACCTACACCACATTGGCCAAAGGTAGACCTGCATGCGAATCTCACCTAGATGTTAATTTCATGAACAGTATTTAGTGATTGGTAATATATGAAAGATATGGTTAAACTCAACTGATTGAATGGTCCTTCTCTTCATTAAGCCCGATCTTGACTTTACTTCTTTGTAAACAAGTATATACCTAATAGGTATTGTTTGACATAAGTAACTACGTAGTTTAATTTCGTATTAAACTATTTCCTGGCTATGCTTTCTTAGCCAACGGTTAGTCAAATAATTTGTATTTTCGCGACTGCCATTAGCGAATTTAAAAATGCATTATTCTTCCTCCAAGAAAATAAAATCGAATCATTTTTTTTAGTACATAAGATGGCTTCCAGATACGGTTTTTTCAATTGATGCAAATTGATTTCGATTGAATTTATGCTGATCTCAACCAAGTCGCGATGATTTGAATAATAAGTAAAACTCAACGATGACTAACCGTCTTATTTATTATATTAGGCATTAAATGCGTGATTGTTTTTATTGATATTATTTATGAGATACAAATTCTCAATAATTCTCCTTCTACTCTTTGCCAGTATTTACATTAGTTTTGATGGCTATGTCATTGAGAATCTTATAAAGAAATTGTGTAAAAGTGAAGTTAGTCAATCCTTACTATAGTCATAGTGACCAAGAGGCCGTAACTATAGGACATATCAGTCCTACATATATACCTCTACTATAATAGTATTACTAAGCAATGTTACCCAAATATTACTGTAATACCAAGTTCGTTATCGGTAATTTATAATTTTAGCCAAAAATTGCCAAATTGACACTAAACGACTCGACAATTAGCAGAAGTTATTTTGTATTAGTCATATTTATTATAGAATTCGTTTATAGAAAAATAAAACTAGTCGTTAATAATGAATTTAATTGATAAACAGCTTCAATGAGGCTTCATATCGGAATTGTATGAGATTGTCAAGCGAAATGCAGTAAGGCAAAAATTATAAAATCACAAAATGGAGTTTGCTTTGAATAATAAAGCATTTGCTTAATCTAATGAAGTTTTACAGATATTCTATTATGAAACCCTGGTTTTGTGATACCGAATTTGAGCTCATTTACACCAGGATTATAGATAAGAGAAAAGTACAGCACAAATTGCAAATAATGTGGAATATTTAATAAAGATTTATTTTTACAAATCACTACAAAAGGTATGTCCCCTGTTCTCAGAATATTGTAAAAGTTCCTCGTATA
The DNA here is from genome assembly GCA_038387885.1 of Spodoptera picta. Taxonomy (NCBI): domain Eukaryota; kingdom Metazoa; phylum Arthropoda; class Insecta; order Lepidoptera; family Noctuidae; genus Spodoptera; species Spodoptera picta. The sequence goes on along the minus strand of JAZHFQ010000733.1, from coordinate 3,609,368 downwards.
ATTATTTACTGATAATTTGTAATTCAATAATTATTATGAAGGTAATAAGTTGATTGAAGTTTTAGTAACACAATATGTCAATACTTCCAAATTAGTTGGTTGTGCAGCTAGCATTTTGTATCCTTTTCAATGGAATGTTACTGCATTTTTATTAACTTGATGTTACCCTATAATTTTGTTACCTCGTCGCTAAATAAAAGTGTATATTTATTTACTAGTTGACTGTCACATTTTTGCGTAATGATTTGTGTTTGAGTTTATTGAAATAAATGACTATCATAATTATAGATTATACTTTTATTTCGTCCAGTAATATACTTAAAGTACACTTATTAAATTTCACCTGATTTCAATTTTAATGTTTCAAATATGTAGTTGTTATAATCACTTTTATAGACACTATTTATTATTTGATCTCTAAGTAAATTTAGAGTCTCATCATCCCATTTTTTAACATAGTACAGCAGTGAAAATAACTTGTAATAGCTACTTTGATTACTGTCTACATCAGATATAATAATGTCTGGCAGATTTTGTACTATTTCTAATAACTTTGGCCTAACAACCATATTGAATGTATGGTTATTTCTAACAGCAAACTTGTGAAGGATGTCTACCGTTTGAACAGACACTGTTTTCTCCAGCAAAATATCTGGCAGATTTTTTACCCAAGTGTTGTAAGCATCACAATCATGGAAATGGCTCAGCTTTTCATTCAGAGCAATCTTACATAAAAGGCTAAATATCTTTTGTCTAAATGAGCTAGACAATTCCTTATTAAAATATGCCCAAACAATCTTTTGAAACAGATCGTTCATCACTGAAATAGTTCTGGTCCAATTATTCAATTCATTTGAAAATATTGTGTGTAAAATCTTAATGATTATGTCATTAATTTCAGCTTGAGTGTTCTTATTAAAAGTTTTCTCAATATACTTCAGTACGGACACAACATCCTTGTTTTGGATTTTCACATTAATGTTTGGATTTAGTAAAATAAACAGTTCACATATTACCAAATTCTGGGCAACTAACTTGGGGTCCGTGATAGTGTTTTCAAATTCTGAACTTGTTACATTTCTTTGTTTGGTCCTTATATTCGTTACATAAGGGAAAGCATTGACAAAGTGTTGTAAATATGGCTGCCTGTATTTTTGTGAAAATGTATGCTGTATGTTAGAGCTTGGGCTTTTTATGTTGAAATGTTTAACAAGTGACCAGATCAATGATATGACATCTAGGGTGTGGTTGAGTAAGGCAGCTGCATCTTCAGTGACTACGGTTTCAATGTTTTTTTCTGAACTGACATTAGGACATACTTCCAACCATGTTTCAAATAACAAAGGCATCAAAGTGTCAGTATATTCTCTGAATTTTTCAACTTCATCCAATGGCACTGTTTCCTGCAGGTTTTTAGAAGAGAAGCAAGATAGTGGACACTTCTGTATGTAACTTGGATTAAACAAAGAATAGTGGTTCATTTTAGAGGCATCAAATATCTTAGTTGTGTCAGCAACTGGTCCTTCATAATCTTGAATTTTGTTGTATTTCACAAACTCTTGAAGGTAGTCTTTGAGGCGGTGTAATACTTTGACTCTCCATTTCACACTAGTAATTTGGCTTCCCAAATTAATGGTTAGTGTTCTTCCTGGCTTTGAATCAACCCTTAACTTTGATATCATGTCTAGGAAGTTTGGTATTATTTTGTGGAAATCCTGTGCAACTTTTACAGGTGTACACAAGAGTAGAGTATCCAGAAACAGTAGGGAATCCTCTTGTATTCTGCCATCTATGTGAGTCATAGCACTCCTTAGGTAAGTACACATTATGTTGAAAAAGGGATCAATCCTTTCTATATTTGCTTTTGAGAGGATTACATGTAAAGTCTTCAAGGATTCATGTCGCACCTGAAAACAATTTAAATATTTAATAAGAACATGTACTACACACAGGTTAGTGTTCATTAAATATTATGATAAAATTCTATGTGAAATGGTAAGTACACCTATGGAATATACTTGAAACATGAGTAAGATTTTTAAATATATATTTTTTTATATTTGATGGGTCGACATTTGGTCACTATCGCTATCAGAGTGTATTAAAGTCTTAGGTAATTCAGAATTTATAACTTACAACTTTCTCAATATTCAATACTAAGGGTGTTACTCCATGAACTAATTCTCCTAGATTAGTTTCCAATATTTCAGGATGAAATTCAATGAGCTCTTTTATTCCATTTAGTGCATCAGTCCGAGAGTGAGTGTTGAAATGGTTGAGACGTGACAGCAGTTCCTTTATATTAAGTTTTCTTGTGGATAATGCTTCTGCTTCACCATGCTTTTTCAGCTGTTCTCTGAGCACGATTTTCTTTACTTTAAAGTTCGTCTTGGTCACATTTGTACCTTTTGGAAGTTCCTTGTTTTTACCTTTTAATTTTGTTTTGGACTTCTCTGATTTAAGAAATTTTTGCCGTCGTGTTGCTCCTGTTTGAGGCATTTTATTTTTTAAGGTTATTCAAGGAATACACGAACAAATCCAATAATCACAACATAACCTAAAATATTAAGATATGAGATTTGTTTGACGTTTGATCACGTTTGACATGCATAATCATGTCATCATTTTTAAACAAACGCTACGTTCAGTTTGTGAATTTGTAATTAATGTTTCACGATGAAGTATTTCTTATTTCCAGTAATAAATTTCTTATATTTAGGTTTGGGTTGAGATAAATCATTTTATAAATGTGATTTTATATCTCAGATAAACGTTTTCAAATCTCAGTAGTGTTCAATTACGTTTATCTAATCTGTCATTTGCCATATCTGTCAAGTGTAAATTTTGGCAAACAAACTGTCAAATTCTCACGTGGAACGTGGTGTTGTGCTGTTGTTGTATATTCAAACTGACTAAATTAATTTATTTGTATATTTCAAGTCAAATATAATTCAAAATGAAAATCAAGAAGCAGCACCGTAAAAAGAAATATCTTCACAAACTTAATCGGAAACGAATGCATCTTAAACAACGAAGCACTGGCGAAGTTAATTGGTTAGAATGCGTGTTATATTGTTTTTGCCATTATTGACTAATAATAATGTACTATAATATTCATCATTAAATTTACAGTAAACCAATAAAGGAAGCATGGGATTTTAAGAAGTCTTCTCTTCGTAACATGAAAGAAATGGGTCTTGCCAATGATCCCAATAAAGTCATAAAAATACCAAATTTCAAACAAGAGAAAGTGAAACAGGCTAAGAAGATAATAAATCAAGAAGAATCTGACGAAGATAGTGAGGAAGAGGAAGTAGTTCAACCAGTAGTAAAAAAGGAAGTAGTTGAAATGTTAGAGAAAGAAGCTAGAGCTCCACGACCAAGGAGATTCATGTAAGTTAATTTTTATTTTTGTTTAATTTAGTTTTTAATTACATAATAGTAATTCCATTCTAATTCTAAATATATCAATTAATTTATCCACCTTGTACAATAATTGAAAATGAACTCTATAGTTTCATAACAATTTGTAACTTTACTCTCTTTATTTCAGGTTGCCTAAAGGACAAGTTGAATTTATAACATATTTACTAGATAAATATGGTCATGATTACAAAGCTATGGAAAGAGATAAGAAAAACTATTACCAAGAGACCTGGAAACAGTTGAGAGCTAAAATAAAAACATTTATGGGCATTCCTAAACAGTATGGGGAATATTTAGCTTCCAAAGGTTTACTTGACAAAGACGATGATGATGAGGAATTGAAGAAAATAGCAAAAAGTTTAGTTGTTGATGATTAGTCTGTAGAAATATTTTAATAAGTGCTTGGTTCTCTATTTTTGGAGTATCATTAAGGTGTATTTTTAAGTGTAAATAAAATAATTTTAAGGACAACTTTTGTTTCATTTTTAGCTTTTACTCATATATTTGTTACTAGCTTTTACCTGCGGCTTCGCTCGCGTCACAAAAAGATAAAAAGTAGCTTGTGACTATCCATCCCTTCAACTACCTTCAATTAAAAAATCACGTCAGACAAGACGTCAAAAGTCAAAAAAAAAGTCAAAGCATTTATTTCAATTAAACCATAGTTTGGTACTTTTGAAACGTCAACAAATACAAAATAAATAATAGTCTGTCAGTCAGTCCGTCAGTGAAATTAGGTGAAGCTAGGTGCTCATTCCAAAACGTAGATTCGAATGGAGAAGAACGAGCAAGAAACTCCATTCGTTACTCTTTTTAAACGTAGACAGGCAAACAAACAAACAGCTGTTCGCTCGCGTGGAATTCGGTTATATCGCTCTTTTTAGATTTTTCCTGAATGAGAAGATCTGCCGCGGTAAATCCTTGCTTTTCCAGGACTATAATTACATAACATAACATCACGCCTTTTATCCCGAAGGGGTAGGCAGAGGTGCACATTATGCCACTGTACAATGTAACACCCACTTTTCACTATTTTATGTTACGAGTCCCATGTAATAGGGGGTGAGCCTATTGCCATATACCGGGCACAATTCCAGACTCCGTGCTACTACTGAGTTTTTTTTTTAAAAAACCCAGTAATACTTTGCCCGACCCGGGAATCGAACCCGAGACCCCTTGCTCGGCAGTCGCACTTGCGACCACTCGGCCAACGAGGCAGTCAAGACTAATTACCTTTATACCAAATTTCTTTAAAATCCGTTTAGCTATTTAGCGTAATAGAACTATTGTTCTTACACGTTAAATGTTTCTGTTGAAGAAGTTCTTTTCGCATTACCACAAATACCATCCACCCATTTTAATTTCAAAGACTTCTATTTTCATTTGCAATGTTAAATCGAAACTGAGTGGTAAACTATATTATACGTTTTATTATCGAAAACCTAACTGTTTTAGACATCTACTTAGACATAAACCAAACCACTTCATCTAACCTAACTAATAATAGTTAAATATGAACCTATACTTTTGCCCATAATGAAACCATAGCGCTATCTATCCCGATCCTAACGCCATCTATCGAGCGTTGAAATAACAGCGTACAATATATTTGGTAATTGTTGAGTATTGTTGCCACTATGATTTCGTGTACCTTTAACAACCTAAAATCTATAAAATACGCAATTTAATGTAAAATGGTTGGAACCAAAATTTAAAAGCGAAAAATACTCAAAACCACAACGCTACCTCGTATGATAATAATTCAGCGCCATCTATCGCCAAGTAGCGTAACTACTACATAAACTCCAATTTTGTGTACCTTTAACAACCTCAAATCTATAAAATACACAATTCATTGTAAAATGGTAGGAATCAAAATTTTAAAACGAAAGGTACTTAAAAACAATACCCCGTTTTATAAACATTCAGCGCCATCTATCGCCAAGTAGCGTAACTACTACACAACGTTACCACGTTGTTTTTTTAAGTATTTTTACATATAAAACAGTAAATAAATAAGTCGAAAAATGCCCCGAATGTGCTATAGATTAAAACATGAAATTTACAATTCGTAGGTAATTCGTTGAATTGTTTTAAATGGCATCCAAGCGCCATCTATACGAATACACCCAGCGCCATCTATACTAATATTTTTGTTTTCCCTCGGGAATATCACATTTTTCCGGGATAAAAGTACTCTATGATTTAATATGGACTTTAAACTAGTTACGTTTGCAAAATTTCAAAGCAATCGGTTTAGTAGTTACGGCGTGAAGGCAGAACAAACAAACAAACTCACCTGCCCATTTATAATATTAGTAAGAAGTAAGATAGTAAGAAAATTAGTAAGAACAGTAAGAATGCATACAGTACTGCCTCATTAGCAGAGTGGTCGCAAGTGCGACTGCTGGGCAAGGGGTCTCGGGTCCGGCAAAGTATTACTGGGTTTAAAAAAAAATCCCAGTGGTAGCAAGGAGTGTACAGTGGCATAATGTGCACCTCTGCCTACCCCTTCGGGCATAAAAGGCGTGATGATGTTTGTTATGTATGCATGTAGTATCACATTTTAGGATGAACATCATTCTTTATTGTTATCAGCCAAGACTTCTACTATATAGGTACCTATTGAACAAAGACCTCTCCATTAGTCTTCAGTAGAAAGTCCTTTACTTTATTTAAAACATGACAAATAAAACAGATTTGAACTATATCATAATGTTAAAGTTTTATTGTGTTTTGCAATCATTTGGGATATCTTTGATAGGCTTCACTCTGTTCAGCTCTAGATACCACTCTTTATCCATGTCCAGCAGCTGCTGAGGTTTTCTATACTAAAAAAGAAAAAAGTATATTAATAAGTATTAAAATTCTACTTCAAGAACCTTTTTAGACGGTCATATTTGTAAACTTCGAGTATGCAGAAGATCTATAAATACAATAACGGGGAGTACCTATATTCTATATATTTTTAACTTACTGCAATAATCAATGTATTGAATGAATGACTGCATTGTATATTCCCTTGTTCTATGGGTAAGTTTAGTCGGTCTAATTCAGGTACTTGTAGCTTTTTGAAGTATTTTTTATTGGTTGTCCGGATAATGATACATCTTTCATCATTGTTGGCACTAACAGAATATGTTTCAATAGGATATGGTAAGTTTCGGATTCTCCATTCCAAGTTTATTCTTGTGTTGCGTCTTGTTAATTTTGGCTGGAATAGAAAAATAGAAAAGTAAATTTAAAATAAAATTAGACTAGTGCGGATGGTATCTATACCTTGATCTCTATGATCATCTATCATATTATGTTCCGCAGAATTGTTTGATATGATATGTTTACCGGCTTATGCCATAAAAAAAAAAACAAAAAAATATGATGCCCATGGCCACTTTCTATCATTGCACTGATCGCCATCGACAGGGAATTCATGCTCACATATTGGAGCCCATGTCCCATACAGTTCGGTTTCAGAGAAATTTCTCCCATGGACCCCTCGATTATGAAATGAACTCACTGCCGAAGCTTTCCTAGTGAGCTACAACATAGGCTTCTTCAAGAGGGGAGTGGAATAGTTTTCTAAAGGGTCGGCAAGACGCTTGTTATGCCCCAAGTGTTGCAAGCGTACATAGGCCACGGTAACCGCCAACCATCAGGTGGGCCGTGTGCTTTGTTGCTACCGTTGTAGAATAAAAAAATATATACCTGATCCTTACTCTCCATGAAGTCAGCACCAATTCCTTCAATGTGAGGAGTTGCATCAGGCATTGGATCGCCAATTTCTACATCCCATTTTCCCTCTCCCCCAAGTTTTCCCTTTACTTTCCAAGCGCGGCGCAATAAAACCTGCGTGTCTACATTATACTCTTCCACCATCTCCTTGTCATCTTGAAACTTATAATGAATCTTTTTTAATTTATCCTCCTTAAGACATGACTTCTCCGCATCCAGCAGCGAGCGATACCAAATTGTATTCCTAAACATTTTCGAACTATTATTACCTTCGATAAAACTAGTTTTAATACGTTTCGATGAGCAATCAAAATCTTCACAGACTTCGATCAAACAATTACTTCTTTTCATAATGTTTCTATAGCAACGAATTATAATTATCGCTCATATTTTTGCGATCAAACTTCGTGGTATCGTATTATAACCTACTTAAATCCATGCTGTGAAGTTTGAAAGAATAAACAATGTATTAATTTGGTAGGTATTAAGTTATTATAATGCAATGTGGCATAAAGTTCACTTGATTCTATCGTCCTCTAATTAATTATTACAATAATTTTCAAAAAGTAACTTTTTATCTAAAGAGGATCACATAATAAACAAAAACAATACCACAACACAAGCATAGGCAATTTTCTTTGTCAAAAAAAAACATTAAAACAGTTTGTTGTCTGTGGTCATCGTTGATTTTTTACATGACTTGCTTTTGCATTCTTCAAATACAAGATACATCCAAATATTTAATACGAATTAAATTGTACCTATTTTATTAAAAATATAAAATATCTTCAACATTCGAAAGACAGAATTTGTGGACGAATATAAAATGGCATGGCATGTCAAAATTGTCAATGTCAAGTGATTGAATTGAATGTTAATGTATGTAAACTCGTAGAGGTTATGTTATGTGTCATTGTTACGTCTAGTATAGTAAAATAATAAATATAAGTTCAGTTTTCTAAATTATTTTATGTATTAACTACTATAATTTAGCATAAACATCTTAGTAAATATGCCTGCTATCCCCGATAGGTCAGTATTATTTTTAATCGCAAAAGGGAAATGTGTTGACACCATTAGCATTGTAGTGTATAATATTTTGTGGTTTCATTTAATTTCAGATGGATCCCGTATAAAGCTTGTGGAAAGGTTATTGAAGGTACCAGATTGATATGTTTTAAGGTACCACTTAGGAAGGTACGTACAACATTTTTCTATTATACTGGAACATATGTAAACAAAAGCTATACCTACATAAGCAGATATCAATACACTAAACTGATTAATTTGTAGTCTAGTCTAATTTTAGTTCATATTGCAACCTTATTTGATTATGTACAAATAGACAGTAGAATACTCCTACACTGAAAACACGCAGTTGCTATGCAGCAACTGTTGAATAATTTCAAATAATGTATTAAATTTTGTTTTATGATGAATTGACCTGTAAATATTTTCTTCTCATTTAAGTAAATACATAATTAACGAAAGTCATAGTATGCATATTAACTTCTTATCTGCCGGCATATGAGACACAATAGATAACACATTGTGTCTCGCGTATATCTACGCTCCCGGCATACCAGGGGTTAAGGTAAATATTATAGTGTAAAATATATATGTATAATATGTTGAAGAATGATTTGGTATTTTTAATAATGAATCGCAATATTTACAATTACCAATTTTTCATTGAGTAATTTATAAAACAAGAAATACATGAAATAGTGACTAACTAATACATTTATATTGTAGTCAGTTTTAAATGAATATCAATTAGTAAAAATTCATTCAAACAACACAAAACTGATGAGTAAGTTACATTTTTAATAAAAAATATCCTGAAAATGTTTCTTTAACAACCTGTTGTGACTTATTTTTGTAACAGTGCCATCTATGATTCGTTTTTAACATCTGTTGTAAAGTTTCCCGCTGTTTGCTTTAGATGGCGTTATAAACCTAAAATAAAACCATCAAAAGTTTTGTGTTGTGGTAAGGTTATGTAAGGTTATGTAAGGTAATGTAAGGTTACATTTACACACATTTTAAATATTATCTAAAATAACTTTTGGTCGTCTTTGTCTCGTATTATTATTTTGGGTGAGTATTTTATTATTTTACGACATTTAATTTAGACACCGTCTATCTAACATGAATCGGTCAGACAAACAATTGAGAAGAATCTGATATCGCAGTAGTTAGCAGTAAGAAATCTATGCGGATAGAATTATGCGGATGCCTTATTACTACTTGACGAGACATTTTAATTCGATAGATATTCTCTAAGAATGAAAACGACAGTCCCATAAAACTATACTTAAAATGGTAGCATTTGCACCTGCATTAGCAGAGGTAAGCCGACAATGAAATGCATTATTGGTTCATAAGCGCGACGCACAATGCGTGTTTGTATAACTGTCCGTCTGCCTGGGCGTTCACTTGACCGTACCACAGTTAGATGGCAAACAGACTCGGCGATCTGTGTTAATTTGTTCTGCATAGCGCTTGCATCGCGGCGATATCAGAAGAGTGTTTGCGTTCCCTCTCGAGATCGCACGATAATCGATCGGTGCGGGAGATCGATTTATTTGCGCGCGTAAATGTTTCAGTGGGCCAAGCACCTGCAAACGAAGATTACTTTTTGAACTGACGTGCGGACACAATGTGTCTATTCGTATTTTTTTTTCGTGTCAGTTCTAATAATTTGACACTATCTAAATCCTGTTCTATTTCACGTACAGTTTACAAAACTTTTATTTCTAGCTAAAACTTCACGCATGTTATGTTATGACCATTTGTGCCTCATGCATCTTTACCTATAGAAATTGCTAAGTATAATAAGAAAATTATAAAGTAGTGAAGGTTGCAATACATGCTACTCTGCTATTTAAATCAAAAGCTCTTGTAACAAGCGTCCTTACTGCATCTAAGAGAACGAAACATGAAAGTCAATGGACCAGCACTTTCTTCTCTTATGTTTAATCTGTAGGAAGTCCTCCAGGTTTCGCCACTTGACATAAAAGATTAATATTACGCCGTATCAGCCTCCATATTTGTTGAAACTGTAGGTTTAACTCGGCACATTATTGTTACAGTCAACAAAATATTCTCGGTAATACAAGTACTTGGTGCCTTAATCGAGGTGCTTGAGCAATGTTTCAAGAAAGAAATGATGGAAATTATGGTGAAACATTTTTAAGTTTGTTTGCACCAGTTTGTACAGACATGTCGTCTAGTTTGTGTCAAAAGTTTACTTTCGTGTACCAATTCACACACCTAACCTCTTTGGAACACACATGAGTTCGAGAAAGTGTATACGAATTCTAGAGACCTCTGCAAATGAGTGAAGTTAAAAGTTAATTAAATTCTCTGAAGAATACTTCGCATGAATATTTTGTACTCCACAGATATAATAAAGTCCATTGCGCAGCCAGTCTTGTCAACTATGCGGTCAGAGCTTGACACTGGGATAGCGCGCATAGCATTGTACGCGTTTATCCCTAACCGAGTATTCGAACTTAATAAAAGAAGCTAATCGTGAATAAATGTGCTTGGCAAAAAGGGACATACTACCTCTATGTAAATTATAATAAGCGCAGAAAAATTAAGAGCCATCGAAATCTTAATCATTCACCAGCCACGACAATGTCTATAGTCAGCAAATCATAATAACCGGTGTATTATTGAATTGGATAATTTCTGATTAAAATCATATCGTTTTGTGGTTAGTTCGCTATTGGGCGAAACCACTGGGGACTATACTGTTCCTATTTGCAAATGTTTACCCATACGGTCATGCAATGGATTTTTGATTTCACCCTTAAGCTTTATATTGAGCGTGTTAAATAAATAGAACCTTTGTGACTCATATTCAGGATATTGTCGAATTAGTTCAGATTTAAGTAACTTTATAGGTTTGCCAACATTTCCTACTTAAACTTGAATATTATGGGATTAACATTTATTCAAGCTATTTTTAAGTTTCAAGATTTACTTCCGTCACACAAATATTTCGGCTTTATTTGCCGAACCTCGTGTCATAATATTTGTTTGTTACAAAAGAAACGTGTCCCAACATCGAAAGGACTAATCCCGTATTTGATAAACCAGCGGGTGCCTCGCACGCCTCTCTATGAATACTTGATTCTTTTTATCTACACATCTTTTGATTTTTTTTTCGAAATATCGCCCTTTATACGGTATCCGTGGCGCTTTGATTCCGTTTCTTTATTCAACGGTATCTGGCTATAAATTTAGATAGTTTTGTTCTCTTTGAGTTATAAAGGGTATTACGTTAATAGCAATCGGTAGGTGTAATTTGATATCATTCATGGATCCACAACTGTTACTTTAGTATGATTACCTATCGAACTTTAATTTTACATTGTTAAGGTGAATTCTTTATATATCTTGTTATCTGAACGCATATTCTGAGAAATTCTAACCATCTGCGAATTAGTTTTGCTTTATTACAATATTTTTAGAACGTTTTTCATTCAAAATGTTTCTATCATAGGAAACGTTTTTCATATTGGTATATTCTACCGCCTTTGAAGACAGTTTAGTCACATTTTTTTCGTTTTCATTATAATTATGATGAATGGTGACAGTTACAAGGGCGTTCGCTATTCATTCAGGTGGCAGATGGCACCTTTTCGGCTTGTCATTTATTTGGTTGTACCTACATACAGCTCGGTGCTTGACTCGACATTTGAGTGAGAGTTTATTAGTGTTGAAAGATGTTTAATATTCGTCGTGCTGTTGATACTGCTGTGATCAGTATTTCTTTTGATACCGTGTCGTGTTTTGACTTTCATCAGTAAGAGCGATGTATTGAACAGATGCCAGACGTAACACATTGTATCAATCAGTCAAATATTTCATCGTCTTAACCATAACAATATTTACTTTTCGCAATGTATTTTTACGATATCACCTCTAGGGCTGGCGAACACAATTGGTCTGTGACTTTGATGTACGCTCATGTTTTCATTATACACACAAGAACATATAAAGTTTAAGCGACAACCATTTCTTATTGCGGTCGCGGTAATTTTGTTTTGACCAGATGTATGATGTAGCCCAAGAAAAATAAACATGTCTTCTCCTTTTATATATTTGCCTGCATTTGATAATGTTCTGTAATGTCGACCAGACCTGAAATGTTATCTCTCTTCAAACAATTAGAAAGAAACGATCACCTTCGACTTTAGTGTGAAGGTGTCAATCGGTAATGCATTATCCGATTTAATGTTATTGACCGATATCTCACATCTAATCGATTTAGTGGGTAATTGCTATGCGCTTGTAATAGCTAAGAAACTAAATCGGTGTCAATATCTATTCGTCTCGGGTTTAATGTGTAATGTGTGGTCCTATGAACTTTTAAAAAATAATGTTGAAAAGAGCCCTTTGAAGGTAAGTATATTCGAAATATATTGTATGTCTGGTTTTGTTTTACATTCTGACTGTTATGACAGCAAACCATAATAAGACATGATTATTACAAAGTTATCTTTTGTAGTATCGAATTTCAATTTTTGTCCTTTTATGATCTGAATGCCAGGATTTACTTTTATTACTTTGTTTAGGAATGTCTAATAGTTTTATAGCATTAAAAATATTTGGTTAATCTTCAAACGAGTTAACATAATTTTAAGGTTGTTGTATTGACCGACATTATCGAGCCGTGATTGGTCTACAACGATTCATTTCTACATTTTATAGGACATCCCACTTCAGTATCGGTGTGGAAATCGGGATTGGTGTTGCATTTCTGTGGCCATTAGGCCAAATAAAAAAGTCATAAAACGATGACAGGCTTGGGAACACGGGGTAGTAATGTAGGTCGATATCGGCTGTTTATTTTATTGAGCCGACAACAGCGAAAGCTCCACTACGTTGCACTTATCGTTTATCGACATGTAATGATATAGCGTTACACGCTCGTAAAACGAACTAAAAACTAGTCCGACCTCCGCCGTATTAAGGTCGGGTTGAATTAGTTCTCGCACCGTGTTGAATATTCATTAGGGTGTAAAGGATTCAGTAATTAATAAAGAAACCGACCGAGCGTCAGTAACGAAGGTGTTACGAGCGGACTTCAATCATTCTTCAGCGCCAGTTTGATCGACGTCCCATAACGGTATCCTTTGAAATACAAAGTTCCGTACCCACTCCTCGACAAAACGAGCGCTTTTGTTAAATGGTTTAGAAACGTTTAGTTTGCATTAACAATCCATACGACTTTTTATTACGGTTACGGCTCAATATCATTTTCTGGAAGATCCCGTGTCTAGATTGGCGTAAATCATGATCATCAGTAGACACTTTGGACAAAAGAACTGTCTAATTCAGCTTTATTCGTTTTATCCCCTAACGTCTGGTTGCGCCACCGGTTTCTATCGTCCAATTGTTTGGCATTGTCCGCGAAATTACACCTCAATTATACGTCAAAATTCAGAAAAAAAAGCCGAGACTTCTTTGTATTTGGGCAAAGGGAGAGCAATAATTTATTCTCCGTCTTGTTTCCGGCTGGCGTCAAACGGTGGGCTTGGGGGCTGTTCGGGACTCCATCTGTTTACTGTAGTATGGGTATTTATTTGTTTCTTTAAACAGTGAATGAAATAAGTCGTATATAAAATCGGACAAAATAGGGTCAGCAATTATGGATCTTAATATTGCTTTGGTTGTCATTACGAGTAGGTATCTAGTCAAATGTCTTGATCATGGCGCTTGGTAATTGGTAATTAGTATCGATGTGCTAAAAATCAAGTGTGCTGCGGAGTCGATTAGCATTATATTGATTGCGTCGCCGGTAGCGGTGGGCAGTGTTAATGGCCTCTTATTTAGCAAGTTGTTTGATCTTAAAATTGCCGTTCGGGAACACTTTGTTTTTGTGATATATGCATTTTAGGTGTGTTAATGTGTAAGCAAAACAATGATCGTCGTACATAGTCTGTAACGTGTGTGATTGCGTCAAACGCAACGTACTTACTGTTGGCGTAGTGCTGTCATCGTTTCATTTTGTTGGTTGTGTTATGATATTTTTTTCTCATAAAGAATCATTACGGTGATGTCACCGACAGTTTCTGGACACGATAATCGTGATGGTAACGCCCTGTCTGCTATTACCATGTTAACTTATGAGCTCATTTATTTAGCCAGTGGTAATTTTTTTGATCATATTGTTAGTCATTGTTAAGGAGGGGTTGACATTAAGCGGTCTGTGGGAAATTGATATACGATTATTAAGGTTGGCAATTAATTATTGTGTGCATTATGTGGCGCCTTACTGCAGCTGTATAGGGATATATGCGTGGTAGAAGTGGAAGGACCCCTACGGCGACAGCACTGCGCCACGACTCCCGCTAATCAATGCCCGTTGATTGCCAATTTGCACCGTGATATATCGCCGATTGCTGCGTTTAATTGTCTGGGATATAAACTAACGGGTGCGCTCTGTAGACACACAAATATTGAATGCGATTTCAATTAACTTTTGATAAATTGTTAAAGCACATGCTAAACAAAAGAAAGCTTGCTGAATATTTTCTAGGTGTTGAATCAATGCATTCTAATTGTTTGAACATTTTCAAGCGTGGTGTCCTCCAATTAGACTTAATTAAAATTTATGGTATGTGACAAATGAATAACGTATTGAACTCATATCTACGCACGTTCCCAATTATAATTGACACAGTTTTGTTTATTGATTTATACCAGTCTCTGGAATTTATTGTTTTGGCTACAGCAACATTGTATGCACGGTAGTGGAAGTGTAAGTTTTACGGTGTCCTTATTTTCGACCATATAAATGGACCACCGTGCGATCCCGTCTGAAGAGATATCCTCTCTTTATTACAAACAACTGTGTACAATGCAAATGACAGCCGGTGGGTGGCGCAGTTTATGCGATCCTCAATCAGTGATGGTTGTTCAGCGCACGCGCCGGCTACGAATTATACCACGAATTATTATTGGCACTATTTGTCGCAATACGCGTCCCGGTGGCATTTCTATTACAGCGTTCCGTTTATTATGGATGGACCACCGAGGCTTAGTGCGGTTTAAAAACGATGCTCTCGATTCTATGCGTTTTATTACGATCGTAATTTCAAATGATCTGTTTGTTTCCGCATACTTTAATTTGTTTTTTTTTAATTGATGTATCTAATGAAACTGATCTACATTTTAGGCGTACATGGTATATGTTCAAATTTTGTCTTCGTTTAGGTACCGAATGCAATTTTTTTGGGATAAATGTCACTGATCGGAAATTATGTCTATGATTTCAATTCGGTGTTTAACGTAAACTGAATATGTATTTATGAGCAGTCGTAGGGCCCGTCAGAGGCGCGCCATGATTGTGCCCGTATCAATTACGCAGATCGTCTGATAAACCAGCGATAAATTATCTGTGGCCATACGATAACATCTCCCACTGATCGGGTGCAGCCATCTTGAAATTTTTGTCCTTTGTCGATGATTTACTGAAGGGGTTATGAATGCTACTGTCGTTGATCAAAATGGGGTGCATAATGGAAATTCCAGCATGTTTAAAATGGGGTGCTTGGAGGAAATTCCAGAATGTGGGACAACTTATGTTAAGTAGATTGGTGGTGTTCATTACCAAATCATTTGCTGTAAATGTAACCAACCTATTTTGTGTTACTAACTTAAATTCAGTTCTTCAAACAAGGACGTCTTCTTCAAACCACACATGGTATCAACAAACAAAATAATCAACCACCTGGAACCTCCGGACTAAGTAAAGGAAACAATACGGAGGCCTATTAAGTCAATTGTCCGCGGTGTCCGCCACGTGGTACTAATTCTCGTGTCCAGACCGCGTGTTTGTAAAGGTGCACAAGACCACACAGTAAGCAGGCAATCACCTGAACATCGCTCACCCCGCTCCCGCTCTCACTCTGTAATTACGCCATCATTACTTCTAATGACGTGTTAACGTTGCTTTATGGGAATGCCAAACATGACGTTCACATTTCGGTCATTTACATTTGTTTGTCGACTATCTTCGTAATGTTTGTCTTCGTCTCTAGAACAGAGGGCGGCGTTTCGGCCAGCCACCGGTGTGTTTAAGGCATTTTTTAAGTACAACGCGGTTTCGGGTTTTGTTTAGATTTTGTACTGTCGCTTCTGTCTTTGTGGCCTCAAATTACTTCGGTTTATTGGTTTTATTTGTTACAAGCTCTTGGTTGCGGCTTTTTTCGTGTGCATCATTGACTATACGGTTTTCTTTAGTCAAACGATAGTTTTCTCTTTAGAAATTGCTTTGAACTTCTAGTATCCTTCATCTCGGAATAATTATTAAAACTCAAAAAGATTCTCTCAGTTTTATATTGTCTAGACCACAGGACTTGAAAATATAAAAAGATATCTGAAGAAAATCATAATCTTTTTTCAAAATAATTACATTTGTTTTTTGTAGTAAACCTATCAATATATGAATACTGTCTTCCAATTCATTAACGTCCAGTCTACGAACGGCTTTATCAGAGTTATGCACATTACCGTGTGTTTTTTTCTTATTCACATGTATTACAAAATATGCTTGCGGTAGTTAGTGTATACAAAAATACGACTGGTTAGGAACACCCACGGATTTCCACCTTCTGGCTGGTGTTAATACGTCCCTGTTGGTTTTGTGGCTATACCACATTATTTTCTCTGTTGCCAAGAGCAATAATGCTCTTTAATCTAACGCAGTAAAAGTTTCGCCAGGTCCAAAGAAAGTTTGTCGTTCGCAAGTCTTGCCTAATTCACACTGTGTATTTACCTGAACTTTGTGAAACACAACAAAGATGTAATCATGGCTGTGGTAATGCTTTTTTTCGTGTACTTAAATACGTCCGTCTCAATGCAGATGTTAATCAAATTATCAATTCAGACATCCGTGTTATTATTTAAAACAGGTTTATTTCCATATAATAGGTTAAGAGATGTCCCCAAAACATCAGTGTTAATTTTTAGAACAAGATTTATTTAGTGAAATGGATTTGTTTAAGTCTGTAATTGAAGTTATTAAAATGAAACGTATACCCACTTAAATGAATCGATAACGTATTCAAAAATCCATATTGAGCTGTCGGCGGCATACGTTAAACAGTACAGTCACGTTCCTTATAAAGAATATTGGAAAAAATCTATAAAAGCCGCAACTCATAATAGGTAGTGGTCACGAAGGTGCTTGGTATTGTCCGAGGCGCCAGCAGTTGATGCTACCCGCTGCGATACCTTTCCCCTACCAGATTAACTTGAGCCGTTCCTCTTGCCAAGCGGTTCTTCTTCTTTGACTTAGTAGAGAGCGTTAGTTTTTGTGCCAGAGGTCTTAAATGTTGGTCTTGTTTGCCCCGGGACATTGAGACTCGCCGATTGAATTCACACCCGCAGTTCCCGTGTCCCCTCCTCGTTATAAATCAAACGCAGGTATGATTCCGTCTGGGGCAGTCGCGTGGAATTCTGCAATCCCTTGCGGGGGTGATTTCTGCAACGATGTCTGCTATTATGCTTATGTTTTGGGAATATATTAATTTAATTAAGCAGGCATTCTTCGCTAAAAACATTGCGAAGTTCAGAAGAATTTGTTTTACTTATATATGGTCAGAATAAAAAACTTTTCTGAATGTATCTAAAGAAGTATTTAACTTCTGTAATACTATTTATTCAATAAATTAAAAGATTAACATTTTAGGATACGTCGCCTATTTTTTGTGTTTCTAATAACAATTAGATTGTTACACAAGGGGCAGTTTTACAATAACCTAAATAAATAATAAATTATAGGATCACCACCACGAATAATAGAGCTGTAATATTGTTTAACCCGAATGTGTAGAATGGGTTATTTCAATAAATTTTATTCATCGTTGAATATGAATGTTTCTTTAAACTTTTTGTAGTGTCTGATATTAGTTTAACCTCGTTTCTTTTCTTTGATAATGTGTCACGTTCGTAATAGATCGTGGAAGTGTCTCGGCTCAACAATGAACTTGCCAGTCAGACGCTAGCCGGGCCGCGGCCGATGGCTTCTCACACAGACCCGGCTATAGTGTGAACCCTCCTCACGTGTGACGGGACTATGCATTTGTTTGTCCGCAGCTGCGGTGCCGACAACATATTTATTGTGCTCATTAACCTTCAAGAACGCTATTTAATTGTTGGCCGTTTTTTATTCACTTCACCTCTGACCTGTCTGCGACTTATTGCTCCCCGGTCTCACTTTGAAAGCGAGAACTGGATGTTATTTATTATCCTGAGACGAGGATGCGTGTCGCTTCTATGTCCGTGGCGCTTGTGAGCTCGTCTTTATGATTTATTGAGATTATAAGGACGTAATTACGGTCATATGAATTTGTGCGGTTTGCCGTTCTAAACTTTGAAAATAAGGTTAATGGTGACTGTGATTTCTCTAATTAATCACTTTTTTGATTACTTTTAAAATATATCTCTAACAATAATCTTCGAGATGGGTTAAGGAATTGTAAATATAGTTAAAACTATGCTGTGTATGTAGGCAGTTAATAGCATTACTTAGGTAATATGAGAAATATGCTGAGAACCATAAGGAAATTTAGCTTGTGTGTAATCCTAGACGTTTTTATTTACTATCTACCCGAGCAGCAAACAGGATTTGTCCATTCACAAGTAGTTTGTAGTGAGATCCGCCGCCATGAGATAATGAAGTCCTGGGTAATATAATGCGATGGAATATTGGCCGGGTAACGTGGAATATATTTGTAGCGACGATATTGTCAAATGACCGTCTATTTCTCACGCAGTATGAGCCTCTACTCGTGGGGGTCTAATATCTATAGCTAATGATCAAAACACACGGTTCACAGGAATTTGTATATACAAATGTGTTTATTGAATAATAAGCCTGTTGCGCAATTTAAAATGTTACTACTTGAGGATTATGACGGCACTCACGTATATTTTATAGCTATGTAACGTCGCATTTTGCTTTGCCTCCCTGTGCGACTGTCTTTTCATGTTTTATTCACACTCGTAAACTGATCGTTTGATAACTTTAGTAATGCGTTCATGTTTAGCTTTATTACCTCTATATTTGAGATTTCAGTTAAATACTGAAGCTCCAGGTTTCTTCCTAAATTTTATTATTTTTTTAATGAAATTCTTTTTAGTCAAATGTTAATGTGGCATGTGATAGATCATCATCGGGCGTGCTTTACATTATTTTGTTACAAGGGATTCGTATCACAATGAAAATGTAGCTACCATTGTTCCGAGGCTTTCTATCTAAGCGTGTTATTCACTCCCGGCTTTGACGTCTTCATATGTACTATCGGCAACAGTAAATTGTGGTATCGTGTCGGTACCGTCGTCGGTATGGAACCGTTTATTGATTGGTATCGTAGTTTGTCCGCTGTTCACTTTGAATAAAATTCGAATTATAATTAATCACGGTTGTGCCGCGTGGGAGAGCGTCGTCGCACGCCCGACGATCTATCATATTTTGTGATAACGCCACTAGGACGCATCTCGTAAACGTATTGAGTCGATCTGGTTTGAAGCTAAGCTATGCGACAATAGTCGTGTGCAACGGTACAATGCTATTTCACACTGAGTAACCGTACGTAAGTATTTATTACAACAATGTGGATGCAGGCGCGTGTCAATAATGTTATCATTGAGCGGTTCCTGCTGCTATGCGTTACTATGTAAGTAACTAGCAGGTCAGCGTGTGTCGAAGCTCTTAAGCATTCAATTTTCCGGTCCATTTAAAGGATTCTACCGCAATGTTGCGGCGTTTGTAAAGACGACAGTGTCGATGACAACAATAAAATCGGATCATAAAGTTGCGATCGCATCCTTTGAGAGTTCCTATGCAATCTCGCCGCTCAATTTTATTTCCAGTACCAGCGTAAATAGATAGGCGGGTAGATGTAAACGAGGGACACCCTGGGGCTCCGGCGGAGGCTCTTGTCAATTGAATTTGTCTGCAAGCGCTCGGTGCATTAATAGCGCACTAAACTAAGTTGAATACTATTATTGATATTTTCATAAAAGCGCGCATCCATTGTGTGGTGACGACGCTCAATACACGTCTAGTTTTAGTGTGTTTTCGTTATGGTATTTTCATATTTTATTGCCGGTATGTGCGTTCTAGAAGTCGCATCAGTCGTTTTATTGCCTTTGTGTACCTTGGGTTTATTTTTAATCGAAGGCTTCCGTAATATTTATAATATAGATATTTTCTCCCGTATCCGACAGCTACATACCATAAATATTAATATTAATTCTTTGTGCTGCTGACTACAACATTAAAAGTCTCTTAAGTGATGTTGTGAACATGGCTTGTAAAATGTTAACAGCGCAGGCTATTTGTTTGTCGCAATAACTATCCCCTTTCATCGTTCTCTTTCTCTGTCTGTTCCCACGTTCTTGACGCTTAATCACGTCGGCTCTGCGCTCGCGCCTAATATTGCACTGTAATGTGTTTATTAAGCGCCGTTCCCTTTAATGGTGGACCATTTAACATACAATGTGCAGTGGTCCGATTTGCGTGTTCGCCCTTCGTGGATGCGACGCAATATCTATAATCTGAGTATCAGTAACGACTCTTATGCACGTCATTGGCGTCGACTTTCAGTTAAGCACTGCTACTTAAGTTGTTGATGTTTTTACGTGCTGTTTCTTAATTCTTTGTTTAAGTTGCTCTTGTTTTTTAAGATTTCGGTGAATCCCATTCCTTCTCCACTAAGTAAAATATGCAAACCTTTTTAGAATAGAACTTTGTTTTCAATTATCTTATCTAGTTAGAGTTATGGTTATAGCAATATAAATGAAAAAGGCATCTCCACATCTTGATGTCGGTGTGTGAACTACAGTTTGCAGCTTGCTTTCTTTGCGTTTCGTCATCGCTACCACGCTATGAATAAAACTGTATTAATTATGCTGTGGTTGTTTGATGACTGACTTTATTCATGAGTTTGGCACTGATTCTCATGCGTGTTGGCTCACTTCTTTTTTCTTGTTGACGCGTACATATATGGATGGACTAGTGGTAATTTATGACATTTTTTGTCCCCTTTTAGGATTATTGCTATGATTAGAATTCTGATATCATCATTCTTCTATTTTTATAACTTAAAGTTTATCGATTAAAGTCCTCATTTGCATAATAATCGCAAATGTTTTGATCCTTGGGCTTAATTGACGTAAATCGATTGAGAACTTGTGCTGATTTATTTACAGCATAAAAATAAGCTTATGTGGTATATATTTATGTAGGTACACCTCTTCGCTTTTGAGGAGAGTGAGAGAAAAACTCTGTAATTGTTTATTTATTATTGTCCAAGTTTGAAGTGCCTAAGTACTAGATAAATAATAGTCTCGTTTGACTCCGTTTGCTTGGTCATTATGTCAACACGAATACCCTAATCACCGCACATAAGTTGTGGAACGAAAGTGTTTGATAAATCTTCACATGTCATCATTACCCGAATGTGATCTACGCCGCTCATTAGCTCCCTCCTAAATAAGATATCCACTGTTGATTAAGTACCAACGTACCGGTGATTATTTTATTGCATTCTAGAGGCAATAAACAATCTATCGATTTATGTTTTGCCCATATTACGGTACATTGTCAACGGATGTTTCCTAATTACGCTCCAAATGTATGTTTGACGTTAGAAATCTTAATTAGCATACAATCGCGAAATAATAAATAGCCCAGGGAAAATTATATTATTACCTATCTACATAAAATATATAAAATTCATGATGTCGGCTGTCTTAATTATCTTTAAAGACTCTATGATTGAAAATTAATGAACATGGCATTAGCCACACGTATAAAATGTCTTTGGCGATGTTTTTCGGTTTTTTAAATGAAGCTTTTGGAGACACAAAAATTGATAGTTCCATTCCGTTGTTTTCGTTAGTGGATCGTTAGTGTCACCGGTTGGCTCGCAGCGATGCAAATTAAGATGTTCGGTCGGAATTTGGTTTTGATTTATGACCTTATAAAGCGATGGTACGACGCAGGTACTTCCTCCTCGAATATTTCATGTAGGGCATTGTTTTTACCGGAGTTACAGGTAATTGATCGCACTCTTTAAAGAGCTTTTTTAGATATTTTCTTCGATATCCTTTCTTACTATGGTTTTTAGTGTTCTCGTATAATTTACTTTGGCGGTAATTACCGTTTCATGTGTGTGAATTTTGTACTAGATCCTGTACTTTATAATGTATTTTGTGAACTGTTCTTTGTTAATATGTAGCTAATACGTGTATATGAATTTTAGCAACTGACTTCACGAGTTCTTTTGTAATATTGATCTAAAGTCTAATGCACCTTTGATACGGATGTGATGTGTTATTTTATTTTACGATCTAAACAAGTTTGTAAATTGTTCTGCAGATTCCTTAAATTCTATCATTCCATACTATATTTTATTATCTTCATAATTTATTGACTATACACAATTTTACTGCCGCCACTTCATAAAAATTGTGTCTTGCTTATTATGTTTCGTTTTTGAAACTCCCATACATATTCATTATTAAGTTTGTCAGCTAATTTTTAACCATCGTGTTGATTGAACATCGTCGTCACATAATTAATTAATTAAGGTATACATAATTGCGTCATTAATTTATATTTTAATGCTTTCTCATTTTATTACTTTATTCGAACATGCATATTCGGTCGGTTAGGAAATATGTGAGACACGTAAATCATACATATTGGAATAAGTTATGTTGCGAGTGACTTGTTATTGCTTAATAATTTAAATAAAGCTAATGAAGCATTGCCCGTTGTCGGCCAGTAGTTTTATGATAAATATATTATGTTTCCATTAAGAAGATATAATGACATGCTCAAAATATTATGCATTTATTAGTTTAATCGTGACATTTCATATGTTTTTTTTCTTACATTCCGCGGTGTATTTTTGGATAATGATATAATTCGGATTGCGAATGTAGGTATTTTTATCTGACATTGTGAGGTCACAGTTCGGGTCAAGAATCGTCAAGTTAATACAACGTTGTGTTTCATACCGGATTTGTTGAAATTATTTTTGTGGGCTGGGTTTGTTGCTAATTTAGTACGTCCTTGTAACGGACACTTTTTGTTATTTCTGCTATTGTATGTACTACTTAGACATTATCTGTATATTTTTCTGCATTCAGATGACCGTTTTCTGCATCGTTCTCTGAGTGTATGGGATCGTCTTCAATCGCGAAACCTGTGTGCGGCATTCACTTATCTTTTAATTCAATTTACACGCGTACGCACCTTGTTGATCAATAATTTATAGTATGTAATTCGGTTCTTGTCTTGTCAAGATCTCAGTACATTTATCTGTTTGCACTCTGTAATGTAATTTTACTGGCTCATCCGTTTGATTTATTACTGATGATTTATTTTCATAATCACCAAATTATTTTCATTAATCGCTTTTTAAAAATGTTGTTCAGAGTTCTTTGAAGTCGTCATTAATTGGTGTCAATGTGTATACATTTAGTCAGCTAATTATTACATGGATTTAAACAAGTATGATTGCTACTTAAGCTGTTTATATAACGCAAAACAATTTTAATGAAGTGTACATAGCCAGCCTGTAGCACCTGCAACGGGTACAGTAATAGAGAGGTGTGTCGCCACGCCTTACCGCTGATGTGCCGACGACAAGCTCGCAAGTACGGGCAACTTGCCGTGTTGATTTTGTTCTACCATGTACCTATTACCTATTAAACGATAATTGTATATTGGATCATGAATAAATCCTTTGAGACGGTGTTCTTGGTACAGTGATCAAGCCTCTAAAGTTGGAAGAATGTTCGGTCTGCCGTTTAAAAAAAACGAAACAAGTGGATCAAATAATAGATTAACTTGGACTAGGTCAATTAGATTTTTGATCAGTGGAAGCCAAAATTTGTTAAAGTAATCTCACTATAAGATAATTCTTAAAACGCGTGACAAAATAAACGATATTGATTTTAAGATAGGTATGTTGAATGAGGCATGTATTAAAACCAGAGATTGAGGGACGCACAGTGACATAATCTGTGAAATATAATTTAGATGACCAACTACGATTCCCAAACCAATGAAAGAAGACCTTAGAAAAAAGGCAATGGTTAAAAAATAAACTTATTTCAACTGATGAAGACAAAGACGATGAAAGTTAAATAATCTAAGATTTGAAGAACTTTTACTCATTATTTTACTTCAACGCAATAAAAACATTTCATTAGTCTACAGACTAATAAACATACTAAACTCCTTATCCTCATACAACTAATTTGGTTGAAAGTAAATAACAATTTGTCGTAAATACGACGCGCTGTTGAATCTCAAGTGGTCTTAACATAATTAGTCTATTCAATTTTTGTTGTGATGTCTTCGTTATGTTTGGCGAGACCGATCAACTCAAGTATTTGTTTTGCGGTTATGACTAATTTAAGTATAGTTTTGTCTGATGACTATATTTGTTCATACATTTGTTTTGCCCATTTTCTACTGTTACTACATATTACTGTAATGTTTAAAGCTAATCTAATTTATTCACAATCTAAGCTAATTTTAGCATAGGCATGTCGTCAGCGTCTCTCTTCTAATTCTTCTGTTTTAATTTTTCAACTGAATGTTTTTTTACTTCCACTGTCACACCTTTATTGTCTTTTTTATATTTTATTGATGCTGCATCGTGCCTGGTGCTGAATAAATGGTTTTTCTTTCTTTCTTATTTAATCGTGAATTCATGGAAATCGTAATACATATTGGGTTTTCGCTTTTTTAATATTATATTTCTCGTTAGTAGCTCAAAAGTTTGAATTGGTTAGTCATGGCGATAGTTTTTGTTCTCTGGTGTATGTATAAGTATATGTGAAAGTATAATTTCTTTCTCTTTGGTAACGTTATGTATTGGATCTCTTTGATATCATTATGTATTGTGAACTTCACTCGCACAATTTTTAGTTAAGATTAGGATTATATGTTTAAAGAAAATAATTATGTCTGTCGCGTCTCCGATATGTACTTACATTCTTGAATGTGAATCAGGGTGACATACTTTTTAAGGATTTAGGTGCAAGTAATCTTGTTATGTAATGTAATGCGTTGTTAAATAACATTTGCAGTTTCGATTTTTTTAACGGGATTGCTTATCAAACAAAATAAGGAGAATTTTGTTTAATTTGTACTACATTATAGGGACATACTATGTCGGTCGTATGGTGATAATAATAGGCTTTTAAATAAATTTAAAAAATAATGTATTTTTATCTACTGAAACATAATTGCAAACATCTTTAATCAATAGTATAGGAAGGATGGGAGGGAAGTTGGTGTGCAAAGTTTATTTATAGATACAAAAGACTACATTTATATTTCAAGTAGTTTTATTGTGAGAACACAATATAAAATGCTGAGATATTTTACCTCCTCTATACCGTGACTGTATTATGAGAGTCGCCGGCGCCGGCGCAGCTCTCACGAATTTCGCGGCGCGGCGCCTGCGCGTGGGCGGCCTATCGTGTACCGCCATCACACATACACTTGCCACCACACCTGTAACATCTCCCCTACATTAACCCTCACAAATAAGGTCCAATTTCCCATAACTTGACTGAACAGTGAAATTCGTTTGACGGGCCTTTGTAGTCCAAGTGCCTAGTACGTCTAATTAGTCAGCCTGTTTAGTTGTAGTCGCCGCAGGCATTTCACTGTGCAAAATGCAGTGTGAAATCGTGTGATTTATTGATATCTTATGCGTGTTATGAATTAATATGAAATAACAATTCATTACTCGTTGCAGATGTTTAAAAATATGGATTATCATAGAAGGCTCCATCAGTACGCCTACAACAATACAATGATATGTGCTTTATGTTGAGCGTCTGGCCGGTGGAGACGTCGTATTTCAACAGTCGTGTACAGATTCATCTGCCAGTGCTTATTCATAAGAATATTCACAAGTGACATTAAAACTCTTTGTATGACGTTTTTCAGTCTTGTCGACGGATATCAAAGAGTATATTTCGTTGAATTTATTGCACTCGCTCGCGGTATCGTCTGCGTTGAATAGGTTGTGTCGTGTGATATATTTTTCCTCAAACCGTCTTTCAACCGTTCGCCTTGTACACCAAGTCGCGACTCGTGTTTGCTCTTTGTGTTGATATTGGACGTTCTGCGGAGCACTTTTCGACCCAACAATGCTACTTTCATTCTCGTGTAAGTTATAGTTGAAAGTTATCATTGAACTTATTACACCACTCGTTTGAGTCACGCGTGAGGTCCTGAATCAGAAATATGGTCTGAAAAACGGCGGCACGGTGGCGCCGACGTTGAAAATAATCTGAATCGTGTATCAGCAACTTCCAATTTAAAAATGTTTATTGAGATTAAATGAAAGCAGTTGTAAATATTGTGCTCATTGTAAGTAACGATGCTCTCATTACTTATTTTGGTTATCTCTTACAAAATTATGTTAGTGGTACGAGAAATCCGGCTGCTGAGCTTGTCTAGTAAAATACCTCTACAATGTAGATTGAGGTGTCACATAATGCTATTGAAATTTTTGTCATGGTCTAAGATCTATTAGTCGCAGCACATTAGGAAAGATAATAGTAGATTTGCGACATTAATTCGTACCCATCATCTAGTTTTGACATTAACATAGGTAATGAAGTAATGATTCTGTTTATTAGAATCACGATATTGATGGTATCGAACACCCACGTGTAGAATTACCGTCTCTGTAGGTATCGTTTCGCCGCCTAAAATGAACAAAGGGTCCGTTGTTGCTACCGATTTGTCGCGACCGGGTGATTTATCTTCAATAAATTTATCGCTCAATCAACGTCGACGTACGCGCAAGTTCGCGCCGCCGCTGATTGGATTTCTTCATAATTACATCTTTTGACACGTACGCGCCAAGTTTCGTACTTCAAGTCGGGGCATGAGATCGTGGGAGCACCGTGTAATCAGCTTTCTTGACTGTCTTGTTTTGATCTGATACCAAGGAAATATTATTTAACAGAACTGTTTTTTTTTTTTATATGGGGAAAATCATCGAATGACTGCTCCCGCCTGGGTGAGGCGGGAGGGAGTGTCAGACTCTTACTGACTAAAAACCACCCCGTTCCTTCTCCTGCACGTCGAGCCGGAGCCCCGGTTACCCGTTAGGTTCTCCGCGACTCCGAATCGGCATCGGCCCTATTGGGCCCCATCTGTGGTGGTCTGATGGCTCTTTGAGGCGCGCGCGGAACGCGACGCGCCGTACGCTCGGGTCTGTTTCTGGTCGGACGGGGAGCCACCCATGCTCGCCGTCCGCAGGCCCGCGCTTACGGTGACCGGAGATCGTCCCGCGATCCCCGACGCCCGGTGTGTCCTTCGCGATGGCTGGGTTGCGAGGATGCAGCGCTTCGCTGCCTCACGCGTCCAGCCTCCTCCTTAGCTAGCAGTCAGCTCCTCCTTTTGCGAAGCAGTCAGCTTCGCAAAAGGAGGAGACGGCATCCCAATCCCCCTCGCTCCGCATCATGGCCTGCACGGCACTTCCGTAAATGTTTCTTAGGGTCAACCTTGCACATATTTTTAAGTACAATTCAAATTCGTTTATGTGGTTAGATTTTCAAATAGCTTATCTATTGTAATTGAAGATCTTAACAAAGATTAAGAAAATATTTGTACATGACTCAGCACTACGGTTATGATCTTAATAGGTAAAAGACAGGTAGGAACTACCTAGACGGTAGAAACAGTATGTGGACTTGTTTTAATTACCTGGTTGCAAAGCGTATCCAGATAATCTTTATTCTGTGTTCATTGCACATTTATGGAATGCGTTGAAAGACCGAGACTTTTAGCATGGTTTCGTTTACACGTCGTCCGGTTGTCATGTTTGATAATATTTTGGTGGTTATTAACAAAGATCACCGCCTTTGATAGCGACCATATTACATTATGAATAAGCTTGAAATTAAATGTTTCTTGACAATTATTCGCACTTTCATAACCATTAAAGGTTTTGAATGAACACCTCTTCATAATGTGTGATCGGTAATTTGGTAGGTATCACGTTATATAAGCAACCAATTATTGTTTTGATTGCTTTTGAAAATTAATTGAGCCGGTTTGCCTTAGTCATATTTTTCACTATTCTCCTATAGTAAATAATCTAGAAAAATTGAAGCTATGCAGATTTTCCACGTTGCATTTCTTGCAATAAATTCCTGTCTGCGAAGTGATTTTCATAAACCGTTTTTAAAATAAATGAATATCATGCAACTACAGACTTCTCGCTTTAATCAACTTACGAGGTATCATCACCTGTTATTACCCCTGTAACATGCGGTAAATGATTTAGTTAAAATTGAACGTTCAAACACCGGTCTGGCGGATGCTCTGTGGATTTTTATGATTGCTCCGTCATTGCGGCACATCGGGTGTAATTTCTCAACTAAGCCACACCTTCCAATGTACGGAATATGCAGCAAGTCATCTCAAACGAGCCGGTTGTTTTATGTACATATTTGCTGCAATACATTCGAAAGGTTAACAAGGTTCCAAAATTAACAAAGCCCTAAAATATTTGCTTTTTAGTTGCCCTAAATTTACATGCTCTTGGCGTTGATCCAGAAGTTCTTAAAACGACACATTTGCATTCCGATCACTGTCATCTTACATTTTGGTCGGTTACACATCTGAGAAAGCGAATAAGTTCAGACAACCACTCTCCTTAATTGTCATAAAACACCTGGGAGATTTAAGTCCGTGCGCGAACGTACAAAAAGAATACAATTAACTCTTAACTTCGCAACACCCGAAAAGCGACGGCTTGTGTGACCATTAAATCGTCCGATATCTTGAGGAATGGTTCTGATTTGGATTTGAATGGTTCGGTACCACGAACATAAGTGATTCTGAATTCCAGATTTTGCAAAAATTGTAATGTGATTGTTTGCGAAATGAAGCGATATGGGTCAATTCGATAGAAAATATTCAGGTTTCATTAATTTTAAAAAACTCTTTCCATGTTTAAATTGCTTTCTGGAACATAACTGACATTATTCTCGTATTGTTGATTTATGGATTTACTTGATTTATTACTGCAATCCCTTAATTTGTGTATTGTATCATTCGCAAACATCTGTCTTCGTTTGTAACTTTCTTTAAAAATATTTTGATAATGTAAATATACTGCATTCAAAAAAGGGATGTCACGATCAGACTCCTTATTATAAAAAAACAAAAACTGTTAAGTTTTGTTAAATCGATTCGTGTCAAATCGATAGAATGGAAAGACATTATTGTCATTATCGTAAGGAGGATTAGTTATTATCCTTAAGATTTGATAAAATCCGAATGACTGGAAGGGGTTTTCATTATCCCATAACTTATAAGACGTTTGGTTACACGAGAAGTATCATCGGTGCCCATCAAGCCACCCAGTACGTTCTTAAACTGAATTTCGGCGCGGTGGTCGCAATTAGGCGCGATAAATGCCCCCGACATACGATACCGGCTTTTCATTCGATTAATCGGTCGAAACGAATACGGAATCCGATTTTAACAGGTCGTTCCTTTCTGTTTTTTATGCAACGCTTCTTGCGATATTTTGATACTTATCTTAGTTTGTACTTTTATGATCTTCAAATTTTAAATCTCGATGGTTTCACTTTTGATTGCGGTTACTTTTTGTCCAACGATACTTCACTAATAGTACCTAGTACTGTTGTGAAATAAGTTGTTCTAAGTTCAACGTTCTAGGCTTCGCTCTCATTTCCTGATGGACTTCTAAGAAATCTTAGATTAATTGGTGTTATTGAAACCCCTATATTTTTTAACACGTATAACTCTTAAATTAGTTAACAGCGAGTACCACAAGTGTTTTCTGTATTGACTCAGCCCGCATAAGTAAGAAGTCAGCCACATATCAATATTATTTTGACATCGAATGCTTTTTTGATCATTACTCAATTACCTTGTTAAATTTTATGTCTTACTCTCAATATTCGAATGTAACGAGGGTCATATGCGTGACATTAATATTAGTTGATTGTGGTTTGTAATATAAATTGAGCTACGTTTATTTTATGGCGCTTAGATTGTTATTTCTTGTAAGAGAATGTAATAAGCATGTAAGAAGTTACGACACGTCACGTGCGCGACAAATGTTCCTATAATATCAGAATATAATTAGTATAATTTGAACAACTCTAAGACAGGTCACAATGAGTCAACTCCACCCTTTTTAAATCTACCGAAGCAGTCGACTGGGTGTCAAAAGAGAACAAGTCCGTAACGATCCATAAAACAATACAAAAACCAAACCATTACAAGGCGACAAAACTGTAATATCAATAGAACACAATGGGAACAATAGTTGCTCTCTGTCAATTATGCCATCATTACCATTGGAATAAACGACGTAACGGATCAGATGATTGTCAAAAACAACATGATGACAACGCAATGCGGCCACGAATGCATATCGCAACGGGTACAAACAAAAACAGTTCTTATTAACAAATAAATAAAATATCTAATTCTTTTCCAAAAAGTAACGATGATCTTGCATATTTTAAAATGTCGAAACAGTTACCCTATAAATGATTTATAGACCGCGGCGCCGTCTTAATTTTTGTCACTTAACAATGTACAATGAATCTGAATAATTAAATGTCTCTAATAAGCTTCGTTGTACTTTGTAATTAGGTGATTACGAAATTAGGAAGATGGTGTAGATAAGCTTGTTTTACTGGCTACTATTACTAGTTAAAGTTTTGCCATTTGCATCAAAACCGGGTATGATTATCCAAATGTGATTATGTTGTTCCGTCTACTTACTGCAGTAGCATATGACTTGCAAGTCCCAAAACTACCGTGGATCGTCTAGAGAAAGTCACAATAGTCATTTGGTGTTGGTGTCGTGATAAGCAGCTACAAGCTCTTTCTTGTTCCCTCGTAAATTCTATTTGGTATCGGTACAGATTTGTTCCCTGAACATTTCATTGAAATTTAATACTCGAACTTTACGTGACTCACCCAAAACGTTTCAATTTTGCGAAATGTCTACATGCTTTTGTGTCTCTGTTCAGTATTGTGTTGATGTTGTTCAATTTGTATCTTGTGTTTAGCTTCCTTTATTGACTTGAAAGAACTATGTAAGTTCTATTAAACTTTGAGTGTACATCATTACTTAACATATTCTGGTCACTATCTTGGAGGCTGTTGCGCTATTTGAATTCTTATTATTTATTGTTAAGGTTGAATGTTTGTTGAGCGTTTATTGGAATATTGTGTTTGCGATTTATTTGATCCTCGCATTTGTCAAATATGATCGAAGCGTGCGAAGGTGTTATTCGTTTTGTCGACACGCGATCGTTGCGATAAGTCCAGAGCTTGCCACTTGTAATTTGATGGGAGGTCCTCGCGCTTTAACCTTTTATTTTTTGTTTAACACTTGTACTGGTGTACGTTGTGGTCTGTTTTTCATTATAAATTGATTTGAGCGATTTTAAATCTCGTTTGCAAACACTCAGGCAGTGGAATATGTTGGAATTTATTTAAGATGTTGTTAGTTTTTGGGTAACAGAGGCTGCATTAATTAATAAATCAAGAAGCATGGGAACTGTGGCACAGGTGCCAAGAGATTGGGCATATTTCATATCAATTTGGTTATATAAAGAGATAAAGATCTTGCATGTTTTACTTTAAGATATGCTTATCTTCAAATGAATACATCTCAATACCGTCACATCTCTACAGGTGGTAATCCTCCCCCTCCGTGTTTGCAAATCTACGTAGACATGTTGTATGTCGTAAAAATGACATTCTTACATTTATTGCGTTGTAGGACACGTGTAAGTAATGTCTTGTCGTGTCGTATGGTTTTTGTCAGCGGGCAATCGGCGATTTATTGAATCGCATTGTTGATTATTTTATTAACGACTTCTTTCGATTGCGTGAACGTTATTCGTAATCACAGCTTGAATCACGATGCCACATTGTGCCACATGTTTCTCTGTTGAGAGGCTTGACGAAGCAATGTTTATCACAATTTATAAATAGAAGATTTTTTACTTATGATTAAGTTTTACTAATTTAAAAACTACAATATGTACCTAATAGTTCGGTAGATGTAGACGTTTTAAAAGTTAAGAACTCCAATTTTCATGAAACCTATGCGTTGTGTTGACATACCTGTCAGACCATCAATATCATAACTGTAGGGTCTCGTTGTTTTTTATATTCTATCAAGTAATTAATTAGTCTATTCCACCGGTGCCATAGCCTTTATTTTTTGACAGGGAGACCTAAAATATTGAATTTTAGAATCTTATTTGTAGACCACACAGCAATGTAATAACGATTCGACAGTTACTAAAGTAAAATATCATATTTAAATACGCGTTTATAAATATTGTATTTTGTTGACGTTAATCGAAGGTAGAGCCAATAATGTAACTGCGTATCGATGCATGCAAAACCAACTTGTGATTGAGAGTTACGATTGTCATTAATATTGTAATGAAATCGATTTATGATCGGGTATCATCTCATCGATTTTATTGCGCGGTCTGCGGTACTGCATTTAATTCTAAATACTACGTCCGAAGGTAACCTTATTATAGAACGCTAATTCGCAATTATTTTTGCGACGTGTATGCTTGTTATCGATTTGTTTTATCGTTATTGATTTAAATGTTATGTTTTGTTCCTTCATTCGCCTCGACTAATGAGCGTCTAAATAAAAAGGTCGCCATCTTTTGCCGTTACCCTTTCAAAGCCCTCATTATTGCTTCGCCACAGGGCAGTAAAATCAAATTGCGTTGTTTTTCGAGTACATATATGGAGTCAAGGTTTAATTTTGTGTGCCACCGCATTTTTTACATTGATATTCGCGGTTTCAATAAACTCCTTTGTCCAGACTGCGTTTTATTTGTTCCGGTGCTTTAATGTTAATTGAAAATCGTGGTAAGTGCACCCGATGAGGTCGCGGTTGTTATTGTCGAACCTCCATTTATGTTGAACCGGCAAATATTCATCTGTGTTATTTTCTCCTGTATTTAACAATAATATACCTATTAAATTTACATAACCATGTAGATCAATTTTATTACCAAGAAAATAGTCGCTGATATAAAGTCAAATTAATCTAACTTACCTGAATATGTTAATTTAATTCTGTACTAACTTGGTAATCCATCCAACATATTCGCCATTCATTGCCTGTATTTACATTTATATGAAAGTAATTGTCAGATTGTCAAGCAAATAATTAATTGTACGATTGCTTCTTGTTACTTACTTCGTTTTAAAGAAGATGTTGGCGAAATATTTCGGCTTTCACATGTAATCAAGGAACGATATTTAATATTTATGCGTGTTTCTCCGTATCATAACTACGTGGATTTATTTAAATTGCTGTCCGTTAATTTATAAAGGCCACCGGCGAATCCAAATTGAAAATTAACCCCACTTAGACACACCTCCTGGCGCTCACTTTTTTACAATATTTTTACATCATGTCAACACCGTCGATAAATTATTACCACTCTAACAAGCTATTATTATCGACCCTGACATTTTATTTAACGTAATTTTTGGGCAAAATTGAAAATTTTCACCCAAAATTTTTTGGCCTGCGGTGCAACAGGAATGGGTTTTAAGATTTATGTTCAACGATTTTAGTGTTATTTAAAATTCTAATTCATTGTTTAAACTGTCGATATAAAATCTTATCGATTTCTGGGAATGGTTAAATGTTTTGGTTATCTGGTTCAATATAAGTTAAACGTTGACGTTTTCATATGATTAGCATATTAATTTTAGATTTTAACCTGTGTCGTATGTCGAAAAGTCTCCAAAGTGGATCGTGTCAGGTGGCCCTCATTGGGCATAGTTCATTGACACCGGTCAGGTAGGGCCAGCAAATGATTGATCTGCTCCCTTATCACACGCCGTCGCCTACGTGCGGCTTTCTCAAAGACACATTGTCTACGACCATAGAAGCGTGAGCTAATACCAATACCTACAACTTTACCCAAAACTCAATCAAACACATCATTAACTTAATTTAGTCTCTATAAATATTTCTTTTATTTGTTACAGAAGGTGCAAGCGTGGAACAAGGAGATTAAAGAAATGTAAGTCCTTTTTTCTACGAGCCTTTGACGTATTCAAATGTCCCGTAAAGATAATTTATTTATTAGTGAAAGTGTGGACAGCACACATGAAATAAATATTGGTAATTAGCAGAGTTAATAAGTTAGCAGTACCAGAGTAGGGATCAATTTCACGGATATCATATTACTTTTTCAATTCACATTTGAATGCGATCCTTAATGATATGTAAATAAGACTGAGTATCACATTCGTGTAGTGCTTGGCGCCATCTGGATGTAAGTGGACATTTTGTAAATTGAAAAACTGACAGTATACAGTAAGAGGCTCCTATCAGGACCCCTTCATCGTAATGATGATGAGATAATTAAATTTTCAATGAGAATTAATTGATTGGACATAGGTATACATTAGTCCGTACATATAATTTTAATTTGTAGTTAAAGTATTCTAGAGGTAGACATCTTATGACTCTTACGTAAGGAAGGTCGAGCTGAAAAGGTGTTATTACATTCTTTCATTTTAATGATTGATTTCAGCTGAAGGTTGATAATTCAGAGTGTTTTATTGTTTAAAGAAAAACTTGTTAAAACGCCATAATTATGCAAATGTTTGCCGACGTCCAGTAGGTAGGCCGGCGCCGCAACTAATTTAGAAAGTTATTTTTGTATTTAAACTGTTGCGTTGAACGTTTTTCTTCAAGTTATTTATTTAACGCCGACGGGTACACAGTTTTCTGTAATTGGACACTATTTGGGTTTACTCCTACGTATCAATCCGTCATAATTTCATGTTGCACTCAGGTATCATATAGAGGTACTTACATACTTACTAAGATAAATATATTTTTTTATTTGCAGATGGGACATTCCAGCTCTACTTGAGAAAGTTCCAAAATTGGGAGCAGTCATTGATTTGACTAACACAGCTCGATATTATGATCCTTCGGTAAGTAATGATGATTGCAGACAAGCCTCCAAACAAAACTCGGAGACTCTTGAAAAGCGCTTAGTAATAAGCAAAGAAATACTCACTTTCGCACATACCGCATACCAAACCCGACATCTTAGTTCAATAAACATTCCTCGGTGGGTCGTTAATAATAATGAAAGGTAACAAGCACTCTGTACTAACAAGTAAGACAACGTGTAGTGCTTGTAACGACTCTTACTTGCTCGGATAGCGCCTGTAGGAATCTCGGCCCGCCCGCCATGTGTTACAATACCGGGAAGCTATAAAATTATGTTCAGTTTTACGATTGAAAGTCACATTTTCCAGTACGATGCTTTGTTCGTTCTTACGTCTGATTGCCTTGCATTCATCTTCTAGCATAATCCGATCGTAAAACATGGTTTCCATGGAGCAGTTGACTTTAGCCTGTTATGCTCTAACTCAACATACTGCACAGACAAGACTGAGGCGTTACCAGGTCTTTATATTCTCTAATTTATAGTTACACTGTACCTTACATACTGCAGGTGTTAATTGAGCGATGATAGGTTTGACGCGGTTTTGCAAATACAATATATTCAGTTAGCTTCAAAACAAAGATGTTAAACAAGCTTGCTAGGTGGTGACCACAGAAAACTTAATTGAAGGTCTCTCAGCTGTCATTCAAATTATTACATTCTGTTCTTTGACTGCGTCTTATTACCTTACGAACACTCGGATTAATTTTAATGTTGCGTAGTTTTAAAATGTTTGATATGATTCTTATCCTAGGCGACTTATACAAATAGGGTGCAAAATAGCTTCTAGGCCAACAATAAGTAATCTACTAAATGAGTAACAAGCTACGAATATCAGAGAGACAAGCCTGGAGGTTGGGACTGTAAATTCTATGAAGAATGTCCATTGGATAGCTGTGAAACAGCAAAGCTAGTTGTGACACAACTGTGACTTGTTGGCCCATTATTCACACTTCAACACTCGTAATAAACGTTTAGGGTTCTCCTGATACATTCGTCGCCATTGTGATGTCCCATGGTGCTTTGCTAATGTGTATGACGTGTGGGCCCCGTTATTCCTCTGTCGGGTGTGAAATTTTGCTGCCTTCGTGAAGATGTGAAGTGTATGAGCGAAGTTCGAAGTTGAAGTCAAAGGGCAGACGGTATTTTAATTTTGTTTTTATTGGATGCTTTATGTTTAATGGTTGTTATGAATGTGTATTGAGGTGTGAATGGAAATGTCGCTTGTTTACCGCTGCTTTCGGAGCGATTACGCAGAATATTTTTGTTATTGATAATTATTGGTGGATAATTGTTTGTTAACTGCAAATAGTTCTAATATTAACCAATTTAATTAAAAAATGGTTTACTCACGTAAATAACCGAGAAAAGCTCCCATCACAATTTTTGGTTTAAGTTTTTTTTATAAGTCTATTGTTATTTAGTTTTCAATTCAAATGTTACAGTGTAACCACAATTTTCTCACGGTTCATTTTCCATCTAAATAAGATTTAGACGTTGATGTAGTATAAATCATTTTTTAGCTTTTGGGGACTTTAGAAGTAGACTATGTAATTACATTACGTTAAAGTGTCGAAGGCTTGCCGCATACATAGGCATACAAATCATGCAGTTGATTGAAAGAGGCAGGTTAGTAAACGCGCCGTCCCTTTGGGGCATAAGACTACAACACTTTAATACTAACGGACTTGACAGATACGATACCAGTCATATAGAAATAGGTGAAGCTGCGAATTACTTATCAGAATTTGAACAACAACGTACCTTGAAGAAATTGGTGGATTTCGGAGGAAATATTTTAAAGAAGTGCAGGTGTTCATAAAGTTTAATCGATATTTAATGTCGGATAAGTAAAAGCAGCGGTTAAGCTTATAATAGAAACCGGAGAATGTAGCCTGGACGTTTAAGGTTGGAACACTAATTATTTTAGTAAGTTCGCGAGGCTGAGGCGATCCAGTCAATATAAAAAAATCGTTTCTTATTCTACGAACAATGACTAACAAAAAGGATGTAAGCACATACAAAAGTATAAATGCGATCCCAATACAAGACTTCTGTACCTCTAATTGTCATCATATGATACATGATAAATCGCTCAACGATGTCAACGAACTCATCATTTCATTTCGATGATGCTCTTATTTAAACAACTTATTCGCTCTATGTCCGATTTATTAAGAAGTTTTAAATAAGCTATTAATTAAGCCGAAGTAAAGTTGACTGGCTTATATTTCGACACCTCTCTAATCTGATTGGTAATTGTCATCAGTTGACGTCTAGTGACTTGTCGCTCACTTCATTATTATTGTGGCACGGATTAGTAAAATCAATGGAGTGTTCATACTTGTTCTTGTACTGCCCAGATTTTTTATTTAGTTGATCAGGCTGATTAGTTACTTATGTTTCTAAAATATGCTGTGCATAACTGAGTAATTTGTCATGCAATGGGTAAAACGATTGTGTATAAACTCTATAATTCACAATCAGTATAATTATAATTAATTTTTATCTATACATGGACGCTGTCTCTCTCCTATAAAAAAACCTGTCCACTTGTTATTACTTCATTTATTATCTCCTCCGTGTATTGTATAAGATCGACTGTTCCATGCTCTACTTACATTCTATAATCTCATTATCAAACGCGTATCTTTAATAACACGATCATTTGGAACCGGCTTAAAAATAAAGTGTACTTACTTAACATTTCATTTCAATACTTGTTACTCGAGGTTTGGCGGCCCGTTTGTTCTGAGTCGAATTTACGAGTTATTTGATTTTATTGAATTTAACAAAAATGTGTATGAATAATAACTGTAACTTCTTGTGTCAAACATACTTAACGCCACAAGCAACAAATGCTGTACTATTCAGATATAATTATTGGTTTCTTTGTTATAGGAATTACAAGCAGCGGGTATACTACACAAGAAAATTTTAATGCCAGGCCGCATAATACCTCCCGAGGACAAAGTGACAGAGTAAGTCCATCTTCCCCGACGCTGTTTACGTGCGATTAATCGCGCTCGTGTAAGACGTCTTCACGACCGACGCCAAAAGCCTTTTTAGCTCGCCCAAGTAGAAGATGTATCTCACACATACACATACGTTCTCCAGACATAATCTTTATCACATAAACCTTTGAAAGTCAGGCATTGAGAAGTGACGTATTATTTGTTGTGTTAATATCGAACCGCCACAATATTTCACGCTGAAATATTGTACAGATTGCGGCGTACTGAGTATCGACATTCTTAAGTCACTGAAACCATCGCCCGTTTTAAATGATGGCAGCCATAAAAAGTAAAAAAAATCCACAGAACAGTAAAGACTCGTGATTGATATTGACTTAATTCAACGACATTTAGCCTAAGGATGATACGTCTTAACAAGTTTACACTCCCCTTATACGGTGGTGCGTAAATCAGAAACGGAACAGCTATCTATCAAAGCGCGAAGTTTTCGTTTTGCATTCGCGGCGGATTTTAATTTGAAGCGTCGAATTGGCGCCATTCGTAGGCCGAATATGGGTAATGTTATAAATCTACGCGTATGCGTGGGCGGTGCGGCGCGCGCGCCTTAGGGCCGCCGTCGAGCCGACCGGTGCCGGTAGAGGTACCTATTCTCGTATTCAATTGAACTTGGTCACATCTAGCGCTTGTGTCGAAGGCGTCTGCCTCCCACGCGGGATCCGATGCCTTTCGGAATTTGAAAGGCATTTGTCGCAGCAACGATGCGTGCCGGCTCACGTGTAGCAGTTGTCCCCTGCAACTAAAACACACGGCGTTTTATTATGTCGTAAACTTTGACACTATCGAAGAAGTCATATTACATATTTTTGTTAATTGATATGTCTATTAAACTGTCAAACACCAAGCGGTCACCGGTGACCGCAACCTATTGTTCTATAATTGTGTCTGCAAAACCGGTACTCGACGAGTTAAAATACTAAGTAACTCAATTTTACTGGACCTTATATTATGAAGATAATGTAGTAACTAACGAGATTCTGAAAATGATAATGTGTAGAGAACACATTACATTTTCCGACTTTTCCAAAGGCAACAGAAAGCAATCAGATCTACTCAAGGAACTTTAAATAAATGTTTAAATCGATATTTATACAGATTATCTACATGATATATGGCTCTATCGCACTACATATCACTTTGTAAAATGATTTGCTCAGCATTGAATCTTAGATTATCTCGATCATTTGTCTGATCTTTTGTTCGTCGCTGCGGCCCCTCATCGCCTGTCATAGACATAAATAACCATCGGCATTTCTGAGATAGTTCGCTGTTGTTATCACGGTGCGGACCTCGCATCTGTTTGTCAGTTAACATTAGACAAATGCGCCACCCGTACAGCTCCTTCGAATTTAACTAAAAGCCACGTCCACTTAAAGACAGGTCTATTTGTTTTGAGAATAGGATCCCTTTGACTTATATTTTGCGTTTGGATTTAACAGTGTTAATCTTTAGTAATTAAGTTAATAACATGCATTTTCTAAAGTCAAAATAATGTATGAAACGTGTGAATGTTTAAAACTGCATAAAAAATGAATATTCTAAGTTACCTAAACGTTATAGGAAAATCCGTCGCGAACGTGCGAAAAATTTTCGACGTAAATTCCATCTCAGTGCAATTTAGTCTAGACAGGTAATGTCGTCGGGACGAACAAGAAAACTAATAAAATGGCGCTATTATTTTATTATTATAATAAATTGAGGATAAATATATTGTCATGAGACCTTCATTTATACGACCTTTTACTGGATGTAGATGATCAGAGCCGCGCTCGTAATGATGCTCGCGTGCTCACTCGGTTCATTTATCACGGCTGTATTTTTACTTGTTTTCCATGTCGACTGTCGACAATCATGTCGTCATTACAAACCCGTTCGTGTACATATCACCCCGTCTATAAATTGTGAACACCGCCGGTGGTACCGATTGTCCGTTTAATAGATTTTTACTGCTCCGCTTTTAAGGGTTTTATTGTTTTGACGATTTATTCGCTGTTACCGATTCCTCTAAAGCTACGCCCATTACAGGCCTATTTTCCGGGGAGTTGGTGATAAGGTTAATGTTTCACTCGACAAAACAATCGTATCGATAAACAATCGTGTTGTATCGTCATTTATGTATTTTACTATCTCAAAAAATGCATACGATGAAATACGAGATATGATACACCCACGGCTAAAGTCATCGCTTGGTCCAATATTGGTACATCAGATTCTATGTCATCCACACTTGTTAAATCCGCTTCTGAGCTTTTTTCGCCTTTGTTTTTTATTTGTGATAATATTAGCGCATGATTGAGACTTATAACGAGACAATTTAACAAGGTATTAAGTAATTTTTTTATTTTTAGTCGGTTCAATCATGGTCGGGAAAACCGAATGAATGTATAGACTTTGAACCTGGCGTCTATTAGGCGGCCAAGTGCTGTGACATCAATCGTAGATAGTTTGCATACTCAAATATTGTTCGACACGTGTGCAAAAAGTTAACTTGACGTAATCACGGTGGGAAGCTTTTAGCGTTTCTTGTAATCTGGAATTGTTTTGGACTGTTTCACTGGGTAAATGTTCTATAATGATAGTTACCTCGATAAAGTATGTCCACGTACGTTTGTAATGACCTGTGAACTCGTTTATCGCACTAAAGGTGTTAAAAGTAAATTGTCACGTTGTTGACTGTTTGTCCAGTAAGAGTCTAGTGTAAATCAGAGTAAGATAGGAGACTTCCGAGCGTGATAACAAACACATAAATATAGAGACCGCCAGCCATTGTCCAAATTTACTGTCACCAACCCATTCTACTAACACCGAACGGTTATTTTTCTCTAACCGTCTGACGATAATATGCTGTTGAACGTTGAAGTATTCGAGTTTTGATCAATTGAAATAGTTTTAATTATATTAAGGTGTTTCAATAGCCTTCTTTCTTATTATTGACTTTTGTGAAATGTTATCAGTGCGGATTTTTTGTCAAAACAGACTCATGCGTTCGTTTTGAGTTCTTTGCATAGCTTTTTCAGGTCTCAGAATAACTTATTGTAGACGTATTTTTGAAGTGATAAACTAAGTGGACATAAGTTATATCATATAATTTATATTTGTATCATCAGTGTAGAGGTATATTTTAACATACTAGTAGGTTCTCCCCCCGAGCGTACGGCGCGTCGCGGCGTGTTCCGCGCGCACCTCAAAGATCCATCTGACCTCCAAGGATGGGGCCCAATAGGGCTGATGCCGATATGGAGCCTCGGAGGACTTAACGGGTTGCCGAGGTTCCGGCTTTAAGGGCAGGAGTAGGAACAGGGTGGTTTTTAGTCAGTAAGATACACTACCTACCGCCTCACTCAGGCGGGAAAAGCAATTCGATGATTTCCCCCCCCCGTAAAAAAAAATAGGTTCTCCCACCGAACAATATTTTCTCCCTATATCAATATTAACTTTCATATTTATTACGCTATTCATAACTTGCTCAACTATAATAACATGAATTCAATACAATGATGAAACGAATTGCCGATTTTCTATAATGTCCATAATAATGCTAATAACTTGTCGATTACAA
This sequence comes from Spodoptera picta, assembly GCA_038387885.1. Lineage (NCBI taxonomy): Eukaryota > Metazoa > Arthropoda > Insecta > Lepidoptera > Noctuidae > Spodoptera > Spodoptera picta. The sequence goes on along the minus strand of JAZHFQ010000733.1, from coordinate 3,567,521 downwards.
GTTGGTTGAGCGTAATAGCTGCTCTAAATATCGACAATGTTGTTGTATTTTTTATTACAGACTATATATAATCATTTGGACCACACAGGTCGGGTGTAATTGAGACATTGTATATATTATTATATAGTTGTCCTGTTATTATACCTAGTTTTATACACCAGTTACGAAAGTTCGTGGTTGCATCGTTCTCAGAGTTAATTAAACGCTTACGAAACCGAGTACATGATTTGATTAGAACGTGCCCTTGTTTTAATACAAGTAATTATTTTCTGGTCTCACCGAGTAATGATGACAAGTTTGATGTATTTGAGCGACATTTTGTAGATTAGAATATTCGTTATACGAAGCTGAACAAATGTATAGACGCAAAGTGTTCTGTTTCCGATTATTATGTAATTAGTTTGATAACTGTCGCGGATATATTTAATAAATCATCGTCCTTGTTTATTCTTCAAGTAATTAGTAAGTAACATTATCTTTTTATATTCAATAGTTTGTCATATCTATATTTATCAGCTTACTCAATATTTTCGAATCCTTCAGCCAAGGCTTTCCCTAAATCCAGGACATAAATTAGAACTTTATACAGGTACGACATTCATTCTTATAATGGCAGATTAGGTAAGCGTTAGCAATATAAATCATCTCAGACTTGTACATTTTTTGTAACAAAACATTTGCTTCATTTAATACATAGTTCGCAAGCATTTGCCACTTTGATTAACATAATAATGGCTGGAACATCATCATTATTTTAACCGATTACCGCTTCTTATAAAAATTTCATGTAATAAACAAATGACAATACAGTATCTATGATTCAGTCAATTTATCTCGTATACTGTGAATAAAATATCATCACGATCTAAAACATAACGAATGATCTCATCATTAAGAATTAAATTTGAATGATAAAGACATGAGTGTACCTATATAATTATTGCACTAATTACACAGTCAAACTTCACAGGAATTTTGATGATTATGGTTGTATTCTGTGGAATAATTAATTCGTTAGTCACGTGTGTATATTATGATCAATGTATTGAGTAAAATGAACATAATACGGTAGTTTTATGTGTCATTGGCGCCGTTCCTAATGATCCTGCTAATTAATTTGCACACCCTACATCTTTAATTGGTGACGAATCGCATTGTTGCGGTTAAATAACTATTACACCGTATTACCATATAAGGATGGCCGGATTTTAGCATTCTTATATTTGGTTTATTGTTTTATTGTTGTATTTTTCTTGTTATTGGTCCTATAAAGTATTTGTTTGGTTTTTGTTGTTATAAATCCTCTTTTATGTTGAGCTAGCATTTGTGTGTTTATTGTTGTTTTCTTTTTAGCGTGCTTGATTTGGGTTTGTGTGTAGTTTATTTATAACTCTAGGTAGATACTTATTTAATAACTCTAGTCAATAGCACTAGAAAGAAGTAGGTTAAATTTTCAGTTCTATGTACTGATACTGAAAAAATCACCTCTATTTCGGATGTCAATATCTATTTTCACAATCAATTTACAAATAAGCGTCTTTAATTTATCTGTATAAATTTCCTTTACCATTGAAAGCACAATAACGACTGTTTAATTCAAATGTCTCGAACGGAGACTGCTCAATTTAATCGACATTAAAATGTTATAATGGCCAGTTTGTAATAATCATTGTACTGTATTGTTGCCGGCGGCACCTCGACTACACCGCAAAGGAGGCTGTATTCTCGGAATCGGTACATAATCGCAACTATTGTAGACTTAAACCTCCTATAAATGACGCGATTTGTCGCCTTGAATAATCGTTAGGAGAATCGCAATGTTTTGTCAACATTGTTTGTTGTGTTAGACGATCTGTTGCTGTAATCGATAGTTTAAGTAATAAAATTTTGTGTGAATGTTATTGTTAGGTGTTATTGTTTTACCTATACCATCGATGAAGGTGATAGAGTATTCATATTGTGTATTTCAGATACTTACGAATGTTTTTAGAAAATGAATTTAAATTTTACTGTGCATTACGAACAATATTTTACATTTAAAAACGAATATGTACAATCAATTCCTTTTCTTAAAACCATGAAGCTTTGTGTTCTGGATCAGGCAAAGTTTAGACAAAGGCCTTAAATATATATCAGGTATCTCTCAGTGAATCATTCCTATCTCATTACATAAAACTACGTCATACATTAATTATATCATTATATCAAAAACAGCATGATCATAAGTTATAATTTTCTTACAAATAAAAGGATCGCTCAATCGGATCCGACGCGACAGATCGTGACTAAAAATCGTACCGTGAATAGTCTCATGTACTAAACGTACTGATTCACAGCGTAATTGGGATAGTTTTTTACGAGTACCAGACTATTATAGGACACGTAATGTGTGAGTCAGCGCTGGTGTACCAGATGTAGATGAGTATGGGACTTACACAGGATGGCTAATATGTTAATCATTTTAATGAATTGGTTTTGTATTCGTGGTTTTATTTAGCGGGTGTTCGTATTTTGACGTTGAATAAAATAATATTGTACTAGCGTTCTATACGTTTTAATCGACATCAAAAAAGGAGGAGGTTTATATGCCTTTTCTATGTTTTTATCAGAATTAAATATGTTTTGAAGAGGTTTGTATTTAATGATAACTTTTTTAGCAGAGGATAACGGCAAATAAAATATATTGCACTAACCCCTACTAACTTTAGGATAAAGTCAGGAAGATGACGACGACAACACTATTATTGGAACTTAAAACAAGATATTTACAATATTTCATTAAATATGATTTTTTTCTCGTATCATCTGTGGTTATGCTTGCAATAGAGCTGAAGTATAGAAAAAAATTAATCAAATAATAAACTGAATAAGTATTCTATTTTAAGTCCCAATGATGGATTTCGTTGTTTTTCAAAGCGCCCTAAACCGCACTTCTTATTATGTGCCACATAAACACTTCCAGAAGTAAAATGGACGATCGAACGTACGACTAGATAAATATGACGGTCTAATTCATAGCTTTTAAGTAAATATAAAAGAAAGTTAATTTAGAAAGTTGGAATCAGATAGTATGTTAGCTTTCAGTATAAATCACCTGCTTTGAGATGTTTTCGTAGTTTAGTTTCAGAAACTGAATATACTTGGGAAACTAGTCGTCTAAATCAAACAGTATTAACGGAAATTATTCTTAGAAAATAATTATTTTTATTTCTCGGGGAAAGACAGGTGGACAATGTACAGATGTACAGAATGTACGTAACAAACCAATTCAAACTAAAAGGAACTGAATATTCAGAAATCGATAAAACTAGTCAGTGCCAAAGACTTCACTCCGAAGAATAATTCCCGTTTTATAATTATTTCGCTCTTTATCTAGAAAATATTCTAAACATCCTGTACGAATGATTCTGACTGTTTCCGAACGGTTGAATGTCTTGCGAGACGTGAAATCGTATTGCACATTTAAGGACACCCTGCACATAAGTTCCTTAGATGACGTCACACCTACGATGTATTTTTAAAAACAACTACTTTGCCATTTCTACTGTCTGCTGCCTTGATTGAGTAGTAGTTATCGAAAAAGTTCTGCATTGCCCGTTAATTTACCTATTGGGTTACAATTCCAGTAGGTTCAAAGTCTGTCTTCGGATCATGTATTGAGAAAAGCATCTAATTTTATATATATTTGAAAATAAATACTCATAACAAAATGTATGTACTTAAGCTTCTACTCTATGGTAATCAAAATAAGCCTGATATTATGTTAACATTGACATGCTTATATTACCTACTATATCTATCTATCCTTTACATCTACAGTTTTCGAGAATGTTCTTTGGATGTATTAATTTTAGTACTCTTTTTCCCAGAGTAAAACTTTTCGTAGATTTGATTTACTGAAGAGAATTATATCTTGTCTTTTTTTTTTTAAGGGGGGAAAATCATCGAATGACTGCTCCCGCCTGGGTGAGGCGGGAGGGAGTGTCAGACTCTTACTGACTAAAAACCACCCCGTTCCTTCTCCTGCACGTCGAGTCGGAGCCCCGGTTACCCGTTAGGTTCTCCGCGACTCCGAATCGGCATCGGTCGTATTGGGCCCCATCTGTGGTGGTCTGATGGCTCTTTGAGGTGCGCGCGGAACGCGACGCGCCGTACGCTCGGGTCTGTTTCTGGTCGGACGGGGAGCCACCCATGCTCGCCGTCCGCAGGCCCGCGCTTACGGTGGCCGGAGATCGTCCCGCGATCCCCGACGCCCGGTGTGTCCTTCGCGATGGCTGGGTTGCGAGGAGACAGCGCTTCGCTGCCTCACGCGTCCCGCCTCCTCCTTAGCTAGCATGACTGCTTCGCAAAAGGAGGAGACGGCATCCCAATCCCCCTCGCTCCGCATCATGGCCTGCACTAGGCCCGGACGCAAGAGGTCGCCATCGCCGATCACTTCCCTGAGGACACGGCGGTGCTCAGCCCACGCAGGGCATTCCGCTACAGTGTGTTCCACCGTGTCCTCAGGGCGGTCCTCGCAGTGATGACACCCAGACGTTTCCTCCCGCCCATTATATCTTGTCTAGATTGATGTAATAATATTCTGTATTTTATTTTATTAGTCTGTCTGTTTATTTATTACATTTTTAATATGAGGACGTAAATTATTCTTATCGGTTGTAATTTCTGAACTTGTATAAGTAATTTAGTATAGAATTGTCACCATTTTATTGTTGTTTTTCCGTCATTATATTGATGGGTTTTCTTTACAAATGCTCGCGGTTTTCTTTTGAATGTCACAATGGGTGATTTTATATTTTTATTCCTTTTTTAAAGTAATTGCGTTTAAGAAACGTAGTTAATTCGTGAAGATACATTGTAGAGGTATATCACGATTTATCTGTTGACATATTATGTAGCAATGGGTATAAGTAAGTATAGCAATTTCATCCAAATAGTACTTTTTGCAAAAATGCCTTGAAATAAGCCTATTGGTGTATATTTCTGCTGCCTCGTTGGCCGAGTGGTCGCAAGTGCGACTGCCGGGCAAGGGGTCTCGGGTTCGATTCCCGGGTCGGGCAAAGTATTACAGGGTTTTTAAAAAAAAATTCTCAGTAGTAGCACGGAGTCTGGAAATGTGCCCGGTATATGGCAATAGGCAATATTACATGGAACTCATAACATAAATTGTGAAAAGTGGGTGTTACTTCTGTGTGCATCTATGCCTACCCCTTCGGGGATAAAACGCGTGATGTTATGTTATGTTTGGTGCAAGCAATCCAGGCAAGATAATAAGGTTGCTATTAAACATTCTTGTAAGACAAGTCAATAAGACTAGTCAAGAGAACAGCTATTATTCATACCATTATCTCACGAACAGCTATTATTCATACCATTATATAATTTATATTAATCCCATAACACACCTTTGTCCAAACAGTCCGTTGACGCAGAATGCCGACAAGGTTATCCAGGAACTTTGTGGAACTTGAAAAACTTGTCCAGAAACTTTCCCAACGTAAACATTTAAGGAATGGGGTGTCATGGCTTTTGTGCTGATTGAACGACGCTACTTTTGACAATCACTCTCTTGTGAGCACAGAATTTATCTAGGGATGTCACAACTCACACGACAATATATTTTTCAAAGAAACTTCCGTGGGAAAATGCTATCTCCGAGTAGATTCACGAAGTAAATCATTCTAACCCTAGATGTTATTCATTTATCATTTTTAATGCTTCCGCAAAACTTATTCTTTAGCTTAGTTTTCTTGTTTAATGAAATATAAGGCAAGTTAGTGATCGATTTACTTATCTACGTAAGCTTAGATTTACCTACTTCTGAAAGTAATTTTCCTCTACACGAAACAGATTTGGACGTTTCCCAAAATTATTTTTTAATGATACTTTCTCTAAAAGTCCTGGTAACTTGGATTGTATCCAGATTCAAAGAGACAGATGACAACCCTACATTTAAAATTCTGGACAATAGTGTGAGTAATGTTTGTGGTCTAGTCTATTGTCGTTAAATTTTGAGACAGTTTTGCTATAAATATATTTATAACAACGGTGCTGTAGTAATCATAAAAGTATTATTGCTTATTTATTGAATACAGTACATAGCGTCAAAACAACTTTAGTAATACTTGATATAAAATACTTTTATCATAAATTCCTTTTGAATATTTGCTTTACGAAAATAACACTTATCGTATAATACGAATTTTAATAACACCTAAAATCTTTTAATTTTCTTTTGTCACTAAATGTTTCCATTATCGCCTGTCCTTTATACCACAAATAAGAAACAATATTACTGAAAGCATCAATATAATCAAAAACATCGACAGAAACAATCGCTTCTGCAATTTCCTAATAAAAATATGTCTTTAGAGTTCTGTCCGCACTTAAAACGGTGTCGATATTACTGTTATTTTGAGAAATCCATAAAATTATCATTAATATTATATGTATCAAAGAATCAATTGGTTTTTGTTGCGAAATATGGTATTAAATTATCTCTTGGCAACACTTGAAACTAATTTACCTTTATAAAGGTAACCTTTAACATTATTTGTATTAGTTTTATGTTTTAACGCTAATATTTTTGTTAAATTATGTTCTGTTTTATGTAAATGAGTATTTAGTTAGGTCTGCAATCATTATTAGTTTTGTTTATGTATTCTTATACGGTTGTAATTCCTTTTGACGCTTTATAGTTTTCGTTATTAAACTTAATGACATTGATTTGTACTTATTACTATCACACAGATCACATTAAACTGTCAATATAAACCGTCTCTAAATTATGAACCCAATTTCTTTATAAACTTTCCTTTTAACTTTCCAGATTTTATAGTATTTTAAAGTACATTGATATTCATAGCCGTTAAATAATTTTCATAGGAACTTTTACTAATGCGCCACACGACGATTTTAATCTGTGAATATGTGAACAGAACTATTTCAATGAATAAAACTTTTGAAACGTATTTCGACTAAACTTTACTCATTTAGCTTCATGTTCGTATCTACTGTTGAATTAATGGTCACAAGAACAATATCAAGTTGGGACCTAAATTATTTATTCTGTTAGATTAATGGAAGTAGGTACGCATGAACCTTTTCAATTTAGCTCAGTGGATCGATGTGAATAATACTTGGTACCTATCATGATAACTGTTACTGAAACCGATTTATATTCATTGTAGCTAAAGTTATATAATATAATATTCATAATTACCTAAAGGACAGACAGCTTGTTGGGTAACATAGCATTAGTTGTACACGATCGCGTGCGCATCTCGGATCAAGGCGATGTATCACTGGGTAATTACTTCGCGACGGCAGTCTGCCACCGACAGTCGTGCAGTTTGCACGCCGTAAACACGAACTTGATGACATGCCTACGATACTACGCAGCATAAATTTATATTACAACGACACAACACTAAAGCTTCGTTAAATTTATGTTTAAATCATTAAAATAGTTTTGATAGTCTTGTAGTCCTTCGTGTCTTCATGTTTAATAACTTTGTAATATTAATGATCGGTACGACCTCACCGTCTGCACTGTACCTCTATATTATAATGAATTAACCGATAAATCTCTTAATTACTCTCTTTTTTGTGGCGAGTGAGATATTTAAGTTAAAGGTGTACTGCTTTATTTGTCACCGGATGCATATTTCTGCTTGTATTTAATCCACGTCTGACCTTTGGCCTGTTGTTTTCCAACATTGTTCGTAGTTGTGTTGTGAGGACGCCCTGGATTGCATGGGAACCTCCTAGTTCCTTATCTCGCGTTGTATCAAAATGTCGCCTATTATCTTTGTTTGGGGCACTTTCGGCGCTTGTTGGGTACCGACACATAACGACATGTACGCGTCTACCATGATGGATATGTTCGCGTCGCCTATGTGAGGTCCGGTCTCTTGTGAAAGCATGTTTGTCATTTTCTATTCTACGCAATAACTGGATTACTTGATGGAATTTATTAAATCATTGTATGATGGACGCATTTTATTAGTGCCTATAAAATCATTCCGGAAGGTTTTTTAATGCCGAATTGAGACCGACTTTATTGACAATGACAATAAACCAGGAACAAGTTTGGAAATGTTGAAATTATAATAAATGTCGTAATTAATTTGCAATAAAATTATTATACAGTTTATACGCATGTTTTATGGCCGAGTGTCGTCAAACTCATGTAATGGTCTTGTAAATTTGACATTTTATGGTCTACAAAATTTTAAAGCTTATGATCTTTTTCATTAAAACCACGGCTTATCGATTAATGTTCGAGTTTAAAATATTTGGATTCTGCTGGCAGGTAATGTTCAGATAACGTCAGGAGATTAATCAGTGTAATCCGAGAGATTTGCATACTTATGGCAGTTTATTCTACTTTGATGCATTTTAATTGAATTTGATTGTGTGAATCATCACATACCATGACTGTCTAATACAGCGAAACAGTGGAATACCTGAGTAGTTCTTGGTGATCATCACAAATATTGTTAGTTAGTTGGGGCAAGGAATAATAATTGCAGCGATGCCTCCTGGTAGTTACATAAATTTTCCAATAACGCCGGGCAGGGGCACGGCAGTGGCACCGCAGTGTGCCATGAAAAATACCCGGATTATAACTCGGGAGCGATCTTACCGTACAGATAACGCCGCTAGATATAAATTATCTCACAAACGCAAGACCCTACTAATATTAAATAAGAAAGCATGTAATTCACGTTGCTCCGATCTGCCGCCCGAGTAATAAAATACACAATTTTGACAGATTTTAAATAATGACGTCCGCGTTGCCCAGGAAATGCTTAGAAAGTTTATATGTTACAATGTACTGCTTTGAAGTCGTTCAGTGGTCATGTCGACCTTGCCAGTGATTAATTGTAGCCATTTGTAGAACATATCGTGTTTTGTCGTTAACATAAGTTTGTTCTGTTACTTGTAAGCATAAATAAATAAAAAATGACACGCCATTTTAGGATTAATAAGGATATATGAGACGAAAATTGACAAATATTGATATAAAATTAACCTGTTTCAATTGGTTCATATTTATATCATATTCTTATTAATTGAATCACTTTGTGTACAATTCACAAGATTATCATATACTTGACGTGTGCATAATACAGTGGGTATTATACCGAACCATCAATTTATTTATTTTTTTAAACATTGCCCCACACTTGTATTTTCTCCTGTGTCGTGGGTGCGTTTACAAACATACAAGTTTACATACACATGACACCCAGACCCCGACCAACAATCTGTGGATCATACAAAGAGTTGCTCCGTGCGGGAATCGAACCCGCGACACATTGTGCGGCAGCCGGTTGTCCAGCCACCGCACCAATCATATCGTCACTTTTATATTGTTTTGTAGTATTGTTTTAAAATCTTTTACGACGGTAGACTCAGCGTTTTTCAAGTGTGAAGCCTTGTTCAGTACATAATGGTTTAAATATTAAATGTATTACTTTGTTACCAAGTATTACGTGTTTTCATTTATTTACACTATCTCGTGACAAATCGAAATGTGTAATAAAACGAATTATCTTAGAAAGTTAGATAATATTAATATTGATCCTTATTCGAATTATACTTAAATTATTTTAATTGATCTGTCACAGCTTCATATTTATGTATCTAAGGTTATCGGGTCATCACACTTGTGCCTAAAACACGTAAGATTGTGATTATAGAAAAAATATGTTGACAATGAATCCGGATCTAGAATTGGTAGCTTCATAAACTAATTTCTAGGCAAAAGTAGTGTTGATCTTGCGAGATACTTGAGAAAAAACGACAAAAGCAAAAATTCACGTTGGTTAGGACCTTGATGGAGATATTCTTCGAATTTGTTGAATCGTGACTTAATACACAATTATACTGTTTGCTTTTTGGCGCCACACGTCGCGGCTAGTTTCATTTGTAAATGTTATTGGAGTACCTACAGATTAAACTGTCAAATACCAAGCGGTCACCGGTGACCGCAACCTATTGTTCTATAATTGTGTCTGCTAAACCGGTACTCGACGAGTTAAATTCCATTGAATTGCCTTGTTAACATATCTCTGTTTGAGTTTAACTGACATCGTTTTTAATTACTGTTTCATTGGTAATTCGTTTCCTGTGTTTTATATTTCGCCAACTAGAATTTTCAGTTTGTTTTTCCAATAGTTGTTACATTTTACGATTATGACAAATAATACATAGGTACTCGTTCGCAGTCCCTATTTGTAGTCATAAAATATTTACGAAGCCACCATTCGCCGCCATCGCCAGTCCAATAACTCATCTACGTGCTAAATGAAGAGCTCGTTTGCACCGTTTTAGATGGTAATATTGACGATGATGATAAACTGAATTGTAAATTTGGTTTGAATGCAACTAGTCGCGGCGCCGCTGTCGGCTCCCGTGTCGCTCGAGGGGAGTCTCTACAATAATTAGAAAATGATGGTGCTTAGTAAACGCTTGCAATTTTGCATGACAAGACTTAATCACGACCCTCGGCAACACTCAGAATTTCTTTTATGTCAAAACTTACCTATACTTTATGCGACACATTTATATTTCTGTAAAAAGAAAATTCTGAGCCGAAATATCAACATTGGACCACCCTTGCAAGTTATTTAAGAAAACATTCCAATAATGCCAAGTTGGGGTTTGGCGGCTTCCCCTCGTAGCAAATATTAAAAGACATTTGTTATGATGAAAACAAACATATTTCACCAAATAGGTCGACCTGGCAGTTTGGTCGGCAAAACGCCTTGTAATTCTGAACGCCCACTGATCGTGCGGTTTTAGGTGTAAAAAAATCGATTAAAGTATGGCGACACGCTGCGATCGATACAAGATAATATTTCATCTGGTTCTTGGCGGGTGCCGTAGATTCTATACATATTTTTGTGAAATTCAATTAAATGTTTTACGGCGGAATAACTGTTGCTACGTATCACTTTACATCGTTTTAAACTTTTATAGTTTATTGTATTAGGAACTACTAAACAACTGGAATGTGGAAAACTTACGTTGTTCTCCATAACTTGATTGAGTGATGTATTATGACTTCATTTCTCTGTACAGCCTTATAATAAGCGACAGTCCGACCGTCTTCTAGTTTGCCCTCTATACCATAATGGTACTTCAATGTATATTTCAAGCACTATTTGCCAAAACATCTTCACCGAGAATAGTATCAAAACACGTATTACTCAAAACACTACTTATGCGAGTGTTTGGAGTTGTTATTAAATTTGCTTTGTTTTTTTCCAGATTTATGGATACCGTTGACGAGTTCCTGGGAAAAGATTGTGGTGAGTCAAAATTTTGTTTGCACTAAATGTTAGCGCACTTGATTATTTTTGGGCCGTGCTTAATGACGGCTAGTGTGTGTGGACTTACATTGGTGTTGCGGTTTTCTCTTTAGTGGCTGTGCAAGTAAAGAGAGCCAGTCTCGGTTTGTCGACCACAGGTAAGATCCGTCCATACATTCAATCTAAACAAACGTTCAAAATTGGGTGTGTTGTTAGCTCGGCGCACTGTAAACGCTCATGTAGGTTAAAGTCATGATGGCACAAGTACACTTATTCCGCGTGGGTGAAAACTTTGTGGTGAGGTGTTAATGCACGCCCATTGCTTAATTGTATTGCTTTACGAGAAGACCATTTAGGGTAGACAGTTGTACTCACTTTTTATAGTCGCTAATCGTTTGTATTAAAAATACGCACGTATTATTTAAAAATAGAAGCTCATGACACATTCGTTTTTGGCATAACGTTGATTAGATGTATTAGCTGGGTCCGAAACAGGTTAGCTAAACAACACTACTAGGTGGGTCTTTACATACGTAATTCTTTAGATTATCGCAACAGAAATTGTCTATTGTTGCGGTTAGTATAAATAATATTTGGTCAATAATCTTAATGCTGCAAAGAATAAAGCTATAAGCTAATAAACTACTACTTAATACTACGTCAAAATGTTGCAGTACAGATCTTTAGAGCTTTCACTCTCAATTAAAATGAATGCAAACGAAGCGTATGAATCAACACAACAAGAATGATATATGTTTTTATTGAAATGAATATAACGTAATTTAAATTTCATTGCGTCTCAATTTGCATCACCAGTCGGTTATGTCATTGCGTCAACAGAACCGTATACGGCTTTATCAGTGACGTTCGACACAACATACGATTTCAATTAAAGGCCGCTTCGATTTTAACGAGAAATGTAATTCGTGTTCACTCTTCAAAGAACTCATATTCCTTTTCCGTTTCACCTGTCTTGTACGGGATGAGAGCAATGGAGAGGTCCTCAAACTTTGGTTGATCGACGCAGTCAAAACTAGTAGGTTCAGTCGACATGTCCAGTTTATCGGCAGCCACGCTTTTAATTACAGTGACACAAATCGTAGTTATCGTCGGACTTCTCACGGTGCCGAACTCAATATTCCGAATGTTCATTAAGTTCTAATTACGAATGGGCGCCCTTGTTTGTCTTGATCACAAAAACTAGCTTTTATTAGATTACGTGGGCAGTTTCAATTAATTGTGAGCATGCGACTATCTGTCGGCGTTTTCATTGGTAATGGCCGGTTATCGGTGTCGCTAAGTAGATTGAGTGAGATGTATATTATACTGGTTTGCTAAGGCTGGCGCCAGATTTTTGAGAAATGTAAGTCGATCCATGTGGTTTGATCCGTTTCCTCAATTGCGACCAACAATTAAATTGGAATTTATTGTACATGTGAAATAAAACAACTTATGAATGAATGAGACATTCGTAATGTTCGTTCGTCGACGACGATATTCGTATTTCACCTGTTATCTGAGGTGGAATCGCGCTCGCGTCCTGATTTACACGATATCGCATGCACGAGAATGTTGTTACACTTGCTACTGTTTGTGAACCCTGTGGTAGTCGCGGTCGTGTTTAAAGTGTAATCAAATTAAGAAATGTTTCAATTTTACATTTATTTAATAATATACGTTTGAATTCGTATATTTTTTTTATTGTTGGTTAGTCCTACATGCATGAGCAATTTTGTGTCTACTACATCTTATAGTTCCCTTTCTCGTGTTTGATCTTGGTACATTAAAAAAGCTGTTATCATTTCATACGTCACTTTTACATCGTTATACATAATTTATCGTGCTCGCTTCGAATTAAAAATCAATTTTATCATCGAGCATTTTTATCGTTGTTTCCAACAGATGGATAGTACTGAAATCAATTATGGAAGTTATCGCTATTATAAATGTTTTACAAGAAGTTATTTGACGTGTCTTGCAGATGTCCCACTGTCGCATGTCGCATACTTGATGGATGGATTTATTTTACTGTTACATAGATGACTTGCTACTTTCGATGTAACATTGATAAACGATGGAGATTTTGCTTACTTTTTGTGTAAGTTGTAGGAAAATTACTAGACGTTACGTATACTTGAGTAAATAACACTGCTACTAGTGTTTCTATGTATGGAATTGATTGACTTGATGATTTCATTTGGATTTACGTTGACAATACTAACAACATTGTTCTCATATCTAGAGTAATAAAACTCTCTTATAAAATACGCTTCCTTTTTATATCATTGAGATGGCGTCACGTAAAAATGAGTTTGTCCAACTTAGTTTCGAAGTTTGTTGATATGGCTGGTGGATATATCGCTGCGTTTCAAGCAGTTTACTTACTGCAAGATAGTTGTAGACAAAGTTGCACTTTTGGAATAGAAACAGTACCAGTGACAAATGTTGCTGAGGAATCTGTTTGTCTATCTATTTGTGTAGTGATAACGTACTTTAACAGTTGTTCATAATATATTACGATTGTTATTTCGTAAATTATTGTGTTGTTTTAAAATTATTCTTTTCAAACTCTATCTTTATCGTTTTCTTGAACTCTCCGGTATTGTCTATTATGTCGTTTATTTAAAGACAAATAATTCAGTTCCTATGAGTTTTCATTGTCTAAGAAATATTTTAGAAGTATTGGTTAGTAGCTATTGTTCATCTTTTGTGTTTGAGCCGCTTCTTCCTCCAGCTACAATTAGAGTTATATTTAAGGGCATTTGTTTCTTCTATTTTGATTATTGTTTTGTTGACTGCCTGAGACAAATCTTCAGGTGCTTCAGGTTAACATGGATGCTTAGTTTATATTTTAGTGTTCTTTGTTTTCTATGAAATATGTTCTAGTCTATTGTATATTTCATGCGTGTCCATATTCCATATATTATAAACAGTATTGGAAAGTAGTCTTAGCTTCAGATTCTTGACAAATTAATTTAAAATTGTCATGTGTGACGACTTTTGACCACGAGTTACTAATTTTCTGGTATTTTTAACATTAGTGTTCAATAAAAATTCCGAACGAAGAATGTGGAACCATTGCGACAGTTAATATTCTTAAATACCTAATCAGTCATCTGATCATCACATCACTGCCCACGCGTGGCGCCGCGGACGATGTGGCAAGACGCAACAAGTTCTTACATACAGCTTTTAGGATGAGGTTTTAATACAAGCGATTTGGTTAGACCTCTTCCTCGTCACGTAATAGGTGACATCGAAACAATTCTTTCTATGTATAACTCGCTAATAGCGGTCAACGATCGCTTTCCGCTTTTTCCAAACCTAACCCGTAACTTCGTAAATTGTTATCATAAAAATATCAATGTATTAATACGTAATAAGACCTTTATCGTCCGAAAAATGTTCTTTGCGTCAAGTGGCGTCTTAAATGAAGGCAACATTTATAGCGTCCCGCGGCGCTTTTGGCTTGTTTTACTACTCATATCTGTAATGGTATAGTTTTAATGTAAGTTTATTTGCTTATCGTGATTTCTAAGTATCTATTAGCGGGTTTATAGCTAACTCTGTTACTAGTCGGTTAAAACGATTCGTGATCAAATCGTCTGTTGGAAGAATTTGCGTGAGTGTTTGAGATTACGTATCGAAAGATGCATTTAAAACGGTCTACAACCACTTAATTGTACAAAAATAATATTTACAAGTTTTTATTGAGAATTAATCTAGGTTAACTCCAGGAGCGTTTACGCAATTGTTAAGTGCAATGTAATAGGATAAGTACAATAAGGAGATACCTAGGTCGACATCGTAACATTGTTAATACACCGCAGTCACATGGATGCGTGTGGTAAAATCCTAATAAGCCGATTACGATGTAAGGGGGTCGCGCGTAGGCGAACTATCGCGTATCGATATCGACTCGTTTCGTTCACAATGCATCGATTGTCGACAATCGATATGAAACGCGATGCGCTCACCTATTCGTCTCGGTAAAGACATATCATAATAAGTGATGTAACATTAATCATTAAACTGTCGCAATACGTAAAATGTTGCAATAAAATACGTTGTATTGGCATCAAGTAAATATGACTAAATTACTAACTAAGATATTGCAAGTTAGACATTCTTTGCACACAAGAACACTGTTTACCTTAGTATGTTCGATAACTTTGTTTAGTTCAGTTAAGAGAACTAAGGACTAATCTATGGACTTCTCCACCTGTGGTAGGCGCAATATTACGCAATAACAGTTCAATTCATCAATGTATTGTTATTATAATTACGTCACGCCCTCTTTTGATACCTCTTGTCCGTTTGTTTTGGCTGTGCGTTGGAATACCGGTGTTGTTTATTTTCTATCAAGTTTATTACATTACAAATACAGTACGCTTTCTATGCTAAGTGACTTGCAAGTGGTAACATGTTTTGGGCTTATTGTATTGTCAGCTACAATTTGCATGTGAATCGATGCAACGCAACGTAACGTAATAGTTGATGTTTGAAATGTCACCAAACGCTACTTTGAGAACCTGAAACGGCAGCGCTTTTTGATGTGAGCAACATTATTATGATGGTCTTGAAGCCGCTGTTAGTCTATTATGCAGACTGACAATGGGTGAGAAAGTATTAGAGACGTAATAACGTCTCTAATAAATATTATTAGGAGCAAAAATATGTATATCAGTGTGTAAAACAAGTTGCACGTTACTAACGACAGGTTTTGGTTTATCGTGTGCTTACTCGATAAATTGCTTAATTCTTACTGAAATGTACACCTAAGCATTAGTCACTATTTTGGGTCTTTTGTCTACACGTCAAAACTAAAACGAAACGCTGCTAAAAAGTTAAACTTAGTCTGAGCTGCGTCGTATATCTTCAGCTCATAAACATTATCTCATAAACGTACCTCTGAGTGAGTTCTCATAATTATCATTGTATTGTTTGTTTCTGTAATTGAAAACATGTACGTACGTTAATTAAGTTGCTGGCAAAAGCTCGCCTTGATGGATTGTTGTAAATGAAATTGTTTTTTTGTCTGTCCCGACTTGGCATGAATTTGCATGTGTAATGCCTCAAATGCATTACTCCTTGGCCGCTCTGCGTGGGAATTTTGCATCGACAATAAGGTTTTTGCTCGTTTTTTGTCTCGTGCTAAGGAACTTACGAGGTGCATATATGTAGCGGACAAAGTCAGGTCGTAACATCTGTATTATGTTCGTGTGTTTTCTCGGTTTATGATTTTGTTCGTCTTCTGAAACGTATTCTTTGATTGTATAACGAAAATGTCAAGTTGTGTAAGCCTTTGTGCAGTCTTTCTTTTATTCGTCTGAGACCAGTCAGAAACTATTTTGTATCAAAGGCTGAATGTAGTCTGAAATGACTTTAACTCCATACATTTTTACACGTAATAATTTTAAAAGGCTGTTTTGTACAATTGTGTGCGATGTAAAGGTAGATCTTGGTTGCTACTTCAAAGGTCTTCCTGAGGAAGTGTCAAACCGCGGCCACGACTTCCTTTCTCCGCGGCGCCACCCGGTTGCACCGCCCTCGCTTAGCGATGGGGTGCGATGGGGGCGAGAGTCAACGACCTCCGTCGATGTTTGCCGTGCGATTTTGAAGACACAAACATGAGGTTTTCGTTTATTTTCCGCGGTTCGGTTTAGAGGCTATCGATCGTGATTGCATTACTATCTGTCCTTTGTTTGTTATTTAAGGTGTAGGGTTGGGATTCATTCAGATGGGATTTAATCTTTGTTACATTATTCTTAATTTACCTTTAAATTTATTTTCAAAACTTCTACACAATATTGAATATTCTATTTGTTACAGAATTCCTGATCGGTGTCCACTGCACGCACGGGTTGAATCGCACCGGTTACATGGTGTGCCGATACATGCGCGACCGCCTCGGGATCCCTGCCAAGGACGCTATTAAGAGTTAGTTATTGTCTATAAATATTACTATATGAACTATTTATTGCTTCACCACTGCTGGCCGGTTCGCACGGCCCGTCATTGTAACTCTATCTTAGTCTACGATGAAAGTTGTTACGACAGGTGAAAATATTAGGAAATATATCTCCTCTGTAACTCATATTCTAACGAGGCTATCATAAAAATTTATGTCGATATAAAAACAAAATGCATTGTTACAGAGTTCGAAAAAGCTCGTGGGTATCAAATAGAGCGGGAGAACTATGTAGCTGATTTACTAGGTGAGAAGCCACCGCCGCCTGATGTGGGGAAAGACACAAAAATAAAACCGTTGAACTTCCGACAGACTACATACAAACGTTCTCCATTAGAGGATGATGAGGATATTAATGAAGACCAAAGACAACGGGATAAATATAACAGATACAACAACAGATATACAAGTAGTAGAAGTGACAATGACCGGTACAACAATAGACGAAGACATACTGATAGCTTTTACCGTAGGGATAGGTCTAATAATGATACCGTCTGGCGGAGAAGACCAGATTCAGAAAGTACCTCTCGTGATTATAGACGCGATTGATTAAAAATAGTCATTTTGAGGTCTGTATATACTTTTATATTTATCTTTACTTTTATATTTATCTTTACTTTTATATTTGTTTTGAATACGTTTTTTGTAATGATTGTCCGGATGTCTGAGATGAGTGTCCTTATGATCTTCACTGGGGGGTTAAGTTGTAAATTTTGCAAGCAATGTTTTGCCCCGAAGTATTTGTCATAATACCATTTCCTGTAGTGGTTGTGTTGTACGAGTTTAGTATGTATAAAATAAAGAGTTTTCTGTCTTTCATCCAGAGTATTCATAGACTTAGGTTTTGTGTCTATATAAATAGATGCGATATGAACTTAATCTTCTACAATAGAAAGTACATATAACTATTAAAGGTTGTCAACGTTTTACAAAATTAGGTAATTCATGATTGCTAGTCAAATTTGTGTCATTTTGACTTGCTCATGAAAATGTGATTTTAAATGAGACTTTCCTTGTAGAGGTATATACAATTTTGTCAATATATTTATAGGTGGAAAATAGATCTTTCTAGACTGTAAATTACATTGACAAAATAAACGTAAAATGTAGCATTCTGAATTAATTATTATGATTTCGGCTTACTCACGTAACTGTTTGACGAGTTACTCGACTAGTTTCAAGCCATGGTAGAGGCTCATATTCATGAGTAGCATTCCGCAACACCCGACGCGGCGACTGACTTAAACAAACCCGTCAAACAGTTACATGAGTAAGCCGAAAACATAATAAATAATTGAGTACGTCTCACGAAAGTTGTAAAAGTAACCATTCTGATTATTGATTACCGTTCTTAGTTAACAATATGAAAACTTTTTGAAATAAATTTATGTAATCATAACTTCAAACGTTCTTTTGTTTTGAATCTTTTTACCTTTAATTTATGACCATTGGTAACATCAAATATTTAGTACGTTAC
This sequence comes from Spodoptera picta, assembly GCA_038387885.1. NCBI lineage: Eukaryota > Metazoa > Arthropoda > Insecta > Lepidoptera > Noctuidae > Spodoptera > Spodoptera picta. Next base: position 3,548,749 of record JAZHFQ010000733.1, on the reverse strand, counting down.
ACGTGTAGTGTATGGCAAATTATCAATAGAAATGGCAATGGTCGATTCTGCCGAGGTTGCGAGTTAGGCAAGTCATATCCAGTCACCAAATCCTTAGCAAGAGCCGGAATAGGAACGGGGTGGTTTTTAGTTAGTCGGAGTCTGAAACTCCCTCTCGCCCCACGCAGGGCGGGCTCTTCCCGCCAATTCAATTGATAATTTTCCATCTATAAAAATCAGTATTTGGTAACTACCACCAAGAACAAGTCTAACCTAATGTATTGAAGATGGTCATTATGTCACAGTTCAGAGTGAGACAGATCAAGATATTCATGTGAACAAGACTTGTTATAGTCAAATTGGTGAGATCACGTATTCAGAACATGGTTTCGATATTATCAGTCTGCTTTGAAGATTGGGTGCTGCTGACAAGTGCATGTGATGCGCCAAGGAACTTTTCATTCATGCTGACACATCTGTCAAGAATTCTCGGGTATTTTAAAATGAGTCAGTTATAACCGGTTTTAGGTGATTTTAGGTTTTGAGCGGTCTGGTAAGTAGTTTTTCACCAAGCGAACGTAGATTCATCTAATATTTTGTACAATTTGCAGAGTAATCAACGTTCAGCAATATCGAACTTTGGCGTGTTTGGAAACTGCCATTTCAACGTTTGTCTTTGAAATAAAATGTTTATGATTAATGGTAGGTTCTATCTTGAGAGTTATGGGGTTTTGAATTGTTGAATTGGATGCAGATATAATTGGGATATCTTTATCTATTTCAATAAAAAAAAACCTTCATCGTTGTACCTAATTTACATAATTGACAAAGAAAAAGCTAACCGATTGCATCAAAAAGAGTTTTAAGAAAACTGCTGTAATTGTTAATGTCGTGGAGCAATGCAATAATGTAGATTTCCCCTCCATTTGTTCCGATGCCCTTAAGATTACCTTTGTTTACGAAATGTTTCGTGAAAGAATTTTCTACAATATGTTTTCGGATAATTTGTACCGAAATTTTATTGCTCTTTGTGACATCTCCGACCGTAAATGTTGATGCGATCTTCGAATCTGCACTTTGTTCTCTCCTTCTTGAATTACTGCTTAATAAGAGGCAGAGATTTTTTTTCCTATAAATAAAGTAAAAAACTTTATATGTCGGATAAGCGATTCGGTTAAGCCTACCTGGAGGCAGTTTATAGTTGGACAAGTGATGTAGGTATATGATGATGAATCGTTGCAGTAAATATTCATAGACATAACTTACTGACATAACTTGCTTAAAACTCATTATAAAAAAAAACACTGGAATGCCAATAATCTGTTCCATAAACAGTAACCCAAAGCAGAAAATTAAGTTGCTAATACTTTGTCAACTTCAGCAAGTATAAATCAAGGGATAGATGAGACAGATAGTGCGAAGTGCGGATAGTTCGGTGTGACGGGGATCTATTTCTATGAAACAGAGTATTTTATGTTACAGAAAACTGAATTATGTGCCAGTGTTTGGTCGGTAACGTCCACAAATATATTTCTGCGTTGCTTCGAGTAGTAGTAACGCTCGAGGTTGTCTCTGATTTATATGTTGTCGATAGGTTTGTTGCTTTCTCGAGTTGCCGGGTGCAGTTGCTTTTATTGCTCTATTGTTTGCCTCCTGGGCGTAGATTACGAGTACTTCGAGTAATTTACTTGTAACCACTGTGTATTGTAACTATCGGTTTCTAACGTTAGTGTTGTAATGAATTGCAATACATTCGCGTGTGGTATGACCCACAGCAATAATTTAAAATGAGCGATTGCTGTGAAGAAATTTTATGTTCTGTTTGTGTCTAGAGTTTGTTTAGCATTCGGCGCGGTTAAAGAGATTTCTCACGATGTGTATTGAGGATCTGAATCGTTAAGTGAGAATACTGTTATCCTTATCTTACGACCCAAAAAGGACGTAAATTACTGTCGCTTTGTTGGCTCCTAATAAAATGTAACATCTTAACTGTTGTTATCTTATATTTTTGTTTCGAATCTTAACTACCTGGCTTCCGTCAGGGCGTATTTCTTCAGATCCTGCATCTTGAGTGACGTGGACGACTATTTAATTTATGTCCATTACTGTGAGGCGTTTCATTTTAATGTGCTCATTCATTTGGGTGACAGCCGGTGACGCTACGGGCGCCATATTGATTGTTATCTGCTAACCGACGCTTTCAAACAGTGACTGTAGGTCACTGATATTGTTTGGATTTTTGATTAAATGGAATTGATACAGCTTTGTTTAATTAGTTTTGATTGGATAATATACAAATTAATTTGTTGAAATATGGATGCTCTCTCGGATATTGGATGCTCTGTGCTGTTTTATTTAGGTTACGTATAATTGATTTAAAGTAACGTTTATGTGCGGTGAATCCGTTAGGGCGTCCCAGTCCACGGCCATAAGCAGAGGAGGAACATCGCGGTGGTTTTAGCCAGTAAGAGTTCGGCACGCCCCCTCCCCCCGTTGGGCGCGGGAAGTCCAGGAGGCTTTTCATCGCATTATACAAAAAAGTAACGTTTATAAAATTAGCACCATAGTATTTATAAGTATATCCTTAGGAAGTATCACAGAAACCTGTGACTCATATTCAAAACAAGGCCACAAAATAATAAGCTTTTATTTAGAAATTATCAGCTCGGTTCAAGAAGTGTTTAATAAACAAGGTGGTTCAATAGCTCCCATAATTAAAGTAGCAAGAACAATATATAGGGGCATTACTCTTGCGATCCTATTATCGGATCGATAATTCAATCTGGAGCGATATTGTCTGCGTGCCTTGGGGCTGCGGACGCCGACGTCGCTTCTGTCCTGAGTGAAGAAAGGTAATTGAGTTTGAAGTTTGTACATTTAAGGAGGTTTACTCTGTGAGGACTTGTATGTTGCTTGTAAGTTGTACACGCGTAAGTAATATCAGTAAAATTGAATGGTTCTAATATAAGATCCGGTTGAAATCATCATCATCATCATCATCAACAGCAGGAAGACGTCCACTGCTGGACAAAGGTCTCTCCCTTAGTCCTCCACGTTGAACGACAATTCGCCACCTGCATCCACTTTATTCGGTTGAAATATCTAAATGATAATTTGATTCTCTAAAAACGCCAACTTTATAAGTATCACATATTTTTATTCTACGGTTGACGATTTAAGTGATAGTTCTGCAGTTATAATCAAGATGGTGTTTTTGTTGAAATATAAATGAAAATCATGAGAGTCCTTGCCATGATCTAAGAATGAATTACATCTACCGAATTACCTCCTACATCTATCCAGACCTACTTACGAATTCTAATAGAAAATTGAATAAACTTTAATGATATTTTTGGTTGATTAAAAGTTTTAATCTATGAAAAATATAGCGATTAATAAAGTCGATCGATAATACGAACGAAGCCACTATAACATTAGGTATCGATTTGATCACAATTAAAGGGTTGTGCCGCCTCGGTCATGGATACCGTATATTTGTGACAGTGGGTCATGTTTTAATTATTACGATTGGACTAAGGAATACCAGATTGATATATTATCATAAATTACAGGTTCCGTTACAAAGGGATACGGGATTTTTGAAGCGGATAATTATTTTATCTTTGTTTAAATAATGCTTTCTTTTTATGGTGATGTAGTCTCATGTGTGGTAACTTGAAAGGGACCTCGACTTTGGTGTTAATTTAATTTTGTCTTTATATTAATTTTAGTAGTTTTTGTTCCGTTGGACAGAAACAGTGATGAGACTAGCGGAGAGACAATAGTTTGTTCTTAGTAGTTTAGGGACTACCTCTACCCATCATACAAGACCTTCTTATTACACTAAATAAATGATAAATACTTAATAGGGAAGTTCGAAGAATATCTTGAGTATGACGTCATAAGAATAAAATAAATATAGGAACCTAGGTACAGTTTACGCAAGTAAATCTGTAAGTTTGTATGTAGCAAGCAATTTGTAATCTAAATGTGTTATAATAATGTTTATTTTGATCTACTGCTACACCTGCACGTTCATCAGCTTCGAAAATACGCTTTAAATTAAAACTAGAACGATAAAGATCTTAAGAAATTCAATGTTCTGTACACACATAGAAGTCTCCACCATCTGAGCAAAGTCGCGCGCAGACGCTAGTAATTGATAATAGTTTGTTGAAGCGCCGTATTTATTGATTGCATGTGTATGACCTCGCTTCATTCGAGGGCTAAGGACACATTCTTAGAAACTATAAAAGGTTGGAAACTTGAGGACGTCATTTGTTTTGTGTGTTCATGTCGAAATTTTCCTTATAACGATCTGTTAAACTGAGTTTTAAGGAGTGCTGCCTTAAGTGATGCCTTTTTTGACAGTACAGTAATAATTCCGACTGACTCTGTACTCACTGACTGCCTCATTGGCTAAGTGGTCACAAGTGGGTTCGATTCCCGGGTCGGGCAAAGAATTATTGGGTTTTTCAAAAATATTCACAGTGTAGTAGCACGGAGTCTGGAATTGTGCACGGTATATGGCAACAGACTCACCCCCTATTACATCGGACTCATAACATAAATAGTAAAAAGTGGGTGTTACATTGTACAGTGGCATAATGTACACCTCTGCTTACCCCTTCGGGGATAAAAGGCGTGATGTTATGTTATGTTAATAATAATTTGGTGATGATTTCCGTATTTGACTAAGGGCTTGTATGATAAGGTTCTATTATTGGAACAGACAACGTACTTGACAACTTAATAAACTTAAACAAAAATCTGTTATTTGTTAGCAGAAACTTAATCAGATATTGTGAAGCCCTAAATTTTGTTTAAAGTTGTAAGGGAAATTAAAGTCTAAATCCCGACTTACGTAGGTGGTGATTCTTAGATACATACAGATTGGAAGATTGTGTACTAAACTAAGCACTAGGGGAAATCTAACGACCAACTTCTTGTCGGGTCTGACTCATTTTAGAATACTAAGTAGTAAGGCGTCTACAGATAACTTACTTAACTTCTTAATCCCCGATTATGAAAAATCCACAACATATGTTCATAAAAGTAGTCTCTAAACATCGGAAATAAGGTCTATAATGTAGTAAGTGGACACCGGTGACCGCTTGGGGACTGAGTAGATAAGTGTGAAAATAGTTACTACTCTACTGTCTACTGCTGGTCTATCGTCATCTACCTAACTGTTACCAGCAGCAGTTGTGACAAATATATTCTTCTTTACCGTCATCACACTACCAATCCAATCTAACTTATCTCTTTGTATCTAACCTTTTTGTATTAACTAGTAGAATGCATTTGTGTCAACTAGGAGTTGTCATGCTCACTCAAAAGTCTCATTCGCGGGCACACGGGCAGTGGATCACTCGATTCCCTACAGTATGGTTGAGTTGTACGGTACTGGTGTACGTGTCATGTTCGTGAACGGGCGTTGTCAACTGGGACTGGTCAACTCCAGCTTAAAGGTTATTTTCTTTTTCTTCCTCCTTGACTGAATATTGGTGTTCCATAATGTTCACATAATTGAACCAACGAAATAATGTAATCAAGAATTGTTTTGTGAACCTGATTGAAAAAGAGTAACCTATGGAGTTTCTTGCTCGTTCTTCTTCATAGGAATCTACAGTTTGGAACGAGCAAATGACTTCACTAGACCACTGACCGACAGACTGATTTTTTGCAATATTTCAATATTTTGTTTTGACGTTCAAAAGAGCCTTCCAGGCAGTTGTAACCATATGCATAATAGAATAGAAAACCAAATTAAATGGAATTGACGTAAATTTTGACACTTGTCAGTGTCATTCACATACATTTAGTTTTCTAAAGTGCGGTATTGGCTAAATGCACTGGTCTAATTGAAATATATGACTTTGTAACTTCAAACTTGTCAAAGTACCTGATAAACTTGTGACAGATAGTTCATACAACTTACGTTCCTAATACCAGATATTGTGAAACAGGCCCTTAATGTTAGAACGAATAAAAAATATAGGCACCTACTACCTATTAAAGTGCAGCAAGCAATAGTGGGGGTGATGTCATAAGGGTTCCGTTTCACCGTTTAAGGCGTAGAATCCTTACTAGCGATACATTTCCGGTGACTAATCATAAGTATGTTTGACTCATGTTATTTATTCAAAGGTTTAATGCAAGCTTTTGAAGTTTATTGAGATGTTTTAGTAAGTTGGTGACAAATACCTAACCTTCGTTGTGGACAGAATAGAAGGCTTGGTCATAATGGTCATGCTATATCGTGACCAAAAATAAGGTTGAATTTGAAGCCACAGTCTTGAACGGGAGCGTTAAGAAAGGATTTTTTTCAACAAAATATTTATGCACATACGAAGCTTCTGCAAAAAGCTGGTTGAGACTCTTAAGACTCATATCAAGGCCAATTTTAATTTTTTAGAAGTTAAAATAAAATACAAATGAGCTCCATAAACTGATGATGATCATGAACCCTGATATATATTATACTCTAGAGATGTCTCTGTACACACACATATATAGACACTTTGTGTATCTCAATCAAAAGATAAATTCGAAATAATATCGATAAGTTAAACAGGAAGCGATTTATTAAAGTTCGTCCGATCACAATGTGTCGTATAAAAAACTTACATGATCTTTGTCAACGATATTGATACAACCTAGTTATAATTTAATTATTTTATTTTGCTTTTTCATTAAAAATGAAAGTGTGTGGAACACGACAGGTGTTATTATTTGTGCCCTTTCGATTTTAATTAAATCTATGTAGAGGTTGTCTTGCCATACCTAATGTCTTATTATTGATTGAAAAAAATATTTTAAGGAAAGTTTAATATTTGAAAGAATCGTTTGCTCCTAGACTGACACTCCTCACTGTCATTTTTTAGTCTCAAAAAAGCACAAGATAACCAGATATTAAAAAATGTAGCTAACTACTATTAAAAGTTCTGTCTATTATAGTATAAGATCTGTGTGAGTTACCTACACACAGTTTCAGTTTCAGTAGCATTAAACTAAAATTTTAAACGTAAGTAGGTATGTGGTACAGGATTTTACATTATTTTTTTTAACTGTCCCATTAATATTGTGGGCACATACAACCTTCAGTAACAAAATAGGGCTCGTCCGGGATTCGAACCCGGGGCCTCTCGCACCCAAAGCGAGAATCATACCACTAGACCAACGAGCCGACTTTTTACAGCCTGAAAACTGACTTTATATAAGATTCAGAAATATGTATGTATTTATCAATCATCCATCCAGAGGTCCGTCCTTCATAAGACCAGCAGCGGACTACGTGTAAATTAAATTATAAGTGTGTAACAACTTGTAGGTAACTTCCCTAGCGTTTATGGGTGTCGTTGATTACTTACCATCCTGGTGATACGTCGGTTCGTTTACCCCTATCCTTTAAAATGGTGTAAAACCTTATTACTGATTTAAGAGGATAAAATAAATAAACTTTGTACTTACCGAACATTAAACTCTTAGGTGTCAACAAACCTACATTCATAACAATTCCTAAGCCCAAAATAAACTAACAAAATCATTCACAGTACCATAAATCGAAATTTTCCGCTTCAAAGAATTCCTTTCTTATTCTTCCACGGACGTTATTCAATTCCCCACAAACCAGTAACAAACAGGTGGAACTGAATACTCCTTTAATCTTATTAATAGACATGTAAATACCGGATACATTTCAACAGGTCAAATAAAACATTATTCTTTCCTTGTCGTTTCGACCGATAAGTATAATGTATTAGTAATTAGGTTCTAATATATTGAGCTTCCATGTCTCCCTCATCAACGACCCATAATTCTTACTTTACGGATTTAAAATTATTTATATACTATTTATTACGGATCCCACTGTTATATAGATAGAATTCGGCTCTGTGTATAATTAATTTCTTATTTTGTCGCGATGTTGTGAAATATCTGCCGATCGTCAGCCATTTGTGTGTGATTTAGAATAGTGTCAAATACCAAAAGATACGAAAATCTTAATTTATTAGCGAATTAGTATTAGCATTTTGAAATGTTTATGTTTTATTCAAAATTGAGACGCAGTCATAAATTAAATAAAGTCCAGTTAATAAAAAGGTTGATATTTTTAATTTTTATTTTGTATTTAAGGCTTTGAAGCTTACTGTTCTTAGTTATAATTTTTTATGGAGTATTTTATATGATTTTGTGTAAAAACAGGGCTCGTCCGGGATTTGAACCCGGGACCTCTCACACCCAAAGCGAGAATCATACCACTAGACCAACGAGCCGCTTGTTTTCAGCCTGAAAAGAAACCTTCATAAACGAATAGAGCGGACTGGACGCAATTTATTTTCCTCTGAAAATAATTCAGGAGATTTCAATTATCAACAAAGGGGAAGCCTAAGTTATACTTTATACAAAATATTAGTATTGTTCGAAGATCTCACGATCAAACACCACTTCAAAATCACTCTAACCTCTCATACAAATTGTCATGACACCTGTATTCCGTACACAGTAAAGTTCATTTTCTTGTGATTTTCATTTTAACAATTGCAGTATGGATCACGGTGTATTAAACTTGCGGTGTTTTCAAATCAAAGTGGTTGATCTTTTAGACCGTGGTCTTAACATCAGCGTTTAAGAAAACCGATGACTCATGACAATTTGATTCAGATGGTGAGACTTTTACTAGCTTAGAGTATTCAAGGGCGTAGTACCGTCGCATCGCTACATCAAATAGCGAGTCGGCACAATTAAATAACCCGACTAGTTTCAAGCCACGCTTGGGGCTCATATAGTGATGAGCAGCATTGCGCGACAAACAATACGGCGAGGTTCGCGCAACCCGCTAAACGTCTGTATTTTGTCATATATTTGTGTGAAATTTTTAAATGCTTTCGATTTTCTGATTAAATTTTTATCGGTCACAACATAAAAGGTACACTCAATGTATTTGGAGTGAACTTAAAATATACAATTCACTTACGTTAAATACCTGAACAAAACTTCCTATCGCGTAAAATATCAACTCACACGCACCTCATGGCCTCAAACACGTGCTGCGCGCTTGAGTCGACCACAGCATTTACGATGCGCAGTGCGAATTGGACGGCGGAACATCACAAACGGATCGTTCGGCATAAACACCCACCGTGGGACTTGTAGGAGATGGTGCCATACTTACTATCTGCGAACCAGTGTACTATTTTGTACCTAGTTGACTAGTTGTACTAACGAACTGATGGCCTAGAACCAATAATTAATCATTACTCAAATATAACAATAAACTAGGTTTGAATAGAATAGCGGGGTCTCCTTTTAGTTACAAGTGCATTGCCAGTCTTTTGGAAATATAGAACAAAAAGTAGGTATTTAGTGAAATAACCGTGAATGCTAATTACTTATTTAATATATACCCTAATGAACCATCAAGAATAAACTTTGGTACTGAGTCGGACGATCATATATTTTTATTAGTAGGTTACATACAGCTGTTAAACTAAGTTAGGTGTAAAATGGTAAAATTCCTGACTTTGTGCTAACTACACCCAAATGACGCTTTTAAGCTGTACTTTACTTAAGTAATGAAGAGGTTTATTGTTAGTTTTTATTTATTTATTTATTTATTTATTTATTTATTTATTACAGTCACAACGGTTGATAACAAAAACCAATTAAAGTAACTGGACACATTAATAAAATAAACGATGAAATAATAAAACTAGAACAAAACATATATAACGAGCCAGAAGAGTAAAACTTATTTAAAAAATGGTAGCATTCATAAGTTCCTCTCGCAGTACTTCAGGCATTCCGATAAAATTTCCTTCCATCCATCCGCAAACAGTTTTATGTTTCTCTAACTTTGCATTGCATTATAACACAGGCGACCGAATTGAATCGGAGACATTTCTGGACTCTGTAGTTAATAATAATAATTGATTTTGAATAACTCTTTACTTTCTTCGGTCTAAGAATTGAATACGAGGTCTCATATATATGAAAGTTAGTCGTAACCGGGGCTCCGGCTCGACGTGCAGGAGAAGGAACGGGGTGGTTTTTAGTCAGTAAGAGTACTTGTGGTACAAATACTAAATAGCTTGTCCGATTGATAAAAAACTGTTATTAATTTAAATTTCAATTGTGAATGTTTGTGTTTCTAATATCACCAGTGAGAGTGACCATCGGCGATTTACCTATACTCCAAGATTCATTTGGAGTGCAAATAAGAAACAATAACTTTACCTATATGTTGAAATTGTGAGACTATAGAATTTCTTGAGATTGTTTGTTAAAAACAATCCTGACTTCAATTTCAACAGTTTTATACTTACCCCAAGAAATACCAATGAATCCTTTTCCTAGGTATTGAAATTAAAATAAATCCGCACATTAATCCGAGATCACAGCTAACCAAATACGGTGCCGGCACCTCATTTCGTCAGCTCGCGACCATCTAGCGGAAAGATGGCAATTTTGGCACGGGTTCGAACTGCAAACACATTGCACATGCATACGAGCCGCCGAGGGAACCCCAAATTGCTCACCGAGACACCCTTCCCGCAGTAACTCATATGCTGTTCACGACATTCCGTGTAAGTACTATTGCTGCAGCTACTATTTCAATTTAGGATTTTTTGTTAATGTCTAATATTTCGTAGCTTTAAAATTAATCAACCAAATATAATATGTAAGTATTAATTGAAGAAAATCAACTCCAAAAAATGATTATAAATTTATTACTAAGATTATTTTTATAATACTTGGTTTTAGTTTAAGATTCAAGAACCCGCTCCACTAGTGAACCAAGATCGAAGTATAACGTGTTATATAAACTGCTAGTTTCAAGAATCTATTAAAGGAAAACGTAAGTAATAAAAGTAAAGTTTAATTGTCTAGATACCTATCGCGATAGAATACTAAAGAGTGCCGTGATTAACACCTTACTTTGACTCATTTTATGTATTGTAATAGGTATACGTCGAAGTTTACGAACAATTAACGACAGCCAGTCAGAGGTCAGTAGCAAGTCATCATGATTGTAAAACGACAATCCTTAAATACCTTCGTTTTATTGCTACCAGTATACTTGGCAAACATTAGCCTGCTGTATCTAACGAAGCACGTAATTCCTAGTAGGAAAACAAGAGCTGTAATTATAATATACTTTTTGAATATTATAATGTATTATATTAGATGTTTGACCTTTTAACTAACTCGAGAATTTCGATTATCGAAAATTCTAGCAATTTTCATGATCTACCAAACAATGGTAATCATACATATCAAACATAACATCACGCCTTTTATCCCCGAAGGGGTGGCAGAGGTGTACATTACGACACTTAATACCACTGTACATACAATGTACCTAACACCCACTGTTCACTAGGCAAGCAAACATGGAAACGCCCGGGTGTCATCACTGCGAGGACCGCCCTGAGGACACGGTGGAACATACAGTGGGAGAATGCCCTGCGTGGGCTGAGCACCGCCGTGCCCTCAGGGAAGTGATCGGCGATGGCGACCTCTCGCGTCCGGGCCTAGTGCAGGCCATGATGCGGAGCGAGAGGAATTGGGATGCCGTCTCCTCCTTTTGCGAAGCAGTCATGCTAGGAGCTAAGGAGGAGGCGGGACGCGTGAGGCAGCGAAGCGCTGCCTCCTCGCAACCCAGCCATCGCGAAGGACACACCGGGCGTCGGGGATCGCGAGACGATCTCCGGCCACCGTAAGCGCGGGCCTGCGGACGGCGAGCATGGGTGGCTCCCCGTCCGACCAGAAACAGACCCGAGCGTACGGCGCGTCGCGTTCCGCGCGCGCCTCAAAGAGCCATCAGACCACCACAGATGGGGCCCAATAGGGCCGATGCCGATTCGGAGTCGCGGAGAACCTAACGGGTAACCGGGACTCCGGCTCGACGTGCAGGAGAAGGAACGGGGTGGTTTTTAGTCAGTAAGAGTCTGACACTCCCTTCCGCCTCACCCAGGCGGCAGCAGTCATTCGATGATTTTCCCCCCTTAAAAAAAGAAAAGAAAGGCAAGCAAACAATGGCAAAAACCAGTTATTTCTTAAATAATCTAAATAACACAAGTGTCTGCAACATTTCTGTTTATTCCTCATGTAATTGTCGTAGTGTAGCGCATTGTCAGATTTTATTGCCCATATCAACTTTGTGTGTACTGTCAAAATTACTACGCAGTTAAAGTCGGCGAGTGGAAACGTAGCAGTTATGACTGCGCTTATGAAATCTCAGTTTTTGATGACATCGTTAGTAATTTTAACAAGGTTTTGCTTTAAAAATTTTAGTTATTCTTTCATTGGTATTATGATAAGAATTATTTTTACGTTTGTGCCGTTTGTTTTATTTTTATTGCATATGTATATCAAAGTCATACGTAAGTTGTAGGTTATATCGGTAGGTATAATCAGTAATATATATTAATATATCAAGTGATGAATGATATTATTTACCTACATATAAATGAATATTATGATAAAAACAGCACTACAGTCCCACAAGCACTAAACATATTGACAGACGCAAAGCTTAGAATTTTCAGAAATATTGCTAAATGCCTTTCTAATTTATGATTGCTTGCATAGAACAAAACGTCTTCTTCGGAAGCGGTAGCTGGTTATTGGTCGAAGAGATAATTTAAGCAATTTCACCATCAGTTAATCACGTTTCACGACTAAACACGTATTGAAGGGAATACGTAAGAAAAGCCTCGTTTTTGCCACACGACAAGAATTATGACGATTATTTACGGCCCTGCTATAAAACTCAACGTATGCAAATGACACAGGGAGTGATTCTCTAAAGATTCATATTGCATACCCCTCTCCGTGAATGGCTACAAAATTTATTGACGTCTAAAATGTCGCTTTACACTGAAAAGTTCTTAATGAAGTGTTGATGGAGGTAGAAATCTTAAGAAATTGTGTATTTGTATTTTCTAAGGACGTAATCGCTTAATTAAATTAGGTAACTTAAAATATTTGCAGACAAATATTACTTTACTCTGCAATATTCTATTGTTAATGCTGTCAAACATACAAGTAACGCATACTTAACGGGCATTTAATAGAATCAAAATTATAAGTAAACTATTGCCATATACTCACAAATTCCTTGTCAATATTGACTCGAGTACCTACTACTATTAATAAACAATTCTTTAGAACTAGTCGGAACAATGACGTCGAGTGTTCTTAACGTCATTATGCGTACATTCGTCTCGAAGCGTGATTTTACGGCTGCAAGTGGTCCCTCCGTGATGTGGCATACAGAACACGATTAGCAACATGTTCACTAAAGTCATACAACTTCAGGAATGTGAGGTCACATTGTTTTCTATATTTAAAATGCATTTTCTTAGCTATAAAACTGCGAACGCAACCTTGTTTGTATTGGAGGTTTGTGAGGACGCGTTTACTGCTCGTCTGAATACATTAGTGATAGTATAAATTAATATTAGTATTCATTATTTACTTACTTCGTTTTCAGTTGCATGTATAAAAATACTAGCTTCTGCTCGCGACTTCGTACGCGCAATCCCATTTTACCCCCTCCCGTTCGTGGTTTTCGGTAAAAAGTAAAAAAAAGTATTCTATAAAAAGTATCCTATGTCCGTCTCCTGGTTCTAAGCTACCTCCCGCTACCTCCCTGCCAATTTTCATCTAAATCGATTGAGGCTTTCTTGAGTTATAAATAGTGTAACTAACACGACTTTCTTTTATATATATAGATTTAATGAGGTATACGTATCTCATACAAAATCTCACGTACCTACCTATTAAATGAAACAGAGATGTCATCATCCCAATCGAATTTCGAATACATGTTTCACGTGGATCCTAAATAGATTTTCCGTTACACAAGGTCAAAGTTAAATAGACTTGATACAGGATCAACAATAAAAAACTAACAAATTCTATTTTATTCTAATTCCCATACACGTGTCACACGTTTTGAGATGAAAAAAAAAGAAACAGATTAATCAAATCTGCGTTCAATTTAAATTACATAAAGGATCTATAAAGATTACAAGTTCAAGCGTGAATCCAGTCGTTAATAAATCTAATAAAATATTGTGTTTACGATATTGACATGTCAAAGGTAACGAGTAACTCCATAATCGGGTAATAACTGTCCTTTTAAATCAATCACGCGCAGACGCACTCAGAACTGGCATGTTTTGAAATTGACGGGTTTCATTTTTTGTCAGCCACATAATAATTTGATGATGCGGAAATTATTTTGTGACTTTATTAAATCTGATTTATTGTTGATTTGTTTTAATGACGTATTATTGAAATGCATATTTTTCAATGCTAATTTATAATACCTGTTACCGATTTCAATGTCTTTTTTTGCATATCACTGGACATTAAAAAACGTAACTAACTTGACATGTATTGCGTATTTGTAGCAAACCTCTTAAAATCTACATATTTATGAATGGAACAGAATTCTATTTAGCATAGACTGTAGTAAAACACACAATAATGAAACTCGGAGTCGAGTCGTATGTAAAGAGTTGGCGGTGTGGCCAGTGCTACAAAAAAATCTACCTGCACTCAGGGCTCGTTCCGAGAACATTAAATTGTTAAGTCAAACAAGCGGCTAGTTTGTTCTACAGAACCGAGAAGCGTTCAATATTGTATTATTTCTATTTATCACTTTAAATTGCCCCTACTTAGTAGACGCGTGGTACATGAATTTGTATTGTTACCCCTAAGAGGAGAAAGTTTGTTCATTCGTAGCTAATGTTGATTCTAATGTGGCATAATCATGTTATAATCAGTGTTTGGTACTTTTATGATTGCCGTTAGATCCTGCATTTGACTTGGTTTGCAATAAAGCGACTGAAAGCTGAATGCCTATTTTTAATGAAGCACATGCCGTTTACATCAGTAGGGATTACATCACAGACAGAAATATTTGGAAAACATACTAGATTTACTAATCTGTGATAAAAATGAAGTTAATGGTAGTAATAATTTTTATAATTTGATTTTCTAGAATTCTATTTAGAATCGAATAAAAGAATGATTTATTTTATGTATAAAATTGATGCCCGGTAGAGTTAAATAATTTATACATACGCCTGTCTCCCATGGCGGTAGGCAGAGATTATACAACGCCAATTGCTAGGATTATTACAAACCTCTTTCTTCAACAGTCATCAGTTGTTGAAAAAAATTTTTTAGTTAGTTTTATGTAAAGCTCTAACAATTGATGGTATTTGTTAGGTACTGGTCATTTCTTACAGCACTTTTAGTAAGACAACGTCAATAAAATTAGAATTGTATTATACGATAGTACATATTCATACAGGTTACGTCTGATATTTGAAATACCATGATGAGAATCTTCACTTTACGTTCACAGAATGCAGTTAGTCTTGTTTATAATAATTAACTTTTATATATTGCAATTAAATAATTATGTCCTTTATAAAGTATGTTTGGACCTTGTGTAGTCTGTGAATTAAAGTACTAAACATATTGGTTACGACATGTTATGGTTGGTGATATTAAAATATTATATCTAGGTAGGTATAAAATGCATACTGCAATCTATAATATCCCTGTAATAAAATATTATAAGTACAAAAGGTCATGGTTATTACTAAGTGGTCAACTTCTCTGCATCAATTTGCGGGTTTTCTTTATGGAATAGGAGGCAAACGAGCAGACGGATAGTCTGCAAAAGTTATCTGGCATTGAGTGGAACCATGTATACTAATAATCATGAAGTTCGAAATATAAATTGTTACTGGACTTCTAAACATAAGCATAGACAAATTCAATTCATAAAAACGACAACCATATTTTTTTTTTAACTCCTTTATACAAACAAATTCGCGCCAAAACATACCGCACTAAACTAAGTAACTATTATAACCACCACCAGGGCCACCTTTGAAATTTTAATTCGCAAACAAAACCTCAATGGGTATTTTTTACCATCCGGTGACCATTCATGGGTCCTAAGCTGTATGGGGCACTCGTGCGAACGTGTGATGACGTCACTCCTGCTAATGCCTTGCAAGTGGACAGTTGGACACGTTTGCAATTAACAAAGCATCCTAAGGATTTGTACGTGATTTTCGAAAATAGTGTAACGGTAGATGTGGCAGGTTGGAGATCGGTATTGTACGTTTTTTTGCAAGTTTACATAACTTGACGTGATTTTGTCTCATCGGATCTCGGATGTGGTTTTTATTTCGTGTGTCCGTGCTTTGGTAGAATACTATTGTAATAGTTAGTTTTGAATGAGACCAAAATCAAGAATTGTAGTTGACTTTTAGAATTGCCATTTAGAAATCAACGCTTTATAACCGACTTCGATAGAAGAAGGTTCTCATTTGGTTCTCATCATCCTAATACATATAGAGGTATGTATGTTTGTGCGGTTTTCAGAAAAGTGTTTGTTAGATTTAGGACAAGGTTTTAGTATATTAAATAACCGATTTCAGAAACATAACATAACATAACATCACGCCTTTTTATCCCTGAAGGGGTAGGCAGAGGTGCATATTTCGGCACTTAATGCCACTGTACAATGTAACATCCACTGTTCACTATTTATGTTATGAGTCCCATGTAATAGGGGTGAGCCTATTGCCATATACCGAGCACATTTCCAGACTCCGTGCTACTATTGAGATTTTTAAAAACCCAGTAATACTTTGCCCGACCCGGGAATCGAACCCGAGACGCCTTGCCCGGCAGTCGCATTTGCGATCACTCAGCCAACTAGGCAGTCTCGTGTCTCGGTGTCTCGCGTGGATCCCCGTTTTAAACATACGAAAGGTTAAACGTAGTTTATTAAAGAATTATTTATCATATTTATTATTTCAAAAGTCTTAAGTCTAATACAATTGATGGGGAGAACTTAACGGGTTACCGGGGCTCCGGCTCAAAGTGCAGAAGTAGGAACGGGGTGGTTTTTAGTCAGTAAGAGTCTGTCATGCTTCACCCAGTCGGGAGAAGTCATTCGATGATTTTCTCCCAAAAAAAAGTTTAACACAATTAATTTACTTCTCACATATCTTACACATATTTCTTGACTAATCTCTATTAGACTTTAATCAGACTGTTCAATATTATCAACTTCTTATTAGACAGAACCGTATTGACTGCGATGTATTCATTAAAAAACTTGAAATATCGGAATATTGATCGGTTTGTCGCCGTGGAAAGAATCTTATCACTGTTCTAATCCCGTTTCGAACATTTAATTTTTTGAATAGGAACATCGTAAACATTTTATTGGCTCATCAATATTTTATTCATACTCTGTGACGCGTCGTTCGTGATCCGTGACTAACATATCAGTTTTAGCGTTTAGTTCATGTTAACTAAATAATATGCGGCTCTTTTGATCCTAACAACCACCGCAGTATACCAATCACAGTTATATTCATATTATTCAAAGCATTCATTTAATTTAACTAATCTTGTATTAAGTCTTTGTCGGTAACAGACAATTTGGTTCGGTTCCAAAATATTAATTAAAATGTGTGTAATCGAAAGTGGGTTTAAGTGAATTCACACACGGAATTATGTTTATAAATAATTTTTGAATGGATTAAGTACGCAATTAGTGTCACTGTTATTACTGGGGAGATTATTTAGCATAATTAATTAGGTAAATTGGTACAGTAGCGCTGTGATGAGTGAAATCATTCGATGTAATTTATGTTTCTGTTACAGCTCCCTTCAAATTCTTATTTGTTTAATGGACTTCTAAAGAGACCGAAATTTCTTAATTCGTCTCTAATGTTTATTAAGGAACGTGGTGTTTGAAGATTTTTCTTTAAAGTATGTGAAAATTCAAATAATCTCATTAACCGTTAATTTAGTAGCTACGATTCGGCACGAATGAGCCACCTCAACTAGAGTAATACCACGGCCCCACAACAGACCGACGTGAAACAATGCTTGCGTTGTGTTTCGTCGTATGAGTGAGGTTACCGGAGGCTCAATTACCCTCCCCCTTTTCCTCAATCCTTTAATTCCCAATATTCCTCAAATTCCTAATTGCAAAAGGCCGGTAACGCATTTGTAACGCCTCTGGTGTTCAAGGTGTCTATGGGCGACGCCGATTGCTTACCATAAGGTAATCCGTCTGCTCGTTTACCGGATTATTTCACAAAAAATAATTACTTGCCTTCTTAAAAGATCTCACACTCAATAAGGGTCAAGTGGATTCACATGAAAAAACAATTAAATACAATCCAGTATTTTTGGTTCTATTCAAATAGAAACCAGTTACCACTAGTAAGTACCTACTATGACAAAACAAAGCTAACACAAGTTTTAACTTCTTTGAAAAATATTTTATTGGTCCTAATTAATTTCATGATGAAATATTTTGAAATCCATCCATGAGTATGTGTGCATATAAGGCCGTTATGTGCCATGAGAATGTGTGTATATAAGGAATCCTTGTCTATGTGGTAGCATTCATATAGGTCGGAGAACCTAACGGGTAACCGGGGCTCCGGCTCGACGTGCAGGAGAAGGAACGGGGTGGTTTTTAGTCAGTAAGAGTCTGACACTCCCTCCCGCCTCACCCAGACGGGAGCAGTCATTCGATGATTTTCCCCCCTTTAAAAAAATAAAAATAAAAAAAGCATTCATATAGGTATTGTTATGTGGTTTTCTTCTAAACTAAATCATTTGAAAATTAGTACAATTATTTAAAAACATTTTCTCACTTAATTGGCCGGTTTTCAAGGAATCTAATAGAGCTTACATAGGCAGGCACTTTCGTTTTTAGCATAAACATCTTCACTTGTTGACCTAACTTGATAGAAAATCATACCTTATTTTTCCAGTTACCGAAGTACATTATATTACTTCTAGACCGTCTAGACTAGACTAATGACGCAAATACATAAACTGCGAATTTTCAACAATATTATAATAAATCTTCATAAAAATAAACTCAAATTACGTAACAGATCTTATAACACACTTAACATATCAAATCTATGAATGAATTCTAATACACAAATACGCCTAAAAATAGACATCTCATTGTTACTTAATACTCATATCATTAGTATAAATTTCTATCCAAATAGCGGGGCAATGGGGGTGGGTTCGGGGTAGTTTTGTCCCCGTCAATGGAAAGTGTGTCGGCGTTCGAGCCGCGTCGACGCCACCGCACCGCTTTCGTATGCACAGCGTGTTTAAAGAGAAATGCTTTAGCTCAACGTTCTTAGAATTCAGAAGAATGTCGTGAAACACTTTGAGCGTAAAAGGATTTTTGGATTTCTTGCCTTTGTGACTTTAGTTTATGCAAAGTTGTGGTTTCAATTACTGTTTTTGAACTGGTTCTTAGATTAGGTATTTTTGAGCAACGATTATTGTTTGTTTAATATTTTTTGTTACAAATATAGTACTACTTATTTGTCTCTAACTATAAGTAACATTACCTTTTTAACTGTTACTCCAATAACCTCCAAGAATTAAAGTTACTTAAGAAAACAGCTATTTTAGCCAGGCTTCCACCACTAAAATCCGTAAAATGTAACATTTTTCTATAAACAAACAATAAACCACTAAACAGATGTACAAATTAATATATTTATGAACTTACATCATCAAACTCTTAGAAACTAGAACATCATGTAGACAACATTCAGATACTCCCACGCAGTTTTCAGCTCGTAGGCGACGTTGCAAACACATTGCTTGTATATTAATACCGCTTAGTCATTGGCTGAGCAGGCTCGGCGCCGACTGTCCTTGTGACGTCACGATACCAGACCAGGGAACGAGGGAGACAGCATGATTCAATGGAAATTTGCTTATTGTTTACATAGCTTTTTATTTGGGTCTCAGAGCGTGGGTGTTAAATATTTTCGTTATTTTCTTATAATAGAGGTAGATTTTGTTTTTGCTTAGGTAGCCACATAGAATTGGCTGGAGATCAGGTGGATGGAGGTCGCAAATATTCAAAGGCAAGTAGGATTGTGCTAGAATTTTTACTTGTTATGTTTTTTTTATTATCTCATTGTTTCTTGATGAGGTAATAACAGCACTTAACATAGGTTTAAAGTCCCGGGAATTTACAAATCGATACCAAAGCCTCATGTTTAGTAGTTACACTTCCCATTATTTAATACTAAAATCTAAATAAAATTGAAAATTCACTTACCTACCTCTTTAATCATTATAGGAACTATTTCACAAATTACTAGATCCAACAAAAGCATTTTCCTAGAGACCTCATCTTCGGGAATTCCCATTCCTTCGGGAATTTAGAGGATTCCTTTCTTAGTGCTCACCTACGTTATCCGAGGAATGTCTGAGCAAAAATTTAATCCTCCTAGACCCAGTTTAGGCTGCCTTTCGTCTATCTATGAATTTAAGATATTTATTAAGAAGGCCCGATGGAATTTTCTCGATGGAATTGAAACCTATTTACTATGAAGTACCTGATAGGCATGGGTATAAAGGCAAACCTTTTGAAGTACACATTACATAAGTCACATTTTCAGTCTCTGTGCCTAAAACTGAAGGCTCAATAATACTTTGACCGTCCCTTTTTTTTGAGGGCGGAAAATCATCCAATGACTTCTCCCGCCCGGGTGAGGCGAGAGGAAGTGTCAGTCTCTTACTGACTAAAAACCACCCCGTTCCTACTCTTCGAGCACTGCACTTCGAGCCGGAGCCCCGGCAACCTATTAAGTTTTCCGCGACTTTGCCCGTCCCTAGGATCGAACCAGAAATTCCTAGCTCCATTTTTTATTGTCTGACTATGGAGTCAGACAATAAAAAAACTTGTAATGTATTTTAATAGGCTACCTAAATAGCACTTTAAAACTATTATGATTTAACTAAGCTTAATTTAATATGTGTGTTGGTTTTGCATATTTCATGCCATGTCGTATGTTAACTACGTTTTTGTGTAGCTTTTAATGATTTTTTATATATGTATGTACATAGTTAATATAAGTAATATGGCAGATATAGTAATGAAACAGTCTCTAAGATATTTTATTGTATTGTAAACATTTTAGTGTGTATGCCCGCACGTTTTGTGTGTACTACTGCTAGATGTAAACAATGTTATTTATTTATCTTAGTCTTCATTTCTTCGTGTGATTCAATGTCTCTATTAGCTGATAGAAATTCTTGAGTTATTATGGGCCAAAGTCATGTCTAATTTATAACACGAAGTCTGAAACAGAAATTAGTAAACTAATATAAAACTGAATAGGAATAGCAAAAACAAAAATCTATAAAAAACAAACTAGTCAGGAAATGACCCACAAACACTTATACTAAACGAACGATCATAAACGAAAAAAAAAATATCCAAAAATCCCACGTAAAAATTCAAGAAGAACATGAACTGTAGTCTATAAAATACATCCGAATATTCGAAACGGACCATTGGGCAAACGTCCACAGCACACAACTAGACACGTCCATGCCTAAATGTCTATTTGTAACGAAAGTAGTTGGTAACATTATTTTTGTCACCTTTAACCTTTGGGAAAATTGTTTGGAGCAGACAAGCCTAACCACAACATTTGGCTGCCAGCCAACATGTTACCATGAACGTCAGAAACCATGTTTTGCAAGCTTCAAGTTGCGTAGGTCTTTGATTGGAATGATTAATTGAATCATTCTAGCAGCCTAGTCAGGTTTTGACCTACATTTATGTTTACGCATAACTGATTGACAATTAGTCTTTATTATATTTCTTTATCTAGTACGACTTTCAGTAAATTTTTATTACATATTTTGTTAACTAAAACTCGCAAGTTACTTACGTGAAAATACTGAGAAAAGCTCTACTAGTTTCGAATCACAGAGAGGTTCTTCCTTTCGAGCAGCGTGCGTAGTCGCGGCGATTAGTAGGCTGTGCGACATCGCGCGACCGTGCACGCTGTGTATAGTTAATGTAGTATGTCTCACGATAGTTATTATAAAAATGTATATTTTTGTTGTTGCATAGAGTTTAGTCGCCAATGCCGATGAATTATTTTCAACTGAAGAGTGGGTATTCGCGCTTTAGACAATGGAAGCTTTTTCAACGGTAACGGAAAAGTTTAGTTAACGACCCAATGATACATTAAATGTTACAAATATTTTTCAAATAAAAATATACAATAAAACACATTTTAAATAATAATATGTTTAGGTAAAATTATGCAGTGGTATCAGCAATCCACAGAAATTGGAAGCACACATTTCACGTAGATCATAAAATTAGTTCGTAGTAGGTGTGCTACGAATTTTCGTAGCACTTTATTTCCTTCACTAATTTTGCTACTCTCATTTTACCGTTTGTTTATCCAAGGAAAATATAAGACAATTGTATTATTTAACGGTAGAATAGTAATCTCAGATATCCTAGTAGATATTTGATAACATACAGCGTTTTTAAAGCCACCAGAAAAAAGAGGATCAGTTTGATCCGTAGCTAGTACCTAAAAAATTTTTTTTTTAATAACTGGAAATTTTTGGAATTTTTATTATGATGAACAGTTTTTGGACAAAGGGCATTGACTAAAATTGGTGCCTTTTTTTTCTGGCGGCAGTAGATGATTTATGAAAAATATTATCTAGAATGTCATTACAAACGAAATTGTCTATAGGCTCATATACGGAAATCTCAGTCTGGACTGAGTTATGAGCGTTGAAAGGAGCTGGTGTCAAACATTTTACTTTCGTTTCTTTATTCAAATTATTGATATTTTTGTCATAATTCTTAACTTCAAATTGCGCGCCACTGTACGCCGGGCACAGAAATACCAAATCACACCACAGTATATCCATATTGCCAGTCGCTAATTTTTATTAGTTATTTTCTCTCAGTCGATAACTTGTGGGATGCTTCTAGGAGTTGTGTCATGAAGCTTCATGAGTGTCAGCTGTGGTACCAGTGGTGGGTTGAGTAGTTGTAGCCGTCCAAACATCTAATAAAGTATTTTTTTGCCGTTGACTCCTGGTGGGAGACTCATCTAGTTTATAGTTAGCATAATCTTTTGAAGAAAGGAAACCGTTGTCGTTGTTAAGTGATGGACTATACATCAGATGAGTGCATAATTTTTTCATATAATGTGATCATTCGAAATCCATCACTTTGTGATTGAATGACGATGTCTCTGTACATAATCATATGCTAGATGTAGATCAAAGTATTAACTGTAGTCAGATTAGTTATTAATCGGAAGTAAGTCGGGAGAAGTAGACAAAAAAATGTTTTTTTCGTGTTTTGACGACTGCCACTACTCAATCCGCTACCGACGCCGCAGCTGATAAACATAGCATTTCATGATAGGGCTCAGTAAAGTATTTTGCGGGTTTTTGACTGAGAGGAAATTGATCATGAAAATCTGTCATATGCCATAAACCAACACGCAACATATAAATTGAACACGCTAGCCAATCAAGCGAAATGTTTCTTTTTCCTTCAGCAGTGGTCAGTTAATGGTTCACTCTGTTCTGATTCCGTGGCCTTAAAACAAAAAAAAATAAATAAATAAAATAATAACAAAAAGAAATAACAAACAAAAACAAGTAAAACGTCCACAATAAGCTTTATTATATTCCTTGAAATCGGTTATAAACATTTATTAAAAAATATTTCTGACAAGTAAATGAAGAAATATGCGTTGTGTACAGTCACCATCAACAAAATCACAGGAATAATATAGCACTATTTTCACATCTTTGGACTGATTTGACTCGGTTTGGACTGTGTTTTTGATATAAGACCCCATATATTTTTTTGTTTGTAATGTTATTCTGCATCAGTTTTTCCACATCCAATAAACTGCCGCGAAAAAATGAAAAGGCACCACGCTCCATACAAATTTGGTCATTGTCATTTGAATTAAAGAAACATACCCTCCATTTGTTTTCGGTTATGCAAGTAAAATCGCATGTATGTACTTATCGATTGAGTATTTAGATAATGAAAACCCAGATAAAATAAACATAACATCACGCCATTTATCCCCGAAGGGGTAGTCAAAGGTGCACATTATACCACTGTACAATGTAACACCCACTTTTTACTATTTATGTTATGAGTCCCATATGATAGGGGGTGAGCCTATTGCTATATACCGGGCACAATTCCAGACTCCGTGCTACTACTGAGAATTTTTAAAAGCCCAGTAATACTTTGCCCGATTCGGGAATCGAACCCGAGACCCCTTGTCCGGCAGTCGCACGATTAAGACAGATAAAATATAATAATGTTTACTTAACTACAAAACAGTTTTAAACAATAATCAAGATAAAACATCTGCAATGTTACAGTTTACTGAACAATTTGCCAAACTGTCCCGTTCTGAGAAATCAACACGATATCTTTAACTGCAAATAGTTGGTAAGTACTAAACTTGCCATCTGAAAGGTCATCATTTAGTTTCTTGACCTTTGATATTTTGCTTTATTTGTCTACCCACACAGTGAAGGTATTGGCATGATGCCAAAGATTGTGACGTAGGGATTCCTCGGACATGTTCATTCATAATTTTCCATGGCGTGGGGGATGACTTGCATGACATCATTGTACATGATAAAATATTTTATGATTATATGCCGCCTGAAATTGTTTACTTCTATTTTCACGTGGGAGAACTGTACATACGTCACACCTTTTATCCCTTAAGGGGTAGGCGGAGGTGCACATTATGCCTCCTCCCTCTACCTCCTGTACAATGTATCACGCACTTTTCACTATTTATGTTATGAGTCCCATGTAACAGCCTGTTGCCATATACCGGGCACAATTCCAGACTCCGTGCTATTACTGAGAATTTTTTTGAAAATCCATTAGGTAATACTTTGTCCGACCCGGGAATCGAACCCGAGACCCCTTGCCCGGCAGTTGCACTTGCAACCACTCGGTCAACGAGGCCAACGAGGGAGAACCATACTTTGGCACAAAAAGCCGGCTACGAACTAGTATCTCCTTTTTTTATAGCATAAGCCGGTAAACGAGCAGACGGATCGCCTGATGGTAAGCAATCGCCGCCGCCCATGGGCACCCGAAAGGCGTTACAAGTGCGTTACCGGCTTTTTGGGAATGTGAGGATTGTGGAGGATACGGGGATTCAGGAGACTAGGGAGACTAGAGAGGGGGGAATTGGGCCTCCGGTAACCTCAATCACACGATGAAACACAACGCAAGCGTTGTTTCACGTCGGTTTTCTGTGAGGCCGTGTTATCACTCCATGCCCATTCATGCGGCCCATTCGTGCCGAAGCATGGCTCTCCCACACTTGGCTCTCCTCTAGTGGGTCCATGGGTGTCGTCAATTGCTTACCATCAACATCATCAAGTACTATTCTGTCAATATACCTTATACTTATGGTCATTCATTTCATATACCCAAAGGTCCTTATGTACATTTTGTGCATAAAGCTTTAAATTAAATAAATAAATATATTGTGAAATTCATTTAAACTAAACTAACTATTCGTTTTTACAGGTATTTAATTAACAGTCTGTAAGTATATTTATTGAAATAGAAACAGCTAAAATGGTTTCAAGCTCAGATTCAATTAAAAGATTCCTTATGAAAATGTAAATTCTACTTCAAAAAGCATTTTAAGAAAATAAATTCAAATAGGGCCGTAGAATTGTATAAGAGACCCAGTTAGCAATTGGTTCGCCTGGCTAACGCATGGCTTTCGTAGTTAATGGAGTTTGCAGGTTACAATAAATTCTTCCTTTTGCTGCTAGTAAAAGTCATTCCTATAATAATAGAGATAAAGTTCGAAATATAATTATAGGAAAGTTGATTTGTGACATGACAACAGTTTTACCTTGCCTATCGCCCCAATATAAGCACTCCATTTATTACTACTCTGTGGTTTGCAGGTTCATCGCATATGAATTCAATTTATGCCGACCGCGAATGGGGAATTGTATCGCGTTCATTTTGTTCGTAGCTCTGTTCATTTCTGAAAACGCTGACAGTGTCGCTTTCGATTATTACTTCATTTCTCAATTTGTGTTTTGGAAATAAACTTAATATTATCCTTCCTATATTTAAATGAGCAAATTTTGTGTACAGAATATGATTTCGAAAATATTTTAGTATTTTGCTGTTGTAAGTTTTATTAATGATAAAACTTACAAAATGTCTTAAAAGTAAAAAATTAACATTTGTCTTCACTAAAAATAAAATAAAGATTATTTGTCAATAATGAATGACGGCAATAACTAAACAACAAAACGTTGTTCTAAAATTATATGTGATTCAGATGTAATGATAAAAAATATTAAAAGATCACACAGGTGAAAAACAATAGCGAACAAAAAAGAGTCTGATCCAAAAATTCCGAGACACTGGCTGAAAAACAGGAAATTTGTTACTGGCGACAAATAAAAACAAAAATACGACGCTGAATATTTCGAAAATCGAATCATACGCGCCATAACATGATTTGTTTCGGAAGCGAGCTATTCTTATTATACTCTTTGGCACCTGCTAAATGCTGACTTGCGATTGTGACGTCCCTGGATTTTTTATGACCACGTTTGATTAACGAGATATCACAGATTTTTATGAAAGTTTCTATGAGTTGAAGTTAAAATAATATATGTTTATGGTCTTGTGCGAGGTGGAGTGGATTGGAAATTAAAATTATCTTTCCAATTTCAACTTTTATAAGTATATAAGTATAGTGTAGACACGGCTCCTCTTAAAAATAACTGGCGGAAAATAAGTGCATGCTTCTATCTAACCTATTAAGGTTACGACATATAGTACACAAATAAGACTAGACATAGACGTAAACTAAGACTTAGTTTAAGGAAAACAACTTCAGCTATTTACAGCGGTGGCCACGTCTTACATTGTAAGTAGGTAAGTTCTTATTTGTCCCACGCACCTGAGAAAAGTTTCGCTATACCTTTACTGTTTGTGCTATAAAAGACTAACTGTGGTTCGTGACTTTGTTCATATAGATTTTATAGAACTGACTAGTAATTTTCGGAGCACTCACGACTATTTAAAATATACATACATCGATTTCGGTGCTTTTGTGGCGTTATGTGAAAACAGACTATAAGTAATCTTGGTTAAACCGTAAATAAAAGAAAATTGGAGAGACTCAATCTTAATCCTCCGTGGATTTATTAACGTTTTCGTGAATAAAAAGTAGCCTACGTGCAACTTATTTATTTCAGACAATATCCAGATCTATATCAAGATCCATTCACTTATTTTAGTATGATTGAATAACAAACACCCACACATTGAAACTTTTCCATTCATAAAAGTAGTAAGACTATTTTTAGGAAAGCAAACGCTGGCTGAATGTATTTTTCTGCTGACACAAGAGCGAATATTTTTATTTGAATTATGATGGCGATGTTTACAGCTCGTCCGCTTTTATTACCAACCTGTATTATTAAGTCTAAAGATGCATCTTCTGATGTGGTAAACAAAGTTTATTTTGCAAGATTTTAGAAATAGTAACAATGATCGAACGGACAAAAACGTCCATATTTTAACAAGAATGTATTAAACAATTCACTTGCCTCCAAAACAGTTCCAAGATGGCCACCAAACTAGATAAACTCGTATATAAAACTGTCATCGTTAAGTCCAGTAAGTAAAGGTGTTTACAGCATAAAAGGCTCCGAAGTATAAGTCATATCTAGTCAATGAGACAGCCGACGAAACGACTGATTGATACGCATTCAAGCCGCGACGTTAAATATTTTATGTCACCTATCAATCAATTTTAATTCTTCACTTGGGGGAGCTAATGAATCGTGTGGCTCTTATGGAGAGCGTGGACGATGTTTTTAATAATGTACTGGTTTTTATACGAGTACTTTGTGATTGTAAGTAAACCAATCTTGGTTTTTGATTTTCTTGAATGTTGATTTGTAGACGAGGATGATATGATTGCATAATTATTAGTAACTGGAGTAAATTAGTAGTTGTTAAATCATTTTACGGATTTATTTCTGTTATTTATCTGGAATCCCAATAAACAATTACATTTGTAGGAAGATTGTCTACTCAGTATATACAAATAATTGAGTATAACTGCTACATTTTCATTTTCCAGAGATGCGGTTAGATCATACACGCGCGATGAAGGTCTACGTATAATATTTTTATATGTTTATTCGCCATAGAAACAGTTTTCTCCATAAACTTCGCGAATAAACAGTTCACTATTCTATTGATAAATCACAATAATTCTTGTTGAATCACCGTAGATAGCACACTCGTATACCAATAAACTTCGGCTAAGTTTTCACAAGTAAGTTGTCAGTGTTCTTGACAGATAAAGAAAGCTGTGTATTGATTTATGTGAGAAAGATACAATTCATGTGCAAATGTATGTTTACAATGTATAATAATGTCGTCATTATATCTTTATTGATTTTCATATCAGCCGTTGATCTTTGCTTTTTGACATGCGAGAAAATTTATATATATTCCGCTTCTATCTGTAGGCGGCTCAGTTTCCTCAATTACTTTAAATTTTACAAGCTTTATTCGTGTCTTCTTTGTGTTTTTTGTGCTTCGATATATGTAGGTTAAGTATCATTTGTTTGAAATGCTATTTGTAGGTAACGTTTTGTTCCCATTCGTATATAACTGGTATTATTGTTTGTGAATCAAAAATACATGAAAAAATTTACATTATGATCGATTTTAATGCCACGTAAGTGTTGATTATGAGCCATAGAATGGAAAATGACATATAAAAATGAATTTTAAAGTTATTTTAAAAGAGTTTTGTTTAGCGGTTCGTGCAATGTTTATGGTTCGTGTAGATAAGAGCTTGTGGTTTGCTTTTGAGATTCAAATTTTATCGTTATTTATTGTTTATGCGCTTATAATTTGTGAATATGTTATGCTTGGTTTGAATTTTAAGTCAATAGTATGAATGCTTCTATGATTTATTACTTAGCCGTAATATTACTAAGTACTATTGGGTTTTCGGATTACGAAAACCTTTGAATAGTAAGTACATACTCGGTTTAGGTAACAACAAGAAATAAGGCAAATTAGATGCTTTATTGCGACCATTACATCTATGATCGGTTGCCAGGTCGCAGAATCGTAATAAATATATAGAATTTCATATCCTTAATAGGTAATAGATGTGAGATACGCCAACGACTCGATTAGCGTCGTAAGTGTTATCAGATTGATTTACAAATTTTAAGTCAATGATCGAATCGATTCGTTGCATGTTGAATATTTTATAGCCGTTTTAATTTATATATAGGTACATTAGCATCTGCCAGCGGCTTCGTCTGCGTCCCCAGGTGTAAAAGTAGCCTATGTATTACTTCAGACCATAATCTATCCATGTTCCGAATTTCAACCCGGTTCCTTCAGCCATTTTGATGTGACTGCGCGTGCGTAACAAACATACACACAAACTTTCAAAAATTTTTAATCACATTATTGGGTTCGGAATCTATCTAGTAACATACCCCACTTTCGGTATCTATTCTGTATCTATCTAGTAACATACTTCATTAACATTTTCAATGTACAGAATTAACACTTCTACAATTTCATTATATGTGTGTATATATGTATATAGATTTTTCTGATTAAACCATTTTCATAGGCTCTATCTAAACCGTTAGTAATTGTGATTAGTCTTAAGAAAAAATAATCGTGAGTAAGTGGTTCAATCATAATCGGAGTTACAAAAAAGTATTTCACTAGGTTTTAGTTAACTGATTACATTACGGTGTCTTGGGTTACTTAACGGCACTAACTGTTACAGCTAACCGCATTTTATAATATCAATACGATAATTATATGGATGCGACTCCTAATCATACATACTCGTACAGCAACTCCCAACTTATAATTATCGACCTTATGGCCCCATAATAATAAGGTAGTTAATATCAATCTGTACCCACTTATCAGTAAGAAGTTTTTGTAACGAACAAACAAGTAATAAATTTAAATAAAATAACTGTTTGTTGACAAGGAAGTCGTTCTACTTTGTCCGCTCATTACTTTTTGTTCGATAATTTTTTTTGTACTCCATTATATTTGTACTATATATTTTTTTCGCGACTTATCTAATGATAGAGAAATCATATATTAATAGTACACTAGTTTTTTGTAAGGTCCTCGGTCGTGTTTCCTCAATTCCCAGACCTTGGGTCGCCCAGATGTTCTGTCTAGGAGTTACAATGTAATTAAGAGTGGATTTAAATTGTAAATTTCAAATTGTACGAACGAGGAAACGTATGGAGGTTAAGTAATCCTTGAGTACAAGTGTACTCAAGGATTTAATGGTGCAATTAATCTGATTCGGATGTGACTTTGATTGTGGTATATTGATCTGTGTTTGTTTTTGTTTGCCCTGGAAATGTGTCTGTTTATTGGTTAAGTAATTAAAGTCTTTAGTACAGTTTTGTTCCAGTTTTCTCTGGTTATATTTAAGAGGTTTTTTTTCTATTTTTGGTTTACTTATACGGTTGATGGGTATCACTCTGAAACAAGATAGGCTAGTAAGCAATTTATTACCGAAGTGGTGTGTAGTTCCGATTTGTAGAGAATATAGATATATCTATTTTTGACTATTCAAATCTAGGTTAGGTTACAGTATACTACGGTATAGTACCCGAGCGTACAACGCGTCGCGTTCCGCGCGCGCCTCAAAGAGCCATCAGACCACCACGGATGGGGCCCAATAGGGCTGATGCCGATACGAAACCGCGGAGAACGTAAAAGGCTACCGGGACTCTGGTTTGAATTGTAGGAGTAGGAACGGAGTGGTTTTAAGTCAGTAAGAGACTGACACTCCCTCGAAAAGTCATTCGATGATTTTCCCCCCTTAAAAGAAGTACTACGGTATACTTGTAAGTACCAAAGGGAATAGATAGTTAGGGAAAAAAACTTATTTCTTAATGTTTCCGAACAAGTTAATAGCTCGACTTTAATTATCGTACGTCAACACCTTTTTTGTGTTGACATGATATAAAATGCCGTTACTTGTGTCAAAAACTGGATTGAAGACTTAATACTTCATCAATAAAAATGAGCTCAATATTCGACATTTAAGGAAACTTGCATATTTTGGTACTTATTAGCTAACTGCAAATATTAATAATAGCTAAATGCATAATACTTTTATTTTTGAAAAAAAAAACTTGAAGAAAATCAATTCAAGTGTGGGAGAGCCATGCTACGGCACGAATGGGCTGACTCGACCGGAGTGATACCACGGACTCACATAAAACCGACGTGAAGCAACGCTTGCGTTGTGTTTCGTCGTGTGAGTAAGGTTACCGGACGCCCAATTACCCTCCCCTTCCCCAATCTCCCCAATCCCTGAATCCCCAACGATTTTTTTTTATTATCTATGGTTTTAGGGACTTTTCGTTTAGGAACATGTCAGCCCCGTTAGGAGAATCCCCAACGATCCTCAAACTCCTAATCCCCAAAAGGCCGGTAACGCACTTGTAACGCCTCTGGTGTTCCAGGTGTCCATGGGCGACACCGATTGCTTACCATCAGGTGATCCGTCTGCTCGTTTACCGGCTTATGCCATAAAAAAAAGAAGAGTATCATATAATTTACTTCAGTAATTATTATTATGTTATTATTTCGTGATTCGCCCAAAACATGATGATGTCTGAATAATATTAAAAATATATTGTGACAAAATTACTCGAAATATATTTTCTGCGACCTCTTTGTAGACCCTCTAGTTAGTGCCCTTTTTAGAGCCTCTAGTTAGCCTCTAACCAGTCAACACCCTTATTTCTCAGACTATTTATATATATCTTAGACCAAATAAAATATTCTACCACCAGTAGCCTAGAAATTGCGTCCTACATATAAAATACACTTCGTAACTCCACGTTCCACGTCACCTAGATTAGTTAGCAACACGCGGCACGCTGTCTGGCAATTGATTACACTGCCTGCCATTATTATGAGCCACACTTTTTGCGCCACACAAAGACGAGCTCTACATCATAATGGCACAATGAAGACTTGACACATACGTGATTAACAAATAAAATATCCAATTAATTAGACGAGACATTTTTGTTTAGAGAAAATTAGCTATTTTGTACCACCTGGCGATCGGTTGGTGTCACCTTTAAATGTTTTTGTTGTTGTCTTTTATCTCAATTGTTCTCTCTAATGAGAGTAATAAAATCGACTTTTGAGTGTGACTGACAAAAAAATTTTTCGGTTCACCTGATACATTTAGTCTTACGCGACGGTTTTTTTTTGTTTTTAACCACCGAGGTCAGTAAGATGTCTGTCGTATGACACACTTAGTAATTATGGTTTTTATTTACATACGTTCATTTATCTTCAGTTTTTATTGCGTTTGTACTCAATACATTTATTTTTGGAAGCTACGTACAGACACTATCACGTACACTACTCAAATCTATCGAATTCTTTCATTGATTTCCGACTTTAACGTTTTGGTATAAAGTTGAAAATCTGTTGACGACTTTTGACTGTTTAGTGTAGCTTGATGTGCAGGCGTCTAAGGAAAATATACATGGTAACTCTTATACAACAGCAATACTTCTTAGAACAGCCACAAAGATGTCGGCATGAGGACAAGAGGTTTATTTATGTTAATAAAAAGCCATAAAAGCTTTGTATCATGACTAGGCTAGAATACTTCGGCTTAGTAACTGAACTAGATCATCGTTGCTTAGGAGGTTACCTAATCAACTATAGAAGTCTAGACAAGCGGCACTTTTTGTTATAGGTATTCATGAAAAACAAAAACAGTACCATCAAGGTTTGTTGAGTACATACGTACTGAACTACTACTTATTAGAATATATTTCTTCGTGGTATTATATTTTTGGAAGTCGATTAAAATGTATACTATGTTCCATAATAGGAATAGGGATGATGACAGAGTATGAAAATTAAAAATCTAATTAGTCTGTCTTTTATCCCTAAACCTGGTAAATCTCCTGCAGACGTGTCGTCCTACAGACCGACAAGTCTACTGCCCATCCTTTCAAAGGTTATGGAGATACTCTTTTTGAAACGCTTGAATAAAGTAATAGCAGAAAATAAAATCATACCCGACCACCAATTTGGTTTCCGAAAACGTCACAGCACGATCGAGCAGGTACATAGACTGGTAGAAGAAATACACAGAGCCTTTGAAAATAAGAAATACTGTTGTGCAGCATTCTTGGACATCTCCCAAGCCTTTGACAGAGTCTGGCATGAAGGTCTCTTATATAAAATAAAAAAACTACTGCCTACAAACTTTTATGTCTTCTTAGAGTCATACCTTGCTGAAAGATACTTTTATGTTAAACAAGGAGAGGACACATCCAAACTTTATAGGGCGCACGCAGGAGTGCCACAGGGAAGCGTACTTGGTCCGATACTGTACCTAATCTTTACTTCAGACCTGCCTATGACAAATGGAGTTGTGATTGGCACTTTTGCTAACGACACTGCAGCCTTAACTACCCATGACGAATCAAAACAAGCAAGTAATATGCTACAACTCTCCCTGGACAATATCACGGAATGGTTCAATACTTGGCGTATAAAGGCGAATGAGACAAAGTCAGTACAGGTGACATTTACGATGCGACGTGGAACATGTCCCCCAGTAACACTGAATAGGCAACAAATACCCCAAGCAAATGAAACCAAATACCTTGGACTGTATTTGGATCGTAGCCTCACCTGGAAAAAGCATATTTTTACTAAAAGAAAAGCACTGGGAATCCAACTGAGGAAAATGTATTGGATGCTCAGCGGCAAATCGCAGCTGTCACTCGAAAACAAACTACTGTTATACAAGAGTATCCTAAAACCGATCTGGACCTACGGAATCCAACTCTGGGGCACTGCCTCAAATTCTAATATAGAAATACTCCAGAGGTTCCAGTCCAAAATGCTGAGGATAATTACTAATGCTCCTTGGTTTATAGAGGTAACTAAACAACAATTACACCATGACCTTAGAATCAGAACGGTTCAAGAAGAGATAAAACAGTCAATGATATCCTACAGAACTCAACTACAAGGCTCAACAACCATCCAAACATTCTGGCAATGCACTTAATGAATATGAACACAACATTCAAAAGGCTAAAACGAAAAGCCCCTAGAGACCTGTAAGGGATGAATTCTAAAGGGCCCACGTCGCTGGACTGGTGACCCTACAAGACAAATTAAATTAAATTAAACTCTTCACCAAGTGCTGAATGTTCGTTAGAAACAGATTGCAGAACAATATATATAAAAAAAAAATTAGTCTGTCTGTAATGAAAAAATATTAGACACGTATTTTTTTTATTTTGTTGTATACTAAAATGATACTTAGATATAACGAATCAAAGTTTAGGAGTGGGGGCTAAAACGTCATTTCTACGTATAAAATGTACATAGAAGTGACGTAACGCGACATTTCAAATCAATACATCGTCGAAAGTATTCGTTTCTGTAAAAAAAATTAAAAATACTTGTCTACTGTTTTTAAATAATTAATCTACCAGACGGATATTAAAATAAAAATTAGTCATCTACCCTATTGGCATTCAAACGACTAACGGGATTAAGGCCTTTCAAAATACGTACAAAGACATATCGAAATATGTCAACACATTTCGTATAAATAATAAAGCAATCGTTAAGCAGGAAGCTCAGGGATTATACAGAGATAATCATGTGAGGATTTATCTAAATAAACTTAACTAACATTCAATATTTTGACGTTAATAATACCTTTAATACCTCTCATTGTCCATTTGAGATAACCGCAACCCCAAATAATTCCGAAGTTCGAAAATAAAATTTAATGATTTGGAAAATTCCGCTTCTATCCCGGTATAGCGTCCGTCCGATTGACCACAATACCAAAGAATTATTGCCCATTTGACATGTATTGTGGAAATCATAATAAGATTTATTCAATACATTTCATTTGACAGGACACGTGACAAAAATATTTCTTTACAAATACTCCGGACAGATGGTGAAAGCTGTCATTGTTATAAAATTGTTATACCATTTGTATTTATACGATTTGTCAAGCAAAGGTGGCATCATTAGTTAAGCGGATCCCTTTCTCGACACCTATAAATAATGCAGTAATTAACCTTTTAAAATATATTGTTGTTATTAATGGCTAAATGAAACTACGTTTTGGATTAATTTAGATTAATTGTTTAGTTAATCATCATTATTTTAATTTGACTTTCTTTTGTTTAAAAGATGATGAATAAGTTCAATATTTTGCTCTTCTCAAGTTTTCACTATAATAGTTGACCCTTTCACAAATTACGGACATTAAACTTCTATAAATACGGATCAAAACCCATTGTCCATACCATGTCGAATTGAATCGTCGATGTTATACGGAAATAGAGCAATTTTGCCGAGAATTATGTGCTTCCTATTTATGATATTCTGGGGTGACAGTGTTGGTCATTCAACTGCTCCGTGATGGGGAGTGATGAATGCAATCGATGATGTAGGTAAATCGATTAGTTCTCGATTTTCGATTCCCCTCTCTAATATATTTTCACTAATTGTCGCTTCTCTTTTAAATTAATAGTGGCAGATGAACAGACTGCGTTAATGGTACGTTTATAAATAGAGATTCAGCTGCTGTGGTCGGATTGTGGTTAAGACTATTTTGAAGCAATTTATTGATAGTACACAATGCGACTGTGGACATCCCTGTCCTTTGTATAATTATTTTTAAATTGTGTGTTAGATAACAATGAAAGAAATAAATTAATATTTGTTCATATCCATGCATATAATAGGTAAAACTGTAGAAGTGTAAATTCTTAACATTGAAAATATTAATTAAAAAAATAAATAGTAGGTAGGTCTGTTACTAGATAGACAACGAACCCAAAAATGTATTTTTATTTATATTTTTAATTTGAAACTTGTTATGATTATACTTTAATATACTGGGCAACTTATACTTTAACACTGGGTACTTTTATCCCTAAAAAGTATATACACGAAAAAACAAACTTAATTGTGCGGCTCGATCCCTAGACACAATTACTGTACTAAACACAAATATAAGTTTGTCGAATGCTAGGTTGCCCGCAGTAAAATTTACGCTGTAACTGTAGGGCCGATGGTTGAAGTTAGCTTAAACCGATATTATAAATGCGAAAATATGTGCGTTTGTGTGTTTGTTTGTTACTCAGTCACATCAAAACGGCTGATGGGACCGGGATGAAATTAGGAACAGACGAAGAATATGGTCTGGAGTAATACCTAGATTACTTTTTCCCCTGCGAACGCGGGCAAAGCCGCTGCGAGAAGCTAGTAAGAGAAATAAATAAAGGATATTAACGCCAAAAGTTTTGCACCAAAATCACTTCCACAGCTGTAGCCAAATGCCATTTAGCGCTTGTCTACTTGTACAATAGTAAAACCAAATTATATGGGATTGACGTAAATTTTGACACTTGTCAGTGTCATCCCCATACATTTAGTTTTCTACTCTCTCGGTAGACAAGCGTTAAAGTGGCGTTTGGCTAAAGGTACTGTTTACTATTCTTTGTCTACCCAGTCCTTTGATTATAGCGTTAAATTCCACTATTTAATATTCTAAGTCAGCTCATCATCTGTTGAAACGTAGCTATAAACCGGACCACAGTGCTCGCAATAGTTACGTGAGTGAAATAAACAAACAGACATGAACATTATCGTTTTACGTATTGATATTGTGGAGTATTGCGTGCATAATGTTGTTTGTATACTAATTAAATGGTTGCAGTTTTTGGAGATTTTTTTTGCATTTTTTTTATTTATTTATTCAATTACATCACGTAACAAAATCCCATATTAGTACAATAATACTATAATATATTTTTTTTTTTTAAAACGATACACACTAGGATTTATCTATCTCCTGTGTCGTGGGTGCGTTAACAAACATACAAGTTCACATACACAATGACACCCAGACCCGAAACAACAATTTGTGGATCACACAAAGTGTTGTTCCATGCGGGAATCGAACTCGCGAAACGTTGCACGGCAGCCGGTTGCCCAGCCACCGCACCAACAGTGCAGTCATATTATAGAAGTTATTAATTTAAATCGTTGTTACCACAGAACATATAAAGGATGTTGTTACACACGATGTGCGTGGTCTCGTGTTATGCTGTAACGTAGGCGGCCTTGAAAACGTCGGTATATGATACCCTTCGGCCAAAACTCTGCCTCCGGGAATTTGTCGAGATGTTGAGTAGGAACTCGCACCACAAACGACTTGAAG
This sequence comes from Spodoptera picta, assembly GCA_038387885.1. Taxonomy (NCBI): domain Eukaryota; kingdom Metazoa; phylum Arthropoda; class Insecta; order Lepidoptera; family Noctuidae; genus Spodoptera; species Spodoptera picta. The sequence goes on along the minus strand of JAZHFQ010000733.1, from coordinate 3,511,511 downwards.
TTGGTATCGTGACGCGGTTCCATCCTCTCCAATCCAAGGTATTTGCCTAAGTTTGGTGTCTTGTTATTTAGCTATCTATAGAGGTACATTTCGTTGGCTCAATGACCTAAAGTGGATGGTTTTATAATAACTATCGAGAGACATAATAAATTAAATAAAAACCGCGGGTTACTCATGTGAAAATACTGAGAAAAGCTCTACTAGTTTCAAACTACAGAGGGGTTCTTCGACATGAGCAGCGTGCGCAGCCGCGGTGATGTCGCGCAAGTAGGCTGCGCGAAACAAGTATAGCTTTTCTCAGTATTTTCACATGAGTAACCCGCGATTTTTAGTTTACCTAAAGTGGATGTTTGTTGATAAGAAATTTCGCTATCTCTCGCGGTTTTTCGCAGTTTCTTGCCTTGCTTATAGCTCCCTTAATCTCACGTCCACCACAATTACTAATGTAATCACATGATATTTCAGAAGCTTATATAATAGGTACATAATGAATGTCAGACTTCGATTAGCCATACTAAATGATCACGAATATGATAAGTCAACTCCAGATCACCTTAATAAACAGTTTTTAAAACCTTTAGCATTTAAAGCATGCGTTCTAAATACTTCAATCATAAACTGATTGACGATCGGCGCGTGCGCAGCTAACCGAACTAATTATTTTATATTTCTTTTTTACTTTCGTTTTATTTAATAGTTTAGTTGTAGTTAATTTTATATTAATTGGTTTTTGCGTCAACACCTTCGGTTTATGACACTGAGATAGTGGATTTGGGTCAATACTTATTTTTTATTACTGTTTAGTGTAGAAATTTTAGAATGATGGATTCGTTTTTAATAGAGTGGTTTAATAAGCTGTGGTATGTCAGGTGTGCTCGCAAATACCAATGCCGATCAAAGGGTCTCGCGCAAAGTATCTATTATTTGATATTTGACATACACATATTTTTGTCAAAAAAAAAATTGCAAATTTTGCAGGTGGTTAAAATGCAAGGTCCTAGTAAAATACCTATTAATTTTCTGCGGAGAACCTAACGGGTTACCGGGGCTCCGGCTCGAAGGGCAGGAGTAGGAACGGGGTGGTTTTTAGTCAATAAGAGTCTGACACTCCCTTCTGCCTCAAGCATTCGAAGATTTAGGTACCCCGCTTAAAAAAAACCTATTAATTTAGATCGACCGACAATTAAGTACTATAGAGTCTAATTACTCAGTTTATTGTTCCTCTATTAAACACTTGACACTAAACACGGCGGAAAACCGCGATTAATTATGAAATTATGTTACAAATTACAACACACCTCTTTTCTAAGAATACTTCACAATAATGCGTATAAAGATAACAATGATATCCTTTACACTTATTGTTAAGCGCCACTTATTAATTATACTATCAGACTATTTGCGTATCTATACCACAAACAATGTGGTGGTGACTCGGAGGTTTAAGACGCCTGCTTCTCATGCATGAGGGCGCAAGTTCGAAACCTACCAACAGCAAATACCAATGTGACTTTTTCCGAGTTATATGTACTTTCTAAGATTATCTAGACACCACTGACAAACGGTGAAGGAAAACATCTTGAGGAAACTTGGGCTTATAATTTCTAATCATAAATTTGAACTCGTCAACCCGCGTTAAGCAAGCGTGGTGATTAATGCTCAAACTTCTCCGTGGGACAAAAGGCCTTTGGTCAACAGTAGCCACTTATAGGCTGTTGATGATACCACCATACCATAGTTTATTACGTAGGTTTATGGACTAAGTAGTATTTGTCCCAGGTTTTACCTTCCTGCTCTGTTCGTAGGTCTATACCTACGTAATGTAGTATGTAATAAGAATGTTTGGAATCCTAATACTCGTAGTTAGCAGTTTTTGATAATAGCAGGCGCTAAACGAGATCAACTTACAGACATGTTCTTTTTTATTATGTTAGTAATTGTCAAACAGAAATTGACGGACTTTTTTGAATAACTGTAGTATAATTAACCGTAATAATTTATTCACTTAAATTCTTTTCATGTGATAATTTGATGAAAATCTGCTCAGTAGTTTCATAGTTCATCGTGTAACACACACTTTAACACGCAGTGACTAAGCACTTCATAATGTTATGTAGTGATGGTTGATAATGAAAGATAACAAGCAATAATAAACTTAAAATTAATGTAAATAGTAATTAGTATTTAAAGGGGGTTCACCTTACAATGTTCATTTACCTCTACATTTAGGTTACTTGAGAGCTCTTGAACTAATTGGTTAATATTGACATCCTAAATTGTTTCACAATTAAATATTATATTATGAGCACTTGTCTCTATAATTTGTAATTAGTCATTACGACTTTGCAGAACGGATATGAATGGGGCCGTCGGTAAAGGGCGCTCTAGACGGACATACATATACTGACTAGATTGGCGATATATTATAGAAGGGCCAAATGAAAAGTACCCTTAACCGACGAGCATGCATGAAAAGATAGATGACTGTAGATGAAGCGAAAGATGTATGTAGGAATCGTAGTAATTGGCGTTCCATAGTCTCTGCCTGTCTGTCTCCAATGGGAGTAAGAAGTGAAGTTATGTATGTATGTATGTATGTCAGTGCGATTTTGTATGTCTTCCTTTACTAAACTATTAAATAAGGAATTTTAATATTTTAAACTCTTTCATCTTTAAGAACAGCCAATCAATTGGTAATGATAATAATATCTATTATACACTAATTTTATTTGAAAAAATATTTTCGTAGAATTGGTCTAAGTTTTGAGTACTTCTTTTAGTATGCCAACTTGTATAATTTTTTAGACAAAACATGCTTATATGCGATCATGAAAAAGTCGTAATCTTTTTACGTCTACACTTCCAACTTTGAAGCCTTAGTTCTTTATATACTTTCAGACGAAAGTATATCGAAACTTTTGTTTGAGACGCGAAAAACTTACTTTTATTTGTAATAAAAACAATGTTGAATTTGAAGATCATTATCTGGTCTATTTTAACGCAACGTGCCTTTGACAGAGGTCTACGGAAATCCTTACGATGTTTTTTCCTATTTCTTTAGATTTCGGTATAAAAATCACGGGTCTTCAATAAAACAATGAGGCAGGCTGAAACCTGTCTCCGAAAACAAAGCAATATTACTTCATAGAACTTATTATTCTTTCTTTTATAGGCAGACGTTACGTAAGAAAAATATAACAAGATATTTTTACAAATTTGTTTTAGACGAAATGTACTTATTGTGTCAAGGTATTTTTTTACGTGTTGTTTTAGATAGAATGTTTGTATTATAAGTAGAGCGTATAACTACTGATGACTATTTTTTGTGTTGCAAGAGTGTTTTCTGCTATGTTATAGGCGTTTATCCGAAACAAAAACATACATCAATTGGTCGACATGTATTTTTTTAAGGGCGAAACGTCATATCTTTTTTATTGAACTCGCGTTACGGCTCTTGCAGTTACACATTACAATGTCTAATCAAAAATCTAAAGATTACACACAAATGTTATTATAGAGGTTAAATATATATAGAGGATAAATTATTACGTGAGTAAGCCGAAAACATAATAATTTATTATAGAGTTAAATTATTATGTTTTCGGCTTACTCACGTAATAATTTGACGAGGAACTCGACTAGTTTCAAGCTATACTACTAGAGGCTCATATTCATGAGCAGCATTTCGCGACCCGCGACGCGGTGACTGTCGCGCTGCTACTGCGACTGCTGCTGCTACTGTTACAATACAAATATAGATAAGTTATTATTATTAAAGTATATTATTATGCTTGGTTTAACATGTAATCTTGATTTTCCCTTTTTTTTTAACACAAAATTTACAAACAATTACTGTAAATTTTAAAGGCCTAATATTACCTACAATAATTTCCCCCCCTTCAATAACAGAGGCACCGCCGCCCGCGACAACAGTTAGTCTTTAGAGGTATAAACTCCTTTGTACAAGTACGTGACTGGTCACTCAGTACACTCCAGAGGACACTTTACAACATGTTCTAGCCACATTAAGATTTGTCTAAGCACTAGAACAGCTTACAATTCAGCTACTATGTATTATGTTTACGATTTCCTGTTTTTCAATTATATTTGTTTAACTTCTAAGTAGTGTCCAACACTCGAATAAAGTGAATTGTTTTATGTAAATATTGGTATATAAGAGCGGTTTTTCTATTTTAATTAGGGATTGGTTAGTGTAAGTATGTGTACTTATCTGTTTTGATTCAATAGGTGTCCTAGAGGTCAATGGTTACTATTCCGCTGTTTAGTGAAACAGGTTTTGTGTGAGTGCAAAATGTGAGTGTACCATTGGAGTTTTTGTGTTGTAAATGTGAGTGTACCATTGGAGTTTTTGTGTTGTAAATGTGAGTGTACCATTGGAGTTTATGTGTTGTAAATGTGAGTGTACCATTGGAGTTTTTGTGTTGTAAATGTTATACAATTTGTGTTACAATACAACACTTTGAGACTTAATAGATTAATATGAGTGTAAGCATGATTATGGGCCCTTAACGTGGCTTGAATGTAGTCGAGTTAATTGTTGAACATCATCCAGAATTTATTTACGTTCTTCATATTTTTTTTAAAGCACTAAAATATTCTCCTGGGTCGTGGGTGCGTGTACAAACATACAAGTTCACATCCACATAATAACACCCAGACCCGGAACAACAATTTGTGGATCACACAAAGAGTTGCTTCGTGCGGGAATCGAACTCGCGACACGCAGCCAGTTGGCTGCCGCACAACGTGTTGCCGGGCCACCGTGCCAACCGAGCAGTCATTTGGAATAGGGTTTGGGATATTTCGGTTACTTGCTTATATGTAAGTAATATGGCGAATAAAATTCGCCTTTATAATAAAAATATTGGGTATCAAATTCCTTCCCAAATAACTTAATTTATGGTCAACCAGAAAATATGTCAGCCATACTTTTCTCTCGGTAATTAAGTCACTTGATTCCAATTAAAGGCGCCAAGGACATGATACTATATAACATACAATTACACTCGACTTTCCCCAAATTACTCTTTATTGGTCATCGAAGTTTATTGAGCGATATTGGTTTCGCGGTTACATGGTAATTGTTATAAGAAATATAATGATGGTCAGTGTCGTGAGATTGAAGGCTAAAGGCCTTTTCTTTCTATAAATGTTTTCCCTTAACCTCTGGCCTGGTGGAATATGAGACACAATAAAAAAACACATAGTGTATCGCGTAAATCTGCACCCCTAGTATCGGGGTCAAATTTTTTTTATGTCATAAGCCGGTAATCGAGCGAACGGATCACCTGATGGTAAGCAATCGGCGTCGCCCATGGACTCCTGGAACACCGGAGGCGTTATAAGTGCGTTATCGGCCTTTTGGGGGTTAGGAGTTTGAGGATCGTTGGGGATTTAGGGATTGGGGAGATTGGGGAAGGGGAGGGTAATTGTGCCTCCGGTAACCTCACTCACACGACGAAACACAACGCAAGCGTTGCTTCACGTCGGTTTTCTGTGAGGCCATGGTATCACTCCGGCCGAGCCGACCCATTGATGCCGAAGTTTGGCTCTCTCACACTTAAATTAAAATATCTTTAGGGAAATGTAAAATTGGAAAGTGTGTTATGAATAATTGCTTTCTTTTATTACTTTAATAGTCTCAAGTAGATCACCTATAGAGGTATAATCAGCTACTGAGAATTTTCGAAGGAACAAAATAAAAATAAATTATATTTTGGCCAAGAACCGATAGTCAGATTTGCGATACGACAAACGAAGTACCCTTTTTAATTATTCCTACTGGCGTAGGCAGAGATTATTACTTTGTGAATTATATATTTCTGTCTACTGATAAAGAAACATGACATTTGTTTTAAAATGCGAACTATTAAAAAGATGTTGTGAGCTGATGACGGCGAGTACAACATTATGTCATGTTAAACAGGTCCAAAGTTCTAGGCATGAGACAGTAGGGTTGGCGAAAACAATGTTAGTTACGTATTAACAGCCTTGTTTTTTCTAACAGTGTCTGTGTGCTTGATTATTAAACGTAATTAATTGCTGACTGAAACTGAGCCATGCACGAATGGGTCGGCTCGACTGGAGTGATACCACGACGTCAAAGAAAAAGGACGTGAAACAACACTTGCGTTTTATTTATTACCCCCCTTCCCTTCCTCAATCTCTGAATCCCAAACAATCCCAATTCCTAATCCCCAAAAGGCCGGTAACACATTTGTAACGCCTCTGGTGTTCCAGGTATCTATGGGTGACGACGATTGCTTACCGTCAGGTGATCCATCTGCTCGATTACCGGCTTGTCCCATAAAAAATATGTATTATGATTGCTTAAATAAGTTACCGCATTCTTCACACAGTTGTGGTAAGAGTCGACTTAGGGACTGCACATGTTACAGAGATGGGCAAAGGCGTTCTATTTTTAAATTCAACCTTTTAAAATAAAGATCAATATAAACCAGATTATGGCAACCCTAATGTAGAAGTCCAAAAGAATATATGCATAAGACACATAGTCCTGCAGTCAACATCTATTGTAGTGAATGTTTCAATGGGTTTTCTCTAGTTTCTGCCAGCCCTAAGCCTGTATTAATATGATGACTATGTACTCACATACCTTCTGTTGCAAGATAAGGGTTTTCCAGCGAAACAACTTCACTTGACGCCATTTCCGATAACGATTTGTAAGGAAATTTGTTCTTCGTATGCTAGTACCCAGCGACCTGGAAGTGAAATGTACAAATACAAAAGTGAAATTATATTTTATTGTTTGCATATTACGGTATGTTATTGGTTGAGATTTTGTTTGTGACGTCATTTGATTCGAATAAATGTTTGTTTGTATGGATTTATTCGTTTCCCTTTTTTTAAATATTTAGTTTTATCATCTAATATATAAAATTCTCGTGTCACAGTTTTCGTTGCCATACTCCTCCGAAACGGCTTGACCGATTTTGATGAAATTTTTTATGCTTATCCGGTATCTATGAGAATTGGCCAACATCTATTTTTCATCCCCCTAAATGTTAGGGGTAGTCTAACCCTGAATTTACAAATTAAAAATTTGTTCTAAAAAATAAAATAAAATTTATTTTTTAGACCAAATTTTTAATTTTTATGATACAACATACAAAAATACATACAATCCTCAATTTTCACCCTTCTACGAAATTATTTAGAGGTATATGGCAAAACAACGTTTGGCGGGTCAGCTAGTTTATTTATAATTTACAACAATATAGACTAACAGTATTATATCTACGAAATGGTCTACATGTCACTAAATACACAATTAAAATCTTTATCTACATAAACTAAAGTTGTTATTGAGTAAGTATTGAGTTGAGTATTTTTTTTTTATGGAATAGGAGGCAAACGAGCAGACGGATCACCTGATGGTAAGCGATCAGCGCCGCCCATGGACACCCGCAACACCAGAAGAGTCACAGGTGCGTTGCCGGCCCTTTAAAAAGTAGTACGCTCTTCTCTTGAAGGTTTGAAGGTCGTATCGGTTCGGAAATACCGCCGCGACAGATCATTCCACAGTTTTGCTGTGCGAGGCAGGAAGCAATTTCAATTTTTTTAATTTATATAGAGGTAAAGGTTAGTTTTGTGTGAAGAATTAAATGAGTGGTTTTAATGTTAACTCTGTACCTTATTTGTTAGAAAGTAAATTATAAGAATATTACAAAGAGGATTCTCTTTGTAATATTGATGCTCTCCTTCAATAATCATTGAAGGAGAGCATCAAATATATTTTGTAGGTGTTAGAATCGGTAACCCGTTCACCTATAAAAATAAAACTAGAAGCAGAAACGGAGAAAAACTTATAAACTTCACACTGGAAAATAACTTAACTATTTTAAACTCACTATACAAGAAAAACAAAAAGAGAATGTGGACATGGGTTTCGCCAGATGAGAAAACAAAGAACCAAATTGATTTCATACTTACCAATAGAACCAACTGCTTCATAAATTTTGACGTTATTAACAAGTTTAACTTTAATACCAACCACAGACTAATAAGAGCCGAAATAAAATCAGTACAACCCAAAAACCCTAGACCGAGGCAAGAAATATCAATTGGTAAGCTCAGCAAGCAACAAACAGAACAACTAGCACTCACGTTAAAAGACAAATTTACAAACCTCGACGAATACGTAAAGATCGTAGGAACCCAAGAAAAATATAACTGGATAGAGACTACTATTACAGCTCAACTACAACAAATTGGTAAGATGAAACCGGATCCGAAGAACTTCCTAACGACTAATACTTTGAAATTGCTTGAACAAAGAAACCAGCTAATTAACATAAAAGGAGTAAACGACAGAAGAATACACATAGCGAAAATCAGTAAAGACATCAAAGAAAGTATAAGGAAAGATATGAAACGTAGGAGAATGGAAATTATTGAAAGGCATGTTATTAAAACAGGAGGTGCTAAAAAAGCTAGCAAAGAATTAATAAATTCGAAAGAATGGATCGCTAAAATTAAAAACAGAGGAGAATACAACCACCACAGGAAAAACATTTTACAAATTGCCACATCTTACTACAGGAAAATGTACGAACACTACAGCAAACAAGATGAAGAGGAACTTCAGAAAATCTCACATATCCCGAACATCCTCCAGAGTGAAGTAAAACACGCAATAGATAGTCAAAAAAGAGACAAAGCACCAGGACCAGATGGTATAAACAGTATAATCCTAAAGGAAAGTAAAGAAGCTATAGCTCCAATCCTCACCGATATATTCAATGAGATATTAAATACCGAAATCATACCACAGCAATGGACTGAATCAAACATCATTCTTTTATACAAGAAAGGAGATAAGTATGAAATCGGGAACTATCGCCCCATTAGCCTAATGTCTAATATTTATAAGATATTTGCTAAGATATTACTTAATAGGATTGAGAAAGTATTAGACGAACACCAACCTATCGAACAGGCGGGTTTCCGGAAAGATTACTCAGTGTTAGATCACATTCATGTAGTACGCCAAGTCATGGAGAAGTACAGAGATTACCAATGTACCTACTACATAGCATTCATTGACTACAGCAAGGCATTCGATTCTTTATTTCATGCAAAGATATGGGAGGCTTTAAAAGAGCAAGGAATAGAGCACAAGTATATCCGTCTGATCAGGAACGTCTATAGCAAGAGTACAGCAAGAATACAACTAGAAAGGAAAGGAGAGCGTTTCAAAATTCATAAAGGCGTACGACAAGGGGACCCTCTGTCACCAAAATTATTCTCGGCTGTACTTGAAGCAATATTCAGAGGTCTCCAATGGAAGAATCTTGGTATCAACATAGATGGTCTTTCACTAACTCACCTGAGATTCGCAGATGATATTGTACTGTTTGCAAATACTCCGGAAGATATATCAAAAATGATAAACGACTTGGCAACAGAAAGCAAAAAGGTAGGGTTACATCTGAATCCAGATAAAACGAGGGTGATGACTAATGGAAAGAGGGTGGCTATAAATTTAGGACTCGACCAAATTAATTACACAGAGGAATATATCTATCTTGGACAAATAATATCGAGTGACAATCCGATGCTCAGGGAAGTAGAACGAAGAATAACCAATGGCTGGAAAAGGTACTGGAGTTTCAAAGAGATTATGAAGGATAAAAACCTGCATATTAAAACAAAAAGTAAACTTTTTAACATATGCATATTACCAGTTCTTATGTACGGCAGCCAAACATGGACTCTGTCACAAAACATTATTAATAAACTGGCAACATGTCAATATGCAATGGAAAGGAGCATGATGAATGCAAAAAGATCTGATCGATTAAGAAACTGCATAATAAGAAGTAAAACGAAGGTTACGGACATAACGAGTAAAATAAGGAGACTGAAGTGGAAATGGGCAGGACATATGATGAGAGGAAAAGACAAGTGGAGCAAAATTGTTACGAGATGGTACCCAAGAGAAGGAAAAAGAAAGAAAGGAAGGCCTCAGAAGAGATGGGATGACGATATTAGACAAGTGGCAGGCGTCACATGGAACAGAGTGGCTCAAGAAAGAAGAGAGTGGAAAAGGTTGGAGGAGGCCTTTGCCGACTGGCAAACAGATTTCCAAAAGCTATACAAAAGCTATATAAGGGATTAAATTTTAAGTTAGTATTTACATTATTTTTAGATTAAGTTTTTAATGTATTTTCCTTTGTAACACTGATCTAAATCTGAATAAAGGCTATATTATTATTATATTATTATTAGAATCGGTAAATTCAATACTTAATTAATCTAATTACAAACTACGTTAAAAAAACCGACTTCAACCCCCTTCTTTATGAATTCAGTTAATTAATATACTATAACCTTCGTCTAAGTGGGGTAATTCAGTGGATGTTAATAGGGCATTCATAGTACAAAAAAAATGTATCAGAGCCATAAGTGGAGCAGAATGCTCAGATCATTGCAAGCCATTATTTCAAAACTTAAAAATTCTTCCCCTCCCATGCTTGTATATTCTCGAGGTTTGTTTATTTGTAAAAAACATCCTCATTTATTCTCATTGAATGAACAAACCTCACAAAGACTGAGAAGAAAAAATGCAGGAAAATTACTTGTGCCTCCTCAAAGATTGCAACTGTATAGCAGAAATGCCAGTTGCACGACAATAAAAATTTATAATAAATTACCACCTGCTTTAAGAATGTTACCAATTAATAAATTTAAATGTAAAATGTTTACTTGGTTATTGGACATGTGTATTTATTCCGTTAATGAATTTCTAAATAACCCTTCTTGACATTGTAATTTATAATTAATGCTATTGGAAATATTGACATTATGATAATATGTTTGACACTAGAACCAGTAACTATGATAATTTTGTATTTTTTTTTGTGTATTTTGGTATTATCTGTACTTATTTTTGACATAATAATTTAGACAAAACATGTATTCTTTTTCAATGAATTTAAATTAATTAAGATAATTGTATCAAATGAGAATAATGATTGGCATGGACTTAACTTGTTTAAAATTTCTACACCAGAAATGGTAGTATATGTGATTTTATTTTCAGATCTCAGTGTACCATTTACTTAGAAATAAACATATCTTTATCTTTATCTTTATCTTTAAGTGGAACAAACACTTTTAATCGCATCAAAATCGGTTCAGCCAATCGTGAGATAATCGCGTACAGACATAGTTACTTACACATAGGTCAAACAGAGAATCTTATTTTGTGTTTTTGAAGACGGTTAAAAATTTTTCAGTATCTTGATGTACTGGCGTCTAAACAATAAGATTACAATACTAACTGTTGATAAAAAATAAACTGAAGTTACTAATAATAGAGAATCGTATATAAAGTGTTTGTACATGATTTTATTAGTTCCAATTATGCCCTCTTGTTGAGATAAGTTTACGGCGCTACACTTACGTTAAGGAGGCCAATGCACTGCTCTGTGCTAGCCATCGACGTTAATGATTACAACAATCGCTGTCTAACTGATAACACATAAGTTCAGGCTCAATTCTGTCTAAATGATAAATATCAATTAGGCTGAATAATTCCCTTAGTCATCGAACACATCATTTCTTTTATCACGATTAGATAAGGTGAAAACAAATGATTTAATTTGCTGATTGTGTTCCTAGGAAAACTGAGTTTTAGGTTAAGTTCGTTCACTCATTCCAAGTGGGTGATCCTGTTTTTTTTTTAAATTGGTACCCTGATATTCATATACAAAATAAGTTATGAGTTTAATTATCCAATATCGATGATTGCTATATGTATAGATCCATGTGGATCTTAGAATAGTGATGCATTATACAAGAGTAGATTCGATTCAAGATCGTAATGATGCATAAACGCTCTTACAAGAGTACTATCAGAAACCAGGTGAAAACTTATGTTTTAAGACGGCAACCTTTAACAAAATTGTAATTAGAACGACAAGATAATTGTTACAAAATTATTGATACCTCAAATCAAAGAAGTACTGGATGCCAGGACAAACGTATTGACGATCTGTCGAAATCTCGAACAAAAAAGGCAGTGTTTTCTTCTAAATCACAAAGGATCCTAACAATATGATAAATGTTTTTTTTAATAAGGAATAAATAATTCGTCATTCATTGAGAAAAATAGTGGAACTATCTGAGAATCACCTCATAATATTTAACTAAGATTGCAGTGAGGAAGTAGACGCGAAAAGATAAAGTGCATGGGCATTTAATAGTAGAATGTAGAATTCTATTACATTTAAACAAACATCATTTGATGGTGTTACACGATTATCTATAAAGTTAATAGTTTTTAGTGCATTGAACCAAATCGTTCGATGTTAATTTCATTGGTGCCTATAATTTGGCAACGTTGTGGTTTTAACAGGAAAGTAAAGTAGCTGTTATCAGAATATTTTGTGAACCTTTAACAAACTATGTAGTTTGAAAAAGATTTAGGTCAAAAATTAAACTTTTTTTAAAAAATATAGAATAATTTACTGGCGTAGTTTTCTTTAGAAATCTTTAGAATCCTCGAGTACTGAATGAGTTTAAAATTCGAATTATTATAGGTATTTCCTGCAATAATTACCTACTGGTCTTTATCACAATTATCGTTTTGTTCAAATACATATCAACTGAGTTACAAGCAATTTTAAATTAATTACATTTCTACATAAAGCTGTTATCCATCGTCTGATGTCATCGAACAGTTATTTCCTTACATCATTAAATTGAACGGAAATCTTCACTCGATACTTGGGCGTCATAGGAAGATGGAAGCGCTTTAATCGTTACCCTATTTCAAGAGCCGATGTCGAGTCGTAGAGAGTGTTTCAGTTTAGAATTAGTGCCGGTAAGAATAGTTCTAAATCTGTTCTACTTCGATGTTAAAAGAATTGATAATTATGAAATACCTATCGTGAGACATACTAAATTAATTGATAATACCGTCGGTGACAAGTAATTGGTAGAGCATTTCTCAATGATTTACATGAGCAAGCCGCCAATTTCAATGAGTTGAATAGATAGGAATTGCTAGAGATATTATTTATTTTGGATTGAGATTAGTTATTTTATACCTTTTTTATTAGGTATATAAACCTGAAGCGACTGCTGGGCAAGGGCTCTTGCGTTCGATTCCGGGCAAAGTATAACTTGGTTATAATAATGATATACAAAATTAAAATCTCAGTAGCAGCACGAAGTCTGGAATTGTGCCCGGTATATGGCAGTAGGCTCACCCCCTATTACATGGGACTCATTATATAAATAGTGAAAAGTGAGTGTTACATTGTACAGTGGTTTTGAGTGTCGTATAGTGCACCTCTGCCTACCCCTTTAGAGATAAAAGGCGTTATGTTATGTTATGTTATAAAGCTGGAGATTTTGTTTGTTTGTTTGAACGCGCTTACCTCTGGAACTGCTGATTCGAAATGAATAAGTATTTTTGTGTTAGTTAGTCCATTTATTGACGAAGGGTATAGGTTATAATACATCACGCTACGATCAATAGAAGCCAAGCAGAGCGAGTGAAACCGCGTAGAAGAGGCTAGTTTTTGATAAATGGCCATGATTTCGTTTTTAAGTATCTACCTATGTCTGTCTCTATGCTCTTGTCTTGCTGTATTTTGTTCACGCATGTAAGTGGTGATATTGATAACTTTAATGGATTGGCGCCAATGTGTACTTATTAGAAGCAAGTGTTGTAGCGCGGCTTATTCTATTTTAAGCTATAGTTACATAGTATTAATTTCGTCTGTCATATTGAAATTACTAGTCCAAGAGGTGTAACCATATATCAACAAGGGAAGCATGGTCGGGTAGACAGTGATCCTTAATCAATTAAGTACCTACTACATATTATATTATGATCTTTAGACTACAAAAATCCATATCTTTTAACAATTCCATCCAAACCTTGGCTTGAAGAAATCACCATTGTGTGATAAGACTACTGATGCTGATACGGAGCCGCAGAAAACTTAACGGGTTGCCGGGGCTCCGGCTCGAATTGCAGGAGTAGGAACGGGGTGGTTTTTAGTCAGTAAGAGTCTGACACTCCCTCTCGCCTCACCCAGGCGGGATAAGTCATTGGATGTTTATCCCTCTTAAAAAAAGGCTTCTTAAATGTGTACAATAAAGCATATATGAATAAATAAATACATTTTTACATAAGCAACGTAAGTTATTTACATCATTGTACTTGAACCTAATAAGTTTTTTTTTATATAGAATCGTATATTTTAAGGTTGCCACAAATAAAACCTTTTTGGTACATTATCATAACTTTTCTTACAAATAATACATTACTTTCTTTACATGAACTTATGATTATACTGTCCCATATGTTTCTTTAATCCAAAAGTCTGGGGTTTGACCTTGAAACACAGACTTTGTATACTTAACATTTCACATAAAGACTTATATGGTAAGTAAATAGTGACACAATGGAAATTTCGGTTTTATTTCGTTGTTTTGGACCCAAATGTTCTGAAGTCCTGAGGTCATGGCGCGTAGCGTAGGTAGCGATATGGAAAGCTTGTAGTTATAATTCTTTATTATATGTTAAGATTTAGAGGCTCTTTATAAGGTATGTTAAAATGTGTGCATCAATACAAAAATAGCTTATTAATACCGATCCTATGAATCATTAAGTTCACAGATTTAAATATAATTTCGCAACATAATTTACCTTCATTAGTTGATTTACAAGACTATGCTAACATTTGCATTTACTTTATTTTATTGAATTGTTAATGAGATTTTATTACACCCATTGTACTTTAGCCTTAAATGGGGAACTACAGAAAGGGTTCGAAGAGATGAGGGTCAAGATATATAAGTCATTTATGTACAAAAATGTCAGTATTTATATGTAATTAGTCTGTGCAACTGTTATGTGACTTTGACGAGGCGAATAAACAATCGAATGTCAATACTTGAAGGACCGATGACTCGCGCGCCGGCGCATGCGTATGGGCACGATGTTTGCGGCTGCCTTCGACTCTACAGGCTAGCAAACTATAGTCTTTACAAACCAAGTTATGTATTCATACGTATGGATGTAAAATACCTTTTTTGGAACGTATTGTGTTAATTAAATGGGTAAGGTAAGTTTTATTATCTGCAAATTGATTTTTGCTTGCTATTTTTCTTTAGATATTTGGTAAATATTTTTCTAAAATATTATTTTCAAGTAAGTACCGATCTTCAAGATTTTTGAAATAGAAATAGAAATAGAAATTTATTCGCAGGAACATGTGATACAATGGATCTTAGTCTAATTTTCAACAGTACAGTGTATTCCACCTTTTCCAGGCATGCAAATGTTTGTTTACTTTATATAATATAGAATATAAATACGATTTCATTGATTAATTATTACGTAATGTCAAAATAATGATTCCAAAATGTCAAATTAATTTTTTAAATATATATCAAGGCATTATGTCTGTAAAATTCAGTAAAATTACATGTCATAATATTAAAATCTATTTCTTTCTACAATTCCATAGTCAATGAAGTCTTTAATACTGTAAAAACATTTTTCAATTAGCCATGCTTTCAACTTAATTCTAAATTGACGCAAAGGTAGTTCTGTAATAGATCGAGGAATTTTATTCTATACTCTAATCGGCTTCTTCTATTTGTGTATTCTATGCTTCTTCTTATAAGATAAGGGTCATATAAGCAGATTGAGTAATTATCCTTTGATGCTAAGCGGTCAGCGGCAATTTTTTTAGGGTTAGGTGTCATTCCTGTTTTTTTGTTGTTTCCAAGCTCTATAAAAAATAAAGGAAATTAAAATTAAATTCACCCTTAACTAATTATCATGTTTTTCGGCTTAGTCATGTAATTATTTAATGGAGAACTCCACTAGTTTCAAGCCATGCTAGAGGATCATATTCATGACCAGCTTTCCGCACGCGACGCGGCTACTGTCACGCTGCTACCCGTTAAATTATACGCGGGTAAAATATAATAATTAATTTAGTATGTCTCAAAAAAGGTTTAATACCTGTAAATAAATTCATAAGATGTTGGGCTAGTTCAAAACATTTTAGCAAATCCTAAAACGAAAATTGCAAATTGTTAATGATTCCCTTTCATTAACATAGAGTATATTTAATTAGATAAGGTACGATGGAGTTGACGTATCCATATAGACATTATAATCCCTAAAAACAATAAAGGAGAATAAAAAAAAATTCCTTTCCGTATCATATTAGTAAGCATTTACTACGATTCTCTACTACTTAGTATTGTGAATGGATGCGCCCCTTCTTCTAATTTGTCTAATCCTTATCGTCACTTTTTGAATCCGATACCCAACATTAAACACCACTATATCTAAGTATTAAACATTGTCATTGTTATCAGAAGAAATTCCATGTGTGATTTTAAAAATTTTACGATCGGAAAATAAATTAATTTCTTTAGATACGACTTCTAACGGGAGAGATATAAGCTGAGATTATGCTTCGGGACACACTCGATAAAATATTGAATAAACAAAATGTATGAATAGAATATGTTTCAAGCAAATTACGTATTAAATGGAAAAGTTATGTGCACCTCTTTGGTTGGTGTATGAATGTACCTATGATAATGCTGTTGTAATCAGTAGATTAGGGCCGCCCACCTGACTTCCCATAGTGAGTCTAAACACCATAAGAGATACGGAATAGACGTTAATGTACGAATTTATAGTTTTTGATGTGAACCGTGCGCTGACGACGGTTTTGTAGACCGAAGTATAACTGACGAGATAACGAAAGATTGAACTTGTAGTTAGAGTATTTAAGCTTATAGTATTAGTAAGAGAATTATGTTGAACAGTTTTATTGCGATATTAAATCCTTTGATTACACTAATTAAAAAATTTTCGGAAAGCTGTTGTTGGTTAGGTGTTTTATAAGGATGATTGGACTCAAATTACTAATTCCAAATTGCCAGTAACGCATTTGTAACGCATCTGGTGTTCGCGGGACGATCGCCGGCCACCGTAAGAGCGGGCCCGCGCACGGCGAGCATGAGTGGCTCACTGCCCTACTAGAACCAGAGGCCTTAGTACGAGTTTGTTTTACGTTTAAAGTAATCGTAACGAGTTCGCGTTCGGCGCTCTGATTGGTTGGTTCATTGGCGCCGGCCAATCAGAGTGCCGAACGCGAACTCGTTACGAATACTTTAAACGTAAATGAAACTCGTACTAAGGCCTCAGATCCAAGCGTATGGCGCGTCGCGTTCCGCGCGCGCCTCAAAGAGCCATCAGACCACCACGGATAGGGCCCATCAGGGCTGATACTGATTCGGATTCGCTAACCTAACTCAGTTAGGTTCTCCGCGATTCCGCGAGGATGAACTAAAAAAACGCCTCTGGTGTTCGAGGTGTCCAGGGCAACGCCGATTGCTTACCATCAGGCAATCCGTCGTTTACCGACTTACCCCATAAAAAGTATGTTAATGTTTTAATTATGTGCTTTAAAGACCACTATGTGTATTAATGCTGTTCAGCCCTACACTATCACAGTTCTACAAAGTCTTTTCTATCAAATTTTAAAGCTAAGTTCTATGTGACATTGAATAAATTATTGTCAATAACTTTTTTATATTGTTTTATGGCTATGAAAGCTCGTGAGTTTTCGTTATAACCCGCTATCGGCTATATGAACACCATGGTCAATATGGTCACCTTACGAAACACGTTGTTTTATGTCCCTTGGAACTTTACTAAGTGTTGTATCTAATGATAATGGCCCATGCGCATGTCATACTATCACTAATAATATTATAAATATAGTAAAGATGATATGATAATTATTTAAAGGAATGTTTAAGAGTTATATAGAATGGTTATTAGAAATTTTGTTTTTGTAGAAGCACGCGATCGTATTTTGTTTGAGTATGTTTGATATGTTTGATATTGAACGGTAGCTAGATTGTTTATGTTTTTAATTTTCAAATAAAACCACACTAGGATTTATTTTCTTCTGTGTCGTGGATGCGTCTACAAACATACAATTCACGTACTTATGACAACCAGTCCCAGAACAACAATCTGTGGATCACACAAATAATTGTTCTGTGCGGGAAGCGCGACACGTTGCGCGGCAGCCAGTAATTGACGTGCTGTGTTTTTGTGAAATTCTTTTTAGTTATTATTATTGTAGCAAACAATATTAAATAGGTGATAATGCGCTTAGGAGACCAAGTTCTAAACTAAAACTTAAACTGTCAAATACCAAGCGGTCACCGGTGACCGCAACCTATTGTTCTATAATTGTGTCTGCAAAACCGGTACTCGACGAGTTAATTGACAGACAAAGCCTTGTATACTCGAGGATTAATCAACTGATTTATTTATCTATGAAAAATATTTCACGGAAGGAAAAAAACAAACAAAAATCTCTGTTAAATATTCTACAAAGGCTTTAAATGTTATGTAATATCAAGATTACTTTATTTTTACTCTTACATTTAACTTTCCTATAACATCAATGATATCATCTGATTTCTAGGTACAGTAGCCAACAACTAATAGCACTAAAGGCTATATTCGCAAAGCATTATTTAAAATTATCTGATCATTCAACCCAGTAGCGATAGTGTCACTACAAAGAAGTCCTCATACGATTTTAATACTTATTAACAACTACTAATGCAAGAGGACGCTTGTAAAATTCATAGCTTATGGTATGGCGTACATTCTTTCTTACTTTGTTTAATGAAGATGTAACATTTTACATGACCAGTTAAACGCCTTTACAACTACAACTTTACATATTTATATGTCTGTTCTACTACCTATAAAACTAAACTAACTTTTAATATTACAAACGTGAAAGTTTATTTACATAACATCACGCCTTTCATCCTCGAAGGGATAGGCAGAGGTTTTTTTTATTTGATGGACTGACGTTTTAACACTTACGCCTGGTGGTGAGCGATGATGCGGTCTACGATGGAGCACGTCGTCCCATAAGCAACATGCACTTATGCCACTGTACAATGTAACGCCCACTTTTCACTATTTATATTACGAGTCCCATGTAATAGGGGGTGAGCCTATTGCCATATACCGGGCACAATTCCAGACACCGTGCTACTACTGAGATTAAAAAAAACCAGTAATACTTTGCCTGACCCGGGAATCGATCCCGAGACCCCTTGCCTGGCAGTCACACTTGGGACCACTCGGCTAACGAGGTGTTCGTAGATGATTATTTACGTAGATAGATATTTGTCACTCTATTTCTCCAAAACAGCTGTAAAATTTTGAAAAAGATAAAGGCACAATGATAGTTATCCTGATCATGCTACGACTGAAGAAACTTCTTCAGTTGTTTCAACATGCTACGAGTTTACATTTCGTAGCTCATTACTGAGCTACGAAATATATCGTAACACCATCTGAGAAGCATTTGTTTGATTTATTATTTGTTTTAATTGGCATAAAACCGTGTTAACATAATATATACTATGTTCTAGATGACAATCTCTGACAACAGATTGTTGGATATAAATAAAATTATACTATCTTAGTATCATACCATTCCGGTGTCTGTATGTCACTCTCACGTTCTCAGACACAACAGGTCAACAATGACAAATATGTAATTTTTAAGCTAAACTACGCATTACATTAAAGACACCAACTATAAAACGCACAGAAGTTCATACAAATATTACATTTACGACCAGATAACATTTATCGTTTACTTCAAAATCGTTTCAGATTATACGGGACGGTTGCGCCTGCACAACCAGTCTCTCCATTGTTAATCACATGACGTTTCACAATACGCTCTGCAGTGTTACAGCTCATCCGTTTATTGAGATTTTACTGATGTTTAATATGCCATAAATATTTATTTATTACCTAGCCACTAATACGCTATATCATTCATTTTATTGCGTTGCGTTAAAAATTTATATCCCGCGATACTTCGTTTTACTAATTTGATTTTGTTGAATATGAAATTAAAGACTGATTAGATAGCTTTTATTGTACTTTGCATAATGAATTTGAGACAGTGAAAATATGGAAACATAGTTTTTTGTTTATATAACTCATAACTTAAGGGCTACTGTGTGAAAAACTGAGAAATGAAAGCTCCGTTAGATATAAAAATGCACTTAAACAAAAGTGGGACAAATATATGCGGATTAATAATGCCAGAAAGAGTCAAAATATGTATTTTCTTAATCTGATCCGATTAAGTATGGAGGTCGTTGATCAGATTTCTATCAATCTGGTTACATCACATATGTTAATGGGATGTCGTGTCGATAATGCCTTTAATCCTGGGTCGTTTATATCTGGCCTAAATGGTATTAAGAAGAAACTTTTGTCTCAGCTACTTTGTTCATAATATACAACTTATAATGTTTCAATAAGTCCTTGTTTAGTCAGACTAAATTACAAAATAAACAGAAGTAGCTTCAGCAATTCCGGTAAAGATGCTGTCGAAAGTTTTTAAAAACACAATTCAAACTAATCGACATATTTTGGAATGTAAATACTTTTGAAAATAGAAAAACCACGTTCCACAAGAATATATAAGTATAAGCTTTCCGTGAATCATTGTTGCAGCACCAAATGTACAGATTGATGGCTTTGATCGCCTACAAAGAACAATAAACGTTAACGTTCCATCCTACATCTTGCGAAGGCAGATAAGCTGCTAATACGATTCCAATTCACAAAATCTATCAATGGCTGATATGTACTTTAAACATATTTATAGTCGATAATGTAAATTTATTTCAACATTTACTCCATTTACGAGCGCATTTATCTAATACTGAGAGCAGGAAGGTTAAATTCTTTGTGACCCTCGCCCTTATGCTAATACAGAAATGTTAATGCTAATTAAAATGTTAACAATAGAACTGTTGTTAAAGCTACAACTTTATTGAAAGTAGACCGGTTTGGCACACGACTACAGTCGCTTATATCTTCATTTTTAAACTAGGGACCGATAGCTTTGCATAATGATGTTTCCCTAATTAAAATTCTGAGTTTCAAATGCAACTCTATGTGTTTTCGATTGAGTTGTATAGTTAGTTGTGGTTCTGAGTGTGATTTTATCGCACTTTATGCAGATTTGTTTGCAGATGTCTACTCCTGAATAGACTGCATACAATTTGAAACAAATATTGTCTATTGTTATTCAAATTTAGTTTATCCGTTCCCTTCGATCGTTACATGAACACTGAAGCAATGATAAGAGTTGTTGAATAGCAGTTTCTTCATTAAAGTAATATGAAATTCTTAGGCATAACTAAATGGTAAATGCTAATTATAGACATTATCTGAAATTACCTAAAGCTATTCATGGCTTCGTGGAATATGTTGTTTCGTTCGTGCTGAAATCACGAATGAATTAATATCCATAGTTACCAATAACCATCAAATGTATATTTCATAATAAAGTTCTGTAAACACAATTTAACACGAATACCCTACCCGACCAACCTACCCGAAAATTCTCCAAACAATAATTTGCTAAGCCGCACACAAAAAAAGGATTATAATAAAAATTCAAAATGTAAATAACAGAAAAAAATCATCAACGAAAATTATTTGTTTGTCAGATTCGAATCAATATTCTTTTGATTCGCGCACCAACAATACAGGGTGTAACATCAATCAAAATGATTTCTAAAGTAACACCCCGTTGCGGTGACAGCGGGGAATCAATACATAGTGTAAGGACGGATATAAAAACCGGTATCACTTCCTATTTCACCCTTCGACTTCCGTACGAACCACAACCACTTTTTTTGTTCAAGATCTATTTGTGCTAAAGCTACCACCCCTCACAGAATTTGTATAGAACGAGGGTTACGCACGATGTTCGTTTCACTGCGAAATAATTAAAAAGAAAATGACAAGTCCCCTCATTAACGCTATTACGTATGAATTGTAAAACGACGGTACCTGCTTGCCTCGCTTTCCGTAATTTGTACGTTTATTTCTTTACAATATTCTCTTAAGTTCTACCAGTTAGTATAACTGGCAACCGAAGTATCACACCAGAATAAAATGGATAGGAAGACAGCAATAAATTATTATTAAGATAATAATAATCGCTGTTAAATCTTCCAGCTTCTGGTACCGGTTTCAAAGAGATCCGCACATGAAACAACATTATCTTTCTTTAATTATGATCTATGGTCTATGTGCAATATTTAACATTCCACAGTTCCAAACAGGTCGTTTGTTAAGCTCCCTCTGTTAAAGATGTTGCACGACTGGCTGATATTAAATTTTACTGATCGCTATCTGTAATTAATTAACAACAACGATAATATCAAGCAGAAATAATTACGTGGTTGCTCGTACTTATTCCGCAAAAAGTATAATAAAGCAACTACACGATATAAAACTTATGATATGTCAACAACTTTTATTTGCAATAAAATATTCTAATAAAAAGGATATCTGTTTAACTACGGTAGTTAATTTACGGTAGTTATGACGGTTTAGAGGAATATCTTTGATTGAATCAGGAACAGTAGCCCGTTAAAGTGATAGAACAAATTGGTGATCGTGAAATAACAAATCACGCGTGCTTACAAATCGATTTGCTTCGCATCGTGTATGATGGATGGGCCGGCGCACGCGGCGACGCGCATCGACCCCTTTTATTCATCACCACCGAGGGATTTAGGGCGCGAAGGGTAAATTAATAAATTAATACGAGGCCTTAGAATTTGTAGTTTAGGCCGCAGCTGTTGCCGTGTTTGAATTTGTAATGCGATTCCACTATCAGCGATATGAATTCACTATGCGATTAGTTTACAGAAAGCGAATCTGCTCTATAAATAAAACTGATATCAATTTTGGCGTAATGAACGACAGGCTACAGGTTGTAAATAATAAAAGGAACGATCTTGTTATCGGAGATCTGGTAGTTTGAATGGTAGTCGAAGCAAGGGTATCGGATTTCTGTTTATTACTGTTGTCGGTAGCTCTGCAGAAGCTGCCTCTACGAGTGAGTTGTCTGCGAGATCAAGATAGATGAACGATAACGTATAATTTCCAAATCAAGCTTGTCATTAAACTGGTACCTGACTTGCAACTCCGATGATTTTAACTAATGTTGGAGGTGTATTTAATATTAATTACAGATGCTATGATACGCCAACACCTACACTATAAAGCTGCTTGCGTCTACAGTTGCGCGATCGTCTTGTACTAGCCTCGTTTGTTGATAAACCTAATGATCGATCGATTTTTAAAAATCGAATGGCTATTTTCTGAACTGCATAAATAATATCACACTATTTTTAAAGCTGAGTTGGAACATAACGGTCGAGAATATTCCATATGAGTACCTAAGTTCAGTGTAAGGGCTCAGAACCTAAACAAGCAAATTAAGGGGCACGCGTTAAGTAGTTACTCATACCCAATTCTGGTTATGGTTTCTTAGTAGACTATCAATTGAGGCGAACATTTTAAGCCTATTTGTTGAGGGCCCATTGATATCAGTCAAAGGGCGTCACACTCGAGAGAAAGTTTAATGAATGACACTGTAGTCACACATTCAAATATTTATGTCAGTCGAGCGAAACGTCTTCGTTTGGGTCAGAGGCGAATCTCGTCTAGTGTGAAAGAAAAGTTTGTGGGGAAGATTTGTAGTATAAAGAATGAATGTCATTGATATACTTTATAACTAAATTGGTTTGATACACTAAATATAGGAGACTAGGAATGTTTATCAATTTAGTGTATAGTTTATCTAGTAAATAAAGTAAGGTAGTAAAATGTGGATGTATATTCTACAAGTATTTTTATGTTGTCTTTTTCTTCACGGTACAAATGCCGTACAACTTTATAATACCAAGTAATGTTCTTTAAAAATATTAAAAACAAAATTCGAATGTTAAAACGACCTTTTGTCTTGCGCGCTCGGGATTTGAAATTACGGGTTTTACGCGGAGTAACATTCCATTTTAAGAATTCAGGTAAATTCTAGTAATATATGAAACACAATGCGTAATTATTAGAATAGGCATGTCCTATATGGTGTCAACAATAACCTTTTACTATTAATATTTGTTATATTGTTTCCTTGACGCGAAACAAAGACGCGTAAAATTATTGTGGTCATCAATGTTCGGACTCTATTCTTCTTTGACGGAAATGTTCAGTTTAGACAGTAGACTTCGATAATAAAATTTTAATATTAATAAAATATATTTGTAAGACCACTGAATGCTGTGCTATGAATTGTGAAAATATTTATGTTATGTAAATGTCTATTGTAAAGATGCGCTGCATGGCACACTATGTTATACCATCAAAGAGATTTATCATCAAAATTTCACGACAGACCACTACTAGACTGGACTGCAGGTCTGGCTTCTACATAAGATGTGCCTTAATTACGATAGTTGGTGACCGCAGCTTAAGAGTTAAAGAGCAGGGGTTATATCCTAGTACGACATCTACGGGAACAGTATATAGGGGTAATGTCAAATACAGTTTGTTTATATAAAGGTAATGTAAAATGTTCAAAAATAGAATCAGATTATAAAATAAACGTTACCTGTAATATTTAGAGACATCATGGGGTCACTAATGCAGTCGTTTTCCACATCTTGATGAGGTGTTTTGCTCTCTGAATAGCGGATCTTAGGAAAACGTATCATTATGTATACGTTTTATAGAATACAGTTAAATTAATTAATAATTAATTTTGTTCGACATAAAATTAGACTTTCAAATAGGTATTTAATTTTCACGCTGTAGTAGGCAACCGATTTGTTTCGATGTCAAAAGACACCCACTCTTTGTCAATAATGTAACTATTGCCTTACATTCGATACAAATTCATTCCGGGAATTTCGTAAACGAAATCTCTTTAACAAGTCTTTATAATTTTAACAATGATAGATTAAATAATGGGGCTATCGATTTATGTCATTGTTAGTATTAAATAATGCAAACATAGAAATTACTTCATAAAATTAAGTTGTGATATGTATTTTTATTTTACGTAATAAAAATAATATTATTTATGTAGCGTTAATACTCCGGATAGAGAAATCGTGGTACCAGGCTATCATAAATAGTACGGAGAACTGTGCAACTGTTGTAAACTCCGCGGCTCCGGCGTAGTTCGACTTGCAGTCGGAATATCCTACTCCTGTCACTTCCTGCGGTCCCTGCAATCCTTGTTCTAACTTCGCATTGTATTCAAACTGGGTTACTGGTGACATAATACTAGATAACGTCTTTATTACTATTGTGTACCGTTTATTCATAAATGTATGTACTACTATTTTTCCTTTAAAATTATTTATTTGTGGTCAGTTTTCCTTTTACTAGTTACATCATATTACTTAATGTAGCTTTTATGATAATAAGGTTCTCATTACTTCTTTAAATAGTTTGTACATTTATAAGTTAGAGAAATAATGATTCCGATTTTATTAATTAAAATGTGCTGCTTTCCTCCTTCCAGGCACTTAAACTTTTACGTTCATAAATTGTGTGATAACATTTGCAAATACACAGTTACCGCAGCTTAGGTTACGAGATTTTTATATAAATATATAGTCATCTTGTGTTATTTTAAACTTGCCGCACCATATAAGTCGAGTCAGTATTGCGGTTTTTCTATTCGTCATTCAGTAGTTATTATTAAAATAGCCTTTAATTGTTTTTCTCGCTACTCAGTAATTTGATGTTGTTTCTAAACAATAATTTTCGTCGTAAAATAACTGACCCAGTTTTAACTTAAATTGTGCTTAGCCATAAAACAATTTATGCGTAATACTTGTCTTATTAAGTTCAAGAATGATGAATTGACTTTTTGTGTACGACCTAATCGATATCAAAATATTTGTGTATCAATATTGCAACGCGTCAATTTCTTGCAATGACACCGCACTTCCGATTGAAAAATAAGAATGTGGAATAAATAAAACATGATGTAGAATAAAATAATGCATACTTGCAAATTGTTGCTGGCAGCAATATTCATTCATAGAGGTGGGACCATAGTTTGTTCATTGCTTCAAATATTTCGAAAATAATTAATATTTTCTAATAAATAGTCAGCACTGTCAGCAAAGGATCTAGCGTGTATGAATATCCCATGAAAAAAATTTAGTCATGGCGTTAAATATAGTAAATTAACAGAGTTCCTGGATGCGTCACCGGTCGCCAGAGCTGTAGGGCGACCGGTCGGGGCGAAAGTCGGCTTCGGCCACACAGTTGGATCGACGCGGTACCACACCACAGTCTCATCTAAGCCACAGCTATGCGAGCATCTTCCCCCTCATAGCCGAAAATTCCACATTCCCGGAGACACGCGCGGCGACGCGACGCGAAAGTTGGAATTCGAATTCGCGAAATATTTAACGAAAAATTCGAACTTTATTTTTTTTTCTGATTTCGAAAAATTTGGAGCAGTTGGCGGCAAACGGTAAAGTTGTGTGTTAGTGTCCTTAACAGTGTTTAGATAACTTTTAGAGCTTTTTAAGATATTTTTTTTTTCTAATTTACTTGTGTGCTGTACCGGTGTGCCGAAACATACTATTGATGTGAAGTGATTTTTATTTTGTGCACTATTTGATTTGGATTTTTTGTTCCGGAGTTTTTGGTTGGTTATTGTTTTTTTCTTTTTTATTTTATCTTTTAAACTTTATGCGTACTTTGATTAGTTAATAAGTGCTTGATTTTATTGCTTTAGATATACCTAATGTTAATTATGTGTTTGCGGAAACTATGTGAAACTGCGTAGGTCGGCAGTTATTGGGCCGTTAAGTGGAATGTGCTTTAATATTAGTTTATGATTATGATAAACGCATTATTATCGAAGATAGATGACTTAAATGTCTTTTTTAACTGCCTAAGTTATCGTTTTTGAGTTATAGGAGTTTCTCTTTTAAATAAAAACGTTATAGCAAAATGATATATAGGTTTTTAACTACTTGAGAAACTTATGAAAAAATGCGTTTATTAGTCGAATGATAGTTTCATGGATTTTGTCTACTTTGTAAACTTTTATTTATTATTACATGTACTCGATAAAAAATCCTATTACAAAATCTATTTGTCGCGTTGTCGGAGCCTTCGCGTTAACGGTCACTTAGGAAATTGTTTTACTCGATCAGCCTTGCACGTCATTACTTTATAATTATAAAAAAATCAACGTTATTATACAAAATCATGTTCAGCGAAACACCCCTTTAACAGTTTGAATAAAAGTATGTTTCTTTGTTTTGGTACTTAATTGTAGATATTAAAGGTGTTTTTTTCTAAAGTTTTTGAATGCGATTTTCGGAACGTTGAAATAAATATTATTTTGAAACCTTATTCTTACGCAGCTTAAGAGTAGGTATCCGTAATTATTTTCTACTGACGGGTTACAATAGTACTGTATATTTTTATGCAGATAACTGTTTCCTATTTTCTAGATTTTTTAGGTACATCCGTATACTTTATACGTAAATGTCCAATTGTTCGTGTCTGATTATATTATGACTGACTTAACGGTTTGATTAAATACTTACCTACTTCAAGTTTTCATAGTACTTAGGTACCTACAATTACACATAACTAAAAAAAAAAATGTAAAAATTGACAATATTCAAAGGTAAATTCGTAATTCAAAAGATATGTTTTATATGACGGATTCAGTCAAAGAAAACATAGCGGTTTTGTTCCTTAGGTATATTTAATGCCGGCACTGAAACGGTACTCAATTCTAAGTCACGTTTAAGTATAGTTCTGTAACTACAAATTCTTTGTAGAATAGGGTAGGTGACTAATTTTTATTTTATAGTCCGTCTGGTAGATTATTTAAAAACATTAGACACGTATTTTTAATTTTTTTACGATATTTTATACGTAGAAATGACGTTTTAGCCTACACTTCTAAACTTTGATCATTTAAGTACAATTTATAAAAGTAGCCTTTCAGTATTCGGGCGTATATCAATTAAAACTTGATAGAGATGCTAAGGGAACGTTTCACATTTATTTCAGTCTTAGTTTTAGCTGACAATAGACATTTGCATTACAGTAATAAGATAATATATGTACATATTTAATTGTTACAGAAGATAGAATTTTCGAAGATCCACGCTAAGGCAAGGGTTCTGGGGCTATTTTTACCAGCTTTTTAAAGTATAGGACAAGATTCAGATAAGAATTAGCTTAGCATTTTATGTTTCTTAATAGATTTTTGAATGAAATGTCTTTTATAACTGGCTGTACCTATAATAGTTTTGAATTGAAAACTTTGAATAACTTGTAATGGTGTTGAAAATAATCCCAATCCCAATTTCGTAGTAAGAAATTATTATTAACCTTATAGCTGCTGCCTTCGAATTCGTCCGCGTAGAATATGAGTTTTAGGGCACAAGTAACTTCTTTTGTTTCAATTTTTTTAAATAAAACTAGCCCATGTTAATTCTTAGTACATCAGCTACCGGCCAGTAAAGATCCCGTTAAAATCGGTCCAGCCATTTCAGAGATTAACGAGTACAAACAAACAGACAGACAGACAAAAATTTAAAAGACATTATTTTCGTGTATGTATCGTATGTATATTCATAAAAAAACTACACTCGAATTTTATTATTTACCTATATAGATATAGATTTTGAAGGTAAACCAAAGTCTTCTTTACAGAATAAGGTTAATTTCCTTATTTATTTGTCTGTTTGTGAGCAAATGGAATATTCTAGAAAAGTATTAAGTTTGGAAGTTATTCTTGAATTAGTGGCTTATAAAATGTTACAGCTTTCATACTTTGCGGTACAAGGCGAGCAGTAAAGTTTGCGATATTCGGAGTTTAATGGT
This sequence comes from Spodoptera picta, assembly GCA_038387885.1. Lineage (NCBI taxonomy): Eukaryota > Metazoa > Arthropoda > Insecta > Lepidoptera > Noctuidae > Spodoptera > Spodoptera picta. The sequence goes on along the minus strand of JAZHFQ010000733.1, from coordinate 3,482,668 downwards.
TTTTACTTAAATTCAAAAGAATTAGTTGGACTGTCTTGTATATGCTTTTCGTATACGATACCGGGACAGGTACAGGATTCATGGATTTTCTCGTTTTTTTTCGGAAGTCCTTGTAGTAACATAGAGTTTATAAACAACAGTAGACTTAACCACTAAAAAAAGTTAAAGTTATTTGTTCCCATTTTCACAACTTTTTTCGTTTTTTAGCTTAAATATCTGGCTATTTAGTTTCCTAATAGAATTGGAAATTTTCGCAATTTAAACTATTGTGTAATGGTTACAGCATAAATAGAAAGAGATAGGTACTTTGACCGCGCCGCGGCGTCTACGTCAATTTGATTGAGTGCAATTGGTTAGAGAGCAAGAGGTCTCGAAATCGATTTCTGGAACCAAAAATTTTAATTTTTCATTAATACAGTTCAAAATAGAATACTGTGTTAAATATTTGGTGTAAATAAGACATTTTCACGTTCTTTTAAGAGAAGCGAGTTAACTGAAATGTAAAAAGAAAGCATCGATTAAACGTTTAACTGTTAATCGATTACGATTACAATTTCGTATGTAATCAAACGCAAGCAGAACGTTTCAAAGGTTTGCCATCTAAACGCAATAAAACTGAAACTGGAAACTACTAAACACGTTACTACCTGGCCAGCGTGTACTGCTATAATCGACTAATCGACTAAACGACGACTATATTCGGTTCAGTAATTAAAATCGACTGAACGTATCGTATGAAGTTAAATCGCCACTCGTACATATGTTTGTATATCTCGTGACGGGAAAATGTGTAATGGGATATGGTGAGATTGAAAATTATGAAAATTTTAGATTTATCTTCGTCGTTGGTCATTGCGTTTAGTTCGTCAGGTAGTTGTAAAGATGACTGTCAAGTTGAACTAAGTACCTACTGTATAATTTTGTAAGCGGTATATGGCAGTTAGCTTTCTTACTCCTGATTACATGAGACTTAGAAGTATATGCAAACTCTATCTACCTCTTTTCAGATAGAAAGGCGCGACTTATATTGTAGGTATGCTATTTTAACATCACGGCTTTTATCCCCGAAGGGGTAGTCAGTCAGAGGTGCACATTACGGCACCTAATGCCATTGCACACCCACTTTTCACTATTTATGTTATGAGTCCCATGTAATAGGGGGTAATATTGCCATATACCGGGCACAGTTCCACACTTCGTGCTACTACTAAGATTTTTTTTATAACCCAGTAATACTTTGCCCGACCCAGGATTGGCCCCGAGACCCCTTGCCCGGCAGTTGCGACCACTCGACCAAAGAGGCCGTAATTTTTATTTTATTTAACATTGTATTTAAAATAATCTTGACGGACAGTTATGAATTTGGAATAATCACAAATCTATTAAAATGTGTCTACATTTATTCATCGATTATTAAATAACTGATTTTATGGACCTATTAATTAATTTACTTTATTAATGCACAAAGTTGAAGGCATGAAGTATTTATTAGAGACGATGCATATAAACTGCGTTATTTATGACATCAAAGTCCAAGGGCTGTTTCAAAGTCGCCTAAGGAAATCTAAGTATGTTTTCCCAGTTTAATTTGAAACTAATATATTTTAATTTAGAGCTCACTTACTTACTTACTTCAGTTTACTTTTACTACCTCCAGTTTACATGTAATGGGCAAGTCTCAAGGTTGTTCTGTACTAAGATTTTCGCTTTAAATTAGGTTCCATAAAATATTTTCTAGGTAAACTTTGACCTACTTATGTACGAATACTCAAACGCTACTCAATTTTAAGTCGTGCTTAAGTATAGTTCTATCTTTACAAATTCTTTGTAAAATGACAGAGATGGCACGATATTTGAGCACGACTTAAAATTGAGTAACGTTTCAGTATTCCGGCATTAATTTACTTGGTTTTTATGTATACCCTTAGAAACAAAACGTACAAATTTACATGTGAAGTTACGTAATAAGGCTTAGGCAGAACTACAACACGCAAATATATTAAGGATATCACCAAAATGAACAGTAAGATTCTCATAAATCCGAATGTAGGCAGGATATTTTATTAGAATGACTACAAAAGTTGGTATTTTTGTGCATACGAATGACCGCCATTTTCCTTGTACGAAAGACAAATATCACATCTCTCTGAGGTAGGTATTTCAAGTTGAGAAATCAATTTGGAGTGAGTGTTAATCCTTCACTGATTTGAATAAAAAATTAAAACGAATGAGGATTAACGTCGGTTCAAATATTCTATAGACCATCAATATATCAAAACTAAGCCAAAGATATAGACATTAGTGTCAGCAATTTCATAATCGTCCTTGTCAAAACAAAATGGCTGACGAAAAAGAACGAACCGTTAGAGTTTAAAAACAAAGTACAACGTAGCTAGAATATGTATCAGGTAAAATGTTGTTCAGCGTACACAGAAATAAGTTGGAATGGGTATTAAAGTCGCTATCCCATATATTACACGAAACGGTGTTATTGACTTATTGTAAGAATAAGTTTGCGGGTAACTGTTTGCAACGACTGTACCTGCTTCCGAAAACGTAGCGTATCTAAGAAACTGCATCTACGATTCGAAAACTTTCAAAGCATATAAACATCGTTATGTACGTGCTACCAAATGTATATGGTCGGGACGTTATTTCCGCAAAATAAAAGTTATGTTTAGATTGTTATTTGTTGTCATTCACTGCTCTGTTCGGTGTTATTTCTCTTGTTTGTTATTTGTGTGTATTCTGGGTTCCTTCCTTTCATAGATTGAGAACATAGTTAAAAGGAATTTGATGCCGTATGAAGTAATCATCTCTCTCAGATGGGGCCCAATAGGGCTGATGCCGATACGGAGCCGCAGAAGACTTAACGAGTTGAGGGCTCCGGCTCGAAGTGCAGGAGTAGGAACGGGGTGGTTTTTAGTCCGTAAGAGTCTGACACTCCTTCTCGCTTCACTCATGCGAGTAAAGTCATTGGATTTTTCCCCTAAAAAAAGTACCAGTGTTTTTCCAAAGTGTCGAATGTTCCTTAAGAAGTGCTCTAATCTCTAGGTAAACTGTTCAAATAAATGTCCTACCCTTTTAAGGAAAAACCGACATGATGTTTATCGAATATAATTCCTAAAAGTACTTATATAAAATGCAAATCAGTTTGAGCAACTTTTGTCCTACTTTTTCCGCTGAAGCTGTTGATAAATATCTTGATAGCTTTAGTCAATACCCTTACAGGCATGTGACGGAATAATTAGGGGGAGTTTTATAATGAATGTCATAATTGTAGGATTACTAAGTATTTATAAGTTCATCGACTTATAAGACTGGAAATGAATCATTAATGTTTTTGTGGGAGTTCCCATCTTGTCATTCTTAGGTTTATGTAGTTTGGAGGTACGTTAGATCGTCAAACAAGAACAACTTACCCAGAGTTTGACTCTAATTCTTAACAATAAAGTGCTTAGATATTACCTACTGGTGTTTCAGATGTCCATGGGTGACGCCGATTGCTTACCATCAGGAGATCCGTTTGCTCGTTTACCGGCTTATGCCATAAAAAAACAATAATCACACTAATTGACGTAGCTTTCTTGTCATTTTAACTGTATGTATGTGTAGGTTTACAATTATGTATGTACGTCATAATTATTTTTCAACACTTTCTTTACGTATTTTAACTAAACTCAAAACTAGGCTCGTACTTACTAGTACATAATATTACCTACCTACGTAAAATAAACACCAAGCTCGATACTTAAATAATATCTTTAAAGCCATAGAGTAATTAAGTTGAGTATGCCAATGTAGTGTGGTGGTCATAGATTGATTAATTACCGACTGTTCATACTTCAACACTGTTTAGCTAACCGACTTCTGACTTGCGCAACTTTGTATCGTCTACAAGTTTTGATCGTTGGTCAATAATTTGGCTTTATGTAACTTAATTTTATGCTTGGTTTTCCCCGATAAGCTCTGCTGAAAGCTATGGAATATATTTTTTTTAGTTATTATTCACAATCACATTTTATATTCATAAGCCGCGGTAACCACTTACAATCAGGTGGGCAGTGTGCTTTTTGGTACAGTTGTGGTAAAAAAAATTCAGGAACGGAATTATCCACTAATTCTTCACATGACCTAAGAATTTGTTTCATAACTATAACTTTGGTACTACAACCATATATAATTCTAGATTAACTAAAACAGTATAAGATTGGTCTACGTTTCAAAATACTTCTTATTTTGTAAATTAGAATGTCTAATTGCCTAAACATTCTCAAGTTATTTTGTGATTATACTTTGCTAAATCAAAATGAACCTTATAACTGACGTATTGTTCGAATACATCAATATTTTCGAAAGTACGCGTCCCTTTGTTTTATTTACGTGAGTCGAACAAAAACATGTTATGATTCGTATCCGAATGAAATAAAAACAATTTATAAATCCTTGTTTGTTTGTGTATTTTCTATGAATAAAACCATAAAGTATGTATTTGTTAAGCTTACATGTATTAAGTTTAAAATATGTATTTGTATTTACTTTAATATGGAATTTCGATACTTTGAAAGTTCTGACAAATTGCGTCTGGATGTCTACTTGTGTCATTATAATAACGTATAGCGTACACTCGCGGTTTCGATACAGTAAGTTATTGGTTGTATTTTGGAAAATGTGTCCTTTTTCTATCTCCTGATGATATGAAATCGATGCATACTTTAATTTGGTGTTTCTTTTTTTTATACTTCGACTGTGGCAAAAAAGCACTCGGCCCACCTGATGTTAAGCGGTCACCGTGGCCTATGTACGCCTGCAACACTTAAATTTGCTCTTTCACAAAACATAATTGTACTTACCTATACAAATATAGAAATTATTATTAGTCCCATATATTTATTTAAAATTCTCTAAAAATACGTTTTTAAATAATACTAACAAGAAATAATTAAGAATAGGAGCCGACCATAGGAGGATAGTGGGAGCATGGTCCAAGCTACCGGTGGTTAGGGTTCCAGAGACAGAAACCTCCTCACGATGCGCATCGTTTCAAGGAGAACTGCCTTCTGTATCAAATTATTAGTACTATTAGTTTTCAAAAACCGATTGCCTACTTGAAATCATAATAACCATTAATGATTGTACGTGATGACAAAAATACATAATAAACCAAACTATTAAAAAATAGCAATACCTATCTATATTACTGTCCATATTGTAGAGGTATAGGTTCAAATTCAGTTATCTTTCCTACGCTGCTATGCGCAACCGCTAATATTCTGAGACTGGATAGCGCCATGTGTCACCTGCGCATGAGTTACTAGCGTATTAGAATACGCAATGTAATAGCCCGCCTGTCAATTGATTCTCTGTAGATGTGCTATGAAACTTGTTTATGATTTTCTTACGCTGTGGTTAGTTTGAATCTTATTTTTTAATAATTATAATAATGTTATAGTATGTCTTTTGAATCTTTATTAGGCTATAAGTAAAATTGAATTTAACTAAAAATCGCGGATTACGCACGTGACTATACTGAGAAAAGCTCTACTAGTATCGAACCACAGAGGGGTTCTTCCTCATGAGCAGCGTGCGAAGTCGCGGCGATGTCCCGTAGCCTACTCTCGGTATGTTCATGTTAGTCACCCGCGATTTTTATTTAATTTAGTCTCACGATAGTGAGATTAGTAATTATGAATTGAATTTGTCTTCTATTTGGGCATTATGGACATCCTCCATTATTATTATGGGGATTAAAATTATAACAGTTGTTTTTTTATATTTGAAGGGCCGACATTTGACCACTTTATTAAAGGCAGTTGGTAATCTGTTTATCTCTACCACCTTCCATTTTCAGGAAAATGTAGCATACAAAAACTTATGTGTATTCTTAAAGTGTGCACCTAAACGTAAAAGTATACCAGCACCGAAAAATTCCAGCTGTAATAAAATTATCATCCAACGTGACCCATTCATATCGAAGCTCTAAAACTTCCAAAACCCTTTGTTTCAAAGCAAAATTCAATTTGCATACAGCCAAATCTTAATCCCGAACTATGGGGAAAATATCTCACACATTCGCAATTTGTCGTGTTAAATCGTCCGAGTTTATTCTACCTAAAACGTTCGTTGCACTCAACTTCGGCAACATTCGACAATTTCCGAGTCTCTTAGTCATTCTGCACTACGCTACCGTACCGTTGTTTACACTCACAGTGATAACTTGATTTTCAATTAGCGTACACATGACACCTCTTAAAACCTCCAACAAAGATTATTTTTCAAAAACGTGTCTTTTAGAAATTACCCAGAAATGATACTTATCAATAATAAACGTATGTTATAAACTACAAGAAAATCTTGTTGTGTAAGGTCGTACCGTTTTATAGCTTTGCATAGACCTTATTTCAATACGAATAAAGTTGGTGTTTATCCATGTGATTAAACCAGAACATTAATTACTGATTTTAATTGTCTAACAATTTTATAACTAGATTCTTAAAAATTAAGTATGTTACAAATGTTTGTATCAATAAAGTTACAATACAGAAATAGAAGTGCTTTTACACAATCTAATTCCAATTCCAATTTGGAACAGAGTGGAGGGTTGTGTTTTTAAATGGTAGTATCAACGTTTCGCAGTGAACTCGTTCGTTGCACTATTGATGTCATTTGAACTCGCCGGCGACAAACGTTCACAATTTCCGAATACGGTATTCACTTTGCACCGCGTAGTACGTGCGTATTTTCGGATCGTGTGGCAGCACTTACCATAACAACTCGATTGACATTCGATTAAACGATTTAAGTGATCGAGTTTGTGTTTTGTGTGTTCTATTTTGGTGAGTTTTAATTCAATTATGGAAGCGTATTTTCGGGTCTAACTGTTAAAGAGAGGAGCAACATGCTTTTGTAATCTGTCTCTTAAGGATGACTCAATAGTCGACCACTATATGTTGAAATAAATTGAACTTAATTGCTACTTTCATTGATTTTAACTACGTGTTTAGAAATGATATCTCTGGGAAAATTATTTTCATTTAGCGACTTAAGTTCCATATTAAATTAACTATCGGTGTTTTGTTTCATAGCCTATTAAATTTTCATTTACGATACAAATGGGCAATAACTGATCCACTGATAGGTTCAATGATGAAATAACTTATCGATTAAGTTTCTGTGGAAATGTAGTTTATTGTTTCATAAGAATAAATAAAAATAGCAGCAATATTTTTGTCATTTTTAGTAATTTAAGTCCATTTTGGGTCTATACAAAAGATCTATTGTTAATTATGTCTACCGAATATGTCAAATATTTTTACCGTAAAAACTGTATAATTTTCTTCACATTACCACAAAAATATGTATTAGTTCTCCAGAGTATTGTTCAATGATTTCAAAACAAACAATAATTTTCATTAGACGTGTATAAACATACCCCAATGTTCGTTTCGTTCGAGATTTCGACTTTACTTCTCATAATTTCGAGAACATTTCGACTTTGGTGTCCATAGTACTTTGAACCCTAGTAAACAGACACGTTTAACTGGTAACTTCCGTACGTTTTAGTATAAAATTTCGATTGAGAAATGTTTTGTGATTTATTGTTGGTTCGGATATTTTCGCCGCTAGATGGATGGTTGTTTTCGGTGTACATAAACGAGATGGGATTGTGTGTCCCTCTCATGTGTCTCATGCAATTTGTCTAGTGAAAAATTGTCAGTGTTCGTGTTTGTGGTCGTCTTGTATTACTCAGTCTCTGTTGAATGGTGTTTTTTTAGTCTACAATCTATTTTTGTAGAACAGTTTATTCATCAACTGAATATAAATGCCCACTGCTGAGCAAAGCCTCTTCTCACACGGAGAAGGTTTGAGCTTTAATCACCGCGCTTGCTCAATGCGGGTTGGCGATTTCAAACTTATAATTAGAAATTATAAGCCCAGTTTTCCCTCACGATGTTTTCCTTAACTGTTTGTCAGTAGTGTCTAAATAATTTTAGAAAGTACATATAACTCGGAAAAAGTCACATTGGTATTTGCCGTGTTGGTAGGTTTCGAACCGGCACCCTCATGCATGAGAAGCGGCCGTCTTAAACCTCCGGGCCACCAAGAACTGCTTATTCAGTCATGCTTAACTTAAACTTTATCAAAGTATCTATGAACAACGATTTACTATAGACGTTTTGAGTAGAGAAAAATATACTAGTTTTTTATTCTTTCGTTCAACGGCATTTATAATGAAGTGATCCACACAACATAGGGTGACGTCACGCCTTAAAATCCCTAAAGGGGTAAATAGAGGTGCATTCTATTATTATAGCACCTACTCCTTGTCATGTAATAGGAGGTTAATTTAAGTTAAGTAACATAATTTTCTAAAGAAATCAATCATCTTCACTAATTTGGTAAACATATGACGTAGCAGTACCAGTAACACCCAGGCAATGTACTCACAATGAATCTAGTCAATCTAGGTAAACAAATATTTGATAACAATTCTGTCAGCAATGTGCGAATTTATTAAGTCAATTATTTGTCTACGTCATTATCAGCCATTAAAGGCTCTTTATATGGACAATTTTTTTAACGCCATACCCGGATTTCATCCTAGTTAATGTGATCATTGGTAAATAAGAAACTGTGATATAAGAAATGTAGATAGAGTTTATTTTGATGGAAGTTTAATCCTTACTGTAACATGTCCCGATTTGAACGTAATTGTAGAAGTACTGTTTATCTGAATAATTGGAAATTTTCAACAGTAGGTAGACACCTTGTAGCTAATAAGATGATTATCATAATCTATCTTATATCAAATGGAAATATTAATTAATGGAAATATTAAATATTAATTAGTACCTACAGTACGTTATTTAAGGTTTAAGGCAAAATTTCAAAAGCAAAATTTATTACATAATACCTTGTTTCGACGCTTCCTTAACAATGATCAAGGAAATTATAGACGGAATAGTTATTATAAGAAAAACAAAAGAACTTACATCCGCTATATACTGACTATAATAAAAACAAATAAATCGTAAATACTAAATCAATGCTTCATTGATAATGACATCCTCATTGGTTGGTTCATTAATATATTTCCTTAAATACTAAAAATACACAGAAAATTGATTCGAAATCGGATCTCCCAGACGCATAAATAACTAAATTGACTGCAGACAAGACTTCTAAGGAGCTAATGTCACATTTGTTCCAAAAAATGACAATTCCCAACGTCAAATATTGGAAAAATATGGACGGAAAATGTCAGACTAATTAATCCATTGCTAAACGTATTTGGTTATCAAAATAAAATAAACTATATTTAGCTAAATGACGTTTTTATCTTTGCTTTTTATTGGAATTATGTCCGTATTGATCTTATTCATTATGCTTACGACTGAAAAACGAGGAGCGTCTTTGTTCCTAACTAGGTACTAAGAACTAATTGGTTTAGATTTTTAGCTATCTTAATTTTTTTTCTAATAAGTATTTATATTCAGAAGCCTAAAAGCGACATAATTGTCTACTAAGCATACTGGAATATCGACTTTTAAAGACAAACGTAGTTTAAAAAAAACATTATTTAAATTAAACTACACAGTATTATATTTTCCTCCCACTTTAAACAAATCGAATGTAAAATAGTAAACTACCTTAAATGTAACTATAATAATTTATTACTACGAAAACAAATAAAAAGTGGTTCCAGCAACTAATATAGGGGTATCATATTACTTCAATACATAATTATGTATTTTACAGTCGTTAACTCGTCGAGTACCGGTTTTGTAGACACAATTATAGAACAATAGGTTGCGGTCACCGGTGACCGCTTGGTATTTGACAGTTTAAATACACCCACGTCAAGATGAGGATTTAGGAAGCATTGTCAAAATGACAATACTGTTGTAAGTACCAAATATAATTAGCATAATTTAAATGCCTTTATGGTCTTACGAGTCGAGTAAGATGAATAAAGCACGAAGCACGTAGTAAAGGTGAACCATTTTTTCTATCAACACGAGGAGGGACAAACTCCAGATTATGTTATATTTTCGAAAACAGTTATAATATAGTTTACCTTTTTAATGGGTAAGCCGGCAAACAAGCAGACGGATCAGCTGAGGGCAAGCAACCGGTATTGCCCTTATACACCCGAAACACCAGAGGCGTTACAAGCGCATTACCGGCCATTTGGGGATTAGGACGTTGAGGATTGTTGGGGATTATGAGATTGGGGACGGGGAGGGGTAATTGGACTGACTGACCTGACTTTAAAATTGTATCCGAAACCCATTACTCAGTGCGTTTACCTTGGTTGTATTCTCAATACAAGATTTTTTAAGAAAACAGATAGACTTTTAATGGCAGCTATCTATAAAAAATAAGTTCACTATTGTGCCAAAACTTTTAATACAATGTTACAAAATAAAATTACATTAACAGGCTTCCAACATTTTTCCGCATGACTTTACAGCTTGAAATATCGACAAAATTTCCAATAAAGTTTTCCAATATTTTTTCATATAGTTGCCAAATTAATTTGGTGGCTGTCGCGTTTGATGAATAGTGGCCATGTTACTGCCAATGTAGGCTGCATGTATGTTACGTACGTAAATTAAGTTTTTAATTTTCTTTTTTTAAAGTAATACTTGGGTACTTGGTCATTTAAGGTGGTGATTACTGATGATAGGATACAGATAAATGGGTAAAAGTATAAATGGGTAAAAGTAATAAGATTCATGATGGATTATGATATAAATAAATTAATTAATTAAGTTAAGTATTCAGTAATTTCTTGATGTATCTGGTCTAATCGTTATTTAAACTGTTAAGCTTTTTATCATACAATTGACGAGGGCAGACTTTAAGATACTATTCGCAAAACTCAATTGCATTATTTGCAAAATAAAAACTTTTTTTTCTAGCTAGAATTTTTGATGGCCAGTGAAGTCTTTGTAAATAAACAAAAAACATCAATTACTCTGCTGCTACTGTGCCATAAATTATTTCATTCCTTTTTTAAAATTTTTTGTTTTTAACCCTACCTTGCCTTTTTTTGGTCAAAGAAGCCCATTGAAGCAAACAGTAAAAAGTAAAAGTCTTGTGGTCCTTCAAAATTCAAACAATTCAAAGCATTGAGTGTCGTTCGTCGTCTCTTTATGACTCTTATTTGTAACACGATGAAACGTAAAAGGGACCACCCACCGGATTACGTTTATTGCTTTGTTAATATAATTAGGACCCAACTTATTTTTAAAAGTATACTAACAAGCTTCGAATATTTTGGAATCAACTCTCACTCCCAAATTCTGAAATCACGATTCGATATGTTCGAGAAAATTTCAAAGTTCTCAACTCAAGTTTTTAAGTCTAATAGCTGTAGAAAACAATAGAATACCGCTTAGACAATAAGTGTCACATCAACCACGAAGCAAACAATAATTATGACTTTCAATTTGTGCGCAAAATATCACAACAGTGCCTATTACGTCAAACAAATGTAATGTTGCAATGTTTGGTACAGCAACGTATCTCTTGTTACTATGTTCGTTACTGCAACTATTAATGTCACTGTGGTAATTACCACTTTCTATATTAGTTACAATGCAATAAAATGATCAGTTACCGTATCTGTTGCACTTACATGTTCGAAGTGTTCGCTGAGAACACCATTGTTGCACCTAGTTATTCAACGAACGCGTGTCGTGTGTAAAAGCAACAATCTATAGTGTGGTCACCACACCGCAAGCGTAAGATTTACAATGATTTGATTTTGACTAAAAGTGAATTTGTTTATTAAGCTCTTTAGTGATTATTGTAAAAATTGTCGAACTAATTCTTGTAAAATTACTTCTATGTTGTAAGATTTAAGCTTTATTTAAGAGTGGTAGTAACTGATATGGAGTGTCATATTACATCATTACGTTAAGATTTCTTCTTAGGCACCTACTAATTTGAATACCTTTGATTAGATTCCTGGTTAGTGCACAGTTTCATGAAACTTCACTTTAAGAAGCCAGATAAACTACATCCAACATACAGAGTATCGAGAATAGTACTACGAGTGTGCCATTTCCAGTAACACAATCTTTGTGTACTCAACTTCACACCAAAAGTACCTGGGATCCGCACTCAGAACCTTCACCTTTATTTATGTACACTCAGACAGAAATCACCCTTTGCGTCGCCCGACGCATGGGAACCAAGAAAGCATTCAAAATGATTTATTGTAAATGGTTTTCTACTTTGTTGGCTAAAATAATAAGCCCGCGCCCGGATTGCTGTTCTAAATTCAATATTTTATTGTTAGGTTTTTTCTTTTGCTGCAAACCGACAAAAAAAATATAATTTGCAATCCTTTGTTAGCCCATTAGCGGCACATCCAATGAGTCAGCGATATGGTTATTAACGTTTGAGACACATAAGCACATACGATGTTGCGAAGAAATTTTCACTAAGGCTATAAAGGTATCTCGAAATAAGGCTGAATGAGACATCTACAATGCAAATAATAAAAACGTTAAAGGCCCGGTAGGAATTGCGGGTGGCTTTGTCCACTCACACAATAGGATCGTCTGCCGGGAGATTGACGCTTTAACTCCGGAGGTGTTAGGAGAATTAGTGGTCCATTATTGCTCTATAGAAAACGCTATGGTCAAGCAGAAAGCAGATAACAATAATTAGCTCGGACGCAACAAAAAGTGACATAAATCCCGCATAATAAGTTCCCGGGTGCAAAAAAAAAGTAGTAACAGTTTACCTGGCTCTCCGTTTTTTGCAGAATCACTCCGTCCACGTTCCGACCGACATAATAAACACCTCAATTCCTGGCAGAGGCATTATTTAATGATTTTTCTGTTGTGATCTTGCACAATTCTCGGTCAGTTTTATTTTTTTTAATGCAGCTTGCCAGAAAATACGGTTTTTGTATGCTTGGTAGCATTTAAACAAAAGGGGCTCGGGGCTTGTGTGAAGGTGCGATTTATTTATGACCTTACCTTCTAAAGCGAGCCTTTGACCAACTTTGGGTGGTTTTTCATTTGTTATGTTATTCTAAATTGTATTTGATGTTTATATGTGATCGGAAGAAATAAAATGTTTAACGGTTTATTTTGTTTTGTTGCAGGAACAATATGGAAATGTCTTATTGGATCGGCACGTTGCTAGGAGACTGAATAAGTTTAATTAAAATAAAAAACCTTATTTTTAAATCGGTTCGAAAAACAAAGATGCTGGGGTGTGCTCTTAGGAGAGTTACCTCGTTTACCTCTTCCCCTACAGACATCTGCTTCAGCTCGGCTAACGATAGCCGGTGCATAGACAAATAGATGATAATAAGACAAACATTTATAAACATTCGGCCCAATAATCAAAAAATCTAAATTGAATAGTAGGAATAAATCTGGAGATTTTAAAACTAAACTAGTCAGAGTAGCTAAAATGGTTGAATAGTGAGTTACCAGAAGTTGCGTTAGTCGGTTCGGGGTGGCCACTGTGGTGGTATGCTTTATATTGCATCTTGGATCGACTGTGCGCTGTCAGGTCGCTACGTCACGTGGCTTCCCAGCGCGCGACTGCAGTGCTGGATGCTACTAACTGTATACACGTGAGTATTGCATGTTTATTTAACTTCATATTTTTTTATTTAGAAATGTCCTTCTCCGTCTCTTCCTGTATTTTGATACGTCTTCCATTTATTAATTGTGTGTGCAATTGATTTATAAACGGAAGATATTTCAACTACTACTGTGCTTAAATTTCTTACATCTTTCAGTGTGTTTTATCGTGTATTTCTTATGTCATTAAGATTAATTTAGAAAACGTCTTAGTAAAAAAATTAGACCTAGGGACACTTTACACCTATTCAATAATAAACTGAAGCATGCGATTCTACTCTGGGAATACAACCAAATAAAATAGTAAGAAATTTTAATTTAATGCCCTATCTTAAAATTACTTTCAACCGGAATAAATCTTAAATGGTGATTAGTTCTTTTACGATCATTACTGTCCTACAACCAACCCTTTTGCTTTACGCTCATCAATGTAAAGGACATAAAACCTGTCAATGCATTCCGTTGATTTCTTCAACGTGTCTCACAGGAGTGGCTAGTTACTGTTCGATTTATTGCGCGGTTTCTTCAAGCAATACTGCTTTTGTAAACTTACTAACTTCTTTGAATACATCTTCGACATTATTATCATCATCGTCAACGTTCTCTTTACTAAACCGTAAACTTGCGTGCCCATAATTTTCTAGCATAACAATGCGTGATTTAATGAACCCTATAGTAGATTCGGTTATAAGTCAAATTTTAACTACCTGATTTCGTGAAGAAATTTTCGTGTTTAGTGAATATATTTCACATTATTCTAACATTAATGTTCTGTTGCTAGTTGTTCGTGTAGAAATAAATTTCTATCGACAGATTACCGTAAGTGCTCTTCGATAAGACAGATAAAGTTCGTTCACACAGCGACTTACAGTGAAATGCTTCCGACTGTTTGGGTGTATTTGGATTTAGATAATCTTGTACTCGTATGCCTCGAGTCGTTGAGTTTATGTCAAGAAAATTGTACTTACGACACGAGAAAGTTTTGTTTCCACGGATGATTGACTGTCCGATGACTTTGCAAATAACTTGCCAATATCATTCAATAACCAAATGTGGGTCTTACGTGATCAGTTAATATAATCAACAGGAGATGCAAAAAATCTTTGGCAACAACACGGTATGTTTGTACAGAGCGTTTGTCAAAAAAGTCGCGGAGACGTGTCAAGATGTAAGGAATGTCATATTGTTTGATGTTTAAACAGATAATTCGTTATTACAAGATTAATTTACATTTTACGGGTCATCTGTAGGTACTAAGATATCGATTATCGGCTAACTGAAGATATCGATTCTTCTTTGAATATGGATTTGGGCTTTCATTTATATTTTAATCTTGATACGAAAGTGCTTAAACTTGTGTTTAGATTGGAATACTGATAGGCTTTAGAATTCATTAATGGTGTTGCTCAATACGTATTGGATTTTAATTTTCAAAGAAAACAAATTTAGGAAGATTTTCTAAAGCGATTATGGTGGCATATAAAACTTTAAAATATCTCCATTATAGCTCATTTACAATCATATAAAAATCAATAAAACTGTCAAATTAAATTTTATAACATTTACAACATTTATTGAAATGGCGAACTCTAGCAAGTCGGCACGTCCTTATACGGTGTTAGTGAACAATACTACATTGTTAATATCGAAATTTGTATTTCAAAACAGCAGTTATAGAGGTATACCTATGTTTTTATCTTTGTATCACCTTAATATCTACAATAAACAATGAATAACTGACTTTTATGGTGTCTTGTCTTAAATTTTAAAGGTCACAGGAGGATTTTGGTTGCACGTAGCCCAATTATACCCTTGACCGATCTGTTCCACCCACTCTGTGTATTCAAGTCATACCAAAAGTGGACACAATAGGCTAATTAATAACAACAGTTGTCTGGAAAGATGCATAGCTAATGAAATACAGAGGCGCATTGGGGAAACTAATTTGGATGTGTTTTGACATGGAAAAAAGCCAGACTGTGAATCGAATTGTTCTCTGGTTTGACGTCGTCGAACATAATAGTTGCGACTTGGTTTGTCTTTATTTTATTTATGTGTTGTGATATCTTTCATCAGACGATTCAGGAAAAAAATACTATTGAATTACATTTATCAGTATGCATAAAATAAATGAAAGGAGTTTCTTGCTCGTTCTTCTCCATAGGAATCTACGCCTTGGAATGAGCAACTAGCTTCACTTATAAATTTTTGTTGTTTGACGTTCAAAAGTGCCATCCTGGTCTAATTGAAATAAATGATTTTGACTTTGACTTTGACTTTGAAAGTAATTCTTGAAAACTCTTTTAACGCACGTGTTTTAAAGTAGTCTTAAAGTGCAGTCGCGTGCATAGAAGACGATTGTGTTTGCCCCAAATACGGCCCTGATAAGACATTTGCAAAGCCATTGCTATAGTGTAACACAGTAGGTTATTTTATCATGTAAATACATCGTACAGAAGCGTTACTATTAGCATATATATTGCTTTTTTGTTGCTCGATGTGTCTAATTAGAATTTGGCATTTGAATTGAGATGCGTGACATCTGTCGGTGGGGTGGGTGAACTGATTTAAGCAACATTTAAATAAATAAACAATAGCGTGTGTTGTTTTCTTCTCTACGGTCATGAAGTTCGCAATTAGTGAAACAATGATGTTTTGGAATAAAAACAGTTACATATGTGATTGTTTTTAATATACGAAAGCTGGTAGAGACATCATGCAATCTTGATACGGTTGATGAAACGATTTCAGATAGTACTGGGTAAATAATAAATTTGTATTGACACTAATAAATTACTTAAACCTATTATTTATTTGATAGAATCATTTAGCTTTGATAATCATAGAACTAAATTACATTTTACTACTTCGATATTGCTCCAACTTCCTTCACAGTTTTAATAAATTACGTTCAGATCAAAGGTGCAACAGTGTGGCACATCAAATATCATGAAACCAGTAACTAATTGTAACTGGGAAACTTTTGCAAGAGATTAGAAAATTAGTGAATGGATGTTGCACGATCAATACTTAATTAAGCAAAGAGTAATTTCGTGTAATGAACTGTCATTAAATGTAAGCTGATTAAAGAACTGCCCGTGTTGAACCTAAGTATACATGAACGGTGATAAGATGCTCGTACTTTGTCCTGCTTGCTCTATTTCTTAGGACTAAAAACATTACATTACACAACTGCAAAATATATCAGGTAATGCGCCCGGAGAGGTTGGCAAACGACCATAAACTCTTTGTTTTACGTGTCTCAAGTGCACAATTTTGATTCTTAAACTCACAGGACATAAAGTATTGTGCCCGACCGCCTTACTGCCAACAGATTGTGCAGTCAGCAATGAAAGTATAAATTCCCAATAGTCTGAAATAGGTGTTTATCTATCTTCATTATCTTGGTAGCTTCATGATCGTTTATTGAGTATTTTGCATGAATAAACTGCAAACAATTGGTGGCTTCAAAGATTAGCACACGTGATAACATGAATTCTACATATTCGTTTGCTGTAAAACTTGTATAAATATTACTTTATAGATACTTAAAGTCTCAGTTATTAGGTATGTTTGTAAGTCCAATACGATTTTAAAGGCTTATTGGCTTAAATGAGAGTTTATGAGTAATAAAATGTGTGTCATCTGTATTTACTTATTTGAAATATTTACTATATGTTAATAGTGTTATTGGTTTGCGAATTGCAAGCCAAATATTATTAGTTTTTTTTAATAGACATAAATTGTTATATAACAATTTGCGTATAACAAAGAAGTACGTGTTAATTTTGTATGTGGTTTGCACGGTACTTTTTTGGTGAGTGAAGGAGAAAACTAGTTAAAACTAGTTTTATCGAAAAGTGACACATTTTACATGGCAATAGGCTCACCCTCCTATTACATAGGACTCATAACTTAAATAGTGAAAAATGGGTGTTATATTATACAGTGGCATTAAGTGCCGTAATGTGTACCTCTGACTGCACTTCTGGGATCAAAAGCGTGATATTATGTAGTATGTCTAAGTAACAATAATACTAATCTTCACCTCTAAGTTAAACTTGATATTAGGATATCTAATATCAAGTTTTTTAGCCATCACGACCGAAACACGTGCAATTCGAGTACCTAGTTCATATTTTTCTATTTTTAATTCTGAGTTAATATATCTTTTATCAAAAGATTATGTCACCTTTACGACTATTAATTTGTATGACAATATCCATGACAAATATTGTACATGAATCACAAATGTAATTCCGATTGGGGATATGTTTTGTTCTAGATTGATAGTACCTACACTGGACGAGAGGGATGAGTAGTGTCATTTAAATTTTTATTCATTGTTTTTGTAGCTAATAGATGATATAGTTGGTTGAATATATCTTAGTTACTAACTAGCAACTCAAGCAAAAAAAAATCTAGTATTGGCGATTCATTATTGTATTTTAAATGACCTCACAGATAAGCCGAGGTGAAACAATGCTGTGCGCTGTGTTTCGTCGCGTGAGTGAGGTTACCGGAGGCCCAGTTACCCCTCCCTTACTTTCCTAATCCCTGAATCCCCAACAATCTTTAAATTCCTAATCCCAAAAGGCCGGTAACGCACTTGTTTATACGCCTTGATGTTCCAAAATCGCCAACTCGCGTTGAGCAAGCGTGGTGATAAATTTTCAAACCTTCTCCGTGTGAGAAGACGCCTTTGGTCAGTAGTAGCCACGAACACGTTGTTGATGTGATGTGATTTGATTAACCCTTAACCTTTCAGTTCGAACCGTGGCTCCGGCTCGACGTGCAGGAGAAGGAACGGGGTGGTTTTTAGTCAGTAAGAGTCTGACACTCCCGCCTCACCCAGTCATTCGATAATAAAAAAACCTTTCAGTTGCTTTCTATACCACAAAATTCCCGTCAAATCTTTACAAACAGGTGAAATTGAACACAAAGTCAGTTCAATGGAAGCCGCGATGTAGTAAATTGACAATAACGTGGCGCTACGGAATTTATTGCAACTAACTATTATGGCCTTATAGCCTATAGCCTATTTTGTGTAGCCTTTTAAGGATATAATGGAATGAAGCAATAACATTCGACATCTTGTCTTAGTGAAAGCGATGATTTTAAATCAAACGCTGTGTTTAAAGTTGTGTATGTTATGTTTTGAACGGTGATATGTTGTATGGGGATTAAGGCGAAGTCTTCGGTCGAAGTGGTTTATTGATATCATATTTTATGATGCAGTTCTTTTAACAAAAATGCTTTTAATGCAAGTCTAAATTTATGGTTCGACTGAGAATTTAGAAGGCATTCGGTCAACCATCTAGAAATCGAATCCAGAATCTATACATACATATTACATAACATCACGCCTTTTATCCTCGAAGGGGTAGGCAGAGGTGCGCATTATACGACTGTACAATGTAACACCCACTTTTCACTATTTATGTTATGAGTCCCATGTAATAGGGGGTGAGCCTATTGCCATATACCGGGCACAGTTCCAGACTCCGTGCTACTACTGAGATTTTTTTTAAAAACCCAGTAATACTTTACCCGACCCGGGAATCCTTGCTCGGCAGTCGCAATTGCGACCTCCGGCCAACGAGGCAGTCCGTCCAGCATCTATACTATGTAAACATTATTTTGATTGTCCTTAATCTTAATGTAAGAGATACTTAAAAGCCTTGCATTACAGAAAAAGTAATTTATATTTATTCCACAACTTAACTTACTCAGTCATATTTACCAGCTTAAAACGAGACTAAATGAAAGCACGCTAATATTATAAATATGAAAATTTATTTGTTTCAATGTTTGTTCGTCAATCACGCCGAAACTACTGAAGGGATTTTGATGAAATTTGGTATACAGGCAGGGTATGGGCTGACTTAGGTGATATGATACTTTTTTACCGATTAAATGCTCCCATGGGATAAAACAGGAATCATATTCTTCGCGGATGAAGTCGCGGGCAACAGCTAATGTTTCATATATAAAGTGCAAATGTTTTAACCCAAGATTATGATCTACATAAGCGTAGCTTAGTAAAGTACTATTATAATAATAATAATAATATATAATAATATATAATAGCCAGTACGTACTAAAACTTCAACAATGTAGTCTGTCAGTTGTAATTCATTAATCTCTTGCCAACGAATCATATAGAGGTACTATATTTACATACATTTCAATAATGCTACTTCCATGTCTACGGCACATTAAGCTATCCCAAATTTAGACGTTTCTGTAATCGATTTTCAACCTTGACTTTTGGCGATAGAGTTGAAATTGTATTAGAGAAATTATAGTTATAGTTTAGGTTTTGTACAATGGTTATTATTCTGACTGCCTGTCTTCGCTTACATGTATCTACAAGATTTAATGGTCTTAGACGATTTTTTATTTGCACATTAAGAAAACTGAGAGACGTCGCCAGTAACAATAACTGTTACAATGTGGGTAGAAGAATATTGTTTGTGGGATCATGTTACTGAATGTTGGAGCCAATGTTTGCCAAACGTTGAGTTCCCAAATTTTTATAAGGAAAACTTTTAAAACGTTTCCTATTTTTTTTTGTATCGAAATGAAATTTCTGAGCGGTAGAATTACCAAAATCACAAGTACAAGGTGCTAAGTGCATTTACCTTGTCAAATAGGTAAATCGTTTGATTAATTGATTTTAAAATCTCAGTCTAAGTAAATAGTGGTAAGTAATAGGTATGCTATTATATAGTCGCGGAGAACCTAACGGGTAACCGGGGCTCCGGCTCGACGTGCAGGAGAAGGAACGGGGTGGTTTTTAGTCAGTAAAAGTCTGACACTCCCTCCCGCCTCACCCAGGCGGGAGCAGTCATTCGATGATTTTCCCCCCTTAAAAAAAAAATGCTATTATATAACTGCATAATAAATTGGTAGCATATAATGTTGACAGAATAGAAAGGTAAAATAAGAGGGAGTCGCTGATACTATGTTTAGCATTAGCTTCTTGTGACTGATATGATGGTGCTCAGTTATTTGTCATTCAAGCGGAAGGTTCGGGAGCTTTGAAGAGATTGGCAAAGTTGTAACTATTAATATATTATGTATAATTATGATACATCTAAGTAGTATAAGGAATATAATTATTTAAGTAAATTGTTGTGTCATATACATGTAAGTTTATATATGGATTTATTTATTTAAACTATTCATTTTTATGTATTTATTTTCATAGTTCTCCAGCTTGCTTCTTGCACCGACCATTGTTTTTGTCTCTGCATCACCCAAAGTCTGGCTGGAGGAGAATGCCCATGGCATTAAGCCCACCTTGAACATTAGAGTGTGCATGAAGCCTTTTAAAATAAAACTGATGATGAAAATTTGAGTGAGTCACCTCACAACCATTGTTAACTAATTCGGAGAATAAAACCCGTAGGTGTGATATTAAAACGATCAAATTTCGTGACAGCAAGTATTATTTTATTTGACATATTATCCAATAGCCAATAGCCAATAAAACCACAAACGTTGGCGCCAATTAGCGGACAACGTTACCGATTACAATAGTACTGTCTAGACAGTGAAAGGCAGACATTTTTTATTTTAGCTACTTGTAAGCGTGGGCGGGATTTAAAAAACAAATAGACATAATTGATTCGGTTTTGTAAATGCTTTTTGTGCATAATTTATTACTCACTACGATTTAATAGGTAGGTACTTGTTTTACTAATAGAACTTGTTATGTAAAGGTGGAGAGGTACATTGCACTTAGTATTACTTATATATTATATATAATAATTATATTATATATTGATATTATATAAGACTTATCTAAGGATAACAATGTAAGGATGACTTATATAATATAAGACTTATACATTAGTTTTTTAAGTTTTGAAGAATTTGCTTTTGGAGACGATAGAGTAATTGAACGTGGACGCAAAAATGGTACAAAACTGTTCTATTTCACTAAATGTCGAAACTCATTGATCTTTGGAATATATAGTAATGTAGAAAGATAAGCATTTCCTAATTTTGGTTCTATATAAAATGGTTTTTTCTATATAAAATGGGATAAGCCGGTAAACAGCAGATACGACATGGACACCCAGAACACCAGAGGCGTTACAAGTGCGTTACCAGCTTGGGGATTAGGAATTTGAGGATTTTTGGGGATTCAGGGATTGGGCAGATTATGGGGTATATGAGGGTAATTGGTAACAATATTTTCTTTAAATATGTGTTAACATCTGGTAACAATTCAGTTAATCAGTTATCACAATTAAAACTTACCTAAGGGCATGGTACTCGTCTACATTTGATTATAATCTATGTATTAGTAAAGAAAATATAACCCTACCCATATTTACTTTTCGCTAAAGACCAACGCGTACGTCAGCCAGAGCCCATGGTAGCAGACACAATGTAATTCATATGTCACTCATATCAACATGGCGCCCAAATATGGAGACTGTTGAATTATTGAGACGGTAACTGTTAAGTAGACGCTATTAGAAGTCATAATTATTTGTTAATTGATTGAAATTTTACTTAGTTTCCTGTTCGTTAAGGCTAATTTTAGGTTAAACTTCAGATGCACTTTTTTTTTGGTTTTTAATTGAAATTGGGATTGGATTATGATGTGGTCAGTAAATAGGTTATGTTTGATTGTGTAATTCTAAATTTTTACTATCTTTGTTAGTTTGCTTTATTGTAAAAATATTAATGAATGATTTTAAAGTCTTTATTTTGGATGAGCCACTTTTAAAATGCACGGTGTTATGTATCTATGTAATTATAATACAAAAATAAGTGAAGATGTGTTTTTCTACGAAAAAATATATATTTCATACCTATTTTTGTGCCCTAAATAGCAAAATAATAATGAGAATATTTCTTCTGAGCATTCCGAAAATATAACTTAGTATCTTATTTATCAGATCGACGTGTTTTGGTTTATGTTTTCCTCGAATAAGTAAACGCGTGTAATATATAAAAATATGCCAGTTTATTAGATGCCTTGATGGCTTCCTTCTAAGTAGAAAAGGTAAAAATAGGATTCCATCATTGATATAATTATTTGACTATAGTAGGTAACTTTCATTTTCCTCGATATATTTTAAGCTCTTTATTTTACGTACCCGGAGTAAGTGTTATTTATGTTCTTGGCGGTCTAGCAAATTTTCCGTTCATATGGAAAATTGTTAGAACATGTATTCTCCACTAATGTATATAAGAATAAGTAGACAAGTATTATATCTAACAATATTTACAAATATCATAAACACTACTACTTTATATTTGTAAAGTATTATTATAAGGGGAAAGACAAACAATAGGTGGTATATAAATATATATAAATAGAAAATGTATGTGTAACTTCGCCTTAACGCTACCTACTCAAGAATTGAATGGGCTAAGTGGCGCGATGGGACTCAAATACTAATAGACGGATTAGTTTTCTTTACTGATTGTCGTCAATGGTGAAACGATACCTTACCCTCCCATAAATGTCTGTCTCCTACAATAATTAACCGAGGGAAGTAGAAGAATACTCCCGAGATGGTCCCATTTCCATAGAGGTCAGGATTTGATGATGGAATACTAGGGAAACCGAGGGGAACTTTCGAAACTTGTAGGATCGATTATTGCGTCTGGCCAATGGTGCTGACTTCTAACCTATCAGTGGGTACGTAACCTATCAGTACTAATAGTAGTTATGACATGGCATTTGGCAATCCCAATAACAGGAAAAAGAATCGCAGTAGTCGCACGTAGAATTATAACGAAGACACCAAGAGCCAGTGTAGATTAGTTGAAACCCAAAAAGTATCTGTGCATCATTTGATGAACAGCTTTTTTACATAATATAAGCACGTATGAGTGTTAACTGTTTACATATTCCGAGAATCCTTTCCCAAAGGTAGGCGAAGTTTTAGTCATCCACGGAACAAAGAACCGAAAATATTTGACATATATTCGAGAAAATATAGCCAAATATAACTTGACATAAGTCATTATATGTCCCGCCCACGATTTGACCAATAGCTAATTGCTTAACCTTCGTGTGAATTCATAATGGCAGTTTCATTAAACAGTAGTGATGTATGTACCTAATTACAATTTGTTTAGCTAATAGGTGTCGTGGTGGGCGGATGAACGAGGCAATATGTTCATTGTTATACGGCATATTAGCAGTAACAACTATTGACATGGAGTATGAAATTTAAATGATCAGAGTGCCTATAAAAGTCTTTTTGATTTATGATTTTTTTTTAAAGATTAGAACCTTTTTGGTGTTTCATTTTGTCGTCAGTGGTACACAAATGTTGTATCATTGAAGAAAAGATATACTATCTTGTTTATACGATTCAAATTACCAAAGTAGTTATAAAGTTTTTGAGATGACTAGTATTTTTGATTTTTATTCATGGTTGCACTCCAAGTTTTCATTTTAGTTATAATCCGTGGTCAGTATAATTAAATACAGCACCGATTAAAATTAGCAATTCATTGCTCACAGTAGTCGATGAAACGTCTTTATCTATAAAGACTGAATATGCGATACTAAAAGGAGACTTTAGGTAGGTAGTATTAGATTTTACTGTTCTTGTAAATAATATACTTATACATATACCACTTATAAGTAGTATAATAGATTCCATAAAGCACGTCGTTCTTTGAATTTTCTATTTTATTAAGTTGCTACAAACTGAAATTAAAATTTCTGAACCAATTTCTTTAAATTTTTCTCGAGCAAGCGAAAGTTAAATAAACCTTCCTTGTATACAGAATGTTTCTTTTTTGTAATAATCGTTGTAATCGACTGCTCAAGGTTGATGTTGCATGAATAAAATGCAAACAAAAAACGAATTGAAATTATAAAAACTATTTCTTTTTGTCACCGTTTCGGGAGCTTTCGTGTACATACATCCTGTATATGAAAAGAAAAACCTATTATTCTTAATGGACTACATTGTATCTTAGTAGGTAGAAAAGCTTTTACCCAGAATGCGTGGGCGCATACATTCGGTACAAGAAGGAGCCTTTTATATAAAGTAATTTTTATGATCTATGACTGACTGTTTATTTAATTTTTGTCATAAAATATTTTTTATTGTGTTCGTGAATGTTTGGATGATGGATGTGAATTTGGATGATGTTGTAATGTTTAGGATTGGCTTTGTAATCTTTTTTGTAAATCCTCTTTTTTACTTTATAATTTTAGTTGTGATTTGAAATACTAAAATGCTGCTTAGTCAAAAAAGGTTGAAGTCATGAATAAAAATATGTATAATAGGTTCCTTCTGATATCGAGGTAGTACTTTATCATCTCATGTGCTCATATTAAGGTAAAAGCTGCAACAATTTTGAACCTAAACCTCATACACATAAGGGCGGGCACACTGAAAATAATTTCCGGGCCCTCGGCTCTTAACTGTTCTCATTCCATTGCACTTCAATAATAATTAACATGGCTATTTCACAAAAGCTGCACATAATATAGAAAGGACGGACGTCACAATAAATTAATTAACACAGCTATGTGATTCGGACCCATTCGGGAACACGGCTAATGAATCTTGATGCGAACTCTTGGATGTAACAAATGTACATACACACATCATCAACCATAGATTATTAAACTGACTGATTGCCTCGTTGGACGAGTGGTCGCAAGTGCGACTGCCGGGCAAGGGACTTCGGGCTCGATTCCCGGGCCGAGCAATGTAAGTTGTGATGTGAAAATGTGAAAAGACAGTAGTAGCACGGAGTCTGGAATTGTGCCCGCTATATGGGAACAGGCTCACCTCCTATTACATGCGACTCATAACATAAATAGTGAAAAGTGGGTGTTATTTATTTATTTATTTATTATACTTCATTACTCGAAACTAGTAGAACTTTTAAATTTCTCAGTATATTCACGTAATTAACTTGCGATTTTCAGTTAGTTTGTGCTTTTCTGTTATTACAATACGCTTTGTGCACAGTATCGATTTCAAATCGTTTAGTAATTTGCAAAAAACAAAACAAAACCAGGCTCAATAAAAACGCGATCAATTTTAAAATCCTAATTCAACATTCAACAAACAATACAATCTTACAAATATCCTTTTCTACAAAATTTCTATTTGTTTACTCACAAGTGTGTCCTTTTATCAGTTCCCTGAGGTTGTTGCCTTCGAGTTGCACGACAAAGTTTGCACCATTGCTTGTTACAAAGTTTTGTACAATGGTATCAGCCACCAGTTAGTTAGTACGGGAAACTTACTTTTCTTTAGTCAGCCAACCGACTTTGACTCAAAACTTATGTGGTTTCAATGATTGTTGTTCTCGAATGTTCGGAGTTGGGTTCAACGTTTGATATTGTGGGATATTGAATCGAGTTAGTTAGTCTTTATGGAGTTTTAAGTGACTACATAGTGTAGTATAATATTTTTTGTAAGTAATGCTTGTAAAGAATGTAAAAAATATAGGTATTATATATGGTATGTTATCTGTCCTCCCAATAGGGCTGATACTGATACGGAGCCGCGGAGGACTTTACGGGTTGTCGGGGCTCCGGCTCGAAATGCAGAGGAGGAACGCGGTGGTTTTTAGTCAGTAAGAGTCTGACACTCCTTCCCGCCTCACCCAGGCGGGAGAAGCCATTCGATGATTTTTCCCCCTTAATGAAAAGGTGGAAATTATACTTTCAATCATGGTGTTCGTGTTGAAAAAAGAAAAGAAAAATTAATGAAAGTTAAGACAGTTATATTTAAACGAAAATATATAGAAAAAAAAAACAGTTAAACAGTTTTGTAAATTGTATACTGGAAAGACGTTTTAATATTTAGTTATTTCACAAATTGTTTCCTAAGTACTATGGCTAGCTATGTAGGTGCTTAATGAAGATAGCCAATTGTTGACTTGCAGTGGTGTTTCTAACGGCTCGTGACCCACTTTTCCAATGTCTTAGTTTTATGGGAGAAGGCAAAGAAAAACGTATTAAATGTAATGAAGCATTTACTTGAGTTGACAGAAAGTATGTGTATGTCGTAAATATTTATGTATTAAGTTTATCACTTTCTATTTTAGTGTGAAGATGATTGCAATCAGTGGTCTATTGATTTGTTTTAAGTGGCATGACTGGGAAATATTGGGTTTGGAGTATCGTTAAATGAAATGGGGCTACGGGGAAATACAAACTTTTTTATAGACTTTTCTTTATATAGATATAGAGTAACTACTGTTAAAATTGATATTATAGGGTTTTGTTTATATGGTAAATTATATTTTAATACAAAAAGTCTTTAATATTATCAACGTCTCCTAGTAACTTCGAGTGCATGATTGTTGAAGTGTGCTATGTCATTATCATACTGGGCGGATTAACCTATGATGTCACCTCAGACATCAAATTAGATTACTGTTTCTGTAGAAACAGATTGCTAAGTGGCAGGATGTTAAAAAAAAAACCTAATTAACTTTCGTCTATACAATATTAGTAGGATAAAGTACAGCAGTCGACAAACAACCTGTAGATAAAATGCACCGTAATGGTCCAAATACTCTTTACACTGAAATCCCTACAGAATGGAACTCAGCAAAAATACTACCTCTATTACTTTATTACGCTGTAAACGTCCATTACAATAAAGACTCGATGTAACTTTGTCCTAACATTTTAAATGGCGAAAGCAAAAGAATTTATACGTAACTTCGACTCGCTATTTCCTAGAACGGAGACTGGAAAACAAAACTATTCGGAAGCGAACGAAAAGTTTTATAATCTACGCAATAGAGGGTTTTATTTTTAAAAATATCGTTTTCTCTTTTCGTTTCATAGTAGTTTTTTTGTTATTTTCCATGTTTCCTAGTCGTTTCCTTTGATGTCGGATTAGAAGTTTGGGCGGTTGTATGAAAAATAAATGATTGTTGAAGAAAAATTATTGGTACCTAGATGAAGAAAAATATTTTTTATTGGTTTACTTCTTTTGCGCCTTTAATTCAAAATCGAGAACATCGTTAATCATTTGAAGTAAGGTAAATTACATAACATAACATCACGCCTTATTATCCTCGAAGGGGTAGGCAGAGGCGCACATTACGACACTTAATGCCATTGTACAATGTAACACCCACTTTCACTATTTATGTTATGAGTCCCATGTAATAGGGGGTGAGCCTATTGCCATATATCGGGCACAATTCCAGACTCCGTACTACTACTAAGTTTTTTGAAAAAACCCATTAGTACTTTGCCCGACCCGGGGATCGAACCCGAGACCCCTTGCATTTGCAACCACTCGGCCAACGAGGCAGTCTATAAGCTAAATTACAACCAAAGTATTACTGCGTTTTTTAAAATTCTCAGTAGTAGCACGGAGTCTGGAAATGTGCCCGGTATATGGCAATAGGCTCACCCCCTATTACATGGGACTCATAACAACTAGTGAAAAGTGGGTGTTACATTGTACTGTGGTAGAATGTGCACCTCTGCCTACCCCTTCGGGGATAAAAGGCGTGATGTTATGTATGTTATGTACTTCAATAAAATATTACTAATTAGCTCTTTATTTGGCATTCTGAATTGGTTTTCCATGATTTACAAACTTTACCGAGGTTTACGTACAAAGTCTGCTATATTAAAGCTCATAGTGCATGTTTTAATAGCAATATTAAATGTTTTCATTTAAATTTCTTGGTCCGCGTCATAATCCCTGTCGGCTGGGGCTTTTGATGTGATCAGGCAATATGCGTAATTGTGGGTTTACTGTTTAACACCTCGGCGCAAGTGACGAGATCACGCGTGGGCGGAGAAAGCGACATTGAAATTTGACAAAGGCATTTTTTTGTTTGTCGAACGTTTAAAGACAGAAGGTTTACTCAATTTAAAGTATACTTAATGCCATTCGTCGTTCTATTTTCAAACCTAATTCACAAGGTATTTCATTTGTTATATTATTAGCAAAAAGAATTTAAAAATGGAATTCATTAAATGTGTATAAATCGAGATGGATATTCGAAATAGTGGCTAAACACTGACCCACTCATATACCTCTATAAAATAAACATGAATTGTAGACATTAGCAATTAATCACTAATTGTGTATTACAGAAATCTTAATAAATAGCTTTTCTAACATTTAACAAGATCACATTGGTTCTTTGATTGTCATTTTTTTGACATTAGAAAAACTATGCCTTCTGGAAGTTTCTACAAGACGTACGTAATGATCACACCTGTTACTGAGACAGTGAGGTGTAGGCGTAATAATAGAGAGAAAAATATACACTATTCAAACAAGTTATACGTACCTACTTAACTGGTGTTAGATGTTTTGACAATTACACCACAATCACCAGAGATGTTGTTCCATGAATTCTCTTCGAATACAATCGTGAGTGGGAATTGTGAATTTAATGTATGTAAGAAAAATATTTTCGTCAAATTTTATTATGTGCAAGTTTTAACAGTTATTTTAAAAGTATTTGTACTTGACATTATAAATAACTATCTTTTGTTAGTTACTTTAACCGTACCGTAATCGTATTACCTATGTTATGTTTAATATTTAGAAATTAAGATTTTCAATATAATTTGTCTCTTTCCACCGTTCCTAAAGAGCAATGGTGAAAGTAAACAAAGTTAAAGCGCTTCCAAGCTTATGGTTATCTATTTTTGCACCAGAATACATCAAAACCCGTTTAGTAGTTTAGGTGTATAAATGCAACAAACCAATTTTGCATTTACAATAAAACTGGAAACACGAGTTTATCACGTGTCTTACTTAATATTATTGATTTACGATGTCAGTTATTAAGGTGATTATAATAAAATTTTATTGTAGCTATTAACTGCAGATAAATTGATGCCAATTGACAACACTTGCACAAATTTGAAACAAAAAATGAAATATAACAATGTACCTATCAGTGCATCGATATACATTCTTTGCACATGACTAGGTACCTAATGTAAATTTTTACGGGCAATTATACATCTATCAACGTAAATTAAATTTTCTTATCAGGTAAGTATGTGTTTGAGCATGGGAAAGCCATGCTTACGAACGGGCCGCGCCGGCTCGACCGGAGTGATATCACGGACTCACAGAAAACCGACGTGAAACAACTTGCGTTGTATTTCGTCGTGTAAGTGAGGTTACCGGAGGCCTAATTATCCCCCCCCCCCTTTCCAATCTCCCCAATCCCTGAATCCCCAATAATCCTCAAATTCCTAATCCTTAAAAGTACGGTAACATACTTATAGCACCTCTGCTGTTTCGGGTGTCCACGGGCGACGCCGATTGCTTATCATCAGGTGATCCGTCTGGTCTTTACCGGCTTATTCCATAAGATAAAGTGTAGCTTTTCTACATTTTAATAACAACGACTGCAGCGTTACCATTGTTCATTCCGCTCCCGCTCCCGCTCCTACTTGATATTTTATACCAAACGTAAACTGCAGTAGTTTTACATGGCACAAGTGTTGTTAATGAATAGGTATTACATATCAAGTTGGATGCAGGGTTTTAAACCATAAGCTGTTGATGTCTTATTAACGGGGACCATCAGGCTATCTTGATTATTATACCTACGTGAAATATATTCAGTGTTAAGGTTTTAATTAAATGGATTTTTTCTACTTTTTCTTCTGTAAAACTATGTAGGAAGGATTACTTTTGTAAGAACTCTCCGGCATGGAGTTTTGTCATGTAATTGAAAATTAAATCAGAGAATGATATCAGTTCAAAAATGGCAGATGATATTATTACAGTAGGTATAGGATATTGTAAAATATTCCAAAATACTAACTAATAAGAAATATACTCGAATATATGATTGGCTCTATTGCATATTATAGCTATAGAAGAAAATAATACTCATTGATAATTATTTACAAAAAAAATTGTTAAGATTAACTAAGTAGATGTGACATCATTTTAAAACTATTTGCAAATAATTAATCTAGGCGTTGGTTAGAGAATTGGGTGAAGGCCTTAGTTATCTTGCGTGACCTAATGTGAATACCTGTGCCTAGATAACGACAACCTAGAAATATTTTTTAAGGCTAGTCACAAAGCTTGTGGTATGTGTGTGACCAAACATGATATTAGGTTGGAAGGAATTTTATTTTATTTTTTAAATTTTTTTTTAAGGGGGGAAAATCATCGAATGACTGCTCCCGCCTGGGTGAGGCGGAAGGGAGTGTCAGACTCTTACTGACTAAAAACCACCCCGTTCCTTCTCCTGCACGTCGAGCCGGAGCCCCGGTTACCCGTTAGGTTCTCCGCGACAAGGAATTTTATTTAAATTTTTCATGAATTAGAGAACATATGTCTGTTCATTTTGGCACATACATTGTAATTATTACAGTTCAAATTGTATTGATATGAATTTATTGTATATTGTACTATCGACCCACCCCGGCTTCGCACTGGTGCAATATGTATGTATTACATATAAACCTTCCTTAACTTGACTTTATCTAATAAAAAAAAACCGCATCAAAATCCGTTGCGTAGTTTTAAAGATCTAAGCATACATAGGGACAGACAGACGGCGGATAGCGACTTTGTTTTATACTATGTAGTGATATTGTATATTTTGTATACGTTGTTGATATGTTTATTGTAAATTATAGAAAAACATTTGATGATTTTATAATCATTTCCCTTCGATTAGTTCCACGTTTCAGTTAGTAAAGTGTAACTGATCCCATAAGATCTGGACTATGGCGCATGCATTTCTGTCTAACCAGAAATTCTACCAACAAGCCGACATAATGAATATTAAAAAGAACACTGCGTTAATCGTTCAGGGCGTAAAGAATTCGGCATATAAATTACCTACCGATTACCTCAACGCGTTATTAGTTGTCAGAAAATAGTTAAGAAACGAGAAAAATGGCCGCCGGTGTCTGTAATTAAAGATAATTATAATCTTTTAGGGTGTTTAGTAAAATGATCGATTCACGTGAAAGCGGCAACTTATATGCAATAATTATATCACTTTATGGGTTTTTAAAGAACTTTAAAATACTACAGTTTTATCGCTTCTTAGTTTAACTAATACGATATTACTCCATTGATCGTAAAACTCGCTCAATGAGCGTCTAAATTTTTAAATAAACAACGTATGTAATTGCCACTTAAAGTCATAAAATCAATATCAACATGTTGATGTGTCACATGCGCATGAGACGCAGCGTGTTATTAATATTATTTTAATAAATTTAAGCTCGCTAGATATTTTCCTATATTTAGTAACTTATACCAACACCCTGCATCATTTGTTTTACATTTTTATTACCCTATTTGTTAAATAAAAATTCTTGCATTTTTATTAACACCGGATAAGTTGGTTTATTTCCAACAAGAATTATGATTCCATACGACTGGATACTTTTATGAAGCTCAGTAGTTAAATCAGTTCATTGACATTTAAGTGTCTCTAGTTAATAAATCTTGCAATCAATAAAAATAGTGTGATACACAAAACATGCCCAAACACGATCACGCGGCATGAGTAGATCAAAAAACATTTTACGATTATTAAACCCTCGGATTGACAACCGGGAAGGCATTCTCGTAGTTCCCATATTTTTATTGCGTGTAAACCCGTCGGCGCTTTTTTATATCATCTCTTTTAAGTGACATAAATTCTAATACAAAGTCCATTTGTGTATCTCGGACGTCTTAAAAGGTATAGGGATAATCGTTTTTCTGCTTTTTACAAGGAACTCATTTCAATTATCGGTCGATTTGATGGGTATAAAACGCTATGGTATGTGTCGTGAGGACGGCGCCCCACAGCGGTCGGTAGGACGCCCCGTGTGTTCTTTTCCATTTTTAATTTCCAACACGCTAATTTAATTATGGAATCTTGTGTTCTTTTTTCCAACGCAGCTGTATCCTGCCAGAGCGGTTAATAATTTTCATAAAATAACTGTTGTTATTCAAATCGATTTTTACATGTCTGATGTAATATTGGAAATTAATTTTGTTTGTAATTTTTTTAGTAGCTTAATCGTGGAGTATATTGTTTAATTTAAATACCTTTTGGAGATAAAAATCCTTGATTAAAGGTATTTTTATGAAGTTTCATTTATTACCATCTTGTTCTTATCTGCAGGGGACTATTACGAATGGATTTGAAATAATGTAAGTAGATAGGGATCTGTGTAGGTGTATCATAGTTAATTTGATGTGGGATAGTGAGATTAATTTTACAAAGCGAGCAAGGACTTTGATGTCTCACGACAAATCGTTTAAGTCGCGATGATATCTACACGGAACGATGAATGAATGAAGAATCCTCGGACATTCTTTTACATAAAGAAGCACAGAAGCACATAAAAATGTGCGTTTATTAATTTTATTTGAATATATATCGATTTTAAAAAAAGTACTGGCTTTTTATGAGTACAAAAAGACTCGCTGTAGGGGATTCCCCTACCTTGAAAATAAATTTAGGTAAATAAATTAAATTAACAAGAGTGAAAATCGCAAATATAAATGCTTCGGTATGTTAATTAAAATAAATTAAGAAGTGTGCCGAGCTCTTAATTTTAGTTTAAAACAAATACATAAATACCTGTTTTCAAATGAAGTGCAAAATGTTTGTGTAAAATCAATTTGTTTTCGAACAAATTGCCTCATCTTCATTCGATATGATCCTTGGTCTTCGTTGTAAGGTTACGTCGAAAGAGTAATTAATGTCAACTTCTCGCCTCACTGATACAACTTGAGACAGTCGCTTTGTTTTTATTCCTTTTTGATACTTTAAAGCATTCCTTATAGTTTTGATATAGTCCCGTTATGATGCCATTGAAAGGATTCATTTATTGAAACAATTATTTAGCTTCCATAAAACGTCGTAAATGAAAATTATGGGCATATATTTGATGTATCAAAACGGATTATAAGATCAAAAATATCTCGGATTAGCCTATAAAATGGGTAGGAATTAAGTTTAAGCTGGATTTATATTATTATGTTTTTATCAATCATAGAAAGGTAAAAAACATTTTTCGATATCACTTAGAAATCGATGTCTATCCGTTAAATTGCATTAAACGTTTTATTATTCCGTATCAGATCTTTACCGATAAAGAATGCATTTTAGCAGGAAAATAAGGAACAAGAAATTATTGATCTTATAAAATTGTATCCTAATGGTGAAACAAACAAACATAAGAATTCGTGAGCCTATACGATATATCACTCATAGATTTAACATCAAATTAAACCTTTCGAATACCTCTATACGGCTAAAGTGCCAAGAAAGACAGATGGGCTCTAGTTTTAACATAACAAGGAGGTTAGAGTGATTCATCAAGAGCTTGTCAATTACTACTGGCCGTTTGCCATCGCGACACTGTTCGATTTTCGAATTAATTAAAATTTATTTGACATTAAACCGCTGTGGCCATATTTGGTATTAGGAACTTGAATTTAGGAACGTGTTAGTTCGAAAGTTGAATTCTAGAAGTGTCAGCTTTATCAACGGCGAGATTGATTCGTTTAGATAATTACCGAGTTATGTGCACTGATACTTAACTATTGATATCAGGTTAATGTTATCAGATAGAGATAAGGAAGTGTAATAATTTGAACCTGATACGGCTATGAAAACTTTCACCGAAATCATAATTAAGATAAATCATCCAAAATCTTGCTTTGAGACATTATTTACCGTCACACTGAATAGTTTGATGTGTTAATTAAATTTTATTAAACTAATTAAATTAGAGAACATTCCTTTGATAAGGATCTGGTGAAGGTAGATAAACGCGTTTACAAACACTTTCACATAGATATTTGTATATTAAAGAAAAATAATTTGCAGATCACACCGAAATGTGTTGCATACTCCACCATTACCTATCAACTAGTATACAGGCAATCACCAATCAACTGCTTCTTAAGACTAAATAAGTTTAGTATCATACAATATTTGATACTAAAAGCCTTGGCTTAACACTTTCATACTGTATATAATCTACATAGTTTCAACACACTCTCACATTTCGATCGAATAACCATATCTTTGAGTACCTATACCAGTGTTCATAGTTACCAATATTTATAACCGTAAAATCATCTCATGGTTTGTTAATTTAAATTAAAAGCCGCGTAATTATAATGTTCGTGGTTCGATTCGATTTTCTTGTCGCTCAATGTATGATTTAAAATGTCGGTGTGAAATTTTATAGTCGAAGTGTTTTGTTGCGTTTCGCGTTTATGCAAGACAGAACAATCATGTTGTGTATGTGGATTTTATGTTGGGAATATAATTGATATTTTTTGATAGTTTATTTTGCAAGTCAAATTATTTTTAGACTGCCTTGATAGTCTGAGCTGAGAGTACTCATGGAGTTGTGTCATGAAGCTTCATAAGCGTCAGCTGTGGTACCAGTGGTGGGTTGAGTAGTGGTAGCCGTCCAAACATCTAATAAAGTATTTTTTTTGCCGTTGACTCTTAGTGGGAGACTCATCTACTTTATAGTTAGCATAATCTTTTGAAGTATTGCAACATGTTGCAACTTCAAAAGATGCAAAGCCTCCTCCGGTTTGTTGGTCGGGTCCGCCAAAGACTTTAAGCCTGTCTTTAAGTTTCTTTAACCGCCAATCGGTTAATATTGAAAGTTCTCTTAGTAACACAAAGTCTGGAACTAAGCTCGGTATAAGGTAATGGATTTACAAGACATAGGATTTAATATAAATTGTGTGACCAAAATTGATATAGAGTAAAAAGTTTTTTAACAAACTTCAAAAATATTTAAGAAATATAATTAGGTACCTTGCCTATTTAATACTCGTTCCAATAGTCTCTATCGTATAACTCAGATGTTGTATAAAACGTTACATTCATGCAGTTCACTTTGTTTTATTCGAGACAGCTAGGCGATGCTAATTGTTAGTTTGCTTTTCACCAATTAGAGTTTGCTAATACAACGCTAAGTCCTAAAGGAGTTTTTACTGCATTTCCTGGTGAGTACAAAACTCTTTTCTTTGGCACCATAGAACAACCTCATTGGTCAAAGGACCAAAAATGCGAGTACTTAGCCAAGGACCTGAGTGCCAAGCACGAACAACTATCGCATTCGTAACGTATGAGTATTCTGTTCGGGTTCGGCGCTCTGATTGGCCGGCTTCAGTGAACCAACCAATTCGAAAACGCGCTCGATGCTAGTATGCTTAAACTAGAGTTGGAACAAAGTTAATTTCGAATTTAGAAAATTTCGAACTTTCATACGAATTCTGTAACTTGTGTTTGTGGCAATAGGATCCCCTTATTATCTTAGACTCGAAACATAGCAGGTGAAAAGTAGGTGTTACAACATTTAAAATATCGTGCCATCTCTGTCATTATACAAACAATTCATAGAGACAGATCTATACTTAAATTGAGTAGCCCTTCAGTATTTGAGCGTTAGGAACTAAAAGGGTTATAAATTAACCAAATCATGGTTCTTTAGTTACAGAAGAACAATCCTTGCCTGATCATTGAACTTTACATATTGACTTAGGACAACCTTGCACCTGTTTCAACGGAACCAATTTTCTAATTTCTTGAACAAACTTATATAGAGTTTGTTGGACGAATGGTGTAGTTTGGCCATTGAAGATGAGGCTTCAGAATTAATGGAGACAGAATCCTCGTGATTTTGTCTTTTAAAATTCGCAGTGCTGGTACAAAATTCCTATTCCACTGGTCACTGAACCCATCATGGGATTAGTGATCAGAAAAAATATTCATCTTTTTTCGGAAGATGTTATCACTCCTTAGGCTTTTCTCTTGTGTTATAGGTAACTTAACAAACACAAATGACTCATTACATTAAACTTAGAACAACCATTTGTGGATATACAATAGTTGGCCTAGTTTAAGAGTTTCCTGATCTGTATCAATAGGACTGACATGTCTTCGGATAAAAGTCCTGTAAATAAATAAAGAATTAAATATAACAAGTTCATTTTGTACCATTTCATGTAACACCCACTTTTCACTATTTATGTTATAGGGAGTGAGCCTATTGCCATATACCGGGCACATTTCCAGACTCCGTGCTACTACTGAGATTTTTAAAAACCCAGTAATACTTTGCCCGACCCGGGAACCCGAAACCCCTTGCGGCCACCAACTAGGCAGTCATGTACAATTTCAACTGCTTATTTCTTTGGGACATAGTACAACACATTACGTGTTTATTTCACTCAACAGCCCCTCATATCTCCACAAACAGAGCTTCACTTTCCGCCACTATTTCGTTAAAACCCTGACCTGTTTCCAGGTTTCAAGTTTCCGTCTTATCTAGATTCAAGATCTAAGCTAGACTTTTTATCGTATCCAAAGATCTAGGCTTTATACACCAACTTCAAGTTCAGTTTGATGTTTATCGATTCAGTCGGTTCTTTGAGGTCGTGTGAATATTTCTTTACGAACGTTTTTGAATTTTTTATATCGAATATGAATATTTAAGAAAGGAGTTACATTTCTGATTGTAGATAGGTTATCTGTACGTTTGTTTATCAATGTGTTGACGATTTATTTTTAAAGGGGCGAATATCATCGAATGACTTCTTCCGACTGATTAAAAACATCCCGTTTCTTCTCCTGCACTTCGAGCCCCGGTAACCCGTTAGGTTCTCCGCGACAATGTGTTGAGGATAGTAGTAGAATTTAATTTATAATTCATCTGTATGATTTTTCATCTACCATTCTTATATGCCTCTTGTAATATGAATCTCCCTATCTTCAGAAGGCGATCTCCATTTAATAAGTACTGTACCAAGAGTCCAATCTTAATAGTTATATGTATATTAATTCCATTTCCGCTCACAGTAGAACAAAATGATTAAATTCACGATGTAATAATTGTTATTTACATTACAATGCTCACAAGATATCTTTATACGCGACGTTTTCCAACAAGGTCCTATTTTCTAAAAGTTAATTAAATTAATAGTGAACGGTAATGTAACAATAACAATTATAAACACATTTCTCAACTAACAAATTACTTCAATGTGTAAATAACCTGCTTCAAACATACATTGATAAAACAGCAATCAAAATCAATTAGTATCGCGAGCCAACGGCAAACACGAATTGAGAAGTACAAACTAAATTAAACGTCACACTATCTAATCCTACCCCAAGGGTGACTAAGCTTCTATAAAATCGACATTTTAATACGATTCACTACTATCTTGGATTTAAATGAAGCCTTATAAGCCATTTGTAACTATGAAACATGCTGGCCTATCCTATCCTATTTGAATAATTATCTGAGGGCTTGTACGAGTTTGTTTTTATGTTTAAAGAGATCGAGACGGTACCGTCATGAGCGCTCTGATTGGCTCGCTCAAATGAATCAAGCAATCAGAGGGCTCAACGCGGTAACGTTTTGATCTTGTTGAAAGTAAAACACATTCGTACTAGGCCCTTTGTATCAATTGCATTAAAATAAGAAAGAAATAAAAAGATCATGGACAGTCGTAAGACTAGTTACCAATTAGCAAGAATACATGCCAATGATGTTGGATGTTTTGTAAGGGGTATCGCATTATAACGTCCTTATTGCGACGAGTTTTATTGGTTGTGTGTTGCTGTATAAATAGAGAGGTTCTGTACACATAGTTGGTGTAATGATCGGTAGCATGTTTAGATTTGAATAATCATGTATGCATGTCTCTAATCAAAATAAAATGATTCCTAAGTGTTATGTAAAGTCAGATTTGTTAAAATACAATATTACAACAACTTAATACAATAATAATTTCGAGTTGGATAATGTCTTAATAACACTACGTGCCTTACACGGTCATTGTAGCAAAAAAAGTCATTGGTAGTCAATTTGTAATCGACATGTCTGGAATAAGCAAGAGTGTCGCTTTTAATGATAATAAAATTCTTATTTTATGTCTCCGAAGTTTACAATTAAAGTAATTGTTAGTTAATAAAATGCTTAACAACATTGAACAATTTTATGAAATGAAAAAATGATTTTATCGCAGAGTAATCGGGGTATCTGATCTGTTTAAGCGTTTACACACTATAAACTTTTTGTTCCTAACCTTTTTTAAATATTGTCTATAGTTTGAGTATCATGTTTATCGTTGTTACATTTTTTTTCTTAATTTGTATAATGTTCGAAATTAAATTTTAACAGTTGCAGATTCTGATCGTCAATTGTTTTTGCTATGGATAAGTTTGATTGATCATATTGATTCACTTGGAATTTTGTTTCGAATTAATTATCGAACTTTTTGTAACATATATTTGGGTTAATTTATTTTGTTAAACAATCTCATTCATATGAACAAATTAAGCATAAAGACTACTAAAGTGTACAACTCACTTTATGACAATTATATTTCGAACCATTTCTTGGTAATTAATTTTTATGACTTATAAAAAATTAAGCAATTGTTATTTTTCCGTATATTGATATGGTTAATTGAGCGGTTTTTTGTATTTACGTCATATTCGCTCAGAAGGACAATTACTTATAGTAAATTATGACATACAGATCATCGTTATGATAAGGGGGAATGTCAGATATTTGCCGCTTGTGCGAAAATGTTTTTACGACCAGAATATCATTTTCATACCGACTTAATAGAGGTACTTGGCTGCTGTATATGTCTATTAGTTGATTCGTTATCTTGAAAAACACTAACTTGATTATTGTGATATTTTTTCTATTTAATATAATAATGGACTGTATCTGTTTCACTACCTTTTAAGATCTGACCGAAAGATATGAGAAATATTAGAGAAGCTGATAAAAACCCTTGCCCTACCCCGAGTCGATGCGTGGAGAACCTAATTGGTTACCTAGGCTCCGGCTCGATATGCAGGAGAAGGAATGGAGTGGTTTTTAGTCAGTAAGAGTCTGACACTCCCTCCCGCCTCACCCAGGCGGGAGCAGTAATTCGATGATTTGCCCCCCTTAAAAAAAACCCGGTAGTCGACCTCTAGCTCAGTTTCCAACCAATTCACCAGAGATGGGAGTAAGTTACTCCACATATTAATTAAAAACAAATTACCTGACATTTGATAAGCTTAAAACCAAATCCTCTAATAAGCAATGTGTTACTGCTTCTTACTAATTAATAAATCTCTCCATGCATACAAAATACCTTATTAATAAAATTCAAGCCATAAAAAGGCACATACATCAAGAACAGAGTGTCCTAACATTACTTAAACACCGCTCTAATATTTAATAGAAGGCGTAACAAACAACCAATTACATTGGACATAACGCGAATCAAATGAACGCTAAAGACTCAGCGGTTAATTGATAACACGCCCTGTCTCTGATTTAATAACATTCTGTTATAAACAGTGAAAGTTATTAAAGACTAGAAATATTTTATATCGATGTTATTGTGCAAGATCTTTGTAATATGCGGAATTGAATTTTCTGGTCGATTTTGAACAGTTACTTTACAATGTAGGACATAATTAACTCGTCGAGTACCGGTTTTGTAGACACAATTATAGAACAATAGGTTGCGGTTACCGGTGACCGCTTGGTGTTTGACAGTTTAATTGTGCATCAAAGATACCTCAAGTGTGGGAGAGCCATGCTTCGGCACGAATGGGCTGGCCGACGTGAACCGACGTGATTCAATGCTTGCGTTGTGTTTCGTCATGTTAGTGAGATTACCGGAGGATTCCTCCCCAGGCTCTCCTATCCCCGAATCCCCCAGAACCCTCAAATTCCTTATTCCCAAAAGGCCGGTAACGTACTTGTTATTATCAGGTGATATGTCTGCTCGTTTACTGGCTTATCCTTTAAATAAAACATGGTGATTTATGTTTATTCCTTCTCTCTATGTGAATAGGCCTTAGCCCAGCAGTGAGGCTATTACGGGCTGAGAACTAGAAAGTTTTCAAGATGATAGATCCATCCACTGAATCAATTGAAATATTTATCTTTTGGCTAAGTAACAAAGGTAAGAACTATTGGACACAATTCTAAGATCCATGATAAGAAAACTGATCACAATTTACACAGCATTGAATCCAAATGTTAGTTTCTGATACTTAGTAAGAGTCCAGTTCTCGCTGTTGACAGAACAAATGGTAGCCTTAATGAAGAAACACGACCAACCATTACGGTAGTCTATAAAATATATTATTTTAATGAAAACCGTTCTGCGTACACGATTGTCTAAGACTATTAGTCTTAAACAAGTTCCGGGACAATTGCAGAGTACAATAGGTTACAGGTTCAATATAAAACATAATTAATTCAGTAATAAACTTCAATGTAAAGGCTATTGAAGCCATTCAACATAAAGAATAGTCTGACTATACGATAATACATTATGATCGTGTCAAACAACACTAAACCAATAAAATCGAGAGAATTACACGATCTTCAATAGATCGTATTTCAAAACAAATATTGATAAAGATCAAACAATTTGTTGGGAAACAAAACACGAATAAAAGAAGAAGAACAATGCGGAAATGAGCAATCAATATCAAAATCAATCCGTTAATGATCACGCAACAAATAAATGATTATGAAATGTATATTTAGCTGACCGGCTAACACGAAGCTTAGATTTCGGTCCCGACCAATCACGATTTGATAGACAACACTCATTAGCATTGTTTATTTTCTTTTCAAACCATGTTTTAGATATGGAGGCGCCAGACCTTCAATTTCGACTTCTATATCGCCTTATTTTTCTTTTGCTCTTAGCCTATAGCGAGAATTCTGAAGCGGCAACTCAAGATGTTATTATAAACATTACTTTCACAATAAATCACGTTTATATTTTTCGCGAAACATTTTATGGTTACAGAAGCTATAAAGATATCGGTGGGTATGTTAAATAAGTTTGAATTTACAGTAAAATATTCTTGTCGTTTTTGTAAGAAGATATTGAGACATTTGGTCGAGACGGGACAAGTTTATACAAAAAGCAGTATTTTTAGGTTTGTCTTGACGGTATTACGACATGAGTTGTTAGCCTTAGGCCTGGCTTGAAGAAGTGTTTATCTGTCGAGCCCACATTCCATCTCCAAATAAGACAATACAATAATTGGCAGTCATTGCCTAATCACAATTCCTGTCGGTGTAGACAAATATGCTTTTAAGTGGATTTGTGGTAGCGGCTTCTGTTCAAAGACTTGTTGATTTATATGCAATTCATATTCATTGACAAATATTTTGATTGTATTATTTATTGTAATGTTGTTCTACATTTATCGAGTTATTAATAAACCTAACCGTAATATCTGTAGGTGGACAATTTGTGTCGAATTACAAACTGACGCTGGAAATCTTAACTTGATTTGATATGATAAAACTCGTTAGTATATCATACTAAACATAATGGTCTTGGAGCTAGATGTCCAACATCAAGGATCCTTTTCGCTCGAGAGGCAGACAAACCCAGTTCTCACATGACTCATCATGTATGATATAAGAGTCTCAGGCTGTATAAAACTTAAATAGTTAAAGCAAGATAAAGACCGAAGAAAATTCCAATGAATGAAATTACCTCCTAACATAAAAAACTCTTCATACAGTTCCGTTCTATAATATTGTCAACTGTCTTCGCTAATAATGTAGCAGACAAACATTTTGAACAATCGGAAGTCTTTACCATCGCCATTCATATTTACATTGTACCTGACAATAGTCATATTTGCTGTGCCCAGCCTAACTATGTCCGTGACACGAATAGTACCATGGACAATAGGGGTTTGTCCGTCGGTATGTAAAGCACCGATGCGCTGTTAAGATGGCCCTGTTAATGCTCGAAGGAAATTAACACTGCTTTTGCAAACCTCCATTATTCTTTATGTCTTCATTTTAACTCCCTAAAGATTTGACGGCTGTTTTACAAATCGGCCGCCTTTAGGAAGATTTTTATGAGTCAGTTCTCAGTATTTTAAAGCCTTTGTGCTTCACTTTCATAAGTAGAAAATTGGTGGTTATGCGTTTTGTGTTCTCCTTTGAAATGCATGAGGAGTATATTTCTCTTTATTTTATTGTGTCCCTCCT
This sequence comes from Spodoptera picta, assembly GCA_038387885.1. Classification (NCBI taxonomy): domain Eukaryota; kingdom Metazoa; phylum Arthropoda; class Insecta; order Lepidoptera; family Noctuidae; genus Spodoptera; species Spodoptera picta. The sequence continues at coordinate 3,440,041 of JAZHFQ010000733.1, read as the reverse complement.
CCGTCAAAACATTTGCAGCTTTGACCAGAATGTTATAAATATGAAAGTGCACCGCTGTAACCTGATTCCCATATAAATTCAGTACGACCTGAGACAGTAGTTCGGCGCCACTTAGCACTAAATCTTCATCTTTCTCAGTTTTTATTGTTCGAAGTTTATTGGAGACTGATTTCTTTTTGTGAACAACACTTGTCTTATACGTACCGATGAACGGACTGCAATAAATTTAAAATTGACAATATTAATCTTATCTTGACATAATTTTTAAAAATGTCTCTGCTTCGTGAAACTGGACCGCAGCCAGTACAAAAACTACTATTACACAGTAAACGATAGATTAATACTGCTGCCTCCCCTCGTAACTCAACCACTAGTAGGACGTGATGAAGCCTAATGATATAGTTCACAAAATTAGCCTCCTTATCAAAATGAAATCTTAATTGATCCGACTATGAATTCATAAAACAATTTTAATTGTCATGTTTTGCATAAAACACATTGAAAATAAATTGTTCACGTTGAGAGTGGACATCGTGAGATGACGTGGGAGGGGGCAGCCGTCCAATGCGCCAGCGCAACAAAATGTCACTTGGCAACTTGTTGAACAATATTTATTCAATACCGACTTGAAAGATGGACACTCGAAACTCTTGTGCAGGAAATGGTTAATGACATTCAGTTCTTAGATACACAATCGTGGAGTATGTTAATATTTCCTCAGTGTGGTACGCGCTCGTCTGGTCTGGTCACGGTGATCAATTAATTGAATGAAAAACTTTGACAAATTGTGGCAGTCTGTTCGGCGGTCTCTTAAAGAGACATGGTGATGGAGTAAGCAGCAAAAAATCTTGATACAGTTGAAAGTGTGATTGATGGACGAAGCGTCCGCGCACTCGCCAAGGACGGTGTAATTGAATTATGATACCAAACTCATTTAGTACTTAGGCTTTGTTAACTTTTTCATGTGTCGCCGGCATAAAGTTCAAAGTGTGTTTTGTTAGGTGCATCTTTCGTTTGTCTGACACACGTCGGAAGTTCAAGTAAACTGGACAGTGGCGGGATTCCATTTGATCATTAATTTGCCTCGCATCAGCTGCACAGAAGTGGTTGCGCGATATGCAAAACAATCGAGATATAGCGAAGAGCGACTCGAGAATCTTTGTCATTCGGCCTGGGACACACAGGGGACGGCCCGGCGATTGCGCATTTACATATTCAAAAACGAATCGAGTCGATGAGAGTAGAACTAAAAAACCTTAGTGATGCTTTAGTGTATGCTAACAGTCGATAGTCGTTTACACAAATATCATTAGCAAGCAGTAAATAAAATTAATCTTAAACAACTTTGTGAGCACAGTATTCGACGTTCGGTAACCGTTAGTCAAGTTTGTACCGAACAACCGAACATAAAGACCATTGGCGTACAGTTGTCGACTCAATGTTAAATTTCGCTTGTTTAACCATTACACTGCTGTGTTTTTGTCTTTGTGTACATACCGTAACATGCTAATTATGAACAAAGTCTGTGACACCAATGTGTATGTTTGCCTTCACGTAATTAATTACATATACTTATGATGACATTTATTTTTGTACGTTTGGAATTTTGTATTTCGAACACTATGGTTAATTAATGACTTGTGTGCGCACGCGCTGGCCGTTAATTGAATTTCCTTTTACAGTAACTGTTTCTGCTTTATAAAACATTTGTGGGATAATGCTATTGTTTCCATTTTGTTTGGTTTATGTAATTCAATGTTTGTCTTACATTTTATTATATTTGTATTGGAAGCTGTAAAGGAATTGTTCTATTCTTCCGAAGATGAAAATGAAGCGGTCCACATGACCTGTGGACCGCTTCATTTCATATTCGAGTTGTTGTCTAGTTTGATGTCTTTATTTCATATTCATAAAACGCTATACGGAAAGTTATATTAAAGAGGTTTCAATCAAATATTATCATCGTGGGGATTTTCAAATGACCTATTTACCAAAAACAGTAATTGGTTTTAATACACATTAAATTATTTATACATAATCCAATCTCATTTTCCTTTAGTAAAACATTATAAATTCTCAGTGTACACACAGCCTGCGATAAATTCGCGGCGGTATTCAAAGCATCGATATACCTGAGAGATATCTTCCGACGACGGCGCCCCCGTGCGGCACAACTTAGTACTACACTTGTAACTTTTACTACTGATTACTGAGTAATGTGACAGCTGAACAAGTTTATTTAAAGCTAATTAGTGCTCAAAATAAAGCACTTATTTTATAGTCTTCTTTAAAGAAATGCATTAAGAGTATCTCGGTTTTGGCATAAATTAGGCCTCAATTTGTGATTGACTGGTTTCAAATAAATAAAGAGATAAACCCTACAGAGTATAATAAAACAAGATTTAAATATGTAAAATATTTAGTTTCTTGACATACGTTCAAATGAGAAAAGTTTGATGCGCCCTGCCCATGTTTTATACAGAAAGATACCAGACTGTCACAGCTGGTAGACAGCGTTCCACTACAAACATGAAAGTAAATTTATTTGTAACATTTTCCTCTTGGAGAACCTAAGGGTTACTGGGGCTCCGGCTCGAAGCGCAGGAGAAGGAACGCGGTGGTTTTAGACAGTAAGAGTCTGACACTTCCTCCCGCCTCACCCAGGCGGGTGCAGTCATTCGATGATATTCCCCCTTAAAAAACTGCTAAATCGTTTTTGTAAAAATCCTGGAACAATAAATAGACGCTGGAAACTGTTATACGTAGGTACATAATATTATGGAGAGGTAACGTTCAAAGGAAAACTGTTTGCAGAAAAAAAATTGTATAAAATAAGCAAACTAGAGAGAAAAACCTAGTGCTTAATTCATTGATAATAGGAATATTGACAGATACGAGTCGTAGTACAATCTAGACTATCTTAACATACATATTCATGGTCATACTTAGAGTCCGCTTTATCGCAGCTTTGACATTGAAAGGAGGTTGGTCTGTTAAGTGATTTTCATATTTAATGCTTAGTGTAGAGCATTTACACAATTTGCGGTTGTTTTTATTGAAAGGTGCAACTAGGGATATGTTGCATATTGTCTTAACTATCCATTTTTTTGGCAGAAATTTGAAGGGTGCTAATTATTTTCGGCTTTCTCTTAAAAAAGTTATTAATATTTACGGGAGCTTTAAAATAAAAACAGTAATTATCATTAAGTTAGTAATTCTAAAGAATTTAGTGGAGAATTCTACCACATCATTAAAATACCTTTAAACCGCACGGTTGATTCATTAAGTTGTCGAAGCAAATAGATAGAACATATGTTTAGTACGAGATCTCAGAACATTATTTTACATTAACAACTATTTTACTGAATCTGTCATTTGTACCGAACTTGTCACACGTTCCTAACCGAACAAGACCGTAGAGACAATAAATATTAATAATCGTAATAAAAATATACAAAAACAAATCGTCAACCCATCGTCTTTATGTATGCAACGTTTTTCACTCAAATTTATTACGTGTACATTGCGTTTAATATTCCCTTCGCGTGCTTAACTACAAATTGATATCAGATCTAAATCGACAATGTATAGTGTTTTAGGAATACTAAAATGGACACACTGGACGCGGTCACATTGTGAATACAAAATGACGTTATTTTGGAAGAGGTGTCCGACTATAAATGAGGTCGGTAGAGGTGTGATTTACCTTTAAATAGTTCTAATGTTGGTCGCATACTAATTTTTTACCGATGATGGACATTTTTTATGACTTTTGTAAGCATCTGACAATGTCGATGTCATGTGAGTCATTAGAAAAACCCTCCGTCATTAATGATTGAAATTTTCCCGCAAGGATTTTCTAGAAAATTCTGATACTCATTTGAATGGCATGTTAGATGTACACTGCATCGTCGTCATAGGTATGTAATTGTAGATATGTGATCATCATTTTTATCGCTGTTTAATTGAGGCATTTTAGTTTTTGGGAAATTTTAACAGAGACTTGGTCACAGGTCACAGATATATGTATGTGTTTTCCTTATGTCGAATAAAGGTTTAGAAAAACAGTCTATCTCAAAGAAACTATGACAACTGCCTCTCTTTCTCAGAAACTGACCTACAAAAGTTTTTTCGGAGGAAATATTAAAATGTTCTGTTCAGTGAGTATTTTCTATTAATGTTTATAATGCGAACTTTACTCGTTTATTGGTCTCAAAGGTCCACAAATTTGCATACACATATCTATTGTATTTTTCATAACAAAACCAGTATAATCAAATAAGGTGTTAACTCCGATCTCATCTGTCAAATAAAAGTCATAAAATTGAAATATGTAGAGCCCACATCCTAATTAATTATGGGCAAGTGTTGCTAGCCTACAGTAGCACAAAAAATAAAAGAACGTCACAATAAAAGGAATGTCATAAACTTAGTATAATTGACCAAAACGATTCACCATATCGATTGTAAATTTGCCAATTTACATGTCATCTACCTAGCTGTAGGTAAAAACAAAGATCTGTTTGTAACAGCTTTTGTAACTCAAAAAAAAAAATATATAGGTATTTGATTTTATGTTTGACCACTATCTCTTATGTTTGTTTTGTTGCGACCAATTTCAATATTTAACACTTCCAATGAAATATTGAAACTAAGGTTAGGGTTGAAGGTGGGAATATCTCAAAACTGAAAACATATTTTTCCCACTATAATTTTTAATGTTAATTTACTCTTTGATATTTTTTAGATTTTTAATATAATTATACGCATTTTGTTAGCCAGTGTACCAGATCCGCGAATCGTGAATGTCGTAAATATTTCTTATATTTTTTGTGTAACAAGTAATAATTGCACAGCTTGATTGGACGGCCGATTTAAATATTGAGCAATAATTTATGAATATTTTCATAAACGTACTCATGACGTATTTACTATTACTATCGTGCAACACGCGCTCGTTAAAGCATTTTAATTTCATCGAACAAAATTATTTTAATATTGAACCTCTAGCGTTTTTAGCTTCGATTTTTACCTAATAAAATAATTCAAATTATTATCTATTGACATAAGCAGGAATCTTCACATTCCGAATATAAAACAATAAAAAAGATAATGAAAATTCCGTAAAACCAGCTTATCTACTACTTGTCTCAGTATTTACATAAATGTACAATAAATTATTGTTTCGACAAATAGTTATTAGTATTTGGTTGGTATCGGTCGTAGCATCTCCGGTATTTGCAGTATTATGTCAAATAAAATATAATTAATTACACCTTTGTTTTTCACATAATTAACAATTTAAATTAGCTATTTTATGTGGCTGTTATTAATTTGGAATGTCCTGGTTATTGAAATCGAAACTGTTTCTTTGGGTCACTGTTTATTTGGATTTTGTTGTCGTGTTCTTTTTGTTTTACATATTTTTGTAGTAAGTTTAACATAATTAACTTAAACAACCAGCTTTTAATTTTTTTATTGTATTGTAGAATAATCAGATTACAAAATCTGATTACAAAATCTGATTATTCTTTGGAATGTATTTAATCCATTTTTTCAAAGCTGTAGATCTATTACGCCCTACTTCTTCAGTTGATATACAAAAATATTATAGAAATTAATAAAAAATATTTTAGAGAGTAAAATCTGTATCTAATTTTGTTTGTGTACTTGTATTGACCTATTGTAAAGATATATAATGTCTACTAACATTAGTTTTTAAGTTAAATGTCACTAAGAAGATTATGGACATGGTCTGAAATTAATGATGGTTTCAAATTAACTTAAACTTTTCCTTATTAATCAATGCAGTTATTTGTTAAGATAAATGCATAATGTCTTAGCGAAAAAGTTTCTGAACAGAATCTTTCCAATAGGAAAATGACATATACTTATTTTATTTTTTTCTTGACGTTCACATAAATCATCGTAGCTAGGACCAACGTATTCACAAATCATGATCAGCATATTTTTCTGAAATATACAACCGCATTCCATTTGGTCATATTATTACAAAAAATATATGTACAATTTTTTCCACAGATGTTTTATTATTTTAAAATAAGTATCGTGACACATACTAAATCAATGAAACATAACAGTTTACTCACATAAATATATTGAGCAACGCTCTACTATTTTCGAGTCATAGAAGGACTCTTCCTCATGAGCAGCGTGTGCGACGCGTTTCTCAGTGTATTTCGTGAATATATCCGTTATTTTTAGTTAATTCAGATATTTTAATTCCTGAAGCAGGTTAAGGTGTATAGCTCATGTTAATTACACTGATTTGGGTAAGGTCGCTAGCGTAAAGCTAGTCACCTATATTTGTAGGTATGAGAAAACAAAGTAAATGCAGGTACATATACTATGTAAGGTCCACTAAATATAGCTTTCTCTACGCACAATGGGTAACACTGAACTGTAGAAACGGTGCATGAAATCGACATACTAGTGTTTATAACATAGTGTTAGCAACAACTGTTTTTCATTAAAGATTAAGGGAGGAGAAATGTGTGTACAATAGGTCCAAATTTATTTTTTTTACTGTTGCAGTATTATAAGGGATGATTGTATTGTGAACCTGATTGAAATGTGGAGTTTCTTGCTCGTTCTCCTCCATAGGAATCTGCACCTTGGAATAAGCAAATGGCTTCACTTTCAATTTTTTTAGTCTCTTTAGTGCCTTTCCTGATTTAATTAAAATAAATGATTTTGACTTTTGACTTTGATTATATTACAAATCGACTGATTACTACAAATGCATTTAGGCACATTTTTTGGTAACGAATGTTTTAACACTAATTAATATTTGTTTATAATAAGTTCATAGAGAGTTTATTGTTTAATGTAACTGTTGACTTTTTTCTAGTGTTATTTGCAATGCTTTTTTACTCTTTATACCCGCTACGTGCCAATGGAACCAAAATTGGGAACACTAACAAAATATCTGTACTTAACGACCAAAAAATTAAAACTAAAGATATTTCTACAAAATTTCACTCTTAGGAAGGTCAAAGAAAGCGGTACCATTTATCATAATAAAATATATTTTCCTTTGTTACCAAATTCATGATATCCAAACGAACATTGACCATTTGCATTAGTTACGATACCATTTCGATTTCGATATCAATTCAATAGTCGTAAACCTAACTCGATGGTCGTTATCGATTCAATTCGATGGTTCCATGTTGTGTTATGCTTCTGTTCTTAATGTTGCACTTGGTGATACAGGGTGTCATAGCAACAGTGGAGTGTCTGTATTTGATTCGTGTTCTGGACACGAAGGGGAAAATGTTGCCTTTTGTTTTTGTACTCCTACATAATCCCAATCCCCTATTCCCAAATTACCAATCCCTAAAAGGCTGGCAAATATCTTTTAACGTCTCTAGTGTTGCGAGTGCGTGTGTTTTGACGTTAGCCGCCCAAACCCATAAAATATTAAAATTTGAATTGTATTTTCATAAAATTTTAGAGCAGCTCATTACTTATTGATGTCCTTTTTTAATGACGTACAATCTTGGATTATATTGTCCGTTTGATAACGTCTCTCGTTAAACTTAACACCCTGTACATTGATAGCATTTCCCACACGTCACATTCTTGTTGGAACACTGAATTAGCATTTAGTATCGAATTGAAAGTTGAGCTACCGATGATACACATTTTATTGATTTTTATATTTATTGCCTTAAGTAAGTGTATTTTAAATAAACTGGATTTTTTATTGGAATTTGTGATCAATGCTCGAGCAAGTCATGTTTTTCAATTAGTTTAAAAAACCAGATTTTCCATTTAGGTATACAGCTGATGAATAATTGAAAAAAAAAGCTTATAATTCTAAGATCAAATCGAAATCTACCTCTTGTCTATGAAATTTCCGCAGATTTCAACGAATTTTCGAATAATTTTTTTTTTCGAATTTATACCTGAGAACAGGTGTCCTAAAGATTAACACTTAACAATAAAGAAAAATAACAAAAATAAAAACTTATCTTCATGTACTACACAAAGGAAGTAGATTAACGCTTAGAAACTAGAGGTATACAAAAAGTGTGGCTGAGCCATGGCTCAGGCTTCGGTCGAGCCAGCCCATTCGTGCTGAAGCATGCTTCTCTGGCTAGCTCGACCGGAGTGCTGCCCCGGCCTCACAGAAAACCGTCTTGAAATAACACTTGTGTTGTGTTTCGTGGTGTGTGGTTACCCCCTTCCACAATCTCCTCAGTCCCAACAATCCTCAAATTCCTTATTTCCAGTTTTAACGTCTCTAGTGTTCCAAGTGTTCATGAGCGACGCCAATTGCTCACCATCAGGTGATCCGTATGCTCGTGTACCAGCTTATCCCAAAAAATAACAACAAAAAAATTAACAAAAACTTCTCTGTGGAATCCCTACACCAAGTAACCTAAAACACAAAATACAAGGTAATACATTATCATCTCTTGATTTGTAGTACTTACAAATCTCCGTTACACACATACAAAGGAAGTATTTTATTAGTGTGTTCTCTTTATCTTACTTTTATCCCATTAACGATGGTATATTGTCTGCTGATGCCAAAACTGGAATAAATCGAGATGTCCACACGCGTTCGTATTTCCTTAATGTTGAATTTCCGTATATTTTTGTATGTAGATAGATAACAGCAAAGGTACCCAAAAGACTGCATTAAAGTTCTGTTGTTTTGATAACTTTGTCTATTCAAAAATTAGTAACTTCTAGCTAATCTACTAGTTTTTACTATCCAGCGAGATCAAATTGATGAATTTTGAATTATCCTCTGTAGTGTATTTAATTTATATAAATTTAGACTTGGTTTAGGTACTAAGATTTATTTTGTCATCTGTGCCTTTAGCCAAACGCCACTTTAGCGCTTGTCTACAGAGAGAGTAGAAAACTAAATGTATGGGGATGACACTGATAACTGTCAAAATTTCCATATAATTTGATTTTCTATTCTACATGTAGATGGCGCTAAATGGCTTTGGACTACATCTGCTGGCTTTTTATACCAAATAAACATTTTATTTTTATTATTTATGATAATGGATTAATGGCGTTATACGATAATTTTTGCGGATGTAATTTTTTTTCCTATATAACTATAGAGAAAAACTGATTAATTGCGGTTGAATTTTTTTGGAACAGCACAGTTTTAAAAAGTATTTATGTAGTCACATTGCTAACTTAACATGCATCATCTAATTTCGTATTCAGTTTTAAATATTCGGCATCGCTAAAATATTCCGAAAATTACCTCAATTAAACCGCACCACGTTCAAGAAATTAACCGGTAATTAAACGGCGCTTAGCTATTTAGCCGAACATAATTAACCTATAAGCTGAACAGTTGTAATTGCATGTTGCGTATACCAAAAACGGGATTTCCTAACAAAATAATGTGTAGTAGAAATTCGAAATTTGCATAGACATGGTCTCTGAGATGTCACCGTTCAGACGGACAGGTCCCCCTGGCTGGTCAAGGTACCCTAATGAATATTCAAAAGTCGATAGCTTCCATAGATGTCGATGTACATAAACACGTAGGCTGTAAACTGATGGTTTATTACTTCTAAATGTAATAAAACTTGGCATTTGATTTTATTGACATCTCTATACCTCTAGAAATTAATCGTAAAATCTATAGATTCCTTTCCGTGTGTATGTAACCTACTATTAGTACGTAGACATTACTATCTCTTGTCAAACTCATAGCTTGGTACGAATTACAGCTTTGTTTTTGTTAGAGAATCATATAAACATTACTGTATTTATAGCAGAGGCCTTATACTAGTACGAGTTAGAGTTCGGCGCTCTGATGATGAACCAACCAATCAGGAGGCTTACTCTTGAATCCAATTCCGACATTGGTATAGTGAAATTTCGTACTCTTGAATTGCAACACTAGCATTGCATACGTATTGTATTGGTATACCAACTAAATGAATTTAGCTTTATATTCCGTACTCTGAATGCTATTGGAACAGCTACTATTGTGGTAGTATAGTTTTGAAATTGAGTAATTATTGAGATTTTATTGGATTGAAATTGCATTGACATTGAGATTGGTTTCCAGAGTAAGCACCTAGAGCGCCAAATGCGGTCTCGTGGCGATTACTTTGAACGTAACACAAACTCGTACTAAGCCCTTAAAATGTCAAACAGTTACGTGAGCAAGAAGCAAAAAATAATAATGAAAGCAGAATGTCAGTTGAATTGAATTCTAACCACCAACGGCAAATCGACCATTACCATGCAAAATTTTGAAGTAAAAAATTAAAATAACCGAGAATCTCAGCTAAATTCAAATAACCTACAACCTCAGCTACCAACCCACTTTGTTCTATCAGCAGGTTTATCTCCAACACTGTAAACCACGACTTAAACGAATACTTCAAACGAATTTATCTTAATTATAATGCAAGCAATTTATTTCCACACATTTGTAGGTGTCCCCTACATCGGTTGTAGCTATCACTGCAAGACGGGTCTTGTCTTGTCAGATGAGTATGATAATTGTGCTGGCGAAATCAAATATTTGTGTTTATCAATCGTATCCAACAATGTTCAGAAGATCTCTTGTTATTTATACACCTACCATACAAGTTCTAAGATCCGGATAAAACTGGAGTTGAAAGCTCTTAATAAGAGAATATTTAATTTGTTTTTGTGCATAAAATGTAAAGTGAGGTTAATGTGGTTTAGTATTATTTAGTTTTCCATTACCAGTGATTTAAAAATTTCGGTTAGGAATTTATCGTAGGTTTAAGCTAAGCATTTGCTATATGATCTTTAAATCGTTGATGATTTTTTTTTAATTTTTTACATATTCTTTGCGCAATTGTGAAATTTGCACCGTAGATATCTCTTTTGGTACCTACATTAATAGGAATTATAGATAATGAAAAAAATGTTTCAGTAACTGAATATTTAATAACTTTTTGTAGTAGCCATGTATTTGGATGCTCACTAATGTAAAGGAAGAAGGTACTTTTTACCCTTTACGAAAACTTAACCACGAATATAATAATGGAAAATTTGGATAAGTTATAAAGGAACATCTTCAGTTAGATGACATAAAGCCCAATAAGTAATATCTTCTTTTTAATCTACGTTCCTATCTAATGACTAATTAACTTCATATAATTAATTTTCTTAAACAAATTAGATGTCAGGTTTTCCAAATTTTTACCACTTTATTCATGGCTAGGTTGACGTCAAGCAGTCTGACTAAAATGTTCTGTTCAGGAATTTCTATGAAAATATAATTAATCAAGATAACACTGCGACACTTATTCAAAGAAATTAAACTTAGCGTCATCTAGATTAAATTAATGTCAGTGCATATTTTTGGCTATGATGTCAAATCAGTCAACGTAGGTCATAATGACGTTGAATTATTTTTCCTATCGACGTCACCTGGCGCTTCAATAACATGTTCAAACTTCAAGTCTAAGAAAGCGGTGAAGTGCTGATAGCAAATTCAACGAATCTTTTGTCTGAGCTAAGTGACAAACGATTTGCTATACCTCAAACAATTCCAAATTCCGTGCTATGCTACCGAGGCAGCCAACAAACAAGTAATATTAATAAAATACCTTTTTAATCTGAACTGAATTTCTAACAATTAGATTTAACCCATCTGACCTCCAAATTTTATATCGACTAACAGTTAGGAACAAAACTATATTCCATTTTCCAGTAAAAACCTAGTAACAATCAAATCGTAACTCGCGTGACTTTGAATGTCGGCTAACGGGGTTGGGGTCACTGAATTAATCCAATTCTCGAAGCCTCTGCAACGTTTTATTTCTACACAATTCGTGTAACCTTTCAACACGGTGCTCCTAATTCGATAGAGTTCAGTGTGCTCAACTAATTATCCGTTTGGCCACGAGATTCGACGAAAAGCGACAAAAGGTGTGTTTAAGTACAATCGACAATTATGAACTATCATAACATAACATCACGCCTTTTATCCCCGAAGGGGTAGGCAGAGGAGTACATTATGCCACTTTTCACTATTTATGTTATGTGTCCCTTGTAATAGGGGGTGAGCCTATTGCCCGACCCGGGAATCAAACCCGAGACCGCTTGCCCGGCAGTCGCACTTGCGACCATTCGGCCAACGAGGCAGTCAGTATGAACTATCATAAGCTTATGTTTGGAAGGACGTCTTCGTAATAGGTCCCCAATAGGTGGACCGGCAACATCGTCTGAGTCGTAATCAAGCCATAGAATATAAGTCGCTGGTTGCCGTTCGGCGTTGAGGATCCACTGTACAGCAGTAAACGTTTTCTGGCTGACGGTGATGGTGATGAACTTCGTGATATTGACGCACAAGATCTGTTGATGATTCTAATTGATTTTGACGATTGTATGTACATTTCCATTCAATTTTTTCTGTTGTTCGTCGCCGTTGCTTTCGTAACTTTTCGTGGCCAGGCTCTCAGGTTCAAGCCAGTTTATTAGGTTTGAAAATGTTTTAGTAAGTTTCCCAAATACAGTGTGTTTGAAATTTGATTAGGGTGTTCAACTGAACAACTGTTCAGCTTGGATTGGTTTTAGTTTTAATTAAGTTTAGTTTGTAGTGAAATTTGATTTAAAATGTTTGTTTTGTAGGAAAGTTTCTTGTATTTGGATTTTAAATATATCCGGGAATGCGTTTTGGCTACAAAAATAAACTTGGCATGGATGAGATTTTTGGTTGATCCCGAAATCCAGTATCTTATTCAGGTTATTTACCTTTTGAGTTCGTTAAACTTAAACCAATGTTAAACACATGTTTATTGCATTTTTGTGCACTCCATAATTTTCCTTCAAACTCGAATCTCATAAGCTAAACGAACCTTGACTTTACGCAAATTTACGTTCAAAGCTTGCTAAATAAATAGGGAATGCAAGAAACCCCGTTTTTTATAGCATAAGCACCTTAATTTATGCGGCAAACACACTAATTCGTGGTTTTGGAAAATAGAGTCTATATTAGTGTGCTTAAAATGCAAAATTCATTAACAAGACGTTAATATTTTGTAAAGACTAATAATTGTGGAATTACCTGCGCTGAATTTTCCCTGATTTTACGACGAAAATTATGTAATCGGAAAACCCGGTATTTATTGGTTCATTCACCACATTTTTATGAAAACATAGTTATTTACACTAGTCTAATTGTTGTTTGTACCTACCCCACAAGAACTCTGTAGATAATTTTACTTTTTTTAATAATTACAGCACCAGAAAGCCATTACCATATAATGCAGACTCTTTTTCGAAAACGAAATAAATATTTTACTCACGATTACCTAATTGCTCAATTGACTATCACTAACAATTTCAACCAGCATTCTTTTGAATGCATATTTAAACTTAAATCCATTCCAATTCTTCAGTTTCGCATTTTATCGTACAGTCGCCAGCAGATTAAGCTACTCCAATCTGCCACATTTGTCCATTGAATTTTCGACTTTGTATCAAAAGAATAAAGTTTAAAAAATTCGACACAAAACGGTAGGTTGACTTACCGTTACCTGCCTACTTTCTATGCACCCTACCCGTGGTGAATGTCACTAATTGATTATTCCCTCTTTAGCCATCGTTCCCATTAATTATTTTAAGTAATTAAATGCGTTTTTCCTGTATTTTGTCTCTAGTGTCTTTTGGTGAACCATATTTGTTTAGTTTTACATATTCTTTGGCTAAATTTTTGATACCCAAAGCAGACTGGAATTATTTTCAGTAGATATTATTTTCGAAACCAAATTGAGCCGCAAAGGATTAAACAGGTTGCCGGGGCTCCGGCTCGAAGTGCATGAGTAGAAACGGGGTGGTTTTTAGTCAGTAAGAGTCTGACACTCCCTCTCGCCTCACCCGGGCAGGCGAAATCATTGGATGATTTTCCCCCCTCAAAAAAAATGTTTAGTAAACTTACTACCCTTTTGCCCAACCAGTGATTAGAATGTCATTTTCCTTAAGAATACTATAAACATGCAAATACAAATTATCATGTGTCTAGTGTACAATATATATATAATTATCTAAATCATTATTTGAGTAACCATGTCATATACCTACAAAATACCTACCTCCTACCTTGGAGAGGCCTATGTCCAGCAGTGGACAAATACAGGCTGATGATGATGATGATGATGATACGTACACACATTTATGGTAGTCTACTCAAAGGACATTATCGTAGGTACTATGTCGGTTACATAAATATGTCACGTAATAGATTCACAGTATTCAACGAAATGATTAAAACTATAATACAATGTCACAATCACATAAAAACACCATTTAATACGGAATTCTGCGAATTCTATCTTAGGATGTGGTCTTTGATATTGAATATTGTAGTTAATTTAAATATCCTTCTGGTAACCCAGTTGAAAACGTCACGTAATTACTTAATAATTAATGCAAAATAATAATACTTAGACATAATATGATTTTTTTATGGGATAAGCCGGTAACGAGCAAACGGATCACTTGATGGTAAGCAATCGGCGTCGCCCATAGGCACCTGGAACACCAGAGGCGTTACAAGCGCATTACCGGCCTTTTGGGTTTAGGAATTTGAGGATTGTTGGGGATTCAGGGATTGGCAATTGGCGATAAAGTGCATTTTCAATCTACAAGTAGGTCTAATCTTTTGATTGAACCTAAGAAGTGTCGTACTGCAGGCGTTGCGTCAAAAAAATATATGTAGTACCTAATACAAATATTTTTTTCATACAGTCAGAAGTTTTACACAGAACCAAGTAGGTATAATTACAATTCAAAACTGACACCGAACTCGCTAATTGCTACGGAGACATTGTTATCGTACAAAAATGTTAATCGTTGGAATCCGCGCGTTAATGACAATGACAAACAATTAAATTACATTACGTTAACACTTGTCATATCATCAAAATACATGTCATAAAATATTATGTCATAGTATGAATTAATTAACACTTAATTGTCGTGTGCATATTTCTACTAATTTTGTGTCAAAATGTTTGATTTATTAATAAAGGATCCTGGATTTAGCATCTTATTTGAAGTAATGAAGAGGGTATTTATTTTGCGGTTTGAGTATGCGTATTTTAGGGTTATGAACTTGCTGGGTATTCTTCGTCCTTATTGTACCTGTCTACTGCTCGACATAGGCTTCTTCAACAGGACACCAATGAGTATGATTTGATTTATTTTATGATATGATTTGCGCTTACACTCCATCCATGGCCAATTACTTTATGTAAGTTTAATGTATCATCACAAAGAAATACTTAGATGTTGCTATGTCCGATTTATAAACATCAAATAAAATTAGTAAATACTTATTTAAAACATGATTTTTGTCATCTCAAAAGGATTCTGTGAAATAGCACAGGGAGGCAGAGCGAAATATTTTTTCTACACTCTTAGCATGTCATTATAATAAACTTTGTGGAAACCAGCCTCTTACTAATTAAAATTGACCCATAGATATTATTTCCCACATTTCCACACGTCTAGACAATATAATTCGTATGCAGAACCTGAAATACAGCTAAGATATAGTGTGTGGTTCTCCACACATTGCCAAGCTATATTGGGTCAATAGCCGAAAATATTGCCTGGTTAAATCGCTAGAACCATTACTACCGGGCATTAAATCTTACAAGATGACAAGCATTTAGAAGACTCGCATTAAAATACGTATGAGTTTATCATTCTTTTGACGTTAAACTAGTAGAAGACTGAATAAACCTGTCCTATCAATTGAACAGAGGTGCAAAATATATGAACAATATGTTTAACAGTACCTACCTCATGCCACGGGTGGTCGTGCCAATGGAGTGACAATGTGTCAATTTAAAATTTTCCATACATACATGTTTGTTTGTTGTATTTTGTGTGGGTGCTATGCTCTCAAGTGAAGGCTAAGCTCATCGAAGATTAATGTTCGTTATTTTTGTTTTGATGCAGTGTTACTTGCGCAGTTGTTTTTGAGGGCAAAGGTCAAGTTCAGTAAGTTACAAACACGATGTCAATTGTCTCATCTTTTTATTTTACAGAACTCACACGTAACTATTTAAAATCGAAAAGCATTTTATCAAATCACAGTGGAGACTCGATAGCAATTAGATCTGACTTTCACAAGGTTGTGCTCACATTGATAAAAACCTTGTTATTTAAATCTACGCTATAAAGATAAGTCTGCACTATTTGACTAAGACAATACTTCATTAATAACAAAGTATTGTTATATAAACATAACATGAAATTTCGTGAGCACATGTAAATGTTATGTAGTTTTTATGAAATTGTTCGTGGTCTAGACTGACGCTTAGACTTGACTTTTAGCCTTCGATATAATTGTAGTACCTCTGTACATCGGAAAAATGATTACGAAGTGATCAATTCGGGTTTTCATATTAATGGTTTACTCAGTTGTAACATGATTGACTTCATGGCGATCGATATCTTCTTATAAAAAGGTAAGAACGAGTGAATTTAGATAAAGATCGAAAAAAAGAGCTTAGAGCAAATTTTTCTTCGAAACATTATTCTTTATTTTCTGCATTACGATGCTGTAGTTGTTGTAATATAATTTTTTCCTTGAAAATATTCACATATTTCTAAATAACAAACTATAATACCTCTAATATACTACAAGTCTGCAACTTAACAAATGCACGTTGCGGTTTCCATTAGAGATGTAGAAGTAATCGTCGTGGCGTGCGGTCGGGCAGTGCCATCCTAATAATCATATCTTTTACGTTTGATACGTCCAACCTTGAAATGTTGGCAGTATGGCAGATAAATGAGTCGGGTTATTGCGACTTTACATGCTCAAGATTACTTGTATTATAACTAGGTTGTACTGTAATATATTATAGCTCTTCTAGCTGAATCATATGTATTTTGTTTGGTATCAATGTTTTTGTCGACGGAAAGGGCAATACACTTCTCCTACAATATGTAATTTGAAGTTTCACTATATGTAGGTAAATTATGTTCCAAAAAAATATGATCGGTATGTGTTTTTGTTGGTATTCGATTAAGTTTAAGATTAAGTACTGACAATAGATGCTTACGAAATATCTTATGATTTTTACTACAAGATCTTATTTATGTTTGACGGAGTAGCATTCATGCATGCATAAGTACTACCTCGATTTACTCTACAAGGAGTTCGAATGATGAAATTGAATGACGACAAGCGATCATTCGCTAAAAAAACGAAGGCGCCATTTGCTTTTAAATCGGCTCATTCCCAAAAATAACGTAAATGTTTAATGTTTATTTACTTAAATTACTTAAGTAATCATGATTCAATTAGAACGTGATAATGAATTAAAGAGTTGATGTCACAATTCGTTAATATAGTGGAATATTCACATGGCTGTTTACACAAAATGTTTGCATTATAATTAAAAATAAAAATTTGACACGCTGCGTAAGATTATGTTAAGACGTTGAACGTGAGGGTGCATTAATTAGTTGGCTAATGTTTTCAACGAAATGTTTGTGGCGATGGGAAAACATTGGAAACACGGAAACTTATGGAATTGACCTCGATTTATAAACATGTGTTTCGTGTTATTCATTTGTTCTTGTGTAGTAATTTGGGTGTGACTTTTGAGTCAGTTAATATGGCGCTTGACTTTCTTTTGCTAGTTTATGAAAATGTTCACTTATTTTTGCGTTTGGGTAGATCAGCTGTACACACGGCTACATATCGAGCTTTACATAACCAGTATTAACTGAACATTAAATTTGCGGAAAGATGATGCGACGCCACACCAGGATAAACTGGTTTTGTATAGATTGATGTGTGGCCGTGTGTACGTATTCGTAGTCAATTGTGGTATTACATAAAAATTTCGAATTAGGTAAGTAATCTAATGATAGGTTTATTTAGCAAATAGGAGAGATTTGGTTATATCATTACAAATCAAGTAACATACTAAAATAACAAATCTATATAAATAAAAGTGAATTGTCATCACGTTTATCTTGAGAACGGCTGAACCGGACGAACTTTGGTCTTGAAATACCCCAGTGTTTGTAGAAGTCCTGGGGAGGTTTAAAAACTGAGAAAAAATTCTAGGCGGTACGAAGTTTGCCGGGTCAACTAGTAAACGTCTAGTACCTAATACATAATTTTCTCAACTAATCATTTATCTACAAACATATCTATTATAGACTTTTTTTTACAAACATCCATGAACATACGAAAGTTAGAAGTCACAAGCCAAAGACTCAATTCATACAACATTATAGAAACTAATTACAATCTTCGAATTAACACATTAGGTACTACAGCGAAAAGCATCTTGACCTCTTTGAATTAATTGAAATTTCAACGACTCTATCCAGTATGCAAGGACCATTTAATCTAGCGAACTTTGGATCGTAATCGTAAAAACTAGTCATTTCTATGTAGATAATAAAATCCAAAGTGCATTTTAATTAGTAGTTACAATTAGTTTGCGACATTATTGACTGCTTCGTGGAAACTGTTTGAAAGTTTTTATTTCGATAATTCGTGAATTGATTATCGGGGTTTTTTAATTGGGTTTGCGAATGAGATAAGTGTTTGAAATGTAATTCTTATTGTTATATCTGCAGAAAACTTGCAACTATGAATACATTATGCCTAGCAGATTTTTAGTTTCAAATGAATGAATTTCAGTTCTAATAAAATAATATTTGTTTCTTTTTTAAATACATTGCCCCACATTAGGATTTTCTCCTGTGTCGTGGGTGCGTTTACAAACATACAAGTTCACATTCACAATGACACCCAGACCCGAAACAACAATTTGTGGATCACATAAAGTGTTCCGTACGAGAATCGAACCCGCGACACGTTGCACGGCAGTCGGTTACCCAGCCACCGCACCAGCCGTGCAGTTATGTATTAAACATTTTTTAAATTTGAGTAGTAGGTACTGAAATAGATATCATTTCCAATCATAGTCGCGAACCACTGTTGACCAAAGAATTTTGAAGATGAGAAGTTCCCTGGTATTTGAACACTAACTGAAAAAACAGTGTTCAAATAACTAACTATTGATTTCATCCCATTAAAAACCTCATTCCTTAATTATGATTAACGATTTCCTTCATCTGACGACCTAATTACTAAGAAATAAATACGAAAACCGCGGTTTGGACGCTAAATAAACAAAATAACCTCAAAATTAACTCATAAACATAAACGAATCGTTCCAAAAAACTCATAAGTTAATGAACTTTTAAATAAATATGACTTTAAAGTGCTAATGTATCAGTCTGAAGGTACCCTGTGTATATTGTTTTAACCTTAAAATGTTCAGATTTATTCGAAGGTTCGACCTGGCTGTGTTGATTCTGTCTCTCTTATGAAAACTTAATGTTGACGTAATTTTTAACGGGTTACGTTCAAAACCGGCTTTACTATAAGGACACTCGGGGCCCGTGCCCAGGGGACCCCGAAGGAACGGACACACTGGCTGCCGCTTAACGTGTAGCGGGTTTGATTCCCACACGGAGCAAATCTTTGTGATCTACACATTGGTGTTACGGGTCTGGGTGTCATTTGTATGTGAACTTCTATGCTTGCCAACGCCCCCACAATAGAGGAGAAAATCCTAGAGGGGGCAACGTTAAAAAAAATTAACATTCGCAAAGGGCCCCAAATTTTTGTGTGCCGAGGGGTAGTCTAAGACGGCCCTGGTTAGGCCTTTGGGTAGAAATGTTTTGAGATAAAGTCATTAATTTAACTAAAATCGCGGGCTACTCACGTGAGTGTACTGAGAAAAGCTCTACTAGTTTCAAACCACAGAGGAGTTTTTCCTAATGAGCAGCGTGCGAGGTCGCGGCGATGTCGCATAGCTCTTTACCATTTAGTATATCTCACGATAGTTATTATAAAAACGAAGTAAAGTCATGTTAATTATCATAGTGGTAAAATCTAGATTTAAATATTACATACATAAGAGTCGAATTGGTAACCTCCTTTTTTTGAAGTGGATTAATAAGCGTACAATGTTTACTTGATTGTTGCCATAAAGTTTTAGATTCTTGTCTACAAGTCTGAAAAGTATGTAAAGTCATTGCGCATTGGCTTTATACCATTTTTTTTACTTTTAGCAAATAATTGAAAGTCGTCGTCGTTGTTCGTCTTTCCAATATAATTTAAATTAGTTGAGTGCTGTATTTTGTTAACTAATAATAAAAGGTTTGATTACATTTTCCATAGTTTTGCAGTAGGTATGTATAAATAATATAAATAGTTATTCAGTACACAACATGTATAATCGTTTCATAATTAGATAGAATACAAATTATAATTGATGATGAAGTAACGTAAATGTCATTTGATACTAATTATTATATGCACATGAATATGTTTTCTCATTCACGATATTATAAACAAATCATTACTAGTAATTAATTTATACTTACATATCATTTTACTATTGCATTAATTGATTTCCTTTTGATAATTGTTATCTAGCTTCGAAAAATGTGTTCTTTAAGATAGAATAGGTATCTATACTATTGAAAATTAAACACATTTGGTTTATGCGTTTATCACACTGATATGATAAATTTATATATCTATGGTTTATCACATTAAAAAAAACAATTACGTGAAAGAAACATACGTACCTATATCATATTTGTATTTAAGTAGGTCCATTGCAGTCCCATTTTTTCAGTAGATGAAGCTCCTTGTTCGAATAATCGTAACGATATATCCCATGAAAACATATACCACATTATGAATAAAAAAAAACATACGCAAAAATATATTTTACAAACCCACTCAAAATAGAAAACTTTGATATTGCAGTAAATCAAATTTGAAATTATTTACCATTCTTGGACGAGTAGACTCTAAGGTCCATTTTGTACCTCACAACGGTAGAACAACATAAGGGTAAGGTCAGGCGCATCTTTTATGGCGTATCTATTTGCACAGTGGTCTTGCAACAATGCTTAGGCACGTCGTCAGCAAATAAACGTCAAGACAGAACATTAAAATACATGGCATTCAACTTAGCACATTCTGCCAGGAATGTCATCAAATAAAATGTATCTTTTTTTAAATTTCGAGATAAAATTAATCATTTTATCGAGATTCGTCGAGAGATGGTCTCTAAATAAATATGAATTGTTTGTTTATAAGATCATGAACGGCCTGAATATTTTCCTCAATTAAAGTTTGTTTAGTTTAGTGTGTTATTGGTCGCAAGAAAAACATGAGTTTATTGTATCACATAAGTTTGTTGTTTTAATCAATACTTATCCGAAAAAGAAGGATTTACTTCATACTTGAAAAGATGAGACATTAAGAAAATAAACTACATGTTTACAAATGATGAGCGGATTTACGATGACAATTTGGACTCGAAATTTTGGACTATGGGCAATGAGCAGGCCACGTCGCTCGAAGGACTGACGGCAGATGGGCCAGGAAAGTCCTTGAGTGGAGACCACGGACCGGAAGACGAAGCGTGGGCAGGCCTCCCGCTAGGTGGACCGACGACATCGCCAGAGTGGCGGGGAGCCAGTGGATGCGGGTGGTGAGTTGTAGTTCGACATGGAGGAATAAGGGGGAGGCCTTTGTCCAGCAGTGGACGTCTTCCGGCTCTTGATGATGATGATGATGATGATTTTGGACTAATTTTCAATGACCTTCTTTAAACAGTGGGAAACATTCAAATATTAGAATGCAATTTATACTTTTTATTTCGAGTACATGTCTGTTCTTATTTGATATACGAATAACTGTCTGGACATGAAATAATATTTCAAAGTTTTAACAAAATTGTATTCCAAATCTCTTTGTCGTCTAAGTTATTGACCTTTAATCGCTTAAAAATATACAAAATTATGCCCTTGTTAACAACTGTTTTAGTTATCAACCGATCTGCTATTGCGATTAACTATTTCTCAAGAGTCGACAATGACATGACTAACTTCTGACTTTGAGCGATAACTCAAAACTATTTAATTTAACTATTAACTAAAGGCACTTGACTCTAAGCGAACGTACAAATACCCCCATGATCGTGTAAGAAAGATCCCCGATCACCAAGTGCCCCGAGAATTAGACGTAACAGTTGATGACGGTGGTAGTGAAACCAATTCCGATTAAAAATGGCATGTATACTCATACTCTGAAACTGTTGACCGCATCTCATGAGCAACATGGGACGATGGGTCGAAACTAGAGACCGCACCTCATGAGTAACATGTGGCGATGGGTCTGAGAAATCGTTGGTGCGATTTTTGTCTGTGTTGGTGCACAGAGCGCTTCATGTGTTGTAGCACATATTGCGCAGGATGTTTTGAAAAAATAGCAATTTTTCATCATTCTTTTGTTTTTTATCATTTTTTATTAGAAACTGTTTCTGCCTTGATTTATATATTTAGTTTAGTATATGCTAGAATATTTTTTGTATAAATCCTAGTATGGTTAAGTTTGTCTTTTTGATCGGTTTTCCATGGTTATTTCTGGATCAATAAAAATCCCATTTAAGGAAAGTAATATATTGAGTTTTTATACGTGTAATTGAACTAGGTACCTATTTGAAAACTAAGGTTTTACTAATTAGTCGAAATACCATACTAAATCCGTACTGTTGACGTAAATAAGGTAAACAAAATTATAGGTGCTACTTTTTCCTTCCCTTTACACAAAACTGTGACGTTTCATGTTATATTTTACAGTCATTTTCGGTCAAAATGGCATGTAACAATCTGTACCTATTTGCAGACCACAATCGGTATCGGTAGTGTGACTAAATCGCTTAGGTAATGCATTACTCACCAATTTCAAAAATTTGTGTACTTACATGTGTACATTTATACCTATATAACGCTTTTTGGTATTGTTCCTGGAGTGTTTATTACCGTTCTGTTGAAACTTATGCAATCTTCTATGTATTGTTCTTTTGGCACCGATTTTTGATAACGTTAATGTGGTTTTTCCTATAAAGGTAGTGTTGACTGCGTAATTGGGTAATTTCCTTAATCAAAAATAAATTATTTCGACTGTTCAATACAATAAAATATTAAAAAATAAACACAATTTTATTCATTGATTTTATGACCAAATTAATTTTAGTATTTTTTCAGATAATTTTTAAATAATAAGTATGCTATTTGACGCTAAAAAAACGTAACGTTACAATACATAATTTCGTTGAAAATTCATAGAAAACTGTCGTTTTTGACACTTCGAAAAAAGTATTGATTTTGACCAGTTGTTGGCAAGTACCCAATTATTGTGCTTATTCATAATGTTGGCTTTGGAAAGTCCTTTTGGTAAAGGAAAACAGACAGTAAAACTTTTAGCCGTTATGTAAATTTTGAATATACTTTATATATTTTTACTTTTCCTTACTTTTAATTTCGTAGTAATACTTACTCCTTTCTAGATTTAGGTAAATACATAGTTTTGTTTCATTCATATTAAAAAAAAAATACATAAAAGGAAATCATTCGGTGAAATTAATTTTTTTTCTTTCTATACCTACGTAATATACATAGGTTTAAAAAGAAAATGTACAATTCATTTCTATCATTGAACTATCGACTACTAGTACTTCAAATACAATTGAATTTGGACACAACAAGTTCATTGACACGTCACATGTGTCCATATGACAACCAATGACGCTTCTAACTTCCTCTATAGTATTGCGACACCAAAATTCATGCCACAGACTAAAAATTCACAGTATAATACTCCCCCAAATACACACAGTACAACAACTTTTAACTGCTTGTTTCTTTTACTCTGTGGATCAATGAGTGCGCTTTAAAAAGTTTGTGCAATGCCTCTTATCTCTCATTAAATTGATTTTTTAATGTAAGCATTTGAATGGTTTTGATTAGTCAGATGTCACTAGAAATTCCTTTAGTTAATACTACTAATAAGTGTCGTAGATTATTGGTAATAGGTTAAATTAGATGTTGCGGCGTCGTTTAACTTTTAAATGGCGTGTATAAATATGCATAAAATAATATAAATCGTTTTAATGTGTTTCCTATTTAGATTTTGTTAATTTATTTATGTGCGATTTAGGCATGATGGAAAGATGACGTGAAGTGTGATATTTTTCAACAGAGAATCCTTTTGGATCCTCTAGGATTTATTTTTCATCTCCTATGCAACTATTGTCTAGAGTCTGGTTAAGAATCTTTGATCTACGTAACTTTCTAGTTAGTTTGGGCAATTGAAGGTGTTTGGGTTCTGCCCAAACGCCTTCAATTTCGAAGTTATTCATTATGAAATTAATATTGTAAGTATCTGCCAGCATCATCAAGCCAGGACTTATTTTACACCTAGTAATATGAAGCAATGTAGGTACTCAAAACGTAGGTACAGAAAATAATCAATAATTCACACTTTAAATTAGAAAAAACTGAAATGCAATAAATAAATATGAACCATAGTTCCAACTAAATTGATGACACATTTGAATACCTCATTACATTTCATATTCAATATTATGATTGTACCGGTTTTATTGGGTGCAATGCAGATAGGCGTAGGTATTTATAAATCGTTAAGCCATAAATGATAGTGTGGCGCCAAGAATCAATGAGCGTGTGATAACACTGATAGTGATATTGTGATAAGTTTGAACTGCGCAAGCGCGTTGTTGTGAACGCATTTGTATTTTTATTTGTGTCAAAATATTTTTTAAGTGCAGTTTCTGTTCTGAATCTGTGATTAGCATGGATCAAATGTTTTCGGTGATTTAATTGTGATTTCGAGTGATCTACCAAGCATGGTGACGCCGCGTCGCGTTCCGCATGCGCTTTAAAGAGCCATCAGATCACTACAGATGGGGCTCAATAGGGCTGATGCCGATGCGGAGCCGCGGTGGACTAAACGGGTTTCCGAGGTTCCAGCTCGAAGTGCAGGAGTTAGAATGGGATGGTTTTTAGTCAGTAAGTCTGACACTACCTCTTGCCTCACTTGGGCTGGTTGTCCAAGTCGTTGGATGATTTTCCCTCCTAAAAAATCATGGTGATTATGGCACCTATTTAGTCAGCAGTACCTACTACTGTTGTGATAGAGTTCATTTACCATTAGAACTTAAAAGTCAAGTCAAAGCATTTATTGCAACTAAGTGTACAGATGATAGTTACAGAATGATTATACTGCTTAATACTTAGCCGTTTACAGACATTGCAACATTTTTAATAACATACATTCATATTTATTAAGGAAAAAGAATTTAAGGAATAAAATATTAAGAAGGTACACAATAGGGATGATGACAGGATATGAAAATTAAAAATCTAATTAGTCCGTCTGTTAGGTAATGAAAAAATATTGCAACGAATCGAAGTTTAGGAGTGGGGGCAAAACGTCATTTCAACGTATAAAATTTATATGGAAGTGACGTCACGCGACATTTCAAATCAATATATCATCAATAGTATTCGTTTCTGTAAAAAAATAAAAAATACGTGTCTAATGATTTAAAATAATCTACCAGACGGTCATTAAAATAAAAATTAGTCATCTACCCCATTATTTTATATAAAGAAAAAAATATTTGTCAGGTATAGCTTAAATTATATTAAAAATCAATTCATTTAAGTTCATAGAAAGGAGGAATTATTCATACGTTCAGTAATAGAACGAAGAGTCAAACAAGACAAAAAATAATAAGACATAACTTACCTTTTTCTTCCGCTTGTTATTGTTGACTACGAGGAATCTCATTGATCTACCTAAGTGGGTATTCTGGACCTAAATTATCTTCCAGAAACTTCCTAATACTATCTCCGCCTCATGACAGCTCATGTAATCAAAGGATAGGATTCCACATGTTATTTTGTTTGTAAGAATGGACTTTATTTACTCTTACGTTATCTATTTACTAACTTCTTGAAAAATATCAATGTAAGATTAACAAATCATAGAAAGAAAGAAAGAAAGAAAGAAAGAAAGAAATCATTTATTTGCTAATAATGTAGGTATACATATAAGTTGGAATAAAGTTAATTGACCCAGTACATTTTACCTTCCGGCATGCAAATTAAATTATAATGCGATTTGAATGTCGTCAAATAGATAACTAGGTATACAGTCAAAATTTTAGAATAATTGTAAAAAAATAATATTAGCATCTTAGGTAGGTAGGTATATGTAGTGTGTTGGTTCTATTAATATACATAAAACACACAGTTGTTTATAATGCGGAAAGAAAAAAAATGTTCAGATTTACAAATAGGAAATAGCACATTCCATGTTTTGGACACAAAACAGACACATAACAGAAGTTCCATATTGTACAGCTATGTTCAGGCTCACACGTAATTTGCTGGTCTTTGCTTCAATTTTTCTGCTAAATTTGGACCAGTTTATAGTCTCTTTGTTTTTGTCATCCCGCTATGCAGGCTTACAATAATTTAAAGTTCTTGAATTAGTGATTATTGAAAGAAACAAATGGTTTAAACTTATTAAGAAAATTTAAAATTATGACTAGAAATATAATTTTTTTACCCATTAATTCTTTCGACACCTTCACACCAAGAAGACTTCAATTACTTTGTAACATAGATAGAAATATTTATTTAGTTTGTAGTATACTCATTTATTTAGACAACATTAACCTTCTGTATTAAACTTTATAGCGAATAATTCTCAACATATTTCTTCAATACGCGTTCAAAGTTTGTTGTAGTTATGTTTGTCGACTGGCGCCCGTTCTCTGTAATTGTTCGAACAAATAGATATACAGCGTCAAGACTCCTGATTTACTAATGTACCTAGTTTTAGCACTAACTCAATACTATGGTTTATATAAGAAGGTTATCTTTAGCGAAATTGGTGGACAGTAGGTACTTTACTATTTTTGCCTGACTTTTCTAGCGTCTGCTATCTGACTGTCTACTATCGGATTATATTGTGTATAATTTAGGATAAGAATTGAATATTGTACATCGTAACATTGACTAATATATTATGTAAATAAGCCTATTTGTAATCACAATGGCAGAAATATATGTTTTTCTACATAATTATTATTATTTTCGAATCTTTTCTTCATGTGTCATTTTAGACTGCGTACACACTTATGCTAAAACGTGAGTAAAGTCCATGCATAATGAGACTTACACACACTATAATAAACTAACCTATTTCATATAGTTTTCAATAGTTTGTAGGAAAAGCACTAAAAGAAAGACCTGCTGACCTCCTTTCAACCTTCGTCTCGTGGATTGATTAGCGGTACAAATTTAAGTGTTGACCAACGCAAATTTTCCTTCACACAGTACCTTCTTCGAATTTTATTATGAGAAGTATTTGAACTCGGTATGTAGTTGAATTGCTACCATCATTTCTGAGAAGTTTTAATTACCTCTATAAAACGGTTTTTTAAGACTATTACATATAAATGTAGATGAGGTTTCATTGAAAATAGTTGAAAATTAAAAAGTGTGCTTATGTCACAAGTTTTCTGTAAAGTTGTAGGCAATGCTTCAACAGCTCTCAAGCCTTCATAGCACAGCTGGTCTTTTTAAAAGACTTGGTGCCCCTTGGTTTTACTGAGTCAAGAATCACGCACTCCTTGCTAGTATTTATCACCAAAAGCTAGACGGATTTGGAGATCTTCTCCGTCAACAAAAAAGGTGCATATAAAATGAATACAATACTGAATCAAATCTAATCTAGATTGAATTCCTATCATAATGATTCAAAATGACATAATGAAGAGAAGGACAAAAATACAAGGTCCCACGAATAAACTCGTAAGACATAAAAACGTCACTAACAATAATTAGCTATGACATATATTTTCCTGTTATTCCGATTGTTTATTAAACATTAATATAATATTTAGATAACGGAAAGCTTAATTTCTAAATTCTTCGAACAATACATATCACTAGGATTGACATATCAAAGTTTCTAATTTGTCACCGATTTGCTATCAATATGTTACACACTAATATTATAAAGAAAAAAGATTTGATATTTTGCATTGAATAGGTTCCGTATTTACTGCAGTAATTTTTAGGAACTTCTTTTTGGGTTAAATCGGTAAACTGGCAGACGGATCACCTGATGGTAAGCAATTGGCGCCACCCATGGACACCTGAAACACTAGAGAGACGCGTGCGTCACCGGCCCTTTGGGAATTGGGAACTTGAAGGTCGTGGTGGATTCGGGGATTGGGGAGACTTAGGGAGGGGACGGGGGTAATTGGGCCTCCGGTAACCTTACTCACACTACGAAACACAACGCTTAGCGTTGTCGCTTTTCTGTGAGGCTGTATCACTACGGTCGAGCCGATCCATTCGTGCTGAAGCATGGCTCTCCCACGCTTGAAACTTAACCAAAATTCGATCTACTTAGACTTAATTAGTCCTAATAATAAACTTAAATGGGAAAGTAAATTGGTTTGTTACCTATTTCCATACATTTTATCTACTCAACCAGTCTTCTTGAGTAGTAGTTTAGAGTATGCAGAAGGACATACCCTACCTTTTTACTATGAGAAAAGCCGCGGGAACAATGTAGTCTGTTATTTTTTGTAAGTTCATTATTATTACGTAGGTATAGATAGATTTGAAGGAAACGGAACATTAGTTCGGAATTCCTTTATCAGATAACATCGGTATCAATGAACTAGGCCATGTATTATTTGATAAAAGTATTTTAAATACTAATTAGGTACACGTTTTTGTATAAACATTACATCACGGTTGTTTGACTCGAATTAGTTTTTAAATTGTTTTTACATTGTCTATTGTTTAAATACTTCTGCTATGGTTGAATGCTGGCTGCCAGCAACGCATTTGCTGCTTCGTTACTGTGGTGGGTGATCAATATTGTTTTAGAGTTGAAAATAAAATGCTCAAGTATGTTAATATTAGATATTTTTATATCGGGTAAGATATTCGATATTCTAAACATTACATTTTTAACTAAAATCCAATTGTTAAAGGAGTTGTAAAGAGAAGCAGAAGAAGAAGAGCACTTTGTGAGAATTTTTAAATTTTAGAGGGCCATGCCTTTTGATTGTTTTAAAAAACATCGCTTCATAGTATAAAATAACGTCGCTATCCGCCGTCTACATCTGTCCCTATGTATGCATAGATCTTTAAAATTACGCAACGGATTTAGATGCGGTTTTTTAGTATTTAGAGTGATTCTTAAGGAAGGTTTATATGCATAATACATGCATAAAGCACCCTTGCGAAGCCGGGGTGGGTCGCTAGTTTTATTATAAATATCTTATAATTCCTAATCACACTTATATTATGAATGTGATAGTTTCTTTCATTGGATGTTTATCCGTCAATCACGCTGAAACTAATGAACGGATTTTGATAAAATTTCGTATACATGCAAGGTATGGGCTGAACTAGGTGATAGGACTTTTTATCCAAATTAAATGCTTCCATGGGATAAAACTTGAGTGTGGGAGAGCCATGCTTCGGCACGAATGGGCCGGCTCGACCGGAGTGATACCACGGCCTCATAGAAAACCGACGTGAAGCCACGGTTGCGTTGTGTTTCGTCGTGTGAGTAAGGTTACCGGAGGCCCAATTACCCTCCCCTTCTCCAATCTCCCCAATCCCTGAATCCCCAACGATCCTCAAACTCCTAATCCCCAAAAGGCCGGTAACGCCTCTGGTGTTCCGGGTGTCCATAGGCGACGCTGATTGCTCACCTGATGGTGATCCGTCTGCTCGTTTACCGGCTTATGCCATAAAAAACAGAAATCATATTCGACGCGGACGAAGTCGCGGGCAATAGCCAGTATACAATAAAGATATTTATGTGAATATTTGTTCTCATATTTAGCACTTGTAAAATGCCTTAAACGTTAGAATTTCACACATTACACCATCTTAGTTGTTAGTATGTTACGATCAGAATATAAAACTTGCAAATGATGCATTATAAATATTCCGGTGCCTCTTTAATAGTTATTGCCAGCTAGTTTGGCTCTTGCAATACAGAATTCTACAATAAAGAGTGCAAGAGCTCTCTCTCTCTCTGTTCTACAATGCAACAAAGATTTTAAACTATTGAAACAATATCTCATGCTTTCTCGATCAGGGCTTGAAGAAGGAACACAGTGAATGGTAAGTATACGCCAAAAACGGTATTATCTATACAGATTAAAAAATTTGAGTGTTTGGTTATTAAAATAACTTTTACTACATGCATGTGAATATACCTCTACATACGATACAGATACCAAAATGACATTTGTTACAATTGTCTCTATGTCTGTTTGTACTGGCTAATCTCTGGAATGGCTGGACCGAGTTTGCAAGACTCTGGCAGGTAGCTGATGTACTAAGGAGTACCATAGGCTACTTTTAATTTAAAAATAAAACAAAAAAAGTTACATTCTAAAATTCATATTCTCCGCGGACGATGTCGCTTGCCTATTGCAAGCTATAGTACTATTATGTATACCTATGCTATCTTTTACTTTTATCGTAGAAAAGGTATCGGTTAAGTTTGAAAGTATGGACGTTGCAGATTTGAGTTATGTACCTATTTATTTATTTATTTTATTTTAAAAGACTTCATGCACAAACTTATGTACAAGGTGGGCTTAATGCCTAGGGCATTCTCCTCCAGCCAGACCTTTGGGTGATGCAGAGACAAAAACAATGGTCGATGCAAGAAGCAAGCGTATTTAAAACTCAACAGAAATACATAGAAAAACGGATAGTATAGACTTACATAAAATAAATCCCTATATAAACTTACATGTATATTATGTCATAACAATAAACTTACACAATTATATTACATATACTACTTAGACGTAACACAATTATACATAGTATATTGATAGTTACGATTCTGCCAACCTCCTCAAAAGTAGCTCCCGCACTTTCCGCTTGAATGACAAACGACTGGGCACCATCCTGATATCGGGAGGGAGCGCATTCCACAGAAGAATAGACTGAACAAAAAAGGAGGAATGAAGAAATTTAGTACGATGTGTTGGACATTGGAGGAGGCGATTATTAGAAGAGCGAAGATATTTGCTGTGGAGGCGATTATTAGAAGAGCGAAGATATTTATGTGCCTATGTATGTATAAAGTCATGAATGTATGATGTATCTTGCTGACTAAATTATTACTTAGTAGGAATCTATTTGACTTACTTCATAGGTACAAATCATGGAGTATTTTTTCATTATGATTGTTTATAAATAACATAACATAACATAACATCACGCCTTTTATCCCTGAAGGGGTAGGCAGAGGTGCACAATACCACTGTAGGTACAATGTAACACACACTTTTCACTATTTATGTTATGAGTCCCATGTAATAGGGGATGAGCCTATTGCCATATACCGGGCACAATTCCAGACTCCGTGCTACTACTGAGAATATTTAAAAACCCAGTAATACTTTGCCCGACCCGGGAATCGAACCCGAGACCCCTTGCCCAGCAGTCGCACTTATGACCACTCGGCCAAAGAGGCACTCAGGCTGTTTATAAATAATAATATTTTATATTAAAAATATCAACTCTAACTCGTGTAGGCAGAACCTTTTATTATTTATTTACTTTGCATACTTACGTGTTGACAAACGTTTAGCTAATCCATCACAATAGAAATATAACTTTAAACTTATAGAAATAGGGTTGCTAATTCTTCAATAAATAAATATCTTAGTAAAATTTTCCAATGTTCGCGTTGCGGTCTTGACCCAAGAGCTACGAAAAGAATGATCGAATCGATCGCAATGGTGTGGCGTCATATAAATAATGTTGCCACTTGAAAAATGGGATATTTCCGCATTGATGAGTATAGTGGAATGTCTAATTATCCTTGAGCTTATTTTTTTAATAATCTCGACGTATGTAGCTATGAAGAAAAAATAAAAGTACCTCATTAGATGAACTATACAATGTTGTCAAAAATGTATTACATTAAAATGCAATTAAAACAATTTAGAAATATTCAATAGAATAGAACAGCTCACATTTTATTTACAGCCAAACTGGATGCAAGTCAGAGAAAACTGGCTAAATTTGGAGGAGGCCTTTACCTGCAGAGGGGTTCCTACAGAAGAACATACATACAAAAATCGTACATACAAAACTGGAAAAACATTAACTTATAAACTTATTTAACTTTTATCTGTATATGTAATTAAAACTTTTGTTACGAAATAAGTGAAAAAAATCAATTGGTATTGTAAGTGTACATTTTCTGAAGGAAATAAAAGGCTTTTTATTTTATTTATTTATTTATTTATTTATTATTATTATATTGTTTGATGCACCTTACCGCCTCTGCGAGCACTATCGCTTCGTAACTCCATGCCCCATGGTAATTTACATCACAGACTTAGACTTTTTCGTTGGATTTACCTGAAACATAAATTTACAGCATTGTAAGTCGGACAATGTTGTCGGCACTAAAACTGGAATAAGACGTCACATAGACGAGCCCTTTCATCGGCGTAAAACGTTAAGTAAAGTCTTCGCTTAAGAACTCGTACGTTAACTGTCTTCACAAACCAAGTTTATTTACACAGAACATTCTGATTATAGCTTTTCGAGCGTAACTTTATTGTGCGATACGGGCATTGTAGTGCGACCAGTAAATAAACACTCGTAAATGCAGCAACGAGCAGCCGAGTCCGCCATTATTATGTGTTATTTAACCATTCCGCAATAAGGACCCGCTTTATTATTAGTTCGACGTTAATAGTGTATTAGATTGGACATTATTCAAATTGTAAATCGATAGTTTGTTGACATATTCTGGTGTCGATAGTTTTTATAATGATCATGCGGTAGCTTCGCCCTTCGCTTACGTAACGTGATAAGAAAATTGGGAAATAATTTCGTATTCTGTCACGGTCAAGCTAATTAGTATAATTTTTTGATGTTTGAAAAATAATCGACTGTGGTGAAATTGTCAGTGATAAAATTATCCGAATTTAGTAGGTACCTCTCCTTCCCGCGTCTACTGATGTCGGTTTGGTAAATAAAGGAAACGAAATGAGTTTTAAAAGGTCACGATTTATTGGTCGACGATCAAGCGGTCATGCGCTGAGCCGGTCAAGGCGAGGCTGTCCAAACAATCCTCTTTACTTGCATACCTTCCACAAAACTTATGTTCCTCGGGCCTAAACAAGGAAAAAAGAAACGTTACAATACTTATTCCAATGAACTCGGAAGTAGTTGCACAATGTGACATACTGAGGTCGACTTTGAAATAGGTTTTTACCTACCAATTCTTGTGAACTCACATTTTATTTCTACTTAAAATTCGTCGCAGCAGCGGTGTGTTTTTTGGTTCCGAAGAAAAAAATGTTTAGCTCAAAATCAACACTGAGTAATTTTATTGGGAAATACCTACCTGCTTATATTTTGATGAATCCATATGTTTTATTACGAATCCATAATTTATGGCAATTGTAAAAGCTTTTAAGGGATTAGTAGTGTCGTAATTATTAAATAACTGAGGTCGACTTTGAAATAGGTTTTTATCTACCAATTCTTGTGAACTCACATTTTATTTCTACTTAAAATTCGTCGCAGCAGCGGTGTGTTTTTTCGTTCCGTAGAAAAAAATGTTTAGCTCAAAATCAACACTGAGTAATTTTATTGGGAAATACCTACCTGCTTATATTTTGATGAATCCATATGTTTTATTACGAATCCATAATTTATGGCAATTGTAAAAGCTTTTAAGGGATTAGTAGTGTCGTAATTATTAAATAACTGAGGTCGACTTTGAAATAGGTTTTTATCTACCAATTCTTGTGAACTCACATTTTATTTCTACTTAAAATTCGTCGCAGCAGCGGTGTGTTTTTTCGTTCCGAAGAAAAAAATGTTTAGCTCAAAATCAACACTGAGTAATTTTATTGGGAAATACCTACCTGCTTATATTTTGATGAATCCATATGTTTTATTACGAATCCATAATTTTTGGCAATTGTAAAAGCTTTTAAGGGATTAGTAGTGTCGTAATTATTAAATAACTGAGGTCGACTTTGAAATAGGTTTTTATCTACCAATTCTTGTGAACTCACATTTTATTTCTACCTAAAATTCGTCGCAGCAGCGGTGTGTTTTTTCGTTCCGAAGAAAAAAATGTTTAGCTCAAAATCAACACTGAGTAATTTTATTGGGAAATACCTACCTGCTTATATTTTGATGAATCCATATGTTTTATTACGAATCCATAATTTATGGCAATTGTAAAAGCTTTTCAGGGATTAGTAGTGTCGTAATTATTAAATATTGTGTTAAGTGTAGCGCCATCGTTGCTTTAACCCTTCGTAGCTTACAGTCTAAGTACAAAAGTCCAAATCTTCATACATATTTGTACGCACAAGGTACATACACTACAACACTTCCCACACATGACCGAATGCGAAATGTAACATAGTAATAATTATACCTTGATTTTGTTTTATTTTATTTCATACAAACTAATCGAATGTTTTTACGAAAAAAAAATACATAATCCTACTCCGTAGTTCCCTCTTGTTATTTCCCGTATACAGACACTACGGCATTGAACAGTTAAACTTCAGCAATATCAGTTTTGCACAAACAAACAGAGGTTTTACTATGTTAGTGTGTAAAATACAAATAAAAATATCCACAAGGTAATGTTTGTAAACACGTGATAATCTGCAAATGCATATATGATTAAAATTGTAAGTTTCTAATAGAGCTGTGCTATTAAACATCTTCACTAAATATTTTGCTAGTAAATGTTGCTTAGGTATCTCAATTATTGTGTCAAGGAGAAATATTACTTATTTTTTAGTGTTTTTCTTGTCTTTATTAGTAGATAGTATGGTATAAATTAATTAGGTAATTAGTATTTTTAAATCAACTTCATTAATACCTAAGTTTCGTTAGGTGAGTTATCGAAAGTATCTAGCTAGTAGTAGTAGCTTTTCGTGGCGATTCCGTAATCCCAGGCCACGGTCAAAGAGGTAACTAATCTCCTCACGACCCGGCCGTCGCGAGAGACACTCCGGGCGTTCGAGGATCACGAGACGATCTCCGGCCACCGCACGGGTGACTCGCCGCCCGACCAGAACCAGGCCCGAGCGTACGGCGCGTCGCGTTCCGCGCGCGCCTCAAGGAGCCATCAGACCACCACAGATGGATTGGGGCCCAACAGGGCTGATGCCGATACGGAGCTGCGGAAGACTTAACGGGTTGCCGGGGCTCCGGCTCGAAGTGCAGGAGTAGGAACGGGGTGGTTTTTAGTCAGTAAGAGTCTGACACTCCCCGCCTCACCTGGACGGGAGAAGTCATTGGATGATTTTCCCCCCTCAAAAAAAAGGCCACGGTCACAGGCAGTGGAGGAACACCACGGTGATTTTAGCCGGTAGGAGTCCGGCACGCCCCCACGTAGTCGTGAGGACTACATGATTTCCATCGCGATAGAAAAAAAAGTGTTAGAAGTATTTAGGATTTTTTCGCGAAGTCCAGACTCCAGAAGAGTGTCCTGTATATGACTGTGTATATGCTTATCCCGTATCATCACGAGACTATACCTCGTTTGGTGCTACATAGTATATTGAACATGACATGTGTCCACTTCTAAAGGTTTGTTCTATGATTAAAAATTTAATGCGTAAATGAATGACCACAAAATATTTGCTACATATTTTTTGTTGCACTTTAGTGGTTATTAATACTTCCTCGGTTATTGAAAAAAGGTTGTTTAATATATTCTGGTTTGGCACCTGCATAAACAAACACCGTGTCTTTATATTCGTTGTTTGAACAAACGATTCTAGTCACATTGGCTTTTGCAACCATTTAACAAATTATATGTTTTAGACTTCTTTTAGAAAAGAATACTTGATCGTTTTGTAATAATGGTATACCTAGTCGGTTTAGTACATCTACAGACTATGTCTAGTATCTATATGTTAATTGTGAAGTCTTAGAGATAGTTTTTACGACACCCACGGGAAGTGCAGGAGTGTCTTTCAATGTAGGCTTTTTTACTATCACTACGAGGCTTGTAATAACATCACGCCTTTTATCCCCAAAGGGATAGGAAGGCATGCATATAACGGCACTAAATGCCGCTGTACTATGCAACACCCATTTGTCACTATTTTATATTATGAGTCCCATGTAATAAATAGGAAATGAGAGTTAATGAGGCTAATAATCTTCTGAGCATAGGATGACATTTCCGGACTCCTCTATCCTATTAAATCGATAATTTCGAAAAGCAAAATATTTTCACTTAACATTTTAATCTAAGAACTTAAGTAACTGCATTAGTTCCTACATATCAACAAACTAACAAACACAACATAACTATCACTTAACATTTTTATCAAATTTCTAACTCCAATATTATCTAAACATTATGAGAATCAAATCAAACATTCAAATAATCGAACTGAAACGTACTTAAAAAAATCAAATCATACATTGCGGTTTTAACCCACCAACACATAGACAAAAAAAAATTGAATTAAAAAAGCGAGTAATGGACGTGCAACAAAGCGTTTCTGTCGGGCGATACGGGCGTACCGCATAAAGGAGTAGCTGAGTGAGGTACTGCCGCATTGACCTATTTTGATAAACTCGTGAATAGATTACGTCCGTCCACTTTAATGCTCAGGTGTTGCATGCATCGCCTTTCCGTGTTCGTATTTTTTTTTCTTCATAATATCACGATTTTTATATTTAGCGGGATCGGTAGAGGAGATTTGTTAACTGTTTTGTCTGATAGGTACGGTATAAATCCTAGTACTAGAGCTTCCTGTATAAACATCATTTTAGATTGCATAGGTATTATTCAAACCAATTTGCTGCCTCGTTGGCCTAGTGTTCGCAAGTGCGACTGCGGGCAAGGGGTCTCGGGTTCGATTCCCGGGTCGGGCAAAGTATTATAGGCTTATTTAAAGATTCTCAGTAGTAGCACGGAGTCTGGCATTGTGCCCGGTGTATGGCAATAGGCTCACCCCCTATTACATGGGACTCATAACATAAATAGTGAAAAGTGGGTGTTCCTTTGTACAGTGCCGTAATGTGCACTTCTGCCTACCCCTACGAGGATAATAATACATTTATAACATAAAAGTACAAAAAAATATTGAATATTCAAATAAAACCAGGTCTAGAAGTCACACAACCGAAAATCAGTCTGTTTCACTTTATCTTACTTTTTACTTAAATAAATTCCAATAGCAGTTCTAAATAATAATACTATCAATACGACAATACTACACATTGATATTGAACAAAATTTCATATAAAAGGACACTTCAATAAATAAAATTACAAAAACCTCATTAAGCAAATATCACCTCTAATGGGTGTAAGAATTATAATTTTTATTATAATGGCTAAGTTATAAGTACGAATTAATTCTAAGATTCACATTCCTTTGCTATAATTTGATTTGCATTTCGGTATATTGTGACTAACATTTTCCAAGTAAATTATGTATATATGTGCATAAATCGATTACAATTTATTCAATATGTTCATTAACATGTGTTTAATGTAGCTTTTAGCTAATTCTCTTCGCATGTATTTGTTAGGTGAAATGCAAGGTGCTGTTTGTTACAAAATATTACCATGTACTTAATTTTTAATTGAACATGCTATATAAATTAGAATTTTAATATTTTATATGTTGACTCAAATAGTTCTAAAAATATATTTTAATTATTTAAAGATACAAAATAACTCTGACAGTCATTTTTTTATTAAAGATAAATGTAAATAAAATATTGAAAGTAAAAATAGTCCCCTTTACCCAATGATAATACGGTGTTCTAAGAATTTATTATATTATAATTTTATTAGACGATGACGCGATTCCATAGTTCCTAGAGGTAAAAAAGCGACTTTTCTACAAGAATAACTACGTAAGTGAAAACTTTGTAAGGTCACCAACAAAGCCTCGCGTGCACACCAATACAAAACGCACGCACACGAACAAAAAAGTTTAGCTTATAAGTTTATAATCAAGCGAGGTTTTTATCTCGTAGTCGTTGGCCGCACGCCGCGCAGCGCACATGTCGACCGTCCGCGCTGAAGCCTCACAAATACGCGCGTGAAAATACACCCACCCCGTATATGAAAAATTAAGAAAAAAATTCACACCCTGGATAATTCAAAGACGCGAGCACGTCAAAGGCGTTTGACAAAAAAAGGTGTTCCATTTTTAAAATCGCGCTCGTCGGGCTTATTCGGAAAATTATGAAAGTGATGTGAAACGTAGGTGTTTCTCTTCAGAGTACGTTCAGCACTTACTCTGTATTTTTTCTAGTGACTACAAAAGCTATTGTTTGCGTTTTGCTTGAATTGAAGCACAAAAAGTATACTATTTTCAGTGTTATGTTCTATTGAATGAGAAGTGTGTTGAAAAAATATTACATAAAAGTGGATTGTTCAGTTTTAGTAAAGGAAAAGCGGCCGAGTAATTCAGTTAGATGAATGTTCTACATAATATACAACGGGACACAACATGACGGCAAAGTTCGGCTATGTAAGTGGATTTAACTTTTTTTTTTCGAGTCCTCCTTTACATTTGCGTCACCAGTTGCCATGCGATTAGCGGTGTAACATGAATGAAGTGAGATAAAATATAAGTTATTTTTCAATACTTTTATCGATGGAATTTATTTTTAACTTTCTGAGATATCAAAACTATCGTATCTTTATACAAACTAAGATAATAATCTACATACATCAGCATTTGACGTAAATTCGTTGATGAAAGATGTTTGTTTTGAGTGGTTTTATAGCATTTTTATGATTGATTTTTATCTTTCTCGATTCGTGTGCGATTTATATAGATAAAAGGAATCTCAATTGCATAACATAACAAAAGTGACGATTTTTGCCATATGGTATTATGTATATGCGTATTATATTAAATATAATATATATAATTACCTGGCTCATTATTTTTCTACTTACGTATCGTGCAGTTGTATGCTTGTTAATTTGTAACGTCAGCTATTAAAACATTAGGGTTATATTATTTTATACAATAAAAAAATATATAAATTATGTTCGTACGTATACGTCGTTCGTATAAAAATTGGTCGAGGTTCTGTCGTCTATCTTTGTATGTTTAGCAACTTAGTTATAATGTAATTTCAGGCACGTAGGAAACTTGTACGTATCTTCATGTGTGGTTTAAATGCTAAGTACTAATATCTTACAAGTAAATTATTGCTGTTACATCACTGGACTAGTGATCACAAGCTCAGCTACGGAGCTCAAAGTCTAGCATCAACAGCAGGCTAGGAAAATACGTTTTAAGTTCTCATGAAGTCTGAAATTACATTGGTATTAAGTACCGTAATGGACGCCTCTGCCTACCCCTCCGGGGATAAAAGGCGTGATGTTATGTTATTTTAAGAAGAGAAGTCTGAAATTGTGTTTAATTCAGTATAATATAGCTAGAAGTTTGTTATAATTACATATATAAACTATCAACTTAAAAAAGGAGAAGAATTGTACTACTTTTCGAAAAATTATATATATTAATGTTTTTTTTCTTTCAAAATTTATTTTTCGTCCTTATTGGCCAATCTTCAACTAAGTAGCATAAACGTGCCATTAAAGCTTGTTGTTCATCGGCACTTGTTCCCTGAAGTAAATATGTTTACCACGTAGGTTTTAAATATGCGCATACTGCTATGAATTTATCGTTTAGTAAGCAGCTGACCTAGGTCACAACGTTACCCCCTGTAGCGAGGAAGACGCAACGATATAATTCAACTATTAACTTAGGTACTAATAAAGTAATAACATCATGCTGTATATATGCGGCTTAATTAGTGTGCTTGGGTGTGTAAGAGGGTATATTTTTATATATACTCGTAGTATAGAGTATTATAATATATATATTTTCATTTGACTGCCTCGTTGGCCGAGTGGTCGCAAGTGCGATTGCCGGACAAGGGGTCTCGGGTTCGATTCCCGGGTTGGGCAAAGTATTACTGGGTTTTTAAAAAATTCTCAGTAGTAGCACGGAGTCTGGAATTGTGCCCGGTATACGGCAATAAGCTCACCCCCTATTACATGGGACTCATAACATAAATAGTGAAAAGTGGGTGTTACATTGTACAGTGGCATAATGTGCACCTCTGCCTTCCCCTTCGGAGATAAAAGGCGTGATGTTATGTATATTTTCATTTGTTATATATAAGTAAAATAATAATAAAAAAATTGAACAAGTAAAAATTATTAAAATATTTCACCTTATGTAATAGGAGATTTTGAATGTTAAACTTTCAGTAGATTTCAACGGATGTTTTTTCTAAGATCGCAAAGTAGATAATTGACAAATCACGACAATTTATTTCGAAAGATTATCAAGGTGGACATAACTTATTGCATTTGATAAATATCACTTAGAACATGTTTCAAATTGTTTTTCGATAAACATATTGTATTGTAATCAATCGGATTTCCCTTTATGCAGTCTAATTTCTAGTAATACAAAGATTTAATTAGTGATTATCATATTAATAGTTTTTCTATATCTGAAAATATCAACAACACCCGACTGTAAATTCGACCACAACAACAAATATATATCACGATGCTTTTTTATTATAAAGCGTAGGTACAAAAATATAAATTATACAGTTAAATTATAAGTTTTATACAATATTAATATATTTATATATAAATGTAATACATATACCTCTATATATTTTAATGGTGCTTAAACATTACAAAGTTTTCCGTCGTGTGTTTCTTATCTGTTGCTAAAAACAGTTATCAATGAGATATTGTTATAATATTGTTGTTAATAATATAATTTAATATTCCGAATGATTGGGTTCTGTACGGATTATTATTATCACTCTTGTAATAATTTATAAGTGTCAACATGACTAGAAAAGGTCTAGATAGTCTTAAGTACTTGTTTGTTTCTGTTTTGTTAGTTTGTATATTTTTTTATTTTATAAGTATTCCTTATTCAAATTTAGAGTTTTTTTAAATTGATATATAGGGGTGACTACAATTTTTTTAGCATATTGTATAAAAAATAGTTCCTTTGACTGAAATATGATTTCAGTTAAATACAGGATGTGTTCTTTTTAAAAAAATAAACAATATTTTTTATACATTTTTTTTTGTACGATTTATACCATTACTTGATTACATTTTGTCGTTACAAGAAATGGTTATTATGTTTAATTAACCATAAATGTTATTAATCTACATTTGATGAAGTATTATTTACAGTGTTAGCAATATCTTAATTATTGTTAATGTGATTACAAGGATTCTGATATCGGTTTCATTAGAAGGAAAATTTTAAATTTAACATGACTAATGATTTATGATTTAGAAATTATACTTCATTTATAGTCACTTTAAATCACTTGTCTATTTATAGTTTAAATTTTTTTCTGTTTGACGAGGAACTCTATTAATTTCAAGCCATGCTAGAGGCTCACATTCATGACTAGCATCCCGCGACCCGCAACGCCGTGACTGTCACAGTACAGCGTAGTAGCAGCGCGAAATAAAATTATTACCTGGGAAAAAAATATAATTTCTATTTTGGAAGTTTTTTATTGTATACGTTTTCGTAATAATATATATTTTTTATATACAGTAAGTCAGATTAAAAATATATATACGTAGTTTATTTGTTCAAAATGACATCACATACAGAATATACAGCAAATACAATGAAAACAGAGATACGTGATACAAAATGTTACATTTATGATTCGTATGTTTACTATGTGCATATTTTCATGGCCAATCTTCTTAAGGCATTGTATTTTACGAGGATTATCGTAAAAGAAATGTCTTATAAGATTGTTCAACTTCGTTTTGAATTGGCCAGGATTTACTTTTATATTATCTATTGGGTGTGTTAAACACGTAATACCTAAAAATACTCTCAAATAATTTTGTTTCCTATGGAATCGAGGTCGTAGCATTTTGTGTAGCTGATAGTCACTCAACCACTGTCTTTGTTGTTACATTTTTTTTTATAATATTTGTCTATGAAGGACTCATTAGAACAAGCTACGTCTTTGGGCGAATAAACAACGTATTATATTTAAAGTTATACTATATAACATTACATAATATCACGTGTAAAACATGACAAACAGTTATTTTCTTTCAGTACCATTCGCTGAATACTTGGTTAATAATTTATTTCATCTTACAATTATAGTGTTCGTACAAGAAAACGTACGAAGCTATAGTTGTAATGATTTATTGCACATAAACAATAAGAAGACATAAAACACAATATATTTAATAAAACAATGCATAGTGAATAGTTTACAGCTGACATTATAGTTTGCATATGAAAGCTTAGTATATCTACCTGTTAATTATTATATATTACCATGGAGTATACGGATGTGAGGTTGAACATAAATAGTCCGTTGAAACGTAATAAATTCAAAGAAGGTGCTATGTTTTGTCTATTATTAATTAAGTACCAACCAACAATATTGTTGTAGGATTTTCACTCGGTTGGACGGCCCGCGCCGAGACGCTTCTCCCGATATATCGCACGCCCCGATCGGATCAAATAAATTTTCTAATTTAGTATAAAAAATATTTAAACAAGGAGGTTATATACTTATAATACATAGCCAACTCTTGCTACATAAGGTTTTTATGCAGTCCAATGGTCAATTTTCTGTTTCATTTCCACAGTAAACGATAGTCCTCTTTTTCCTAATTCATTATAGGTGTGTAATATTTTAGTGTTTACTAGCAACCCACCCCGGCTTTGCACCGTTGCAATATGCATGTATTATACATATAAACTTTCCTTAAGAATAACTCTATCTATTAAAAAAACCGCATCATAATCCGTTGCGTAGTTTTATAGATCTAAGCATACATAGGGACAGACAGACGGCGGATAGCGACTTTGTTTTATACTATTTAGTGATGTCCGCTTTTTCATATTTTATATTTAGAAATAAAATATTATGCACACGAAGGCAATGAGAAGTAATAATCGAAATATCATTTTAAGTATGATATAAAAATGCTGTACACGAGTAGTATTTTATTATCAGCGGCGCTACCTTTTTTTAAACAAATCACGGGTTACGGTGCTTTACCTCCAAATCACAATCTTATAATTAATTATTTATTGATATCTCCAATTAAGATTATAGCTGTTACCGACGTAAAACATCACATTTTACGTCACATTTTTCATTTGTTTTCGTATCAACTATTAATTTGCTTTGATTTCCAAATACAGATATGACTCATTAACATAAAATATAGATAACATTGTCTCGTTTCTGAATTATAGATCAATAAATTGTATTGATGTCTCAATATTTTAAAGTTTTCGTTCATTTAGCTGCCTTGTAACTGTTTCACAATATTAGAAATATGTAATAGAAATAAAGTAGACAGGTATCACAAACACGGCGACTATGACGTCTTACTTAACAATGATTAAGGATTTTTTTCTAAGGGGGGAAATCATCGAATGACTGCTCCCGCCTGGGTGAGGCGGGAGGGAGTGTCAGACTCTTACTGACTAAAAACCACCCCGTTCCTTCTCCTGCACGTCGAGCCGGAGCCCCGGTTACCCGTTAGGTTCTCCGCGACTCCGAATCGGCATCGGCCCTGTTGGGCCCTATCTGTGGTGGTCTGATGGCTCTTTGAGGCGCGCGCGGAACGCGACGCGCCGTACCTACGCTCGGGTCTGTTTCTGGTCGGACGGGGAGCCACCCATGCTCGCCGTCCGCACTTACGGTGGCCGGAGATCGTCCCGCGATCCCCGACGCCCGGTGTGTCCTTCGCGATGGCTGGGTTGCGAGGAGGCATGATTAAGGATTAGTGAACACTGGAAGTGATACTTGAGAAAAAAATTACACGCGAACAATTTGCATAAATATGTAGAGCTTTGACAGTTGAAACATGAACTGGTTTTACAGTAAGTCTATGCACGTGGATTATCTTTGTATACAATTGACGTCTACGCGTGCCATATTCATAGTTCGATGGTATTTAATCAGTTTTTAAGTCTTTATGTTTTCGCGTGGACTTCCATGTTTTGACATATAGAGTGAAAATAAGACAGTTACTTGTGTATTTTGTCTAGATTTTAAAGAAAGGTAATAAATAGCGAATTAGCAGTTTACGTACATTTGATATCGAAGTTTTAATTTTGGATGTGCGTCGAATTTTCCACTATTGAATTGGTCTACAACAAATATTTTATCGATAAA
This sequence comes from Spodoptera picta, assembly GCA_038387885.1. Classification (NCBI taxonomy): domain Eukaryota; kingdom Metazoa; phylum Arthropoda; class Insecta; order Lepidoptera; family Noctuidae; genus Spodoptera; species Spodoptera picta. The sequence continues at coordinate 3,395,828 of JAZHFQ010000733.1, read as the reverse complement.
AAGATCAGCTAATTTAATATGCACAGAATGTTAGTAAGACAAATGCCAAATAACTCTTGTCATTATAAATATTATATACCTTTATTTTTTCGCTACTACATGCGATGTTACGAATTCCCCCAATATTTATGTTAGTTTTCGATACATTTATGTTAATAGAGACCTCCCAGACACTCATTAGAATTTACCTCTACAGTCGCTAGAAACTGTGCTCATTATGTATTCACGGCACGCGAAGTTCAAGGTCGGAGCGAGAAAATTCATTACCAAGTATTTTGGTATTTGCCTTGAACGTGGTTTGGGAAACTACTACATTGATACATGTGGCATAGGTATTTGCTCTTTACTTATGTAGCTAAGGATTTCATTGTTAATAACAAAGACGATATTTAATTTGAATGAATATAACATTATATTGTCGGTGATGGCAGTTCCAGTCATGATCGTGATGTCGATGATTTTCCTCCCTTAAAAAAAAGGCGATATCGTGTTTTAGTTTTTCAATCGATTGATATTTGAATGGTTGTATCAAAAAATATTATAAAATCATCGATATATTTTCTTTGCAAACGTATTTCCACATAAAAGAATCATAATATTGTCCTTCAATGGAATCCATAGTTTTCTATAGCCTTGACATGTCACGCAAGCACATGTTATTATGTTATAACGCTATGCAGTAAAAGTATTTATTATGTTTGACATATATGTGAATTTTCTTGATAGAATTGCGATATTTTTTTATCTTATCCTCTTATCGTATAGCTTGAGAATATGTTGATGGAACTAGGTTACTGGGCTTTAACCTGGTATTGTATAATAAGTTATCAGTTTTTGCAATCGTCGGGTTGTATTTTTATTTGTAGAGAATAGTACTGTAGCAAAACTTAAGTTGAAAAGTATTTAAAATATCAATGTAATCCAACTTATTAAGTCAAATATATAACATAACATAACATCACGCCTTTTATCTGCGAAGAGGTGTGTACATCACAAAACTGTTTGCAACTGTACCTACAATGCAATACCGACTTTTCACTAATTATGTTATGAGTCCCATGTAATAGGGGGTGAGCCTATTGCCATATACTACAATACACAATTCCAGACTCCGTTCTACTACAAAGATTTAAAAAAAACCCCAGAAATACTCTGCCCGACTCCGGAATCGAACCCAATCGAATGCGAAACTTTACATTTTTAGCTTTTCAGACGGAAAAACCATTTCTAAATAATCAGATATGCTTCATGTGTAGGTGACGAATTTGACGAATCGAAATAATTATCCGCTACTGCTTAAAATGTGAATTGTAAAATGATGTATTTGCACAATGAGTACATACACACATACATGCGTATAGAAATATTGTATATGAGTACATGTGTAATGACGGCGTTTAGTTTTTTTTTACTTTTTCATGCAGACGAAAACGTGCTCCCACGTGATCAATTACACATTAACCTGGGCGGATGTTCTTTTGTTTTTTTAATTGTTCTAGCTCAAAATAGGCATTGTTGTACGTCTGAGTTATAATAAATTTAATGAAAGCAATTTTACGTGAATAAACTGTCATATTTAGTCAATAGGGAAGATGCCTAATTTTCATTTGAATGTCCGTCTGGTAGATTATTTTAAATCATTACACACGTATTTTTTATTTTATTACAGAAACGAATAGTTTCTACGATATATTGATTTGAAATTTCGTGTGACGTCACTTCTATGTACGAAATGACGTTTAGCACCCACTCCTAAACTTTGATTCGTTTTATGTAAGTATTGTTTTATTATACGACAAAATAATATTTTTTCAATCCCTAACTTACGGACTAATTAGGTTTTTAATTTTCATACCCTGTCATCATCCCAATTCAGTATGTCTAACGATAGTTATTATAAAAACGAGAGTATTTTTCTATAAATAATTGTTATGACGAATTCATCAATTCAAAATGACCAGGAAAAATATATACATATTAATAAACCATTATAATATTATATTCATGAGAGGGTTTCGTCTATAATTGACTCACTAATACTTTTGTGTAGGTACCTAATAATTTTTTAAAGGCCTTTTGTAACCTATGTTAAGGTTTAAATATGCTTGTATTCATGAATATTACGAAAATTAAAAAAAAAATAAGCCATGTCGTCAAATCATATTTATTGACTGTTAATAGATTTTTTGACAAAATATGCCTTAAAAGCTTATTATTTATTGATACGTAGCAATAAAACTTTAACGCAAGTTGACTTATGTTACAATAGAATTTCCCGAGTTGTGTGTTGCGTAAAAACGAAATTCTTCATCGATGAGTCAAGTAATTTAGTTGGAATTTACATGTGGTATCCTATGTCAAAGTACAGGTGAAATTGAATGAATAATTACGCAGCAGTAACCTTACCCTTTCGTATGTTATTGTCGTTTTTTTATTATGCTAACAGACGCGGAATTAGGGTTGATACTTGATTCGTATTTATTTATGTTTTTTTTCGGACATAGTTTGTTTTTAATTTTATAAAAAGGAAATGGTTGGAAATGAGCTATTGTAAGAAAGGAATAATGTAGCCGTTATCACTAAGCTGTTGAAATCCAGATAAGAATCATGGATCTAGTAAAGTGCTGCGGTGTTCTTCGATTTTGAAACATTAGTAGAAACATGTGGTCTGTATTATCATCCGAATCTTTCTTAACGTAGTAAGATTAATCAGTCGCGACATGAGAGAAAACACGAAACAAACTTTCAGATTGTAATATATCTAAGTATATTACGTAGGTATATTGTATATTGATGTTTCTGAATATGAATACAGTAAATACACCGACTATATAGTACACATAAAGAGCCAATATCTACTAAGACTATTCAATTTACACACTAGTCGCGTAAGTTACCTAAGGATGATTGCCTAGCCTATGAACCTTAGTTTTTGTTACGCATTTATAGCGCCCGGTAGCTGATGCTTAGGTATCGCGTTACCTAATGATCGACCGTGTTATAATCAATGATTAATGATATTACATGCCATCTAGATATCGTCTGCAGTAGCACGTTTAAGGAGATATTTTTTTTATGGGATTAGTCGGTAAACGAGCAGACGGATCACTTGATGGTAAGTAATCCGCGTCGCAAATGGACACCCGAAACACCAGAGGTGTTAGAAGTGCGTTACTGGCCTTTTGGAATATTAGGAATTTGAGGATTGTTCGATAAAATTGTATGTGGTTTTATCATTATTTTTTGTAAATAGCTAAGTGCGTTCAAATTTTTACCTTAAATGTTAAAGAAAACTTAGTTTAATGCTTTGTAAATAACGCCTCATTATTATAAAATGGTAGTTCTACGCTTAATTATTGTATATTATTAGAATAGTAGTGCATATTATTGCTTAATACCTAAATATGACTAGTATATGCCTAACGTTATCTACCTATATACTTTACTACACGTGTATACAAATGAATTAATATAGAATGTCGACCAATCGTGCTTCTTTTTCAGATACATCTGACGTATGTACCTACCACGTTTAGCAGAAAAAAATGCGATACTAACATTTTATTGTATTAAAAAAAACGTGATTTATTATATATATTTTATTAAGTTTTTATGTCATAAACATGTTTAGAACAGGCTGTAATTAAAATATTTATGTGAATCTAACTATGTAATAATTCTCAATTTATTTCTTTATTACAAGGACGAATGGTTGTGACGTATGTTTGTTTTATGATATCGAGTTACGGCAATGTCAATGACCGGATTAGGGTATTTTTTGTAATGTGTACTTATTGAGCTTCCTCGGTCAAATGGAGGCACGATGTGATTACTGTAATGTCAAGGGTGTGACGACAAAGGTGAATTTTGTTGTCACATTTTTTTTTTTATTGTTTCCTGTAACTTGGCAATCTGTGTCAACACAATAGGCCATTCAGATGGTGTGTCTTGATTTCTATCTTGTCAACAGCAGAAGAGATTCCTTGTGAATCCCTTTCATCTGGTATCACAAAATCTCACGGTAAGTGTAGGGACACTATGCCGTTTCAATCTGGAGTGTGTGATACTTCCTGTACCAAATAGTTTTGATGTCAGCTCATTGACATGAGTTGATATTCTCGTCTGATAGCTCTCGCTGTATCTAGCGATCGTTTGACGGTGGCGATCTTTAGATCCTCGTGTATATATTTGTTGCTCACGTAGTAGGGGATGTTTAGCATGGCTCTCAATGTCTTGCTTTGGAATCTTTCGAGAATCTCTATGTTGCTATTACTAGCAGTGCCCCACAGCTGGATTCCGTATGTCCAGATTGGTTTAAGAATAGACTTATAAATAGCTATCTTGCTTTCGTTAGAGAGGTTCGATTTGCGGCCTATTAACCAGTACATTGATCTGACCTTCATGTCTAACTGTTTACGCTTGGTCCAGATATGCTTTTTCCAGGTGAGTCTTTTATCTAGATGCATACCCAGGTATTTTGCATCTTCAGCCTGAGGAACTTCCTCATTGTAGATTCTTATTGGGGGACAGGTCCGTCTTCTCAGGGTAAAGGTTACACGAACAGACTTCCCTTGATTGACCCTAATACGCCATTTATCCATCCATTTTTCTACCTTATGGATATGGTTTTGTATATTGGCTGATGCTATGTCAGGATCGTCGTGAACTGATAGAAGAGCTGTGTCATCTGCGTAGGTGGCAGTTATGGTATCAGTATGTGTTGGAAGATCTGCAGTATAAAGTAGGTACAGAACTGGCCCCAATATACTCCCCTGTGGTACTCCTGAAAGTATTTTATTTAATTGAGTGACTTCGCTATTAAATTTCACTTCAAAGCACCTGTCGTATAGGTATGACCGAAGAATCGGATAGAAGGAGTGAGGTAGGAGTTTTTTAATTTTGAAGAGCAGTCCCTCATGCCACACTCTGTCGAACGCCTGACTAATATCCAGGAAGACGGCAGAGCAGAATTGTTAGTGTTCTAGTGCACGACTTATAGTGTCCGTAATACGGTGTATCTGTTCGATGGTTCCATGTTGCTTTCGGAAGCCAAACTGGTGGAGAGGAATAACTTCCGGTAGATATGGGCGTATCCTGTTCAGCAATATTTTTTCAAGGAGTTTACCCAGTACAGGGAGCAGGCTTATTGGTCTGTAGGAGCTTGCTTCGTGGAGGGGTTTGCCTGGTTTGGGTATCATTATAACTTGCGCAATTTTCTACTGAGCCGGGTAGACGTTTGTAGTAGTTTGTTGTCACTGAAAAAACGTTTTTTTTTTATAGCTATTGCCCAAGCCAGAGGACGCGTTTCCAACCATACTTAGACTGTATTATAGAGACAATAAACCTGCTTTTAGCTTCATCGGTAAAAACCAGTAGATCTAATAAGTATGTAAGCAAGAGACAATCGATTTTCTTACATGTGATAGTAATTATTAAGTACAAAATAACACTTTTAAACGATGTTGTCCACAATAATGTATTTTCAGATCTAATATGATATCTAGTGTTTCCTAGATTAAATACTTCCTAAACTTTTATGATCCATTGTATGTTGTGCAATTGTGAAGAGCATTCCGAACAAACACACATACACATATCCATTCAATCGTAGCGTCTTTGCAATACTAACGTACAAAACTGAGATAAGAAAAATACATTCTTCAATATTCTTTTATGGCGTAAATACACTTCGTTTATGATTCGGAAATACCAGTTACATGGGGATTTCAGTATGTACCTACTGACATCGTTTATTTAGAAATTACTGTACTTTTGGTAATTTGTAATGATTTTTTGAATAAATTTTGAGGTGATGTTTAAACATAAAAATGTAAATACATCGTCACGTTTTGTTATCTCCGAAGGAATAGGCAGAAGTGCACGTATGTGATAAAATTTCCAGTATTTAGTGGTTATGCTTTTGTCTCATATAATAGGGGGTGTGTCTATAACCATCGTCAGAACTTACAGTCACAATCGTTTATTTCAATTAGACCAGAAAGGTACTTACTTTTGAACGTAAAATACAAAAAGATAATAGAGGTACAGTACTTATTTCGGTCAGTCCTCTAGTGAAGCTATTTATATGTATATACTAGGTATCTCCAATTTGGGACTCTTTTATTTATATATCACTAGTCGATCAGCCAAACTTCGTAATGCTCAAAATATTGTCTCACCTTTTAAACCTTCCCTGGACGTCCACGAAGATTTGACGGCCAAAATTAACCAAATCGGTTCAGCGGTTCTCGAGTTTTACCGAGACTAAGAGAAATGGACATTCATTTTTATTTATATAAATAGATTATGTAATTATTATTTCAATTTCTGTTACTACACATTGATTACGATTTTGGAAGAAGTAATATCATACGTCAGAGTACCTCTATGTAGATGATGTATTACCTCACATTGTGAAATAGGCGGTTTGAATTAAAAAAGCTATTAATAAATAATTTAATCTCAAATTATCGTCTTAGATCCTAATACGTATTAATATAATAGTTCGTATATCAAAGAGATTAGTACTTATATCTAATTTAATTTTAATTGTAAATAAATTAAATAGGTAGCTAGATTAAATTTATATCTTCAACCCAACTATTGATACATAACTTATTTATATACCTATGTTTACGTCCTATTATTGATAAGAATTATTTTATGTAATTACATAGGCATTAAATAAATAAATAAAATATCCACGACTGGTTCAGCGGGTTGAGGATCAATGTTTAAAATATTTAAAGAGATCTTATACTCCCCGATCTTTAAAATGAGTTGAAGAGCATATAATATGTGAAATAACGGTGTTTTAAAACAAAATGTAACCATAAAACATTCATCTGTTTTACGCATTCATACAAGATAAACATTGTTCATTGTTTGCGCATTTCATCTGACGGGAAAGATTAGGTACTTTCTGCTCTTAATCTATACATATGTAACTACCATTTACTTATGTTTAAGATTACTCATAACTTATACTTACACTAAATTCCACCAAGGTACTTTTTTATTTCTTTAAAAACTAAGTTTTAGTTTGTGATTTTGTATCTTATTGTAAAGGACATAAAGTTTGATAACTGTTTTCTTTGTTTCCAGGTTACCACAGCTTGCCGTCTCTGCGAAGATATTGTGCCTCCTGATGGTAAGTTGAATCTTTTTTATACAAAATACACTTATAGAAGAAAAAGTAAAATAACCACAGCATATATAAATATTAAAGACGTACAATAATATCACCAGATGTCATAAAAGTTCAAGTGACAACCTTGAGAACTGATAAAAAATTAATTTACCAAATTCCAAGATATAAAACGATGAGTAAATAATTAACAGCTGTGATAAAAAGTGCCAAATAGGAACAAATTTCAATCTCCAGCGTGACCTGTTTTCTTATCTTCGTTTTTCATTGCTTAAGAACTCAAAAATGTATAAAAAAACACGATACATTATTGCACCAATAGACAAAGAATTGAAACCCATTTAGCATAGAACATAAATTTAAAAATTAATTCCCAATTAATCTGCGATAAAATAAATTAACTGTGACCATAAAGTTTATTAATGTTGTTAGAGGTTTTAATTAAATAAAAATAAAGTCATACGCTTTAAGGTTATCAGGTGTAGTCATAAATGTTCAATTTGGTAGTGTGGCAGTTTATAAAATTTGCTACTGTATAATTATAGTCAATTAGTGAGCTCATTTATAATATACTCCTTAACAAAGGTGTTAGAGAGAATGAGTTATTATTATGAATCTTTAGAAGTTTCCAGTAGGTATCGTAATGTCTTTAAATTGAAGACCAAAAGGTCATTTCACTTAACAACTCAATTATCAAAACGATTACTTGACACACATGACATCGTTAGTATGATTTCTTAATAAAATTTCTCATTCGTATATTGGAAATTAGCATTGATTTTCGATTTGCCTAATTCGATCTTATCTAGGTTAGGCATACTCATAGCCCAAGTATGTGAGCTCTTAATAAAACCAATTTACGTAAGACGTAAAAAGGTCAGTTATCCAGTGTAAAAGGATTAGTAATTTCAATCGCAGCCATCATTTTATTCACATTAGCTGGGTGTAATGAGAAAACGTCTGCCGGTTACCCGTAAAGCGCATACGACGCATTTCGATGCGATAAAAGTTCTAAGAAATACTTCAGAGGTATCGTACCACATTAAATATGCAACTAGTGCATTCTGTGTAAATCACAATGTAAAACTAAATCATACGATTATTTACGTGCATTGATAATTAGTTCTGAACACAACAAGTAAAGAAATGTTAAATAACTACGAGTGATTAGACTGCGGAAACACGTCATACTTGAAAATAAATGTAATTATGTGTACCTCTAGAATAGTTTGCGAGATTGCATATTCATCTTGTCTATAAAACGATAACATAAAACGTAATTATGTAAATATTTCGACAAGTTAACAATTAAGATTAAGAACACCGAGGTAGAATAACTAAACTTCGGTATTTTGCGATTCGTAATCCGCCTTTGATTAGTTTCTACATCGCGTTTGTACGTATCTCAGGTAATTGTTGCTTTAACAGAGACAAACTGAATATATTTGCAATGATTAGACGGAATTTGTAATTATAATATCAATCGTAAAACATTTCCAAAGAATACTTGCCTTCGTACATTATTCGTTTGTGAGGGAGTTCCTCAAGGAGTCGTATTAGGGCCTGTAATGAGCATGTCAAGAGCACGCTCTAAAACGATTATTTAGTCTTCTTGTATTTACAAGTACTTACGTTCAAACCTACACCTTATCGCTTTGCAGTATGTTTTTAGTATTGTTTTCTTTTCCATATTGGTACAGCGTGACTGATTAGCATTCGCATACAAATAAACATGCAATTTATTTTCTTGTAAATTATAAACAATTTGTAGCCGTTTGGTTTCTTTCTCTTAATAGGGTCATTTATAACTTATAGAATATACCAGTTCCATTGTACCATTTGTACAAACTATTGTATACGATAACCAAATATCTTTATAGTACATTGCATTGATTGTTTAAGAAACTTTATAGATTCTGTGGTTTCGACGACTGGAATTGTTAGTTATATAAAATGTGTTCACATAGGTCTTACTTACGTTTGTCTGGGCAACATACCTTTACATTTTAAATTAGACGCCTCTGTTTGTGGTTGTTAATCGCCAAAGATATTAATGAAAAACAAATTCATGTTTTTACTAGTTTCTTTGTCAATGTCCATCTTCTTTAGGTTCTTCGTCCTTTAATTTGTTAACAAATTGATTCCTAACAGGTATAATGCAATTGATTGCACAGAAATGTACTTCAGGGTTCCGCATTCGTTAGATACGGACGTCTAGACATTGACGTGACGTGTCCCAGCGTCACTATCGGACGCGCAACGATAATAAATCAATCATTCACATGTTTAATTAAATCAGTCAATTATCTTTCAATAACGTAATATTGATTTGCGATGTTGATTATAATCAGGGTTGTTACACTTGTTAGGAATTTTGAAAAAAATGTATTATGACTTTAGTGGGTGCCATTTTTTGTGTGATCTATCGGACTGTTGATAAATGTTTTTGCATGTTTGTTTTCTTTACTCTAATTCAATTTGTAACTTTACCAAAGATCAGAAAATTTAGATAACCTATGGTATAAGTGTATTATAGCTTTTGTACAATATTGTGCTTAATTGTATCATGGGAACCTCTCGAAGAATATAGTCATCAGAGATTTCAAATTCTTCGAATCACTAACGTTGGTATTTAACATATTGATTTCTTTATTCTCATAAATAGCAACTGTTGTACGTGACCGCGGGTTAGTTGCCGTAATTATCACATTTGCGATGCGACACACATATTATGGTCAAAATACCAAGCGATGAAAAAAATATAACGAGAAACGCATGACATATTTAATTGCTGTTTACTTAGAATCTAACCTTCTGGAAATTTGTAAAAATGTGTAATCAGACAAATATGTGAAAATAAAAAACATATATCTACTTAGCTTATCATTGTTGTTATCAAAAATTGACAAATGAAACTGCTTAATTCTAAAGGACTTGAGAAAAATTTACTTGTAAAAGAAAAATCAAATAGGCACTTCTCTCCTTGATTGAATCTTTAACTACTTCATTGAAGGCCCTGTAATGGTCTTAAAAGCCTTCACCACCATTATAAATGTTAAGGCTCCCTATTTTTCCGCGAACGTATAATATTTAAAGTACGTCATGAGAGAGTTTAGCGAGGACCTATCATTTGCTATGATTACATAGGTAAACACTGCACGCTGTCCGATGAAGAAATTTGCTCTTATTGAATACCGCCTATTACTAGCTTTTCAATTACAAACCCTGCTATAAGACTCGGGTTATTTTATTATGTAATATTAGAGGTATATCGTTTATGATGAGGTTTAATATACTTTTTAATAGAATTTCCATTCAACTTCTAGTTGGTGTCTATTTTGACAAACATCAATAAAGAAATCCCGAAATGTATTTACCTTTTGTTGTATATATAATAGCTTTTCTTGTCCTAAAACCAGTGTTGAATATGAGATGTTATATTTTTTGGAAAAAATATTTCACTTTAAAACTTTTGTGAGAAATGCATATCAACAATAGAGAAACCAGTTATTTTTAGTTTCAAGTCTAGTCAGATGTTAACGAAGGATTATTCGGTTGATGATACGATAATGATGCTAAATTCATAACCAAAACTGGTACAAATTGTAAAGCAAACTACACAAGCAGCACAAATAGGGTTTCGTATGATACACAGGTTCGTATGGTAAACAGAAATTGGTCAGTGTATTTATATTTATACATATCATAACCTCACGCCTTTTATCCCTGAAAGGGTAGGCAGAGGTGCACATTACGGCACTTGATGCCACTGTACAATGTAACACTCACTTTTCACTATTTGTGTGAGCCTCATGTAATAGGGAGTGAGATATATTTATATTTATAGTCAAAGTCAAAGCATTTATTTCAATTAAACCATAATTTGGTACCTTTGAAACGTCAACGTTTACATTTATTTTACAGTAACCTCTTCAGTACCTACTTGTAATATCTAAATCTGTACCTACTTACTTTAGATTGCTAATCTGTATCTACTCTTCATCTGAAGGTCTCTACTTAAGAACTCTCGACATTTTGGCGACACATGTGACCTATATTTGGGTTATCAGAATCAAAAGATTATTGATACCAAGTGCATTGATATTACCTCTACATCTAAAGCCATATGGTACAACAACATTCGACCAAAGTCCATTTAAAAACAGACTTTCAGCTGTTGAAGTTAAAATATTATATTATACTTGTATTTGAGAAGACTTACATAACATGACATCGATATTTATCTTTACTTTGCCATAAAAATATCAAATTTTAAACATGTGAAGAGAATGTGCCGACATTCTCTTTTCTAGATTGACTGATTGACTATCATTAATATACAAATGCATAAATCAAAATCGTATAGAGTCGATAATTTCCTCTGTTCCAAAGTTACAGTAGATATTAGGTTGTTTAATTCAGAATTTATCGGTTGCCCAGTGCCGATTGACGTCCCCGGGTAATCGATATGTTAACGTTTCGATTTAATAAATTGAGCAACATTTATTTTGCATTGAAATCTTGAAACGCATTACATTGTCGAATCAAATATAGGAAGCGATCAGAATTTAAACAAGTTTTTTCTCTTAAATACTATACGGAAGAATGGATTCACACTTAACTGATATTATGCTAATTAAACATACAAAAAATGTATTTTAAAACGAACTAAATTAAAAGGACTTAATCTTGTGAATTATGAACTCAAACTTTATAAAAAAGAAAAAAATAATTGGTTAGGTATAAACAAAATCCGTATAAAACCACAAATCAAGATAAAAAGGCAAATGAATTCACACATAAATAGCAGAAATACGACAAAATAATGCATTTGCCCAAAAATGTCGCGAGACGGGTTCATGCAAGACAGGCGCCGGATCTGTGCAAATCATTTACACGATTTGTCGTTTAGCACTTTTGTGACCCGTTTTTCACTTCTAATTCTTTGAAAGTATCTCTCTTTCTGGATTAACATATTGTTCACCATTTACAGTTAGTTCGTCTGATAACAAGATATTGTTAATTCATAACTGTGTTTTGATCATCTTTAAAAAATGTTTTTACTTCATCTTTGTTCAAAATATTACTTTAGTCCGTTACGTCAGCTTTATACATTATCATAGTAAAACAATTACTTTATCTTGGCGCGTGTGTGGCCGCTAATCCCTAAGTAATGATTATGATGATAAGAATTTGGAAACCAAACGATCTTCATTGTGAGGTCTCACTTCCAGCTTAGCATCATCCTCGTTGATACTTGAGAACATTTAAGACAGTGTTCGAGTTTGTAAAGAATTCATGTTCTTTCGTTAAGACAATGTTATGCATTGTAAATGTGAGATATTACTAAATGAAAATAAAAAGAGCTATAGAGTATTTTGTATCATATATTTATTAGATTCTATGCAATCGAATAAATATATAATACAAAATACTAATAATACCAATATTTTAAGAAACAAATTATCTAATGTCTAAATGACTGCACGGTTGGTGCGGTGGCTGGGCAACCGGCTGCCGTCCAGCGTGCCGCGGGTTCGATTCCCGGACGGAACAACACTTTGTGTGTTCCACAAATTGTTGTTTCGGGTCTGGGCGTCATGTGTATGTGAAATTGTATGTTTGTAAACGCACCCACGACACAGGAGAAAATCCTAGTGTGGGGCAACGTTTAAAAAAAAAAATGTTGTCTTGATATATTTTATTGTTTGTCCAATAACTTACCTGAATGGTTTTTCTTAACTACGTCTTTGCTAAGAATTACGTAACAGCTATTGAATCGTGCACTTCAACCCTGCATGTGGAAATGTGTGAAAATAAATCATTTAAAGCCATATTGCATGAACTAGTGAAATCTACCTGGACAGTTTCACTCACTTTCTATTTCTACAATAGTTAGGTGACACATACATCTGTATGGTAGACCGTAATCAAGTATTTGAAACTAATCCACGATTAGCAATCATCGATATAGACACAAGGAAGTGATTACAGTATTGTATCGGACGGATTTAGGTCACTGGTGTTCAAAGATTAGTTTTTGTCTACAAACCTTCGTATTTCATAATAATATTTGATAAAAATAAGTACATAAGCATGTTCCCGTGTCGGTATGTAGGTAATGATAAATTTTAGTAGCCTATAATTTTTATTGCACTTAACACGAATATGTTCTCATGAAATACCCAAAGGCCAGACCAAATAAAAAGTCACAATGTAATGAATGCTTATGTAAAACCTAACACGTTTTTGTCCGTCTCAAAATGGCGTAAATCCCTCTATAAATTTTGATGAACCCGGATTTTATAGACGGACACAATAAAATGATAATAACAGTCATGTAAGATAAAATTTTCTTGTAAACCCATCAACGTTTGTGAAGGTGTGACTGAGAAATTACGTTATCGATATCTGTGGCTCAGTCTTCACACTTCAATGGTACGAAGATGAATATAATATTTTCAGTAATGTGTTACAACATTAAATTCCACCTAGCAACGAATCCTAACAAACTCAACTAAAAACATTTTAGAAGACAACTTTTATGAAAAGTTTTGGTTTTTGCCAACATTCATATTAAAATGTCTCCTTCGTTTGTTTATATACAAAAATTGACGCGTAAATACACAAAGCATTATAGCGATAAGGTGCCGAAAAATTATCATAGAAGATATGATAAGCTTAACATTATTAGTTTCCTAATTATAACGGCACTTATACCGAAGATTACATGCTATTGAACACCAATATCTGTGCTTTGTACCGTGAAAATTTCCGATACACTTGGTACCGGATAGTTTTGGTTGGCTGACATGTAATCAAGCGTTCATAATGCGTTTGCTCGGGTCGGCTAAGATAAGTCCAATGACAAAATGATCAGTGACCTCCAAATAAACGATAATTGCACATTACGTCGACCTTCCTCTCGATACATGTAACACGTGATTTCAGTTCCAAATATTTACTGAAAACCAATGTAGAAATTTTTCATAATTATGTGAAAATTGAATAGTTTGTGTAGTGATTGCAAATATACTTGTCGAGGTCTTGGTCACATTGTTGTTCTTTGTACCATCTATTAGATTGTTCAAAGACGTATACATTAGTAACTTGAGTATAACTAAGTTCAGCAAAAAGTGAAACGTAACTAGATAATTGATTTGGCAAAAAAAAACATTTTAGATAACATAACAATCCGATAAAATTAATTGGGTAAATTATAACACAGATCGCTAATTTCATAACAAAAAATATTTATATGCAAAACAAAATTATAAGCACCAGAAAGAAATATTGTCGAAATAAATCAGTTCCCTGCAAACTAATATCATGGTTTGTAACGCATAAATTACGACATTAAGATTATGATATCTCGATTAATTATCTTAATAGAATCAACTGTACAAAGTTTAATATCATACTATGTTACAACTAATTGAGATATAACATAAGATTATTTATTTACTACTGTAAATAATATATGATTACGTTTTGTAACTGTTCCAACTTTATTTATGTTTCAAATGTTATGATGTTCAAACAGTAATTGACTTGTTTATGAAAAAATCTGTTGCATTTTTCGTTGCTGTACCACGAGAAGACAAACAAATATATCACGAGACAAGCCCTTATAAACATCTTACGGATTACACCTTTTTGCTCCTAAAGGTATATAGAAATCTGAATAAATCCCATTATCATAATTAACTCCCATATCGTAGTTGGTAACAGCACCGTTACTTTTAAGTATGACTCGTTTTGATTATGTGACAAGATTTTTAAAAACCAAAAGTATTTTGTTGTAATTAAACTTTCGTAATACAAGATCTCAAGCTGTACATATTTCTACAGAACTAATAACGTTATCTATCCCATTTGCATTTACATGTATTGGTTTTACTGAATTGCTATGGCTACAACAACAATCCGAATAACTTAAACATTCAAAGCTAAAAAGTAAATGCAGTATTGTTTACAAAAAGTTCACGTGAAATGCAATATGGCTGAATAGTGACCGCGTCGCGGTAGCCTATGCTTTCCAACCTGAATATGACACCGGTCGTACAGTTATAAAAGGACCTAAAACAACTGTAGATAAATATGAAAAATCAACTTTGATGGACACCTAAATAGGATTTATTATTGCCTAAACGACGCAATCTGATCCCTCAGTCTGACGGATTAGCTGAGCTCGGCTGACCCATTAAAACGATCGATTGTTTCCTTATTGTGGTGCCTGCGACGCGTGGTGCTAGTAATAATTACAAAATTCAATATGACTATAATATGAGAATTTTCTCCAAGCGCACACGTAACACCGTTTGAAATATGCAAGAGCTGACATTATCACTGCATGGGCGTGTTTGTACAGTTGTTGCATTATAATCCGATTAGTAATACTAGAGGTAGATATCGCACGTAGTAATTTAATCAGCTGTAGTAGTTTTCAAAGTATATCTAGACTGGTTCATGGAAATTAGAAGGAAAATTCGACGTGTTTCGGAGTTAACGAGTAAAATATTCAACATCTCAACTCGTGAAGTTCACAAGGTCATAGGAGATAGGGTTTGATCAATATCTGCGTAATGAGGTGTCGGTCGACACTGGCGCCATTAAAATCCCGGTGAAAGTACCAACAGAATAAGGAAACTAATTTAAACGACTTGACACTTAGCTGTTAGAAGGAGGAATGGACCACACGCAGCAGAAGAGTGTTGGAAATTTTCTCTATAACATCAATTCCTATATTATCACACCGTTTTACAACATACGATTCCAAAACATGAAATTTTAATTCAGTTTTCGTAGTGTGTTCGTAGGTCCTACTTCCTACGTAGGTACGAGAGCACGTTTGTATTACGTCATGTCTATGACACAGTCTTCAATCATTAAAAATTGTGAGTAATCCTGACATAAATCAGGGTCTTACGACATACTGTTATCGCAACGTCAATTTAGCATGACCATCAATCAGGTACAACGTAGTAGCAACGAATATATTCCGATACGAGAATACGTTCAATAAGTTCATGAATTTAATGTGCATAGGTAGTCTTGCTAAATGTTTATTAAGATATCTTGTCGTGCTTGGTAATTTTCATAATTATCACCCTTACAAACCTGATTCACGATAAGCTAGACATATTAGAATATTTCGAATCGTTTGCGAATTTATTCCTACGCTCCATCGAATTGAAATCTTATCTTGTCCTGTTCGTTCTTCTAATTGTGCAATGAATTTGACTATTAGAGATTATGTATTTTGTAAGTGATTTTGATTACATGAATTGTTTTGTTTATGTTCAGGTGGTGGTCTGCGGTGCGGTGCCATCGATGGTAGTCCGGTCGGTTCGCCTCTACAGCCAGTGCTCCCATATGTACGTCAACGTGTTTCCAAACGGTACCGTCATGGCTCGCTCCGATGGAAACGACCAGCGTAAGTACCTTCTGTATTCACTATTTTACATTCTAATCGATAATGTTATTTTTACTGGTACTTTACTAAAGACGTCAGTCAAACTTTTGTTGTGATAATACAAATGTTCATACAAAATCAAACAAAAAAATCGCCATCACAAATAGGCAAAGTACGAAAACCTCAAAACTTACATAACTAGAGTAGAACCAAAAGGAACTAAAAGTAAAAATGTATACAATTAAGACGCAGAGACAAGGAAATATAAAGTAAACTCAGGTTATAAAATGATATCGATCCTGACACCGCCGTGTAAACATAAGATATGATTTACGATGCCCGATTACAATTTATCAATTGCCTCCAATTGAATTACTGACAGACGACAATACAGACGTTAGCAGTTGAATAAGTAATGCCGTAATTGGTAACAATCTGCCGTTTAGTTTTGAAGAGGTTGTTATAAGACAGGAGTTTGCTACCTGAGGCTTGTTATTTTTTTTGATTGCAGTAAAAAATTAAGATTGTAATTTGGTTCAGATCACTTTTGTTATGGTTGATTTTAATTAATCTATTGTGGTAGAGCAACTTACTTTTGATGTAGGATATAACAATAATAGTAACAGTGAAATTAGTTTAAGCAGTAAACTAGAATAATGACATATTTAAATTTTTTGAAAATGTTAATTCAAATGTTCCACTCTTTTGAAGTCCCATATTTTAATTCGTCGTGGAAAAATGTTGATTATCTCTGCTTACCGTGTTAGTAACCAGGTGTGCTGATTCGCTTACTTTTTATTCAGTCGCCATCTGAAAATAAAATCAAAATGGTAGTACAAAATAAATTATTACAGTTGTTTATTCTCGCGGTAATAGTTAAAGATTTAGTCGGGGAATTCCATGAATAATGAACTGTGACTTACTGAATTTATTATCTTGTCCGTTGTTAATCATTCTGTAAAGCTGTTGAAAGGTGTTTTACAAGTAATTTATATAAAATATTTACGTTCGTACAACTGCAAATAAAAACTGAGATATTCGAAGTTAATTATATAAATACTTTGATAAAATATTCAGATGGACCTAATGTCGTTCCTTGGGGAATCCCTTGAAATGATTTAAATTTATAAAATTTTACATATTCTAGGTGTGAAAATTTTATAACGTTAAACTTGTTTTGGTTATTTACCCTTTATTAATTTTAGCTTAAGATTATTTCATAAATGTCTTAAAGTTAACGAAGAAAGTTCTACAAGTACTCTTGCTCGAAGATGTACGTCGAAGGCTGCATTCGCTAACACAGTAAAAGCATGCGGAGTAATAGTGTGTAGGGGCTAGACGTGAGAAACTATAGGAATATGTCAATACTTGACGGGTCAACGGCCAGTCACCGCAACAGGTAGAGACCACTGTGCGATATAGTAACGGGTACAGCATTGCTACGAAGTTATGACTGTAAAATGTGACTGTTCTTAGCATTTCGCATATTTATACCTAGTTTATTGGTGAAAAGGACAAGGATGGGATGGGAAGAAATGGGATGAGGTCAAGGATTTTGTAAGAATTTCTCCTCTATAAATGATACTTAGTATATTGATATGCTTGTAACTACATGATATATAATTATTGCATTCTACAACATTGACGTAGGTGGTGGACTACAAATTGTGGATTACAAATTATGAGATGATATTTAACCCTGCAGACCATAACAAAAGTAGGAGAGACAAACATGTGTAAAACATAATGTTCAAAGTATTGTAATGTTTGCTGAGACATGTTGGACGTTACCAGAAATCTGGTTATAACCGATTCATCGTGTTATATTTAACTTTGACAAGTATGTCTCGACATCTTACAGTTTCATTGTGGCATAATTTAAATTTAAGTATTGTATCTAGACATAAAAAACTAAATACATACGTAATATTTACTTATCATAATATATCTTAATTACTATCAAGTGCAGTCACGAATTCCTATTAAAGTTTTGGAGTGCATAATAAAATAAATGTATTCAGATATAAATTAGTACCTATAATAATTTATTGCAAAAAACTGCACTGAGACGTTCAGTTCGCAGTAAAACCAGCGATAATTTAAGTCACGATACGTTTTTTGGTTATTTTCTATCATTATTTCTCTCAGTTCCAACAAAAACATTGGCAAAAACTTCCCTAACGACATCGGCGATAAATCGAGGACTTTTTCTATTTATACAAGACTTGGCTTTTAAGCTTGGCGAAGTGAAGGGCTTTCATTTTTTCTATTATTTGACGAAAGTAGTGTGTCGCGAATATGTAATACTATTCTTACTTGCCAATTACTTAATGTTTATTTTAGATTGACGCAACTTTGTCAACGCTTGTTTAAATTTGCTTTCACCTTTCGTTATTTTTCGACTTTGCTTATTATGGACATTACGAAGCATTCTGTGTAATCACGAAACTATCTTTTAGTTATCATTTTCTTTTTCTGATCTCGTATGTAGTATGTTGCATAATTCTATTTGCAATTTCTTCCAGTCTTTCTCGAGTTGAAATTATTTTCTAAATCTACTGATGCTATGTTTTTATTATCTGATTGTTTCGCGTGAATTGCATTTTAAATATTCACTATTTTATTTTCAGTGCATTCTGGATAAGTGCCAAGTTCTGCTTTCCAATTAAGTCTTCTCTTTTTGCTTCGACTACTATCTGGAAAGTGGAGCCACTAAAAAATTCACTGAATGGATAATTCATGATTTTGATCTTTATTTTCGTACGTGAATAATGCCCGTATCGTTGGCATATTACCTCTATAAAGTAATCGCAAAAGGATCTTTGTCCCAAATCAGAGAAAGGGATTTGTTGATCGTGAGCTATGCAGGCATATTGTTATGTTGTCTTTTATCTGCTTAATTAATTAAACTATATGCTTTAGCAACTCTACTTTCAACTTTATAATCAGAAAAATAAAGTCTAAATTACGTCTTAGAGTAGTTTGTAGTAGGTCTGTGCATAGCTATGTTTATGCACAATCTTTCTATTGTGAAGTTCACATTACAATGTACGACGGCCGTACAACCAGTGACCCAATAATACTGCGACAGTTTCGTATCAGCATTTTGACACGTAATTTAATTATGAAGATGTTTGCTTTGTAATTGCGTCACCCACGCACAGTTCATTACGGGGCGATTCGACCATAAATTCTAATATCGAAATTACCACTTATAAAAATACCGATGCTCAATAATGTTATACATTATAACATTACGTACCTTTTTTACATAACATCAATAAATAATACAGAGCGGAAAGCCATTAATTTAATATGAACAATAATCGCGTGAGAATAAACATTTATTTGTTCCCAGAGTAAAAAATTTAATCACTTGACCCGTGTTAGCATACGTGTTAGTTGTGAAGCAATAAAAGAAACTACACAGCCAATATTAAATTTAACGATTTAATATTGCATCACCAACTAAGAACGATCTCAAGACTATGACTATTTTAATGAAAAAACTAATGGAATGCAGCTCAACTGAATTTGGTCAGCTGTACTCACCGGACACATTGCAACGCCTACCACCGAATACTGCGTGAAATATGTGACGCTTTTTAATTAAAATTAGATTCGAAGGCACTGATAACGAAATTTAATTATTCCCATCGAGTTAGAAACGGCGACTGGTTGGATCTAACGGCAATAGTGCAGACGCCGCGGGCTTTAAAAATATATTTTTGAAAATGGAACTTGGTTAAATATTTATGACGCTTTGTGTCACCAATGAACAGGTTTTTAAAACAAATGGGATTAATTTTATTAATCGATTAATAATTCAAATGTAGAACACAAGAACATGAATCACTAATTACAGTAATAAAGCAGATATGATTGTCTCTTTATTTAATTTACTTTCACTAGGAATAATAAATGATCCAATAAAGAAATGCGTCTAGACTAGGCAACGGTAATTTATTTTATTGTGACGGTTTAAAAAAATGGACTAATTAATTAAACAGATAATCTGTTTAACCAAAACTGCTCTAAGAACCACCGAGTCAGTCAGTTATAAGAATAAACGTCTTCATCGGAAACAACCTCTTAAACTTTGATAACTCGCACGGTGGTTTATTTTTTGTGGCAATTCATCGGATGATTGTTTGGCGGAACGAAAATTATATGAAATCAATCGACGTAGGCGGTGCGGCGCCTACCTAAATTAAGTTGTTACGTTTAAAACATAATAATGAAGGTCCATAAGGATCTGTTTCGCAAAAAAATATACCACACGCAGGTCCACAATAATGCGGCATAATCTAATAGGGTATTAGTAATTTAATTTGCACGCGCATTAAAAAAGAAAAGAAAATAACAGACGTTCTAAATTTGAACGCTTTTTTCTTTCTTTTTTTATTTCTGTGAATGCGTTTGGCGGGAATTTTTGGAAGCGTAGAAAATTTTGAATGAGTTTTTGATAGTTTTTTTTTATTGTTGACGTTTCTGTAGAAACACAGAATATTTCAATCATTATTATAGTCATTTTGAACTGTTTTTTTTGTAGTAGTTATTCGCAAAGACATTGTGTGTTATCGTTCGGCGTTTTTGTTAAAGTAAGTGGCATGACTGGCGCATTTGTTTGTTATTTTTTCATCTTAGGATAAACAAACAGCCAGTAGTGTTCTTGTATGTTTCTTTACTAATTAATCGGTATTGTGTTTTTGTTATCTAATTGAATATAATAAATAAATAAATGGGTTTTTCGGTTAAGGTTTTTGAATATGATATATTGCTTAGGTGCATAGAAAAATGTATGAATCAGTAACTTTGTAAATCAAATACATAGACACAATAAACTATTTTGTATTTTAAAAATATCAACGATACCTACAGGTAACTGTAGTATTTGTTTTTAAAATCCATATAAATAAAAATAAATTTCCGTTGTTCGTTAGTGTCACTAAAACTTGAGAACGGCTGAACCGATTTGGCTAATTTTGGTCTTGGAATGTTTGTGAAAATCCAGTGAAGGTTTATAAGGTGAGCATAATTTTTTTGGCGGTACAAAGTTGCCGGGCCAGCTAGTATCTAATATAATTCCACTATAAATATTTTTTTAAATAATATTGAACCATCGCAATCAACTATAGTCTATATCAAAATTTATCTAAATTTTTATTACGTATTTCAATTAATACCTACTAGTTGATACGAATTTCAGGCTCACTATCATCGAAATAGCAGACAGATACAGTTTTATCTGTGTGTTTATTGCTGTTATTATACCATGTGTGGAACAATTACACGTTGGGTGGTCTTGCGTGTATTTCCAGTGTTAATGTCGCGAAAAAAAACTCATGTTTACTAAACATTCGTACTTTGTTGGTAATGTTATTGTTATTCCTATTGCTAAGGGAATGCGTAGTTGCTACTTTTTCGGATTGCATTGTAAATTGAGACTTATGTGCTTTGATTGTGTTTTATTATTGCGAAAATACTTTCTTTTTAGAGTATTTTTATTCTTAGTGCAAGCGTTTTTGATATCAAAAGTGGGTCATTCTGTATTTTAATCCAAGTTAAGACCAAATTGACCATCATCTTAATCCTATAAGCTATTAAGGCTATTTTAGCATCCTTGAATTATTTCCAAACGAGCTGTAACCTTCAATAATCTGAATGATGGATGGACAATTCTATAATACTGACGTTTTAAAAGTGTGCAATTAGTTCGAAATATCTTTAATCTTTGTGTCTCTACACATTGAATATTTCTTCGTTAGTAAAATGCGTTGACTTTGACCAATATATCACAGATTACAGGCAAAGTCACGGGTATAATACTAGTGATTAAACGCGGAAATATTGGGTTATGTTTATGTTATGAACAACAAAATCTTTGATATTATTATACAAGGTTATTACGATGACCCAAATCTTATGAGATATCATTTCTGTGAAGATTCATTTCATACGCAGATAAAACAAGAATTTTACAACATAACATAACATCACGCCTTTTATTCCCGAAGGGCTACGCAGAACGTATGTATGTACATTACAGCACTTAATGCCACGGTACAATAACACCCACTTTTCTCTATTTGTGTTATGAGTCCCATATAATAAGGGGTGAACCTTTTGCCGTATACCAGACATAATTCTAGATTCTATATTTTTTATTTTGAAATTGAAATTTAAAGATAAAAATCTAGAAGCTTACTGATTGGAACTTAATTTTTATTTATAAGAACATAATTTAACTATTTTGGAGTTGTATACATTGAAAGCAAAATTATGTACAATACTGAAAACAATATGTAATTATATATCGTATCTCTAAGAGATTTTGGTGAATTCAAAAATATTATCAACATATGCGTTTGACCTGATTTCGATAGCCGCGACAATCCGTACTTATTCATATCACAAGATAGCATAATACAGTTCAAGAAACTCTTATTATTTACTCTGTAAAGTTCATTTTACATTGCCAGCGTTACTCAAACAAGTTTGTTGGTGCAGTATTGACATAGATTTTTCGTAAAAACGTCACCGATTTTACCTAAACGTTAAGTCTGGATTTGTTAGACATATTTGTTATATCGATACTGGGTCAAAATGTAGGTGAACAATGTTTTTAAACTAAATAAACACGCCTTTACGAAATTGTACGGGAACTATGAAATATTTGTCGAAATTTATGACACTCTGTTTCTATCTTAGTGCTAAATTTTGTACTAAAGGTACTGGTACACATGCACGTAGACATTTATTTATTTATATAAAACCTTGCCTAAACTATCATGACAGGTTTCTCCATTGCGATAGCTAGGCCTTAAATTAAATCTATGTAACGTCCAATTATAACAAAATCATAAAGTAAAAAAAAAAAAACAATAATGAACAAATTCTTGGCTAAACTAAACTCAATAATCCAAAATACATATATAAAAAAGAAATATTATAACACAAAGAAAAAATAAACAAAAACAATTACTTATTTAAATTTAAAAATCCTAGAGGTATACACATTATACAACATACTTAACCTACTAGAGGTTAAGTATGTTGTATTCCTAAAACATAACATTAATCTATTACAAATATTATAATACCTAAATGAGATCATACACGGTGACGAGATCAAAGATGCATGACATGACATGACCTGCTTCCATTGAGTACTTATTACTTAGTATTATGTGTGTCGGAACATTGCTCAAAATTAGCTCATTTTGGGCATGCTTGCGAATCGATAGGCATTCGATTTTTGAACATTTTTGAGCATGGTACGTAATAGAACGCCCTTTAACATGCTATTCAACCGATTTAAAAAAAAGAAAGAGTTTCTTAGTTTAACCTGTACCTAGGTATGTATGTATGTAAGTTTATTTGTATGCGATTATCTCGCGATTGGTATAACCAATTTTGATGCGGTTTTAAAGGGGTTTGTTCCACTTACGCGAACGGTTTTAGTATATTAATAAAAGAGGGAATTGAAGTCGGTTTTTTTAATTAGTTTATAAAAGAACCATGTTATTCCATACAAACTTTGACCCCAATTTTCTGGGGTAATTTCGAAAAATCGCTTCTCATTTTAGGTACCTACGTCGCACAAGGAACGCACCCTCAAAAATATTTTTTTTTCCGATGAGCGGTTTGACATGTGTAACAGTACTTTACAGTCTTATCTTAGAAATAAGTAATTGCTAAACAAACAAATTAATCTCATAAATACCTGACACTATTATTCATACACAATATGACCTTATCTCCAATTTGCGAATATTAGAGATCAGACTAGGGGGCGTCTAGTGTGTCATGTGCCAGATTCCACGTAAACACTGATAACTCAGGGGTGTGCCATAGATCATGAACGTGAAAATATTCCGCTATTGTGAAGTGAGACTCTGTTTAATGATACCCTGTGGTGCATTTGGAAATTGTAGAATAAAACAATCCGAAGTGAATTTGAAGTGATTTTTTGAGATGCTCCTTGCGAACCTTTAAACACTTTTGAACGTAACCTATAACCTGTCTTCTCAAACACGAAGATCATGAGTAAACTCTCTTATTTAGAGAAGTCTAGCAGAGTAGACTGTTTTGAGCAATTGGTGATGGATCATCATCGAATGACTTCTCTCGCCTGTATGAGGCCGGAGGTAGTGTCAGACTTTTACTGACTAAAAACCACCCCGTTCCTACTCATAGATCATGACTAGAGGAGTAATACAAATGTTTATAAAGAAATACTCCGAATCAGATGAGATTTTGATTAGCATTTACATTAAACCTTGCCCTACTAACGAAAAAATAAATGAAAATTAATTTCCAAGTTCCCCAACCATATTGTAAAGGTATCAGGCATATCTCGTATTAGTGTCAATGCCATATAATGTTTGTGGTCACATAATCTAGTCAGACTAGACGGTAACTTGATATCGGTATCTAAGCTAATGTAATGTATTGCTAGTCTTAGGATGCGATTAGATGGAATCTTAAGTTTGTACTGTAGGTATTTTAGGAACTATTTTCATCGGTTTGTAAATACTTAGAAAATAATTTTCGATGAATCGTTTGTGTAGATAGTCGTAAGTAACCATTGAGCTCGTCTGACGACAGTGTAGATTCATAGGGTTTTGTAGAGAGCTTGTAAGTCGAGTTTCTTTAATTATTTTCACTGAAATTATGGTTATCATTCTCTGATAATGGTATTTCTTACATGGTGCATTAATATTATTACTAATAATCTTTGCTTCTCATTTGATCTGAGCCAAAGAAAATGTATAAGAAGTACAATATCAAATTGATGACGCTATAATTACATGAATACGTTTAAATATAATGTTATTGTTTTTAAATGAACCCAGACATTTCAGACAGCTCATTAGGGAAACTAAAATTAATTCCGTTCTCAGAAATTATGTACCGTAGATGAATAATTTAAATAATCATTAAAGCAAACGTAGTCCATTTGTAATTTTAACACTTTTTGTCACTTCAAGTTCACGGAAAACCAGTAGCATTTGACATTTTAAGTAGATATTGATATTTTGACATGTCATGATATTTGTAATATTCAAATAGATACATTGAATTATTAAACGTTTGTTACCAAACCGTCGCTCGATGTGAAATCGCCTCGAAATGTCAGGATTCTTATAAAGTACTTAGGTACCCTGTTGTAGGTACTGTGACGTCATTATACACGTTGAAGATTTACAAGGAAAAGACTCTTGAAGGTTTTATGAACCCATACAATATAAGAGATAATAGGCGATTACCGTGCTTATGGTATAGTTCGACTAACATATTATTATTTATTCACAATACTTTATTAGAGGTACATTATTAGTACCTTTTGCTCGCGGAATAAAGCCCTGGAATCACTCTATCTAGGTATTGTAAAAACGCATCCAAATCTATTGGGTCATTTTTAAAATGGAAGCGTACAAACAGACACACTGACGGCGGAAAGCGACTGTGTTTTAAACCACCTATGTACTTAGTGATGATTAACTCGTCGAGCACCGTCAATATAGACATAATTAAAGAACAATAGGTTGCGGTCACCGGTGACCGCTTGGTGTTTGACAGTTTAAACAATAGTACCTATGTTTGGTAAAATTCATAATTTAACATTCAATATTGTTAAATGACAACGTTAAATATAAATGTGTAACGAAACGCGGAATGCGGCACGTATTTCCGGAATTCCATTTTGAAATGCGCTGGTATTTTTCGTTTTAATTCTAATTTTAGTAAGAATTATTATATTATTGTTTCTCTGAATTAAGTGTCATTCGTATAACGTTACTCATTGTTTTTCGTACTTTGCTAACTTAACACATTCTTACAAACATAAATTCCTGGTACTTCGTGCGAATTGTGAGGTATTCTCGGCTAATTAGGTATTTGCATCATCCACAATAATGAATCATAAATATTTCAAATTATTTAATGATAAAATATAACAGGTAATTGATACCAATATCAAACTAATACATCCGTAACATATTTTCGTAAGAGATAATTTTATCATTCTAATGCTATATTCAGGAAAAACCATACCTACACAGGTTGTTTCAAAACTAAACCTTACTCTTTAGAACAAATAGTGTTCAGAATTAAATACAAATCCAAAGAGATTAGGAAAATAGGAAAGAGCAGCTATTAATAAATTGTATCGCAATCTACTATGTTGAAAGAAAGGCAAGCCGGCGAGTAATTCATAAGAATAAAGCCGTCTACGATTAAGATAGGGGCAGACTAAAGGATTTGGCTAAAGGAGTGGAGGATTTCAATAGCGCGGCTAATCCCTGTTTATAGTGCCTCTGTAAGTACATATCCTGTCGCCGAGGAGGCGCTAGGTGTTCGTTTTCATTGTTGCCAGTTTTATCGGCGCTGACGTGCGTACGATGACAATCTACGGAGCAGCATAATTATGACACAAACGATGAAAATACCACATGATTTTTCCATGGCTTTCTGCAAAGGCTTTCTTAATTCAATTAATTAAAAAAAAGAAATTGATTTAATTACATAGTTTTTTACTTTCATTTCAATAGATTCGTGTAAATTATCTTGTAAATAATGTCATTGCATTTCCTCCCCTTTAATTTGTACAAAAAAAACAAAAGTAAAAATACACTTCTGTAAATTCTGGCGTCCGTCATTACTCAAAATAATGGGACAAACAATGGGAATGAGCCCGCTAGCAAAGCGGTCTGGAATTCAACACAAAATTCCCGACAAATACTTACCTACCGCAGCGGCTGTATCCTGTCGGATTTGGTCAGATTACGCACGTTATCCGCAGGGTTAAGACGCGTCGTACGCGCTTATACCTGTTTATATCTGTTTATCTGTCTACGACGGCTCTGTTAACTGGGATTTCGCTTTATCAACAACTGTAATTAGTATGTGGGAATCCGGTTGGTTAATTAAAATGGGTCTGGCGCCGGCGTGAATGTAATTCTAATTTTATGTATTAAATGTCTCTTTTCACAGTTTATGAAAGCATTATTGTCGGTGTTTGAAAGAAATGGTTCGAGCTGTTGCATAATTTTGAAATGCAATTGTAATACTATACTAAGAATAAGTACCTAACTTGAATCGAATGTGTACTGTTGGTACTCTTGAGATAATTGGTATTTTCTCAAGTTTGACAATTGAACTTTCATTAAATTTATCGTAATGTGCGTAAAATTATGTATGCGTCAATAGTTACGTAAATCAATGTTTACAAATAGATTACAATGTCCAAGGCTGAATACAGAATTGATAGAAACGAAATATTACAGACATACTGGCAGCGTATCATGTGACATGAAATACGTATATTTGTTTAACTTGGTACCTATAATATTTGCAATGTTTTAAACAAAAGTAATTTACCTACTTCTGGGATACCTGTTTAATCTAATGCTCATTAATCACTAAGTTTAACAAGAACAAAGGTTGAATGAGTGAACTACTACCATTATCGGTAAATCAGGTCGATTAGGTTCTTCAGAATCTTGAAAGTAAACAATACAATTTGTGATAAATACAAGTACAAGAAAACCAAGAAGTATTGGTATACATAAGTAGATATTACTC
The DNA here is from genome assembly GCA_038387885.1 of Spodoptera picta. Classification (NCBI taxonomy): domain Eukaryota; kingdom Metazoa; phylum Arthropoda; class Insecta; order Lepidoptera; family Noctuidae; genus Spodoptera; species Spodoptera picta. The sequence continues at coordinate 3,367,677 of JAZHFQ010000733.1, read as the reverse complement.
ATTAAAAAAATGAGAACAGCTCATTCATTGTACCTGGCTTAATCGTTGTTTGTTGTAAACGCATATTTATCCTCAATTTCCTGTTGACAGATTTGATTGAATTTCATATCAAATATTAAGATAACAGATTTTGCATTCATTCATACTGGCCACACCCAGAAATCGAACTATAGTATTTAAGGATAAAATGTCTTAAATACCTACCTACAGATAATAATGCACCATTGGGCGTGTTTTAATACGATTAAAGAGTTGCGAATTGCGTAACTAGAGATTAAATAATGTTACGTTTTTTATAACCCCACAAAAGTAGACACAAATGAAAAATACACCGTCCTATAAACTGTTTAATTTTAATTGGGGGTGAGTCTATTGCTATGAGGAGCACTTTTTCAGACATATTACTGCTGTTTAGTTTTTCAAAAACTTAAAGTTAGCGCGGGCCTGCGGACGGCGAACATGGGTGACTGGCCGCCCGATTAGAACCAGATCCGAGCGTATGGCGCGTCGCGTTCCGCAGCGCGCCGGTTCGACCGGAGTGATACCACGGCCGAGCAGAAAACCGCCGTGAAACAACGCTTGTGTTATGTTTCGTAATGAGTGAGGTTATCGGACGCCCAATTACCCTCCCCAATCTAATCTCTGAATCCCAAATATTCCTCAAATTCCTAATCCTTAAAAGCCCGGTGACGCACTTGTAACGCCTCTGATGTTTCGGGTTTATTTGGGCGGCGCTGATTGCTTATCCCGTATAAAAAACTGTTATAAACTTTACCGACTAGAATAATCGACCACAAGTCTCATTTTGCAGTCGTACCTTTACCGATTGACCTATGTAAAAATCCTATTTTAAGAAAATTGTAGGCTCTCCAACTATATCTACACTATAATATTAAGGAACACAGAAAGATTTTAACTTGCAACTGTATTAAGAATTACAAATAAAAAAAATAAATAAATGGTTTTATTGTCGTGTAAAGTGATACATGAGATGTCGCTTAGAGAATTCAGGTAACAAGTACAAAGATTATCGATATCGTTATCGTATCGGTATCGATAGCAGGTCATTGACCCCGAGGCAGCGGCTAACTTCCAAATATTTATACTTGCTTTCTAGAAAGTTTATAACTTTATGTTACATAGTTGAATTTTTAAGGAAATGTTTGAGAAAAGACGATTATTTAAGTTTTACTATTTTAACCGACTACAATACGGAAGGAGGTTTTCAATTATTCGGCGTATTATAATTAATAATATCTACCAATCTATATCATGAACATTGTATAAGCAATAGATGCAGCTCAAATACTCACTTGAATAATATCCTTTTTTTATTTTACACTTTAAAATAAAAAAAAAAACTTTAAAATTACCTTAATATAGTTAACACATTTTGCAACCAATATAAAAAAACTACGTATCTCTTCACAATTTGTACAGTAACAATAAAATTTCACAACTCCATCAATCACTGGAAGCTAAATACTGACCTCAAGGTACCTATAAAGATGGTTCTAGTGAAATTACAAGCGTAGGTCGGCACTTCAAAGAATATTTACTTTACAAACTTGAGATTATGTTGTCTTTACAAAATTAGCCTATTACGAAGGTTGGGCAATGTTTACTCACTCCGTTACGTCTGAAAGAAAGTCCCGTCGACCTTAAGTCGGTCATACGGCCCTTGGACCGACTTTAAACGATTTTTCCGTAAACATAGCTTGGGAAAACTACTTTGAGTAAACATTGTGATAGACTTTTTAGCCGCAGAGGACTGTTGTCGGTTGTTGAAGAGCAGGAGTAGGAACGGGGTGGTTTTAGTCAGTAAGAGTCTGACACTAAAGGCGGGAGAAGTCATTCGACGATTTTCCCCCTTAAGAAAATGACTTCAAGCTTCAAGCAAATGTCTACCGATTCAGTTTTTTCCTAATCATTTTAGCTTGTAAGCGAAATAAAATTAGGTTTACATGAGACAGCAAACATTGATGTTGTACTATTAATATTTGATCTATCAGTTGCGATCATAAATAAATTATGATAAATATGTAGGTAAGCGTCTGTTATGTAATTAGTTTTGATAAAATTCCAAGTTTACTGTTCTCGGTTCTTTGGACATTCAAGTGGCGGAAAAATAAATATATATCATTGTGTGTGTTTTCCAAAAATGTTGTAATATGTATTTCGTTTATATAGACTCTGTTGGGTTTAGAAATATGTTAGAAGAACCTTAGTTTTTATAGGCTGGTTGATTTGGAGAGACATGGAATCGCCCTGGGTCTTAGCCATCTAGATTTGATCAGATGAAGTTCATAAATGGTTTTCGTGTATAGAGTCTCATAACAAGGAGTTTGGGCAAAAGTGCCGCATGATACGGCAATGGGTTTGCATTTTGTCTTCAGAAGTAACTAAAAAACTATTGTGTACTTATAATATCTAACCTAGCCCTTAAGAAAAGAACCGTAATTACAACATTAACTGTAAAATTAAACAGAGAACGAAACAACACTAATCCAAAGACTAAATTATAATCTTTCATGCTTAAATTAAAATACATTATTAACATTTGTCACGTGACGATATCTTACGTACAAATACGGATTAGATAATAAGAACATTACAACACAGCTCCTTGTTATCTTTACCGTACTTACGATTGTCGTAAAAGCAAAAGAAAATATTTAAGTAAGCTGTTATGTACTTGAGCTACAGATTAACATTTTTCTTGATTCTTGAACATTGTACACGCAGCAAGCATTGTATGTTTGATGTTAAATACTTCGTTGTTTCTATGTGTAATGTATGAAAATTGTATTATTATCCTCAATAATAATAGATAACTATCATAAACGCAAAAGTGTTTCTTTGTTTGTATATTTTACGTCACAATGGAATGGAATCATAGTAGGAGGTAGTTAGGGGGCAGAATAAAAGCTACGCTTTCCTATCGCTACGCGAGCGAAACCGGGGGCTGTAAACTGATGCAATATAAAGTAATATGATGTTGTCGACTTAGATTTTGTAACTGAAAATTGTTTAACACGATGATCAGTGTTTTGTTTTTCTAATCGAAAAATGTATCGAGGTTCGAGGTATACTAATCTGTCATCAAAATTGTCTTTAGAATTATGCACCAAATAGTCGTATTTTACGATCAGATTAAAAATAAGAATATCAAAAGTCTAGACAGTTGATAATATAAATATCCAATATCAATATTGGTTCATTAAAATTTCAATACGTAGCCATATTTAAATTACATGAATGTAAAGTCTGTCAAACGTATGGACCGCTTCGTACATTTCCGCTTTCACACGCACACAACTATTCAGTCACACCGAAATTATAACGAATTTATGTTTCGTTCGAGTCAAAGCATTTTTATTTCTTTTAATGTTAATTGAAATGACACGGCCGGTGTCATAGGCGGCGTGTCCAAGTACACGCAGTTTTATTTTTATTCATTATTTTAAAACCAGCCAGTTTGGACATCGAATACCATACATCGACTTTTCTCTTCCCTATAATATATGTTATCTGTGGAGAGTTATTGCCGTTTACATGGCGAGACAATATTATACTATTAACTTGAATTTATGAATAGTTTTCGAATATTATACGCATTTATTCAAGTGAGTAATTAAGCAAACGAGTTTTCATCGTAAATATTTGCCAGTTGACTGTTAAATTGATAAAAACATGGACTGTCAATGTCATTCTTTAAATCTAACCACTTACATTTCGTCTTTTGTTATCAGATTGTCTCATAAAATTCCAGATTTATTAGTAACTTTATCAAATCAATTTAAAACATTGTGTGTGGTCAAATTAAATTAAATATTTCACAATATCACTCGGTTCACAATGTCAGTGACGATAACTGAGCTGTTATTAAATTATTATAAAGCTGTAGGAGATATTGTGTTAATAAGATATAACTAGGAATTGTTGTATGGACAATATTTATCCAATAATATTCTCACTTAAAATTAATAAATTTAAATCAATACAAGATTGCAATAATAATAAACAAGACTCAGTAAATAAAGATAAACAAAAAAGATGCCCTATTCGTACGGCATGTAAGCCGCTTCTAACCCACCGTGTATTGGATGTCCAGCAATAGATTAATATTTATCGACATTTTATTCTTGTACTTTATTAGTGTTCAAATATCATTAACGATTAGTTTGTTGCACCTGACTCCGCCCGTAACCCTTCCACAATATAAATTGAATTTATTACGTGAGCATGGCCATCGGCGTTGATTGAAATTAGAAAATATGCACCTGGGGTGTTGTTAACTTGTTATTGCTACAAGCAGGAGTAAAGATCGGGAATTCTTTGGATATTTACTTTCTATTCATTAATTCCTACTCTTATGAGTTAATTAATTTTTCGGGAAGAAAGTTTGATTTATGTTTCATTAGCCCATGTTTGTTGTAGTAATATTAGTATTTCTTAATGTGTACAGCATTCTTACAAACAAATGAATGTTGTAAAAATATTAACTGTTAACAAAACATTTCTGACATTCCTGCCCCATTTTTTCATGTTTTGAACAATTTGATTAATTTTTTACTATCTATTGTTTCAGCGAATCTCACCATGAGTATCAGCGGCATCAACTTAGAGCTGCTAATCCACTCTCCTATGCAGGACATGTACCTCTGCTTCAACCGGTCTCGACTAGTGGGCAGACGATTGGTAAGTATCAATATCAAATTTCATTTTGACTTGTTCCTCTTCAAATTGTATTATTTGTTATTTACATTTTTATTTCAATTGTCTACAGACTTACTTCCAAGCGGAGAGACAACCCAACTGCCTATTCAAAGAGGAGTTTGTGGACGGTTACAACAGATACCACCTGGTGAAGAACGAAGACCGCTACATAGGGTTCAACCGGAGGGGCCTGCAGCTGCGGCGCGGGAAGAGCCGGCTCACGGAGCGCCTGCACAAGTGTTTCTCTTTCATGATCGAGGCCCAAGACTTCGACGTCGACAGGCACAACCTAGAGCGCGCCGGCAACATGCTCAGGTCCCGCCCGGTGCGTCCGCAGCGTAGGCACCGGCCGTCGGCGCCGTGCCACGGCACGCGTCACCACCACGGCCGGCCTCAGAGGCGGAGGAACTGCGACGGCACGTAGGCCGCGCGCACCCTCAACACATTAGCAGCATTTACGCTTCAACGCTTCGCGCGTTCCGTTGCCAGCTGTCGATGGACATTGTGAGTGGACAGAGTATTAGTCAACTATCGCAGTATTATTACAGTGACGTGAACTGGATAGCGTTAGGTTAGCTCGGCCGCGGTGGCCGCGGCGTTTCAAACGCCGCATGAATGGTAGCTGAAGCGAGAGAGTAAACATTTGAATGGGAAAAAAACGCCGAGCCGGGACGACGTCCGGAGCTGTGAAATTCCTTAAGCTCGTGTAACATTGTGGCGCTCGTTTGCTCTTGTGCCAGCGGTCGGACTCGTGCTCTAAAAGGAAAAAAGGTTTTTCTGTGGAAAGAGCAAATAGTAGTCTCGGCAGTCACGAGTGTTGCGCCGGACCACCGCTGCATCGACCGTCGCGTGGGGAACAACTTGGACAACGCGTTGGAAGTCTGGGTAGCCCTCGATTGTACCGGCTGGCTCGCCATCAGTGTAGCAAAAACGCCTTTACGTCAATTCTCAGTGTGTTATTATTTAAAATGCTTTATTATTAAGTACGGATCGTGTTATCTGCTTGTAAATATAATAAAAATAATTGTGTTTACTTATTTATCAAACAAATGTTAATCAGAAATTTGTAAACGTAGGTATTAGATGTAAAGTTGTATTAAAATGTTTTGTATTTAATTATGGGTATTTAATCTATCCGACCAACCGCTCTCTTTTGATTAGCCACAGTCGCTATGACCTAGTTTTCTTTACTAACTCCATGTACTGAAACTTTTCCTTACTAATGTTCATTTGAATATATTTTCCGGTCGATTTGTGAATTTGATTGTATGGTTTCGAGCGCTTTGTATATATTATTTTAAGAGTTTGTATGAGAGTGATAGGTACTTGAATCTCTTTTGTCGATGTCACCCCGATTTCTTGCGATTCTTAGGATGTTTTTTCTATGATAAAGTTGCCAGTTTCATTAACATTATAATTTGGAATATGGTAGAAGTCAGTATCGAGTGTTCTGCTGTTATCCATATGTTTGTCACCGTCAATACATATAAAGGACATTTATAATCTTAATATTTTAATAAGATCTGTGCCATAGTGTCGTGGCAGTGTATCTATGTGTTCGCATTATAACTAGAGTGTTAATTTCGTCTGTAAACTTGGAGTAGATAAAAATATTATACTTAAGAAAATATAACAGAATTTATTTAACTTTGCAATCATATTCAGGAGGAAAATCATGGAATATTACGTAATTTTCTTATAAGTAAGCAGTATTGATACATAATTTTAGTGAAAATATTTGGGAAATTTGTCGATAACAGATTACCTTTTAAATGCCCACCATTGAACAAATGCGTACATCAGTGAACTGTTGGAAATTATTGCAAAGTTAATATGAAAATTTAGTGAAAATAATATTTGTATCATGTACCCAGTGTATTCAGATTACAAGTAAAGTTATCGATTAATGTCGAACATTAAAGTGGAGTGAGTAACCCGTTGATCGCGATAACACAAGACCTAGCAAGGTTTTCCAACCTTTAACATCTTGCGAGCACATTTCCAATAGTGCTTATAACTCTGTACGGACAACACATAAAATTGTACTGAATAATGTTCGCTATTAATCTCGAGTTGCCGTTGTCACCATCGATGTATTATATACGTTGCTTTACATTCCACCATTATTATATAAAACATTAAACATAGAAAACAAACCGTAAAAGACATTGAAACATTCCAAACAATGTATACAGTACAACCAATATAACTTGACTCGTCCGAAGTACGCTACAAGCGTATCGTTGTCGCTGTCGCTCGCTGTCTCCGCGCTACTGACATCTCCCTCATTCACATTAACGCCTAACTTCATAGAGGTCAAGATATGTTAGGTGTGCTGTTTAATAGTTAACAAAATATGCGCTTATATACATAATAAATTTGTTATAATAACTTGACACTGTCTTATGTATTACTGTGTCTAATTATAAGTATTCCGATGCTGAGAACGAAATATAATTGCTAAGACAAATTACGAAATTAAATCATATTTAACTCGCATTTATTGTATTATTTTTTATTTCCCTTTAATATACAACTATAGGTACCTATATAGATATTATATTTAAATGAAGTAGTACATAATTACAAGTTCTTAATAAATAAGTAATGATTTATAAAGTAAATGTGGTTAACTGAATACTGTAAAGGAATATTTGCTACATTATGACAAAATAAAATTAGGTATACAAACTTCAATATCGAACCTATTGCTTGAAAATTTTATCGTCAGATTTCAAAATTCCTTGAATCTAAATTCTGCTATCAAAACATTCTGAGCACAATTAATATTTACCCAAAAGTAGCTAGACGGGTGCGGGTACAAAAAAGGCGATATTTCTAATAATCTCGCCGGAAGAGGGTGTTTGCGGGTAAAATGTAACATTTAGAACAAATAGGGTAAAGTGGGACTTACAGGGCGTGATGCCGCGCGCGTGTGCGCACTCCATTTAACACCTAGCTACGTCTGACCACAGAGTAGCCGAGATAAAACAGAGATAACAACTGCTTGACTAGGAAAAGCGTTTGTAAATATTGTAGTGTCATAATAAATAAGTGCTGTAAGTACGATTATGTTAAATTTAGACTTTCTAGTACAATGCTTAATAGTAAGTAGTCATATAATTTTTGGGTAGTATAAAAATTGTCTTGAAATGGTTAGTCTGTGACAGTGATAATGCAGTTAAAGTTAAAGAATTTTGTATGTTTATATTGAAACTTTCATGACACATACTAAATTAATTATTATGTTCTCATCTTACTCACCAGTTTGACAGTGAACTCGACAAGTTTCAACCCATGCTAGAGGCTCATATTCAAGAACAAGAATGTTGTAGAGGTAGTGTAATCTGTATGAATCTCAATATTCATGGAAAATTTTACGCAAAATAAAATAAACAAATAGTTTCGTCATTCGAAATACAGTTTGAAATACCTTAACCGACTGGTCTAAAAATACGGACAACAAATCAAATCTCAATCTTGTATTTGCAAAGCGTTTTAATAAAACATGTCCTAAGAAAACATGCAACACAAGTATGTTTAATTTTGAATGTTTGTGGATAATGTACAAGTACTTACGGCAATTGAGGTGTGCTAGGAGTAATCATTGATATGTTAGCAATGCATACTAAAGTGGTACGTACATTCTGAATTTGGTACAACAGTGTTTGGTCAACATATCCAAGAGGATTTCAAATAAGTTGAGGTAAGAATAATATTGTTTTAATCATTATGTTTACTGTTTTAAAAATAGTGTTCGCACGTTGACCTCTCGTGAGATTCACTTTCAGCACGTGATTTACTATTGCAGTTCAGTCACATAAAATATATCAAAGAACGTCATGAGTAAGTATTAGTAAAGTTACATGGTTTCTTGAAAGATTGACGATTCGTTCCTATTTCGGTGAAACGATTAAGAGTTACAACTTTTGAATGAATTAAAATGGAGTTGAACACAGAACATAATATATACCTCTATAGCTATTATAGGTGGAACATTTTTGAGTAAAACATAAGTACTATTATTAATTATTCGATAGATGAAGAATCAATACTTATATAACTTCACATTTAAATAACAATACACGATTTCATAATTCAATTAATCAGCACTCATTTTCGTCAACATTATCTCAGGATAAACAAAGTATAGCAAATATACCTAAAACATCGGGTTTGTCTCAATTAAATAAAAAACAGACAATCTGTTATCAGTTAATTCAAATGAATGTCTGTTTTTTTACAATATAGACACAATAACAAAACAACACACTGTTAATTCAATGCTACTTTTGCATAATGCCTAATTTTTATTTTATTGTCCGTCTGGTAGATTATTTAATAACATTCGACACGTATTTTTTATTTTCCTACACAAACGAATACTTTCGACGATATCTTGATTTGAAATGTCCCGTGACGTCACTTCTATGTACAATTTATACGTAGAAATGACGTTTTAGCCCCCACTCCTAAACTTTCATTCGTTTTATCTAAGTATTATTTTATTATACGACAAAATAAAAAAACGTGCCTTATATTTTTTCAAAACCTAACTTACGGACTAATTAGATTTTTAATTTTCATACCCTGTCATCATCCCAATTCTTCGACTGGAATTTCTATACTTGGAAATCTACCGGAGTATTACAATTTAGTCACTGAAAACTTATTGGTAGCTCCTATTTACCTGAGACATCGAGGCATACGGTAGAAAAATTAATTATATTAGATCTAAAGATCGAAATATACTCTTATTCAGTAGTTACCAGAAAAGGTAATCGACCAATAATATCAGAAGAATTATTTAAATATTTACATTCTTTGGTCCATTACATTTACTGTACCGAATCGTTTTATAAAGAGAAGCGTAACGATTATAAAAAAACGATAATTTATAATTGTTTCATATTTATTTCTTGTATTCTATATTGTATAAGTAAATGCGAACTTTATACTTTTAGTCGTGATTTGACACGCCTTCGTCAGCATTATTTCTACGTCTTTATTGTAAAGAGTTAGAATCTGCGTCACCTTTTTTACGTTAATCACGACGCCATATTGCATCATCATTCATCATTCATCATTCATCAACAGCCTATAAATGCCCACTGCTGAGCAAAGCCTCTTCTCACACGGGGAAGGTTAGAGCATTAATCACCACGCTTGCTCAATGCGGGTTGGCGATTTCAAACTTATAATTAGAAATTATAAGTCCAGGTTTCCTCACGATGTTTTTCCTTCACAGTTTGTCAGTGGTGTCTAAATAATCTCAGAAAGTACATATAACTCGGAAAAAGTCACATTGGTACTTGCCGTTGGTAGGTTTCGAACCCGCACCCTCATGCATGAGAAGTGGGCGTCTTAAACCTCCGGGCCACCACGACGTTATATATTGCATCATACATTGTTTATATTGACACGTAGTAATTAAAGTTAAAATGCTGCAGTTTTCATGACCTAGTGTTCGAATACTAGATTATTGTGACAGCGTTCCTTGTCATCATTTGATAATTGAATTTAAGTATCGAATGTACAAAAAATGATACTTAGTTGACTATCTTTGATTACATTTGTTACAAATAGTCTTTTTTATGGTAAGCAATCGGCTTCGCCCATGGACACCTGGAACACCAGAGACGTTACAAGTGCGTTACCGGCCTTCTGGATTAGGAATTTGAGGATTGTAGGGGATTCAGGGATTGGGTAAAGGGGGGGGGTAATTGGGCCTCCGGTAACCTTACTCACACGATGAAACACAACACAGCGTTGTTTCACGTCGGTCTTCTGTGAGGCCGTGGTATCACTCCGGTCGTCTAGTCTGAAAGAAAAAGAATTATACGAATATATACTTTCATTTCACTGGCACCAAGGAGTTAATAAATCACTACACCGATGTTTACATTTTTTATTGGTATTAAAAATATCAACAATGCACTACCTATGCGTGGATTATAATCGTTCAAAGTTGTAATATGATACGTAAATGCGTGCAAGCAGATTTTGTATTACGTACTTTATACTATTATTGAGTCATAATATTCTTTGTGTTAGAAATATACGTAATTGAATTGGTGATTTGGGAAAAATAATGCTACGAATTAGACTACATGTTATCATTTTAATATTATTTAAATAAATCCATAACAATAATAGTGCATCGTGGATAGTACAAAACTCAGAAATACGCTCTTAAAAATATTATATAACATACCGAAAATGGTGACAGCCTCTGAACCGTTGCCTACTCTATGTGCCCGTGTAATAAGCAAGTTCGGGCAAGAGCACACCGCCGCATATGTAGTCGATTAATAGAGGTATGTTTGTCGATACTAACATATGTACTGATGTATGTGTTAACTAGCTTATAGTACGTGCCAGTGCATACCATGGCTTATGCAGGTGTACGACGAGAGCCTCTCGAATATGTGGGAAGAATATTAATTTGTAATACTATTTAAGTGCGTTAAAAGTTTATTAAATAACGGAGTTTATATAAGGTAGCACGTGTTGTTATTTAACATAATTAAGACCTTAATTGAAAGAAAATATAAAACGGAGATATTCCGCTAATCCTATCATAAAATTTACATTTTTAAACACCAATGTAATACGAAAGAACTATTTAAGAATTAAGTGGATAGGAATAATTAAAATATATAGCGCAGTTAATACAGAATCCTGCTCAACTCCACAGTAAAACGCAACAGGCAACTGTAATAACAAACATAAGATACACCTAGTTCTAAGCATTCACTTAAAAACGTGAATGAGGATCTAAAAAAATAATTCCAAAAACTAATCGTACGTTAATCGACTTAAGTTCGTAACCAGCCTAGGGACATGCTAACACCTTGGCCAAACATTTGGCTTACACCGCACCAACCAGTGCCTTATGGACAAATAAAACAGATTTTTATTCATAAAATATTTTCGTAAATGGATTCTTTAGAAAGGGACCAGTTTGACGACCCTGGAACGCACGTGGCTTCCGAGGGTTAAGTACAATTAGATACAAATGTTGGTACCGTGTGCTTAAGTGATCCGTTGTGAGCTCATTGAATGAATGAATGATGAAGCTATTTAAGAAATTGTATATGGACAATTGGACATCAATGCTTTTGTATAGGGTTTTGTGGGTAGACACTTAGAATAGAGCTGTTCTATTTGATGTTTAACTTTTTTGTGTAACAGCTCAGGAAAAGAGGTCAAATTTTTTTATTCACAATTAACTTTAGAAACTTTTATAGTAAAATTATTTATATTTGCTAAGTCACCCATATAATTTGGGGCACGCATTGATACTTTAAACTAAATATCATGTCATTGTACAACGCAAGTTGCCACATAGCCACATCACTCACTTGCACACTGACTTGTAGTGAGTTTTAACATAATAAAATTCTACAAGTAATTAAGACAAAAATACGGAATTAAATTCAATAATATTGACATTTAGTATTTGCTCCCAGGATTTATGGATCGAAAATGTAATAAACAAAGAAAAGTACGCCAACGAATAATATTTAACAGTAAGAAGTGGCCAAATAATAACCCTCTCATTGCTACGGGCTTCAATAATCCCTCGTTACAAGGAAATTGAAGTGGCGAGCAAACAACTGATGTGCCAAAGCGAAGGTACTTTATTCATGAGCACAGCGAAAATGAGGCAAAAATTGTGAATATTCCAATAGGAGCTTATAATCCCTTGGTTGGACAAGGTCTCTCTTTCATTTTGGTTGATTTTGGTGTTAAGCTTTGCAGCGATTTTTCAGTTTGGCTGCTAACTTCAACTGTTGTATTTGAAGTGGTTTTATATTTTTTATGGAGATTTTTATTTTTACAAAGTATTACTGGGTATTTAAAAAAAATCTCAGTGGTAGCACGGAGTCTGGAATTGTGCCCGGTATATGGCAATATTACCCGGTATATGGCTATATAGAAAGAAAGAAAAACAATTTATTTTGCTGCAACACACAACAAGAATTCAAGAACATACAAAAAAGCCTATGTTATTAAATATCACCCCCTATTACATAGGGCTCATAACACAAATAGTGGAAAGGGGTGTTAAATATTGTACAGTGACATAATGGTCAATTGTGCACCTCTGTCTTTCCCCTCTTTCACCCTTCGGGGATAAAAGGTGTCTTATTATGATGTTGGAGATCGTGAGATTTAGTTAATTCGACATCCTACTCAAACGAAACCCAAAGACTCGGTTACATTCACGGTTGTCAAGCTTTTAGTTGAAAAAATTACTATGTCATGGAGTTAGAAAATGTGACACTTATATACCCACTTTTCCTGTAGTATTAACTCTAGTTGAGCCAAATAAGTTAACTAGAGAATCAAACTCATTAAGTAGCAAGATGACGTTTAATATAAACAATAGCAACATGTAGATACTAATTTCATTAGCAATGATTAAGAATAGGTAGAATATAAATAATTACACAGCTCTAACTCACATGATCGATCATGTGACTACCGATATGATGCGATGTATTCTTTATACACTCTTCAACCTTATTCTCAAGTTCAAAAGGACCAAAATATTTAAATATAAACTACACAGCCCATCACGTAACCACAATAGCGTCCTATTATTTCGACGATAATTTTCCATGTCCTTAGGAAGGTTGGTTGCCTTCACTCCAAATACCCTCAGCCATTCAACCCTTCCATTCGAGCTTGACAAAAAATACTCCACTTTGTAAATATTGGACATCCAGTGTGTTTGGTATAAGGTATAAGTGAACAAATTAATGAATAAAGTAAATGCGAGAAGTTATTGTGAGAAACAATATCTATTAGATTGAATTAAAATAGATTTTAATGGCAATTATTATTTGTAGGTAATTAGTTAATTATTATGGTAGACTGAATTTAGTCAATCTTATGACGTATCTCTAGAAAATATCAAAGCTCTGTTTAATTAATAATCGGGACCCTTAATTTATTCTTATTGGCTGGGCATTTCGATACTAATAAATGCTAATATTTCTAAACGTTTAGCAATCACCAGTATTTTTTTTTATATTACTTGCTCACAAACTACATTGCAACTAAAAAAAAACTCCATGGTCCGTCAATGTCTCTGAAACAACATATGTACGTATCACTATCAGCTTCAATTTTTTAGTCCCACCCGCCATCGTTTGTGCCTTGAGCCACAAATCTATACATATTGTGTTGGCCCTTTGTCCTTTTAACGCCACTTGTTTGTTTGAAGTCGTCGGGTATTACAAGTCCATTAGGTTCCTCGCGGATATCTTGAACCATCACAGAGGTGCGGAGGAGACGAGGCATTCAAGAATGCTGATACGTTTTTCTTTTGGAATAACCACCGCTGTTTGAGGAAGAAATTTATGTACGCAGTCTTTTGTGGTCCTTTTTTGCATGAGTGTTGAAACAATTATTTATTGACCTTGGCAAACTTGAACTCTTTAGTTTCTTTAGTATATTTTTTTCTGGATGGCAAAGATTGATAAATTATACCTATATATATAAACTTCTTTCGGTTTTTTTTAAGGGGGGTAAATCATCGAATGACTGCTCCCGCCTGAGTGAGGCGGGAAGGAGTGTCAGACTCTTACTGACTAAAAACCACCCCGTTCCTTCTCCTGCACGTCGAGCCGGAGCCCCGGTTACCCGTTAGGTTCTCCGCGACAAACTTCTTTCGGTTAGAGATGTGTCTTAGAAGATCGATAGACAATTTAACATAGCAAATTCTTACCCCAACTAAACTTTTAAAACAGACCTGTCAAAATTCATATTCCTCAACAAAAAATGAAGACAATGCATTCTCTTGTTCCCCAAATATCTAGCGCCGTCCATTCAAGTGTCCTTCTATTTTTATTTGCTTATCCCCATTACGCTTTTGGACAAAAGGCGTTGAGTGTTTGGTCGTCTTCGAGAGACCAACAAACGTTTCGGGCAAATAGCCCGGATTCTCACGGTTGGTGCAACCAGTTTCTATGACCCTTATAACCGTAATAAGTGAAATAGTTCACCAGAATTTTGATAACGGGATGTGTGTTATGATTGACGTTAAGGAGTAGAGATTTTGTTTTAGGGGTTTTCTGTGATGATTGGTTAAACGATGACTATGGTCGTTGGTTATACATATGTTACTGAAGTATGTACGAAAGTAAAAGTATCAAAGGTTTTGTAAAAAAAATATCAAAATAATCAACTTTATACTTTATTTTTTTCATACTTGAAGATTTCCAGTTGTAAACCTTATTAAGTCATTTGTGTGATATAAAAATGTTGTAAGAAGACAACAAAAAAGAAAATAAATTATCGTACAGGGCAGTCTTATCACTGAGCAAGATAATAAACGTGGTCAAAGTCTAAGATTGTAACGAGATAAAATTGTCTGATTGCCACACAGGAAATATTGAAAAAACATAAAACATCCGTCCGTATAGGAACGAAAAACTAAATAAAAGAAAATTTAAAACACTAGTTTACAACGAACATTAAAATTCCATAACACGGAATTTCACCGGCAACATTTATTTGTAAACAATAAAATGAAATCTCTAAACACAGATAAACGTTTAAAAGTCAATCGTTCATCCGATAGCGTAGTAATGAGTGCTCGTTGAAACAAACTTATCTTGATGAGACAGTTGAAGCGCAGGCGCACCATTAATAACCCCGTATAAATAATAACATCATTACTTCAATGGTGGACCACCCAAAATCTTCACCTCTACAATATCTACATTATATTATGATAATAACTTAAAAGATAAGGGAGAAAATCAAGGGGAAATTGAAGACGAAAAATTAAGAGAAATCGTCTCTCGTCCGGAATAATTGTAGGCTTCTGGTGTCGGCAATTTGCATACGATATGAGGCGCTAATGGATGTAAGATACGATTTTTTACTGAATATTCTTGCATGAACATGCACAATCGTCATATGCATAGATAAGTCCAAAGAGAAAAGTTAGACGGTACATTGAGGACGAGTTTTTAAACGATGAGGCTCGTTTGTAATCGATGAGGTACTTTGTAATCGGTACTTAATAGATGAAGATGGTAACAGAGATTATTTTTCATTAAATATAATTATAAAGCCGTAAAATGTGCTTTTCTTTTTGGAATACTGCCTTAAAGAGTGGCTATTAAAAAGTAATGTGCATGTAACCTGCTCATATAGGTATACAAATTAATTACTGTTTAAAGGAAGCCGATTTTGAACAATATTTTTGGAATGTTCGTTGCCATTTTAAAAATAATAACTGTTTCAATTTTTGTACTTACATTTCGACAAATCATCTCATAAATATACTTTTTACACTAACTTTTTGTAAATGTACCGCACATAAACATAGATTAATGCCTATTTTATTCATCAAGGAGTCTATATGCAATTATGCATCAAAATCTTAGCTGTCGAATCACTGTTCAATTTAAATAATCTATGTCACTAACTGTACTTAAATCGCGCTACTAAAATATGCATCGACAGTTTTGGTAGGCGTTCCTTCATGTAATGAGCATATTTAATGGACATTATTTAAAAATAATTTATTGTTTAAGTTGTTAAGGCGAATGCTATCGTTCATATTAATCGAGCTACCAGATCGTTAATCTGTTTTGGAGTTCACCGTTAATATTAACATCATACCGTTCATGGAGGTAGTAGTAAAATCGTTTTGATTTTTAACCGACTTTTTTTCATGTGAGCAGTGCTTTGTTTTTTACGGTTACCGTTCGACTGGTAAAAAGATTCTTGTTTTGTTATAGGAGCTTCTATTAGTTTTTCAGAAAAAAAAGTTCTGATTGCACGGGATTGTGTCTGGTAAGTACCTATATAGTAATCGATTTACACCTCACGTTATAGTTATATCTAATCTGTCTGTATTTTAAAAGAGACAATGTCCTCTGAGTTTGTTACGGGGTTTCTTCTCAGAGTAGTCAGTTAGGAAATGATGACTTTGTCTAGTAACTAGCTTCTGACCGCGACTTCGTATCCCGTTTTCTCCCGTCCCCGTAGGATTTTCATGAGTTTTTTCTCATAAGACTATCTAGCCGTTCTCAAGTTATGGCGTGATAACGGGATACGGATTTTATTTTATATATCTAGTAATTTAAAGATTAATGTGTAAAAGTGTTACTTTGTAACCTATTTGCAGAAATAAATATCATTTCATTTCACCTCCCATTACATGGGACTTAAAATGATGACGAAAAGTAACCAAGAGCATAATATGCTCTTGTGCTTCGTTTCTTGGGGATTACCATGACACTACCTCCACCACTACCTATAATGTATAATTATTTGAGTGTGATCGTTTTAGAAAATTTTTAAATGGCCTGATTTGCGGATAGATGCTAAACGCTTTAAACCCTGTTATAATCCTATTACGTTGATTCTATCAATCCGTTAGGACCTACTAAACTATTTTACACTTATTGCTATAAAATTCTGTTAACATGTGAAAGATATCGATACATGCGGTAGCTAAAGAGATCGGATTTCCTTTCGATATCCGCAACCACAAGCTATCACCTCGGCTAGTAGCGAATGTAATCGATCATCTGTGTCTATGAACAGATAGTTTAGCTAATATTAAGACCGAACTTTTATTTTAATACTGTTCTTTCTTAATAAAATTTTTTGATTACTTAAAATTTCTTAAAAGAAAATAACATAATACAATCTCACGCCTTCTATCTCCGAAGGGGCAGGCAGAGGAAGTACATATTACGGCACCTAATACCATTGTACAATGTAAAACACACTTTTCACTATTTATGTTATGAGTCCCATGTAATAGGGGGTAAGCCTATTGCCATATACCGGGCACAATTTCAGACTCTTTGCTACTACTGTGACTATTTTTAAAAACCTAGTAGTACTGTGCCGGGAATCGTATCGAAAACCGATTGCCGACAGTCACACTTGCGACCACTCAGCCAACGAGGCAGTCAAGAATAAAAAGAAAATCTGTAGAATTTAAAACTTTTTCCAAACCACATGATACCCAGCGGATTGCTGAAGCCAAAAGCTGACGATACAAGAAATATACATATAATACATAGTTGAGTGAGATTGGATGAAAACTGTCAACTCGTTTGCGGGTCTATCCCGAAAACAATCTATTCACCAAGAGCTATCTGATTAAGGACAATAATATCCAAAGAAGTATTATAGGGTTTCTTCAAAGGTTCTAAGAAAAAGGAATGTGTGACTATGACAAAATGTGACCTACGGCTGCCACGTTGGCCGAGTGGTCGCAAGTGCGACTGCCGGGCAAGGGGTCTCGGGTTCGATTCTCGGGTCGAGCAAAGTAATACTGGGTTTTAAAAAAAATCTCAGTAGAGTAGCACGGAGTCTGGAATTGTGCCCGGTGTATGGCAATCGGCTCACCCCCTATTACATGGGTCTCATAACATAAATAGTGAAAAGTGGGTGTTACGTTGTACAGTGGCATAATGTGCACCTCTGCCTACCCCTTCGGGGATAAATGGCATGATGTTATGTTATGTTAGTGACCTACGTATAAGACACACTCGCATCCGTATTTTTTCAACTTTGTTTCTCCTAAGAACCAACAGAGTCTGTATACTCTTTAATTAGTTACTGAGCATGTGCTCACGTCTAGTCAACAATTACAAACTGTAGCTTCCAAAAACAAATAAACACGAAAAGGATGTTAAGACAATGATGTAAGATTGAAATTAGCACGGCACACGTGATGAGGTAAATGAAAAGGAATATTGTATTCTGGAAAGATTGCACGAAGGGTGCAATGGTGCACATTACAGCACTTATTGCCACTGTACAATGTAACACCGACTTTTCACTATTTATGTTATGAGTCCCATGTAATAGGGGGTAAGCCTTTTTCCATACACCAGGCACAATTCCAGACTCCGAACCAGATTTTTTTTAAACCCAGTAATACTTTGCCCGATTCGGGAATCGACACCCCTTCCTCAGCAGTTGCACTTACGACTACTCGGCCCACGAAGCAGTCAATATTTTTAAAGAAATCATATTTGTTCAATATTTTCATTGAAATCATATTTGAATTCTGTATCATCTATATTTGTTTGCATTGTAGCTATTAGTTACTTTCTTTACAGCTTTCGATCTTTATCTCTCCATCTATGACCTTAATAATAGCAACCTTAACATTCATTGTATGATCTTCACAATGGCTTAGGCCAGGTCAATCAAATATGTATGAGATCGACCTTACCCTTATTACTTTCAAAAAGTCATCAATAAATTCTTGGACAGATTTAATCGTTCAATTAGGTACCGCGTTTGTAGGATGCCGACGCGACATCCTGTTTCGCGAAATTTTACTTAATTCTTGTATAATTTTCATGTGCTATATTGTTAGTTTGTTTTACTACTGTAAAATAAAAAATGTCAAAACCCTCTTCTGTTGCCTTCTGTTCATCTTGTTGTTGGACGTCTTGCTTTGCACTAGTCGATACCACCTGCCCTGTGGTGTTTTAGCCAGAATAATTTTCTACTTCATTTTACAGTGTTAAATATCTATAAAGCGCCAATATTTTAAACACATTAATGTACTAATAAACAGATGCCTTTTGTCTCCAAAAATGACCTTGTGTCAGTATGAGTGCCTGAAACAATAGAGACATGAATAATTCAACTCTTCAAATGATCTCATCAAGGTTTTAATTTTCGTTTCACAACTATTCACATCATTAAAGTTATAGATAACAATATTATTGTAGAGTACTGTAAAATAGTCGTACAGTTGATTATAAAAATGATTTACCTCATTAGTGCAAATTGAATAAACAATCTTAATCATGACCTGTGTCTTGATACTGTGTGGGGTTAAGACCGAGATACTACCTCTAGTAACGCCTTGTGTTGTGTTTCATAGAGTGAGTGAGGTCACTGGAGGCACAGTCCTCCCAGCTATCTCCAAATCCCAATCCCCAAAATTCCTACGCATTTGTAATTATTTTGATGTTGTGGTATTTTACTTGAATGTACAGACAAGGTAATTAGTATGCAGCTAAGAAAATGAAGACTGAACAGAGACAGTAGACAGTTGGGTGGCTACTGAAGCGACCAATGGTAACAAAAGATTTAAAAGTACATAATTTTGTATAACAATGGCTACTGTCTGTACTGAAACATTCGTTGTTTTCTAACTTGCATACAAAATAACATGGATGACTTTAGTAGCTATACATTACAGATATGCTAGCTAAGGAGGAGGCGGGACGCGTGAGGCAGCGAAGCGCTGCCTCCTCGCAACCCAGCCATCGCGAAGGACACACCGGGCGTCGGGGATCGCGGGACGATCTCCGGCCACCGTAAGCGCGGGCCTGCGGACGGCGAGCATTGGTGGCTCCCCGTCCGACCAGAAACAGACCCCAGCGTACGGCGCGTCGCGTTCTTCCGCGCGCGCCTCAAAGAGCCGTCAGACCACCACAGATGGGGCCCAATAGGGCCGATGCCGATTCGGAGTCGCGGAGAACCAAACGGGTAACCGGGACTCCGGTTCGACGTGCAGGAGAAGGAACGGGGTGGTTTTTAGTCAGTAAGAGTCTGACACTCCCTCCCGCCTCACCCAAGCGGGAGAAGTGATTTGATGAATTTCCCCCCTTAAAAAAAAAAATACATTACCGATATAAATAGTCTACCCCGTGCGAAGCCGGGACGGGCTGCTAGTATGTTATATTTTAACATTTTTATTTTCATTTGTCTATCTAGAAAGTTCATTATCAATCATAAAATTACTTATGTATAAGTACCTACTATAAATTTTAAAGTCTATGTGTTTACAATATCGTCAGATATTTTCAACCATTGATCATCTGGATCATCTTTTTGGCAGTTTTCTCACAATGTCTATCAATCTTTATTCTTTCACTAATCTATGATGTGCCACATCAATAAAACTTATTTTATCGACTCAATACTTTTGAAGTCAGTCTTCACTTTTAAGTCTTGGTCCTCATTCTAGGTATTGCAATATTTGAAAATTAATTCTTAAAACAGCTACGAAATTATTTAGACTTGGTAGTCTATATTATATGTATACAAGATTGATATCTTATTTCTGTATTTATTTTTTGTTAAGGGAGGAAAATCATTAAATTAGTTACTGCACCTTATGTTAGGCGAGAGGGAGTGTCAGACTCTTACCGATTCAAAACCAGCCGGTTTCTGCTCCTGCTTTGAACCGGAGTCCCGGTAACCCGCAAGATCGTCCACAATAACGGCCAGACACCAGCCCTAATCTCGTGAATAATAATCTAATCTCAAAATAGTTAATTTTTTGATTATATAATCACATTATCATTATCAAGCTAGCAACAAAATCACCTGTTTATTAAAATAAAATTTACAGCCATTCATACCTAAGCTTCGTATTTTTACTAACGTTATCGTTGTATGTAAGGTTTTTATCTGATATGCATGCGGCAAAATAATATAAGCTATGTGTTTTCATTCATCTTTTTCGTTATCAGTTTTAGGTGTGAATGTAAATTCGTATTAATTTATGATGTGTTTTACATATTTTTTGGAAAATTTACATTACTTATGGTACCAGTTGACGAGGTTGACGATCCTTGTTTTTACACGTGTCATCTTAATAGTTTGGGATTTCATCTCTAATGTGGTTGAGCTTGTTTAATTACTCTCTGTTTCGCTTATAGTCTTTTATGAATTGGATACTGAAGTTCCAGCTTAATTTTGAAATTCCATTGATTTTTTCGCATTAGTACGAATACAGTAGGTAACTAAAGTCCATCTATGTCTGTATGTCTATAATAACTGTCAAGCATTTCCAACTTAATAATTTGCTAACAATATTGTAGAAAGTATTCCAAATTAAACTGTACAACGTATGTCTCCTGTGTTTTTGCTAGTTTATTTATTGTTTCAAGTGTACGTCTATGGTATCATGTCACTGCGTATGACGTTTAATAGTTTGATACGTCTCCACAAAGAAGGCGGTCTCTTTGTCTTGTAAATTATTATTGATATAATCTGATTAATTGCCTTTAGTATTACTTCTCAACTTATTAATCCATTACAGATTAGTTAATCTCTTGCCGCAAACATCAGTATTACTCAATACCATTATTTATTGCTCATACGAAAACAAAATTTCCTAATTTACCTTATACAGGTTGATTTTGATTGATTTCAACTACGAAGATTAAGTCGACGATTTGCGAAACATGCATTTTAATGAGCATCTAAGCTTTTGCGTTGCTATTCATCTGGACATCCATCTTGGTTTCTCTCGTTTCTGTCAGTATCTTGTTAATTGAATCAAATTGTTTGATCCACCAATTGTTGTTTCGGGTCTGTGTGTCCTATGTATGTGAATTTGTATGTTTCTAAACAGATGGGTTGATACTTTGATGTTCCTATCTTTCTAGTTATTTTTAAAATTTATGTTATATTTCTTTCATCAAACTTTCAATGTTTCTTTTTAGTTTCTTTACTATCTCTATATACACCAACTACATCATGGCTTCTTAACTGATTTAATGTTGGATAATGCCAGTTGATACTAGGCGAGTTACAATTAACTTCAGTAACAATTATCACCTAGGTATGTATATTATTTTGCTTTTATCTATCTTATATCTAATCATAATTATATTTAAAAACTATTGAAATAATGTCTCATTCTAAGATAACTCAACTTACCGCATATATATGCAAAACCATTTATAAATACGCTTAGATTATCAAATATCGACACTAATCTCCAAAGTTATATGATAGATTTTCTCGATTTCTTATAAATAAATTCGATTAAATTATACTGAACGACATTATGAACCCTTTTTAGAGACAACTATGTTTTTAAATAAGCAATTGAAGTAATATTAATACGAAATAGGCTTGGGAATGTTGATTAGGACCATCGATGAAAGTTTTTGTGTACCGTGGGAATTTGATTTTTGAAGTTTTGTTCCGATATAATTTTATGGAAATTAGTTGACATTCATTCGTTTTTGAGACAACTCTTTTGATACACACGAATCTTATACGTATTATTACTACGTATTCTACTGCAGCAAAAAATTATTTATATTTTGTTACAATCTTAAATTCCTGACAATTACCGCCTTTTCAGTCTTCATTTTAATGTACTAGATCGTTAAAATAGTCCTATTTTTATTCTTATGTTTTTCGGCTTACTCACGTAATTATTTGACGAGGAACTTGACTAGTTTGAAGTTATGCTAGAGGCTCATATTCATGAGCAGCATGAATATGCGCGGCGACTGTCGTAGTAGTTGCTACAGTAGTAGCGCGACAATACGCGGTTCGCGAAATTAAACTAGCCGAGTATGTTTAATATGTCTCACTAAAGTTATTTCATTTTTCTTCTTTCATTGTAAACATAATATTATTAATTCTTACCAGTATAATACTTTGCCGGGCCCGGGTATTGAATAATCGTATTTAGCCAAGTTAGCTATCGACAACAAACCACCATCGTAAATTAAATTTCTTCACAAGTAAGTAACTACGTACATATGCACTCTACATACTAATAAATTCCAAAATTTCATTTGGAATATGTATAATAATATAAATAATCTTTTTGTAAAATAATTTAATCGGATAATCGTTTGATAACAAAAGGTTTAACATTAAGTAATAATTACAACGATAACTTACCTCAAACCATTTAATATTATTACATTAGTTGCACTTTTTTCTGTCTGTTTTTCTTTAATTTTTCCTCCTATTTTTTAAGATTTTGGTGTACTTAGTACCGACCTATACCTCTACAATATGAACTTATCTATATAATAATGATTAATCTATATAAATAAAAAATTGTTTCCGTTCGCTAGTCTCGCTAAAACTCGAGAACGGGTGAACCGATTTGGCTAATTTTGGTCTTTCGTGGAAGTTCAGAAAAGGTTTAATAGGTGAGGAAAATAATTGTACGTTTGCCGAGTCAGGTACTTAACACTTAAGGATTCGCGCCTTATTTTGTAACACCCATACTCGCTACCGGGTACGCTGGACCCAGTACCTACAATATTCAATTATTTCCAAAATACCAAATAAAAGTGAAAACTACTTTATTACATAACATCACGCCTTTTTATCCCCGAAGGGGTAGGCAGAGGTGCACATTACGGCACTTAATGCCACTGTACAATGTAACACCCACTTTTCACTATTTATGCCATGAGTCCCATGTAATAGGGGGTGAGCCTATTGCCATATACCGGGCACAATTCCAGACTCCGTGGTACCACTGAGATTTTTGAAAAATCCCAGTAATACTTTGCCCGACCCGGGAATCGAACCCGAGACCCCTTGCCCGGCAGTCGCACTTGCGACCACTCGGCCAACGAGGCAGTCTACTACTTTATTACTAGGGATAATATGATAATACACAAAGACATTAATGAATTAAACAGTAGGTAATATTTGTCTCGTTTTCTTAAGTAAATAAAAGAATTATCTCTATTACCTAACTTCTTTACGTTTGTTTAGCTACCGTAATTGTAATTCAGATTTACGCGATATTTTATTTATTGTTAACTTACATAATATTTAAGCGAATGTTTTTAAGTGACTGATTGCTTCGTTGGCCCAATGGTCCTAAGTGCGACTACCGGGCAAGGGGTCTCGGGTTTGATTCCCGGGTCGGGCAAAGTATTACAGGGTTTTTTTTTAATCCCAGTATTAGCACGGAGTTCGGAGTTTTGCCCGGTATATGGTAGGTTCACCACCTGTCACATGGGACTTATAACATAAATAGTGAAAAGACGGTGTTACCTTGTACCTCTAGTGCATAATGTGCGGGGTGCGGTGCCAGAAGACCTCCCCGTGGTGCACCCTGGGTGCGGGCGACAGTCTCCCTAGCGGGGGTGATAGGGTTGGAGTGACTGTCGCCCGCAGCAGACTTCTGGACTGGGCGGGCGAACCCGATAGGGTTCTGGAGGCGGCGGGCTGTGTGCTCATGGCCCGCGCTTCCGTGGGGCGTTTCTCCGCCTGTCTCTCTGAACTCAGCAGAGAGCGTGGCGGAGAGGCAAGGGCGGTGCTCGTTGTGCACTCACCCTGCCAGCGAGCAGCATCGGGACACAAGCTGTCCCCGATTGCAGCCGTCGATATCGTAATCCGTAAGGAGGTCACGGTTATGTTTTGTGACTCTGAACGGGACGAGGGTCTTGGCTTGGTCGCCCGGACCGCGAGGAAGATAACCTCTATAAAAAATTCCTCCAATACTAAGTTCTGGTGCGCGGCGAGAGTATGCATGGCTGAGGAGTAGTGTCAGTCGCGAGCGCACCCCCAGCTAGGGGACCAGTGGAACCTCTAGTTGGGAAACAAATTAACACTTACCCAGGTACAGGGGGCACTGCCTGGGTGGACCGAATATTTCCCCCATACTCGTGGGAATTGTATGGAGAATAAATCAAAATCAAAACCACAACCGGAGGAGGAGAGTGCGGGTGAGCTTGGCTCGCCTGCGGTAGCGGGAGACGGGAGCCCAAGTGGCTCCGGGACTCGTGGTGAGGCGCTGGACTCGTCCAGCAGGCCCCACACACGGGAGTCTAGTCGAAGGGGGTCGGACTCAGAGTCCGACACAACATTGGCGGAGCGGCTGAGCGTGAGCTCGAAAGGCTCACGCCGCCGCGCGACGGGGACGTTCAAGCGCCCCAGGCTGGAGGAGGACAGTTTGTCCCCGTCCTCCGGCGCTCAGGAGGCGCCTCCCCCCAAGGTCCCCACGGCAGCGCGGGGTAGGGGCGGCAAGGGAAGCGGTCGCCGGAAACCGGCACCAGCTGCCTGCGCGGAGTCAGCCGAGCAGCTGGCCGCGGAGGGCAGGGCTCTCTCAAGCGCTGCCCGTTCGGAGTCCTCTGCGGCCGAGATGTCCGGCGTGGAGATGTCGGAGGGCGAGCGCGGCTCTGAGAGCGAGAGCTGCTCCGGGGGCCTCCATCAGGCCATTACGGCGGAGCTCTACAAGCTGGCGATGGGAAAATCCCAGCCGGTTAGGCTCCGCCTCCTCAGGGCGGCGGCGGCCACAATAACGGAGGCGGCCTTGGAGCAGTGTGCGGTGCCCACTGCGGGAAAGGTGCGCTCCGAGCTGGCCGAGATGCGGCGAGAGCTGGCGCGCTTGGCGGCCTCCAATGAGGCTCTAGAGGCCGAGCTGCGGACGGCCAGGGCCGAGCTCGCCGCTGCTCGCGGCAGTCGCCCCCAGCCCCCGGCGGAGGCCGACGTAGTCGGACTGCTGCGGGCGGAGTTGGCTGCCTTCCAGCGACGTTTCGACGTGCTGGAGGGCAGGCTCTTGCGCCCCCCACTCGCGGCGAGTCAGGTCGCCCCCGCGGTCCCGCGGTCGTACGCGGCCGCTGCGGCCAAGCCTTCGACCTCGGGTCAGGCTAGCCGCAGCTCCCAACCGCCGGCAAGGGCGCGACCGGCTGCCCCAGCGAGGGCCTCGGCGCCCCCGCTGGCGCAGACCCCAGCTGCGCCGACGGCGCCAGCGCCCGCAGGGCGCAAGGAGAGGAGAGGCGCTCCAGCCCGGCAGGCTGGAGTTGCGGCAGCGGTGGTGGAACCCGCCCCGCGAGCGGAGGACGGCGGCGGGTGGCAAATCGCCGGCGAGGCGAGGAGAGTCGCCAGGGAGGGCCGGAAGCGCCGCAAGAAGGCGCAACGGCAGCGACGGCAGCAGCAGCGCAGGGAGAAACGCGCTGCTGCCTTGCTCCTCGCCCCTAAGACCGCGGCTGTAGTGATTACGCTGCAGCCCGAGGCGGTCAATAGGGGCATCACTTACGGCGACGTCCTCGCCAAATTGAAGGGGGCGGTATCTCCTGCGGAGTTCGGGGCGCCAGACGGGTTCGCGGTCAAGGTGACCGCTACCGGAGCCCGTCTTTTGGAGGTCCCCGGCGCGACCAGCGGCCCATCGGCCGACGCCCTGGCCGAGAGGCTTAGGGCGTGCCTCGGTGCGGACGAGGCCCGCGTGTCCAGGCCCACCAAATGCCTGGATGTCAGGATCTTGGGCCTGGACGACTCCGTAACGGAGACGGAGGTGGTGGCCGCTGTGGCCAGGACGGGAGGGTGCCCTGCTGACCAAGTTAAGGCAGGCGCCATCCGCCCGGACAACTCGGGGCTGCGCACTGTTGTGGTCAGCTGCCCCGTCACAGCGGCCAAGAAGCTGAAGGAGGGCAAAAGGCTCTTGGTGGGATGGGTCTCGGCGCAGGTCAAGCTGCTCGAGACCCGGCCTCTGAGGTGCTACCGCTGTCACGTGGGGGAGCACGTGAGTGTCAAATGCACCTCGGAGGTGGACCGCAGCGACTGTTGCTTCCGCTGCGGTCGGCCCGGTCACAAGGCCGGCTCGTCCTCCGCCCCGCTGCATTGCAATGCATGTGCGGCGGCTGGCAA
This sequence comes from Spodoptera picta, assembly GCA_038387885.1. Classification (NCBI taxonomy): domain Eukaryota; kingdom Metazoa; phylum Arthropoda; class Insecta; order Lepidoptera; family Noctuidae; genus Spodoptera; species Spodoptera picta. Next base: position 3,340,575 of record JAZHFQ010000733.1, on the reverse strand, counting down.
GCCGGCCAATCACCGGGTCGGGAGCAAAGGCTGCTCCCCTCCCGCCAAACCCAAGGGCAAAGGTAGGCCCTCCGCCGCCCCTGCCGTTTCCGCCGCCGCCGCCGCCACTGCCACCGCAGTCGCCGCTGCCGCCACTGAGGAGGTCGGAATGGACTGCCAATAATGGCCCCATTCCGCCTCCTCCAGGCGAACATCAACCACTGCGCCGCTGCTCAGGATCTCCTGCTCCAGAGCATGGCGCAGTGGTCGATCAATGTCGCCGTGGTCTCCGAGCCGTACTTTGTCCTGCCCAGGGATCACTGGGTGGCGGACCTGGACGGCTCGGTGACCATCATTTCGTCGGCCGCCGCCGGTACCCCGACTCTTGAGGCTGCTCAAAGAGGCCGGGGTTGTGTCGCAGCACGGTTCGGAGAGCTCGCTGTGGTGGGCGTGTACTTCTCTCCGAACCGAACTCTCGCCGAGTTCCACAACTCCTTGAGGGAGTTGGTCACTGTCGTCGTCGGGTTCCGTTCCCTCCCCGTGCTCGTCCTCGGGGACTTCAACGCCAAAAACTTGGCTTGGGGTTCCCGGTTCACCGACGTCCGGGGTAGGATAGTGGAAGACTGGGCCCTTGAGACGGGCCTAGTCGTCCTGAACCGGGTTCTGTCCCCACGTGCGTGCGGATGCAGGGCGAGTCGGTGGTGGACATCTCGTTCGCCAGCCCTGCTCTGTCACCGCGTATTGTTGACTGGCGCGTCATGGAGGAGGTGGAGACGTACTCCGACCACCGGTATATCCGGTTCGACGTCTCCGCCGAGTCCGCAGACCCGCCGGTCAGACAGGCCCCATGTGGCCCGCGTTGGGCGCTGAAACTGGACCGGGAGCTGCTCCTGGAAGCCGCCATCGTGCAGGCCTGGGTGATACCACCGGTCAGGCCTGCCGACATAGACGATGAGGCCAAGTGGCTCCAGGACGCCATGTCCAGGATCTGTGACGTGGCGATGCCCCGGATCCGGTCGAGGCAACAAAAGCGCCAGGTGTACTGGTGGTCGCAAGAGCTAGCAGCTCTACGCAAGGCGTGCACTGCTGCGCGACGCCAGTACACTAGGCACCGCAGGCGCCGCATCCGTCCTCCTAATGCGGAGGCGAGAGAGGCGGAGTTGTACGAGGGATACAGGGCGGCCAAGGCCCTCCTCAAGGTGGAGATATTGCGGGCCAAGGAGGAGGCCCGCCGAGAGATGCTGGGGACTCTGGACAGAGATCCGTGGGGACGCCCGTACCGGATGGTACGCGACAAGCTCCGCGCTTGGGCTCCCCCGCTCACCCAGAGTCTCCGGCAAGAAGTCTTGGAGGAGGTGATTGGCACCCTGTTCCCTCGACTGTGGAGGGGGTTCACCCCTCCGTATATGACTCCGCCCCCTGCGGTGCCCGACGCGGGCTACAGCGACGACGACGACGACATCGTCCCAGAGGTGACCGAGGCAGAATTGAGAGCGGCGGTGCGCCGGATGGGCGCCAAGAACACCGCCCCAGGACCCGACGGCCTGCATGGCAAGGCATGGGTCCTCTGATTGGTCTCTACAGCGCATGTCTGGAGAGAGGCCAGTTCCCGCTTCTCTAGAAAGCGGGAAAACTGGTCCTCGTGCGGAAGACGGGGCGCCCTGCGGACTCTCCGTCCGCGTACCGGCCCATAGTGTTGCTCGACGAGGTGGGGAAAGTCTTCGAAAGAATCATTTCGAACCGCCTCGTCGCGCACCTGACGGACATTGGGCCGAACTTGTCGGACGGCCAGTTCGGCTTCCGCAGAGGGCGCTCCACGGTGGACGCCATCATGCGCGTTAGAGACCTCACGACGGGGACTGCAGTGTCCAGGGGTAAGGTCGTAGTGGCGGTGTCTCTGGACATCGCCAACGCCTTCAACTCCCTGCCCTGGAGCTGCGTCTTGGAGGCACTCCGATATCATCGGGTGCCTACCTACCTCCGTCGTGTAATCGAGGCATACCTGACGGACAGGTCCGTCAGCTACCCCGGTCACCGGGGCGAGTGGAACGGCGAGAGATGGCACGCGGTGTTCCACAGGGTTCGGTTCTGGGGCCGCTCCTGTGGAACATCGGCTATGACTGGGTGCTGCGCACCGACCTCCCGAACGGCGTTAGCACAATATGCTACGCCGACGATACGCTGGTGCTAGCGCACGGGAGGTCACAACAGGCGGCGGCCGACTTAATGGCGACAGCGGTTGCGACAGTCGTTGAGAGAATCCAGCAGTTGGGACTCGAGGTGGCGCTCCACAAGTCCGAGGCCATGTGTTTTCATGGCCGCGGGAACGCGCCACCTCCGGGTGGGTCCCAAATAACGGCGGGAGGAGTTACCATCGGCGTCGAGACGACGATGAAGTACCTAGGACTCGTCCTCGACAGTCGGTGGAACTTCATTGAGCACTTCCGACGTTTGGCTCCAAAGTTGGAGAGGACGGGGGCTGCGTTTAAACGCATCCTCCCCAACCTCGGGGGGCCAAACGCCTCCTGCCGGAGGTTGTACGCCGGGGTCGTGCGGTCCATGGCCCTCTACGGCGCCCCTGTTTGGGCGCCAAACCTGTTGCGGCGTCCCGCTCGGACGCTGCTCATGGCACAGAGGGTCATGGCGATCCGAATGATCCGCGGATACCGCACGATCTCTGGGGAGTCGGCGAACCTCCTTGCCGGATTACCGCCGTGGGATCTGGAGGCGAAGGTGCTCGCGCGCGTGTACGGCATGCGCGCGGAGGCACGTCGCCGGGGCGAAACCCCGCTGCCGCGCCAGATAGGTGCGTGGCGGGATGAGCTCCGGCGCGATCTCATGGCGGAATGGCAGCAACGACTGTCGCAACCGAGGGCTGGGCTCGCTGCCATCGCAGCGGTAAGTCCCCTCTTTGAGGAGTGGCTTGAGAGACGCTACGGCGTCCTCACCTACCGCCTGACGCAGGTCCTCACCGGACATGGAAGTTTCGGGAGGTACCTGTGTCTGATGGGGCGGGAGGAAACGCCCGGGTGTCATCACTGCGAGGACCGCCCTGAGGACACGGTGGAACACACGGTGGGAGAATGCCCTTCGTGGGCTGAGCACCGCCGTGTCCTCAGGGAAGTGATCGGCGATGGCGACCTCTCGCGTCCGGGCCTAGTGCAGGCCATGATGCGGAGCGAGGGGGACTGGGATGCCGTCTCCTCCTTTTGCGAAGCAGTCATGCTAGCTAAGGAGGAGGCGGGACGCGTGAGGCAGCGAAGCGCTGCCTCCTCGCAACCCAGCCATCGCGAAGGACACACCGGGCGTCGGGGATCGCGAGACGATCTCCGGCCACCGTAAGCGCGGGCCTGCGGACGGCGAGCATGGGTGGCTCCCCGTCCGACCAGAAACAGACCCGAGCGTACGGCGCGTCGCGTTCCGCGCGTGCCTCAAAGAGCCATCAGACCACCACAGATGGGGCCCAATACGGCCGATGCCGATTCGGAGTCGCGGAGAACCTAACGGGTAACCGGGGCTCCGGCTCGACGTGCAGGAGAAGGAACGGGGTGGTTTTTAGTCAGTAAGAGTCTGACACTCCCTCCCGCCTCACCCAGGCGGGAGAAGTCATTCGATGATTTTCCCCCCTTAAAAAAAAAAAAAAAAAAAGTGCATAATGTGCACTTCTGCCGGGTAGGGTTGCGGGAATAAAAAACGTGATGTTATGTTATATTTGTTTTTAGGTTTAATTTTATTATGAACTTAGGACATCTCCCACAATGTGGATGGATGACCTAGTTAAGGTCGCCAGGGATCTGCTGGATGCAGGTTGCTTGCAACCGGCCTATCTGGAAGGCATTGGGGGAGGCCTAATGTTCAGCAGTGGACGTCTTAATTGTCGCTAATATGCTGATGATGAATTCTGAATTTCATTGACAAACAAGATTAAAAAAAAATTATGTGCTCACAAGCTTAGATTTTTATGTCAATTTCATGATTTGCATGACTATTTACATTAGTTATAGTAGTATTTTTTTTAAGGGGGGAAAATCATCGAATGACTGCCCCCGCCTGGGTGAGGCGGGAGGGAGTGTCAGACTGTTACTGACTAAAAACCACCCCGTTCCTTCTCCTGCACGTCGAGCCGGAGCCCCGGTTACCCGTTAGGTTCTCCGCGACAGTTATAGTAGTATAGAGGTAGAATAAAGTATAAAACAAAGTCGTTATCCGCCGTGTATGCCCCTATGTATGCTTAGATCTTTAAAACTACGCAACGGATTTTGATGCGGTTTTCTTTAATAGATAGAGTGAATCTTATGGAAGGTTTATATATATAATAACTACACCCGTGCGAAGCCGGGGCGGGTCGCTAGTAACCTATATAATTATATCTACCTCAGTATACAAATGTTCATGTAAGCGTTCATAGAAGCCATTACGAGAACAAATTGTATGGTTTTCGAGTAGTCTTAGTACCTAGTAAACTTAGTTTATTTTCCTTAACTCATTCATGCATTAATGTCAATAAGGATCTCAGTCGAGGAAAATAGGGTTATATATATAAAATAACTGTATGTGTGTACTATAATATTATAAAGTTGAAGAGTTTGTTTTTTGTTTGTTTGTTTGAACGCGCTAATATTCAGAACTATAAGTCTGATTTGAATAATTATTTTTGTGTTTGATAGCGCATTTATCAAAAAGGCTATAAAACGTCACGCTACGACCAATATGAGCTGAGCAGAGCGTGTGAAACCGCGCGGAAGTAGCTAGTGGACGTATAAATAACATGTCACTGAACTTTTTTAGAACGCGTGCACCGATAATAACAAAATTTTGGACGAATTTGATTGGGAACTTAAGAGGTCTACTTTTTTTAAATGTTGGCCCACACTAGACTTTCCTCCTGTGTCATGGGTGCGTTTACAAACATACAAGTTCACATAAATGACGCCAGACCTTGAACAACAATTTATGGTTCACACAAAGAGTTCCTTCGTGCGGGACCTGCTGCCGGTTGCCCAGCCACTGCATCAAATATGCCGTCGATTTGTAATCACACAGTCCCAGGAGGTGGTGGTTATATGAAATAAGTATTTGTTATGGAGTCCAGTCTCTTATCGTCGACTTTTTTAATTATTTTTAATACTGTACAAATCCAGTAATCGTATAACTAAATATCGATCCTGTCAATAAAATAATTAATTGATTTTTGGAGAAAATAATCTAAATCAGTGTAAAACTGAATTCTAATACTGATTACATTATCTTATTACCGACCGGTACTTGACTGTAATTTAATTGAACAGGTAGGTACCTATACGTACCGCGGCTATTTATTTTTAATTTTATTTAGGTACATTTTTTATCCTGGTTCCGACTAATACCAATAGGTACTTGTTTTTATAATAACTATCGTGAGACATGCTGAATTATGTCGCGGCGATGTCGGGCCAGTAGGCTGGGCGACATCGTCCTGCTCACAGAACATATAAATAAGGTCCTATTCCCCTCTCTGCGTCCCTCTGTGACGCGAAACTAGTAGAGCAGTTTCTCAGTAGGTATATTCACGTTACTCGTAATTTTTAGTTAATACCAATACTTATTTGATTATTTAGACGTCCATGTGCATTAGATAAGAATGAATTAATTGCCTAATTAATTAATTATTCACATCCCCTTTAGGTTTATTTGCCTAATAATAATTACAGTTTATCTTAAAACCATCCATTTTATTCTAAATAACTTCGGTCGCAGACCTTGCTTGACTAACGCAGCAGTGTATGAAATACAGGCGAACTTTTGCTACGAATGCCACGGGTGCATAGAATGGGAACTCTAGGTGCGCATCCAATGGCCACAGGGAAGACGGTGGTACAGTCATGGTCACGTACAGTGAAGCTTAAACCCAGTTTTTACAGTGAAGCTTAAACTGTCAAACACCGCGAAGACACCGGTGACCGCAACCTATTGTTCTTTAATAGTGTCTATAATGACGGTACTCAAAGGGTTAAGGGGAAACGCTCGTCTCCCTAGGGATGTGCTGTGACAGGCGTTGCATCGTGGGATCCGTAGCAGGTCTCTTTTACAGGAACCCAGTGTCCACTAGCTACAGCTAGGCGTCTTCTGAGGGTTTCCCCCCGTCATCAAAAAACTGACTAACGCATATGCGGCGCCTTATGTAGGTTTCCCCCATTATTAAACAAAAAAAGACTAACTCAGATGTTTAGTGTTATACAGATGACTTCGTACGGGTATTTAAGGGACTACACATATTACTATGTTTTTTAAAGAAACGTGGGTGCGTTTAGAAACATACAAGTTCACATACACATTTAACAGATATCTTTTCAGAATAGCGCTCTTTGAAACTTCAAATCTCCAGTTTGCGTACCAAGCATATTATTAACTAAATTAACTAAAAATTGCGGGATATTCACGTGAATATACGCATATGATTGTCGGAAATTCATGTTACTATATAGTTGGATCAAAGTGTGACCTTGAATTGTGACGTACTGATGATGAGGAGTCAAAATGTCTTAGGCTACCAAAAGACAGGTGCGTACATCTATTAAACCCTACGGGGAATAACTATAAAGATATTGTTTATGACACTAGACATTGTACTTGATGTCAAGGTTTGATAACAGATAAGATATCACGCACATTAGAATCAAAGTCAATATTCTAAACTATCTTGATTGTTATCAATTCGGAAGAAAAAGTCAGGGAGTCCCCTTGGTGTTTTCAAGGGAGTATCCTTGTGTTTACCATCGTAAATCGTAAACTAGGTTATCGTTAGTAATTATGTTGTAAAATATTTTGAAATGAATTATTCATTGATAGCTGTAGCGGTACATTTTCTTTGAAATAAAGATAAGTTTTGCATGCACCTTTGTGTTCAATGGTTTCCATGGCAACCTGTTCCATATTTGTCTCGGTCTCCGTATTGTTCTTTGTTTTTTTGTCATTCATTACTCAATTTACAATAACCAGTAGATTGTGAGCTCAATAAATGCGTAAGTTCATTTTGTTCCTCATTCTTTCTTTACTATAGATATTCAAGGATTACTGCCTCGTTGGCCGAATGGTCGCAAGTGCGACTGCCCGGCAAGGGGTCTCGGGTTCCATTCCCAGGTTGGGCAAAGTATTACTGAGCCTTTTAAAAAATGTCACTAGTAGCACGGAGTCCGGAATCGTGCTTAGTATATGGCAATAGGCTCACCCCGTATTACATGAGACTCATAACATAAAGTGTGAAATGTGGTGGTTACATTGTACAGTGGCATTAAGTAATCTAATGTGCACCTCTGCATACCCTTTCGGGTATAAAAAGGCGTGATGATATGTTATGTTCACAGATTAATGAAACTTTGTTCAGGGTTTTAGGCGATAAATGTAACATGTATTGACCAAGCAAAATCCACTTTCATTTTCAAACTCATATATAAATTATCTATAGAATAGAATATAATAATCTTTATTGTACACCATTAATAATATAGTACATAGAAAAAAATAATAATGGCCACAAAGGCGGTTTTTATCACATACAGTGATTTTTTTTGAGAGGGCAAAATTTTCGACGTCACTTACTTCTACCGCCTGGATGAGGCGAGAGGGAGCGTCAGACTCTTACTGACTAAAAACCACCCCGTTCCTACTTCTGCACTTCAAGCCAGAGCCCTGGCAACGGGTTACCGGGGCTCCGCGGCTCAATGTGCAGGCAGCAGGCCGCGTGAGGCGGGACCTCCACCTAGGCGGTGAGTCAGTCATTCGATTATTTTCGCCGCTCTTAGAAAACAACTTGCCGCACTTACGAGTCTGGAGCCCTGGTCAGCGCGTCAAGCCACTCCGCGGCTCCGCTATCGGCATCAGCCCTAGGTTGGGCCCCATCTAGATGGGTGGTCTAATGGCTCTTTGTATGCATACTTATTTCTTCCATTTTTCTAAGAAAATTTTACTCATACATGTTCTTTAAATGTATTACTAGGTTTTAAAAAAAATCTCAGTAGTAGCACGGAGTCCGGAATCGTGCTTAATATATGGCAATAGGCTCACCCCGTATTACATGAGACTCATAACATAAATAGTGAAATGTGGTTGTTACATTGTACAGTGGCATTAAGTAATCTAATGTGCACTTCTGCATACCCCTTCGGGTATAAAAAGGCGTTATGTTATGTTATGTTCACAGATTAATGAAACTTTGTTCAGGGTTTTAGGCGATAAATGTAACACGTAATAAACAAGCAAAATCCACTTTCATTTTCAAACTCATACATAAAATATCTATAGAATAGAATATAATAATCTTTATTGTACACCATTAATAATTTAGTACATAGAAAAAAAGAATAATGGCCACAAAGGCGTTTATCACACACAGTGATTTTTTTTGAGAGGGCAAAATTTTCGACGTCACTTACTTCTACCGCCTGGATGAGGCGAGAAGGAGTGTCAGACTCTTACTGACTAAAAACCACACCTACTCCTGCACTTGGAGAACCTAACGGGTTACCGGGGCTCGGGCTCAATGTGCAGGAGAAGGATGGGTGAGGCGGGACCTCACCCAGGCGGGAGCAGTCATTCGATTATTTTCCCCTCTTAAAAAAAAACTTCTGCACTTCGAGCTGGAGCCCTGGCAACTCGTCAAGCCCTCCGCGGCTCCGTATCGGCATCAGCCCTATTGGGCCCCATCTGTGGTGGTCTAATGGCTCTTTGTATGCATTTTATTTCTTCCATTTTTCTAAGAAAATTTTACTCATACATGTTCTTTAAATGTATTACTAGGTTTTAAAAAAAATCTCAGTAGTAGCACGGAATCTGGAATTGTGCCCGGTATATGACAATAGGCTCACCCCCTATTACATGGGATTCACAACATAAATAGTGAAAAGTGGGTGTTACATTGTAGAGTGGCATAATGTGCACCTCTGCCTACCCCTTCGGGGATAAAAGGCGTGTAGCATCGGTAGATTAGAGTAAGTACCTGCAAGTGCACTCAAATATGGGAGGGCCATGCTTCGGCACTAAAGAGCCGGCTCGACCGAAATGATACCACGGCCTCACAGAAAACCGACGTGAAACAACGCTTGCGTTGTGTTTCGTCGTGTGAGTGAGGTTACCGGAGGCTCAATTACCCCCTACCCAGTCTCCCCGATCCTCAAATCATTCACAATCCTCAAAATCCAATTCCCAAATGGCCGGTAACGCACTTGGAACGCCTTGGTGTTTCAGGAGTCTATGGGTGGTGCCGATGGCTTACCATCAGGTAACAAAACATTTGCCACTAGTCAACCGTGTTCTTCCCCAGGGCATCGTTAGAGCCGACTTAGACACTAATTACACATTTGACAAAGACCAGACAGCAGTGCTTCGTTGGCCGACTGGTCGTAAGTGCAACTGTCCGCCAAGTGTGTCTACGGTTCGATTCTCGGTTCAAACAAAGTATTACTGGGCTATCGAAAATTTCTCAGTAGTATCACGGAGTCTGGAATTGTTCCCAGTATAATATGGTAATAGGCTCACCCAATATTATATGGGACTCATAAAAGAAATAGTGGAAAGTTGGTGTTACATTGTACTAGTGGCATTAAGTGCGGTAATGTGCGCTTCTGCCTTCTGCTTTCGGGGATAAAAGGCGTGATGTTATGTTATGTTAAACCTAGCATTACGGGCTGTTGATAATAATGAGAAGAATACATAGCCTAGTCTTTCTTCTTTTAAAATCTGTAGAGGTTTTATTTAAAACCTCTACAGATTCTAGTCTTTAAAGTTTACTATGAAGTATGAATAACAAAATGGCCTTGACATTTTACTCGTAACTCGGAATCCAATTTAAAACACCATCAGTTAACACCTATAATTACATGCATGCATTCGTGTAGGTACATAACGGAGAGTTCCTGAATATTAAATTCTATTAGAATTTCGTCAAACCGGTATTAAATACATTCTAATAGCGACTACTGAAGAAACCAGTCGCGGTGTCTATGAGCCACTAGACAAAATAATTTTTCATTTAATTATTATTCTAAATTAGCATACAATATGGCTTTTGTAGAACTTTGGCGTCAGTACACCTACGTTAAAAATTACTAAAAATGCTGTACAGGTATTTTAAGTTGATTTCCGAAAAGCTACTTTATAAAATTGACTATTAGAGTCAATTTCTAAGTTAATTCTCTTATTAAATATTGTATCTTCTAATAACTATGTGTCTGACGCCCGAATACTGAAAGGCTAGTCAATTTAAAGTTGCACTTAAATATCGTGCTATCTCTGTCATTTTACAAAAGATTTGTATTTTTGTATTGATAGAACACCTATACTTAAGTGTGGAAGAGCCATGTTTCGACTCGAATGGGCCGGCTCGACCGGAGTGATACCACGGCCTCACAGAAAACCGACGCGTCGGTTTTCTGCGACGTGAGGCAACGCTTGCGTTGTGTTTCGTCGTGTGAGTGAGGTTACCGGAGGCCCAATTACCCTCCCTTTCACCAATCTTCCCAATTCCTGAATCCCCAACGACCCTCAAACTCCTAATCTCCAACAGGCCGGTAACGCACTTGTAACGCCTCTGGTGTTCCAGGTGTCCATGGACGACGCTGATTGCTTACCATCAGTTAATCCGTCTGCTCGTTTACCGGCTTATGCCATAAAAAAAAAACTTAGGCTCGATTTAAAATTGAGTGCCGTTTGAGTATTTCGACATAAGGTTCTTAAATAGATTTGAATTACCGTGTTGCTAGTTTCAATTTATTCTTTATTCATACTACTACAGTTATTGTATCTCTATGATTAGGTACTCTAAAATTAATTCTATAAACAACTAAATAAAAAAAAATGTTACCATAACGCATCAAAAAAATGTTCCTCGTCGCTATCTTGAGGTAGGTTTCCCAAAAGATTGGCAGCATAACCACGTTGAATGGCAATGCTTAACCTTTGCCCAAGGTAGTAGCTAGCCTTTCGATCACCTGAAGTGTCAACCATCCTCCTTACACTATCTAAATAAATTAAATTAATTATTGTAAAGTATGAGATTTATTGTCTTTGTTTGGTTTGGCTATTTTGTTCTTAGTTTGTGTGTACCTCTATATCTATATATTTAAATTACTTCTTCAGGGGCAATGTACATAATGGAAATTATTATGTATAGTATTATCTCACATTTTGCCTTATCATTATAATTGTCCAAAATATTACATGTTAGTACAACTACTGTAATGTGATATAATCTTCATTTAATACATTATTGAAGGACTTATTTAATGACTAAAACTGAAAAATGACTTATGATTAAGATACACTCAAGGTTGCACTCAAGCAAAGAAAATTTGCGATCCGGGTCAGGGTGAATAATTTTAGAAATTTGTCCAGGGTTCCTCACGATGTATTCATTTTCATCATTTGCCAGTGATATCTAAATAATCTTATAAAGAACATGTAACATAGAACATATGAAAATGTTATATTGGTACTTACCTTACGCCGTTGCTTGATAGGTTTCGAACCCGTCAAAGGATATTTCGTGCATCGTCTTGAATTTTGAACGATTTTTGGATTTTCTATGTAGGACCATTAACCTGTGCGATGTTTATCAAACGTATAGTGCCTTGGTTGGCTCTAAGGCGGGTGCTTGTCGTGGGTACGAGAAGAGGTTTTATATTTAAGGCCCCCCTCCTTAAACATAAAACCCTGACTAAAACCTCCCGAGCGACGGGACTCTTAGTGACTAAAACCTCCCCGTTCCTACTCGTGCACTTTGAGCCTGAGCTCCGGTAATCAGAACGACGCGCCGTACGCTCGGGTCTGGTTCTGGTCGGGCGGCGAGCTACACATGCTCGCCGTCTGCAGGCTCGTGCTTACGCTGGCCGGAGTTAGTTCCGCGATCCCCGACGCCCGGAGCGTCATTCGCGTCGGCTGCCTGTTAAGATCGGTGTCTATAAATTGTATTCTACAAAGCCCTTACCTACCATAACGATGATTCTATGTAGGGTACGATTCATACAATACCCCCATTAAAAATACCTATCGAAATCGTATGTTTCGAGTTCATTGTTTAATTTTATAGAACAGTCTTATCAAACGTAGTTATAAATTCATTTAAACAAATAAACAAAAAAAAAACATTTATCAACGTTATCGATTACACTGATAAAATCGATTGATTTCGATCTTATTACCTAATATAAAAATAATAATTGAACATAATATCTATACGAGTAATATAGCAGCCATATTTGATATTTGATGAATATGATGTTAAAGAATTTCAGATAGATATTAATCGGATATCGATAATGTGCAGTTGATTACGGAACGTCAAAATGTGAAGGTAAAAACAGTACTCAATATTTTTAACACGTTTTTATTGAAGTGCATATTCTAGAATATGATTTTCATTAATATAATCCGATAAATGCATAGATATACCATAACATAACATCACGCCTTTTATCCCCGAAGGGGTAGGCAGAGGTGCACACAGAAGTAACACCCACTTTTCACTATTTATGTTATGAGTCCCATGTAATAGGGGGTGAGCCTATTGCCATATACCGGGCACATTTCCAGACTCCGTGCTACTACTGAGAATTTTTTAAAAACCCAGTAATACTTTGCCCGACCCGGGAATCGAACCCGAGACCCCTTGCCCGGCAGTCGCACTCGCGACCACTCGGCCAACGAAGCAGTCATGTCTGTCTGTCTGCATAGATATAATACCTCTATAATAGTTATGTGGATAAATGTGTACCTACCTACATAAGCATAGAAATGTGAAAAACAAACACTACCATGGAAAAACAAAATGAAATGAAATTCTCACAAAAAATAATATTATGTATTTCTTTTTGCATTTATTTGTTACTGACAACCACACTAAATGAGACCTTTAGTGACCGCGTCCGCAATCTCCATGGGCGGCGCTGAAACATAGTGTGCGCGTTTGCCTTCTATTCCATAAAATAAATGTTATATAGTTATAAACGATATGATTGAATCTTTATTTAGAAATAAGAAAATTGATGAAAACCGAGACTAAACCGTTTATTGACTTTTATGTTATGTTATGTTGCTTTTTATGTTATACGGAGTTACAAAATTGGTATAATAAGGGCTGATTTAGAAATGAAATCATAATATTTATGTAGGCGTAGTAGGTACCTATTACTAAATATTTCAAATACGTATCAATCGACATGCATATAAGCTCACAGACCTTAGCTAAGAACCGATTAGCCAATATTTTTTGCAATATTCATTCAACTTTTTAATATAGGACAGACTCGCCACAACCTCTTAAAACTCCTCTGTCAAAACTCCTGTAAGCCAGGATCTACAGTAGATACAACTAAGAAGACACCGGAACACTGAAGTCCGGCGCATCCCAGTGACATGGATTACTGTTTTGGTTACCAAAACTAAATAATTCAGAAGATATTATATGAGGAGAAGAAAGAACGATGGTTTCTTCTTCCCTCGGTCATCCCTCGGTCTATATCATATAACATTCATTCTATATATTGATTTATTTTGTGAGTTTGGATATAAAGAATTAAGCCTAAAGGTACAAAATGAGACTGCATAACCCAGTCGCCAAGCACTACGAAAATTAGACTAAAAATTACGTGGGTCTTAGGTATGTGTGAGCTGATTTACTCAACTTATTTATCTAGACCGACCACTCCATAACAACACAAGCTTACATAATCACAAAAAATAATCTTTCATTCAATAAATACGATAGCTATATCCATTCATTAAAAACTGGTGATGATGACGCAAATTGTACCGACTATCACAGTCTTAGACCGCACCTAAGTCAAATAAATGCATTATGAATGAAATTAATCGGATAATCTATACTTACGAATACTATTTTTTGTTTTAAGAGTACCTATAATGATTATTTTGTCGTAAATCCAATAATCCCGCCGATACTACACCGGAAATTCGTGAGATAAGTTGTGGGGTACCTACCGATGGCAATGATATTGAAGGAATAAATGTATTAAATTAAAGTTAAATTCTGCAATGTATCATGATTGGAATGTGCGTCATATCATTGTATTGTCAAAAAAGTGTCTTTGTTTATATTTAAGTACCTACCTAATGCCTGAATACTGAAAGACTATACTATTTTGAGTTGTACTCAAATGCCGTTCCATCTCTGTCATTTTACGAAGAATTTGTAATGACTGAACTAATTCTTAAGCGCGTATTAAAATTGAGTGACTTTAAGTATTTGGACAAAACTAAGCAAAAATGTTTTTTCAGATAGCAATTCGAAAAACTAAAAAAATGCCATAGGGGTTGGGCGATGTGCACCATACTTTGTATTAATACAGCACGCCACCAGCACTGACATGTCGACAACGACAGGCTTCATCATGATCTGGGTATTAAGGCCTTAATATAAACACAAAAATAGAGTAAATGTCTGCAACTTTCGAGTCAGTGCGTCATCAGCTTAAGATCCATCTAACTTAACATGTGAGAGGTTGCGAGACTTGAGAGGTTAATAGTATTTTTTTTTTATTTCAATTAGGCCAGAATGGCACTTTTGAACGTCAAAATAAAAATAATATTAAAAGTGAAGCTATTTGCTCATTCCAAGGTGTAGATTCCTATGGAGAAGAATGAGCAAGAAACTCCATAGGTTACTATTTTTCAATCAGGTTCACAATACAATTTACTAGTTACATAGTTTTGCTGTTTGGATTGTGCGAGAACAATGTAACACCAAAATCCAGTCAAAGTGATCAAGAAAGAAAATAACCTTAAGAACAATAATACAGTCTGGAGCTGACCAGTCCCAGTTGACGGCGCCCGTTCACGAACATGACACGTACACCAGCACCGCCCAACTCAACCATATTGTAGGGAATCGAGCGATCCACTGCACGCGCCACCGCCAATGAGACCTTTGAGTGAGCATGACAAGTGTAAAAGGGGAAATTATAGATAGAACTAAAACATACAAGGATCGAATCGCAAAACATCCAAACACATTGGTAGTAAATCTGATGAATCCACCTACAGACATTAGAAGACTTAAGAGACAAATCTCACAAGATCTACTAACCTAATAGAAACGATTTTCATATTATCGAAATCATCAATGAATGATTTTCGTACAAGATATAATTAGCACATCACACCAATTGCTGTATATCTAAAATGAAGATTGCAATAGTATATAGAGGTACATATAAAAAACTGTGACACATCACAGTGCACAGAGTGCACGGTGCAGTGTATGCACGGTGCCCAACACCTAAAATGAAGAAAGGTACAAAAAACCTTGATAACCTTTCCATGAATCCTAACGATAAGAATTCGTCTTTCGTCACTAGCACTATTTTGTAGCACCAGTTGCCTCTAAAGTCACAATTCTGAAAAAGTCGTCACCTCACTCACTGGGTGACATGATGCTTTATAAAAAGTGAGAAATATTAAAAAGTTTAAAATATACAGGAAAACAATCTATATTCATTTTTCAGAGATATTTCAGAGATACACGTGAAAAATAGGTAGTCAGATACCTATGCATGTAATTTTATCAAAGTGTAGTTAATTAAGGAAATTTAACTGCATACATAAGACTTATTAAGATTATATAAAGCGTAATTAATGATAACCAGCATTAAATGCACAAAAATAGCTTACGCATGCATTCATGCGTCCTATCTTCCAAACGTGTGTAATTCCACCGAATTAAAAATCCATTAATAAATCATCCTTTCTTATTACATTTAGGCATCACTGGCACACGGTGAAGGAAAATACCATGAGGAAAACTAGATTTTCAATTTGTCGCGGAGAACCTAACGGGTAACCGAGGCTCCGGCTCGACGTGCAGGAGAAGGAACGTGGTGGTTTTTAGTCAGTAAGAGTCTGACAACTCCCTCCCGCTTCACCCAGGCAGGAACAATCATTCGATGATTTCCCCCCTTAAAAAAAAGACTTAGTTTATAAACTTAATGTGAATTCAGATACTTCAGATTCCTACAAACCTTCAAGAAAAGAGCGTATTATTTTTTTTAAAGGCCGGCAACGCTCCTGTGGCTCCTCTGGTGTTGTGGACGTGTCCATGCTGTCAATGATCGCTTACCATCAGGTGATCCGTGGGCTCGTTGGCCACCTATTCCATACAAGAAAAGATTTGTAGTGAACAGAACAGCTTGTGAGAAAAGGCCTATAGGAACCGAACCTGACGATGTAAAATCCATATGAAATTGTAAAATGTAGTTAATCTAAAATAAAATCTAATCTTAATGTTATTTTCTAAAAATAGTAAGGTAATGAGCTACTGGCTCTTACAAGATTTACCTACAGTGATCAAGTTTCATAATGAAATACGTTATTCATCATGTCTGCATGCTTTGTTATACCTACCACCTGCATTTGCCTGATTATCTAATCACTTGTATTTGTTACTCAAAGTCTATTTATTATTTGTTTATCATTTTCGTATAATTTTTCAGTTCATTATTTTATGTTGTATGGTTGCACTGTGTCACAAACATGACGCGAGAACTAACTAGTCTAAGCCTTTACCACTGGGCCACCAAGATACAGGCTGTGCCTAGTTTAGGGCCCACGGGCACCTCTGCCGAATTTGCATTTATGTGAATGCTGTTCGCTTCCATGCCTACATGTAATCTAACTTGTATATGCCAATAAACAAATTTTATTTTATTTATTTTTACTATTCACGCCTTTACAATTCCTATGAATTGTAAGGCCAAGGTAAGAGCCAATTATTGTCAAGGGGCTATCCCCTTAACAATAATTGGCTCCAATAAGTAGGTAAATTTATTATAATATTTAAGACGCCTCAATTACACACCGCGCGTAATAATTAGTATGGGCGTATTACGTTACCCGCGTAATTTACGGACCTTAATGGCCGATGATCGTGCGTAATTATTTTCGATCTTGTACCATATATGAACACACGCACATAAAGCTACCCGACTCTTACAAATTTCTACAAGGGATTTTCAAACTTTATAGTAAGAAGTTTAGGTCGAAACTTCTTTGAGGAATTTTGTAGTTTGGGGTATGTTATCTTGCTGTTGTCTACACCATGTAGTGTATCAACTATCGACTTATTTTTAACGTGAGAGAGTTTATACTCTAGTATCTACGAATAGTGTGTGAATTAATTTATGCTTTAGCTCGTAATATTTTTGGTTTTAATTACACATACTTAATTAAGCAAGATCATATTCTTGAGAACTGACTACATATTTTACTCATTAACGTTACGGATTTTTTTTTTTAAGGGCGGAAAATCATCGAATGACTGCTCCCGCCTGGGTGAGGCGGAAGGGAGTGTCAAACTCTTACTGACTAAAAACCACCCCGTTCCTTCTCCTGCACGTCGAGCCGGAGCCCCGGTTACCCGTTAGGTTCTCCGCGACTCCGGATCGGCATCGGCCTTAATGAGCCCCATCTGTGGTGGTCTGATGGCTCTTTGAGGCGCGCGCGGAACGCGACGCGCCGTCCGGTCGGGTCTGTTTCTGGTCGGACGGGGAGCCACCCATGCTCGCCGTCCGCAGGCCCGCGCTTACGGTGGCCGGAGATCGTCCCGCGATCCCCGACGCCCGGTGTGTCCTTCGCGACGGCTGGGTTGCGAGGAGGCAGCGCTTCGCTGCCTCACGCGTCCCGCCTCCTCCTTAGCCAGCATGACTGTTTCGCAAAAGGAGGAGACGGCATCCCAGTCCCCCTCGCTCCGCTAACGTTACGGTTATGGTGGGAAATTGATTATTTATTTGTGAAAAACCACGTTTTTGTCGATGTTTCTTGGATTGATTTACACAATTTATTAAGAAGTTTTTATACGCTTTCTGGCCTTTGAGTTCTTATGTATTGTAGCAACCTGACAGCTGGGTTCTTCTAAGCGGACGATCTAGAAAACATTGAGGGAAATTGGGACTGAATGTTTAGCTTTTAAATGCTATACTCAAGTTAACAATAAGCATATATTAACATAATTCATAGAAAACTATGGTTAATATGTAGGGTCAGTTCACCTATTCGCGTCCACGTTATGGAACGCCATTTGAAAATTCTCAAAAATAAGACAACTACCAGCATGTTAGTAGTAGGTACTTAGTACACCTCTGTTTGATCTTACACGTTTTCAGTATCTTATATTCATGGCGATCCGTAAAATAAAATAAATAAATAAAATTTATTAAAAACAACATAGTACACACATTTAGAATTACAGTTCGCTCAGATTTTATAGTAATAAAAGGTCTTAATAATAACACTCGTAATAGTTTACTTAATCTAGTCTTATACAATATACATGCGAGGAAATAACGTTCTAAGTATATATAGGGATTACCCGAACTAGGTTTATTTAAACCTGTGTTTCAGGCTATCAATGCCAAAAAATGATTTGATGGATATAATTATAAATTAAAATCGTATTACATAATTATTTAAAGACCAAGCAAGGACAACAACAAAAATGGACACGAATAGGTGTACTTACCTTATGTAGTGTACCATCTAACTTCCTATAACAACTTGTTCATGCGGCTCTGCTGACTAAGTCGGGGAAATAAAAGATAATAGGACATTAATATTAGAGGTACAATATACTTGACATTCCATACAAAATGACAATAAAATCGACAAGTAGCTAGATATTTATTACCCACCATTAAATATTATGTAAGGTCAACAACTGACCTCGTTGATTGGGCATTCCCGAAATATCATAATATTATATCTAATATATTATATATCTAGGTAAACGTGTTACATGCTATCAGAAATAAACAGGAAACAGATGTAATATATTATTATTTGATAAAAAAAAATAAACAATTTATCAATCTGATGGAAACAGTAATCGTCTCATCAATATGATAAACTTACTTTGATTTAAATATCATTTAGTTATTTGATACTAAATGTATGTGTAGTGCGAGCATTGTCACATATTTCAAATTCTAATCAATAGTAGTGTTTTATTTTTGTTTTAATTTTAATGCGCATTTAAAGGCATATTTTTCAATCATCAGTTAAATCTTTCTGTAGAATAAAATTGATATTTGACAGTTTTGATCATGTGGAACAATTGGGATGATGGCAGGATATGAAAATTAAAAATCTAATTAGTCTGTAAGTTAGAAAAAATATTAGACATGTATTGTAACCCGAAAAACATAATAATTATTTCCAGAATAGTTTCCAGAAGGTCTATTTATTGCATATTATGGTTGCCTAGTACAGCATCTGGTATAGTACCCATATTATGTAGATACGTATGCATTTATAACCGTCAAACCATCCATATTGTCTTTGTAAATAAAGTTATTAAAATTGTGAACCCTTCGTCTGTGACCAATGAACCCTTCAGACTAAACAAAACGACGTAATATTCAATGACTGTTTACAATATTATCTGTGACGTACTTCCTACGTCAGCCTCACAATACATCGCGAGTGCACTCATGCGCACGTGTCTTCCGCTTCTCTAGGGTCCTCAGTGGTCTACTGATGCATTGCTAAGATTGCTATTTGAATGCAACGGTTTTTTTTGTGTAAATGATAGTTGAAATTTCTGGAAACAAAATCGATTCTGTGTAATGTTGGTAGAAAATTCTGGAAGTGGAAATTGAGAAATGACTAGTTCCCAAACCTAGTATATAGGTCACAACGAATCGGTTGAAAATTTAAAAAAATGAAAATGTCATACCTAGATTGGATGGATAGAAAATTAGAAATTCGTTCCAGCTAAAACCAGATTATTGAGACAAGTTTACTGTGTACTGTTCAAATAGTTCTTCCAGATGCCGATTTGTCTAATACCTACTCTTCTTGCCTCCTTCATGTGCGATGTGGTTTTTCTGTATCTACTTAAAGCTATATCTATTTACATACTAAAGAATTTTATTTACCTCTACTTACTTTTATTTACTTAAATAAATATATACAACTTAAAATATAAATAACTAAAAACTAAAATATTTACACCTTAAAAAAGTAATAATAATATAAAATATCTAGACTTAGCTCACGAGGTTGTCGACATGTGGAGTGTGAATTCGGCTGTCATTGTGCCGATAGTCGTGTCGGCCAATGGGTTAATCCCTAAAAGCCTCGACATCCATCTCAGGAGGCTGGCGTTAGGTGGATGGATCAAGGGCTTGATACAGACGGGCAGTTCTCCTAGAAACGGCACGTATCGTGAGGAGGTTCCTGTGTCTGGAGCCCTAACCACCGGTAGCTTGGAGCCGCTACTACTCGGCTCCTATTTTTTATATTTTTTAATATTCTTTTTTTCACTTTGTAAGTAGTATTTAAAAATGTAATTTATAGAGAATTTTAAATAAATGTATGGATATGAATGTTATGATGTTACTTACATTATTATAAATTATTATTTACAAGATTTTGAGTAAATAGTTACGTTTCTTAAAGCTTGAAATATTCATCGTGCGTGCTTCAATAACATCACTTGTTATTCCTACATATTTTCTTCTTAGGGTTATAACGTTTTTCAATTGCCTGTTATTATTAAGTAGAGGTACTTATCTTGCTTCTAATTGGATACTTAGGAACAACAAATGTTATGTTATGAGTCCCATGTAATAGGGGATGAGCCTATTGCCATATACCGGGCACATTTCCAGACTCCGTGCTACTACTGAGATTTTTTTAAAAACCCAGTAATACTTTGCCCGACCCGGGAATCGAACCCGAGACCCCTTGCCCGGCAGTCGCACTTGCGACCACTCGGCCAACGAGGCAGTCTGTATGGGACTCATAACATAAATAGTGAAAAGTGGGTGTTACTTCTATGTGCACCTCTGCCTACCCCTTCGGGGATAAAACGCGTGATGTTATGTTATGTTATGAACAACAAATGTTCTAAGACCGGAGTTTATAGGATTCCTAGGGATAGCCTATTATTACGCTTAATAGCCATACCATCTACTGTAAGTTTTACCATTTATTCTACCTAAGAACTATTTAGTTCTTGTTTTCGTTTCATTAGTTTGGTTTAATGTTATTATTTGGGTACCTACTATAAATTTAGGTTACTGAAATTCTGAACTATTGTTAGTTACTTTTTTGTAAATCGTAGCTTAACACCGGTTGCTTCTCTCTAAATAAACCTATTCTTATGATTTAAATCAATATGTTAAATTTCACCATTCAACCATAAAATGTGAGATTTTTTTCACTACACGGTAATACTTATCCATAATAAATCCATCCCACTTTTATCGCCAGCATCATTTTAGATTCCTTACCCTAAGTACGAATGTACGTGTTCTAAGTTTGTAAAATACGATATACCACCATATTACACAAGAACAACCACATACCACAAAATACCAAGAAAATAAATGACGTATTATTAAAAGTTTAATAGCAGAGTTCTTACGTTACAATTGATTCTCCAAGAACGGCCGGCAGATGGCGTAATTACCAAGTATTTAGCAGCTTGATTCATTGTTGTATGATGCTTACCTGCACTGTGTTGTAAAATGTGTGAATTTATCGCCTTTGCCTTTTAAGTGCAGGTTAAGAACATTCTAGGTGCGTTAAGTGATTTATAATTGTTTTTTTTTTATAAGATAGGTTTATTTTTTCATTTTAGAACGTTCTTCGCTATTTTTGCCCTGCGCTGTAGCTTTGTAATAAAATATATTTTTTTGTATTTGTACTTTTTATGTTTTAAATATGGTATGATTTAAATAGTTTCATTTTTTACTGTTGTTTTTCTCTGTATTCGGGACACAAAAATTTACACAATACTGGTTTTCTGGTAGGATGAATACTTTAAATATCTAGTACTTATTAGTAGATATTTGTATAAATAAAATACTAAGTCTTTATCATAATTTATTACCAAACTAGGTATTTCCATCCTGTGTAAACCACATCCATTATTCCAAGAATCTAGTTAAGTAACGTGATGTAATTTATGTATTGACGACTTATTGTTTTTCAGACAATTACATAAACAACAATATTGTTATCAAACAATAGAATCTTCACAGTTTTTACGATAATGTCTCATATATTTATAACATCCTTGTTTTTTTCACTTTGAAACAGAAGAAGACATATTATTTAAATATTTTTTTCTTATGATAAATTACATCAATACAAATATTTTTTATGCACAAAATAAATAAAAATAATTTACATACCATCAAGATTATGGTAATCGATTCAGTTCGAGTATGAACGAAAAACCAAACAAAAGAATCGTACAAAAAGAGTATTTTGCCGAAACCCGGGATTGAACCGGGGACCTTTAGATCTTCAGTCTAACGCTCTCCCAACTGAGCTATTTCGGCCGATGTATACGTAGTTGAAATTACTGGTCAAGTGAGTTGACTTCGAAACTGATTATGACGTCACAAATGACTTTACATGTTGTAACTGGTTTTCTTGCAGTTTAGATTTGATATTAATGGTGTGTTTGTAAATATACAAATGAAGTACAAAGTGATGTTAGGTTTTACTTAGTTTTATTAGATTTATATTAATTTAACACCATAAAAATATTATTATGTTGAACATTGGTTGCAACGGTGTAGGTACTTAGTACCTATAGGTACGCATATGATTGTTAACAATTCATTGATATAACATCAACAGCCTATAGGTGGCCACTGCTGACCAAAGGCCATTTCTCAAAAGGAAAAGGTTCAAGCATTAATCACAACGCTTCTTCAATGGCGATTCCAAACTTAGGTATAGTTACCTAATAAGAAATTATAAGTTCAGTTTTCCTCATGAGGTTTTCCTTCACCGTTTGTTAGTGATGTCTAAATAATCTTAGAAAGTATATATAACTTGGAAAAACTCACATTGGTACTTGCTGTTGGCAGGTTTCGAACCCGCGCCCTCATGCATGAAAAGCGACCTCCGAAACCATGGCATTCAATGATATGCAAATATCTAAATAAATAAGCTGAGTTTCGCTACGTCATCGCTGAGTACTAGGGTTTTTGGAACACATACCTATTAGGTAATTAAAAACAATTGAAAAAAGAACTCATAAATAAAAAAAATAATTAAAACAAAACAATTACAATTTTCACACCAATAGGAACAGTGAACAGAGTAGGTACAAAGCGAAAGTATAAAATCATTGAGTGGATTGAATTCAGGTTAGGCAATAAGAAATAAAAATCTATGGAACGCTATGGAACACACAAGTTGGACTATAAACACTCGCCACCCAGTAAAGCTACCATTTATTGGGTATAGTCCAGTTAATGAGGCTGCATTTGATACCGTGAACAGTAACGTTATAAAATCGTGAATATTTAAAAAATATAAATAACTCATTCTCTCTTCGTAAGTAAATAAAATGCATTTTATTTTTGAATAAATTGGATATTTATTTTAAAATAGTCGTTTTGAAAATTTGATTTCATTAGCTTGTATTAATTTTCTAAAACAAACGTGCTCGTATTTTTGGAGATAATCTATAGT
Organism: Spodoptera picta; assembly: GCA_038387885.1. Classification (NCBI taxonomy): domain Eukaryota; kingdom Metazoa; phylum Arthropoda; class Insecta; order Lepidoptera; family Noctuidae; genus Spodoptera; species Spodoptera picta. Next base: position 3,317,118 of record JAZHFQ010000733.1, on the reverse strand, counting down.
TTTAATTATTTTGTAACTTATTTTCTTAGTAGTACAATCAAGATGCACAAAGCATTGTGTTTAATGTCATGTCACTCGCGAGTTTTTTTAAAAAGTAAACACAAACGAAGTATGCTGATACTTCGTTTAAGTACTTTAGTACAAGCTAAACTAGCAAAAAAAGTATTTAACTCACAGTTCGTTCTGAGAATCACCCTTCCCAATCCTTCACGAGAAAGGACCAAAATTCTCACTCATGGAATTCTCTAATTTCCATCATTTCCTATTATTATCGGGCTCGGATTTTCATCAGATCTAGTACGGATCAGGATGTGATGATCGCCCCATTATCCCAGATTCGATCCCCGCCCTACGATTAGAAGCGCCTATAAAATTATATGGGATAATTTCGATTAGACGAAAAAAATGAGGGTAGTAAAAAATCAATTTGTTTGTTGTTTTTGATTTGATTTGAAAATGGAACTGTTTAGAGATTTAAATTTACAATTCATTTCAACTCTGTAGAGGTATAATTGTATAAAGATTTTTTTATTTACTTATTTCATTAATTTTCGACTTTATCATAAAATGGTAAAATTGAAAATTGCATAAAATTTAAATTGCTAGTTATATTTGTTATTATTCGTAACGTATTTTGAATTTTATTTTCTTCCTTTTTACCGATTTCAAAAAAAGGAGGAGGTACTATGTTCGGCTGTTTGTTTTGTTTTTTTTATTACATTTAGTGAATGTCTTACAAGCCAGTAAGTGACAAATGTAAGTCTTCTCTGAATTTATGCGCAACAAATATTTATTCATCTTATATATTAATTTAGCATGAAGTTCCTTATTGATGTTTACATTTGTGAGAGCTGTGTTTGATAAAATTGCCCACAAAGCGGGAGAAAATCCTTGTTCAGATATTACTTCATACAGTTATGAAACTAATTTCAACTGGGTAGGTTCCGTTTTATTATATCGAGTGTACTTTTTGGTCTAGCCGATGCCGATTGGATAGGACCTATGTCTAAAGGAACGGGGTACCTTCTGGCACCTGGTAGATAAGATACCAATATGTAAATATCTAGGTTAATGAAAAATTAATTGTATAAATTAAGAGCCATTAATTTATTTTAATTATTGTTTTGATATTCATATTAATTATACCTCTAAGTAATGCCCCTACTTTCTGTGATACTTCTTCAAGACACAAATCTCTGTCACTCTGAACGGGTCTTTTCACCGGATAGGTATGTATAGCAATAAATCTAAGTGGACTTATTTAAAAACAAAATACGTCAATAATCATCCATAAAAATACAGTCCCAATTCATTAGAGTAACCCTGCGGCAGCTTGAATGTGGTCCAATCGACCGCACGGATACATCCCCTTAGGCAGTGACTGGTCATCCTGACCGATCGATTTGGGATAAAAAGAGCCGCAGGTAGCATCATTAATTGACTATTAAACACGTATCGGCACAAAAAGATATATAAAAGATTAAAAACAATGAATTTCACCAAAGTTGATAACTCAATTTGGGTTCCCTGTAATAGCACAGAGATTTGCCTAGAGAAACTTTGTGTAATATTATAATTTTTGTGATTACTCAACTTTTGTCAAAAAATCCCCACATCCGCTTCACACATCCGGGAGCATCAAAAATTAAGCATGAAAAATTGCTTTTAAGTATTATTTATAAATAAAATCATGTAAACAAATAAATACCGTAGGTACGTGACTGTGTTATTATAATTAATATCATAAAAACATGCTATTGACAAATTATTTCGCAGAATCTAATGGTAGCAATTAATAATTATGACAACTTAAATATTAAATGAACTTTAACATATCAAATCAACACTATAAAATTAAAAGATAAATGTCAAATTATTAATTCTATGACAGGGTTAATTTTTCAAGTGTCATGTCATTTTTTTTATTAAAATATTTAATGTTGATGACTCTATAGGTGTGTTGTTCTATTGAAGTTGATCATTGTCGGCATCGTTTGTGAAAAGATGCAAGCTGAATAATAATATTGTACGGTTAGTGAGTTAAGTAGGTTAGTATCAAAACTTTTAGAAAATCTATAGGTAGGTACATGAATCCGACCCTTGAGGTGAAGGTGAAACTAGCAGACACCGTAGATTGTCACCTCTAAATTTCCAAAAACCTGGAGATAAAAAGAAGGTAAAACGTCTTTTACAAAATACACCAGATAAGTTGTCTGGTATCTTAAATTTCTCGCATTATTACACAATACACCGTTGTGTACCAATAAGTTGTCTGTAAGTTTTAGAGTTTGTCAAGAATCATTGTCTCGGTTTTTAGTACAAGATTTCATATTTTGTTTCATAATAACTATCGTGATCGTATCAGTAGGCTGCGTGACATCGCTGCGACCGCGCACCTTACTCATGAGTAAGAGTCCCTCTGTGACTTGAAACTAGTAGACCTTTCTCAGTATTAATATTCCTTTTATTTTTAGTTAATCATTTCATTTCGAAAATAGTTAAGTACCTAATCTTTTACCCACTTTTGCCGCTAACCGTACAACTTACTTTTAATAAAGTTGAACACATTACTTACATGATTGATTTGTTAGAAAGATAATTGTATAAAAGTTCATCTTTATCTTTATATCGCCATTTACCATTAAGACGGCAAGATGCCAAAATAATTTAGAATCTCAGAGAGATTTGGTAAAATTATAGAATTTTAATAGATGCACTTATCCAATTTTTAGTTCAGAGTGGCCTGTTATTGAGGACCCTGTCTCCAGCAATATACGATGACGAGCTGATTCTGACGATGACTTCTTGTTTCATCATCAGATTTCGTTTGATTCGTTGGTGTCATTTTGCCGCAACATATCAAACTTTACTCTACCACACAGATCCAGTAGTAGGTTACAAAAAATTGCAAAAACTGTTTTATTTGAAAAAAGAATCACACTAAAATATTTTAAAACAAAATGTAACTAATCGGAGAACTGTTAAAACAGGGCCAAAGTAATTAATCACTGGCTACTATCGAATTTCTTTTTTTTTATACAACCGTTGCTAATCAACAATGCGCCTAATGATCGTAGATAAATCAGTAGTTCATCGGTTAATAGCTTTGGGCGGCAACCCTTAAAAGGGGTATAATTGGGTGATTTTGAGGGTTGCACCGTCACTATTTTAGGGTTAAGAGGAAGCTACGAGGGGTATTTAGTGTTATTGGGGAGTTTTAAAATGAGAATGGTAAGTATTTAGAATTAAATTGAATTGAATTTTATTGCTGATGTCGTTGTTCTTTTTACATGGTCTTTTGGGGTCCTATGGAATGAAAGGCTTCCACTACGATAGCTATACTACCAAAAAGGTGTACTCAAAAGGCATACTTAACGTGTTAGTCTAACTTTGTAGTTTCTATGAGTCTGGACTAAGGACACCCTATGATGTTTTTCCATCTTCAACCAAAACTTAAAAGACAGTCAACATAAACATGACCTGATGACGATGTTTCTTTAAAACGTTAAAATACAATATTCCTTTTTTAAACTTAGAATAAATGGAAAAAATTAACATAACCTATCAGAGAGAGCTTCTCTTTAAACGCATATTTAAGTGCATGGTGCCAAGTTAAGGTCAAGAAGCGATCACATTATTATTGTGATTTATATTTAACAACCCGCCCTTTGTCCTTCGAAGGGAGGAGTTAAGAGCTAGACTTGGATGGTTTTTAAACGTATTGAAAAAAAAAGTGAAGATATTTTGTTTTATGTTAAATGATGAGGAGAATGATTCATTAAATGGAATTTATTTGAATTTGGATTCGATATTTATATCTTTGTTTTTTTTTGTTTTCGCCTTTTTCATGCTTTCATTCTTTAGTGTAGGTACGTACATAAGTCATGATTTAATGAACGAATACTGAAAGGTTACTCAAGTGTAAGTTGTACTTTAGCAAATATTCTGCCATCTCTGTCATTTTACAAGGAATTTGTAGTGACAGAACTATCTTAAGTGTGACTTATAATTGAGTCACCTTTCAGTATACGTTATATGTGTAATTACCCAATAGGATTGTTGTCAGGGTATCAAAATTAAAAATCTAATTAGTCCGTCAGTTAGATAATAAAAAAATATTAGACACGATTTTATTATTATTTTTTCGTATTAATTTGCCATACTTAGATAAAATGGCGCTTAGTTTAGGAGTGGGAGGTCGTAACGTGCTACAAAATGTGGCACGCTGTGACGTCTCGCGACATTTCAAATCAATATATCGTCGAAAGTATTCCGTTCTGTAAGAAAATAAAAATACGTGTTTAATGATTTAAAATAATCTACCAGACAGACGCTAAAATAAAAATTAGGCAACTACTCTATTACCCAATTGTTGCTTAGTTCGTTCGTTTATTTTTGTTCGTTAGTAAATGATAAGTAGATGCTTAAGGTAACCTTTTCGAAAACTTAAGAATCAAGAGGGTTCCCTTGTATAGATGTTTGAAAAAAAAACAGTCCAAATCTAATAAATTTTGCACAAAATTTTCCTTGTTGATTTAACATCTAAATCTCTTAATCAGAAATACGATATTTTAATATTTCGATACACAACAAGAAGTGCTCGATAGTCGATACTTATCTATTATTTACTTAACACTTTAAAACGAGGTTTCTAAGTTCGAATGCCTTGGAGACGAACGTCATTGGTGATCGTGACGATTTTTTCTTATAACTCTGAATACATAATAAATTTAAATTGTATACAAATGAGGTAAACCGGTAATGTTGGCGCAAATATAAAAAAATACTCGGAACCTAAATTACTTGGCGCCATCGCTAATTCCAGCAATCGTTGACGTCACTGATTTTCTCTTCCAACCTTATGTAAATTGTGACTAACATACAAACATTTTTTAAGTATAATAAGGAGTAATAATTATCCTAAACCGTAGTCGGCTTTTTTTAAGGGGGCAAAATCATAGAGTGACTTCTCCCGCCTGGGTGAGACGGGAGGGAGTGTCAGACTCTTACTGCCTAAAAACCACCCCGTTTCTACTCCCGCACTTGGAGCCGGAGCCCCGGTAACCCGTTAGGTTCTCCGCGACTCCGAACCGTACTCGGCTTAGGATAATTATTCAAGACTACTGCCTCAATACTTACTGAGCACAAAGAAGACTCAGTCTTTCATTAGACTCGTCGTTTATCATAAATAATCTTGGACCGCTAACTGCAAAGTCCATGAGCTTACTTACATCATTAAATATTAATAAATCCTGGCCTGCCTATCCACGAAAAATAGCATGCATTGGTATGTATTACCTAGCTACTGAATGTCCCACTAGTTCGCATTTCGCAAAGTGGTCAGCAAACCATACGGTTTGCTGACCTCTTTAATTTAGTGCCTACCTATATAGGTAAGCACTAAATTCATATATCGTCATCTAAAGTAACTACCGATTGCCATTAATTTAAATACACATACCATCAAATAATATAAAACTACGTTCGTCCATCTGACAAACCAGCAATTATTTTAAAACAAAGTTGTTTAATCGTTGCAACATGATAAAGGGCCACGCTCGTCCAAGTAAAGGATTTACATGAGCAATGATTTAATTATAAAACAATTTGCAATGTATACAAGTTACTATTAAGTTAATTTACGACGGTGCGCTCGTCAGACAGAAGCGAGGTTTGATAACACTTTGATCGACGTGGGTGGTACTTTTTGTCCCTTGGTTATATACATTTTAATATTTTTTACTGAGATAAAACTCATCAGAACTATGAAATAGATAGGTAATATAATATGTATGTATGCATGAAAATGCTTCGAATTGTATAAAATAATATCAATTGTTGATACGAAAATTAGTACAACCAATATTAGCAAACAGAGAAAGCAGATAATTGAAATATTACGTTGAGTTAAAGAAAATTAAAAAATGCAACACAACTTGCAGTACGTACTTAATTAGATTAGACACATGAAGAATGTTAATCTTCACACTTTCATTAAAATGACAAACGGCCAACAAAGGGTTAACATTCCAATAAATAGAAGGTTGATGTTCAATCAGTATCAGTAGGTACGTAAACGTCAGGATAACGGGTTAATTGCGATTTAATCAATTAAACGTGGACATTAAATAAGTTTTACTATCGATAAATAATCGTGTTTATACGGAAATATCATTGACTTGTTGACAAACACGTTAGTATCAACAAAAATTGTTTGCACAATCATCTTTAAATACGGATGCTCATTGAAAATGGCAAATATTTTGGTCAGAAAAACTAAAGGTAAAAATTAGGCGTTAGGTTTTACGGAAGAATTCAAATCGAGGTCCCATAGTACCTATCTAGGTCAGTAGTTATTTTGTTTAAAAGCATAAAGGAACATTGCATCCATTTTATTTATTTCTAGAACATGTTTTAGGAATATATAATTATGATTGTGAGCCGATCTTTGATCAAAGATTTTTCTTACAGATTACAGACAGCGTATTCCTTTTTAAAACGCCGGCAACGTACCTGTGACTCCTCTGGTGTTGCGGGTGTCCATGGGCGGCGCTGATCGCTTACCATCAGGTTATACGGCTGCTCGTTTGCCTCCTATTCCATAAAAAAAAACAACACCATCAATCGCTGTTTATAGACTTTAAGGCATCAAAACGCAGTTCCTCTTCAGCTTCTAAACCAAAATTCTAGGTCAAAAATATTCCCTCAACTTCGAAACAACGCTAAACCATCACAATAATGTATTACGAATCCCATAGAAATATCCATATCAGCTCCGTCACTGGCCTTAACCCGTGCAGTACGCTGAACGCGTGACGGAATCCGAAACAATACTCCATCAAACCAGTGCGCAAGCGACTGTTTTATTTTACTACTTTAACTGTCAAAAGTGACCTTACTGGACGCTAGTTTACTGGCCAGTGGCTGGGGTGTAAGAATGCAAATATTTCATGTGAAAAAGTACAAAGAAGCATACTATAACTTGTCAGGTTAGGAGAGTCGTACCTAAATTAATTACTAGAAATACGTCTAGAAGTACATAAAAGTAGGTTATGAGCAGTTTGTTAGGATTTGGAGATGTATCTATGCTAATGTGGCTAACAGCCTAATGTGTTTTATTTAAGCACCCAGTATTATCTGACTGAGATCCGAGATCCCTTGCCGCAGTACAGGCAGTACCTATAGTTCTGTAACTACAATATTAGGTACTAGATTTTAACCTATTAATTTTGGACACCGATACGTAACGTTACTCTCCCTCTTCACGATTAACGAGTTCTTCTCGATTTATAGGTAGGTACTTTATCAGGCACACTTTATCTATTTCTACAAAAGTTTGATCGATATGTTTATAGCACTGGTAGTTAGTCTAGATAGACTAACTATATTTACGAAGAAAGATTTCTTCGTAAATATAGTTATTTAAATTTTATTTGTAGCCGTGTCTAACACCTGCATTCTTTTTTTATTTTCCTTATTGTTTAGGGCCCCGTTGGCCGAGTGGTCGCAAGTGCGACTGCCGGGCAAGGGGTCTCGGATTCGGTTTCCAGGTCGAGCAAAGTAAGTATTACTAGGTTTTAAAAAATCTCAGTAGTAGCACGGAGTCTGGAACTATGCCCGGTATGTGGCAAAAGGCTCACCCCCTATTACATGGGACTCATAAGTTCATAACATAAATAGTGGAAAGTGGATGTTACATTGTAGGTAAGGTTAAGTGCCGAAAAAGGCGTGATGTTATGTTATGTTATGTTTAGAGCCATTATTTATTTATCTATGACTCAAAGTGTAAAGTATTTACAATATTTTGTCTTCCAAATGTCATAAATAAAATTATTTTTGTACCTATATGCATCTAATTCAATCACGATAAACTTAGGGGCGATCGTAAAGGGTCAAGTAAGAATGTTAAAATCCGCTAAATGTCAAATATAAAATGCATTTATTGACTTTATAACATCAATAAGAATAAAAATAACAGTCGTTAGAGTAAAAAATTGCCAATAATAAGAAAAACTACTTAAAAAAGCGGTAAATCCCTTGTTATTCAGCCGTAAGTCCGGTATCATCAGAAAAGAATTTAAAATGCTGGCGCCAGCGGACGACCTTGTAAAAAAACAATTTTCGGTTTATTTTTCGTCGTTTGCGTAAATATTTTATTGATTTAGAAACGATAATAAATTGTCTTTTTTATGGTTGTCTGGTTAAATAAAATTAACATTGTGTTGAATTTTTTGTATTGATTTTTATTAACTCTGAATACCAAGTCAATTTAACTAATTGATGCTGACGCCACATAGATATATTGAGGTAACGTGTAGGAAAATAAAAATCCATGTATGATTATGTTATTCAAGACCATATTTTTTAAGTTTCATTGTAAATAAATATTTTAACAACATTCAATATATATAATGCAATATTTGTACATTACTGAAAATTGCTTTATACGCAATTAAAAATTAATTTATATAATGTACTTAAATAAAATATTATTTTTGTAGAACCGCCCTCTAGTGACACTTGCGTAAACTACAACGATCTTCAGTACAACAATGTCTGTAATACGTTTTAGTTCCTAATACTGATGATAGGTGGCAAGGTACTAAGCGCCATCTAGGTTATTTTAAAGGAATGTCAATGTTGAAGTATTTCGCATCTTTTTTGTATATTCCGAGAGATGTCGCTAGTAGTCTTGAAATTAACCAATGCCAACCATTGCTAACAAACTTTCACTTTCTCGTGTCGTGAGAAAATACGGTAGCTGATTGGTCCAAGAACATTTTTCATGTAGGTATCTATTTTGTTTTTATTTTCAGACATTTAAGTACGTTTAATAAAACAATTTTGATTCCATAACTTATAGTTGGTGAATAAATGAAAAAAAAATGTTTTAATACAGGTTAAGTTTAATTTTAACGTGTTAACATCAAAATTTATGTGAAAAGTACAAATAAAAGTAGGTCGGAGTTCAAAAAGATTTGCCCCGGGTGAGGATCGAACTCACGACCTTAAGATTATGAGACTTACGCGCTGCCTACTGCGCTACCGAGGCGATGATAAGAAATGTTAAATGTGTTGTCAGTATCTACAAAACCAGGAAATGGCTATTTCTATTTTATTTTACCTATATTCATTGAAAATTTTTGTTAAGATTCAAATCCAGATTGAGAAAAGAACATATTTAGTTATTTAGCACTATTTTCTATGAATGCATACTTACATACTGTATAAATATTTTATGTACTTTAGATAAATACAGGTAGATATTTGACTTCTGAAGCTATTTCATAAAATTCGACTAAGAAACTATACATTTCACAGCATCAGGGCAGCAGTCTATTCTGAAAAACCTGTTAAAAATCTGCGAATATTGTGCCAACTGCATATACATAATTAGAGAAGACATAGGGTCACAGAGTCATGATAATTAGGTTTAGAATGAAATTGTTAACTATCAAAGGGGGGAAAATCATCGAATGACTGCTCCAGCCTGGGTGAGGCGGGAGGGAGTGTCAGACTCTTACTGACTAAAAACCACCCCGTTCCTTCTCCTGCACGTCGAGCCGGAGCCCCGGTTTCCCGTTAGGTTCTCCGCGACATCCCCGAAGGGGTAGGCAGAGGTGTACACTACGGCTTCACTACATTCACTATTTATATTATGAGTCCCATGTAGGGAGTGAGCCTATTGCCATATACCGGACTCAATTCCAGCCACCATGCTACTACTGAGATTTTTTTTTAAAATGCCAGTAATTTCCGACCCTGGAATCGAACCAGTGGCCTAGTGGTCGCAAACCAAGGCCAAAGAGGCAGTCATTATAAGCATATTACATTCAATTTAATATCGAAATATCTACACAGTAAATATAATTCTGTTAACTAAAAATGGAAGCTACATCGAAACCTTGTACAATCAGAGAGGCATGCCTAAGGGACGGGCACTGTAATGAAAATATTAAAAGTTGCCTGTTCACCGTCTGTCCACCGTCCACGGCTACTCCACGTCCAACTGTCCCTTGGCTATTTAGATACGGACTGAGGACAGAACAAGTATTGAGTTGTCAGTTGTAGAAATTAATTTCTTCTTGACTTTTAAAAAGAAACATTTTACTGACTGCCTTTGTAGTTTTGCAGTCTATTTTTGTTTTATTTATTTATCTTCAAAACACAAAGTATGTTATAATTTAAGCCCCACAAAACCGTTGCAGTGGTTTGACTGCGGGGTCGAGTCACTAGACATTACAATGAAATGTACTAATAGATATTATAAGGTAACCTTATATAGAATTTCTATGTAATATGACTTTAATTTACGTTTAAACCTATTTCAATTTGTTTCACAGTTTCACTGCGTATATCTGCCGGCAGACTATTCAATAGATATGGTAAATGTAAAATATCTACGCCGACCTGTCATAATACTTACGTCTAGCTGTACAGATTCTGGACAATATCTACTTACCTACATCTATTCATCAAAGCGTGAAAATCAAACTTAACATAATATAGAGGTATTTCAGAAATAACACTAGGTACTAATTTTAGGTTCAGTTAGATTCCTACACTTCTCGGTTTGGGAGGATTCTTGATAAACAATTTATTATTATCTTATTCATATTTTCTGGCGACTACAGAAAAGGACGACACAACTCTTTCCTATTTTTGTTTAATAATGAGTTTTTGAAAAAGCCCCGTAATACTTTGCTCCGCAGTCGCATTTGCGATCACTCGGCCGACGAGGCAATATTTTTATTTAAAGAATTTTTAAATATAATTTACTGCCAGAAAGACTATACTTGAGTAATGAGCATTTCCCTGGAATTCTAAAAATTATTCCTACCAAAGGTGTTTCTATAGTTTTCAGTCCCATCTGCAGCTAGATTATATTTTGAGTTGTGCCATAGTTTTGATCGAATTATCTCAGTTGCTACAACTCTGATGGTATCTTCAGCCGGCCGTGACGTTGACAATAATACATAGGTAATGTACACACGGCTTTTTTATTTTTTTTAAGGGGGGCAAATCATCGAATGACTGCTCCCGCCTGGGTGAGGCGGGAGGGAGTGTCAGACTCTTACTGACTAAAAACCACCCCGTTCCTTCTCCTGCACGTCGAGCCGAAGCCCCGGTTACCCGTTAGGTTCTCCGCGACAAACACATCGAGCTTTACATAACCAGTATAAACTGAACGTTAAATGTGCGGAAAGATGATGCGACGCGACACCAGGATAAACTGGTTTTGTATAGATTGATGTGTGGCCGTGTGTACTTATTTTAATTAGAAGTAGGACTGTTGGAAATTATTTAAGAGTATCGGAGTCCCGTAAAAATTGTGATGAGTTAGGAATAAGTATATCCTATTATTGTATTCCATAAAAATGTTATCTATAAGCACAACAATATTAACTGTAAATTCTATATCTTGATTTGTCAGTTAGTATACTATTGTTATCTATTCTATCGGCTCAGAGACCTTAGTACGAGTTTGGTTTACATTTAAAGTAATCGTAACGAGTACGCGTTCGGCGCTGTGATTGGTTGCTTCATTGGTGCCGGCCAATCAGAGAGCCAAACGCATACTCGTTTCGAATACTTTAACGTAAATTAAACTCGTACTATTAGCCTCAGTGTTGTGGTTTCAACTAACGTGATCGCATGTAGATTTATGTAGTATAGGTCATATATTTTCGGGAGGCATACAAGAGGAACAACATCATCATCAACATTGCATCGAGCATTTCTTTCTTTATTGAAACAAAGAGTTTTCTTATTCTTGTATAGAAGCACTATTTTTATAGATTGTCAGTATGCATAATTATGTGAACACCATGTAGACTATAAGATTTTTTTTATGTTTGTTTTGTTTTTTTTAGTTTAGTAGGTTTTGTAATTGGTATAATGCGTCAAACGTGTCTTTGCATTGTTCTCGCATATATACGTGCAGTAATGGAATATGTATCAGTGACATTGTAGTACCTACATACTTTTTTTAGAAAGAGTAAAGAGTGGAGTTTCTTGCTCGTTCTTCTCCATTCGAATTTACATTTTGGAATGAGCACCTAGCTTCACCAAGCTTCACGGATGGACTGACTGACAGACTATTATTTATTTTTTATTTGTTGACGTTTCAAAAGTAGCAAATTGTGGTTGAATTGAAATAAATGCTTAGACTTTGACATTGACAAATCAGAGACAACTGAAAGATCCATTACATATTGTACTTGACAAAGCATTAACTATTGACAATTTATTGTATGCCTAATAAAAATTCATCACACGCCAGAAAAAAAGTTAAACATTTTCCACCCCATCTACCCTGACAGCTCAAATCCTTCTGTAAAAAGTTTAACGTCCAAACTTTTCCTAATCGACACCTAAAATGTCATTATTTCACACAAATCCTCCCCAGAGTGATGAATTTTACCTCGTTTTTGAAGTTTGTAACCCTTTACCGGTTGAATATTTAAAAAGTCGTTGGCAACATTTTAATTGGGCAATCCTGGCTGGATTAAATTATCAAGACACCTAGTTAAGGCGCCTACAAACTTAATGAATTCAACATGAAATTAACCGCGCGTGGGTCTTTGCTTTCGCGGCTTGGACTTGTACGGAGTATGATAACTCTGTCGATGAATGGCATCCACATACACGAGTAAATATGTTTTGAATAGATAAAATTTTATGGTAACTCAATAACTTTTTATCACATAATAGGTAAATCTCTCAAAATATTGAATTGGATATGGCACATGTTCTTATAAAACATTGGCAATACATACTTAGTTTAGCTTTAAGCTGAACTTCAATCTTGAGCTGATCACCTTGACAAGTTCCTAGAACCAATATTGGAGACTAGAATGATTTAAAGTTCGGCATTTATTAAAAGTATTTCATACAACTAACTAAAAATCGCGGGTTACTCACGTGACTACACTGAGAAAAGCTCTACTAGTTTCGAACCACAGAGGGGTTCTTCCTCATGAGCAGCGTTGCGGTGATGTCGCGCAGCCTACTGGACATCGCCGCGAATAGTTAATAGCTTAGTTAATTTAGTATGTCTCACGATAGTTATTTTATACAACGTTAAATTTCTTAAAGGAAACATATCTTTCCTGATATCATTTATTTAAACTGTGTACGAGCACCGTGACAGGAGCGCGAGCGTACAAAGAGCTTTTTTAATTCACAGCCAACCAATTCCTAAGCGAACGTAAAATGTTTACTCTACCAAAAGGAGGGGGACATTTAAACTTTATTTTTTGGACTCTTTTGTGACTTAATTTTTTACGGAGATCCTCAAGAGACCCGTGTTGGATTTGAAACGCGACGGAGTTCCGAAAGTTCTTAGAATTCGTTAAAAAACGACGTTTTTACAATGGGTTACGTAAATTTTCGGGTGGATGAATAATTTTACGGTTCCCTTACGGCGCGGCGTCTCGCTTTGTTTGTTTTGTGAAAGATCAGAGATTAATCGCGTATAGGTTAAATATGTACAAGTTGTGTTTGAGGGGCGTGTGACTTCGGTTTGAGTTCCTGGTTACTTAGGAACTTGGTTGCAAACTATGGTGAGTATGGTAAATCCGATATCAATTCAGAGAACTGACTTTGACATACGGTTGGTGCGGCGGCTGGGCTGGGCTGTGCAACGGGTAGGTACCAGGTTCGATCCCCGCATGGCACAACTCTTTGTGTGAATTACAAATTGTTGTTCCAGGTCTGGGTGTCATGTGTATGTGAATTGTATGTTTGTAAATGCACACACGACACAGGAGAAAATCTTAGGATGAAAGAAAAAGAGGTGGTATTGATATCTTTGGCTGTAAAATCGAAAGCTCATTGTGATTTTCGATTTTATTTTTGATGTTGTAACAGTTGCTTTGGGATTGTAATTTTCTACCTACCTATGTGTTAAAATTATTTACGTGATAGATGAAGTAAGAATCGCTGTATACATATTATGTAAAATAAGAGAGGTACTTTCGTAGATAATTCATATGAAAATAATCTTTGACTAATTCTATTTTTGCTAACTTCAATTAAAATGATTTAACGAATAAGTTCTTACGAATCTCCTTAACAAGCAACAAAATAACAATTAATTTAAACATCTTTACAAAATAAAGAAATTAAAACCGAAAATTATTTGGTACATTAAAAATTATTCCTTAAGGAACATACTATAAACTTCATAGCCCCTACCACGCGACAATAACTCGTGAACAACATTAAAATTTATCACTAGCGCAAGAGTTTACGCGAAAGCCGGGTGATAAAATAAAATGACAGTTGTTTAGTATGGTCCCGGGAATATTGTTGGTACATACTAAGGTGGAAATTGAAAGGTATGGGGCGCAAGAGAGTTGTTTTATTTATGTCACAAAATGGCTTTTGGATTGGTATGCAAGTGGTAGGGGTAAGTGTATGGTGGTTTGATAGTATTTTTCATGTTGTGTTTTTAAAGTTGCTGTTAAAAAGAAGAAAATGTAAAGACTTAATAACCTTATGGTAGGTTCAAAATACAACAATACAAAATACAATTCAAAATACAATTTTTTTAAACAAGTAGTGTCACCTTATTATGACGACAGTTATTCTTTAATATCTATTAATTTCTATTACACAATATTCTAATGCTTATTAAAAGCAGTTCTTTCAGGTCAAGCTATGCTAAGCGAAGTCTATTAATCCAAAATACCACCAAAAAGTTACATAACATAGCCTGTAAAAGTGTTGTTGTAAAGACGGAATTGTGACTAGTAGTAAGTTTTTCAATTTGTATATACCTACTTATTTTATTAAGAATTTTATAAAACAAACAAACAACCAAAATGGCAGATATTTTAGAATTTCATTTAGCACGTACTCAATTTCTAATTTCCTAAACTAAAATAACACACATTCTCAAATTTACCTTCCATTGTTAAATTAACCCAGTCACGTTATCCAGCCAGTAACCATTTGGTTCCAAATTCAAAATTCAATTTTCTCCACCTGTTCTAAATTTAACAGACCAATTCCGAATTTACAACTAATTTCGTCGCTTCGTTCGATAACGTTAACTTGTACGTACCTGGCAGTATGGGGAACATCGGAGTTTGATAGCACATAGAGGTAGAATCACTTCGAGTCGCGATAAACCCGATTGTTACGGGCTAATTCTAGAATAATCCTGCGGTTTTGTGTTCCAATTTGGTATAAAATTCGAACGTGGAAATCGGAAGTTTCTTTAGTAGGTAGGTTGGTAGCTTTCTTCTTTGGGTTCTTGTAGTACCTACCTCCTCTTGTAAAATTCACTTTAAGAATATACAAAAAAAAAACTTTAAGCTTGTCTTTATTTTTCGAAACTATTTTTTACATTGAGATTTTAATTCTTGTTTATATAACTTTAACATCTTAATGTAACACGTGGTTTATCGTAGTGGTCAGTGGCCGAAAACATTGCAATTATTTCGTTATCAGTGATTTTGTCATAAGTTGCTGTAACAACATACATTGCTAATAATGTACAAACATCCCAACATATTAAATATAATAAAATAAATAAAAATCTTTATTTACTAAAAACAAGCGAGTTACAAATATTTGATTTTAGGTATGTGTAGGTATACAATTACAGCTTACATTATAAAATCTCTGCCTCCCAAACTAGGTGATCCTGTATTTTCCGAGTCAGTGTTCCCTCGTTGAGTGTTACAAAATTATGAATGCTTATATTGCTAATTATTCTCTCTTGCTTATATTGTACATGAACTGATCTATAAACATAATTATTACCTGCACGCGCACTAGTTGGAAACTGCAATACATTACTACAACTTTAAGTTCACATACGAGCAAAAGCAATTTGTACTTACACACACACACACACACACACACACACACACACACACACACACACACACACACACACACACACACACACATCAAAAGCACCATTACAGGAATTGTATTGTACAAGTACCATGTTCGTTTTATGTGCCGTAGTACATAAACGATACATAAGTTAAGATTTTACTGTCAAACAAAACATAAAGGGGTTTTGGCTTTACGGTGGCAGGATTAGGTTGTAAGCAGTAAACATGGCCGGCAGGCTTTTATATCCCGTGGCAAATAATAGCACATAAAACTTGTGTGAAAAACACTAGTTACGGATACGGACTGTAGAGATGAACGGGTGGGGAGTGGTTGCAGAACAAGCTTTCAATTTGTTCTTTAATAAACGTTGCCCCACACTAAGATTTTCTCGAATCGAACCCGCGACACGTTGCGCAGTAGCCGGTTGCCAAGCCACCGCACCAATCGTGCAGTCAAATTAAAAACCTTATATAGAATTTTTTATTTGTTACTTACATATATTTCCCATAACCATAATCCTTACCAATATCATAAATTGGAAAGTGAGTTTGTTTGTTTGTTTGTTTGTTCCGCTTTCACGCCGTAACTACTAAACCGATTGCTTTGAATTTTTGCAGACGTAAAGTTAGAAGTCTGGATTAAATAATAGGGTACTTTTTATCCCGGAAATAAATTATATTCTCGAGGGAAAACAAAAGTATTTGTATAGATGGCGCTGTGTGTATTGGTATGTCACATAGGCTACTTTTTATCCTATTGTGACGCGAGCGAAGCCGCGGGCAAAAGCTAATACAACATAATTAAGAGTGGGAGAGCCATGCTTCGGCACGAATGGGCCGGCTCGACCGGTGTGATACCACGGCCTCACAAATGACCGACGTGAAACAACGCTTGCGTTGTGTTTAGTCGTGTGAGTGAGGTTACAGGAAGCCCAATTACTCCCTCCCCCCTTTTCCCCAATCCCTGGATCCCCAACAATCCACAAATTCCTATTCCCAACAGGCCGGTAACGCACTTGTAACGCCTCTGGTGTTCCAGGTGTCCATAGGCGACGCCAATTGCTTACCATCAGAGGATTCCTTCTGTTCGTTTACCGGCTTATTCCAAAAAAAAGAAATTACTACAACACTGGACTTATTTTGCCAACCCTACGATAATTCCTAATTCGGACTAAGCAATAGGGGTGAAGCAGCTCTTATATAAGATGTCAGGGCAAGATTTAGTAGCCACTGCGTATTGGGATGCGTGGTATAAAACTAATTCACTTTATTTTTACGGCGCAAATAATAATATGGTTTATAGTCATATCTGTTTATGTTGGACTGTTGGGATTTCATAAGCAATTAGGTATTTTCCTGGGTCAAAAATAAATGAATTAGATTTTCCAATCCAATTAAATATTCAAAAATAATAACAATTTCATTCGTGTATTTGGCGATATACTCAATTTTCGATTTATTCTACCAATTTTTTCAGAAATAAGAGATAAGTGTGCTTTTTGACTCGAAAATATAATGAAGTCATAAGTTAGTTTTTGGTACAAAATTCATAGAACAATATCGTTTTTGACGTTTCGATAAAAGTATTGAATTTGATTAGTTGTAAAATACCGTATTAAGATCAAGTTGGGAAAAAATATTTATTTACTACCAAGTTTATGTAGGTACACAAAGAACTCAAATAATAAACAGAAAAAAATATTAATAAAACAAACTGCATATCCCTTATGGGATTGCTTCCTCTTACTGCAGTCCTGCCAGCGAGAGGAGAAATAAATACAACATATGTATGACACAGTGTGCAGGCTATGAAAACTACTTACAAACTAACCAAAATAATTTGGGTGTCTTCAAATCCCGGGTGTACAGGTTAGCGTGCTCGTCGGCTAAACCTGTGGCTAAACCTATCAAGTATAAAAAAGTAATAAAAACATCTAAATATACATAATATATAAAACTAACACATAATGCTTCTGTGAAAGAAAATTTACGAATAGTCAAGATTTGTGTGTAAAAATACTGACCTAAGTTTATAAAACGCAACACACGACAAAATATCGTAAAAAGAAAAAAAAAAGAACACAAGAAAATCTTCAATCAACTCTCAACCTTACCTTAATTAACACAGAATTAAAAGTACTTAAAACGGGTTAAATAAATTCGTCAACAACAACAGTGAACCCCATTATTCTTCTAGAACAAGAGACTTTATGTCTTCATGAAACATTTACGAATTAATCGTGCCGCCATTTTGTTTCCTCGTAATGGGGAAAGTAAGACATAACGTTCATCGTAAAAACTGTGAAAATTACGAAAATTGTATAAAGTCCTTGTGTATTATTGATTTAAGTGTTTCTGGTACAGATTTTATGAGGTATATAATGTTATGGTTGCTTTTCATTGGAGGGGAAGGCTAACTTACTAACTTGTTAATCAAATTGCCGTAAGCGCTATTCGAGGTGAGGTTAGAAATTGGTATAGCGGTCTCTTTGCCAAGTAATGCTAAATATAGCACTACTACTAGTTTCGAACCATAGAGGGGTTCTTCCTCATGAGCAGCGTGCGCGATCCTCTGTGGTTCGAAACTAGTAGAGTTTTCTCAGTATATTATACATCATCTTTATATATACATATAATTCTGCTGTACGTGTGTTTGTCATTGAACTCCTCCTAAACGGCTTGACCGATTTAAATGATTTTTTCTGTACGCATTTGAGTGGCGCTCTGGATGGTTTAGATTCACAAATCAGCCCGACAGATGGCGCTGCAGTCGATGTCTAGGTTAGTTATCCTAAACGGCTGAACTAATTTGAATAAATATTGTTTATACATTCAAGTGGATATGCAGGACAACGTCTGTCGGGTCCGCTAGTATATTTATAAACCTACCTCTACATGATGGAATTAGTCACATATCGTCGGGGATACTACAAATCTGCAGAACTAACATTGGATAATTTCGCGTTTCTGACAAATGTGGTTAATTCAAGCTTTCGCGGAAAAATCCTGTAAAATCTTAATTGGCCGCCACCGTCTTATTTTGAACCGTATTTTTAGCATATACTTATGTATAAATTCGTTGAATTATTAAGTTTTAACCTTCCCCTATAAAACTGAATATATTGCAGATACGCGGCCTTTACGTATGGTAGATTCGCGTATTTAGTAAACCCCGATGATATTACAAACGGAACTATGATTGGTGGTTATTATTTTTATTTACTCAGAACATTGGTAACTCGGTTTTACACTACCTCATATTAAATTATTATAATATGCTTACTCATTATGTTTGTATCTTCTTAGACTCTTCTTTAAATATAGGTATACTAAACACGCAAAATATTCCGTATCAATGAAACGGTAAGAAGTTTGTTGCATGGTAATTGGGATGATGACAGGGTATGAAAATCAAAAATCTAATTAGTCCGTCAGTTAGGTAATGAAAATATATTAGAAACGTATTTTTTTATTTTGTCGTATAATAAAACAATACTTAGATAAAACGAATCATAGTTTAGGTGTGGAGGCTAAAACGTCATTTCTACGTATAAAATGTACAAAGAGGTGTCGTCACGCGACATTTTAAATCAATATATTGTCTAAAGTATTCGTTTCTGTAAGAAAATAAAAATACGTGTCTAATGATTTAAAATAATCTACCAGACGGACATTAAAATAAAAATTAAGCCTCTACCCTATTACACTTATGCTAAATTTCTAGTTTCTACATGAATTTTAATTACAAATAGTCTGCTATATTTCGAAAATACACATAATTATACAAAGTTGAAAACCTACATCCAATTCGAGGTTCAGTTACGATACGATCCTTCAAAGTTCCCAATGCGGATGTCATCTGAAATATAATATATTGCGTCGGACCGGTCCATCCTTGGGGACCCACTGTTAATTACTAGTACAAGTCTCCTACTCGGGGCACCTTCCAATGTTTTGTCTTTGTATTCAAATGTGTCGTGTATTATATTTAGTTTTATGTTTTTGTGGATATGCGAGAGTTTTTGCAGCAGTTTCGCTAGCAGTTGAAGTTTATTTTCAAAGATGATAGAGGTTGTAGGATATTATCACAAATGAGTTAATTTAGGAAAGGCGTTTGATTGGCTATTGATTGAAGTGGGTGTTTGATAGTAGTCCCAAATTAGTTAAGTTGATAATTGTACACGTAGTATATTTGTATGCAACCTTCCTATAGTAAAATACTCAGAAAAATAATTGTATAACAATGGTTATTGCTACCTCACACTACAATAAAAACAAACGTGATTTTTGTTTATAAAAACTAAACACTTTAATTAATAAATTAAGAAGAAAAACAATTTACACAATTACTTCACAACAACTTAGTAACTGGCTGAATATAATTAAGTTACTCTCGAATGTGCCCCAATCAGATTTTTTATTTCTTACTTTCTTCTTTTTATAACGGCGACTTTCGAACTTAGAACTGCCGCTGGGGATATTTGACGTCATTCCGTTTCGAAAATTAAATTTAAATCCCCTAACGTTTTTTCCCGCCCTCCGAATTATTGCTGGCCGTAAGGACTTTTGCTGTGTAGGTATTGTTTAATTTTTTAGGGGTCAACATGACCTTTATTATGATAAAGTGGACTCATATACCCGGTAGCGACCTTTCGTTAATATTTATAATTCATTCTTTTCCGTGCATTTTTTTTGTTATATATTATTATTAACTTTTTTGATCCAATTTGTTATACCTCTATATTATCCTTCCTCATTCGGAACATTTTTAAGTTTACTTACTTAAGGTAAGTGTAGAAGTATGCAGAAGTCATAACCTTAGATATTATGATTGCCAACTTACTTTGAGTCTCTTAAAATTATTTTTGTTTTTCTAAAATAAAAGCCAAAGTTGCTGCTTACAGAGCCATAACTGAAAAAGGTAAGGAGCAAAGGCCACAAGGGGGCAGCTTCGAGGCACTTGTCAAAGCTCGTAATATTTTATTAGATAACCAAATAAACCTCCAGTTTCGAGTTTGCAATTTTTGCCCCCAAACTGTCCTGAATATTTGCATTATGTTAAGGAAAATTTGGATTTCTGCACAAGAGTTTCATAAAAACATGGAAAGATATTATTTACATTTTTTGAGTTACCATATTTTTTATTTTGGATATTAAGATTTTGTGTTTTAGTTAAACATGTTGAACTAGACGCAGGGTATTTTTCAGCTTAACGATCTGTTTTCAAATCGTCGTAATTTCTAGAGAAATCTGAACCATAAAGGTAAGATGGGATGGGGTTGCATTTACCCAATTAATATAAAACATAATTTCACATACACATCTATTAATATTCATAATATAATTTAACGTACCGAGGTTAATTTCACCTAAATATGTAAATTATCATGAGCCGACCGCCGTTAATTTCGAGATGTCAGTTTGTAAATAATTTTGTCCCTTTTCCTCTTGTTTTTATAAATTGGGATGTGAAAGAGATGGATGATGTGTGTATTATGAATAAGGTGGCAGGGAAAATTTTAACGGCGCCTATGAGGGTTGTGAATGCTGAAATAACTTTCAAATATTGTCGCTAGGTGGACGGAAAGTTTGGCTCCTAAGGGAGGATGTTTGCCGGGTCGCGCGTCTCTCTGTTTATAAATGAAACGCATATCATTTTAAAACAACGCTTAGAGTGTGTTACCCCTAACCGAGTCCGTTACCCCAGCCTACGTACATGTTTCACATATCGAGCTTACCCTACTGCATTTTCCGTCAGATTTTCTATTTACTCTGTGGCCAGCTATGACATTTGAGTTGGTATAGTCTGTACGTTGTTTCTGTACATGTAATGTCATTTTGGGACAGTAAAGTTAGGGATATTATAATAATGCTCGAATGTGTCCGGAGTTTTGGACAACTTTGGTCCTGTGTGTTCCCTTAATTAGAGACGGTAGCACATTAGTGGAAAGTCCGATGACCTCGCTGTCAGCTAAGGGGAAAGTTTAGTACTAAATGTAAAATAACACTGCTGTAAGAAATTCTTAATAGTGCAGTCTATGTTTTAGAATAAAGTATGCGTCGAGGGAGCTCTTTAGGCGAAGCAAACTGTTACTTACTAAACAGAGGTTGTACAGCTGTTCTACGATGTATTAGTCTGGGTAGAAAGTTATGGAAACATGCGAATATGCGAATAAGAACAATAGACTGGTCTATGTGTACTCATTCTCGATCAGTCTAGACAAAATTTTTGCCATGAGCCTAAATCATGAAGCAAATCAGTATTCTAAACCTAAATCACAATAAGTTACATTTTCACACAGTCATTCTCGTTTTGTCCTAATGATATTTAATTTTCTCAAGTACAAAATCTCCAGCCCCGTCTCAGCAATGAGCGCAATCCATCAAAAAGAAAAACAATAAAATACTTCTCGGAACCGATAAACAAGAGAAAAAGCAGTTAATCCGACAAATTGCAATCCACGAGCGAGTGAGGCGTAATTAAAAATTCAATTCAGTTAAAAAAAAAATAAACCCGGAAAAAAATCGGGCGCTGAATCCGCGTCATCAATCTCAGGAATTATTTCATTTGCGTATTAAAATTCTCGTTTTGTCCGACCATGAAATATTTCTCGGTGTGTTAATTACTACGTTGGGTTTACTACACCCTGTGGGTTAGATTGTTAGATCCCGATGCTATGGGGTAGACAAAAAAGGTGGGGTTTTAGAAAGAAGATATGTTTTTCTAGCTAGGTTTTGGTGGATTATGTACACGTGTTTTAATAAAAATTAATGACAGGTTTGAACTACTGTTGATGTTAGTCAAAATACACTGTCATCATGTCAACCATAAGACGTCCAGTTTAGTATAATAGTGGCTAGGCGATCTGGGCCATATTGGAGAAACTAATTGTCTTTTTTCACTGTTGGAAGATTCACCCAATTACATCTTTATTAATCGAAAATGTTTACTTTTATGGATTTATTGATAACATAACATTTGCGAATTCTAAAACAGCTCTAAGTTCATCAGATTATCTAGTTATTTAATGAGATATACCTTCATTCATACGCATTCATATTGATTGTTTGAATAAACAATGGCTTCTAATGAGTCTGCGGCGTAAATCGAATGGGGCTAGACGATGTGCCCCATTATTAGTGGACAAACGGACAGATTGACGTCACCTATGTATATTGAACTGAGTCTAGACGTGGTTTTAGAGTTGTGTTTGTTGTTGCGTTGATTGGGATCATAATGTAATGAGAAATGAGTGTGTAGTTACAAATATGCTATGGATTTGTATAGTTATTGTAAGTCGCTGAGTTTAACATATATTACCTCTACCTCTATAATTATGTGCGGTATTAAGTGTTGTTGTGGCCCCGGGGTTTAAGACGCCCGTTTCTCATATATGAGAGGCTCGAAACCTACCAACTGCAAGTACCAATGTGACATTTCAGAGTTATATGTACTTTCGAAGATTATTCAGATACCACTAACAACCGCTAAAGGAATACATATTGAGGAAACCTGGGTTTATAATTTCTCTAATTATAAGTTTGAAATCGCTAACCCGCTTTGAGCACGAGTGCTGATTAATGCTTAACACGTTCGAGGACAGAACGAGATTATACGTTATCGTTCGAGATTTTAATATCGCACAACGTACGATGACGTTCAAATAACATTTAAATTATACGGCAGAACGTTCATTTCCGATGAAAGTTCAAGTAAAAATCCTTTTGAATGTATCTTGTGTCACAACACATAAAATACCCAACACTGTACTGTCACGTAGGGTAAGTTTAGAACTATTTCAAATAAGTGCCGTTGATAGTGTGCGGTTACGGTATTCACATATGCACAATGTATTTATACGTCCCGCGCTCCTACATTTAACGCGGCTGTGTCACTGTGTATTATGTGTTTAATGCAAATTAATGATTTTACAGTGTAAAATTGATGTTTAATAGGTTATTGTATGTTTTAGACGGATATAAGCGCAAATAAGACAAAAGATAAGCATGTTTGATGATTCCGACACCTCCGAGGCGGATCATTACCAAGATGCATATACACATTGACGTGATAAAACGGTTGTGTCATAATATGTTTAAAACAATATTTTTTCATGTGACACTACGTACTGATACGTCGTATAATTTTGTATAGACATTTACTGTGTCATTCTGGAAACCCGACTCAAGTGGTAGAGTCCTCGAACGTGTTAAACCTTCTCTGTGTGAGAAGACGAGAAGAGGCTTTGCTCAGCAGTGGGCATTTTAGGCTGTTGATGATGCTGATGATGATAATGATGATGATGTGCGTTTTATGGTATATTTTAAGACATATAAAGGTAATTTAAAAGCGTCTACTTACTGTCTTGAAAACTATTCTTACTTATTCAATTGTAATATACCTCTATATATATATATATATATATATATAGATATATAGATACACATACAGATACATAAAAGATACATTTAATTCCTTACTTTTATGAAAATAAAGCTTGTTTTTAACCTTCACCTGCCACCATATTTCGGGAGCCATCCGCTTACACAAAAAATATACCGACCATTCATTTTCAAAAATTATGTCTAAAAATTGTGTCTCCTCATTAGTTACCCACAGAATACGCATTACACACACTTAGCACAAGGTATGGAGGTGTAAATGGCGAATTAGTGGCGCGTGACGTCACGGGCGCAGTGATTAGTCGCACGTGACAGCCCTGCGTAATAGCCGGCTGTGGTTACAATGTGCTAGTCGGAGATGCCAATGAAGTGAGAATATTTTGAGCGTGATTTTTATCTGACTTTAAAAAGGAGAAGTTTCTTCTATCAAAAATATAGATAAGTTTCTTCTATCAAAAATATAGATAAGTTTCTTCTATCAAAAATATAAATATTTTGTATTTTATTTGTAGTGTTAAATATTTTTTATAATATTGTGAAAATTTGTAAGTAAAAGTAAAACAACCTTAGCACTCGTAGCGGTGCGGCTACGTGCTACGTCTTCGTAGTGCGCGTAGCATTTTCGGAGCAACAAAGAATGCGGATCTATAGGTCTATCTACATTGCAAAGCTTATTTTACTTGCCAGTTATTCGATTTAGTATCAACTTATCAGAAAAGTCGACTTATATATTTGCATACATAGGCATACTAAATATATATGTAGTTATGTACTAATAAAGTATTTAAAGAAGAAGTGAGGAAAAAAGAAAAAAAATAAGACTGCTGTTACTTTTTCTATGATGTACTATAATTTTAACAATATATCTTCTATCTGCTCTGCTACCTCGTTGGCCGAGTGGTCGCAATTGTGACTGCCGGGTAAGGGGTCTCGGGTTCGATTCCCGGGTCGGGCAAAGTATTACTGGGTTTTAAAAAAATTCTCAGTAGTAGCACGGAGTCTGGAACTGTGCCCGGTATATGGGAATAGGCTCACCCCCTATTACAAGGGACTCATAACATAAATAGTGAAAAGTGGGTGTTACATTGTACAGTGGTATAATGTGCACCTCTGCCTACCCCTTCGAGGATGAAAGACGTGATGTTATGTTATGTTATTTTCTATCTATCTATCATATACTATCAGATATCACAACACACGTTCTAATCGTCACGCCTTAATGAGGCACGTTTGACGCAGTTAATTGGACAATGTTACCCACGTTAGCGCTAACTCGATCATTGTTGACGCGTGTTACTGTTTAAACTATGTTCATATTTAGAGTTTGAATTGTATATTTCTACTTAATATTTCATTATAATAATATGCTTTTAGTAAACAAAATTTAGTAAAAAGGGTATGCATGATATTTCCTAAGTTCTGAAAAGGGAGGATCCTCTGACTAGGTTAAGTAATCATACCCGACACTTGTATATTTACTTTTATCCCCGAAGGGGTAGGCAGTGGTGCACATTACGGCACTTGAATCCACTGTACAATGTAACACCCACTTTTCCCTATTTATGTTATGAGTCCCATGTAATAGGGGGTGAGCCTATTGCCATATACCGGGCACAATTTCAGACTCCGTGCTACCACTCGGCTAAAGAGGCAGTCTCAGAATTTCAATATGTGCAAATTAATTCGTGCAAACGTCATTTACACGATAGAAGACTCGTCGCACCAATCGTTACTTTTATTATTAAAGCTACTCATATGTAAATGCCAGAACAGCATACCTGCTTAAAACTATAGTTCTGAGACACCTAACAATATCATGTAATAGTACGTATAATCGCGGGGTACATCGCACGGTCGACAATGTGCGGCGCGCCTGCTCAATTCCCTGCCGTCGTAACGTCTAATTCCCGTCGACTTACACACATCAGCGTTTCCGATATCGTAGTGTACCCCCTTCGTGTACAGAGTAGAGAAACATAATAGAGACTGGTTTAATTTTTTTTATGGAATATGAGGCAAACGAGCAAATGGATCACCTGATGGTAAGCGATCAACGCCACCCATGGACATCCGCAGTCTCAGGTGCGTTGCCGGCCCTTTGGAAAGGAGTACGCTCTTTTCTTCATCTGAACTATTAACAAAATACGACCTTCAAACCTTCAAGAAAAGAGCGTATTCCTTCTTTATAGGCCGACAACGCACCTGTGCATTTTCTGGTGTTGCGGCATCCATGGGCGGCGCTGATCGCTTACCATCAGGTGGTTGGTCTGCTCGTTGGCCTCATATTCCATAAAAAATTAAAGTAATTCATATACCATTGCAGTACATTTCTTATTATTTATCTTTTAGTTGTTGACGACTGCAAATCCCTCTGATGTAAAGGATGCCCATAGTCTAGAGGTAGACTCTCAAAGATTGGTGATTTGACGATGATGATGCCCTACTTTCTTTTCTTATACCATCAGTTGACTGTCTCGTGCTGAACATAGACCTCAGGTCCAATAAGCAGTAAAAAAATATTATTTAGAAAGAAAAACAAATTATTTTGCCACGACACAACAATAATTAAAATTTTATTAATATTTTTTTATTTTATTTATTTATAATCACAACAGTGTACATATTGAGTTTATAACGTTTTCCCACAAAACCGGTTAGCGGTTTGACTGTGGGTGGTGATTAATTAATTAATTAATTTGTAACTATTAAAGAAAAATTATATCCTTTATCTTTCAGATAAAGGACATAATTTTTTTGTTTTAGTTTAAAGATTCTTCTATTTTATTTCATCTTACTTCTGTTGAAACATCTGCGTAACACATTACTCTATAAACTCCTTTTTCCATTTACACGAAACCGCACAAATATTGCAAACTAAACGGGAGCCAGCACTATTTACAATTTCGCCGCTACTCCCCTGCTTATGTCTGTCAGGGCACATTCTGTACGTCGTTATGTTGCCCATGTTTATATTGCCCAAGCCTACCTTCTTTTATTGGATACCCGGCCAGTTAATGTACCAAATTCCGACCACGCCGACCGGTCAGATTCGGTAATGGGCATTCAAATTCAGTGGTGATTTTCGTAATGGTATATTTTCTATGAATTCTATATTTGATATTGGAATAGCATTTGGTACACTTTTGCAATATTTGCGGTGGATTTTATCGAAGTGTGTTCGTAAATTGTACTTAAACTGTCAAACACCAAGCGGTCACCGGTGACCGCAACCTATTGTTCTATAATTGTGTCTACAAAACCGGTACTCGACGAGTTAAACTAGAATTGTAATGGTAAGTCATAGGAATATTATATTTTAAGCACATTAAACTTCGCGATTATCAACAATGTGTACCTTGTTACCAATACTAATAGTATCTTTAAATGACTATCAAGCGTTAAAAGACAAAGCATGAAAAAAATAATACCAACACTACCAAACAACAAATTCACCAAACATTTGCAGCTTAAACAAACACACAATACCGCCCATTGCCACATTATGCAGCATTGGAAGACATTTTGAGACAGACAGATATCGCCTAGAGAGTTCACGCTCTATTATCGGTTCTCACAGTCTCAGAGATAGGGTAACTGTCCCCATTGTTGGCACTTACGATAGACATTGCAGGTTTTAGGTTCCAAATAAGAGCTGTCTGAATTGAATGTAGATTTTCTAGTTCAGAATTGAATTGTAAATGTTTCAGATGGGAGTTATTTTTGTGTGAGTGTGGTTGTTGTGTCTTGTTTAGTATTGTTTGTGTTTGAGTTATTTGTAGTAGGTACAAGTATTATTACACTCCTGCACAAAACAATTATTTTTACGTACGATCCTCAAGTGTGTGTATGTGTGAAATTATGTACGTGTTATACACGACACGCAAGAAATCTTAACCTTCTTGGAAAAGTCCATAAAACAATTACATGTAGCTAATACAATTTGTACATTAGTGACTACCATTTTCAAGACTCACAAAGTGATTTCATTTCTTCATATATTGAGGTAATCCTGAAACAATGTATCCACCTACCTATACGAAAGTGACATAAATGCCTTCTCCAAATTTTACAGCCGAACATAAACCAGTAACCAATAAACAGTATATAATAAAGGTAAGTGAAAATCGATAATTAATTAATTACGTTTACAGGTAGTTGGCGCGCCCGACCCGTAGCACCTAGCGTAACTAGCGAGCAACAGCCGATTTCCCATGAGGTCCGCGTTCAACGTTGGACAAAGACCAATCGAGAGAATCTGCAGAAACGACAGACAAATCCAATAACTTAAATTTCCATTGACTCTTTGGTAACTTCTTATCATAAACAAACAAAGTTAAATTAAATTTAATAGAAATTGAAAAACAGACACAAAATACCTCTATATAAAATAAATATAGTTATAGAATATTAAAGTAAATATCATCATTGAAATAAAATATTATATTATTATTTATTTCGTACGTATTTTTGATTGACTTACAGACAAAATGTTAATCATATTTTGTGACATTATTATCTTGATTTGACATTTTTATTTTCGATGACATTGTTAATTATTAATATTATTCTTACACTTTATTATTACTATTATAAATGTATTTTTTGAGTCTGATGGGTGTGCTGAACTCTATGCAATTATGATGTTTTTAATGCGGTTATGTAAAATTTGACTATGTATTGGTACCTAATTGCCCGAAATAAAGTTATATTTACTATTATCTTTAATCTTATACGTCACTTAAACCTAACAGTGAAACGTTCTCCATTCTTGTACCGATTCTCCTCTACGTTAGTCTACGTCCAGCTACCGACGGCGCACCCGCCATGTTATTTCGCCTATTAAGGCACCTGTCATGTGAGTTTACAATAAGTAAATAAGGACATGCATGGGGACTTTTACCCTAATATTACGTCACTATTTGGCGACAATATTGGCCGTTTTGTTTACTGAAAAAATTAGCAGCCTTGTTGTTTGTGGGGTGAATCTGTTGTTGATTGGAAAATTGGTAAGGGGTCGATTTTAGCTCGAAGTTGTGTAAGGTGTGTTTTCGTTATATGAAGCAATTGAACTTTTGTTCAGAATTTTTTTAGTATCATCAAACATTGACCATAATATGATTTTTTTGTCATCAACTAATTCATTCCACAAATAATGCGTGTCCGATTCCCGCACGGAACAACTCTTTGTCTGATCCACAGATTATTGTCTGGGTGTTATGTGCATGTGAACTTGTATGTTTGTAAACACAACCACGACACAGGAGAAAATCGTAGTGTGGGGCAATGATTTTTTTTTTGAAGTAAAAAATAAAAGTAAAAATGATAATAAGGTTGTTAATTTGATTAAAAAAAGAAAAATATTAAACTAATATGTGTTCCGCTTTTGCTTTGTTTGTCGACTAGTTCAATAACTAACAATTTATCTATTAAGTCATAAATTGTTAGTCAATCTACTTCATATAAAATATCGATGTCCTTATTACTCCCCAAAATACCTTATAAATCTTAAGTTTAATATAAGGGTAGTAATGGAAACTCTGACAAAAAAGAAGAATTGTCCTTACTCACAATATTAAATCTACTGCCTAAAACACTAACTTTCCGACTTCTTTTGTTCGAATAAAAATGACGAAACGACCGAATGAGGAACTGAAATCTTTGAAAAATAAACTGTTTATTGCTAAAATACTTTTCTACCAGCATAGATTACGTTCTACTGTAAACTATGCTTTATCTAACCTAACCTAAACCTCTGTTGTCGGTATATTAGTAATTTTGTCGAAGGTTCAGTATTTTTTATTCGGAAGTTTAGTATTTAGTATTCGTTATTCGAAGATCCAATTTTATAGTTAGATCCATAGTCTCCGCAGATCGATGGAGATTAATTTGTTTTTTGGAACCATTGTAATTTCCCTTATTATCAGACATACAATATTTTAGTCTCAAAATTTCAGTTTGCTGACTTACATAACCTACAACGTTTAAATGACATAACATGTACATAAGTACCTACATTACTTTCAATAACAAAATACATAATACTCCACCCATTTATTCTTCCACCATTATTCGGACAACACGAAAAAATATTCGATCCGAAAAAATCCACCGCGAAAAAAAGCATTCGCAATAAATCTTTATATCAAACATCATTTCAATAAAAAACATTCGCGCTTACATTCGTATAAAAGGGTGCAAAATAAAAACAATAACGCGTATCCCGACGGACGCATATACGCCCCAATAATACTTTTTATCATATTTATTGACTGATAAATGGTAACGCAGTTTCAAGTGCATTTGTGTGTTTTTTAATACATTTCCCGCTGTATTTTTTGGGGTTTTTCCGGGTTGTTGATCTCTGGTCAAATATTTTAATTATTATATCTGTATTTGCATATTATCATTATGTTTCGTAATATTATTTATTAAATATTTCTAATAGTGTTTCTTTTACGTTTATTAATTTAATTTTTACTCACTTTCTTTCAATGATGCATTCAATTATTTACTAAATATATACAACTTAAGATACAAAAAGATAAAGATTAAATAAATCTTAATTGTATTTTGGGAATATTAGACGTTAAACAACAGGCATTATCGCATTATATAGATTAAAGATATATTTCTAAGTATATAGTTGATTATTACTCAATATTCAATTATATATCGTTGTGTAATTTTTAGTCAGATTTTCCCGACGGCCGACGGAGTTTCACGAAACAAAACACGAAATGTTCAGTTTAAAATCATTGGCAGCATTTTAGTTCTTATTTTAAAATAAATTGTTTGATGCATTAATTTTATACATTTTTGACTCCACTCCACACCATATCTCCTTCTTTAATATATCTGTGTTTGGTACGAATGGGCCGGCTCGACCAGAGTGATACCACGGCCTCGCAGAAAACCGACATGTCGTGTGACTATACAGTTTTATGTTTTATAGATATGCGTGATTATATTTTAGGTATTCAAAAAATTCATTAAATTTTTACAATCTTATAAATTTTCCGAAAGTCTGATATTAGGACTGCTCATAGACACTAAGAACGCTCATAGACACGAAGAAGAGTTCCAAACGCGATGCTAGATTTAAAAAAAATATTTATTATAGAGGTATGTATCGAATGCCTAAGTGTTACATATCCAAGCATTACGCCGGAGTAACTGAACCAAACCGAAATGGATTCTGTTTACACAAAAAACAGGTGCCTTTGAGTACAAAGCACTAGTGAAGATCCCAAGTGGCATTAGAAGATAACACATATCGTATGCGTATCGGGTAAAAGCATGGGGAATTCAGATTTCCATCGTGTGGTGGTTTGCGACTCGAATTTCAAAGGGTTTTTTTTAGTTCCTCAAAATAGGTCGTGCTGTTTCGCGAATTATGGTCGTGATACCATGATATCCTACCATGGCTCGGTATATATCATACCAAGAAATATGGCTGTCTTTTATACGAATTTAGGCAAAGAATTGCTTTCAAGAAACAAAAAACAAAACCAATATCAATCAAATAAAATACAAGTCTGTCAATATGTCGACCGCACCAATGATCATAGTATAGTCAAACCTAAGTACATTTATATTTCTCTCACTATGGTAAAAAATGGTACTTCGGTGTTCTGTAATAATTAAGATTAACTAAAATAGGTACTGTCGAAAACAATAAAACCAACATTAAAATTGTTAAAAAAAGTTAAAATAATAATAAGAAAAATCTGTCAATCTGTCATGATGTAAGAAACCATTTTTTTTTTAGTCATCTGTTCATGAAACATAGAAGGAGTTAGGATATGTATATTCTATAAGATTAACGAAGAAAAAGAATTATAAACGTAGAATTAATTGTTGTTATTCTTAAGAAAAAAATAAACCTGGCCATTCGGTAAATTCCACACGTATGAAATATACTTTTTAATTCCTTATTCAAAATATTTAATTTTTTTTTTCACAAAAAAGACATACAACGTCAAAAAAAGTTAATTTCAATTTGCTTTGGGCGGCGCGCAATATTTCTTTCGGTAATTGGATGGGATGCGAGTAAGTAATAAAATTGTAATTAAAAATTAACTATTTTATACTAGTTGATCCTCCCTAAGGGTGCATATTAAGTAGGTAGATAGTAGACACGTTTGTTTACTAAATAACTATAAAGTATTTGAATTTATGCTGGTGGTACATCGCATTTTATTGGCCTTATAATGGAATTACATTTAAAAAGTATGCAAATCATTTATTTGTTTGTTTGCCTTCAGAATACAATATTCAGCTAAAATACATTTGCATATTTTCTAGAAGTTGTTGTCTTTATTGATTCTTGTGCATATCTGTGGCATAATAAGGTGGATAATTTCGACAAAACAAGTGTGGGAGAGCCATGCTTCGGCACGAATGGGCCGGCTACACCGGAGTGATACCACGGTCTCACAGAAAACTGACGTGAAGCAACGCTTGCATTGTGTTTCATCGTGTGAATGAGGTTACCGGAGATCCAATTACCCTCCCCTTCCCCAATCCCTGAATCACCAATGATCCTCAAATTCCTAATCCCCAAAATGCCGGTAACGCACTTGTAACGCCTCTGGTGTTCCATTCCAGGTGTCCATGGGCGATGCCGATTGCTTACCATCAAGTGATCCGTCTGCTCGTTTACCGGTTTATGCCATAAAAAATCTATATAAACAAAAATGAATTTTCGTTCGTTAGTCTCGCTGAAACTCAAGAACGGCTGAACCAATTTGGCTAATTTTGGTCTTGAAATGTCCGTGGAAGTTCAGGAAAGGTTTAAAAAGAAATAAGGCAGAACGAAGTTTGCCAGGTCAACTAGTAATATAATAAATAATATTACCTAACTTTTTTGTTTTAATAGAATTACGTCCTGGGATGATGAAGTACTTAACCCGAACCAGTATTATTCCACAATACATAGTTCCTTTCATACCATATCTAATCGAAGTCACATAT
Organism: Spodoptera picta; assembly: GCA_038387885.1. Lineage (NCBI taxonomy): Eukaryota > Metazoa > Arthropoda > Insecta > Lepidoptera > Noctuidae > Spodoptera > Spodoptera picta. The sequence continues at coordinate 3,283,888 of JAZHFQ010000733.1, read as the reverse complement.
AACCTATACATACCACGCCATAATATCAATTTACAAAATGAACGCGCAACAAACACTATCGACAAAAATACTTAACCCTTCATTACTTTACGAAAAAACACGACCATTTAATTACTAAATTCGCTAACAACACCCTCTATATCATAAGGCTGAGTACACATTATAATAAGTTATTACATCATAATTTATTATTCTGTCATTACCGTGACAAGATCGCGTGTCCGTCCGTCATAAGTTAGAACCGATCTAGCCCTCGATCGGGCACCGCTGTTAATTTCATTGGACATGGTGACAAAAATTCTGTTTACTTTTCCCTTAAAATGACGCTGCAAAGTAATGAGCGATGATATGTATGGTAATGAGTTTAAGTTTAATTAAGTGATTCGTGTGTAATGGGTTTTAGAGTGGATCCTGCTGCGTTTTCGTGTAGTTCTTTTGATTTTTGAATATTGAGTTGTTTTTTTTAATATTGCTAGAATTAACTAAATTAATTTGTATAAGTACAGTAATGAATTATATTAGACATCTGTCTTCTCTTCTCATTGTGAATCAATAATAGATATAAGATTAATTTTACATGGGAGTTATAACAAACTAGGAGAAAATGAATAATATTTATTATCTGCCTACGTTTTTAGAAAATCAAATGACGCAATTATTATAATTATACTATTATAGTAATTATTTTACTGCCATCCATTTTCTTAGACACGTATGGCAAGGGTGTCCAAACGATACAGAAGATACGTCAAACAGGGACACGTATGTCGTAAAGCTGGAGATAAACGGTTGGTCCAAACAAATCGGACAAGTCATCAATTGCAACATGTTATTGATATTGGCGTGAGCCGTGATGCTGTGTGGTCACCCTACTAGGGTGGAAGGTTGAGAAAAAACGCGAGTAAGAAATCAAGAAGCAAAGATGTTGGGAAAGTCGATGCTATTTTTAACAAGCAATATATCGGTAAGGTTTTTAAGCTGGTGAAGTTCATAATCAACCTTAAACTAAGTTGGATGAATGGACAAAAAGAACATGTCATTGTGATCAAATAATACCCAAAAATATTTGACCTCTTTGAATAGACGAGATTATACAAAACACAAAGTAATTTAAACGTGTTACATTCTAAACATATGACGTAAACACAAAAAATGAAAATAAAAGACAGACAAGGGGGATTCAAGACAGCCGCAAAAATTCACTCGACAAACAAAGTAAAAATCCGCCCCGGGCGAGACAACACCTGTATTACCATAACAAGACATGAAATTTGAATGTCCGCAAATCGAATAACCGTACCGCCGCCTCCCGGAATTAAGTTATCCACTTTTTGCAAGAAAAGACGGACACGTTAACATATGAATATGACAAATTGTCCGGCGGCGGTCAGCCGGAGTATTCCGCGTCCGCCGGAATTTTACGGCACCCTAGGGAAGCAAGGGGGACCAACTTGAAAATTTTTCATTCCGGCCGACTAGCGACCAAAGAAAAACGGCCAGGTCACTCGTCAAAACTGTTACAATTTCTCAGAAACAATAATGGGATAAAACGTGACCCCCACTTGGACAGTGAAAAAACCATTTTGGACACTGTCAATGTTATTTATTTGGACGGTACATGTCGTGAATTTTTATTCTATCTTGGGATTTGAAGTTTTATTGGCGGTCGCGGAACTTGGATTGAAAGCACCTGCTCTGTTAGTTGGTAGTTTGTTTGCTATGTATTTGCGAGTGGTTCAAGACGTCATACGTCTGAAAATATCTACGAAAGCGGAAAAAGAAATTCTTTTTGTAGAAAAGAACCAGAAATGTTTCAAAATTTATCAAAAGTTCAATTTCCATAAAAATAATTTCCAATATTAGAAAATTTTTAATCACATTATTTAATTCTTAACAAATTGTCCAAACAATTTTCACAAGTTTTTAAACATAAACAGACACAAACCCAGTACACAGCAACACGTACTACGTAACATTATAATGAAAGTTCTGATTTGTGAGTTTGTGGCGACAGAGTAATTCCCAAATGGAATCAGGAAGAGTGCAGCCTCAACCGTGAACCGAATTGCAAATACGCATATGTCGCTGACTTTATTTTATCCTTCCAGTAGTTCGCGTATCGAGGAATAAATATTATAGATGTATGGGAACTTGTCTGATGGAATTTTACTTTGAGTGGACTCGTGGAACTGAAGTTGTTCTTAGTGATTTTCTAAAAGGTAAATAAATAAATTGGCGCATGATGAGCATAAAAAATTGTATTCAGTTTATGCAAATATATTATAATCTAAAGATATGAAAAGATTTTTGTCAAAAGTACTTAATAACGACACTAAATTTGTAAAAACTGATTTACAGATTCTTTGTTGCTGGTAGCTTATGGATATCATGCAGAAAAATACAATTACCTAAACACCAATAATTATTAAAAATAAAATATTTGAAACATATCTCTCAAACCACACAGATTACTTAACAAATAGAATACAAACCAAACTGTCAGAGTCCGCTGTACAGCCAATGAAAGGTTCGCGCGCAGCTCAAAATAACAAACTTCAATCCTGCATCGCAAACAACAGATCGCTCGCCCAATATAAATGTAAATACAGCGAGGGCGTGAAATATGACAGTTATAATTGCTTTATTGTACTGAGAACTCGACACTCCAACCATATGCTAATCTCTCGTAAGTTTTGCTGTGACTCTGCATATATTATTACTTTGTGTATACGTGTATAGGTAAGCGGTATCCCCATTGTGGTTTTGGTACATGTCACCAATTAGTGCACTGCTAGTTCGTAATTCAGGATTGTTTGGATTCATTTAATATGATGCTAAGGTAAAAGACCTGATGCAAGCATCGTTTACCAGCCTCATAAAAACACATCAAGACATGGCATTGCGACCATTCAATTGCTATTTTGTTTTTTTGAGATTTAAAAAGTAACAGTAACATACCACACTCGACGTACTTCAAATCGTACGTCTCTATTTTACCTCTAAAAACAACATTAAAAAAGAACTCCAAAATAACAACAATACCCCAACACATTCAACTTCGTAACAAAAACAACAAGAATATTCAACTATTATTCCTCTCATAAATATTCAGTTGTAACAGTAGACGGCTCATTTAGTATCCTGCCCCTGTTTTTTGCGATATTGGCTAATCCACTGGAGAGTTGTTAGGATCAACTTGTACAAGATGCAGATCGATATCCCCGTTAATGGACCAGTTTTTTTATTAATTACTGGGAAAGAGCCGGAAAGCTTTTAAAAAGGCTTTTTCTTTTTCTTTTTTTGTCGGGTTATTTTTGTGCGCTTGTCGAAAATCGTTTTATTTGAAGGTATTTGAATGGATTATAATTCATCACTTTGGCGTAAAAACAGTGTTGGAAACTTAACAGGCGTTGCTAGAAGAAAATATCAACATCCTTTTTAGCACTACAGAATTTTTTTCATCCTATCGTTTTCTCCTTCTTAAATACAATTTAGTTGTTCAAAATACGGTTCAAAATTATGATAGGTACGTTTGGTAGCATGAAAAAGATTTTACTATCAAAATGAATAGTTTACGAAAGGACCATTAAGCTGAGAGATCTATTAGTAATTACACTTTTCCAAAAGCCAAACGATAACATATTCTACCCAGCGATTCATTACCACAAATCAACACCTACCTTCATCTACAACACAGGTCTAACACAATAAATCAGTCTGTCCGTTACACAACGTATTGGGAATTGATCAAGAGTTAAGTCACGATTGTTGCATGGACGGATCATTCCTCAGGGATTCATTATATCGGAACGCCGCGACTGATTGTCGGTTGTATCTACAGATGGATGTATGAATTGCTACAAGAAACAAGGTATTGTATAAACTTGCTTTGTGTCTCTAAGCACTAGCTAACTGATTCTGGTTTTAGTCAACTTCCTACTTAGTTTTTAGTCAAATTTCCGTGGTGCTTGGCGACTGGGCTTCACCCAGTTGTACAGTCTCTTTTTTGGGCCTACAGGCTGAATTCATTCTTTCTCTTGCAATAATTCACCGAGGGAAGTCGAAATTATCGTTTTTTTTCTCCTTCTCTTATTCATAGTCCCTGGACCGCACCGGATTTCAGTGTTCCGGTGTTTTCATGGTCGTATCTACTGTAGATCCTGGCTTACAGGAGTTGCAACGATATTGGAAGGTTGTGGTGGGCTTGTCTCAATAAACAAATAACTGGTTCTGTTTGCTTCTTTTCACTGTCTAAAGTCCTGATATAGCCAGTTGCAAAAACTGGTGTAAAAGATTTTATGTCTAACTAGTCTGTTAAGTTCATCGTCCAACAGTTACATGGGTGAGTCGAAAAACACAATAATTAATTTAGTATGTTTCACGAAAGAATAAAGAAATGTTATCATGAAATATTTTAAAATAACTGTTGCTTTATGAAAAATTGTCAAGTGTATTACTACATCGATTAAAGTAAAGAATTACTACATCGACTTTACGTCAAGTATAGCATTGTCAGTGCTGGTGTAATGAGGCAAAATTATTAGTAATGATATTATCACAACACTAGCCTTCTTCGTCATCTTCATCATTATCATCATCATCAACAGACGAAAGAGGTCCACTGCTGGACAAAGGCCTTAGTCCTTCACGTCGAACGGCAACTCGCCACCCGCTTGGCGAGAGACCTTCTTGCGGCAGCTCATAAACAACTTTATTTGCTACACTAATTTAATTGTCAATAATTAAAATTAACTTTACAATAAAGTTTTATATGTGTGTGTAAACCTCAGACGTCTCTCGAAATAACCCAAACATAAAACTCCGTTGATTTACTAACTGGCAACACAAAGCGACACTTGTGCGACCAATTACCATAAAATATCAGAATGTTGAATGAGTGTTGCAATCATAAACAAAAATAGTTTAGGAGTCGCTTATAATAACTTATATAATCAAGTATCTTTTGTAAAGGATAATGATTTTGATAGCAGGGGCGTTCGCGATATAATTTATTCAGCGCAGCGGGAGATTCTAGTTCTGTGCAAATTGGGTAACATGTGGGCCCGAGTTTGAGTAATCGATAGTATTTTTTTATTATTTTTGGGAGTATTTTAATGTGTTGAGTGCTATTTTTTTAGAAAGCTCCCTTTGTGTGTTGTGATTATTATGAGTTTCTTCTAGTACACGTAGAGTTGGTATGCGCATACGGTTTAGTTGCGCACACAATTGTTTTTGGTAACCTAATGTCAATATAACAAGCTGCAAAAATCTAAATAAAATATCTATGTTTATCGAATGTTGAATATTTTGTTGAATATTGTCTTATTATAATTTAAAAATTCTAAATTTTAGAGGCTTGTTTGTTATTCTTCTATTTGCTTACTCATTGAAATTTGTCAGGAGGCTTAAATCAGATAGATATTATGTCCCATCATTTTTATCAATAACATTATTTTCAAAGTAACATACTTCACTTAACATGTTTGTATCATGAATAACTAAAAACCTATATCCATATACATCAATGGATTAAGTAGGTAATGCATCGAGATATAAGCGTATAATGGAATTTATCAAAAATCGAAGGGGTGTGCCGTTGCGTCATCTTCCCCTAATTTGGTTTTTATTTTATTTCAACCCCTAAGGGCAGTGTGTGGAATTAGCGTTACCATATGCGCGCCTACTTGTGTTACACTTGCTCGACTGTTCATTTAGCTGGTGTTTGTAATACTAGCTGGGCTATTGTTGGTGTATTTTTTTTTCCATTTACAGTATGTCCAGATTTTTCATTAAGGTGCTTATTTTTGCGGCTCTATGAATTTATTTTTAATCTACAATTTTATGAATACAATGAAACAGAAATATGATGTACTAATAGATAATTTCGTATCTAATAACCCTAACATTTTTTTTATATTTGATGGGCTGACGTTTGACCACAATCTCGATTGGTGGTAAGGGATGATGCGGTCTACGATGGAGCACGTCTTCCCATAAGCAACGTATTCACTAGGGCCTTGAAGACATCTAGAGATTTTCGGAATGTTGATTTGACATCACATGTTGGCACACAGGCATAAATGTTTGTGGGAGATATGAAAAATACTCTGAAAAATTAATTATCATTAATGTGAGTGTACGCAGTTAAGAATCATACAAAAATAATTTGGCTACTTCTATTCTTTCACAATTCTTTACACTTATCGGGATCGGTAAAAAGTCTGACTACATGTTTTCACAAAATCCCTGCAATACTACGCGATGATAAGCTATCAAAAACAAAACGCCTTTTCTCCGTCTATCCCTAACAAGCTTTTATAATACAACCAACAATAAGGGTGCACTTCAACTAGCGTAATCCGAACCAGTAACATGTGTGCGGGGCTTTAAATTTTGATCTAATACCGATTACTAGCACGCACCACTCGAAGGGCATTACACGAGAAAAATTGGTTCGGATTAGTGTGTGGTTAGAGTAATTAGAGGTATGTAGATATATTTTTTATTTTAGATTGTATCTATAAATGCTTATAATCGATCGAGATGGGTTGTTATTACTGATTTTAAAGGAACTCTGGGTTTATCCTTCTTTAAGTGATTCAGGGTTAATCTTCATCTTAGAATCCTCCGTGTCTCAGTATTTCGGGTTATCCAACTGACAATTGTAAGATTTCGGTTTCGCTCGCAGCGCCAGAAAGTTCTTCTAGTAATTGACTACGATGCAAACGGTTAAATATAATCTGAAGACATTTGTATACGGCTTAATATACAAATCTTAATATGTAGTGTATTTCTATTTTCCTGCTGAACGTAGTCATTCTTAGCACATCGTGGAGCTAGATTTTCACTATTGTGCATCTAACAACTGCCAGTTATTGCAACACATAAATCCAATAGGTTTCTATCTACTTTAGCATATTCAAATTAAAAGGCTTTGAAAACAAACTTTGAAAAAGCTTTAAACATAATCCAATATTTAACCCAACAGAACACAATAAGAGCAGTTTGCATATGAATATCCTTATCGCTGCCATTACTTACACACGTAACATCATTACAACTTTTTAAAGGCGCTCACATACTATCTGTACCGCTTGATCACACCGTAACGCATTAAAGACGCGCGTCGTGTTTAATCTATAATGCGCCTTATCGCAATATTTTCCATTTCCTGGAAAAACTGGGATCGTCGGCGGGCCATCGTCAGGGGAAATAAGGGAGGCTGACTTTCACTTTGTTGCCTTATACTTGTTTTTACCGTGAATTTCCTTCGTTTTTTTTGCTTCTCTGTTCGTTTACACTTACAACAGTTACCGGTGTTTCACGATTGTTACCTGCATTTGGTGCTGAATTAAATATACGTCGGGCAAAGGGTGTAGCGTCTGGATTTGCATTTGGTTCGACAATGAGAACGAGTTCGTTCTTTGTGTTTAAGTTAGACGGCGAATGCGATTGCTTGTTGTAATTGAGTGTTTTATGTTTTGGTTTTTCTCGTGAGTTTTAGACATGGTTTTTGGTGGTAAAGTTTACGTTAAGCATTCTGCAAGAGTAATAAATTAGTACTCGTTGTTGTTAATAATTTATTTTCTAAATGTATTTGGTTTATCGGGCACATTGGACGGCGTAATATTTAGAACCACCATTTCCAGCAGTAAACGAAAACGGGGTGATAACAGTCATAACCATAAGTTAATTAGTTATATCTTGTATAAACACGTTTGGTTAAAAATTACTTTTACTTTTTTTAAACTACCCAATAATAAACTTGCTAAAATACCTGTACTACAACGTTCAGGTATCGGTGTCGGTAATTAGTTAATGTTCCCGCTCATCTTCTATAATTTATTGAGACGGAACGATATCTCCCGGTAATAACTTCCCCCCATCCAGTCGCTCCGGGAATTGACGGCGGCGAAAAACTCAACCAAAATATTAATGCACCAGTTCTATGGTAAGTATTGGCGCGATATTATATTTGGACTGACTAGTCTTGAACTGTGATGAACATGTCTTTATTTAATTAATTTTTATTTTTAAAGAACGCAACTTTTTTTTTTTGGGACCGGCAACATATTTCAGCTATTCTCTTAATCATTGATGCCTAGGTACATCGTTGTCCACGCCATTGACATTACACGCTATATTTGTGTCTTCAAGGCAAAATATACATATTTTTGTAATATTTAAGATAACAATAAATCTTATGGGTCGTCTAATGGTCTTCGTAGCTTATGTATACTTGTAACATTTACGCCATCACGAGAGCATTGCCAACCATGGAGGAATTTAATCTCATGCTGTACCTCGTGGCATGGAGATCCTATTTAAAATCTGATACCTATTATCGCTGTTTAGAAGTGAGACCATTAATGTCAATAAGGTGGTTGAAAGCACTTATGAGGATTCATCTGAATCTACAAATTAAAAGAAAAACAATTTATATTCAAATACGTCTGTTGCCGCTTTATATAATTTTTATTTCAAATATAACATAAAAATATTACACCAAGTATCAAGACCTCTCCATCCTCATCGCACACAATGGCTTCAATAATCTCACCGTAGGATTAATCAGGGATTGTTCCGTTCCCACTTCTCGTTGAAAAATTGTCACCATCAGCGCGTCGGAGGCTCATCTATAATAACTCGATGATACATCGCTCTACTTCAGTTCATTTGCTTCTGCCTTTTGTTTTAATATCTTAGTACCTATTTCAGTTATTTAAATGTATATTTTATTTATATAGGTGCTGAATCTGATATTTTGTTAGGTACCTATTGAAGTGACAGATTATAACTTTCGTTCTTAGTTTTGGAAGGTTTGTGAAATGTGTCGTTATAAATATTATCCAATTGAATTGGACATTGCTATGAATACTCAGCAGACTCATTTGCAACACTATTTAAACTGTCAAACACCAAGCGGTCACCGGTGACCGCAACCTATTATTCTATAATTGTGTCTACAAAACCGGTACTCGACGAGTTAATTATAAGCCAATTTTAATATTAAACATAGATAAGATAAGATTCATTTATTTGGCTGAAATATTTTGTATTGTTTGAAACTGATCTATTTATTTTTAATTTATTTTATTTAAAAAACTTTATGCACACAAACAAGCACATGGGTGGACTTAATGCCGCAGGCATTTTCTACCATTCTGGCCCTTGGATGATGCAGAGAAAGTAATCAGCGGGTGCAAGAACATGCGTTAAATGCGTTTGTATTATTTACTTGAATATACTTTTGTATCGGTAAAATAAGTAAAAATCGGTAAAAATTGATAAAATCGTACTCGAAGGGTAATTATAATTTTCCCTCCACTCATGTAAATCACAATATCAACTTTATCACATCATCATCATCATCATCATCAACAGCCTATAAATGCCCACTGCTGAGCAAAGCCTCTTCTCACACGGAGAAGGTTAGAGCGTTAATCACCACGCTTGCTCAATGCGGGTTGGCGATTTCAAACTTGTAATTAGAAATTATAAGTCCAGGTTTCCTCACGATGTTTTTCCTTCACCGTTTGTCAGTGGTGTCTAAATAATCTTAGAAAGTACATATAACTCGGAAAAAGTCACATTGGTACTTGCCGTTGGTAGGTTTCGAACCCGCACTCTCATGCACAAGAAGTGGGCGTCTTAAACCTTCGGGCCACCACGACTCTTTTCTTTATCACATAGGTAATGGATATTATTTTTATCCGCAATATTAACGTTCGCCCACATATTCCAGATATAAAACAATCTACGCCACATTTCATTACATTACGGAACTTTCAGGATCATACTTTTCCCATAACAAGTTCTCGCGAGCCGTGATTGGCTGAATCCCCTAGGGGTTTGAACTTCGTCAGCAAATGAGCAGTGAGCTAACACGATCATAATTTATAAGACAACCAGTATTATTTATCGCTCGTGTTATGCTTGATGAATTTAGGATGTATGAGTGGAAAAATTGGGCTATGATTGTGGAATTTTTTGTAAGAAATTCTGATCTAAATTTCTCTTTTAAAGGTTATGTAAACCTGTTCCTATTTTCGTGTCAATATCTAGGTGTGGTAATCACAGTTATAGTATAATAATATTCTACTAAAGAGAAAATATAACTGTAATGTCTGCAAATACCCAAAAATGGATTCGATTCAAAGTGCTGGAGTAGGAATAGTGATTTTTAGTCAATAAAAGTCATTGGATGATTTTCCCCCCTCAAAAAAAAATACACAAAATTAACTATTTTCTTATAATCCACGTATTGTAGAAAATATTCATTATATTTACGAACATTTTTAACATTTAACTTCAAAATTTCTATGAAATGTCTTTTAATTTTTTTGGACTGCCCAAAAATTTCTACTACATTCACCTCTTCCGAATTTAGTTTCCCGTCTATTTCCGCGAGCCCCAACTAACAAAAACAACATGCTCCCTTGCTGTACGCTACGAAAATAAATAAGTACGTATGTACCTACATAGGTGGATGTATCCGCGTGAAGAAGATGTATGGCCTGGCAAGGGAATACAATTCCGTACCAAAGGTCGCTCCCGTTAGTATAAATGTAAGTAAATTTGAATAAAACATGGCTGGGTCGCGGTTTTCCAATGTTTTATTTTTTGTTTTTTTTCTAGGTAGTTTTTTTTCTGCTTTTTAGTGTCGTTTTACAAGTGAAGTACCTTAACGTGAGTAAAAGTGACGTTGAGTTTATAAGTGTGACGTCACACGATATTTCAAATTAATATATCGTGGAAATTATTTGATAAGTGATTGTGAAAAGAAGAAATATATGCCTAATTGTTTAAATTAATCTACCAGACGGGCATTAAAATAAAATTTAGGAAACTGCTCTATTTTCGTTACGTTCCTGATTTAAAGAAATGAAAATTAAATAGTAATTTGTTTTAGCTCCGTCAATTGTAGCCTCAGCAATGTTGAAGTAAGCACTGAATTGATGTGTAGTTCCTGATGAATTTTTAGGTACCTACATAAGTAAATAAGTGCATACATTTTCTGAAATAAATTTCAATATTATTATATTATTATTATTATAAGTCAGCCAACTTTTGGATTATGGGCAAAGTTTTTAGAAAAAATTGCTTGTTAAATTTCGAACTAACCCTCTTGTTATTCTCTACATCATCTCATTGTAAAGTTTAGTGCGAGTGTCACCTCATCATCATATTGTAAAGTTTCTTTAGTTTACATACCTAGTCTTTGTAGTAACGAATCTAGTTCAATAACAGGCTATAGCATTAATAGAATAGGATCGTGACAAAAGCTCATAGAAATATTCCAACTAGATGAGATAAGAAACACACCCTTTACTAATATTAATGGCTACTTATGGTACTGTTCGCAAAGTATTTTCCATATTACTGAAAAGTTTATAGAAAAATTATATTTGATTGAGATTGAAATAATGAACTTTAGTTCATTAAAAAACGTTGTTTTTCAATCAATCTTTGATCAAAAATACATATAAGAAATGGCACCATTCCTCTCAGAACAAATCATTAATTGTCAGGTATTTGTTAAAACGAAAACACAAGAAATAATTGTTTTTATGAAATTTCTACTACTACACTACACTAACTATATCATCATAATATACATCTACATGTCAATACTAAAAATATGTTGCTTTATACAGATACTTACATTTCATTTGAGCTACAGCTTAATATTACTATTTACCCTACTTTTTCCAACTGTACCGGTAAAACTAAACATCAATAAATAACGTTGACATCACATTAACCAGGGAAGGGTTAAGTTGATACCATTGTAATCACACACAAGTAGTCTTGACTTTATTCTAATTAATACTGCACATTAATTTTGTAGGCGTTTTAATTATATTACCATGTCAAAGTAGGTTTGGTTGCTATGTGTAATTTTTCTTTATATAAGAATAATCAGATTTAGTTTTAGTTTCAAATTTCTGTTTAGAACTACTTGGTATTTAGATTTATTCTCTTAAATCGTAGACTTTTGATAAATGTTTTTAACTTATATTAATATTTTTTGCGCTATAGCGATACTTCAGAAAATTGATATTTATAGTATTTATGACTATTGAAGTAGTCGTGTTTTGGAGTGGAAGTCATGTCTCGGTTGACGTAGTATCCACTCGCCAACTTGGTAGAGTGACGGTATACCCAAGGTGGCTACACTCCAACCATAGCAGTGTGCTGTCGAGGACTCCTATGTTCAGTAGTTAACGGAATTGTACTAATAATGATGACGCATTTGAAAGACGCACAATAGCATTACGCTAATCGACGAATCAATAACTGTTGTCGTACTTTGTACTGCGACATATTTGTAGACAACTCAATAAAAACTTAAACAAATCAAAATTTTAGACAAATGCTTATTATACAGTAAATTTCGTAGTCAAAAAGGGGGAACTTTGACAATACGACGTCGCTTACAAAGGGTGTTAAAACAAATGTCATATGTTTATGGGATTTTCGTGTTATGTTAATGTGTTCTGTACCTTTTTGTTAGTAGCGTAATATAATATGTTATGTTATATTTTTTGTTTAGATTCAAATTTATTTTATTATGAGATATGGTTTAAGTTGCAACATTAAATTTGTGTAATACAGTACACAGTGATCTCGCTTTTCGCTGGTTTTTGTATATGTCTTCGTAATATTTATACCATAACATTATTACAGTTAAGGGTGTTTGTAACGAGGAACGCTTAAAATGTAAAATTCTAGAAACATATCAAACAAATAAACTGAACTGTTGGCGCAATAGTTGGGCAACTGACTGCCGCGCAACGTGTCGCGGTTTCGATTCCCGCACGGAACAAATCTTTGTGTGATCCACAGATTCTTGCTCCGAGGCTGGGTGTCGTGTGTATGAGAAGTTATATGTTTGTAAACGCACCGACGACACAGGAGGAAATCCAAGTTCGCGGAAACGTTTTTTTTTAAATAGTAATATGTAAGTACCTTGACCTTGATAATAAAAACTAGATACACAAAGTTTAACAGAGCCTGTTCATGTTCTTTTAAAAATACTTTTGACACTGCTATGATTTATCAATGAATATACACAATAACAGTACAATAATCAATAAAGAGCACTAAATCGCACAATAGTTAAACTGAATTACGTGCGGTCCCCAGCTAAACTGCGCTAACCCGATCAGGCATAATTTGTGACCAATTAGAATAATGGCGCGTGTGTCGTGATGTATGCAGACGTCATGAGAATAGAGGTTGGTATAGAGCTGACCATTTATTAGACTGATATTCTGTTTAGGAAAAATAATTAAAGTAAAAAAAATAAACTATTGTTTCAAAATGTATGTAGCTACTCGTTTGTGCTATTTTTTTTATGGTATAAACCGATAAACGAGCAGACGAATCACCAGTTAAAGAGAACGTCTTTAATTAGATATTTTATCAATATAAATTATTCATATAATAAGTGATAATAATAACTCAAGTGTGGGAGAGCCATGTTTCGGCCCGAATGGGCCGGCTCGACTGAAGTGATACCACAGCCTCACAGAAAATCGACATGAAACAACGCTTGCGTTGTGTTTCGTCGTGTGAGTGAGGTTATCGGAGGCCCAATAACCCTCCCCCCCTCCCTCTCCAATCCCTGAATCCCCAAAAATCTTCGAATTCCTAATCCCTAAAAGGCCGGTAACGCATTTGTGTTGCGGTGACACCCCTGGTATTCCGGGTGTCCATGGGCGACGACGATTGCTTACCTATGGTGATCCGACTGCTCGTTTTCCGGTTTATCCTACAAAAAAAACCGCACTTGAGTTTCTACGAGTGCGATTTCACTTTTCGATAACGATATTGACTCTATAACACTCTCTGTTCAGTAATAAATGTTGGGAGCAACGTTTGTCCGGTGGCAGAACGTCAATGTCGCCGATTGTACTCACCAGTTATGTATTTGCAATGCGGTCGACTGCAAGGGATACGTCACAGCTATTTCTATTTCAAACATATATTATTTATTCGAAACTATTTGTAGTTACTGAGAATATAAATTGATTTTAAAATATTTCTATGATTGTAGGTATTTTGTCAATTCATGAGATCCAAATTACCGCATCCTTTTTTTTCCATGTATTGTATAGTGATTCTGACGAGTCAAGAAGAAATTAAAAAATAGTCTCCGTTGAAAATAACAATCAGTACGAAACAAAATATTCTTTTCACATCATATTCCTTGGACTATTATCTATCCATTACAAATTAAAATTATTCATATTCACTTGCATTAATGATAGAAAGGTAATTCCATGTTATGCCTTGTCATGACATGTCGTGCGCCTGGCAGGACGCTTGTTCGCAGTAATTAGATTATACACAGCTTTGGAAATCAAACGTTTGACCCCAGCTATAATACTGTAATTATGGATTTTAGTGTTCCAATGTGACGTCACCGTGTGTATCGCAATTTTTTCTGTATTAAAATAGTTAACAGTCTGATGTAGGCTACTTTTTACCTTGAAAACACGGTCTAAACCTTATATAAAAAACAAAAGGTTGCATTATATTTCGTAGCACTTGTGTAGAACAACTGCTACGGTGCTACGTCGTAGCGCCTCCAAAATTGTGTAGCAAGTTTTTTTATGGTACAAGCCGGAACACGAGCAGACGGTAAGCAAGCCTGATGGTAGGTAATCGGCGTCGCCCATGGACATCTGGAGCACCAGAGGCGTTGCAAGTGCGTTACCGGCCTTTTGGGATAAGGAATTTAAGGATTGTTGAGGATTCAAGGATTGATTTAGGGATGGGTGGAGGGACCGGGGAAATTGGGCCTCCGGTAACCTCACTCACACGACGAAGCACAACGCAAGCGTTGTTTTACATCGGTTTTCTGTGAGGCCGTGGTATCACTCCGGTCAAGCCGGCCCATTCATGCTGAAGCATGGCTCTCCCACACTTTTTTGTATTTTACTGTTGAATTTATTATATTGGAATAATGATTATTAAACGTGTTGCTATGCTGAGATCCAATATGTTGTTTTATAAAACTCTATATACAGAGTTTCTTATTTCAATTTATAATTTGAACTTTAATAACAGACCAATAAGACTATCACTTTCGACAATTTTCAAAACACTCGTAAGGTACGTACGTTGCATGTCCACGTGTCAGAGCTACCCTCGTCAGTATTCAGCTAATTTATACCCGTATTTGTTTAACCAAAAAACGTTTGAGCCTCCGATTTACAACCCTTGTCTAAACTTTTTTGAATGAATTGCCTTTCTTTGTAAATTTTCGTGCAGTTTGAAGCTGCTGTTGCTCTCTGTAAGGTGGTGTACAATTTCACAAATTCGAGTTAGTTTTACTGGTTGTAGGAAAGTGCGTCCAAATGGCCGATCTAAAAGTCTTTGTGGGAGCCCTACTTCTAACAGGGGAGGTCTTGAAGCGGATTTGATGATGATGAGTTAACTTTCAGCATGCTTTGTTGGTGGTCGCGTTGCATTTTTTGGAACATACTTATTTTCGATTTTTTATTTCAAAGCTATTCTATTATATTTAACATAAAATTATATTTAACATCCATCGGTTTGGAGTAGTAATTGGTAAATCTACACATCTGAACCCTAAAATTAACTATTTTAGGGTTCAGATGTGTAGATACCAATTACAATGCAAGTTCAAATACAGAAAAAAGGTTCACTACTTCAACTCTTTCCATCAAGGATGAAGTATAAAAATTAATAGGATGTAATTTATAAATAAGTAGTTACTATATGTATACATAAACAGGTACAGTGAAAATCATCAATATTGTAGGGTTGCAATTAACATGATACGTTTAATTACCCTCGCATAAATTGTATGCAATATTCTCTGTTTACGAGTATAAATGTACAGTCATTCATGAAACGTGAAATGAATTTTGGATAGGATATTTTCAATATGTAGCTCATTTGGAAATAGAAGAATGATATTTGTTCGATAAATAAAAACAAATAAATTGCTTTTAAAGATTTTATTTCAGTACTTTTTTTTTCTTGTGTCAGACTCAGACTATGACACATGACTATAAGATTCTTATACTCTAAAGCCTACGTAACTACGTAAAAGAAACAATTAAGAAACATCATTAATGAAAGCAAAGCATTAATGAAGAAAAAATAATCCATAAAAAATGCAGTAAAAATTCATAGCACACACTTTCGACCATATCCAAATCTTCGCAGCTCCATGACAATAATAGCCATAAATATTGGCAACAAATTCCCGCCAATCGCGACAATACACGTTCCATTTGTCGCGAATCGCGTAGTAAATAATAACGGAGCCCAACTTTATCGAGCTTATTTATTGTCTCATTGTCTCATTATGGGGATAAAATTGCCTATTTACGAGTAATTTGTTTAATTTCTTTATTTATGTTCGTGTTAATGACGATTTTTTATGTTGTTGCAGAATTAAAAACTCGCTTTTGTCGCTTGTTTGCTTTTGCGTATCCATAATAACATCATAACATAACATAACATCATGTCTTTTATCTCTGAAGGAGTAGGCAGGGGTGCACATTATGCCACTGTACAATGTAACACCCACTTTTCACTATTCATTATCATCATCACTATCCATCATATTCATAATCACTAGCACAAATTGTATTAAAACACGTGTTTCAGCTAATGTAGTTCAAAATTGTATACTTATTTACTGAGACTAATAGGTAAAATTGTATAAATGTCTATCTACCACCATTCTTTCAGTAAACCGTTACTATTCCAACGATCAATATCATATACTATATCATTTTTATGAATATCTCCACGAAGGGAATTTACACCTCATTAAACTATATCAGCCATATTAAAATAGTTTTAATGTCCAAATTCAGATCACCAATTTGATTCAATAATATTTAATGAGGCGTACAATGAGAAGGCTTTGTATCATTACCATCGAATAACGGTAATGCTCCCATGGGTTTTCGATATAACTATATGAAGGTTGTGTCCAAATTGTCCAAATTTTGTACTATAATGCTACGAAATTGGCAAGTCTCGCTTGATTTACCAATAATGTGGCATATTGAAATAGTATATGGATCATTTGAACGGTTCCTTAAATAGGTTATAGAGTTTTGGGTAATGGATTTTTGTTTTTTTTAGTTTTAACTACATTATATTTTTTGATTATAGATGTTGCAATGACTGTCTCGATGGCCGAGTGGTCGCAAGTGCCACTGCCGGGCAACGGGTCTCGGGTTCGATTCTCGGGTCGGGCAAAGTATTACTGGATATTTTAAAATCTCAGTAGTAGCACGGAGTCTGGAAATGTGCCTGGTATATGGCAATAGGCTCACCCCCTATTACATGGGACTCATAGCATAAATAGTGAAAAGTGGGTGTTACATTGTACAGTGGCATTAAGTGCCGTAATGTGCACATCTGCGCACCCCTTCGGGGACAAAAGGCATGACGTTATGTTATGTCGCAATGTATTTTAAAAGTAATGTTTGTATGAGTTGCAATTATATAAACATAATAAACTAGTAAAACCGAGTCCCATTCTTCTGGAAGTAGTGAAATAAAATGTTCCCCATCTTAAAGACTTAGTTTTCCAATGGCTAAAACATTTCAGTCTAACAGTCGAATATTCTCTAATTTCAGATATACGTATTCGTTAACAAATGTTTCACAAACCTCAACGATAAACAGTAGAAACCCCTTCATTTATAAATACATGTATCCGTTCGATAGTAATGATAGGAGACATTCTAATATCAGAGCGGTCCAGTCTTTAGGGACTGTCCAGACAGACCGCTCCAAGTTAGCCCTGGGACAATCCGAAGAGATTAGATTAATACGTTTTGCATTGCTTCATATAAAATACATTTATTTTGTTTATGTGGTTGCTATAAAATAAATTGTTTTTAAGTGTATTTGTGAATATTAATAGATTATAATATAATAAACTTTATTGTACACCATTAATAACATAGTACAAACAGAAAAGGAAATGACAAACATAAATAAAAATAATTAAATAGCTTTAGTTTAGATTTATCTTTCATTAACTATTTTGAAGTTCAGTTGATATTAAAGAAAAAGTTTCTTCATTTAAGGATATAATTTTAAGTATGAGAGATTGACAGAAAAATAGGACAGAAAGATAGTAGAAAAATAGGTGACGCAAGTGTTTTTAATCTATTGAGGATTTAAAGAAATAAAAGACGTTAAAAATTTAAATAAAGAACACAAATAGCTTTAACGCCATCTTGCATAATTTTACGCACCCACGCCGTATAAGATTAAAATAATAAATAAAACGGTTTACAATGTTCCTTGTCTACTCAAAATGTATAGACTATTACACGAACCAGTTTATTGTGATTTTGCGTTTAAACAAAGAGGGTGGCATTTTTACAAGGCCCGGTAATGAATTTTCAGAACACCGAGACATCGAGACTTAAAATATTCAAGAAGTAGGGGGATTTGTGCACCTCATTGAATAACATTGCTTCATGCATAATTTTTTGGTTTAAAAATTTTGTCGCGAAGGCATTTAAAAATGCTGGTTTGGATAAACATAGAAGTAACGAAGTTAATCTGATGTTTGTGGGTTAAAGTAGTTATAGGTACTGGTACTATTAGATAGCTTAAGAAAACTGTGAGATTATCTTAAACATTAATTACTAAGAATTAAACTTCGGGGCTGACATGTTCCTATACGAAAAGTCCCTAAAACCATAGATAATAAATAAAAAAAAATGAACTGGAGGAAAGTCATGCTCAAAGTAATGACATATTTCTTACGAAGTCAGAAGCACATACGTGATGTCAAATTTAAACTCAAAAGCATTTATTTCAATTAATCCATAATATGGTACTTTTGAAACGTCAACAAAATATAAAATAAATAATATTCTATCAGCCCTTCCGTCAATGAAGATGGAGAAGAACGAACAAGAAATTCCATTCATTACTAGTTTAAAAAAATCGTATCTTTCAAATCAAACTATTATCATAACGTTATACAAAAATAACGTAGTTTGTTATTTACTGTTAAAATCTGATCCTACATACACTTCGAAGACTTCAATCAATCATCGAAAAATCCACAAACTCGACATACCCGGCACACATAGCTGGTTCCACCAACAAAACTCCCTTTATTAGCGAAGCCAACTATAAGTAATATAATTTCTTGTCGGATCATACCCGGTGGGAGGGGATCAAAGTTGTCGGTAACACAATTAGGGAGACAGATTAGTTTCGGTCAGAAGTCTCCAAAACTACCTGACCGCTTCGTAAATTGACATCAATTTCAAGATAAATGCGTTATGAATGTTGGATATATTAATTTGGTTGAATATTATGACCAAATGTATTGGTGATTAGATTATCAACATCAATAAGGTACCTCTATAAACCGATCGTCTTCCGAAGTCATAAGCTAAATTTTGTTCCTATTTTTAAGTAGAGGTAGGATACAATACTAACCAACCATTAAATATACGAATAAATTAAATCTGCCATAATTTTACTGTCATTCTTCATATGAGCATTTTTTTATATATTTCATGGGTCGACATTTGACCACTATCTCGGCTGGTGGTAAGCAATGACGCGGTCTACGATGGAGCACGTCGACCCATACCTAAGCAACCTATTCACTTGGGCCTTATAGATACCCAGGTGACCCTTCAAGATATACAGACTCTGGCAAAGAATTCCACTCCTTAACAATATGCACAAGGAAGTTTGATGCGTGTGGGTGGGACATTATTTAATACTAAATACCACATCAACATAAAAGTTCAGAAAAACAATTTCCACTCGACACAAAATTAAGAGCCATACTACCCTTGAAGACAACCCTAAACTGACCCTTATGAAATATTAAAGAATTGACATTTTGGTGCCACATAATTATATTGCATCTGATACCGACCGCGTCTGTTCATACATTAGGGTCAGACGTTGGAAGGTTGAGATAGCTAAATTGGATGGCTATATGAATTTAAAACGATTCCCTTATTCGATATTGCTTTTGAATATCGTTTTCATGTCTTTGATATTTCTTGTTGTGGTTTTATTGCAATGCTGTCATGTATTACCACGGTATGGATATCAGACGTTATACTATTTAGTTTTCTACTCTAGAAATTGCTATGTTTATGGATGAAGCGATGACAACTTTTTTTATAATATTACGCCTTTTGTCCCTAAAGGCGTAGGCTAATGCTGTCCAATGTAACACCCACTTTTCACTATTTATGTTCGGAGTCTCATGTAATAGGGGGTGAGCTTATTGCCATTTATACCGAGCACCATTTTAGACTCCGTGCTATCACTGAGATTTTTTTTTATATCAAAAAATCTTTGTTTATTGTTGAAGAAGTAGACCTATGCAGTTGAATAGAAGGTTTCACGAAAAGATTTTCACCAATGTAGGTAATATTAATTTCTATGACTATAATTTGTTCGCTGACGAAAGTGTAATTAACTAAGTAATTTGTAAATAAACAAAACAAGGCTTCGGATCGTCACACATGTATCTCTAGTAAAACATAAATATAGTAGGTATTATTTTTAAACATCTATTGTGGTACTTAGGCTACGGTGTCTGTCTGTCCACCAGGCGGGTCGTTAGCTTTGTTGCTGCCCAGATTAGTATAACTTAAGGTAACCTACCTCTAATAAACATAAACAAATTATCTAGCCAAAGGCACAGCCTCTTCATAATTTGTGAAAACTTAATTAGTATAATATTATAAAAGCAAGTTACTCAAATACTAGTCCTGTGTCTCTTGGGAGCGGTGCCATCATCTGAGGTAGCCGGTAACTACATGCTTGTTAACTCGTCTCATATATTATGCAGCTATGTCAAATGGTAACCGGCGAGTTCCACTACAGGTTGTTGTTAAACTGACCATATTTTCAGTCTAATGTACTGTTTAATAATGTTTGGTTTATCTTATAGATTAGATGCAAAATAAAGTCGTTTTATTATTATCTTAATTAAGATTAACAAAGTAAAATATATTTTAATTAAAATGTATTTACATTGTTAATTTTTTAACAAAAAAACGTTGCCCCAAATTAGGATTTTCTCCTGTGTCGTGTGCGTGCGGTGCGTTTACAAACATACAAGTTCACATACACAATGACACCCATTCATTTCTTTTTTATGTCAATGAAAATGACTTAGACACTATAGAGTCAAAGCTTAAATACATCTCATCTTATCTAGTAGAGAATACTTAAGATATTTAAGGCTCAAAAGTTAATTATAAAATGCGAACTAATACTTTAGGTGATAGCACGTGAAACGTATTAAAGTATAGCAAAACTCAACACAATTTAATACTAATTAACTAAAAAAGATGGGTTACTCCAGTGAATATACAAAGAAAAGCTCTACAGCGCCGCGACCGCGCTCGCTGCTCAAGACGAAGACCCTCTCTCTCTCCTCTCTGTGGTTCGAAACTAGTAGAGCTTTTCTCAGAATATTCAAGTAACCTGCTGCGATTTTGTTAATTTACTATGTCTCACGATAGTTATTTATAAAAATAATTTAGTACAGTTCATATTGTAATCAAATTATACTTTCAAAATGAAAACGATTATCCGAACACAGAACCTCCTCTTTTTTTTTGAGGTCGAGAAAAAGTAAAAGGTGTCTAAAATCTGAATAATTTGAAGGAACACGCTGTATCCGCCTGGTTAGACATATGTAAGGTAAAATAAAGGTTCGCCGAATGTCGGATGTCGCGACCTTCTGGGATTTGTACGTTGGTTACTTATTTACCTTGGAACTGAACTATCTGCTTACTGTACCTCACCTAATATTTGCATCTGGTCCACATATGGTAACCTTGTTTATTGTCTTACATGTTATTTATGTATTTATGAGACAGACGAGCCTAGAGAATTGGATGGCTTTGTGTTTGATAACTTGTTTTATCATTGGTATTAGAGTATTATGTCAATAGACATTATACTCTAATACCATGATTGTATTAACCTACATGTTAGATTTTCTTAGAATCTAGTCTGGAGAAGGGGGATGACGTCTTTCCCGCTAATATATACGTATATTTTCAAATCACGCCACTCACTGCTTACGGCTTTAGTAAACTGGATTATAATTTGAACTGCAAAAGTATTGCTAGATTCACCTTCGACGAGGCTGAGTCTTGCCAACCCTACATAACAACGAGATACGTTTCGTTATCGTACATCATTAGTAGAAAGTTAAATAATTTTATGATAAATAAACAGTACATATATATAAAAACGCGTCAAATACGAAATGTATTTAAAGAATTTGTCTATCACTCACCACAAACAACATAAGAAAAGAGATAGTCCAAAATAGGTTACATTACACGGTAACGTCAAAATATTTATAAAGCTCCACAAATGTCCCTTAAAAATCTCGTATCCACTCCATCAATTTTGCCTTCCACCTCGCGATACCTTAACAAACACACCTTTATTCACTGAAGATGATTTGTCAAAATAAATTAGGCATAAGACAGAGTCGTCTTGTCAAATATTTATACAGATCTACTGTAGCGAATGTTAATGCAAGCCTATGTGGTGCGGTTCAGGAAGCGAAGAGTTCTTTTTTCTTGTAAAGAGAATAGGTGCGAAATTTATTGTGGCACTAACGCTGACGTCACTTTATTTTAAGTCACACTTAATTATAGTTCTGTCACTAGAAATTCTTTGTAAAATGACACACATCGCACGATATTGAATTACAACTTAAACATATAGGAAATGATTGTGGAATGAATTTAAGTAGGAACTATATAGAGAGCTAAGGTTACTTATGTAGCTCTCTATATAGTTCTATTATTTGTCATTTGTGTTAACAAATGACAATAAATAGTTTTTGGTAACTACTTACGACTGAGAAGATTATTTTGATGATCGTTCTGCAATCCATTGGTTTCAAAAGTTATTTTTTTATGTGATGAATCGACGTTTGGCCACTAAAGTAACTCTCTCTTTTAGTAAAAACGTCCATTTTACCACAAAATGATTCTTCCTTAGTTTTTCATACGCAAATAAACCAAATAGTGCTTATTACTGCAGTCTTCTAGTAAACCTACGATTTGCGAAAGTCACGTAGGAGCTACATAAAAGTGCCACGACTTTTGTATCGCATCATAAGGGTAAGTTCAAATCTCATGTGATTTGGTGGTCGCGATCCATCATCGTCGTGGACGGCAGCCGTAATAATGTGCTGAGAAACCACAATAGAAGAATATTATTGTTCCTGTAGATATGTACTTACATATTTATTTATGGGTTTGGCGGTTAGATTGTACCTCTATACACAAGACATACTGTTCCGTAGTGGTACCTAACGTTATACTATACTTTTTTATTTACAAACCGCGCGTGCCTCATTGAGCAATCAGACCACCACAGATGAGGCCCAATAGGCTGATCCCGATACGGAGCTGCAGAGGACTTAACGCGTTGCCGGGGCTCCGGCTCGAAGTGCAGGAGTAAGAACGAGGTGGTTTTTAGTCAGTAAGAGTCTGAAACTCCCACTCGCCTCACCCGGGCGGGAGAAGTCATTAAGCTTGTTTTGCCATTGCGTATGAAAATGACCGGGGAAACCTAAACTGTACATTAATCCCAATCCGTGTACCATACCTATTGAGAATTTCACAAACAAAAATATTTTAAAATTCCTAATTATTTAAATTAGTGAATCTATGAACCTTCATACAGTTCAGAATCAAATGAAGTGTAAACTTACTCTATGACAATTACAATGGCTACAAATATGTTCCTTTATTCTCTAAATCTGTACATATAATAAAATCGTAAAAAAGTCAAAACTGTACATAAATTGAATATTATTTTAAAATAATACACGCGAACGAAGTCGCGGGCAACAGCTAGTACATGATACATGTTAATAATAAAATGAGTATATGAAAGTGTTCCAATAAATTCATGACACCCTCTGTATAAATTAAACACCGTAAAAATTGCCATATTACGTACCCTTCAATTACAAGAAGTGCTTACTCCAACCACCTTTATAAGATGATCAAAGATGAGTGACACTAGATGCGCCCATTTACACATGGATGCACAAATGTACTCCTAGTGTTCATCAGCTTGCGTGAGCACTTCCAGTTCGGTTAGCTTACGATGCGTTTCTATAACTCTTTGTTTTAATGCCTTTGAGATTGTGGTAAGTAGACAACCCTACAACCTAAAACAGCAATGTGATGCAAACAAGAAAACTTTAGCATCAAAAATTTTCTTATTTTTCATATTTAGGTAAATCTGACTATACGAAACTTAGTTTGCTTAATTAACTTATGGTACTCATCTAATAAGCTCTACGTTCCCTGAGCTACACACTCGAAACGAATAATGCAAGTACCATCAGATTGTTAGAATTGTGGTCCATAATGATCAATGTTTTTATAATAACTATCATGAGACATACTAATTAACTAAAAATCGTAGGTTACTCTACTGAGTAAGCTGCGCAACATCGCCGCGACCGCGCACGTTGCTCATGAGGAAGAACCCCTCTGTGGTTCGAAACTAGTACAGCTTTTCTCAGAATATTCTCTTGAGTAACCCGCGGTTTATAGTTTAATAATAATCAATATTGTGTAGGAAAAAAGGGTATAATATCCTCAAATTAAAAAGTGGTATTATGGATTTAGCAATAGACTCTTGATTTCATAACCTATGGAGTTTCTTGCTCGTTCTTCTCCATAGGAATCTACACCTTGGAATGAGCAAATAGCTTCACTTTTAATATTAATTTTATTTTGACGTTCAAAAGTGCCATTCTGGCCTAATTGAAATAAATGATTTTGACTTTGACTTTGATAAAAAAAAAATTAACGATCACCCTTTTTCTAAAAGAAACTAAAACATTTTACAACTTCTCAACTGCAGAATGTCGACAAGGACCTAAGCAAACGTTTAAAGAATACTTTCCGAGCGCTAACAGGGCAGACGTAGTTGAAGCACGAAATTAAGAGTTGGATCTCAACCTATTTCGTCCTCGTGGGAAATTCAGCCAATCACAGACGAAGGATGGCTACGCGGTGACCATACGAGGTTAGTTGCTGTAATTTTGGTATGTAGTAGTTAAGTTGTAAGAGTTTTATGTTTCTTCAGATTTGAGAAAATATTCTGTAAATGTTTTTACATTCTGTAAGGTAGGTTTGGCTAGACCTATCAATCAATCTCAACAAGAAACAATATTTTCATGTCGTGATCGTTCCAAATAAAGTAAAGTCAAAATAAACTACAATGTTGTACGGCAACTACGAATGCTTGCCTACTCTTATTACCTATATCCAAAAAAAGAAGGCAGAATGTGGTTTAGCAGAAGCCACCAATAACAAAAACCGTGTCAACACACGAAAAAGGAACATTATCAAAAAAGTAAAATCCAAAAGACATTTTTACGTCCTACCTCGATCCATTATCACAATTAATAGTAAATACGAGTTGTCAAAACATCAATAATCACCGACAAACTCCCGAGGGTACATAAGATTCCGAAGAACGCCGCGAAAGCTTTTAAAATTAAAATCCATTCATTGGACGCATTTCTTTGTCATTCCCCTTTTAAAGATAACCACAGATGATCGGGAATTGTCGGAGACATTCGGGATTCGGATGAAGCGATTTGACAGCTTTTTGAATAATTCTTTTTAGAAAAGCCGAAGGGAAATGTGTTTTGTTTATGAACGGTGGCTGTTTTTATTTTTGTTCGTTTTAGGTTTAATGCAAAATGTTAACTTTTATAATACCTAATTTCATTTATAAATGTCTACTGCTACAAAATAATACACATTTAGAAATGAAATCAAATTTTTGCCGCCATATTGTCTGAAATGGAGTCTGTTTAATCTGAAAAAAAGAAAAAAAAATGTATCAAGAATAATGTATCAGGCTGAAAACAAAAGTCTATAAAGTTTGAATATTGTAAAATCTTTGTTCGAATTTCAAATCCCATGCGATTGTCACGTCACAGCGTTCGTTGTGAGTTGTGACGCACAGAATTACTGATTGATTATGCATTCGTGTCACAGTTGACGGCCGGCGGGAAATAATGTGATCTCGATATTTATTTGTTTTCTGTTATATTTTTCGTCATCAACCCAGTGAATTTTTGATACATTTTTATTGATGACTGAAGTTGTAAGCGAATAATGTGGTTAAGTCAGTAAAGTAACTTAATTGCAGAAAAAAAATTAACGTATACCTTAAGTTTTCGAGCAACCGAAACCGGCTTTATCCAGTCGTAATTTGCTAATATTTAACATAACATCACGCTTTTTATCCCCGAAGGGGTAAGCAGAGGTGCACACAGAAGTAACACCCACTTTTCACTGTTTATGTTATGAGTCCAATGTAATAGAGGGTGAGCCTATTGCCATATACTGGGCATATTTCCAGACTCCGTGCTACTACTGAGTTTTTTTTAAAAACCCCCTAATACTTTGCCCAACCCGGGAATCGAACCCGAGACCCCTAGCCCGGTAGTCGCACTTGCAACTACTCGGCTAACGAGGTAGTCAGTTGCTAATATTTCTTCAATTTTATTTCAGGAAACCATCACAAAAAAGGAAATATCCACATTGTGTAGCCATTTTCAAGTTAGTGTAAGTGTAGACTAAAAAAAATAGGATTCACTTGATAGATTACGTGATTATCCAAATATTTATTCTATACATTAAACACCAAAGAAAATCTAATACCTTCGTTCACTTAAAACAACTTCAAATCTTTGCCAACCGCAGAATACATCCGAATTAATCTGAATACCACTAAACTCATTAGCGAGTGACCCTTTTCATAATAAAACTGGCTTTCATCTTGACACCCGGGTTGCCCCGCTAGACCAAGCTGACCGCTTTACGACCCCTAAGATTAGGGGCTAAGATAACGCTAAAATGTCCTGCGACTCAACTGATAATGGTTTAAAACCCCAGTGTACCAAATGTTACAAGTGATGTTTTGTTCAGAGAATTTAATAGTTAGTTACAATAGATGTTGTTTAAGCTATCGGCTTCTAGAAGAATGTTTTGAACTAGTGTTATGCGTAGGTTGGCACGTGAGTCTAAAGGATTTTAAATAGGGAGTCTATATGACTATGAATGCAGGCTTCTATCTATCTTCAGGCACCAAGAAATAAAAACAAAGACACACACTATTTAAATTACTAAATATCAAAAAGAAGGTTTTTTTTTAAGGGGGGAAAATCATCGAATGACTGCTCCCGCCTGGGTGAGGCGGGAGGGAGTGTCAGACTCTTACTGACTAAAAACCACCCCGTTCCTTCTCCTGCACGTCGAGCCGGAGCCCCGGTTACCCGTTAGGTTCTCCGCGACATCAAAAAGAAGGTTAGTATCCTCTGTCCTTTGTGTCTTCGTAAGCTTATAGTTTTACTAAGATATTCACTGTTTTTGCAAATATTATGACGATAGATAATAAGGTCATGTTTGTTTTAAAATAATTAAACTATCGAAGTAATGTAAAATAACTAGAGCAATAAATCAACGTAATTAAAGCATAAGAGCTTTTTAAATATTTAGATGTCCTGTCAGGTCAAAAAATTAGGGGTGACTGTAGTGTTGGACTACATCAAATATCGATGATAATTTTTTAAAGTCATCAACATTGTCTCGAATTTTTAAAAGGCAATTTGTGGCAAAAACATTTTAACTTCACTACTCATAATATTTTGAAGTGTTTTCTAAACATAGATATTATTATCTATTTATTAAACATTGATAAAATTTGTGATTTATTTAAACACTTGATGAGAACAAATTATTAACAACAAAATAATTTACACAAACAAAATAGGTATGTACTATCAAACACATTGCCCAAACTATTGTTACTTGACAGTAAACCACACAAATATCGATAGAACAAACCCGTTAATCGATATCGTGTCATGTTTAATGCACAACCTTACCCGTCGATCCCTATTTTAAAGCATGTGGCGTATGGCCACGGAGCCCTTCACCCAAATTGAGTGCTACTTTACTGGGTTATAATACGAGGACCACCCTTATTATTTTATACTGTTTGATTTAAGCTGTATTGCAACGAGACTCATGTTCTTACAAGTAAAATTTTCTTTGGTGTATGTTATTTCTGGATTATTTCATGTAGTACAAAGATAGGTTAGATAAAAGAGAAGAGAAGTATAGGTAAGATTAGGTTAGAAAGATAAATGGCATCTACAGGTGTGTGTATTGAATTATTTATTAACTAGCTTTTTCCCGCGGCTTTGCTCGCGTCACAAAAGGATAAAAAGTAGCCTATGTGACATATACCAATACACACAGCGCCATCTATACCAATACTTTTGTTTTTCCTCGGGATTATCATTTTTTCCGGGATAAAAAGTATCATATAATTTAATCCGGACTTCTAACTTTACGTTTGCAAAATTTCAAAGCAATCGGTTTAGTAGTTACGGCGTGAAAGCGTAACAAACAAACAAACTCACTTTAGTAAGGTAAGGTAAGGTAAGTAAGGATTATACAAAAAAAAAACTAAACGTTAAGTTTAGTTTTTTTTTGCAGTTTGAAATAGTGTATTTTATTAGCTCTAAGAGATTGCTAAATTCGATCCATAGTTACGTAGACTCGTAGATTACCAAAAAGTCTTATTAATGCCTATTTTCAGTTTTGTGGAAACGTTTTTTGTAATCATGTATTGCATCTTTGTGTATTCAAGTTTATTATGGTAAATCACAACAGTACATTAAATACAAATAATTTTCACAATAATCAATCAGTGCAGTGCCTCAAAAGAGAAAACTTTAAACAATTTAGCTGTGGCATATGGAACATAGATAAACACAAACAATATGTGACACCAAACACCATTATCTAAAAATCTATGTCCAAATAGCCAATTAAAATCCAAAAATTCAAGCGACAACTGTTTGTCTTGTTAGCAATATTTTTAATTGAGACAGACCCTACCCGGGCTGTCAAACAATAGTTTTACAAACCATTTTGCTAAGACCCCTTTATACTGCAAAGTTCGATGTATTTTCAGAAATGGGTTATGGAAGTTGAAGGGTCGATTTATGTTGGTTTTTATTTGAGGTCATTGTTTACACGAACAGGGCAAATAATTAAGAATGTTCATTGGTTTTGTCAACACAATCTATGGAACTGCGGTTCTGATTGCTGTGGGATTCGATTGTTTGTTCTCTTTACACATCGTGATGAAGTTTATTGGTTCAGTCGCAGATTGGTGCTAACCCCTTTATTTTTATCAGAGCGACAAAAGAGCTGTAGTTTTATAGCCACTCGATGAATTGTGAACTGCGATACCATATCTTCAGTTCCCAGTTAAAATTCTACAAGATATATTTTTGTTTACTATCTAATTCTAAAACTATGTCGGATAGATACACAATTAACTAGAGATAAAATCGAATATCACAGAAATCGTTACAGTTGACTTATAGATATATGGTTTATTGAATTGATCTGCACTCCAAGTAAATCTGCCGAGGAGGGCTGCCTCATTAGTCGAGTGGTCGCAAGTGCGACTGCTGGGCGAGGGATCTCGGGTTCGATACCCGGGTCGGGAAAAGTATTTCTGGGATGGGTTTACTAAAGTTTACTAAAAAAAAAATCTCAGTAGTAGCACGGAGTCTGGAATTGTGCCCGGTATATGGCAATACGCTCATCCCCTATTACATGGGACTCATAACATAAATAGTGAAAAGTGGGTGTAACATTGTAAGTACAGTAGCTTTAAGTGCTGTAATGTGCACCTCTGCCTATCCCTTCGGGGATAAAAGGCGTGATGTTATGTTATTATGTTAGGTTTTCTTAGTAAATAAACTATATCAATGCTTTGATCCGCATGACCGTGTGCGTACTGGTCTATTTATCTAAATCGAGGAATTTCCAACAAAATCATTCTATCGAGTAACTTACATAACGTTCTACTCCAACGTATACACGAACAATTGTGCCTACAACAAATATTCCCTCAGCAAACACATTAACTTCCTTCAACCGACGCAATTTCTTTTCCGAAAGGATTCTTCGGGGGACTTATTCATTCTCTTATTAGGACCATGTTTGTTTTGTCCGGGACATCGTTGGGGACTCCGGAGGTCATTATACTCGGTGTCATGTGATGCGTGAAATTATTTCGTACTTTACACAGTGCCGGTGCGTGCGCGCCGCTTAGGGAGCGGGAGCATAGGGTTGATGTGACGACCGATGATTTTGTGATGTGAATTTTTGTGCTTACTATAGACATAGGTATGTTTAATACTTAGAGGTTTATTTTTTTATATATAATATTCTAGATTTTAGGTTATTTAAAAGTGCCGTCACAATTAATCCTAATGTAGGATATACACAATTTTTCAAAAGTCATATCAACACCATATCTGATAAAATCTAATAAAAAAATTACTCTAAATAAGAAGAAAGAAAAACAGTTTATTTGCACCATTACAGAAAAGACAAGAAGAAAAATAGTAATAAAAAAACAACAGCATACAAGGTGCAAAGAGGCCAGTGCTCAGCTGAAATGTCGTATAACGAGCAAAGAAGTTATTTCTATCATTAAAATTCACTGCTGGATATGAAATTTGATTCATGATGATATAAAATAAAACCCAGTATAAAACTCGAACATCACCGTCGCATCCATCTATTCCTAATCCCCGCACTATCCAACATACCCTAGCCAATAACGAGTCGTACAAAATGAAGTTGTAATGTAATACATCTGCTACAAACTCGCGGCACATTGACGAATTGCACAATAGAAATAACATTTAAGTGTTATACAATAAGACTCATAATGGCACTGACAATATCTATAGAGTTAATGAGCCACGTATAACTAGAAAAAGATTAAGTATAGTGTCACTTTGTTGATTGTAAAGCTATTAGTTGGCTTTTATAATTTGAAATGATTGATTTTGCGCTGGATTGATGTAAAATTTTATTTATTAAGTATAAATCTTTTTAACAACACGGACAATATTTTGTCAATTTTATAATTTTGTAAAATAATGATGTTACTTGGTTTAACGCATAGTAGTGAAACATGCACATATTAAGCTTTTGATGGGCAAAAAATGATCTTAAGCACTACCAATAACAAATTACGTATGATATAAGATAATTATCATAATTTCTCAAAGTCTAAATTAAGAGGTAATGTTTTTCGGCTTACTCGCCTAATTATTTGACAGGGAACTCGACTAGTTTCAAGTCATGCTAGAGGCATACAGGCAGTCGCGGAGAACCTAACGGGTAACCGGGGCTCCGGCTCGACGTGCAGGAGAAGGAACGGGGTGGTTTTTAGTCAGTAAGAGTCTGACACTCCCTCCAGCCTCACCCAGGCGGGAGCAGTCATTCGATGATTTTCCCCCCTTAAAAAAAAAAAAAAAAAAAGAGGCATACATGAACACCATTCTGAGACCCGCGTCTCATGAAAATAGTAATATCTAAAAATGTACATAAAGATTAAAAAAAAAAATCATCTCAAACTGCGAAAACAAGTAAACGCTTTAATTGGGATGATGACAGGGTATGAAAATTGAAAATCTAATTAGTCCGTAAGTTAGGTAATGAAAAATATATACACGTATTTTTTTTTGTGGTATAATAAAATAAAACTTTGCTGAAACGAATCAAAGTTGAGGAGTGGGGGCTAAAACGTCATTTCTACGTATAAAATGTTCATAGAAGTGACGTAGCGCCATTTCAAATCAATATATCTTCGAAAGTATTCGTTTCTGTGAGAAAATAAAAAATACGTGTCTAATGATTTAAAATAATCTACTAGACATTCAAATAAAAATTAGGCATCTACCCTATTCTCCAAATATTATTTCGTTGCAAGATTCAAGACAGCACCATCTTACCCTAAAGACACTCCAGATAAATTAAATCATCGTATCAAGCCAACCATGCTTCCCTGTACATTCCATTCATAACGTTAACTGTCTAACACGATAAAGGAATTCCGGAAAATCTCTTTAAAATTTACGTAGGGGAATAAATCTGATAAGTACCTGCGTCTGTTTATTTGAAAGAATTTCAATTTGGACGCGTATACTCGACTGTCGCACGGTATTACGCGCGCTTGATATTAATGATTGCCGAGAACACGTGCTTCTACCTGACACCCCCTTCTGAAGGCATACGATTTGCTAATGCGGGAATTTTTTGCTGGTCTTGGATTTATATTAGAAAATTGTACATGTAGGTTCCTCGGGTGAAATGATTTAAAAATTACCTACATGCAACTGAAAAGGGATTTTGTGCTTTTTATGGGATAAGTCGGGAAAAGAGCAGACGGGTCACCTGATGGTAAGCAATCGGTGTCGCCCATAGATATCCCGAACACCATAGGTGTTACAAGTTAGGAATTGGAGGATTGTTAGCGATTCAGCAAGTTGAAGTGACAATGGGCTAATAACATTCTTTCGGAGAACAGATGATCGACGGAAAGCTAAAGATAGAACTCAGTGGCGTGTTATTGAAGAGGCAAATGTCTACGTAAATTAATAGTTATTACAGAAGTAAATTACATTCTACGAGAAATGCCGTCAGTGATATCATGTATGATGATACACGAAGAATAATCTACTGGATTGAAGTGATTAAGAGATAGTTTTACCGACGGCATTAACATACTTACAGAACATTCTCTCCCACTCCTATCACGGGACACTCCCGTCGGAATAACGACAAAATATAGTTTAGATTTAAAATATAAGCTTTATGAAATTACTTACGACTTTTCGAAAAGTAATTTCTGAGTTTTTTATTTATGACGCAAATGACAATGACGAATTAGAGATCTATGACAAGGATTGGCCGCAAAAAGCATTACACAGAGAGGAGTGGAAGGAGGGTAGGGAGGCCTTTGACCTGCAATTAAACGATCATGGCTGAAAAAAAATTACAATCTTGAACAGGTGACTCTGATGGTAAGCAATCAGCGCCGCCCATAGACACCCGCAGCACCAGAGGAATACTCCAGTTATATCAACTGCGGCAGTAGAAAATGCCAGTAAACTGGATGTCTGAAATGCCTACCAAACTGAGATTCAAGTTACAAAAGCAAAGTCAGGTAGAAAACAATCAACCATATTCACCAAATCCAAAAACATTACAACACTTGACACGCCGAAACGCATAAAAAATAAATATCTTAATTTCATCCTAAATTGAACTTAAAAGACACAATTCTATTGTTAGAATTAGAGTTGAAATTAAATTTATTGCTTGTCAATTATCAATTGTCACTATTGTAGTTTTGTTGTTGGTGCGGCGTTAGTGGTAATGGCACAACACATGTTGCAAAAGGGGTAGACAGAAATGATATATTGTGATAGAATTATGATCGCTCGTTAAAGGGTATTGAAGAAGAAAATTGTTTTGTTGCATTGTTATATTGTTGTGTTAATGATGATTTCGGTGATCGCAAGAACAAAAATGTTAAGCGATGTCTAGACTATTAAACATACTGGTACTGACATTGAATGAACATATACATATTATCCATCTTCTGATACTCTACCTTAGTGCGTCGATTGGATAAAGGAAATAGCAAGTTCGTACATTAATGTGAACAAAGCAAAATAAAGAGGAACACATTTTGTCAAGTAACATACATGGAGGCGGCATATAGTTAGATGTTTAGCAGTCGACATCTTATGGCTCAGGACGACAATAATGATGAACATACATTTCGGCCCAAGGTGGCCTATGTTTAGCAGTAGATGTCTTATGGCTGATGGTGATAATGATGAAAAACATTTCGAGTTTCTAAATTTTGTCTATCTCCGAGCACTATACCGTTTTTCACAAATTACAACTAACAACAGCAAAGTACGCGGTGATATTAAACTTTTTAGGACTCGCAGATCAGACGACGAGTATAAAAAAAACAAAACACAAAATAAATATAAAAAACCTTTAAAAAGCCACTATCCACCCACATTCTTCGCACAAAACCGTCGCCAAAGTTTCTAAACATACACTATTCAAAACTGCCACTAAAAAGCAATTTGGTATACTTTAAAACTCGTGTGGAAGGCGTATGGCTTACCCTAAGAGTGCTAAGCCGTGTAGAGACCGACGAATTCCCAGGGACACGGCGCTTATCCATCAATATATCTTTTGCATACCGTATGGTAGTTTTACTATGTGTGTATGTAGCTTTATGTGGAGTGGTTTAGGCATAGAAGTTGCTCTTTAGAAGGTTTTTGTGTGTATAGAGATATAGCGTATAATAAGATAGTACCTACTCAAAACATCGGTAATATAACTATGTCTGCCGCGGAGGACTCAACGGGTTACCGGGGCTCCTGCTCGAAGAGCAGGAGTAGGAACGGGGTGGTTTATAGTCAGTAAGAGTCTGACACTCCCTCCCGCCTCACCCAGGCGGGAGAAGTCATTCGATGATATTCCCTCCTTAAAAAAATATAACTATGTCTAACTTAACATTGTAAGTTCTTACAGTTAGTACTTACAGTGTTAATTTTTAATATCACCTTGACCACAAGTCACCAGACTGATTACAATGACATCTCAGTCACAATTCCAAATTCTAAAAATTTCGAGATGGATACAACCCCAAAATTATGTCACTTTGCAATTATCTATGTCATTCAATTCGACGATGGAAAATGATCTTAAAATATTAAATACGTCAAACATTATGTTGATTTTTTCTTACCCAAGATATTTTATTTCATGTTCATCTACCTACAATTTTCTATTTATGTTTTCTATCTATTTTACTCACTCATTACGTAAAGTATTGTAAAGAAAATCCTTAAACAAAAAAAATTGATTAGGGTGCAAAGTTTTCAATACTAAAAAGTATTTGTAAAATTGCGTACGTAAGGTTCGGTTTAAGCAAAGTAGTATTAAGAAAATAAAGCAACTTAATGCTCTCTTGGTTGATAAAGCTTTGAAAGGCTTTGTTTTATCTCCCATTTCCCGAAATTTTAAGCATTGTTAATACATAAAAACAGTTATTGCGTTGGAAATCCGTAAACACTGAATGTTAACTAGCGAAGTATAATTTAAAATTCCATTTCAATCAGCTCGCAATATAAACAAGATAATTCGTTGGACCATAAATTCGCAATTACGTCACTGGCGAACGACGTTCAGAATTACCTATTTTCAACATTTTTTTCCATCCAACTCCCTGTAGGCATCGAAAACTGGGTAGGTGTGGTCGGACCAAGAGAAATTGCTCCCATTGGTTGCCTGTGAACACACCCACTGCTGTAACAAAAAGGAACGTCGGCACTGAACGCTACTAGTCCCTAAACGCCGAGCCTTGAGAATTTCTCTCTCCCTTTCTCAAGTCGCAGTGTTCTGTTTCAGGACGGTCTCCACTGAAAACGAGTTCGCGCGGCGATCCCACGTGTATTATACAGCGCCATCTCTGAGAATGCGGCTGAACTACGTGGTAAAAGTTTTAGCAAGATGGCGCCTGTAGTCACATCGAAAGCCTTCTGGGACTTGGTAAAAGTTGTTGACTTTGTTACGGGAGAGTCATACTCTACAACTTTGTTGTATTAATAGTTGAATTTCTTTTGTTATACCTGTGTTCTCTGAATGTTTTTGTGCATTGTTTTTACATTTCAGGTAATGATAGCAGATTTTTTTAGGGTCTTGAATAGGTACCTACTTAAGTTTTAATCCAGGATCTAATCGAAGAAAGTTTTTGATTACTCGAATTGAAATCACAAAACGAATTGTTTGCAGTGAGCCTTAAAAATTTATAAATGAAACAAGTTCCACCTAAATACCTCCTTTCTATACCTATAGCAACTTGTTTGTATTCTTAAGGTTTATAAGATCGATTTTTTTTTTATTCTTAAGGTCCATAAAAAACATAATACAAGTCAATCTCTATCTTTAAGAGACAAGTGAGAGAACATTATCTTTCCTCCTGAAATATAGATCTGTTTGTTTATAGAGGTAGGTATATTTATATAAAGGTTATTTTTTTTTTCTTTTTATATAATAGTATTGTATTAGTTTGTTTTATTGTTTATTATTGTTATTTCTATCGGTTTCTTCGGTATTATTACTTTTTTTTTTAATCGATATTTATCTTGTTTGTGTAACACACTGTGTCTCGGTGTTATTATATCTTTTCCTGCCACAGGCCCACAGGAAGAGATTCCAGTTGGAATATGTGGGGCCTATGTACTCTGTTTTTATATATGTGTTGTCCTCTGTGTTGAATGTGTGTACATAAATAAATAAATAAATACTCTCGAAGGGTACCTACATTTATATTGTACATAGCGAGTAAATATCTGAGATTTTCTAGTAGATGTTTTACGGTTGGGCACTTGTACCCAGTTTCAGAAAGACCTGTTCATTAACAGTACTGTTAGTTACCATAGTTTGAAATCAAATAACTTACCTTCAACTCCTTGTCGCAAGAGCAGAGTGACACATGATTTCATCTATTTTATACAGTTTAAGGGCCGATTTCTCTAACAGGAGATAAATTTTATCCGAGGAATATCTTTGAATATTTGATAACTCTTTCATATTGGAAACTGTCAAATGTCAATTTTATTGTACAGTTTAGAATTAACTTATGATTGAAAAATCGTTTTTTGAAAAATTGATAAATTAATTTATATTAAGGATCGATTTTTCAGTCATTATTATTCTGTAGTCTGTTGGTCTGTAGTCTGTATTATAACAGCTAGTTTTAAATTAATTTTAAACACACTTCTTATGAGTCCCTTGAAAAAGGGAGGGATTACTGATTTATTAAATATTTGATGGGTCAACGTATGGCCACCATCTCGCCTAGTGGTAAGGGATGATGTGGGCAACAATGGAGCACGCCCACCTATGAGCAACCTGTTCACTCAGGACTTGAAGACACACTTGATTACCATAATCCGGTCATTTGCACTACTAAAACCCAGTACATAACATAAAAATCGAACCTGAAATCCCTTTCTCGGCGACCACTCTACTAACCATGCAGTCTAACATTATGACATATTCCATAACACATAACATCACGCCTTTTATCCTCAAAGGGGTAGGCAGAGGTGCATATTACGGCACTCGGCCACTGTACAATGTAACATCCACTTTTCACTATTTATGTTATGAGTCCAATGTAATAGGAGGTGAGCCTATTCCACATTCCAATATGTAATATATATGTAAGCAACGAAAAGAAAGTAATAATTTAAAAGATTTACTGGGAACTTAATAAATAATCGTAGCGAGCCATAAAATATGGAGTCGATTTCAGTTAAGTAGCTTATCAATTTATAAGGGAGGCTTACCATCCTACGCACTAGGTGCTTATCTCTAGTACCTACTTAAGTGCCTGTATAATAATAATACTCTTTGTTCTGTTAATTAATTAGCGTTATTTAGATGAGTATTTTTTATTGATTGGAAAATTATTAAGCCATCATTGTAAATAGTTCTGTGCTTTATTGGGATTTGGTGGGGTTTGTCATTGTTTACTGGACTGTACTGTAATTACAAACTTACAGTACAGGCAAACGTCAAAAGTCCACTGCCACCATAATGACTACTATGCACTTCTGTCTGTTAGTGTACGTTTCTTCTTTCAGTTATTAGGTAGGTTTCTAGTGTTACTAAATAAGATAATTCGCTTTTTGCATTGTTTTCGGAGTGGAAGTTTACCTGGAACTAACTAAGTGTGAATAGGCATCTACTATAAAAAATATTTGGTTTAACTCTTAGCAGAATGTCAAGTTTGATGTTTGAAAATTTTATGAAAATGAACTAGCAAAAATTGGCTTTGCCTTTAGGTATTTTACATAACACTGCCTAATTATTCAACATCAACAGCTTATAAATGCTCACTGCTGAGCAAATCCTCTTCTCACATGGAAAAGGTTAGAGCACTAATCGATTTAAACTTATAATTAGAAATTATAAGTCCAGGTTTCCTCACGATGGTTTTCTTCACCGTTGGTCAGTGGTGTCTAAATAATCTTAGAAAGTACATATAACTCGGAGAAAGTCACATTGGTACTTGCCGTTGGTAGGTTTCGAATCCGCTCCCTCGTGCATGAGAAGCAGGCGTCTTCAACCTCCGGGCCACCACGACTCGCCTAATTATTAATAGTGGTGAATACTGAAAATTATAATCATACTTATCTCAAATGAATTGCACTAAATGAAAACCGCATTCACCAAATATCTCTAACCACGAAAAACTTTTTACAAAAGACAAACAGACCTTAATATAACCGTGCGAAATTGCGTTGTAAGTCACAATATATCGGTAATAGCTAATTAGCCGTAATCCTATAATCGGTCAGGTTAGAAAATTACCCACTCGGGTCCTATTTGCGGTGGCCGCGATTAGACCCATAAAACTCGGTGCGATCTTGATAAGGGATGCGCGAATCGGCAACGTATACTGTGTGAAGTGCCAGAGTAATAAACATTCGTTTAAATTTATTGTCTAACTGTTGCAGATTAGGTGGGTATGTATGTGGTGTATTCATTCTGTGGTGTTTTGGTGGAATATTCGGTGTGAAGATATTTGTAGTAGCTACTGTATGTTGATAGGTTTAATTGGATAATTTTTTATGTGACGACAATTAATTATCTCCCCAAGAAGTCACGATGTAAAGTAGGACTACAGAAGAATCATTATGGATTAATCCTTTTACGTGCCTCTTTGTAAACATATAACATCATATCACATCACGCCTTTAAACCCAAAGGGGTAGGCAGAAATGCACATTTCGGCACTAAATGCCACTACAATTTAACAGGCACTTTTCACTATTTATGCTATGAGACCCATGTAATAGGGTCAGCCTATTGCTATTTAGCGGACACAATCCCAGACTCCGTGCTACTACTCAGAATTTTTTGAAAAACTCACAAGTACTTTGCCCAACTCGGGAATCTACCCCAGGACCCCGTACCCGGCAGTCGCACTTGAGACCACTCGGCCAATGAGGCAGTCAGGCAGATTTCGTAAACTCAATTCAAACAATTCAAATAAAGAAGGATAGCCACAAATAATAATAAGCACATCGACATCTTGTCCCATTTAGATCAATATAGCGTCGGTGCGCCTGCCAAAACTGATATGTGCAAATATTTAGTTTTTTTTTCTTAGCTTACAAAAACAAATATTTCCCTATAGAAATCGATTACACCAATCTTATATGTGCACTTTCTGGCCATGACAAATTGTTATGTGTTTGATTGGTTACGGTTATGTGACATAAAACGCACATGTCAGATTTTGCAGCATCACATAGATAGTTTGGCAGATTGAATATCAACAGTTTTTGTTTAAAATTTTTACCGTTTTCTAAGATAAATCTGATATGTGCACCAAAATCGAAAATAAATTTATTGGGGATGAACAGTACGGTGTTATCATTTTCACTTTTATCTCAGTTATTTTTATCATAATTTTTGCCATCACACTGCATTTTTAATTTATTGCTAAGTCCATCAACCTTCAGTGCAAGTGTAAAAAATAGTTTATTGTCTCCTCCTGAAAACTTGACCAAATGCACATAACAGTTTTGGCAGGCGCACCGACGATAGAAGAATTTATAATTCTTTACTAATAAACTAAGTATACTGTCATTTAATTTGACGAACAACAATAAAGACCTATCGTTTTTATTCCTATTTCGTATCTTTGGTAACTTTCCTTCTATTTACAGTTACTATTCGAAATGCCATCTCTACAAATACATCTCACGTCACATTCATTCGCCGCGAACTGTTTATAACTATCACGGAGTTTATTTAGACCGGACGTAAAATTTTAGACAACACACGTCGGAGTTGTAAAATTTTCACTAACTACCTTCCCATTGCGCATGATTTTTAGCCAAACTTTTGTACTAAACTCCGTTGAGCCATCATTCAGCCATTTGAATGCATGCATATTCAAATATGTTGTTGGTTTTTGTTTTGAGAAGTTCACATTATTATTGTAGTTGTTTTGAAGGACCTAGCAAAAACTATATACTATGTATATGAGTAAGTCTAAGTCTTTTTTTTATTAAGGGGGGAAAATCATCGAATGTCTTCTCCCGCCTGGGTGAGGCGGGAGGGAGTGTCAGACTCTTACTGACTTAAAACCACCCCGTTCCTTCTCCTGCACGTCGAGCCGGAGCCCCGGTAACCAGTTAGGTTCTCCGCGACAAGTAAGTCTACGTCTAACGCCCGAATACTGAAAGACTACTAAATTTTTAGTTGTACTTAAATATAGTTCTATCTCTATTATTTTCGGGCCTGCGGACGGCGAGCATGTGTGGCTCCCCGTCCGACCAGAAACAGACCCGAGTGTACGGCGCGTCGCGGTCCGCGCGCGTCTCAAAGAGCCATCAGACCACCACAGATGGGGCCCAATAGGGCCGATGCCGATTCGGAGTCGCGGAGAACCTAACGGGTTACCGAGGCTCCGGCTCGACGTGCAGGAGAAGGAACGGGGTGGTTTTTAGTCAAAAACCACCCCGTACTCCTGACTAGTAAGAGTCTGACACAGTAAGCCACCACCCACTTATTAACTAGTCCGTCAGTTAGGTAACGAAAAACTATTAGACACGTGTTATTTTATTTTGTTATATAAGAACACAATACTTAGATTAAATGAATCAAAGTTTAGGAGTGGGAGCGAAAACGTCATTTCTACGTATAAAATGTCAATAGAAGTGACGTCACGCGATATTTCAAATCAATATATTGTCGAAAGTATTTGTTTGTGTAAGAAAATAAAAAATACATATCCGATGTTTGAAAATCTACCAGACGGACATAAAAATAGTCATCTACCCTATTCCATGCCAAGTTATCAATCTGCCCTTATAAGTACCAACCGTGGATATTCCATAATTTATTTTTTTCGACATCTACATCGTCAAAAATTCAACGTCTCGACAAAAATCATCGTGTCATCATTTTCGTTTCACAATCCCCAATCTACGTCATACCTA
The DNA here is from genome assembly GCA_038387885.1 of Spodoptera picta. Taxonomy (NCBI): domain Eukaryota; kingdom Metazoa; phylum Arthropoda; class Insecta; order Lepidoptera; family Noctuidae; genus Spodoptera; species Spodoptera picta. The sequence continues at coordinate 3,242,871 of JAZHFQ010000733.1, read as the reverse complement.
CTATAAGTACAATCGCACACACTTGCACAGTATGTTTACAAGCAAGTGACGTCAGTGGTACGCACAAAACAAAGTGCTACAATTAAGTGCGACCCGCTTCGTCGGAGTTCAACAGTTTTTCCGTCGTAATTCTATTACATTATTAACTTACACCGTGTTAAGGAAGTAGTGTTGGGTGTTGGATATTTCGGGGGATGTCGAAATTGTCGTGTTTTATCGATAGATCTAAAGAATAGTTTAAAGAGATGGTTTGTAGAAAGAAATGAAAAAAGGCTATGTTTATTTCTTTTTAATAAATACACGTAAAATAAATTGTGCATGCACTTTAGTCACGAATAAAAAAAATATTAATTTCACACTATATTTTTTATAGAGTTTCCAATCTCATTTACAAAATCATGTATATTTTTTAGGAAAACTCAACAATAGACAATCAACTTACTAAATTGACGATTTTATCGATATCGACACTGGATACTTACCCCGCCTTACCGCTACAAACTCTGCGGCGCGCGGCGGTCGCTCGTCGCGTTCACAAAGATCGCTAGCTGAAAACTTTTAATACTTTAACTTGACTTTCACTCAATTTCGCTTAACGCCTCCGTTGACACGCCTCGATGCCGCTGCGATATCGCGTTATAACTGTTTTACTATGACTTTATGGTGGAACTTCCAAGTTAAATTTTCAAAAATTTAGGAAATTTTAGAGGATTTCATTTTGTGATATGTTATTTAGATTTTTATGATATCTATTTGAATTTTCAGGATAGTACTTAATAATTTTTGGTAAGTAACATTTACTGAATTATAAGGTCTTAATTCCAATCCACTAGTTAGAATTGTAGAGATTAATAATTATACAGAAAGTTTACTGTGCCCCAGTTCACAATCCCTTCTGTAAGAGAATTCAAAACGCCCCAAAACCACGAAACAATCCCAATCGAAAGCCTAACTTAATAAAATACCAAAATAGATAGTCCCCAAAAAAAATTGCAAAAGGCGAAACAAAATAAAACCCCATCACGACACGACAAATTGATGTCATCCATCCCTCTCTTACTAACAGTCGCAACATATCACTCGACGCACGTCCTCGGCATTTTTCCTCTATATATTATTAATACATAAGTACAATCCGATGCACCGTTCCCCCCTTCGCGTGATGTATAGCTCTGTCCTTTTCTATATTGTTGGGTCTAGTTTTCCCAAGCGACCGAACCCCGAGGGTAAAACTCCCTAGGGTCGGTATTGACTCTACTGTAGAAGGAAAGTTATCTGTACACCTATTGTCGACCACCCCCTCTCTTCCCATCCCAGTTTTCAGCCCGTTCCACCCTCGACTTTCTTATGCGTTTTACGTTTTATTTTTGAGAATGTTTTCTAGGCTCGAATTCATGTTGTTTTCATAGTCTACAGTTTGAACTATAAATATCGTTCTTATCTGTACTAGCATACTTATTTTCTTAACAATGAAATATTATCTTGTCCTTTTTTAAGTTATTGCTTTATATTGTTATTGTGTTGTTATAAGTACGTTATTTAAACTCAAAAGTCAAAATGTTACCAAATAAGATAACATATGAAACGATTTTCCACAAAGCCAATTTCTATTAGTAACACGAGTCGAGCTTAACATAATTTAAGGTTAGGTGCACACCGGATGCTAATTTGGTAATGCGCAACATCGCCACGTGACCAACACGCGCGCCAACCGCCACGCGACAGATTGACACGACAAGACGATTTGTTCACTTAACTTGTTTATCGTGAGGGACAGACAAATATGCATAAGAATAAAAATGTCACTCCCGCCCTCTTTGTAATTCGATACTCAATTACATTTTCATAATAAGGAATTATAATTGCTACTCGTGTTTACCAACTAATCTTTTATTTGGAATCTTAGAATGCAACAGATTTATGGTAAACTATTTTAAAGAAATAGCCCTTAGCACTCATTTTACTGATTAAAATTGTTAATAACCAGAAATAATACCAAACCAAGAAAATAATTAATTACAGCACAATTAAGCAACTTCATCTAACGAAATATTTATTAATCTTCTAAAAATAGACATTGAAATCAATCAAATAAAAATCATGATTGCAATACAAATCCATACCTCTTCGTACAAATAAGTCCATCTTCACACCAATATGGAATGACATCCGGACGGACGCGTGCGACAGACGCGACACACGTGTGCCGCACACGACGTCAAACGGGCACGACTAAACGCTCATTTAGATTATTGTAGCGTAATCTACTTAGTCGTATGGTGTGTGTGCAACCTTATATTTTGTAAGTGTTACTAGATTTTTGTTTTATTGGTGCTCTTTGATGATGCATCTTCTGATTACGAGAACTTATGTGAGTTCAGAGTCGATTCAAAAATTCTGTATTTAAATATCGTGACAATGTTAGTCAACAGACAAATATTTTTGGTGTCATGCTTCCAAAGTAATTAAGTACCCATTTATTACAACACCCTTTCCAAGCCCAATATTAGATCACCATAATTAATTTAAATGTACAAAATTGTTCGTTGAAAACGGGCGAGTCCATTCTAATGCTAATTCAGTAGTAATACGATCTCAATTCTTTGCTAAGTACGATTAGGGGTAGAAATAAACCCATGCATTATCTAGTCAGGTTGAACAATAGGGAATATTATACACAAAAATTGTTAGTATAATATTTCAAGTGGGGTGCAAAATGTACCATGTGTGAAATCACAATAGTTTAAAAGTATGTTTTTGTTTGAGTCACATATTTATGAGTATGATGGATGCACCATGGACAGTCCAGTTGTAAAACTGGATAGATCATTGTGATACTGGTACTCATCAATTGTAAGCGAAATATATGGTTATAAATGTTGTGTTTATTTATTTTGACAAATCCCTATTTCAAGTGCTCTTTGAAAGATTGTTTGAAAAATAGAGCCGAGTAGGTAAATGAAAATGTCCACAGGATTTTTTTCATTTTGTCCTAGTGTGTAAATCTTATATTTTGTCATTTAGATATAATAATATACTTTTACACAGAAAAGCGGTCCCCAAACAAGTGAAGGTCTACATGTAAGTACAGTCAACGTCAATATTTACTTAATAAAAATAAAATTTAAATATCAATAAAAATGAAACAACTTTTAAATTATTTTACGTAATTTAATCTCGTATTTCGTGATAATTTGTTTCATGAACGATTACAATTTACAATGTCTTATTTGATACACAGTTGCGTTAAACAATAATACGTCACTACATAATATATTCACGGAGTTTACCTCACAAAATACAATTCGTTTTGCGTGAATCTAAGCAAAGTGAGCCAGAGAAGAGATATTTTATTTTCGTATACATTTCATTTCGGCATCAGATTTTCATTTTCTTTCGTTGTACAATATTACATCCCAAACTTCGTATTTACTGGATATGTATTGTTCCTAGATATGATCAATTCAAAATATTTCGATGTCCGAATCCGTAACCTAAGCGCGAAAATAATCGAAACGCTATTCAAAATTTCAAAATCGAAAAATTTACAACGTTACATTAATTTTACATTAATTTAAAAATTTACAACGTCACTTACAATAAATATATCACAGATTTTACAAGAACAAAATCGACACACATACGGGTAAACGAAAACATAATCTTTTTACATGATATTAAAGTTTAAAATCGTCCTGAGCAGTTCAACGTTAACCTTTGAATGTATATAAAATCTACCGCTACAGTTCAATCTAGCAACCAAACTATTGAATTTAATTTATTATCTTTAATATTTACATAAAAATTACAATTGTATTTACAATGCCGCCTTTCTAGATTCTTGGTTTTGATGACCCTTATTTTATTAGGTATAGTTAGGAACAAAAGTTTTAAACAATTGAATAAAAATAATGTTTCTTATTTCACTGAGAATAATTAAATTCATAATAACGAATAAACAATATGAAAACAAAAAAAAACACAATGTAACAAAATCTGCACTTACACCATTTTATCTCTAAAATCACCTGTAGACAGATTATAATAAAGTTTAAAATGTCTTATAATAGAAACTGACCATCACCATTGAAGGCCTGTGTTGTTGTGGGCTACTTGGAAGCGAGCGGGGCTGTCTGAGCGTATTGCTGAGCGCTGCAAGTCGGCAGCGAGAACGGATTGACACTGAACGGTGATGATACAAGACCACCCATTCCTGTGGACAATGAAAATACTTTAAAATTTCACTCTCGTAGTCCTATCTTGTATAAAGAAACAAACAGTTGCCGTTAATATTGAATCCAAAAAGTCGTTATTCAAAAGCAAATCACACTTTCACACAATACGTTGTGCGGTTCGCGCATAATTAGTAGGTAATATTCATTTCGCATCTTACAACTGTCAGTTAGTAAAAAATATAATTATTTGTTTCAGTAGCTTAGACATAAAAATAAATACAAATGCACCTAACTTTTCATCAAGGGTTTTGAAATTATAATACGTACTATTGTCATGTGTTTTGTGCACAAGTGTACCAAAATATGGATAGGGTTAGCATTAGAAGGCAAATAAAAAAATACGCTAAAAATGCAAATAAAAAGCCAAACAAAACCAAATCGCAATACAAATAAAAAATAAAACTACTAACACTGGACGGCGAGGTGGTGCCAATTCTGATGATGCTCATTGGCAACGCGTGGCGGACTCTGCCTCACTACGGCAAAAGCGCTTCTCAGCTTAGTCTCTTTATTCTGAGCCCCTTTCATATCGCTGTCGGTGCATTTTGTATGAATGTTTACCGGACAGTCGTCCAGGCTTTTAGAATTCCCATTTCTTTCACTGTAATGTCCGCTATCTTTCGTGTTATACGCGTTATAGTGACGGTCAGATGATAAGTGTCCATTCATGTTCACCGGATGGTACGGACCTAGAGACACTGGACGGGATAAAGAAAACAGGGGTTAACACAAAGCGACGTAAACAAACAGATGCCGTGCGAAGAAAGCGTTGGAACGTGAACTTAAACCTTGTTTGTATTGTTTAGCTCGAGATAAGCTAGGTTAGACATAGCAGTGAGTATATAAGGTAGATGCATGTGTAATTTTATTTCTAGAATTTTCTATTTTATTTTATTAGACAGTTTAGTAGTGTGATAATGTAATGATATTGACAAATTTAAGCAAATACTTTGTTAGGAATAGGACTTGAGTCTCCTAAAAATGATTACAACAACGGCTAAAATGAAAGGCGCATGATAAAACACCGCCAAGTGTAACTGTAACAAAGTTAAAACGTCATAATTGTATGTAGTTGGTACTCACGTGACGTGGTATTGAAGAGTGAGGTTGGCGGTGCGGGGTAGTGTTGTGGATGTGGGTAGGCGGCGGGCGCGGCGTGCGGCGTGGACGCGGCGGAGCAGTACCGCGGCGATACCGAGCCACCGCTGCGCGCGTACTCCTCTAAAAGAAAAAGCCTGGGATCAACACATAATGCTGTTAATTTTTGACTACACCTACAGTAGCATTATTGTTTTGTGTCATTGAGTATTAACTTTAAAAGGGATTGTAATAAAAATATGTATTTAACTTTAGACTAAAGGCGGAATGGACATGATGGTTCTTGGGCTTGTTGTGGCTGCGTGTATGACGGTCAATTATAATTTACTTAATTTGTTTAACTTTGCTTGTGTGACATTCATAATTGATGATTACCTTTTTACATAATATATTTAATTTGACATTACATTTTTGACTTCAATGGTATTAATAATTTTAATTTATTTGACATTCAATTTAACAACATTACAATTAATTAAACTTAATGTACCTAATTTTATTATATAATAATTTTTTTATAACATATCTTTGCATGCCAAGTGAAGGCAAAATATGGAGAAACTGTATATTTTGTTAATACCTATAATATGTACCCATGTTTGCAAAAGATTAAATGAATTTGAATTTGAATTTGAATCTGTACCAAAAATGTTAGAACCTAAATGTAAATGTTAACAATTGAATATGATCCATCGAATAATGAGGTAAACCCTAACTGGATTTTTAAATATTTTCAGAACCCACCTTCAGTCCACTGCGAGGCAGCAGTATCTTGGACACTGACAGCTAGTTGTCCTGTGTACGAATTGAAAGGCATGCTGGCTGGCGGTGATCGAGGCGCGCCAAGTCCTAATTGGTTGTTGCGAGGCATTGAGTACAGTGCCTCCGCCAAGTCCGCTGCTCGTTTTAGAATTATTTCCTGTGTGAGAAATTGGGATTCATTACATCATGAAGTGTAATATATTATTAACAATGCCAGTTCCTAATCACAATTATAATACTTAATTAATGAAATTAATAATAAAGTTATTGTTCTTTTCAACAAATACGTGAGCGGTGTATATTTTATTTAAATACCGATGACAGATGACATATAAACGTCATCTGTTAGATAACGTTCAAATAAAGAAATTTATATTATTTATTTACATATATAGATATGCTACCGGTTCAAAACAAAGAAAATCTTAATCATGTTTTTTTATTCAGTTTATTTTTGCTTTTTCTTTACACGTAGTTTAATTGTCTTTATTTTTAGTACTTATTAACATGATACATAAAATAAGGAAATAAATAAATATGCACAATTTAAAAGCTTCTTGCTCACACTATTAACTTTTCCTTGCATCACCCAAAGGTCAGACTGGGATAAAATGCCTGCGGCATTAATTCCACCTTATGTACATTTTGTGCATGAAGCTTAAATAAAATAAAATAAAAATAAAATAAAAATAAAATAAACTTTAAGTTTAATTAATTTTATGTTCTATCTTTATTTATAATCATAAGGTTGACAAAAAGTATAAAAAATACAAGGTCAAATTAAAACGAACCTTTGGTAATTTTTCCGGGTCGCCGGGATGTCGTGGTATAAGTTTTTGTAGCCTCTGAAAGCCGTAATCTATCGTTGGCTCGTTCAACGCTGCTATGCGAACAAGAGAAAAACAAAATCAATCATTAGTTGGACCACTAACAAATGAAAGCCTAATTGATGGATTGTATAAGATTTTCCGATGTCCCCTAATTACTGATTATTTTCTACGAAAAAATTGGTCTGTAAATAATGAGATCTCCGGAACATGAAAGTATAACAAAAACTAGGACTGTTTTTCACTTTGCAAATATTAAACTTACTTCTTAATTCCATGCCCTCTTGAGTCATGTAAAGAGTTGCTACTTATACATGGTACCTAACTTCTTAAGGGAAGTAGTATGCAAACAAAATTCAAAATTACATCTAAAATAAGACTGCATCGTTGGCCAAGTGGTCGCAAGTGCGACTGCCGGGCAAGAGGTCTCGGGTTCGATTCCCGGGTCTGGCAAAGTATTACTGGGTTTTTAAAAAAATCTCAGTAGTAGCACGGAGTCTGGAATATGGCAATAGGCTCACCCCCTATTACATGGGACTCATAACATAAATAGTGAAAAGTGGGTGTTACATTGTATAATGGCATAATGTGCACCTCTGCCTACCCCTTCGGGGATAAAAGGCGTCATGTTATGTAGTATCTAAAATAAGAGAAACTCCTACTAATTAAACGCAGACAGTATTTATACTCACAAACATAAACAAATCTTCCAGGCGCCCCTTTACAGAACTGCTTGCTCTTGTACGAGAGCGTCACTTCCACCACTCCGGGTATGTGACGCGGTGGGGTCTGCACTCTTATCGCATGCGATGTTATTAACTGATAAACAGAACATAATATTAATAATAATCTCATGCTTTGTTCAAAACACAATAAATTTATTGCTAGTATCAAAACGACTTGGCTGACACATGTAATTCATGTTAGTGCATGTAGAGTTTCATTGAAAATCAACCTTATTTTTATCCCTTCAAAGTTCAAAATTAATAACTCACCTCGCTCCATACCAGCATAGTTCCGAATACTACTTGGAGTCCGTCAAAGAAGTTGTCTCCAACTATGATGACTGTTGATCCCCCTGACGTCCAGCCTTCGCTGGGTGATATGGCCTTGATGCATGGCGTCGCTACTGGCAGAGGCGGATATAAACCTGCTGTCGAAAATATTTTATGTATTAACCTGAAGAAGTTTAAGACTAACCTACATATTTTTCCTATCAATCAATAATAATATCAAAATAATAATATCGGTATAAATATCAAAAAACTGATTGTCTGAAAGACTTTCGACTATCAGGCAACGATGAGTAAAAATAAATACGTATTGTTCGACTAACATGGTATCCTATTAGGGTACCACAAATACTTTCGCAACTCACGATGTCAAGCTTAAAATAGTTCCCTAACTTTCATATAAATAGCATTCAGGGTCGTAAATGGCATCTCCGTGGAACCGCGAAAGTAAGGGATGAATTCTACAACAACTTAAAAGTTGAACGTCAAACCACTAAAACTCGCTCCGTCCTACTTGAACGTACACTTTAGACTGTTCTAGAAAAAGGACAATTGTATACAGTAAAAGTCACCGTGTAACTGTCACTGATACAAGAAATAAGAGATCGGTGAAGATAATTGAAAAAGAATTTTAACTGTAAGTAATAAAGTTCGTTATAGAACACAGTTTCTTGGTCGTTATGACTTTGTCAGATGCCGTGAGTGCAAGGTTTAGGGGGACACGCGCTGAACAAGGGGGAAACTGAAATCTTGCGAACAACGTTGTAATAAAGACGGTAGAAAGTGAATTTAAGGGGACGAAAGGCGATTACTTCGGTGGTTCTTTTTTAATTTCACTAATATTATATTCTCCCCATTTAAGACGTTTTAATATTCCGTGAAAGGTCGTTGGGATCAAGTATTTATTACATACAGTTGTATATATAATCAATTCTTCGATGTTTTACAATATAGTAGATTGTAAAATCTATATCTATACTATAATATTATAAAGAGGAAAGATTTATTTGTTTGTTTGTTTGTAATGAATAGGCTCCGAAACTACTGGACCGATTTCAAAAATTCTTTCACCTATGGAAAGCTACATTATCCCCGAGTAACATAGGCTATATTATATTTTAAAAATAATTAGGGATCTTTCCTAAAATTCCAATAATGTAACCCAAGGTGTAAAAAAATGACCTGAAAAATTCCTTACTTCGCGTGCGCTGCGAAAACTATTGATGATAGAACAAAATCATTTACTACGGACTTTGCAGAACGAATTATCTACAAAAAGTGTCGCGACAGCATGTCTAAATATTATAGCTATGTCACAGTAAGCGGTTTTTTATTCTAAAAATGTAATTAATTTGCCGCCGCTTGAAAAGGCTCTTTATTTGTACCTTGGTATTAATCATTATCAAAATAAATTACCTTATATTCAAGAAGACGGCTTCAATACCTTTTAATTCAATTCGGACATTTCATTCGGAAGATATCACGAGTTTAAAAATGCAAGTATTAGAAAAAAGTCACGTGGTTGCCGCTCACCGCGCTCAGCTAGCCAGCATGCGATGTAGGCTCCATGTAAGCGTCACTGGGGTACGGAGGGGGGGGCTGAGTCAATGTAATAAAATAACGTGCCGGCTGGTCAACTAGCTCATATACCGAGGATACCGATGATCCCAACTGATCTGCCAATCCCTTTTAAACGACTTCAGTTTCCGGTCAAATCATCTTTCGCGTTAACTATTAAAGTCCCAAGGCCAAACCTTCGAATTATTAGGGATCGATCTACGAAAACAATGTTTCACTCATGGCCAACTGTATGTTGGCCTAACACGTGTCGGAGCTCCTGAAAATCAATTTATTTTGCTGCCACAAAATAAAACTCTGACTCACTAAAACTAATGGCTTTTGTTTTTTTGTAGATAATATGATATTATTTTGTAAAAAATTTAAAATTAAAAAAAAAAAATTAATAAAAAATACGAATAAAAAAGTTCATTAAAAAAAAATTCTAACTTCCTCAATAATTTTACTTTTTTTTGAAACCCGACGCAAAAAAGAAGGGTGTATGTGTGTGTGTATATACCCGTGCGAAGCCGGGGCGGGCCGCTAGTACGTGGGTGATTCTCAAAAACAAAAAAAACACCGAAAAATTAACGGCGTCATTATCCTTAACCCACAGTTAACAATTCTGTTGATTAAAATACAAAGTTTAGTTTCAAAAAATTGAGCCATGTCACTGCTCTAACCCAATGCAATAAAAACAGATGCTAATAAGTTACTGCGATGCTTAACAACGCGGGAGGATAAGGATTTGTTAAATAAAAGTTAAAGTTTTTTGAAGAAACACCCACTTAATAAACGTTATATTATTTGTTTTGAAAAATATTGTTTAGATCTAAGAATAAAGAAAAAGTACCTAATACTCAAAGCATATTTTCCTCAAGTAATATACTAATAAATGGAGTGAAGGTTGGGCAGAGATACTTGCAAGTTTGTTATATCATAGTTTAGTTACTTTGGACTAATTTCAAGGTTCATAGTACCTACAGTTACAGGCAAAATGTTATTCCATAGTATTACAAACGTTACATGGGCACTTTGAAAACAAAAAAAAAACAATACGAAGTAGGAACATTATTACGAAGTTACAGTTACTTGTAAATTTTCTCATTTGCACCGTGTAATCCCTTCGACTCGGTTACGCGTCGTCTAGTCACTTCGCAAACTTTTACGCTGACTTAATATGGAATAGGCTAATTTTATTTACGTTAAAGACAATACTGGAAACTTAAACGTAATATGTATTTGTGTGGTACCTAAGTAATACACATTTTAAAATTGATTTGTGTAATATGTGAATAGACTTTTGAACACTAGATTACACGCAAGATTAAGTACCTAGTTTTCCAAATGAAGTTGTTGTGTTTTTTTTATAATTTTTAGACCTGTGCTTTTTACTTTACTTAAATACAACTCATAACCTAAAAGTACAGCGACTTACAAAATTACCTTCGACTAAAAATAAAAAATGAAAATCACAAAATTTTAATAGGAGAAAATGATTTCAAACGCATGTACAAAGTTTGTGCGGAGCATAATTCCTCACTAAATTATCCCTATTCGCTTCATGTTCGCTTCAGCGCCCCCACCCCTGAAACACCCGGCTGAAGTTCTTTGCGAAATGTCTACAGTGATTCCTTGAATACAAACGACAACTTAAAACGGTGTATTATGACTTTTGCACATTTATCGTCAATTGACTGCTGAAATTCACACGTATTTACGGAAGTGCTGAAATAATACGTTACAGTACTCTACGTAACATGACAACATCACGTATTTTTTAAATCTTAGACTGTAATGCAAACAATAAACAAAAACATCAAGTATATCAGAAAAAAAATAAAACAAAATATAAACTCCACCACTCACATTCATTAAAATGTTGAATGACATTATAACACACACTAATATGAAGTGAAAAATACGTAAAAATACTTTAATATTCACACATATATTTTCCTTATAGTGGCTTTTTAAATATCATTCAACAGAAAATAATAAAAAATAAAACATAAACGTACAAGTATTGTCTGTCGCGGCGTCTGTACCTTCGCTTGGGTCTAGTCGCTTTGCCCTCCGGCCATGCTTGCTGTTGTTGTGGACAAACATATTGTCTGATATCGCTAGGAGAGGACCGTCCACCATCACTTGAGTTGATATCACCACCTAGAACAAATTTTAAATGTTAAAACTATACTTTTAATTTGTGATAATGTTTATTCAATATTTTTTATTGAAAACATTTTAAAGAAAATTGTTTTCTAATTGCTAGACTTTTAAACTTTTATACATACCTCTAGAACGAATTTTATTCTAGTACATTTTTATAGGTATTTAACGAAGACATTAACAAAATGTGTTTAAGTAAATTTGTTTTATTTGTATAGAAACGATTTATTATCTGTGCCAATTTTAAATCCATATATTTATAAACAAACCAAACGTACAGTCAACAGTCACGGAAATAAAACGCATGAAGATATACAACACGTCTACATTTCACACATGAAAACAAACGCCCGCATTCCGACACACACAGCGAAGGGAACCGAAAGGGAGAGTCCCTTGGGAGGTGGAGCCAATGTCTCGGGATCGACGAAATGGACGAAACTCTTCCAATGGGTATGCAAGGAAGTGCATTGTGTGCCTGTGTGCGTATCAATATGGATGTGTGACGTGGGTGGCCGATTGATAGACGGCCATTGAATCGATTTTTTTGCGCGCACTGTACTTTCGGGTGTTGCCTGAAAATTCTGTTGGGTAAACAAATCGGTATTAGCTACCTGTGTTGGTTTGTTTGTAGTCATTATTTTGTTTGTTGGAGTTTTGGAAAAGTATTACAGTACATACCTAAGTACATATGACACCTCGAACATCTAAATACACAAGTTTTATTAACTAAAACCAACTAATATTGAAAGACAAAATTTTAGTACAACTAAAACGTCGCCAAGTTTGACACGTAAATCACCTGGAATACAATATTCACGTCGATAAAGCGACTGCATTATTTCGATTCCGACACCCACCTATAAATATGTACGTAGTTGTATATTATACCCATATATTCTTACCCTTGAAACGGTGGGGAACGACCACTGAATTATTCAATGACACACAGAAAGCCCAAATATAGACATTACTACACACACGCACACATAGGACTTGTTAGTATTTCTGTTGCATATAGAAATGAACAATATGTGTTGAACGGTAAGTTCTATATTTGTTTAAAGTTAGCAAGAGGACACGTAAGACAAATATGTCTTAGACCAACAGTGGAAGCAAATTTGTACTCATAAGGAGACTGTGTGAATGCACCTTTTGGGTAGTTATGTTAGGGCTGCTACTAATTAGTTATATTATGAGATACGAGATTTTGTGGGGAAGTTATAATTGTGAAAAATGACTTTGTAGTTCGTGGTTGTAGTATGGAGACTAAGTGAAAGATGTTTTAAACATTCGAAGTTTCTCATTAAACATTATTAAGGTTATTAGTAGTTGCTGTTCATACCATGTTTTATTTTAAGACACGAAAAAGACTATATTTTATAGGTAAATCGTCAATTTTATAAAGCAAATTCAAAGTAATTAAACAAGATAGATACGTAAATATCACGACTTATAAGCATAAGTCTTGTACAAAGTTTTAATTAACATCTTACAAATAACAAATCCAAAAATAAAACAGCATAACCAATTACAAAATACAATAAAAGGGCAAGCAAAGATCGGTTGAAAGTAAATAAATAAACTCGTATAAATAAATTTAATTTCATCCCTTCCTTAAATTGGAGGCACTTCAAATATTCAAGAGTCGTGAACGCAACCCTTCCTACAGTTAAGGGCAATACAGACAGTTGTATGGTGCAAGGTAAATGACGATATAAATCTTCTATCTGTTCCTTGGTATATGTTTAAATTGTCAAACACCAAGCGGTCACCGGTGACCGCAACCTATTGTTCTATAATTGTGTCTACAAAACCGGTACTCGACGAGTTAATTTAAATAAAAATAATGAACAAACAATTCCTGGCCGAAACATCACGTGAATACGCGGAGCTGGCTTAAAAAAAAATTAAAAAGATACAACCTTCTTTTTATTTTCTCATCTAGAACACAAAGGTATAATTTTTTACCTTAACTAGGTAAATTAAATCTAATGGCAATGAAATAGGGAATGCAGAAGAAAATAATTCACAACCAAATCAGAAAAAAATATTGTTTATTTATCTTGTCAAAGTAGGTATACCTAATCGAGCAATTATATTATAAAATAAACTAACTCAAATACCCTAACCTAACAGTTATTCTTAAGACTTTAATGTTCATATTTTTTTCCACTCTCTTCGGCTTATGACTTGAAACACAGTTCAGACGGACTCGAATTGAGATCGCGGCAATTTTTCGCTACGTCTAGTAAACAAGTTACCATTGTCTTGTCGACAGCACGTGACTAATTTATAATTTAAAAGCTACCTGATGGTCAATTCTCTTATTCGTTCGATTAATTTTTTGTTGAGTAAGTAGTTAGTCAATTCGTTGCAAGTACAGCTATCAAATAAAAGGTTTTCTGATGAGTTTCACGTAGAAAATCTTGATAATGTCCCGCCGGTATGTGGCATAATGCTGAACATCTGGCTCACCATAAGACTGGCCAATTAACTGTTCAAGACATTTCTTTTCATTTGCAATCAACATTATTGTTTTAGTTACAATATCGTGAGTATAAGCCTCCAATAGCTTCCAGATCGGTCGACGAATAGAGATAATAGAATTAAAAATCTTTATATACTTACTTGAAATCTTCTCATATCTCTAGGATTGCCGGCATTCTTCAAACAGTTCTGGTTACATTTTAGGAAGAACTTCAAGAAAAATCTGCAACAAAAACATTGTATTAAAAACTGTGACTATGAAAACTATTTTGTTAAAACTAAAGGTTTTTTTGTATTAAAATCTGTCACAAGTGCTCGTAAAATATCGACGGGCGTGTGAACAGATAATTTGCTACAAATGAAGCGGATACATAAATCAAACGTCGACAACATATGAATATAGATACAATAGTTGATTTTATCATTACACGAAAACTGGTTTTATCATTAAAATAGTGTAGGGATTTTCATACTACATCCAGATTCATTTAAATAAGGATGAACTGTAATAATAAGAACACCCTATAATTAATTGACTACAGTGATGCAATAACGTTGATACTGTGTTAAACACGTAGATATAAAGAACCTCAAACATAAGCATACTAGGTATGGTGTATATCAATCGTCTAAATCCAAATAACTTTAAAAAGATAAGCGAACTATTGATACATTTGAAACAAATTAAAAAAGAGTATATTAATACTGTTTATTTTTTTTAGAAGATAATATTAAACTTGTCGAACTGTTGAAAGTAAGAACAGGAGCAGCGATTACCTAACGTGTAGCTAAACATCATTAGTATCCAAATTACTTCTGAGAACTTCGACTGGCTCAAGTTCACCTACAAACTTTGCCAGCTGTTTCCACTTCTCAGTTACGCGAGCCACTTAAACACTACGAATTAATTTGTTTCTCGTGTTCACAAATTTGTATCTTCCGCTCTTCCGTTCAAATTATATTTTTTGCTCCATTGACGGCCACAATGTGTGAATGTGAACTTTATGACTTTTTCATTATTTTTTTGCACCATAAACGAAAAGTCGTGTGACGATTTAAAAAAGAATATGAAATAGACAACAAAACGCGTACAAAGTGCGGACAGCTACCAAAATCGGACTTCATTTTAGGAAATAAAAGAATGCGGAATCTACGTTGTTTTATTGGCTGTCAAAACGAAACCTCGAAACGGAATCAAACAATTTCCAACGGAAAGTCTATCGGGCCAACTATCGGCATATCGGATTACACACAATAGTCGGACTTTGCAATTTTATTCCGAGTTCTTTGTTGGTGTAGAGTGGTCTTTATGTCGTCGTCGTACGGTCCAAAAGGGGTGTTTATATAGGATGGTTGGTGCGTAATGTTGAGCGTACGATCAGGCGGGCGATCACGATGAATGCTTTAGCAGAAATATTTTACATAGCCTGAGGCACCGGCGATGCCGCCACGCCGAATATTGCTGTGCCAACACGTGTGGATTTAGTAGAGTTGTTAGACACCCCTAATGTATGTGATAAATTATTCGCGTCCATGAATCGTTCGCTTCTGTTTGGATTTAGAAATGTGTTTATTTTAATAATATAAGATTCACACTGATACGACAAAAGGCACATACTGAAACCTCCATTAGTTTTTTAAAGTTGGTAAACTTCTAAAAATCTGTCTAGTAGTCCTTTAAACACTTATGTATAAGCTACCTAACGACACTGCTACCTTTACCTATAACACAACAATCCAACTCTTGCAGATGTTCACACATTACACTACTTCAAAAACCTAATTAGCTTCATAAACCTACTAGCTGATTGTCACTCATAATCGTAACAACAACTCCATACAAATAGTAAAAACGTATCGAGATATGAGCGACGTTGGTACCGCGCGAATGTATTTGTGGTGCCCGCGGCGCCACACATCTGTTCCAGCATTATTTATGTTAAACACCTTATGTCACAATATTGCGAGTTACGACTTTACGAGTTTACGCCACTGTCAAACGGCTTGCCGTGAATGGGGATTTTATTTTAAGAAATACAATGTAGGTTAGGCATAGTGTTCGGTTGAAACGATCGCGACAGTCGCAAATTTGTGTTTTGTTTCAGCCTCACATATTAACGTCAACTGTTACTTAGTTTTGAAACAGTTATGTCCCTAAAGGATACACAGGAGCTCGTAGAATATCATAGTTTTATTTAACGTTTCATAACTTTATATTCGTTTTTAAATGACAGGTATTTAAATAATTTGAAGTTCTAATATTTTTGAAGAATATTTTGGACATAGGTATGTATTTTGGCTCCTACACTTTTTACTCTGCAATAAATAATAACATGAAACATTTGGCTAAACACCCATATATTTCTTTTATCCCCAGTAAGACGTATCGTAAAAGTCCTCCCCTGGTCATCGAAAGCTCGCAACATTAATATCATTGTAAGGGCCACCTGACAGTTGTGTTATCCTATCGTATCGCTCTCGCGGTGACCGGTAAGCCGAAAAATTATTACCTTTACGTAAATAGAATGTGTGGGTCTTTTGATGGGGTATAAGATGGAAATTAAAAGAACCACGACAAAAGTAAACAACCCTATATGATCAAACTTCGCACAAACTATTGAGGCTCATTTAGGCAAATCACTATTAATTCAGGCGTTTAACTACTCAGCTTTAAGTTGTTTTGAAGGTAATGGAATAAATTTAACATGAACTCTTAAACAACTATTTGAAATAGTTTTTATTTTCGAGTTCTGTTTGTTTACTTTTGTTAGATACAGAGGCCTTAGTACAAGTTTGTTTTACGTTTAAAGTATTCGAAACGAGTTCGCGTTCGGCACTCTGATTGGCCGGCGCCAATGAACCAACCAATCAGAGCGCCGAACGCGTACTCGTTACGATTACTTTAAACGTAAAACAAACTCATACTAAGGCCTCAGAATTGTAAAAATATATCGGTACCTAAGATTAACAAGGTTAATAATTACGTTAACTATTTTTTAAAGCTACAAACCAGGAATCCAATTGTCCTAAAAAAACTTTATAAATTTCTTTAAAAACTCTAATATATAGAGGTAGAAACATGTACTAAGTGTGTATATTGTCTCCCCACTATTCGATGGAAAAAATCTAGTACGTCATTAAGTCGCGGCAAAGAGCCGAGCGAGTAGGTTGCCCTCTTTCAAGTCGAGTCAGAACACTTGACTACCCCCTCCCCACACCACCAACCAAGCATAGACTATGTTTATTTGCATCGAATATTTCTTCAAATAAATATTTGAAAAAAAAATCTTTTAAATTATTTCTTGAAGAACTCTTGAGGTTGCCTTGTGAAAGTGATGTCATTTATTCAAGAAGTTTACTTTTTTATGTTGTGATAAAGTTTTCAACGGTTTATTTCGTATTACAAGTTTTGTTTTAAATGGAAATTTTAAGTCATCGAATCTTCAATGACCAGTTGACATTTGTCCAAAGTCGTGACATTTTGTATTAACCAATTCAACTAAAAATAATACATAACTGCAAAGTGTAGTTAATAAAATGCCCATTGATAGGTATCTAAAAGGTCTTCATAATTTTCTGAAACTAGCCTAACCACAACACCAAGAAAACGCGACGCCAAAGAAAAAATTCGCTAAACCGCATACGAAAATCGAACTACGCAGATCCGACAACAAGCGGTCTCTTATAACTTTTCCCTTTTAACCTTTCGTCTCCCCCTGCAACCCGCGGCCCGCGGCCCGTCGCCGGCTCCCTCGGGAGGCGGTCCCCAGGGCCGGCATCGACTCCCCTGGTGCGCCCCACCCCTGCCACCACTCAATACCGACACGCCAAGCGGACGCCAAAGATTAAGCAGGTGAAAGATGGTTCAATATGACTTGTGATTTGTGTCAAATAGTTGAAGAGTTGTGTGGAATGTTGTGAATATTGTTGTGTGGTACCTAGCTGTTAGTTCAGAGGTGGACAAGTTACTAATACTTGTTTCTCTTTAAACTTAAATGTATAGGTCAGTAAAAATGGGACCAGAATTACCTCTGATTAAAGAAAAAGCTGGCGACATATTTAGGATTCTTCTATCAAGATATTACCAGATCATAGATTATTTAAACAGAAATCTAAAAATCGAACACTGCGAGCGTTCTATTAAAATAATGATTACCGGCCCAATCAAGAACTACTTCTTATCACCACTATACGATAAAATCACACTAGTACCAACATTTTAAAAGAATGAGAAGGAAGAGATGGCAGTGAGGATTGGAAAGGAGGACTGTCGCATCTGCAACAGCGAATTAATCTTTGCGTAACATGCGACGGGCCCATAACGGGCCCAGTTTTCGACTTGTTTTTCCGCGTACTTCCATAGCAGGCGTTAATATTTCAGTGTGTACCAAATTCAAGGGTTAACTGTTCCCCGTCTACGTTGACAGTGTAAATAGACCGAACAATTGAACGATTTCTATTGTGATTAAATAGGAACATGGACGAGTCAATGTATGTGTTTCGATGTTCCACGTTTAGTCTCGCTTCTTTCATAGATACGTTTGAAAAACTTGTTGTATAACGTAGCTATGATAGTACAGAATACATAAGTACTATAAATTAGTAATGCTCAAGGCCAAGTCTCTGTAGGGTTGTTAACCTACTAAATGATATAGTACTAATCGTTGCGGTGGCACTCGGCTGAGTAGTTTAAAACAATGTAACAGATAAGTATGTAGATGATTCATCTTTACCATAATGATAGTTCAAAGTATTGTATTGAGGGGGTGTTATTTATCTCATCGTCACATTGATCCAAAATTTTAATTGCAATTTCTATAGGTATATTTATCGTGGAAAAGGTTAAGAATTAAGAACACGACAGATTATGGTGACCAATTCAGGAAATTACATAATAGTTGGTTTTTACTGATGACGCGAAAGGCTTTGTCTATGTGAGCTTTGTTTTTGTTGACTTTATTATGAGATAGGATATACTCTGGCCTCGTTATAATAGTCTTGAGCAATCTAACAGTTGTTTAGCTCAAGACATTATACTACAAAAACAAACGAAAAAGTTATATTCCCATTTTAATTTTCGTAAGTATTCATTCCCAATCTGACACTGTAATACAAAGTCGACTGCATCATCGATTTCGGTTCATGGTTTGGGAACTTTCACTTCCTACAATGGTCGGTATACATACATATCGAAGGCTGTAAATATAAAGCACTGTAGTAGTTTTTCCAATGTGTCGAGTGAGGAGGGTAACGCGGGCGACGCAGTATCCCGCCGTCGTCATGGCAACGCGATAAAACCTCGCCTTTTCATAGCCCTCCGTAATAGTAAACGTTAGTTTCAAAGAATTTTCTTCGACGAAAATTGTATGGTTTTTATGTTGAATGCATATTGAAGATAGAGGCGTTATGTATTTGGGACTATTATGTGAATAAATTTACTAGGTGCGTAAGAACGAGGGTTAAGAACTTTAAATCATTAGTAGAGATAACAGCCAAAACAAAAAGATCTTTCTGCATTTCTGTAACTGATTCATTTATGACAAAATCTATTTTTAAGACAGATAAACAAATAAGAAAAGAAATAGGTTATAAAAAGACCACTACATTTTGGCGATTTAGAAACTACAGCCGAAAGTTCAGACAAAAGTTAATATACTATTATTTTCCCATTTATAACTAACTTTAACATAATAAGTACCACAATGTTCTTCTACAAAAACTTCTAGCATTCCCGCGTATACTATAGTAGGTACTCTTTCAAATCTAAAAGCGCTTGCTCTCGGAGCCGAGTAGTTTCCAATTGACAATGTACCTACTGGTAGACGGGGCAATCGCTCGCGGCTTGTAAGCGCCTTTGCCCCCCGTCTGTCAGAATTCTGGTAAAATGCTTCTTGCAGAACTGCTTAGATGCTCTTGTTAGCTTTGATTATAATAATATGGTTATACCTCTACAATATTCTTAAGTATTATTTACCACCTACAACATTCGTATAGATTTTAAACTTATATAGTAAGAACAGCTAGCTTTTTCTATTCCACGATTAACGCCTCCTTAAACATATTCTATGGAGTCAGTAGTGTATAGTGTAGTGTACAATTAGCTAACTTATTTTTGGTCAAGAAGAGAATATACAAGTTATCATAAATATTAATTCGGTACTGAAAAATCTCTTATGGAACTTAAAACTACAGTAATCAACTATCAAGGTTACCATTCAGGTTTGAACTACACATATATATAATCTAACCTTTAATATTCATAAGCTCAAACTAGAGTAAAGACATGTTCACATAGAGGTACATACATACGTATAATGTAACATTGGTCTTTCGTGCACAATCAACATACAAAGACAAGGGCCAACATTACGGGGCATCACTTCATTGTGGGCACCGGTCTAATTGTAACTACACTCTTGGGCACTATCAGCCGCTCAGCGCTCCGGCGGGTAGGCGTGGGCCACTAATCTTCGACCCCTACATACCAATACGCTTCAACACTCCCCCGAAAGAATACAGAACTTATCACGAACAAATAAAGTCGAAATTCATTTGTGTAAAAAAGGTCGTATCTGCAAACGTAGCGAGGGATAACGCACACTATCAACTCATTAAATTGCATCGCTTTTTTAATGAGTCTGAAAGTGAACAAAGGATATTGAGCGCGATTACATTAAGTACCTAGTTGTAGTGTTAGAAATGTAAGATAGTGTTTTGTGGACTATTTTCACAATGTTTCCCGGTTACTGTTTTGTTGTTTAATGAAAAACTTTTAACGTTGAGGCTGGATGGTATTGGGTTTTATGTTTTGATACCTACTTCTACACAGTATGGAATGAACTTGATATTGTTTTTCAGCGATAATTGAATTGTTATGGTTTTTGATGTTATAAGTAGGTACATCACGTCTGATATTTTCACAGGGGTAAACAGAAATATGTTTTCAGAGTGTCATACATACATACATAACCTCACGCCTCTCTTCCATGGGGATAGGCAGAGACTATGGACAGCCAATTGCTAGGATTCTTACATAACTCTTTCTGATTATCTTTCTTTTCAGAGAATTCTAACATAACATTTGACTTTATAATTGGAACATCATATACCAAAAATTTATGCTTAGCATGCGGCCTAGCAAGAATGGTAGTATTTTAGCTTAAAATTGTATAACTAAAATACTAGTAGGAATCTTCTAGAAAATGTCCTACATGAAACTCCACAGCAACTAACCCTACTCCCACAAAATTATAACATCATCATGGCTAGTTTCTACCACTTACTTTTATGTAAATACCATGAAACATTATTACTCGCGGCCATCATATTTACGCAGTGAATATGCTATAAAGTGATATCACGTGATCGTTTTCGCCCGGGTAATAGTTATAAATTACCCGGGTAGTTTATAAAAGCCGGTTAACCCGAGGTAAGCGGACAAGGAGTATAATTTATTATTGGGAAATTCGCGGGCGCGTATTTTCATACGTTATGCGGATCACGCTGTACGGAAATTAAGCGGCGATATTAAGTGACTTTATTAACTGGAGTGTTTTAATTATTGGGCAAGTTACATAACATAGCTTATCGAAGGGGTACAAGTGCACCACTTTGCACTTATGTTACTATTTATGTTATATAGTGCTTTGCACGACCTGGGAATCGAACCCGAGACCCATTGCGACCAATCGGTCAACGCGACATACAGGTTCTTACATAGTTCGGTTGAACACAATATGTATAATATTACATAGTGTGTGTGAAATACAATATATATAGACTAGAAAGTGTATTTATGCCTCATTGGCCAAGTGATTTCAAGAATGACTACCGGGCAAGGGGTCTCTGGTTCGATTCCCGGGTAGAGCAAAGTATTAGGTACTGGGTTTTTAAAAAAAATCTCAATTACGGAGCACGGAGTCTGGAATTGTACCCGATATAAGGTTCACCCCCTATTACATGGGACTCATAACAAAAATAGTGAAAAGTGGTTGTTACACTGTACAGTGCCATTAATGTGCACCTCTGCCTACCCCTTCGGTGATAAAAGGTGTGATGTTATGTTATGTTAAGTTATATGGTAACTGATTGGTTTACACGTTAAACTTAATTGTTGAAAATGTCTTATTACTCACAACACGAAAACATATTTCAAGGTCCGACACAAACCTAATTTTTTGTACCTTATTTAGGGCCAAGCATAATAAACATCAACATAAATATATTTTGCACAGAACAAAGATAGATACTCTTCAGTAAAAAATGAGGGTTTTAGAATTATCGAAACTACTCGATAATATTGACATTTTTGGCAGTCGAATGAAAGATATAGGAAGCTGCAGTCCGCAGTGTATCAAATCCGAGAGAGGGACCGCTGAGTTATTGTACCGACTGTACATTCACGGACACATGTGTTTTATGATATTATGTCATATTTGTTTTATAAACATTTTACAGGTCATCCAGAACATACTAAAAACAATTACCTATAGCATAGAAACATACGTTTTTAAATAAAAAAATCTAAATTGATCTTTAAGAACTTATCTCAAAGTAGAAGTTACAAAGTCAAAGTCAAAGTCAAAATCATTTATTTCAATTAGGCCAGAATGGCACTTTTGAACGTCAAAATAAAATTAATATTAAAGTGAAGCTAGTTACAACTGTTAAAGGTCTATACTGAATGTGATAAAGGTACTGCGATACAAAACAAATTACTAAAGAAACTAGTTTAAACCAATCTAGTATTATTTTGAAAAAATCAAAGGTAACGAAAGAAAACATATTCAAACACATTTTATTAAACTCTTAAGAAAGTGTCATCAATCAAAACGAAGTGAACGCGTTATGTGAGCGAGTGTACAGATGCTTTACATTCACGAGCCCTACAGAGTATTTATCACAAGAAACTTTTAAGGTAAGCATATTTATGTCCTTTCTGAAGATATATTTCATATTTTTAGTCTTTACTAGGTATATTATCAGGTATATTATTCAGGGGAAAGTAGAGAGAACCAGATCACGAGGCAGATCATCTATGCGCTGGACTGATTAAGTCAAATCAGGCAGATCATCTATGCCAAATCGGCAACAGGAAACCTAGTGTCAGACTGCGCCAGACAATCCACAAACAGGGAGAGATGGCGGGAGATCGTGAAGAAAGCTGTATCGGCCTCCAACACTAATATATATTCACGCTGTGCCAGACACAGAACACATACAGCTTTGACAGAGAAGAGATGGTATTTTATAACATTGACAAGTCATTGGGTGATTTTGTGCTTTCGGTTTGTTTTTAATTTGAATTCAAAACAAAAAAAATCGCTTATAGTAGTTTCTTTTTAAGGAAGGAAGGGAGCCTTAGTAAAGGTGTACAACTTTAAGTACATTCAATAGACAACGAGTTTTAGCGCATATGGATTATTTAGGTAAGTACACTGCCTATTCATTCGAGGTGTGTACAGAAACCATGAAAACAATGAACACTAACAAAAATGTAGCAAAACAACGCGAAAGGTATCTACCGAAAACCAAAATATAAACGTTATATCGCCGATCCTACCAAACTGCTCTATCAAAATATAACGACCACGATAAAAACGATGGAAAAGAAACCAAACGTTTCCGACGAATTTCCAAAGATCGTACAATAACGGTGTTCACATCTCTTTCTTACATAAGTATAAAGTGTATTTTTATCTTTTTTTAGCGGGACTTTTCCGTTTTATAGGCTAGTCGATAATATTTGGACCGCTCTGCGAGATATGAGTGTTAAATATTTTATGATGTCCAGTGCGGACTTCAGAGTTTGAAGTCGGGAACACGATCTTGTAAAGCCTTGTACGTTGTATGATACGCTGTCTGCAATTTTACTACACCCTTTATCTTATTGGAAACATCTATCATGTTTAACCTCAAACGCTGTACGAAAAACAACGTATTTGTCTTCAATTTAACAACAAAGTTTGACCTAATAGTAGCAATGTCATAGAATTGGTTCACAAATGTTCTTTCGCACTTTAAATAAAAACGTAATAAAGCCTAAAAACAACCACTATCAGCCATTAAATCTATTCATTCGATCCACTTAATTACAACTCAGTTTTTTGTCACGTTTGTCTCTTACAAACTATCTTGGCGTAATGTCATTAATCTTAGGAGGCTGGCAGCGCAGCAAACGACCTCCCGTTAAGACCCTCCATGGGCTGGGTGCCCCGTAATATGCTTATACAGTCAGAACACAGAATAGCTAAACACCAAAACCGTACAAGCCAAACACAACCTTCCACTAATTGCTATTAGTATCATTAACGCTTGTACAATCCGCTGCCCTTTCCAACCTTTAGCCGCTATGCCAAATAGAAAATAAGAAAATAAAGGAATCCAAGCGCGAGAAAAAAAGGTAGTACGTAAGATGTATTTTTTCGCAGAGAAGCGTGTCGGTAGCATTGTTAAATATATCGTCCAATCAGTATCTCGGAACGAGGAGGAATTAGCGTTTCGAAGTGAACGACGGGAGCGACGAATCCTGGTCTACCCTTTTATGCGGCGCAGGGTAATAAAAAAAAAAGAAATCTTATTTGAATTTGGAAGACGAATTAAAAAAGAAAATGAATTCTGCACTAATTTAAACAGAGAGAGTTTCTAGACGATTTTCGGGGATCGGTCCAGCTTAATTAATGCATTAGAGTTGAAAGTCCCGACGTCTCTTCATTTGTGCCGGCGAACCATCCATTTAACTTTGTGTTTAACGTTTCATATCCGTAATTAGATTAAATTATAAACTTTTAATAAAATTAATTGGAATGATTTTGTGAGAAATCGTTCTTATAAATATTGTTATAGAGTGGGTTATACAACGCAATTATAGGTGTTAGTACTAACAGCATTTTATATGTCCCCAAAAACTAATCACAGATAAGAGGTCGACCTCTCCCACATTGATCCTTAGCGATCAGAAAGGTTACGAAGGCACTTCATCTTCATTCGGGAATCCCTTTAAGGAATCGTATCAGTTGTAATGAAAGCTAATTCTTTCATTAACTCTCCGTGACAACGGGAAAAAATGTAAGACAAACGAAAACAAATGTGGCCGAACTTTGTATAAGTAAATGTTTATTTCTTCAGAACAGTTTGTTCAAACAAAAATGTGTTTGGATGAAGTTAAAAACACATTTCCAATATTTAAAATAACTCTTATAAAGAACGGATTCATTTATTTTACGAATATTACTTTTTTCTAAATAACTATGACACTGATATTTTTTTAAAGATAAAAAAATCTTTGATCAATTATTTTGATACGAAAAATAGGTTTTTTAGAATTCATCCACAGTTTTCAATGTCTTCCTTGAATTTGGCACGATATGAATACCTAATGTACATTCAAATTTGGCCTTTATTAATAACAATTAAACACGCACGTATGCATGTAAAAAATAAACAAAAATTGCATCTTCTGATACACACTCACATGAGTCCTATATCCTAAAATTCAGTATTCGTATTGCAATATATCCGATTTATCAAATATATAAATCGTAACCCGATCTGACAAGGCGTTAATGGGTAGCTCAATGCAATTTAATCTACCCCAGTTGGCGTATAACCGAATTTCTTCCTTATACGCACATTTTAGTCGAGAAAAAAATATTTAGGGTTCCTCCTGTATCGTAGTGTGTAGATTTATACTCTTACAACACTTATGTTCTGTATCTGTTTTTTTTGTTAAAGTTTGTGTCTAAATAGAACCTTGTAAGTCAACAAAGGACTGAAAACATTACTTTAGTAACAATTTTCGATTGCATGTTCTTAGTCTCTTCAAATAGGGCTAAGTCAACAGTACTACATTTTTGAACAAATCAATGCCCACAATTTAACTGCAAAGAAAATTTCAAAATCAAATCTAATAATCCCTAGCGATAACCAACGGTTTAGATATCCATCTAAAATCAACACTTACCGATACAAAACTCAGTAACCAAACGAAAGCGAATACTAATAGCAATAACGCGTATCATATCACACATCATTCCGAAGATATGTATCTAATATCAGCTTTGCACCCTCCAATATGAGAAACTAGCAATATAAAGTGAAAATTGAATTTACAACTGACAATTGAAGAAGGCGCCTCCATCAAAAGCGGCCCCTGCGACATGTTTGCCGAAATACATTTTAAAAGTGCTCTCTATTCCTACAAAGAGGAATTATTGCGATATATCGAATGTATGGTAGTGTACTTTTACTTGTGAAATCAATAAATGTGACGTCAGTTTTGTATATTTTCTTCAAATTTTTTATATTCCTTGGTAGTAAAAGGCATAGAACTTACTAGTGTAATGAACTTCTTATACAAAAAAAATAATTCTGACTTTTGGATAGTTGGTTACTTCTGCTCTTAATCATATCTAAATGGCTAAATCCTAGCAAATATTAACTCTAGATAAAGCTTAAGACACGATTTGCTAAACTTTCCTTTCTAAGAATACCTCAATCAACAATCATTGCACATTGTAAGACAAGTAAACAAACACACAAGTAAACCACGTTAATGCAATTTACAAAGCAGCCAATCACGAGAGGCAGCCACATTGTTGTACAATCGCCGTCAAAGAGCCAAAGGAAGCTCAGTGTTCCTTAATAATTAATTGGCGCTTAAACGCGCTGACGTCTTAGAGCCCCTAAGGGGGGTACTAACTGCTCCTATGCATATGCTTGCTATCCGTAAGTGGAGATGGGTCTGCTCATGTTTTGAATTTGTAAATTGTTATACGGAATGAGATTTCTGTTGATAGGTGAAGCGAAACTTGGTTTTGTGTTCGACTCCGTTTGCTTTTTATGTAAATTGTTTTCATTGGAATAGAAAATATATGTTAGTCAATATATCCGTGGTATTGAATAAATCAGAGCAATTGCGTTTTGAAAAATATACATATTAAGGTACATTTAACGAAAATGATAGGTGTCGTCTAAATAATTCAAAATAAAATCCAAATGTTCCCCAAAAAAAAATCTGTAAAATCCTAATGACAAAACTCACTATCATCAAGCTAATGGATATAAAACTGCGGTTACGGTGTAACAGGGTCGATTCGAAAGCCGCAATTAACTAAACGTAAAATTGAAGAAGATTGCAGATACTATCAATCAAGTAAAAGGGCATGATTACATACAAATCTAGATAAACAAATGAACGAGCCACTTCACAAATTGAATCAAAGTGATATTTTTGTGGTTTTGTCACAGAAAATTGTTTTTTAAACGATGTGTCTATAATATTTTGAGTCTATAAAAGTACAGATGTAAGTATCGGGAACCAATCATAGGAGATATTTAAATTAAAGTTTTAAGCTTATGATCATGACTTAGAATTTTAAACAATTTGAATCTAATTCAGGACATTTTGGAATGGAATTAGTGGAAAGTCTTATAAATAGAAATAAATCTAAAATCTCGAAGTGAAGATAATGAAACATTGTAAGACGTTTATTTATAATCCGTACATTCTAGTATGAAGATAATATTTTAAAACAATGCCAGATCCTAAGCGCAAGTAAATTACTACTTCAACGACGGAATAAAAGTAACAATTTGTTTGCTATCTGACCCCAACTCACGCGATGTCATCATAAAAGCAACAATTAACTTTAGTTTGTTTTACTACCAAGTACTGGGCGTGTTTGTCTTCAAAGAAGATGTCACGCGTGAATTTGTATTTAAATTTAATGACGCTTTCACATTACCGCTTTTATGACCAACACTAATGAACGAATGGAAATAAAACCAGAGATCTGGTGTAAAGTCCCACAAAAAATACACTCCACCGAAAATACAAATTACAAAAGAACGTCTATTATTAGGTACGCCCAATATTATTTAAGCCTCGCCAATATGCCAGTATTACAGTTGAAATTCTCAACGAGTGGTAGGAAAGAGAGCGGATGATAAAACCCCGTCACTAATTAAATGGGCTCGAGACGTCCTATTCTTAATAGATTTGTCGCTAATTTGAAATAATTTTGCCAAGCTCCTTTAAATAAACCGTCCAATAAAATTTAATTACTAATCATATTTGGACTACCTTATTTTGATATTTTAGAGAATTGGCTGATAAATTCTTAGAATTTTAAACGTATGTGGAGTTGCCTATAAATACAAATGCGATGTAGATGTATATAGCAGTAAAATTGCGCCATAGATTAGATCCTACATTGGGATCGGACTAGTTGCAATTCATCATTATTATTCCAGACAATTTATCAAGCGGTTGGCTCGCCGCGCCCGACCGGATCGCACATTCTAACGAGATGGTGAATTTTCACCGAATAATTTGCGAACCGACGAATCACGTATTGGAATCGGGAATGAGGTCGGAATTGAGATAGAAGACCCGAACATTGTGAAATAAAAGGAGCTTGCCTGAAAAGATTTGCGTTGAAAGATAATAGAAATAATAATTAATGAGCTGTAAAATGTAGACTCACTTGATTTTTTCTAAGAAATTTATAAAATCTACACCAAATTAGGTTCGCATGACTTTTCCTGTCGTCACTCGACCGCCTACAGACAGAGGGTCGATGCGATTACGGGAGCTTATTACTGCGACTTTATCATATTTCAATTTACGATCACCACCCGGACTTATCGAGTAGAAAATCCGGGGGCCACCAATACGCAGATATAAATCAGAAATGAGACGTCTCATTACGGGACTAATATATGACGTACAGAACAGGACAATTTAACATAATATCCTTGCGATATTTCCTTATAGATGGAGCAGTACTACGTTAATTATTTAAAATTTAATACTGTGGATAAAATTCATAAGCTAAGAAAGTTAGCCGCTAATATTACATAGGAATTTTAAGATGAACATTGGCATTAGATAAGTCGGCGGGCAAGAAAATGCTTGGTCGGAGGGAATAAGAAAACGGTCCTAGTTGTTAAGTCTTGCACAGTTTCTGTCGCTATCTCGTGGATAAGAAGCCTAATCACCAGTCGTCGTGTCTGTATCGGGCCGAGCGAAGCGCGCGAGTATTCCCCAGGGTACTCTTTTGGGACCAGTTTTCTTTTTTGGTTTACATTACACAGTAAGTGTGCCGAATTCTTTTGTTGCCGCCTCCGCTTTTTGTACAGATTTGTGTGATTTGTATTGTGTTTACTTGTGTAAGTATCATTTTAACGGGATAAGTAGCGTAATTTGACGTGAAATGCTCAAAATACTAACAGTTTTGGATAAGTCTAACCTAGGTGAGTATCTAAAGAGGGAATTATTATTATCGCAGGCAAAATATTTTGTTAAAAGATTTTAATCCACAGAATAAAATAAAGCCATACCTAATAAAACTAGAGACTAATAAATTCCCCTTTCTCCGCGAACAGAAGAAAGTGCAAAGCTATTAATAAAGGGACTTATGAAGTTATGGAAACTTCCTCAGTGTAACTGCAAACCGAGCCGTTCCGAAGTCGTGCACCAATAAACTTGTAGTTGGAAAACTATTTGTAATATAAATTTATAGTTTAGCGTTAACAGTGGTTTTCTTTACTTTTTTATAGTTATAAAAACAGTACAGTTTATTGAAATAAAAACCAACAATTGATAATAAAGATAATTAAGTACGTAAGAAAGGTAGTCTTGTACGGTATCTAGATAAGTATCAAAACAAAGAAGGTAGATATCAGACGTAAAAGGAATTTATTTGGCGAGAAGAAACAGGCGGGCGGGTGCCGGCGCGGCGTGTCTAATGAGACAATTTAATAGCCGTGATTCCCTCACACCGGCGTTCACAAGACCGAAAATCACCGGAAAACTGCAGCCGATAGAAACCCACCATTTGGTAATGTAGTTTTAATTTTAAATTAAGTCAACGATTGCTGAATCTGTGTTTGGTAAATATCTCTAGTTGTGAATGGATCTTATTTTTACCTCTATACCTCTATTGATCTTTGATAGATAGAAATAATATTTGGTGAACATTTGTAATTATATGTATAATAAAAATCACGTTTGATTGAAACGGACTGAATACAATGAATAAAATGAAGAGAACTTGAAATATGTAAACAGTTGAATCAAGGTACGTGAAAGTAACTATGCAGATATTAAAATATTCAGTAGCACAAGCAACAATTAGCCAAATACTTTCTATTGTAAAACTAAATCTAAAAACTTATTCACGTCCATTAGAAGCAAAAATAACAACCCCCGCTTCAAGTCATTAAATTATTCCACTACCATATTTTTCATTTTGCTACAAGTACATTCATAGCCAAAATATGTCTCCATCAAACCAGCAGCACAAGAGGGTCATATCGAATTGGGAATCGATTTTGTCGCACCCGAAATAGGGTGTAAAGATCCCATTGTTATATAGATGTTGGCCATATGTCGAGAACCGGACTTTTTGCCCCTTTACTGTATTTGTCATTTAAAAAGAAGGTTAGATATCGATTTTC
This sequence comes from Spodoptera picta, assembly GCA_038387885.1. Lineage (NCBI taxonomy): Eukaryota > Metazoa > Arthropoda > Insecta > Lepidoptera > Noctuidae > Spodoptera > Spodoptera picta. The sequence goes on along the minus strand of JAZHFQ010000733.1, from coordinate 3,212,259 downwards.
AATTAATCGATTTCAAATTATACAATCGATTTAACTAAGAATTGATATCTTGACTAATCTAACACTATTCTTACTTGTAGGTATATGGGATTGTTAGAAACCGAAGTTTTAGACACTGAATATTATAATAATAACTGAAAGTAGCCTAAGTTATTTCTAAGTACTTACATCAGCTACCTACCAGTAAAAGTCCCGTCAAAATCGGTCCAGCCTGACTGCACGGTTGGTGCGGTGGCTGGGCAACCGGCTGCCGTGCAACGTGTCGCGGGTTCGATTCCCGCACGGGACAACACTTTGTGTGATCCACAAATTGTTGTTTCGGAAATGGGTGTCATTGTGTATGTGAACTTGTATGTTTGTAAACGCACCCACGACACAGGAGAAAATCCTAGTGTGGGGCAACGTTTTTTAAAAAAAAAAAAAAAGAAAAGAAAAAGAAAAAGCCATTTCGGTGATTAGTCAGTACAAAAAGACAGATAGACAACAATTGTAAAAAAAATAATTTTGCTATAGGTATGTATCGTATGTTTATTCATATGCATGTTAAAAAGTGGTTCTTATATTATTTCAATATTACAAACAGGCACTCCAATTTGTTTCATCTTTGTTGATGAAATATAAATTTTGTAATCCATCGTACCAGAAATCGTGTTTTACAGGATAAACAAACAATTCAATTAATTAGAGAAGTTATGAGAGCCCGACAGCCAAATAATAACTCCTCTCATCATGCTCTCACGCATCTTTCAAACAAAGTACACATACACACTCAATGCACTATCCAAACGTTTTAAAATGTCGCCTAATCCTTTAATAGCTATTCCAGTCACAATATGTTCAACACAACAAACCGATTTGATGATTAAACCCCTCTTACACGGTTTTAAACTCAAGCACGACAAAACATCTTAATCATTACGGTTCATAAAATTCTTAAGTGATTGCGTAGGGGCGGTATGCGTGGGCATGAATTGATTTGGTCAAGTCCATCTTCTAAAGTACCTGGGTTAGTAAACGGTAGTACTTATAGCAGTAGCCAATGTAGGGGTGCCTTCAAAATTGTTTTAAGTGTACGATGTTGATCGTTTTTTAATTCATTTTTGTGGCTCATGTTTTTGGTGGCTGATTGGATTTGTATTTGATTGTATAAAGGTTAGCTCCGGTTGTTTGTTGATTTAATAAAAGTTCACTAAAAATGTTACATACGGATTTTTTTTCTAATATTTATGTTCTTTTTTGAAGTATATAGGTATTGAAGTCTAGTCTATTAGTATTTAGCTTTCTATCGACCTGTTTTAAAATAAAACAAAGCATTTTTTTTCTATTAAAAAAAATGGCCACAAAAATGTCCTATATAAAACAAAAAAAAATAACGAAAAAATGTCCATAGCTTACAACAGTATCGCATAAGTTAATAGTAGAGTCGGCCGGGCACGCGGGCAGAGATAATGAAATTGTGTACAGAAGCGCAACGAGCCGCGAGCGTGTCTCGGCCAAAAATCCACTTAACAAATTGCTGCTGATTCGTAGGGTTCTGGATTGTTGCCTGCTTTTACCGTTACGTCAATTATTCGTCGTGTTATCGATACAGGAACGGTTTAGAGCGCTGTTGCGAGCTTTGTTTCCGATTCTGTAGTGATGCGATATGGGACTTTTTATCGATGAATCGATTATGGTCAGTCAATTTGTGTTTCAATGACAGTAAAAGACAATGTTGTAGTTTGAGTTCATTTCCTATCATTGTTAATGGTTATGAATAAACTAAAAACAAAACAAACTAATCCATCATTGAAGACTACTCTAATAAAAATTACATTAAACGTCGGCAAAAAGTATGCCACTCATAAAATAACTTTTATGATAAAACGTCCATTTGCTAAGTAAAAAGACTACGATGACGCATGCATAAAATAATTAAACCATCAGAATACGTATCATTTCGCTGGCAGCGACACAATGCAAAAAGTGAAAAAGAAAAAAAAACAAATTGCAAAAAACACGACTGTAATGAATTCGGTGTTGGGCGTTTCGCACGCAATTGCACAATTTCAATTATCGCATTAGTTCGCGAGTGTACCGTGGGCGAGGCACGGTACATGAATGGCTGATGGATATTGCTGTGTGTACTACTGACTTGTGACACTGATAGTACTTGACGCTTGACGTTAACTCGTGTTAATTGTATGTGGTTTTAAGTGGCCAGTACTATTTAAGTACGGCTAAAATCTACCGCACTCATATTTCATATAGACCAAAAGGCAGATATCAGTTCAACATTTTCGATTATTATAATCGTTATTAGTGATTTTTACTGTGATCCATCAGGATAATTTGGATCATTAATGAATCTGAATTAAGGTCCAAAATCAAAATCTCACACACTCATAAACGACAATAAATATTCATAAAACCCCTCTGTCGACAAAATTGGGCCTAATAATGAACAACGCAAAACCGACTTCAATTTAGATACATCAAACGATGAAAAATCACAAGTTTTATTTGTGGTGAGAGAGAATTTCCACGATCAACTTCATGCGCCGAAAACCAAAGGAAAGTTGGCACAAAGGCAACTGTTGATTTTTTTGTTTCCAAGGTAGAAAAAAATTTGAATCGAGCGAATTACAAAACCGACGTGCGACGTTTGGTGTGTAGGGCTGGCATAAATCAATTTGACTTGATGAATATTTCACGTGGAGATATATTATAGCTCTAGCATCGGATATAAAAAACTTTAAAGTCGATTGGTATTGCTCGTTCGTCCCAATATTCCTCAAATGTATGTAAGTGAAATGTGTCTTTATATTATGTTTTCATTATTAAAAATATCTACATGTCTATTTACAAAAAAGTACGTACTTCATGAATTAACGTCAAAAGCAAGTAATTAATTAACGTCTTCAATAAGAAAACCATTATCATCAACCCTAAATTTCAAATATCGAACGTCGTACCGAATGGGAAACGCCTATCTCTATTGAATTCCCGAAAAAGGCCGAAAAATAAAAAATAGGAAACGCCTCGCGAACCCTGGTATCAATAGTGGTCGCAGCTCTATTGAAATTTTCGATATTTGTCAGCCTGATTAGCTGGCGCTCCTCCCGACACTATTCTACATCAGAAGGCTGAATGGCTCAGCGTGAGATCGATGTGAGCTCAATTTTGTGCAGTCTTTTGTTTTTGCAGAGTTGTTTGTGATCCCTCCGATTGAAGGTTGCCGAAATACCTTTTATATCTATTGAATTTCGATTGCCAAAAATTTTGTGCATGAAAAGTGTGATTAATTGGCCATATATTTTTGTGGTAGGGGTTGTTCACCTTGCTTATTGTTTTGATTCTTATACTTAATGATTTTGTTTGGATTACCTACTTGGGATTTGGATTGGATTGTACAATTTAAGAAAAAAATGGTGGATACTATTTATATATACTTATTCGTCTAAAATGGACCTTCTGTGACAAAACATCACCACCACCAAAACAATTCACATGCCAGCGAAACGCCAAAACAAAAACACATCAACAAGGTCGACCAAAGAGCTTTCAATAAAATGTCTGAACAAAAACTCCGCAATAGATATCTGGCAACAACGTTTGCAATAAAAATAGGTACAATGCGAACTGAGAGCCTCAAAAGTTTTCTGTATCGCGAAAATGCATTTGCCTCGGTAAAGTTCGAGATTGCCGTCATTGTCGGCTGATGAATCGCTACGAATTGTGGAATACGGAATTTTACCAAACGCGTCTCTATTATTTTAGTGTTCATTGAACTTCGCGATTTGTTTCTGTTTTAGTTTGTTGTTCTCGTTTTTGTTTAATTGAGTAATGTGATAGATGTGATGCCGGACATTTGGTAAATGCTTATTAGAAATTAACTGCCTCGTTGGCCGAGTGGTCGCAAGTGCAACTGTCGACAAGGGGTCTCAGGTTCGATTCCCGGGTCGAGCAAAGTACCTACTACTGGGTTTTTAAACAATTCTCAGTGGTTGCACGGAGATTGGAATTGTGCCCGGTGTATGGCAGTAAGATCACCACCTATTATATGGGACTCATAACATAAAATAGTGAAAAGTAGGTGTTACATGGTACAGTGACAATAAGTGCCGCAATGTAGTTATACCTCTGCTTACGCCTTCGGGGATTAAAATTTTAGGCGGATTTCTAATTTTATCTATACAAGAGTAAATCATATTTTCGAGTATTGATAACTCTTAATAGGTTTGGTTGCTTTTAACAAAAGTCGACTTACCGATCGATGATGACTGGATCTGAAGGGGTTTCGTTTCTATTACCACAACTCTTCTTGTCACAACACCGACTGTAAACAAACACTGGAATTAGTTTAAAGTCTAGTGTTTGGTCTAAACACTCATCACCAGCACCATATTTGATAGTAAACCTTATTTTTAGTGCTATAATGCACATTTTAGTAAATAACGTCACCTAAAAGTCTTCGAACTTATATTTACGTACAAAATAACATCAGAGAGTACAATAAATTCTCAATATCGGGACACATTAAGGCGATCCCCTGTATTTTTAGCCGAGTAAAGGGATACCTGTACCGTATGGGGATGAAAATCAATAAATTGTTAGTAAAAGTACCGAAGGGTTTAGATGCAATGTGTCACTCATAACATTCATATTTATAACGGTTACAAATATCTATTTTGTGTTCTAATCTTCAATATTTTGTACGTTTGTTATTGGAGTGTGTCGAAATTACTGAACCAATATTGATGATACTCCAGTATTTTGTCAACGGGTTTTAGTGTGGTTCCTTTTCATTTTTTCTGTTGCCTTTGGACAATGAAGAAGGATTTTGCAAACCAGATAACTTTGGAATGAATATGTAACTCGCACTAGTCTGCTTATCAAAGGATATGAAGACATAAACAGTTATAGTGTTTTTAAAAAGTAATGCATAAAAATAATTATCTTTAATATTCTAGCCTCTGTACCGATTTAAGAATTACACCGGTCCAGAAGCAGTCAGTTAGGAAATGCCGGACTTGGTCTAGTAATTTTAAGATAGACTTGTAAAAGTGTTACTTTATAACCTATTTGCAGAAATAAATATCATTTCATATCAAACTGATCTTTTCTTAGCCGAAGAGAGAAGTTTAAGAGAAGAAGTTCAAAAACTACTTTATAAAAAAACATTGCCCGCCGGTCATATCCACACTAAACAAACAATACGCTGCACGCGCCCTACCGGGACTCCTTGACGCAAAGGGCAAAGACATTGAAAGGACAGACTCCCTAGAGACTCCTCCCCTGAAGACGTGCGACAGGAACACACATATCCAGTAAAAAGAGACACCGATACACCGTCTAAGGTGGAATAAAATTTTAATTGCTCACACTGACGCGATGTAGTATCGCTATACACACTTACATTGATAGAATGGCGAGACACAGTACGTTTACGAGCGGAAAAACCACCCCAAACAAATGGTTAAATTAATAAGGATGCTCGTTTCTTTGTTCGCCCGCTCGTAATTAGGAAGTTACAAGATGCCTTCGCTTAAAACTGTTGTTACTTGTTTACATTTCAAATGCTTGCACAGTTTTATTTGGATTAAGTTAATATTCTTAGACTCAATTTCACTGTTAATATTTAATGAAACTAACTTTCTATTCGTGTACAAACTTACTTTTGTTTAGAAACTTCTAGAAATATTCCACTCTTATACAAAGGAAATTGTCATAAAGTTATGAGGAATCGTAAAAGTATTAACACAGTCCTGCCTATCATGTATGGCCCACAAAAGCCTGCCATTTTGGAGAAACATGACCGTGCAATAATATTTTGGGAGTCAATATTTATGACAAATGACTGTCGCGACCGTTTCTACGAAATGCGTAACGTCTTTTTTTTAAATTTAGAATTCGAATAAAACGGCCGAAGTTATACGTGCCAGTAACATTATTCATCGTGTAATAAGGTTGATTTAAATATCGAACGATTTTTTATTTGTTAATTAGAAGAGGATTGCTGTTTAACCCATAAAGACCAATAATGAAAAATATTGTGTTTGTGCTTACCTGCACATAACTTCGTGTGTAAGTAGAACCCTGCACATTTCTGGATTTTTATCTTGTCCCTCGTATACAATAGGCTGAAACAAAAACGAACCATTAATATTTTCATACAACAATAGAACTTATGACTCAGAAATAAATTATAAATTAGTAACATAAGATAATGATATAAAATTAATTAAAAATCGTTGTGGAGATAAGATAAAATCGGCTCGTCTTCATCAAGTTATTACTTTGGCTAATTCATGCACCCCCGCATGCATAATTATTGCATTTTATTATCTAAACCAAAAACTTATTTGCATAATTCCCGCATTGAATTCACGAAGCTGATAACATTTTTAAAATCGGTAAGTACCCGCCTTCTCTATTAACATAACGTCACGCTTTTTATTTGATTGGACAGACAGTGGTATAAAATGCAGTAAAATTAATGAAATGACTGCGAAATGTGAACAGTATCCAAAAGCAAAGAAATCAAGGTGTATGACGAATGACTATTATATAGAATACAGAAACAAAATTTATTTAAGATATGTATCTTCAAACTCATACATATCGACTGAAAACTGAATCACAGTGAATAGTAGGAACATACAAAATGTTTCTTATTTTTTCATCTGGTAATACCGACCCCAACACGTGTACAGTGTGTTTATCTATTAATATCTAATTACTGGTAACCCCAACGCATATGGGGTACAAAATATTGTTAAACGTTATACAGAAAAAGTAATTAGTTTCATGGGAATTGCGTTTTCGATTACCGATTAATAATTCATGCAAAATATATTTAGAATGTTCAACAAAAATTCTGAATCAGTTAAGTTACTATTGTTGTGTTTAAATATATTACTTACTAATAAAACTAGATCCTTATTCGAAAAAAACTGTAATAACTTCTTCAAAAGAATCCTAGATACATTTTTATCTAAAACAGCAACAATTTGTACAACTATTACTTACACATTCAACACACGAGCCCCTAAACCCTAAATAGATTTTTTTCATCCCTGACAAAATATTTAATTGAATATGAAACAGGGGTATTATCGTCTTTTGTACCATGGATTTATAAGGACTTTGCTTTGTATATTGTAATAGGTATCTAAGGGTCATACAAAAGTATTTAGGAACATCAAAATAGCTTAGGGGTCGTATTTTCTGCATTCGGCTTAAGTAAGGGGCCGGGATCAGGTGTCGTTGTAAATCAAATAGATTTTCCTACCATTTTGTTCTGTAGTTGCTATAATTAATATACTTAATGACTGAATGATACTGATAAATTTCTTAATATGTGCAATAAAATAAAGAAAATAAATATTTTTAGAAGACTGGAAGAACGTTTTATGATTTAGTAAATATAATTGAAACACCAGTGTGGAAGCTTAACGAACGAATAACTTTTAATTTTTTTTAAACCAGAGATATAAACATTGGCCATAGACAATACACAAGACAATTTTAATACCATAAATACAAACCATAGATAAATTTTGATAAACAAACTTAACACCCCCAATTATCAAAATAAAGTAGGTACATTACAAAATATAAAACTTTTACTTTTTAACATCTTGTATACCTAAGAGCTGCATAAAATAATAATGTTTAGTACCACCTAAACCCTTTGTAAACAAATCTGTTGGCATCTCAGATGTCTCTAAGTAGTTAAGTTATATAATTTTATTATGAACACATTCCTTGCAGAAATAATATCTTACATCGATATGCTTAGTTCTCTTAGATCGAGATCACCGTTTCAAGAGGTTGCAAAAAACGACGGTTAGTCCCTAGTATGATAATTGTGTATTCTATAGGCTGAATTCTCATCTATACAAAGTAAATATGGCTTTGCCTACAAGGAAACAACCTACACGAACATTCTAACCCAGTGCTAGTGAAAAAAATCGAAAAGTATCCGACTAAAAAGTATTACGTACTAAACTTACAACACTATAAAGAAGAAATGTATGTAACCGTCTTTTAAACTAGGATAAAAACACTAGAATGGATAGTGGTGTGAACTAACATTTTTCAAGTTCACTCCTTGAATTGAGAGAATCCCCCAGGATGTCTGGGGTTGACGCCGCACTGGGCATAGTCCGTCGCCTGGGATTCAATCTCTGGGGAATTAGTGTGGACTTAAAAAAATAGATAATAGTGCTGTCAGTGTTGGTCAGTCATATTTGGTTATTAATTATGCGTGGGCTACTGACGCTACTGTTATGTTTTTTTTTGTAATATTTCATACATTGGAAGATACAGTATGAAATAAATATTGCGAAGTTAGATGCTGCTTTAAATTCAAACTAATCATCAAATTATGTTATGAAAATTTTAATAAAAAAATCAAATGTGTCTAATTGTCCTAACCTTTGGGGTTCTTTTATTTATTTAAAATCTAAAAGGTGTACTTTAGAAACACATGGCAACAAATGCCTAATTTAGATTACGATTGATCAGCGTTATACAATCTAAACTAGATTGAATAAAAACAGATTGAAACAAAGGAGGTAATCGTCTAAAATGTCACGTAACATTATCTTAATAAGTCCGTACAAATCGAGTGACACGCAAAAGAGTCGTTCACAAAAATGGCGATGAAAAGATGTTCGATGTAATAGTGAGTTGCGGTCGATTTAATTGTATTAAAACGTTAGGCTGTGGGCACACGGGCAATCAGCTAATGCCGTGCGGTGCATGCGAACGGAACACGCAACTCTTGTTTTGGTAAGATACAAAAATAAGCAAGAATTGTCGTTTGAGTGCAAATTATGTCAATCGTCAAAGCACTTAATCAGGAAAATTTTCCAAATCTATACTAATATTAAAAAGAGGAAAGATTTGTACCTATTTTTGTATGTTTGTAATGAATAGGCTCAAAAAGTACTGGGCTGATTTAAAAAATTCTTTCACCGATAGAATGCTACATTCTTCCAATTCGACATAGGCTACATTTCATTTTGGAAAAAAAAATATTGTTTATAATATATAGGAATCTTTGACATTGATCGTTTTGTAAGTTTTACTACAGATGTTAAAGGACTTAGAACAAAAGATATATATAATGCAAAGCTACTCTATTACTCTACGCGAAATTTTACACTAAACTCAGCATGGAAGTACTATCAACCGGATTATTTGTGTTCCCATACTAAATCACTATCATATCAATATCTAAAACATCAATCTGCCCACCCTATGTTTGAGTATAGTCTTAAGATACTGACTCATAGTTCGTCAAATGAGATTGGAGCAAATCCCATAGAATGTTCCATGGTCTGAATTGAGAGGCGTGTGTGGTGCACGTGGCGTCATGATTATGTTTATTTAACGATGTTCAAACAACATATTAATTTAGTTGCCTTTTGTTCACGAAATGACTTTGGGAAGCTGGTATACGAGGTATTTTGAGGCATTTTTATTAGTAACATTTAGATAGAAATTGTTGTTGGATTTCTTTGAAAATAATAATGTACTGTGAATGTGAATCACAATCGTCAGGTATATTTTCTACATACATACATAACATCACGCCTTTTATCCCCGAAGGGGTAGGCAGAGGTGCACACAGAAGTAACACCCACTTTTCACTATTTATGTTATGAGTCCCATGTAATAGGGGGTGAGCCTATTGCCATATACCGGGCACATTTCCAGACTCCGTGCTACTACTGAGAATTTTTTAAAAACCCAGTAATACTTTGCCCGACCCGGGAATCGAACCCGAGACCCCTTGCCTGGCAGTCGCACTCGCGACCACTCGGCCAACGAGGCCAACGGCCAAATTATATTACGAATATTTTCTATTCGTAATATAATTTGTATATATAACATATGTAATACACAGAATATTTTTAAGTATTTTATTTTATCTGCAACCAAAAACTCAATCAAAATATCAACTTAAGTAAAATTAAGTTCAATACATAATCCAAAGCAGTCTTATTATTATCAATGTCTATGAAAATGTGTAAAAAATTTCAATAATTTCCATATCAGTCAAATAAATGCATAGACATGAAAAACACAACAAAATAAATTGTATAGAAGTGCCACTGCAGTAATAATAAAAATATCTAGAGTAAACTATTCTGGCGAGGCTGCCAAGCGACTTTCCTCCTTGCGTAAATCATTGTGCTTGTTGCCTTTTTTACTGTTCTTAGTACCATTTAGAACTACAGTACAAGACAAAGACATTTACATATTAGAATTATATTTCTGTAACAGTTTTTATGATGATTTCATTGGGATCAGATAATTATTACATTTCCAATTTTCGCCCTTAATTTACTAATATTATCAACAGCCTATAAGTAGCCACTGCTGACCTAAGGACTCTTCTCACTTGGATAGCATTAATCACCACGCTTGTCCAAGTGGGTTGGCGATTTCAAACCTATAATTAGACATTATAACCCCATATTTCCTCACGATGTTTTCCTTAACCGTTTGTCAGTGGTGTCTAAATAATCTAATAATCTTAGAAAGTACATATAACTCGGAAAAAGTCACATTGGTACATGCCGTTGGTAGGTTTCAAACCCACATCCTCGTGCATGAGAAGCGCACGCTTAAAACCTCCGAACCACCACGATATATTATTATTACTAATATTATATGTTTAAACTGATGATTATTCAGGAAATTATTTTATCGACACGAAGCTCTATACGATTAATTAAGAACATGATATTTGTAATAAGGTCAATGTAACTGTAGTTGCTTTCCACAGCTCTGCATAAACCTATTACGTCACAAATTCTATCGCCTTTACAATACAATACAATAAGAAAATTAAAATATAATTACATAACATCACGCCTTTTATCCCCGAAGGGGTAGGCAGAGGTGCACACAGAAGTAACACCCACTTTTCACTATTTATGTTATGAGTCCCATGTAATAGGGGGTGAGCCTATTGCCATATACCGGGCACAATTCCAGACTCCGTGCTACTACTGCGAATTTTTTATAAACCCAGTAATACTTTGCCCGACCCGGGAATCGAACCCGAGACCCCTTGCCCGGCAGTCGCACTCGCGACCACTCGGCCAACGAGGCAGTAAAATATAATTCTACTTAAAAACTAGCTCCTACGCAAACAACATAGAGAACACAGATAAAATTGTACCAGTACAAGACAATTTCGCAGTCTCTATGCGTTGTCGTTCATGTAAATCACGCAAGATGCCGCGATGCAAGCACGTCTCGAGTCCACAGCACACTTTATTTGTTACTCGCTCATAAAACAAGAGTATCGTGCTTATGTTTGTGATAGAATATAATTTATATCACGTTATATTATTGCGTGATTTGTTGTGCAGTTTGTTTGTTGATGTAAATAGAATAGTTGTAAAAAATTTGCAAGGTGGTGATAAAAAGTGTTTGTGTCAAAGTTAATTATGCCTTTAGATGAATTGAACAGATCATCGAAAGGTATGAAAAACAAACTGATTATTGACTGCACGTTTGTTCGTACCGGGTTAAATTCTCGCAAAAAGCAACTTTTTGTGTGATACACAATTTGTTGTTTCGGGTCTGGATGTATTGTGTATGTGAACTTGTATATTTGTAGAAGCACCCACAATACAGGAAAAAATCCCAGTGAGGCAACGTTTATACAAATACAAAAAAAAAATTACTGACGCCGCCATATTGCCTAATCAAAAATAACTAAATAATAATTTTAGACGAAAAACAATAAAAAATACTAAACTAGTACTTATAGGTATTTTCCGATACTAATGAATGTGTTTTTCTTAAATAAATAAATGTAGCTTTAAAACTGACCAATAACAATAAACGATCAGAACTATTCACTGTTCCAATTATCTGAACTACATACACAAACATACATACATACATATAAGTAAAACACGTTGTCTCCAAACACACACAATAACGGGTTACGATACAGAAGAAGACTGCAGTAATAATTTCAAACAACCCTCTTGACAAGAGGCTTGGTATTAAGGTGCGGTGCAATTTAAATTAACCCTTACATATGATTTATTAAAGTGTTACTTGACAATATCGGATATAATTAACGCTGTATGCGAGTATGTGGTAGTATCTGCCTGCACGGTTGGTGCGGTGGCTGAGCAACCGGCTGCCGTGCAGCTTGCCGCGGGTTCGATTCCCACACGGAACAACACTAGGTGTGATCCACAAATTGTTGTTGCGGGTCTGGGCGTCATGTGTGTAAATGCATGGAAAATCTTTACAAAAATATGCAATGTTTTATGTTTTCGAATTTTTATGTTCGAACGGCAATTCAGAGTTAAAGATCAAGCTTATTTGTCTGCTATTGACATGAGGCCACTCATAACATAACATCAGTGCAAAAGTGAGTAGTTACTTCAGTGATGCAGCACTGACGATCTTCAAGGATAAGTAGACAGTGATGTTATGAATGATGATGTTCGAACAATGAATACTGACAGTTGTTTATGTGTTATGATTTTGATTTCAAAAATGCAGTAGACAGAGATGAGAGATCAAGCTTATTTGTCTGCTATTGAAGAGACCAATCATGTCCAACGTCAGGCAAAAATGAGTAGACAGATCACTGTCTCATCAGAGAATGACGATTTCAAAAGTACACTTGAAACATACTCAAGGCTAAACTATAAAAAAGCAACACCATTACATATGTATATCACATGTTTAAAAAGCTACGAAGCAAATTTTCCCTAAATTTTTTCGTATAATTTGTCCCAAAGCCAAAAAACTACCCATAATACAAAACCGTGTAACTTATATACCGCATTACGATTCCGTAATTCTTAGTTAACAACGTTCGGCCTAAGTTAATTATGTTCTCAACATAAATCTTTGGTAATTGGTCTCCTGTTACACAACACTAACATAGGACGTGTTGAAATTATATATGTGAGGTGTTGAAGTTTCATCATGTTTTACTTAACTATGTTATTTGTTGGGGTTTATAATTGCTGTTGATTGTTTCAGGATTTTTTTAGTGTATTTGATGACATTAGTTAGTAAAAAGTTGTGTTCATTCAATATATGTTTAGGACATACATACATAACATCACGCCTTTTATCCCCGAAGGGGTAGGCAGAGGTGCACATTCTACCACAGTACAATGTAACACCCACTATGTTTGTATTGTATTGTTGTTGTATATTGTATGTATGTATATATATGTTTAGATACTAAAACATTTCGGAGGTCGTGGTGGCCCGGAGGTTTAAGACGCCCGCTTCTCATGCATGAGGGTGTGGGTTCAAAACCTACCAACGGCAAGTACCAATGTGACTTTTTCATAGTTATATGTACTAATATTATCTAGATACCACTGACAAACGGTGAAGGAAAACATCGTGAGGAAACCTGGGCTTATAATTTCTATTTATAAGTTTGTAATCTCCAACCCGCATTGAGCAAGCGTGGTGATTAATGCTCAAACCTTCTCCGTGTGAGAAGAGGCTTTGCTCAGCAGTGAGTATTTATAGGCTGTTGATGATGATGATGACTAAAACATGTTTATAACGTAGCTTAAAAAGACTTTGAAATGATAAACTTTACTGTTCTTAACGTAAAAGTTTCTTAATTACATTTTTACAGCACTAAAATCACTATTTTAAAAATGCAACCTAGTATTTAGACAAAATATCTCATTTATTATTTGTACATTTTATCTTATCCCGTTACTTTTCACATTTATTTTATTACCAAATACAATAACATGAAGATCCTACAATATGTCTCATATGACAAACGGATTAACACCTACGAACAGCTGATCAAACCCTTTACGTCGATCAAAATCTTTCAACACGACACTCCCTATTCATTTTATCAAATTCTAAACTAAAAATAAAATAAAATTGTAACACGAGATAACGATAATGATTGTGCGCAAACGCAATGCAATTTAGTTGACCAGGGGGCGTGGGGATTAGGGTCTAATCAGACGGCGCGTGATGACAATCAGACGCGTGCGCATCACGTGTAGGTCACGTGGCAACATGGCGTACTTTTGGGAGAAACGTTTTAGGAATAACGTAACATCTGTGTTGGGAACTCTCTTTGAAAATGTTTAATCTGAATGAAATTATGAATGTATATAAAAATTTCTTACCTGCTTCGTCACCGAGTCGATAAGTCGAACGAATATGTCTTGCTCTTGTCGGATACCTGTGAAAGATGACAATTAGTTAATATAAACTATAAACATATATTTATAAAGAGAGCTAGAGAAGAAGAGACTTCCACAGCACAAGGAAAGGATATTCTTCTTTTTTAAAAATAAAAAGAAAAGTTTATCAGAACAAAAGTATTAGAAATAATTGCATTGCTAACATATGTTGTATCCGCTTTGTCTTTGGTTTAAGAAAGTACGACCATGTTTCCGTATTCCGCAATAGGCTCAAGTGGCTTCCGATCCGTCTTCGCAGGAACACTCGCATTTTATGCTTCCTATATAACATCCTCTTCAACCCTGCCTATCCTGCTTACCTTCGGGACCGTTTCTCCTTGGTTCGTCCTCCTGAAGTCCTATCTCGTTCACACCTTAAATCTAATCTTAAAATCGAACCCCATAATTCCGATTTCTATTCCTACTCCTTTTCCGTTCATGCAGTGAGGCTGTGGAATGCGCTCCCGCCTAACATTCGGGACGCTGAGTCTATCGCTATCTTTAAAAAACGAGTGAGAGAACACTACCTTTCCTCCTGATATGTAAATTTCTTCATTTATATGTATAGTTTATATTTTGTATGTATTTATTTATATATTGTATGTAGTTGTTTGGTTATTTATCTGTTAGTTTTAAGTCTGTTTCCTATCCCAATTTTCTATTTGTTACTACACACTGTGTCATTATATTATTATTACTTTTCCTGCTCCAGGTCCGCAGGAAGAAATTCCAATAGGAATAGGTGGTACCTTTGTACTTTAATTTTATGTATGTGTTGTCCTTTATGTTGTATGTGTGTACATAAATAAATAAATAAATAAATAAATAAATACTGGTACTATCTCTAACATGTTGTGTTTATATTAAGATCGTTCTAATTCTCGCTCCTATAAAACAGTAACATTTACACATAGTAGCAATAAAGATCGTAGCAAGCTACGAGCTACGGGCTACGGACTACGAGCGTAGCGACGTAGCAGCAGACATTGCACAATTTGTTAACCTCCTAGAATTGCCTCTACGCTTGCTTCTCTCCTTTTAGAGTTCCTTATTCCAAATGGTTTGTATTAACTTTACTTTAGAATTGCATTTTTTAAACATGTGGTAAGAAACTTCACACAGAAAGTAGTAACCAATAATAACCAAGTATTTAATCCAAAATTATTTTTTTCATAAAATACATAAAAAGTCTATTAGACTTTTTATAAAAAAAAGCCTCTCGAATATCACTCAATAGACACTTTGCAACATAAATAAGAACATTATACTAATATTAACTATTTTATTTTTCTAATCTCCCTCACAAACCAATATTATTACGAAAACGTCATAACGCTTTCCCAAGAGTATTTTTCTAAAACTAAACATTAACTCATATATCGGACGACATAGTATAAGAGCTTCAGTGCTATCGTCATTCATAGTCCAGGAGCTCGCTATTCTGTGCCAATTTTCCATTATCCTTGGTCTAGCGGCAAGACGGCAAATATTTACAATGCGACCACCCTGTATAGTCTGTGTTGTCACCGACGACTGTTGAATACGAGATTGAGCTTTACATTTGATTTATACCTTCTTGCTATGGAATAATGGCCATAGTTGCTTGTATAAATGTGTATATGAAATAGTCAAAAGTTAAAAAGGTGAAACGGTTCGAAATAAGAAATTTTAATTTTGTTGCCTCGCGTATTTCTTGCAAAAAATAATAATCGCTAGTCATTATTAACAATTTTAATATATTTTTTTTTACATATTCAGACGTTTTATTCCATATCCAACTTATATTGATAAACATACTTACTTACTAATCAAAGCACCAATCAGCAAACCTCAATTAAAAACCTAATTCAATTATTAAGAACCAAACCTACATCACTATGCTACTTCAATCTTACCTCTAAAAGCTTGAATAGCTATTGACGACAATAGCATGCATGACAGTACGACAATGCCCAAGTCGGGCAATATTTGCTCAACTCCCGTCTGCAGGGCGACAATGCTTTACGCATCATTGTATTGACGGTCGAGACGAAGTGACTATACAATTATGTCCGTGACTGTACCTAATATAAGATGCTTTTGGAAATGTAACTTGGCTAGTTAGGGTGTTTATGTGTCTTATATTATATCAAATCTAGATTTATTTTACGTTAGTGTGATGATTTTCTTTTATAGAATACAGTTAAATGTAAGTACGTCTTTTGGTATAGAATGATAATGAGATTTTAATCAGTACCTAGTTACCGTTTGTACTAATAATGATATTACATAGTCAATTTAATACTTTGAAACAAGATTTTGTCATTAAGTTTCACTTAACACTTTAGTTTTAAAATTGCCATAACTATATATGCTCCATCGTGGCGCGGAGAACCTAACGGGTAACCGGGGCTCCGGCTCGACGTGCAGGAGAAGGAACGGGGTGGTTTTTAGTCAGTCAGAGTCTGACACTCCCTCCCGCCTCACCCAGGCGGGAGCAGTCATTCGATGATTTTACCCCCTTAAAAAAAAAATGCTCTATCGTAGGCCGCATCACCGCCTCCAGGCAAGATAATGGCCAAACGTCGGCCTACTAAATATAAAAAATCTTTGACCTACCATTGATGCACTTCTTACAACTTCAACTTAACTTACCCAAGCTTACCCAACAGAATTTTCCTCAAGCTATAACATAAACGAGGGGATTTGTCCAGAGAAATATCTCCAACCTCGTCATGGAGTAACCCCAAAACTGAGGAAGATAGTCACTTACCATTTGCATAAAGTAATTGAAGTCTGTACTGGATGCCATTGTTCGTCTTCTGCCCTTCAACTTCCTGTAACAAAATGTTATGGTTAATTGAACAGCCTGTGTATAAAAAAGAAATGTTGTAGTGGCACCGAGGTTATGGTATCTATGTTTTTCTCAAACTTGAGAAGTGTTCAAATTACGATTTTTTTCATAACAATAAAAATCCAGTTTCTTATGGCCTCACTTTCCATAATTTGTCCACACATTCAAAGTTCACTTTATACTGGTTTTTTATAGTTTGATTTGTTATATGTACATACATATAATTAATAGTGTAATTCAAACGCAAGTTATGTGGGTTCAAAACTCTCGTATCAGTCAGTTATACATTGTTTGATTTTACGCTTGCATTCTTTTATAGATCATACATACCTCTACATTATCTTAATTCAATTGAAATTTGGTTTTGTAGTTTATTTTTTTAATTGAAAGCTTGCTGTCCAGTTTGTGCACTTAGAATTTTAATCCTAAATTATTAAGAAGCAATAATGATTTCGATTACATTTTATACTGTTTTGCAACACTTCATCGTAAACAAATGTTTAGAGTGATACCATTGACTCTACTATTTATTCCTAATAAATGAATGTAACAAAATGGTTTCGCTGCAAACCAATATTGAATTCAAAAAAGCCTAGAGTGAGAATACTTAACAGTATGATATAAAGTGCGACCCGCATTCAGTAAAAACACGAGCATGAATGTTTACTATATGAATAATTAACACGACGCCAACAAACAAGACGTGTGAACGCGCCAACGCCCTCTGTCGACAGACATTGTAACCTATATTGGAGACATATTTTTTTCGTTATCTTTTTTTGCGAATTGTTTTTCTGCCAGTAGTTAATATCAATATGTATTATTTGGAAATGCGGTTTTAAATAAAACTTTTTATTGTTTCCTTAATTTATTGCGTGTTGGTTGAGTTGCAACCATTATTTACGCTTTCAATGCTTTTAAAATTTAATTTCAAAATGTTTTTTATTCAAATGATCGTCAAAAGCTATTTTTAAACTAAAGACAGACCGATGTATATCAAGAGTTAAATTTTAACACATGCCACCAACACGCATGCGTATTATGTAAATAAGTATTGTGCACACAATAGAAATCATGTCGAGCCGATCCTGATTGATGAACTCCAGTGAATTCAGTGATTCGTATCTCGTTTTGAACATTTCTTGATAAACTAACAATATGACGCCGTATTGAAAGGGACTAACTAAGTTGATAGTAAGGCAGACGCCGCGTAATCGGCTCAGTAGTTTTACTGTTTAAACATTCGTTAAAATATTTTTGAACGTGTGTACACTCAGAGACTAGGATACTAAGCTTTGTTGCAAAATAAGAAGGTTGAAAATCAATTATGTAGAAATACAGATTGAGGTAACGTGATTTTTATTTAAATTTCAAATTTTACTGTAAGTTCATTCACACATAATTAAAAACCATGTCCATCCAACATGTGGATGAATGAATGTGCATGTATATTTATTTACCTGATCTTTCTCAATAAATCCAATGAAGGCGGTGCGTTCGATTTCAACTGGTTGTCCCGCTCTATCATAGAGTGCGACCACGAAATGGAAGAAGTTGCTCTTGCGCAGGTTACTGGGTGGTTGCTTCTCGAAGTGCGCACGACCCACGCCTACGCTACTGTTGGGATAAAGGAATCATGTTAAAAAACAAGAAATTATATTTCTGCATGCATTTGTCACAATATCGGATAATAATGTGAAGAATTTCAAATCTTTGGACATATTTAAATTAGTTCTTCAAATTAATAATCTGTTTTTATTTAACAATAGTTTAATATTCCAGAAAGGGTTAATTTTCATAAGTAATATGTCAAACTTAATTACATAATCAAAGAAGTTATTTTAATTTTTGACAAACTTTAGCACACACCACACAACTGCTACCAAAATATAAATTCACCGTGAAGTTTACGAACAAAAAATACGGAACCCAAATTCTGAAATCATAAATTATCACATTTCTTCCACAGTTACTTTATTTCCAAACTGCAATTTGTCAATAGACATGTTGCCGCCAAAACTAACCGCGTCATTGTGACAGACCACAGACTAAACAAAAACTACAGATAAACAATAGAAACAGATTATTATCCTTTAAAAATGATTTATTGCCTTTACCGTTACTGAGAATGTAGATTTGCAAGTTAACTGTGGTTATTATTTCGGTTTACGGTTAACCCTTTCTTATTCATGTACTGATGACTTAATTTTCTTACAAATAGCAGTGTTAGCTATGTTATTGTTTGGCTCAAAGAATTGCGGTGACATTTTTTTTAAGTTAGCACAATTTGCAATACTTGGAATTTTTAGCATTTTGTGATGTGAACCAATGAATTAGCTACACAGCTGATGTTTTGTGTATTCGTTTAGAATATTTATTTTCTAAGTTCTATCCAAAAATAGATTAATATTCGGAAGGAATCCTAAAATATCGATAACACTAATGAAGTGACGATGTATGAATAGCATCGCTTGAACACACACATCGATATCGACATGTGTGGCTGTTCTAATTTCGAAAATAATTGCAATTTTACATTTACCATGGCGTTAGTTCTTATAACTTAGGTAATAAGGTTTATTTTTCTGGTAATCACTGTATGTAGAACTGTTGAATGAGTGTATCGATATAACATTTGGAATGTGTGCAGTTCATCAAATCTTCGGTCTCATTTCTCATTGTTGTTTCCCGTAAATGTGCTTGTGTTTAGTGATGTGATGTTAAGCTCTAAAATGTTAGTATTTTTTAAACGGTATTCTACGATGGATCAAAATAGACTTTTATGAGTTATGTTCTTATTGATTTAAAAAGCTACCATTATTTTACTCGATATTTATATCACATGTTTTATTTAAAAGATCATTTTTGATTGATTTTTTTTTTTTAAACAAATTTATTCATTGAAATTTTACTACCTATGTAAAATTTCAATGAATAAATTTGTTTAAAATCTAAACTCGCCAAACTTTAACGTTTGATGGCGAGATGATGATGTCATCTCATCATTTTAAATGCAAACAATTACTCTGACCACGTATAACTCAGCGTTCAATTTAGTACCAAAATCATAGCCAGACTCACAAAAACATTACCTTACCCATATTATTATGCCAAACGAAATGGAATTCTCAAAATCCTCGATACCGCAGTAACATCACTAGAGCACATTACCCACCAGGACCGTATTACGCTATGGTTGCCCATACATCTCTCCCCGCTGCAGAATTTGCGTAAACAAATTGGTTTCGCGATTGCCATTTTATACTCTCGCACGCGACACTCCATTGTTTTATTTATCGTTACCAGTTTCGGCGGCGCGTTCGCGATTAGGTTGCACTGCTTTTTCCGCTTACAGATCGCGAGCGTTTTGTCAATCTTTAGCAATTTTTTTAGAACTGTGTTTTTTGTGTATGTTTTTTTAGAACAGAATGTTTTTCTTTGCATTTTTTCCTTTTTGTTGGCTTCGATTGTTCTAAAAAGGTGTTGTTCGTAATTTGAATTAAAATCATACAAACTCACTTACTAGATACTCTTGCACGCGACACTATTTTTTTTATTTATCGATACTAGTTTCAGCGGCGTGTTCGCGATTAGGTTGCACTGCTTTTTCCGCTTCCAGATCACAAGCGTTTTGTCATCTTTGACTATTTTTTAGAACTGTGTCTTTTTACCTATACGTTTTTCTTTATTTTCAAATAGCACGACATTTTTTATCGGCATTTTTTGTTGGCTATGTATATATATCATAGTGGGTTTATTAATTAGAATTCAAATTAAACTAACCTTATTCACCAACAAAAAAAATAATCCAGAACTTCTAACTTTTACTCCTGTAAAAGTTAGAAGAATACGTTCCTACGTATTCCACCTTCTACGATTTGTATAGAAGCTTAAATTAATTTGAAACAAATAAAACTGAATTCCACAAACACTAACCCAATTAAATTCAAGTAATAACTCAAACGAACCTCCTTTTATGGAACGCGAACAATTATTATTTGCGTGTACAGCCACTCTTAGACGGATCATTACCTAGTAATGTAATTTATTAAAAACGCTAGTACGCGGGTGCGGCTTAATGATTTACTAGCAAACAAATGAGTCTGTCATCGCCGACGGGTAGGCTATCTGTCAACATTTGTCATCCCAAGACCCGGTGATTGCCCACAATTAGTATAATGAGTGACCTATTGAGAAATTAATTTGCTAACGTACGTAACCACACCTCTTTTATTTTAATTAAATACTGTTTGGTTAGGTTATTTTTTTTTCATATTAGTATAGAGGTAGATAGTTTGTCAGTGTCAGTGTTGTTTCCGAATTATTTTTTAGTCTGTGGTATCAGTGTGTTTACGTAATGTATATGAATAATATGGGTAAAATTAATCATACGATTACCTGTCAACAGAATGAAATAATAAAAATAATTAATATATTTTGTATACCACTAAACTCAACCGGTCGAGCCAACATTGTTTTTAATCTCTGTATTTAAATATTCCAAAAAACCAAACATAATGAATCTAAACTGAATTAAAAACAACATTAAACATAATTAATCTAACCAACTACTTCAGGCAAAACAAATAAAAACAATTGAAAGTAAATATTTTAAGGAACGCATTGACTAAAACACGACAGATGTCGGAAGGGCGCTCCTCTATGATTCTGTGCAAACACAATACCTCCCTAATTCGCAGTCGGTGCACCAATACGTCGCATTATATAGCACACCAAATGTTTATTGTTGCACAAGTGTATTATATTATCATAAAATGTATGGGTTTGTTAGTTTGTCCTTAGTAAATTATGAGTTCGAATAAAGAATGGTGATAGTATACAATTTTGTGAACAAAATTTTTGTTATGAAAATACTATAGGGTGTTATTTACAATTATTCCTTATTGTAATATGACTTGTGTTTCGTTGTGTGTCAGGCATTAACTTGTTTCCTATTTTCGACAGTAGACTAGGCTGTCATATCTCTAAAATTAGGAACGATTAGATAGCGTAACGATTTTCTATCCAACTTTACTACTACCTATCTAGAAGGATGATTCAATTCAGCCTATTTTCTTATCATACAAATGACATAGAAAGTTCCTATTTTAAACACGTTTACCCATTTAAAAAACAAAACAGTACCTTAAATAAATGATGCGGGTACAATCGCAAACTATACTCTGTGACCTATACGGTATAGTATTGCCTGCACTGCCCCTGCATCGCCTGCTATGATTTATAGCGCCCTTTGCTTTTATGAATACGCACTTGTTACCGCATGCTTCATTATGGCCGTGCGAAATTTGTACGCCCCTGATTGGATACGTGATAATAGAGCCATTGTACTTATCAGGGTAAGGGTACAGGTGATTGGTGTTTCGTGGATAGTTGTCCGTATCATGCTAACTGGGTTTGGTTTATAAAAAACTATTGTTGGTATTGATTGGTTTTGTCCTGATGTTATTTGACTCTGGTGATCTAAGCTTTATTTGGACTGTGTTAGAGTTTGTTACAGATTGTTTTATACTTTGGCATTCGTTTCTTTGTTAAATAACAGGGAAACTAATAACTGCTTTTCTTTCTTCTTTTTCTTATTCTATATCAGTTCTATAATTATCAGGTTGAATTTATTAATTTAGTTTTATTTTAATTTGGTTATGGGGATGATAAAATTCATATGGCTTAAGAAAATAATATTATTTTGAACACGATAAATCAATAAAACTAATCATGAATACTTAAGCAAAATTTTTATTGCTGCAGAATAAAATAAGAACAAAATTCAACTAATCAAGAACAAACCGTATGTTACATCAAGAAGCATCTTTGCGAACTGTATTCTGATTCAGATTGATCTGAATGATGTTCGCAAAGATGCGGTTTTTGAAAACCGCATCAAAAGTAAACCCATCCAGTTGCGACTACCGGACGCAGACAAACATATTGATTGACAAGAACCCCACAAAAAGCCGCATTAGGAAACCGAACTTAATCCCTTACAGTTATTTAATGTCAAATAGGGTACGTTTTGCTCCCAATTCGAAGAGCGCTAATACAATTTCGTTTGCTATAATAAGTTTAGTCCGATGCTCTTTTCGGTCACTAACAGGTTTAACAGCGTATCAAATGAGGGTACTTTGTTTGTGTACAACCAACATTTTTCTTTAAATTATAATATTTTTGTCACATGCTATTTGAGGGTTAACGATATTAATGTGGTTTCAATTCTTTATATCATTATTATGGGTACTAGGTTAACTTAAAAGTAAGTCTAAGTATAAGTGTTCTTTTTTGTTATTTTTGTACTCAATAATCGGGGTGACGTTTTTAAATGAAATAAAGATAAAAAAAATGGCAATTAATTTTCTACAAGGAAACTAAAATATCATCCTATAACCTCTCCATACTCTCTCTCTCTCTATGTTTATCTCTTCTGCAGCAAATTAAATATATGACAAATACAAATACCACAACTAACTCTCATCTTCCTTGGGTTTAGTTATCCATAGTCCTCAAACTGAAATCTTCACGAAACTTTCTAAATAAATTCTCTATCCAAGTATGAAAACCAAAAAATAAATGTTCAATACTTACACAGTTCACTGCGAACACATAGACCCAGTGAAAATCTTATTTTGATTTTATTTCAGGTGACTTACTTGGTATTATCAACTAGTGAGGTTGGAGTCATCCATGCCCGAGTAAGAGGTTCTTCCTTTAGTGAGGTTACAGGCCCTCGGGGTTGAGCATGGATGCCCCCTGCCGCCTCCTGGTGGTGCAGGCCGAACATCAGTCCGCCTGTAAGAAAATTACTATTAGAAGCGCATATTAATCTCAGGATGATGAAAGATCCTGTGAGTCGATACCGAAACCAAAAATATGATTATTAGATTTTTTGTAGTTTGTCTGTATGTATGTCCAGGATGAACTCAAAAGTGCTGCATGAATTTATTTCAATTTTGCATGAATGTTACTATCAGGTCGGGTCAACACTATTCCACGCGGACGAAGTCGCGGGCTCAGCTAGTATGACTATAATAATATACCTATAACTATCGTGAGACTTAATAAATTCACTAAAAAGCTATTTTTAGTTAATAAATATAATTATTTTGTTTGTGAGAGTAATTATTAAGTGTAGTGATGAATTATTATTAATAATGGTCTAAAGGTATTCACAGAGTTTTATCTGAATTAGAATTCATTGGGTATGTATACTGTAAAATGGAGCCCTAACAAATTTTATAAGTAATACCAATTTTTGCAACGACTACCATTATAAGCTTTCCATTGCATAATATTTGTTTATTATGATTTAATTTACTATCAAGTTTATATAATTTACATAATGTATTGTAACTGCTGTGAAAAGTATTGGTATGCAAAAATATATATTCTTTTGTTTTATTGTATTTGTAAACTATAATAAGAGCCATATCAAATTCTTTAACTTTCTAACATACAAAACTTCAGTAATACAAAATATGATTTGCTAGTAAGTGCTCTTCACATAAATATATGTAGCTAACTGGAATTATTAAACCAGTTTTTTTTGTTTTAGAAAAGTCTAATAATACATGAAAATACTGATAACTGTAATCTTGAATGAAATGAATAAATGAATCGTAGCAATCGGCGTTCCATGGTCTCTGCCTACCCCCATAGTAGACAGGCGTGAATTTATGTATGTATGTATGTATGTAGAAAAGTGTAATGGATAAAAAAATTAGTTATAAAATTATATTGTCAGTTCATTATTACTTTAAGTTTGTTGAAAATGCTGCAAGATTAAAGTTTTGACGTATTACTACAGGGGACTAAAACTTTATATGTATTTTTTTAGTCTCTATTTCCTACTCATGGTTTAAATTTTAAACTATAGTCATTTCTACTTGTCAAAGTGCAGTATAGCTGTATTAAATATATTGCAATTCTAAAATAAATAATTATTACTGGCGTGCTAAGTTATTTCCTGAATCATTTCAGTAATTCCTCGGAATAAATCAGACTGCCTCGTTGGCCGAGTGGTCGTAAATGCGACTGCCGGGCAAGGGGTCTCGGGTTCGATTCCCGGGTCGGGCAAAGTATTACTGGGTTTTTAAATATTCTCAGTAGTAGCTCGGAGTCTGGAATTGTGCCCGGTATATGGCAATAGGCTCACCCCCTATTACGTGGGACTCATAACATAGATAGTGAAAAGTGGGTGTTACATTGTACAGTGGTATAATGTGCACCTCTGCCTACCCCTTCGGGGATAAAAGGCGTGATGTTATGTTATGTCATTTCAGTAATGACAATACAACTTATAACATAAAAAATCGTACACTTTAATCAGAATTTTATTTCTGATTTTATAAACAGCTCTAAATTTTTATTTGCTAAGAAATGCTTAGGAAAAATACTAAGGAACAAATATACTTATAATATATCATTGAGTAGATACATTTCAGTTATTAAAATTGTAATACGAAATCTTCCCATTTTCTTTCCAATTACTCATTAAAAAATCCTTGCAGTTAGCAACAAGACTCAAAAGTTTTACCCCAGTTTAAACTTGACTTCTAACCCTCACAGAGTCTCTGTATACCCAAAGAGTCTAAAAATAACACAAAAGTTTGTATATATCAATTAAACTATAATAAACTAAGTTCTCGCTAAGACGGTATGAATTAGTCTACAAATTAATTACTACGCCTGCTACGCTCATTTGTTATGCTACGCCGTAGCCGCTTCGTAGACTTGATTATGTCAACACTTTGAATTCAAAATTAAAATTATTTACCTTAATTAAGAGCGGTAACAACACTTTTTTGAGTGCTTTTGGTTGATTTAGTTTGAATTTAACTTTACACATCTAATGTGAATGAGGAAAAGTTTTAGTGACTACCTAGAACTCATATTTGTTTTATTCTGGAAGCACGTATCGGGTAGGAAAATGTTAATAACTTTTTGTAGCTTTTTGCTTGATATGTTTTCGTTGAAAAAATATGCAAGGTATCGAAACATTTTTTGTACACCGGAAATATATAAACAACTTGGGGATGAAAAATGATCTCTTGGACATATTGTCGTGGTACATACCTGAAGATCTTGGGGCTCCCGAAGGGTATAGCTTTCGTCCCCATCCCACGGGGTCGAGTTCCAGCGGCGGCCACGGTGAACCCGTGTACCCGCCCGCCGCCGCGTTCAACTCGTCCGACCGAATCTCGAATCACGACACGCACCCGATTACGCGCCCGAAAGCGCACGAACACCCCCGGAAAATCACGAAGTACGCCGAAAATTACGTTCGAAATTTGAATTCTTATTTTTATTTCACTTTCCTTTTATACTAAAAATATTACTTATTTATTTTGATTCTTGTAGATTTTTTCGAATTAACTTCGAATAATCGTTTTTTATGTTCAAATGTTCATATTTGAAGAACAATTTACCGCAAAAATAATTCAAGCTTCAGTTAAAAAACACAGAAAACCCTCACAGAAATAACACAAAAATCATCCGTCGTTAAAAAGTACGTTTGGAAAAAATACTTCAACTTGGTTTTAACTATCTGTTGTGTAACTATCCGGTAGGCGGCTCTGTGTTATCGTATGTGCGTTCAGGGATCGAGTCCCGGTTGTGCGGGCGATCCCGCTGTGAATTTGCGGAACACTAACAAGCGTCGCGGGAGAGCGGCGCCGAGTGCCCGGGCTTCGCGGCGCCCCCGTCCGTCCCCGCGGACTGGGGGAGGCGCCCTGGGGACACGCCCTCGCCTCAAGAGCGGGACAGATACACCGTCGCAGGTGGCGCCACTTGCACACCTTCATTTCCTTCAGAAACAAAAAAATACTCAATAACATTCCTATAAATGATATCTAAAAATCCTATTTGATATTTACATCCACGATTTCAACACACACGAGTAGATTTATCGACACGTATTATGGTAATGGAGGGACGTTGCGGGGTTTCCCTTTGAGACCGCAGCACGCGCGCGCGAGTAAGGGATAGCGGGATAGATGAGACGCACAACATCTCGCTGGACGCGCCGAGCCCAGCTCAGGGACGGCCCACGCCACGAGTATTACTTATTAAACCCAAGTTAGATTGACGATGATGAAATTTCAGTGGGAATTGACTTTAACTGCGACCGAGATGAGGTTTTGTCGCCTCATTAATTATATGTAAAGTGTTCTGTATGTTTGAACGTGAACAAATCGGAGTACGCTAATGCTGTCGTTAAAATAACGTTTTGGGTCGTTGACACGACGTATGCCGTTGATTTATATTTGGAGACTGAAATTAAATTCAGAATATTGGAGAACATAGGTGTCTAGAGGACGCTTCAGTCATAATGTTTTCTGGAATATTCCCGAACGAGCTCATTCTAACATTGTATTAAGAACTTTATGCAATAGCGTCTATGTCAAAATGAAAGTGTAGATGATGACTTACAATGGGTCACGATTTCTTCTCAATTCTCAGACAAAAACCGACTTATGTCTATGTAAATAATAGTTATTAAGTAATTTTGAGGTTACCTCAGATGACTCTGTACTTCTTGCTAACATAGGTACTGATACATAAACTCTTTAGTAAATGCAAAATATTATTATGCACAATATAAGCCTGTAACATCAACTGACATAAAATTCAAATGTGTGAATTGCGGAAATTCAAACGTGCGGTTACAAATGCTGGTGTTAATCCTTCAGGGAATATTGTTACAGGGGTTTGTTTACCTATATAGCTATAGTTATGTATCATGCTATATGTTGGGATCTTTTTAACATTTATTAATTATGGGTCCCCATAGAAAATAGATCCCACGGCAAGTGATGAAATATAACAGTTCAGGGACTTAGGTTAACTGTTTGAAGGAATTCGCAGAACTAAAAGGCAGTTTAGTTGCTGCATATGGATGTCGATGTAATGGCTTGAAATGTGCACAAGATTTGTTCAATGAATCTAATAGGTATCTGCACTGCACAAGACTGCATGGTTGGAGCGGTAGTTGGGCAACTGGGCAGCCAGTTGCCCACAACGTGTCGCGGGCTCGATTCCCGACGACGCGGAACGACTCTTTGTGTGATCCACAGATTGTTGTTCCGGGTCTGGGTGTCATGTGTATGTGAATTTGTATGTTTGTAAACGCACCCACGGCACAGGAGAAAATCCTAATGTGGGGGAATGTTTTTAAGAATAAAAAAATACCTGCATTCTTCCTTACCAACCTAAGTAAGTTTTCATTCATGGAAATGTCTTTTTCTATAAAATAAAAGAATAGATGAATAAACAGCAGATATTGACGAGAGCAGTGGCTGCAGATTGATTTAATGAAACGCTTATCTAGTCACAAATCACTTCACACTCCTTATTTTCAAAAGTTTTCCATTTCTGTGCTAGCAGGGGAATATCATCAAGGTAATAACGATTACTTTTTACTAGTCATATCAAGTATGCATCGTATTGTGTTGGATGAGAAAAAAGTGCATAGAAATAGTCTTGTCAACATTATTTAGACACTCGGTGAAACTACTTTATGAACTGGATAGGTAGAATATAAAATCCATTAACCTCCATTTAGTCAAAGGCCTGTACGAACCACATTTAGAATACAGGCAAATATACGTTTGGCCACAGAGGAATATCACCACAATTAGCATACTGCTAATAGAAGTCCAATTTAGGAACTAGTCCATCGATTTTTGCCTCTCAAATTAGAGGCTTTAACTTTTTAATTAACACCTTTGTGCAAAAATAGTATTTAAAAAGTTGATATAGACTACATTTTTGCGTTTATGAGATATAATTCAGAAGTGGGAAAGATACTTAATATATATGAAGTGACCTATTTGATTTATTTTCTGTCGGATTTGAGAAACGTTTAAAACACAGGTTTAAAATGTGGTTAAATCAGTTTACATCCTGTGGTTATTGACCGTACCGTATGGTTAGAAAGCGATGTACTTCTATTACTACAAATTAAAGTACCCAGTCAATTGTTGTTTACCTATAGCTATCTAGAACTTCTTGTAATAAAAGTCCAATTTATGAACGTGCCAATAGATTTCGTTGGCCATCAAACTCATATGTTAAAGTATGTTACGTAGACAAAATAATATAATAGTCAACATTCGAAGGATCTATAAAATAAAATAAAATAAAAGGTACCTAATACGTTTAAGTAACTTAAAATTAATATTTTTATGTTTTTATTCTTTTCAAAATTGTAGCAATATGCATATCAATCGACAGCAATCGACTCTTTGACTAATCTTATAAAGAGCTATAATTCTATTAAATTTTGTTCGATAAAACGTATAGGTATATACAGTGAACGGTCATAAGTCTGACTACTGCTGTACATAGGTAATTTAACTAACACAAAAAACGCATAATTAATTATACGTTGGTTGTAATCCATCATAAACTCGTAATTGATATTTCGACTGTGATGTAAACTCTATCACCACAGACAAACGATTGTTTACGAACCGTTAATTTTATTTCTAACTTTTCCGTCTTTGTTCTTTTTTGTGGGAAGAACAACTACAGTCGTAATTCAATGTAAATCAATACCAATCTTTTAATCACGAACTTCGAATTGTTGACGTTGAATGTGGACCACACATTATGACCTCTTTGTGTTGATTCAAATTATTTGACTTTCACTCTAGATTTATCTGGAATCATACCTACTTACATATATTTAGATCTAGATTAAATAGGCACTGTCTTTATTTCGTCTGGATTGAGAACTATTCACTGTTGTTACACAGATTCGTATAACGAACTTTTTATCATTGATACCTTATAAACCGCTCTCCACTAAACACATTATAGACCTTATTTCCGATGTTTAGAGACTACTTTTGTATGAACAAATTTAGGGTACGATATTTCAATAGAGATGTTGAAAAAAGGCGTACACGCAGTCTGTTGAAACAACGACTGTGGCACCTGGTTACTATAGACTTACACACAGAACATACACATTGACACGAAGGACATCGGTCATTTTCTTAAGTCTGGTAACGTGGTAACCCATTACATACGCATTACATAACTAACCCACTGACATTTTAGGGCTTCAATCAGTTCTAAGTGATATTATGTTCGCCTTTTTTTCAACGTTTTTATGTTTAATGATAACATTCATAACATAACATAACATCACGACTTTTATCCCCGAAGGGGTAGGCAGAGGTGCACACACAGAACATGCACATTACGGCACTTAATGCAACTGTACAATGTAACACCCACTTTTCACTATTTATGTTATGAGTCCCATGTAATAGGGGGTGAGCCTATTGCCATATACCGGGCACATTTCCTGATTCCGTACTACTACTGACGTTTTTACAAACCCAGTAATACTTTGCCCGACCCGGGAATCGAACCCGAGGCCCCTTGCCCGGCGGCAGTCGCACTTGCGACCACTCGGCCAATGAGGCAGTCATAACATCCATCATTTCAAAATTAAAATAGGTAAATTCAGTTATTTGAAAAAATGAATGTTAGAGGAATATTATTGGTAATGTAGAGGTAGATTAATAATCAAATCTAGACTAAAGTTCAAATTAAGGAATCAAGTAAGTACCCATAAAAATATCTTTAGCCCGATAAATACGTCGTTAGGCAAGTATAAGAAGATATTTTTTTTTCGAAATAGATACGAAAAAGCATACTTAACTTATCGTCATTCTATAACACGTACAGCTAAGAGCATTAACCCACATGAGCACATATTCAGCTAAACATTTAGGTAAGCAAAGGTATGCTTGTTAGGTATACATAAAATGACTAATATCTAAGTTCAACAACAAGGCACAAACAAGTTGGCGTTCGTCTCTCGGGCCTGAGTGCTCTGGGAGGCCTCAGAGGGACCGCCTCCTCGCCACGCCCACCTTAAGCCACGCCCCCAAGTGCCTAGAGAGTTGCCTGTTACGAGGAACATCGGTGCTTGTTTCAACTTAAGATGTATGATGTATTTCACTTAAGTATACGGAGATGATCCCTAAGTAGGTAACTTGCCTAATGCTCTATTATCCTAAATACATACTGTATTAGGCTTTCTTGGTATTTTTTCTTCGCGTAAGAAACGCATCTTCCATCATCCCGTAAAGGCCGTCTTTATACCTAAAGATCGTATAATGTGGAAGATTTAACTTAACTCGGTGAAAATTATGTTTAAAACAATAGCTGTCTCGTTCGCTATAACCTTTATTATTGAACATGAACAAAAATACTTACTAGACTGCTTTATTAAGAAGTTTAAAAATGTACTTACAACAAAAGAAAGAAACAGACATCTCGTCTATTGTCTCTCGAAAACTGTGAAAAGTAGGTACCTATAGCTGTCAATAATAAGCCATACAAATACGGATTCCTTAATCTCTATGATATTACTTATTCCACAGAACATATTATAAGAGCTTGACCTTCAGTATTTTGCAGCCAGCCACCTTATAGGTAGGTATCGTCCCTCCACCTAACTGGAATATATGTTCTGCGACTTATTCATTATGTATTAAAATAATAATTACTTCTCTGATAGCGCAGCAGCGGCTGAGTGATCTGGGCATAAATTCTTTAATTCCTTTTATGACTATAATTGCGGATCTGTGCGTACATGATAATACCCTATTGTGTGACAATGTTTAAAACATAACATTGAAAAACAGTAAAGTACTTAACCCGACCATAACCATATTTAAACACAAACATAACACCACGCCTTTATCCCCGAAGGGTAAGCAGAGGTGCGCATTACGACACTAATTGTCACTGTACCTACAATGTAAGACCCACTATTCACTAATTTATGTTATGAGTAGCATGTAATAGTAGGTGAGCCTATTGCCATATACCCCGCACAATTTCAGTCTCCGCGCTTCTACCGCTTCTACTTGCCGAGTTTTATTTTTAAAAAACACAGTAATACTGTGCCTGCGAGACCCGTTGGCATTCAAATCCTCCGTATGCAACCGTATAAAACTTAAAAAAAAAAAACAAAAATAATACTGGCCCCAGTCGAACTTACGACAACTTCGCCAACGAGGCAGCCATTTTTAAACAAATAGCATAAAATACCAGTAGCACAATTTACAACGCAATTCCTATCCCGCCTGCCAATATTAGCATACAAAATCAATTTCCTGAACCTCCTTTATTGGAACAATAGCATCTAGATGCAGGCATTATAATCGGGTTACTATTGTGCCGGTAACTGGAGTGAAATCAGTGGGGAAATCTAAGTTTGCATTCTACAGTTGATATCGTGAATATTAATTGTCGATATTGAACGAATGATGGCTATATGAATTTTTTTATGGGTTAAGCCGGTAAACGAGCAGACGGATCACCTGATGGTAAGCAATCGAGGTCGCCCATGGACACCTGGAACACTAGATTCAGGGATTGGAGAAAGGAGGGGGGGGGGTAATTGGACCTCCGGTAACCTCACTCACACGACGAAACACAACACAACGTTGTTAACAACAATAACAACATAAAAACATCTTTACTGACAAAAGCTTCACATTACATATTTATATGGCTCTGGACCCCACACTAGGATTCCCTGTGTCGTGAGGCCCGTTTCACGTCGGTCTTCTGTGAGGCCGTGGTATCACTCCGGTCGAGCCGGCCCATTCATGTCGAAGCATGGCTCTCCCACACTTAAATGGTTGGTTGGTAGGATGGTTTGTAATGACTACAACTCGTTTATGAAGAGTTTTTTTTTTAATAGGGGAAAATCATCGAATGCCTGCTCCCGCCTGGGTGAGGCGGAAGGGAGTGTCAGACTCTTACTGACTAAAAACGACCCCGTTCCTACTCCTGCACGTCGACCCGGAGCCCCGGTCATCCGTTCGGTTCTCCGCGACTTTATGAAGAGTGAAGGTACAATAATGAGATATCTAATAGAAAAGTTGCATTTCTAGTTATTTTAGAAACATTTATAAAGTATATACGTAACTAATGATAATGCTTTATAAAACAGTTGACTGATAATGATTGGATAAGGCTTATAAAGAACTGAATACTCTGTTTTAGACACAACCTCACCGACACCACGAACCGATATCCTAAATATGTTACTACTAGTAGCAATGCAAATTGTGCACAATTAGGGAATGCAATCCGGATTATCCGTAATCCGAGAAATCCGGATATCCGTAAATTTTTACTCGACTTGCAAATCCGGATTCAAAAATCAAATCCGCGGATTTTCTGAATAATAAGAAATAGTAATTTGCAGAACTGTAGAAAGCCGTATTAATCCTATAGAAGTGTCTGTTGAATCACATAAAACTATTTCAGAGAAGAACAGTCTTTAGATCAAGAAATGAGTTTTCGGAGAGATTAGCTTGGAGTTAAACAAAACTGAGAAGAAACTGTGCTCATTAGCCGAATAGCCTGAAACTGATATTCGCAGTTTAGTGCGAGTGGACATCGCGTTATTCGAGGACAGTGGTTCACTGTAGGACTGATATTGTGATGCAGGCGTGACATTGATATATATATCTATTAATGCATGTGCTACTATGAGTGTCGAATCAGAGTGCTTATTCTGCAGCAGGAATTATGTAACTGAATTCGCAGCAGATTAAATGATAGCACTGTAAATGCTTTATTAATTTTGAGGTCACATTTTATGACTCATAAAATCACATAGGCACTACTGGATTTGGTTTACTGTTATGATTAAAGCGAACGTCATACATTATTTAATGTTACTTTAGTCGGTGGCTACTAGTTGGACTGAGTCGCTCCATTCCTTATGAAATGGTTGATCAGAATTGATTGCTGATTCTCATGTCATGTTACGTGAACGTGACGCAGCTTACTAGCTGGAGCTGATTATTTTAATAATGCGCGATTATTTTCGTGTGTAGGTAATGTTTAATAATTCGAGAAGAAGTTTATTAATTTGTCTTTATTTTTGATCTCCAAAGTTTATTTTAATTTGTATGTTTTAACGTTACTCACTAGCTAGCGAGTTACAAACTGATTATTTAATGAGAATATGATAGCTATAATACCAAAATATTAGTATTAAAATTGATTAGTATTGAAATTGAATAATTCCAAATAACAAAAATCAAATAAAAATCATATGATTTGATTTTTCAGTGTTTTTATTTTAATCCGTTTACACAAATATAAGAAACATCATATTAATAAACTGATATAAATAGGTTTGTTTATTTTCATGAAAAATCCGTTAAAAATCCGGATTTTAAAACAGGACGGATTTGCATTCTCTATGCACAATGTTATATTTAAAAAAATAGCTTCTGTAGCGCATATTAAGTTTCTTTTTCATTTAACAATCGTAATTTAATTGGAAACTTCAGGCCATGGACGTAAAACTCATGCTCAAAATATTTTAAATATTCATGAATCTCGAAAAATTCCACGAACATTCAGTAGCAGTAGTCACGTTACAGAAACAAGCTGACATGACTTCCTCCTTCATTTTAATTCGAAACCTTAAGTCAGCTTTAAATTACACTTTTTGCTGGCCTTATAACCCCCTTGACGCCGGCCCCGGATTAGGGGCTACCAACGGGTACTTTTTCTGCCAGTGTCAAGAAACATCGTCCTGCCTTTACAAGCACCCCGGGGGGTACTTTCAGACCCTTAACGTTTACGACTACCCGATTGCTTTTCTATGAAGGGCCTCTAGGAAATGTCCGCGACAAAAACGGACAGATGCGTACAGCGGATGTTGATATCAATTGATTAGTTTGCAAACAGTGTGAATCCTTGATGGACTGCGGTGAGTCGAGTGGTTTCTTTTTTTTAGTGTTCACACCTAATCAAGTGGATGTGAGACAAAAAATTAGCTACTTCACTTAACTAGATACGGAAGTGACAGTTTTTTTGCAACGAATCTGTTTTCAGTACAGACGCTTTCCACAAAATGAACAAAAAAACAATATACAAGGCCAATGTTTTTCAACAATTTATGTATTTACTAATACAGATGACAAAAATTTTCATCATTTAATTCTATAATATGTAGAAAAAATCCATCATAACATTAACAAAAATACAAACGGTAACTAACCACCAAATTCCAAAATAAAACAAAAAAATGCGCAACCCGC
This sequence comes from Spodoptera picta, assembly GCA_038387885.1. Classification (NCBI taxonomy): domain Eukaryota; kingdom Metazoa; phylum Arthropoda; class Insecta; order Lepidoptera; family Noctuidae; genus Spodoptera; species Spodoptera picta. The sequence continues at coordinate 3,177,106 of JAZHFQ010000733.1, read as the reverse complement.
TGTGAAACAAATTCCACAAACATTTTGACACAATACGCCGTTGTAACGCGCTGAATGTGTCTTCAGTGACGTCTTTGACAAAACAAATAAGCTATAAAAGGGTATTAATGTACCCCGTGTCCGCAGTAAAAGGGTTAGCCGTCTGTCACACCGATACTACTGTTCGTATTTTGTTTGTTTCGTTAAAGTTGCCGACTTTTTTCCCAAAATTGCGATGTCAAGATTGACATTTTTGGGAAAATTCATATGACATCTTTTTTGACATAACATAGATGTACAGACAATATTATAAATTAATGTCATAATAAATAAAATTAGGTATCTGTTTTTCATAACTTTACGGTTTATTGTTTTCTAAATTAAATTAAGCATTTACGCTACCTTTTTTTATTACGTCTCGAAACAATGATGCTTTTTTCCTTTTTTGTCTTTGTGTAAGATTCGAAACAATAATTTTTCGGCAATTCTACAATATAACCAATCCAGTTTAAGCTAAAAAAATACAAAATAATACACAAACTACGAAAAGAACATTTCAAAACGCAAACACTAAAATTAAAATGAACAGACTGGACCAAAAAAACAAACTTCACGTGTCTCAAAAACGGCACTAATATGAACTATAAAACGTGTCAGAAGCTGCCAGCGAATTCAAACCGTGGTTAAGTACAGTTACGTAGTGTTTATATGAGAAATAAAGGACAGACTAATTGACAAGGACTGACTTCAAATAAATTTTAAAATAACCAGTTTAGGTGCTATACGAATTTATTTAGGTTAAAGTTTGCAATTTTTATTTTCTTCGAGATTTTTTTATGGAATAGATGGGAAACGAGCATATGGATCACCTGATGGTAAGCGATCAGCGCCGCCCATAGACACTCGCAACACCAGAGGAGTCACAGTTGCGTTGCCGGCATTTTGTAAAGAAATATGCTCTTTTAGTGAAGGTTTGAAGGTCGTATCGGTTCGGAAACTCCGCCGAAGACAGATCATTCCACAGTTTTACTGTGCGAGGCAGAAAGGTACGTGTCAAATGCATGTAGCGTTTGGTGTTCTTTAATAGAGGTAGTTTATTAGTTCCTTTAGCTAACAAAATCTTAACGACGACGGCTTACATATTTTGCTGTTTTTCAATGCAGTGCCTCAAACATTTGGTGTGAAACGTGTCATATGTACGATTTGTTTATACTTACCTACAATGGTGTGACATATTTGTCTACCTTTCAAAATATATCGCTTAATAAAAAAATCAAAGCACACCAATAAGTAAACTTCAGACAACACAATCCATGATCAAAACAACTCTAAAATGTTAGTCCGAAAAAGGTTACAAAACAAACCTCGAGGTATTCCATTTCATCTCACAAAATATGCACATCGCCTTAATGGTGCGGCTGTAATTTCCATGGAGTTTTCACGGTGTATTTTCCCACAGACTCGTGTTATCATATTTGAGGAGCGGCGTCATGATAAAACACAGTAACTCGTCATAATGTGTTTAGCGTTCGCTCCTCTGCTGGTTGGCAAGGATTAAATATGTGGGAGTTTCAGGTAGGACTATCTGAATTGGGTAGATTCCTAGGTTTAAAATAAATTGTTTCAACTTTTCATAGCAACAAATAATTAAAAAATAATCATAGATACTCTCATCAGTTGATTTTTGCCTTTACCATTTTTGGATTTTTTCTCACTAATTTTAAGAAAATAAGTAGATATGCTATTTGATGCAGAAATATGATGACGTCGTAAGTTGCGATCAAATACAAAATTCATAGAAAAGTATCGTTTTTGACATTTCAATAAAAGTATTGATATTGACTACCTGTCAAATTCATGATAATTATTAAATCTTATAAGATACCTATTGCTGTCTTTTTTAAAATTATGATAGATATATTTAACAATCTGCTTCTATGAAAGACATTTATGAGGCAAATGTGTTCTTTGGAATATGAATCTCCTCTACACAAGAGAAGTTAACTGTAATCTCATGTTTAAAAGGAGTTCTTAATAACTTTCGATTTTTAAAGTTCAATTAATTTTCAAAACTAACAATATAACAAAACATTCAAATACTTATCGAGTATTTGGTAGGTAATAACATATTACATAAAATAAAGTGTCTGGTCTGCTATCAGCTTCATCTCTGCATTCATATTTCGGGAAGCTTTACTTATTCAATATTTTCAAATTGGCTGCACACCGTTCTCGTAATGGAGCAGAAAAAATGCGGAAACCGAAGCAAATGGATTCGCGAGCTGATTATTTATTTAACGTCACAAAATATTAGCCTCGAAATCGGTTTAGATTATTTCGTCAAAACAATTTTTAAAGAAGCCAAGTTTAGTCTTTGTTTATCTGCAAATAAACGAGGAATATACCTCTAGTAGGGTAGCAAACATAATCTGTAGCACTAATCGTGTCTTTATCCAAATAAGTTATTATTTTACCTTCGTTGTCTGTATTGTATTTCTTAATGTTGTAAAAAAATATGTTTTGATTATGAATATTATGCTGAAGGTTTTATAATTAGTCTCATAGAAGAGTTACTTTATAGTTACGTAGTCAAGTGGTTACTAATTTTCATATTCATATTTATATTCATATTCATTTATTTGCATACCATAATGTGAATAAGGTGTTACAATATACGCTTAAAGCTAAGATACATTTATGGACCCCGTAAGGGCACAAGCAACTTATTTAGTGTTTATTATTATTTAATGTTTATTTTAATCACTTATTTAATGTTTGCACTTAAATATTATATTAAATCATTGTTGAAACTTTTTCGATCAATATCAACATAGCTCTAAATTTACAACTTACCAGCACCAAAAACGAAATTGATATTATAACAATTTCTCCATACAGTTAGGGTCATCGCGCCCTTACCATGCTATCCTAACAAAATAACAAGTGGCCCAAGTGGGTCCAAATTCGCCATATGAGCACCATGTCAGTGCTACCATTTATCATGTGAGATGTGACAACTGAATTTATTTATAAAAAAACAAACAATAGGACGGTTTAGGGCCAGTGGCGCCCCTGATAACTAATGCTTGAACTAGCTGCTTTTTACGTAGTGTTCGAAATGTTTTAGACGAGACCAACAGTGCATGCTTGGATGAACATTTCATTAATAGATTAATTATCCAGTCTGTGAAATTCGAAGTAAGAGATAAACTTTGGAATCAAATTAATATTAAAAGTGAGTACCATATTCATTTCTAAAAGTTTTACAGGTTACCAAAACGACTATTTCACGATTTTTTTATTATTTTTTATTCATTGTATACAATACTTAGATATAATGATATAACACGTTATAACAAAAGTTGGCCCTCTCTACACGTTCTATTCACTACAATTGCACCATCAAAATCCAAGGGGTACTCGGGCACCTATGATTTAGGGATGCTACACAATACAGAGATAGCAATTTGATATTCAGGCCACATTTTTAATAAGCACCGCTTGCTAACTGTAATGGCCCGGTTGGGCCCACTATTAAATAGCTTTTTGTTGAGCCATTAGCCACTTGACTGACCTTCTAGTTTGGTCAGTCGTTTTTTGTTGGTTGTTTTTTTTTATTTTGACTTGTTTGTTATTTGTCTTTGCATTTGTTTATGATTGAAGGCATTAAGTTGGATGTGCTTCTTACACTATTATGAGATAATGGACACAGATCATAAGACACATTTTGGATAATAAAATCGAATGAACCTGAATCGCAAGACTTGTAAAACACAAATATAATGTAAATTGAATATTCAGCAGAACATAAGTGTGGGGGAGCCATGCTTCGGCACGAATGGGCCGGCTCGATCGGAGTGATACCACGGCCTCACAGAAAACCGACGTGAAGCAACGCTTGCGTTGTGTTTCGTCGTGTGAGTGAGGTTACCGGAGGCCCAATTACCCTCCCTTCGCAATGATCCCCAGATTCCTGAATCCCCAACGATCCTCAAACTCCTAATCCCCAAAAGGCCGGTAACGTACTTTTAACGCCTCCGGTGTTCCAGGTGTCCATGGGCGACGCCGATTGCTTACCATCAGGTGATCCGTCTGCTCGTTTACCGACTTATGCCATAAAAAAAGAACACTGCAGTGACCACAACCTCCAACCACAACATGATTAGGAAATTCTTAAATCTATTGCAAGGTTCGTAGACCTATCAAAAAATTTGAATCAGTCTTCATTATTTTCCATACATTTTACTACCACTCACTCTAATAATTTTATTAACAAAAGGACACAGACCAGCCCATCCACTCAGATGTTTAAAAAGTCGCATATGTGCGACATTATGATTCATTATGATATTTTTATTGAGTGCGCGAGGCGTCGGCATAACGAACTATTGTGACGCATCTGTTCATACTATCTAGTACTTTTTTATGTTCTTTGACAAGAGCAACAGCTCAAGCTGTATTGTATGTTTATTTGTGAATTGGAGGAGATGATGTATTAATATCATTAAATGTTGTGGTTATTCGCTAAACGATGTTGATCAGAATGTATGGATTAGTTTTTGTCATGATTATGGAGTTAAAGTTTTAGTTGTAGTTAAATGTTTTACTTGTGTGTACAAAAAAACACCTACCAGACAAATCTTTGTGGCGAAACAAGACGTAACAACCAGTTTTCTTACATAGTGTAAAACGAAACGTTGTTTATTATGATAATTTAAATTAAATAAATAAGTATATACAACTTAAAATATTAATTACTAAGAACTAAAATATTTACACTTTAAAAAAAATACATAGTATGGTGTTTGCCTCATGTAATTACATTTCAAAGTACTTCTCAAATCAATAATCACAACCCCGAGATCACATGCTCAACAGTAAGTACCTACTTCACAGTAAACAACCAAATATGCATTTTAATTCACAAAGTAAAATCACAAACTTTTAAAAAGGAACAGTGGTTTCATCAACTAGACTTTAATTAATATATACCTAATTAACAAAGTCCAAATGCACAATTCGAACTGAACTTACTGAACTTAGACAATACAACTTAGTTCTTACTTAGTTGAACTTAGCGAAGCAACGTATCACTTAATTAGTATTTCGGTACTGACTGTGATCTAAGTTGTACAACTTAGCAGACCTAATTAGTAACGTCTTGTACCGTGTTGTAGTTTGCATGTAGATGTCTATTTAGGATGTGGAGATGTGTATGCCTGCATTGATGTTATAATTACGTAGTACGTACTGGAAGTTTGGGTTGCCATAATTCTAATCCATACAGCCAACAGGGTTTTGTAAGATATTATTGGACCGTGTGGTGATAGCACAAAAAATATAATTTACCCAAATTTGTATGTAGGTACGAGATTGCAGTTTAAAGATTCAGTTAAACATGGAATGTTACTACCTACCTGGTCTCCCACAACATTCACGACATAAGTACCTAGTTGTGGAGACAATCACCGTACAGCTCACGCCTCATTTTAAAGTCACACTTTCATTCATGCAATATGACGATTACAGTTGACCTGATAACGTTACTGCAGTAAAATCGAAATTGCTAAATTAAAATCGAAGCGTACCTCTAATCAAGGCCTCCTATCAATTAGCCACGTTCCACGTCCAATTTGCGGCAGTTACCTCACGAAGCGACCTCTTAAGTATGCAGGCCTAATATCCGCTTCGGCTACACACATCGACTTTAGGTTTCACTAATTAAATACAAATCTCAAGACAATTCACGAGAAACGGATTTCTAAGGGGTTGAACCATACGAGGTGAAAATTGTATAATTGCCAGCAGATGGTCCCTAGTTCATAATTGCGGTGTATTGTTGAATTTTCATTTTGTTTTATATTAATTGGAATGAAATTGCTAAGATTTTTAATGTTATTTTGCTATGTTTACTTGAATGTACTGTTTGTTTTGTTTAGATTTCAGTATGCATATGTGAGCACCATGTTAGACTTAAGATTTTTACTTTTTTTATTAAGTTATTAGTATAATGCGTCAAGCGTGTCTTTGTTGACGTTTCAAAAGTACCAAACTATGGTTTAATTGAAATAAATGCTTTGACTTTGACTTTGACTTTGACTTTGATTTAGGAGTGTATGCGAAACCGTACTATACGTACCTATATACGTACACTTTTTTTTAAGGGGGGAAAATCATCGAATGGCTGCTCCCGCCTGGGTGAGGCGGGAGAGAGTGTCAGACTCTTACTGACTAAAAACCACCCCGTTCCTTCTCCTGCACGTCGAGCCGGAGCCCCGGTTACCCGTTAGGTTCTCCGCGACTATATACATACACTAGCGATTGTATGTAGCTTCACTAAGAATTTCGTTGGTAGGTTAACTGAAATCTATCAGTATAAACTTAAGATAGATACTTTAGTACTACGTCCTTTGTTATCTTTTATTCGCTAAAAAAACCCTTTGGTTTGGTAGCCTACAATAATAAAAATTTTAAGCACCTTTGCCCTCCAAATTTAACGAATATGAGTAGATACATGTTGCAGTAGAAAGTACGATAGCTAACCATGATTTTGGATTGAATATTTGTACTTGAACCTTAAAATGAATAATTTTGATAAAATCTGTTACGTTTCATGCAAACTTTCACCTCGTATACCACCGCCCTTGATCCGTCAAGTCGAAACTAACGGAAGTTATAATTTATGAAGCAAGTTCCGGAGCCTTCCCGAGTCTAGAGGTAATGAAACATCTGATATATAATGCACAACGTCTACTACCATTAAAACTACTACTAAGATTTTATGTTAAAGAAGTTTCCTAGACATGAAGATTTTAGGAAACAAGAATAGTCAATATCATTTTTTTATGATACTAGCAAACCCGGCGAACTCTGTTTCGCCACCAGTTGGCTTCGTTTTATGTAACATTTCGTTTGGTGATTAAAGGATGAAGAAACGTTATTTTTATTTTTTATAAAGCTCACGGAGTCCGAGACCTTTCCAACGAATGTAAAACCGTGGAAATCGGTTCGTGCGTTCTGGAATTATAGCGTCAGGAAGGAAAACCCGACTTATTTTTATAAAGTAGATATCGCAAACGAGTATATACCTTATATCATCTGATGACAAGATATCAATGTCTCAAAGTTATTCGCTGTTTTACATGTCCATTCCATACAATATTACGTGTCTAGCAGCGAATAACTTACAAGCGTTGTTCCAAGCCCGAAGAAAATTAATCAGACACTACTTCATACCCATACCTATTTTCAATGAGTAATATCGATTTTGGTCTGTTACATTATTACTACTAAGGAGTGGAATTCTTTGCCAGAATCTGTGTTTCCTGGGTGTCTTCAAGGCCCGAGTGAATAGGTTGCTTATGGGCAAATGTGCTCCATCGTAGATCGCATGAAAGCTTACCACCAAGCGAGATAGTGGTCATACGACGGCCCATGAATTATAAAAAACAATGAGCGTCTCTAATGGTACAAAGTACGTCATTATAACTAGAATATCCATATCAATAGATTCTTCATCTTCATCAGAAATAACTTCAATGTAACTTGACCATTCTATACTGCACTTCTCACCCAGGCGGGAGCAGTCATTCGATGATTTTACCACTTAAAAAAAAATACTGCACTTCTGCCTATCCCTTTGAGGAACAAAAGGTAGCTATTTCAATAAAATAATAAACCAGATCGAAGCTACTGCTATCTACCGATTATACTCGGTACTTTTCATTCTGACAGTTAGCTAAGCGTCCCCTATACATGTTTGGCCCGTTGCAAGTGATACTCTCACATGCTGACAGATGGCGCTATTATATAAATTTATACACATTCACATGAAATGAGATTGAATTTGAAAAAATTGAGATTGAGATTATTAAAAGAGGATTACTAAACTAAATAGAAACATAAAGTAGGCAAATATAAGAAAAATGCTGGAGACGCACAGCCCTGACGCATGGGCGTAGCCACACTGGGGCAAGCTGGGGCACTTGCCCCACCCTGGGCCCTGGCTCTGACCCATAAGGTGTCTGATTAAACAATGTTTTTTTTACTAACTCTAACTAACAACATCAACAATCATACTATCACTACAGTAATTGCACAAAAAAATTGTCGACTTTGAAAAGAGCGCGATCAAAACAAAATGCACGCTCGAGTTCCCGAAAGTGCGCGGTGCGCGCGTCATTTGAAAGAGAGCCGTATTCCCTAAAAGAAAAGGTACTATGTGGCATAGTGAGCCGAGCCGTCCATCACCGCGCGGTCACTATGGCTCGTGGCGCGATTTGTATTATTATTTATTTTATTTTGCTTGTTTTGTTTAATTTTAATTTTCTAGTTGATCTTAATTTTAATTTTTGTAAATTAAGTGATACTTTCCCAAGCGAGGCTGAGATGTGGTATAATTTGTGGGAAGAAAAAATTACGGACATTAATGCATTGAAGGAGATGGAACTGGTAGATGTGATCAAAATTTCGAAAATGCAATTTTATCCTAGTGTTGGCTATTTTGCTTACCCAGCCATGTACGACCTGTACAATAGAACGATCGTTTAGCACATAACGGCGAGTCAAAATGTGGCTTCGCTTAACCATGAGCGAAAATCGTTTAAGTGGCCTGTGTACATGCTAAGTGTGCACAGAACAAGGGTCTCAGAATCGAAAAATAAATTTTTAGTAGAAGTGCTTAACAGGTTCTGCCAGAACAAACGCCGTCTTCTTTTGAAGTAATATTACTCATACATAATATACTTAGTTAAAACTTTAATTTATAAACACCCAATATTCATAAATAAAACTATGAAATCTGTCCTGTGTGTGATTGTTTATTTTCTGTACCTGAAAATATAAACCTCCCAAATTAAGACATTTTTTTTAATGGGACAAGCCCGCCATAACCTTCCAAAACCGCTGCAACTCCTGTAAGCCAGGATCTACAGTAGATACAACCATGAAAACACCAGAACACTGAAGTCCGGCGCATCCCAGGGACATCAGTAACTGTCTTGGTTCCGGCAACAAAGTGAATCAGAAGAATATCTTCTGAGCATATCTTATAAGAGGAGAAGAAGAAAAAACTATAGTTTCTACTTCCCTCGGAGATAGATTGAATTAAGCCTAAAGGCACAAAGAAGAGACTGTACAACTGGGTGTGAAGCCCAGTCGCCAAGCACTACGGAAATTTGACTAATAACTAAGTGGGTCCTATGTGTGAGCTGTTATACTTACTTTTCCAATAATAGGTATGGCAAAAATGCCTAAACGCACGGAAATTTGTTCTAGATTCCATAAGGTCATAGAAGATGCCCATCTACACTGCCATTCAGTTATAAGCTCAAACGTCCGTTATTGGCTTAAACAATATAGCAATTTTATTTCGATCACGTTGTGCTAGAAAGCTTACTGACAAATTAGGTCTCGCACTGTAGTACATAGCAGCACGTCGCTGCACCTCAAGATCTACCGAAAGTACACGCGAGCACAGGTAGGGCTTCAGTGCTAACCGTCCTATAAGCCTTACACAGGAAAATCAAGGCTAGACGCTGGCCTTGAAGAAGTTTTCGCCGTACCACGCCTATTGTGGCCCTATCAGCCCAGACAGATGCCCCGTAGCACACGCATCCCAGGTAGGTTGCTCCGTATATGATCCTGAGCATAAGAAAAGAGAACCCCTGGTGGCTTTTGAAAATCGCGACAGCGAATTTTTTCTGTTTGGCTTTCTCACTAATAGCCTTCATATGTTCAATGAAAGAATAGTTGTATTCCAAAACTAGACCGAAATAGCAAACCGACTCCTTTCGTTTTACGGAAACGTTGTTAAATTTAATAGACGGCCACGACTTTAGATTTCCTTTAAGCAATAGCTGGTAAGTTTTATGGGGTGTAAAAGTCAAGAGATTTCGTTCGTTCCCCATCGCGAGATCCTACTGAGACAGTATTTAGCAAAATTTAAGAGATTAACAAGTTTGAGATTAACGGCTCAAAGTACAAAAAATCGGGCCATCGCCCTCCCCCGGGCGATTTTTTTTTAAGGTGGGAAAATCATCGAATGACTGCTCCCGCCTGGGTGAGACGGGAGGGAGTGTTAGACTCTTACTGACTAAAAACCACCCCGTTCCTTCTCCTGCACGTCGAGCCGGAGCCCCGGTTACCCGTTAGGGTCTCCGCGACTCCGAATCGGCTCCCCCGGGGGATAGGTTAGCTGCTGCCCACCCTGAGCCCAAAGCTGGCTACGCCCATGCCCTGACGCATGTTTACGTACGACGCGATCGTAGGTGTTTCTATAGGTAACTCTGTCGTGCGGCCAAGTTACACTACTGTATGATATTATGTAATAGCTTTTACCGGCGGCTTCGCTCGCGTCACAAAAGGATAAAAAAATGGCCTATGTGACATTTCATTTTGTGACGCGAGCAAAGCCGCGGGTAAAAGCTAGTTTATAATATCAGTAAGGATTACCGTGATAAAATATTTTGGAATTGATCGATTTTTTTTAATAAGTTACGTTATGGTATGTAAACATCTTCCTACTTCTTTAGTAAACGATACTTATTATATACTCTTTGGTAAATGAATTTTTTTTTTTGATGCCTTATTATAGCGTATTTATTTATGTAAATATTTTAGTTCATAGTTATTTATAGTTTAAGTTGTATATATTTTCATTTAGTTATATTTACAGTTAAATAAAATAAATTAAATATTTTTCTTTGGTAAATACTACCTCTACAAAACTATTTACATCTATGGAACTATCAGATTGCAGCAAAGAGTATATTATGTATAGGGGAACCAAATCAAAGAGTATAATAAGTATACGCAAAGAGTATAATAAGTTTATGGGAGGGGAAAATGCAGAATGACAATGACACAAAATATTTGTTCTGCGTATTTTATCAAAAACATTAACATCATCAAATACAATCAGAATATGTATTGTGATAAAAGAAATTAATGGTGAAATGACTATTTCTTTTAGCAAATTAACTAAATTGCATCTTATTATCAATGTTTTCTTTCGGTTGAACGAATGTTTCGATTTACCTTATTTTCCGAAAAATTTTACGTTCCGTGTTATCCAAGGTGAACCAGCGAGTCCTTCTGATGTGCCTTATCAGGTCAGATTCATCATTTCACATTCAAACTAATGGTTCGTCTGTGCTTTGTATACCTAAGTGCTATTTCTTCTATTTATCATATGGACCCTGTTAAGCCGAAAAGATACAGTAACCCTTTATGATACAGTAATCGTTATGATACAATACCTATCGAATAGGTACTGTATCGTAATGATTACCTTTAAACTTAATTTACTCAAAAGTAATAAAATGTGAGCTGGCTATTTTCGGCTTAACAGGGTGGACCCTGTTAAGCCGAAAACTCAAAGACATATGGATATGTCTTTGAGTACAAGTACAAATACAAACCTTGTTCACAATTTATTCCACGAAGTTTTAGGAGGAGGTTATTTCACCATCCTACAAATAATATCATCCTGCACGGAGTCTGGAATTGTGCCTGGTATATGGCAATAGGCTCACCCCCTATTACATGGGACTCATAACATAAATAAGTAGTGAAAAGTGGGTGTTACATTGTACAGTGGCATAATGTGCACTTCTGCATACCCCTTCGGGTAAAAGGCGTGATGTTATGTTATGTTAATGTATAGTTTAATAGGCATAATTTTATTCTCTAATTTAGGTACTCTTTTTATCTTGTACTTCCGAAGATAGCCTTCAAAACGAGATCAAAATATGATAGTGAGATGTTTTACACGTTCTGTGGTGGCGCCCTCATTGGCAGCTCTAAGATATTGACGGCAGCACATTGTTTCGTTGGAGAGAATAATGTTGTATTGGCCATCTGCAAAGGGTAAAATATTTTTGTTATGTCATATACGAGGTCCTTTTTTACCGAATTTTTCCATTTTACTAATATTATAAATGCGAAAGTTTGTCTTTTTGTGTGTTTTTGTGTATGTTTGTTACCCGATCACGTCGAAACGGCTGAAGATATCGGATTGAAACTTGGGACAAGGATAAATTTTAATCTGGAATAACACATGTATCACAAATAAATCTTTCATTTCATTTCATTTCATTTCATTTCACATAGGTTTTTTATCCCATTAGAACGCGAGTTGGGTAAGATGCGGGTAGAAGTTTAGTAATATAATTATTCCATAATTTTTCTTACATTTGCCATCCTTGTTTTAATTGACAAGGTCATTCATTTCTTTTCTAAACTCAAACTCTGTTAACATAATTATAGGAAAAATAAATTAGTCTAAGTTTTGTATTTTCTATCTAATTTGAATTCGAGTTTTCACCTGTGAGATGATCTTCAATCAATCAATCGTTTATAAATAAGAGCTTTTTGTCTACTATAAACGTATAAACATAACGCAATATGAAGGTTAAGTAGAGGTATATACATATAAGTTGTATACCTATATGATTACTTTTTTAGAGGGGGGGGAAATCATTGAATGACTTCTCCCGCCAGGGTGAGGCGGGATAGTGTCAGACTCTTACCTGACTTAAAACCACCCCGTTCCTACTCCTGCACTTCGAACCGGAGCCCCGGTAACTCGTTAAGTTCTCCGCGGCGCCGTATCGGCATCAGCCCTATTGGGCCCCATCCGTGGTGGTCCGATGACTTTTTGAGGTGCGCGCGGAACGCGACATATACCTATAAACGTTACCAATGTTTTTCAGGTACACATATTTGCAAGATTTAACAGACAAGTATGCTGTTGCAGCGTCAATCAGAAATATGGCTCGTCAAGAAGAACCACATGAGCAGTGGAGACCTATACATAATGTTAGATATCCTCCTTCGTATAAATACCCGCAACATGATATAGCTGTTGTGGTAAGTTATTCTTCATATAGTCTTTTTTAAGAGATCTGTAACAATTACTAATATACATTCATAAATATAAAGAGAAGACAAACGTACGAATACGCAATATGAAGGTTAAGTTGTATATATGATTACTTTTTTAGAGGGGGGAAAATCATCGAATGACTTCTCCCGCCAGGGTGAGGCGGGATAGTGTCAGACTCTTACCTGACTAAAACCACCCCGTTCCTACTCCTGCACTTCAGCCGGAGCCCCGGTAACTCGTTAAGTTCTTCGCGGCGCCGTATCGGCATCAGCCCTATTGGGCCCTATCCGTGGTGGTCCGATGGCTTTATGAGGCGCGCGCGGAACGCGACGCACCGTACGCTCGGGTCTGGTTCCGGTCGGGCGGCGAGCCACCCATGCTCTCTGTCTGCAGGCCCGCGCTTACGGTGGCCGGAGATCGTCTCGCGGTATATGATTACTGAGAGTTTTCTTAAAACCGACAAACTCCTAACATTGCTTTGCCTGATAGGCGACGAGACTTCTTGCTCGCTTGTGACTTCTTGCTCGCTTGTGACGTGAAATTATACTTGCTGTAGGTACAGGCTCCCTTTTTATTATAATATGGTTCATATAACATAGCTGGAAGACATTTTTTATTGTATAAATGCAATTCTACTATCGTGGATTAAAAACGTGTTTGTTTCAGTTCGTATTGACTCCCTACACTTTAAATAATTTAGTAAAACCTATTGCAATAGCAAATACCTATGAAAATTATGAAGGTTACTGCTTGGTATCAGGGTATGGTGAAATTTCGAATAAGGTGAAGTATCATAATATTCTTCTAATACTTAAATGTTACTTTATAATTACCTTCTTTTTCAAAAACCTTATGAGAACCTGCTGTATTATGAATGATGACTTGAAATCAGATTTTAAAACAAACGTGTAGTAGAAAATCCTCCAAGTTATGTCTCTTTTTTCTAAAGATAATTGAGAGATCAGTCCACAATGTGGACAGTGAGGTTTCATACTTACATAACTAGCATACGAGACCATCATTACTGAAATAGTTCTTCACTTAAACGCATTCTACTTGGTCAAGTTCAACCGCTGACTGTGGTGTCCTTGGTCGAGATGACGTAGAAATCAGTTGATCAGGTGATATTTGGTTGATGTCTCGGTTCAGAGCGCATTTCTATAGTTGGCCCTAACCGTTTATCGGCTAAAATTAATCACCGATCTGAATATAAAATCTTTGGCTCAGTCTTGTTTTTACAGAAATTAAATTAAGCTAAAGTCACAAAACTACTCAATGTCAATCTAGAAGATTTTAAATTAAGATTGGATATAGGGTATATTCAGTCGCCAAGTGACATGAGTGTCAGCTAAGAACACAATAGTCAGCAGTCATCCTTGTGGAAGGTGTTTATACCCTAACAGAGGTTCCTTCTTCAGAAACATGAAAATGAAATCAAATTTATGTTTCAGGTTTCATCTGACACCTTAATGAAGGCATATGTGTTAATACTTGCGAATGAGAAATGCCCTCGCATTACTCAATATAGAGTTTTAGATTATAACATATGCACATCAGCCATTGGAGCAGAAATTGGAAGAGTTAGTACAACTAGTTTATTATCATTATCATAGTGACACGTTGTCAGTGTCTCAAGCGTGATGGTGCGCATCCTAAACCTAACAAATAGCAATGAGACCTAGAGCACACCGGCGGAGTACGAAACAACAATTGATTTCGATGCGGTCGGTAGGCACACGACAGCGCACCTCGAGCTTCTCTGGTATGCCGTTTTCATCCGAATACCATAGTAGTTAATGTTTATTTTAAAATGGATTTATTCTCAGTTTCTTCGCCCCTGGTGTCCGCTGGGCCTGAGTGCTGTCTTTCAAGTTAGGTATACGTACTTTCTTACTTTATTTAGGTGCCTACTTCCGTACTTCTAGTTTCAATGAATAATCTCAATTTGTGACAGATCGCCACTGACCTATGTTGAATTAAAACGTCGAAAGGATGTCATAAAGTGTATTCAACATTTTACCTCTTTATTTGACGATACTTATCTCTTCGCTCCACAGGGAGATTCAGGAGGCCCTTTAGTCTGCACAAGGACATACGCTGACTCGCGTAAAAGTGAAAATATTTTGGTTGGTATTGCAAGTGGTGCATACCCTGGTCAAAATTCTTTCTTCTCGAGGGTTTCGGCGTATAGCAACTATATTCATACCCGAAGCAAGTGTACAAAAGATACCGAAAGTGTTTTTTTAATTATTTGTACCTTCACATTAATACAAAATTACATTGGTTTGCTGAGTTTTGATTTTCTTAGTGTTTAATGTACCTTAGTTCCTTAGTCTAAGGACCTTAGATAACATAGCATAGCATAGCCTAGCATGGTGTGGCATGACATGACCTGGCATAGCATAGCCTAGCATAGCATAGCATGACATGGGTTAGCTACAATAGAATGACAGTGCATGGCATGGCCAAAGAATGGCATTGCATGGCGTAGCATAGCATAGCGTAGCGTAGCGTTGCATAGCATAGCATAGTACAGCATAGCATAGCCTAGCATGGCATAGCCTAGCATGGCATAGCATAGAATGGCACGGCATGACTTATCATAACATGGCATCGCATAGCATGGCATAGCATAACATAACATAGCATAGCATATATTGGCATAGCTTGGCATAGCATAGCATAACAAAACATAGCATATCATATATTGGCATAGCTTGGCATAGCATAGCATAACAAAACATAGCATAGCATATATTGGCATAGCTTGGCATAGCATAGCATAACAAAACATAACATAGCATAGTATGGCATAGCATAGCATAGCACAGCATAAAACGGCATAGCATAGCATAGCACAACATAGCTTACCATAGCCTAGCATAGCATAACCTAACATGGCGCAACATGGCATGGCATAGCATAGCATAGCATAGCATGGCATGGAATAGCATAGCATACCATAGCATGGCATGGCATGGCAAGGCTTGGCATGGCATGGCTTGGCATGGCATGGCTTGGCATGGCATGGCATGGTTTGGCATGGCATGGCTTGGCATGGCATGGCTTGGCATGGCATGGCTTGGCATGGCATGGCTTGGCATGGCATGGCTTGGCATGGCATGGCTTGGCATGGCATGGCTTGGCATGGCATGGCTTGGCATGGCATGGCTTGGCATGGCATGGCGTTCCATGGCATGGCATGGCATAGCATGGCATAGCATGGCATAGCATGGCATAACATGGCATAGCATGGCATAGCATGGCATAGCATAGCATAGCATGGAACAGTATATCGTAGCATAGAATAGCGTAACATGGCAAGGCATGTCATAGCATAGCATAGTATAGCATAGTATAGCATAGTATAGCGTTGCATAGCATAGCGTAATATGGCAAGGCATTTCCAAAGCATGGAAAGCATACTTAATGCTACCCACTTTTTACTATTTCTTTTTATGCAACCCATGTAATAGGGAGTGAGCCTATTGCCATACACTGGGCTCAATTTTTTTCATAACCCAGTAAATCTTTCCCCGACCCGGGAATCGAACCCAAGATCCCTTGCCCGTTATGCGGCATTTACATTTGCAGCCAGTCGACCAACGAGGCAGACCTTAAATACCCCATGTATTTAAGTAGCTATAGTAAGAAAATGTAAATGAAGGGAAAGAAAAGGAATTTAAAACCAATGCTTATAGCATCGAAAAAATATCATGAAAATTTGATAGGATCACCTGCCAGGTAGAAAGTCCCACCGAAAAGATCCGTCTTATTGAAAATTTTATTTTTTAGTTATAAATAATACTCTATTAAAATTTCAAGTTGCCACAAATACATTTTTATATTTTTTTGCAAAATATTTTTGAACGCGTCTGGCAATGTTAAAACCCCGGCTGAATCACCTGGCTTACTTTTTTTATATTCTGTAAATATTAAACTACAACATATAAAAATTGCAAATTGCCTCAAGTATATTTGTAAAAAAAAATATATTTTAAAAAATTTGTGGGTTGATTTAACCCCGCTACTCACCAGCCAGGTCTGCAGTTTCGTGTTGGGATGTAATAGGAGAGGTACAGAAAAAGTGTTCAGCTTGCCTCAAATACCTACCCAAAAATTCTTGCCAGCTCTTGGACTACGACACGCCTCCAACGCAGCAATGTCATAACGCCGTGCTCCAGCACTGTGTTAACAATAAACGCCGTGCCGGATCCGTGCTTGTTAAGTATGTAATGACTTTTAACGTTCTTGCTCTTGCGACCCTTTGAGACTTGCTCATAAGGATTTCAATGGTCTTGCTTCAATATCTTACTATAAAGAAAAACTTTTTTAATGTTTATTTATTTACAGGGTTTCTTCTTAAAAGAAAACGACACCCCGATTATTCAGTACAAAAAAACAAAACAGATCACTTATAAAAGACTTAGATTTAAGTTAACCTACCCGCAGCCTAGTACCCATAATAATAATATTTATTTTCTTTCTTGCATTGATCTTATTTCTCTATGTCTCTGCAGATAATGATCCAAAAAAATCCAAAAACTAAAACAAACAATAGCCAATGTCAAAGAATAAAATCATGCATGAAAAAGTAAAAATGTATAATTTGACAAATTGACAATTAAAATTATATTTTGGTAACAGATTTCAAAATTATCGTTTCATGTTTTCTAAATTTTTGTTAATTATACTAATGTTTGCAAAAAAATGTTTTTCAAACGATGTAGTTTCTAACGTATCAGATGACATGATCCACTTGGCAGAACAAATAGAGTCGGGGACATGGGTTCCTCGGGTTGTGAATGGCTATCCAGCTAAGTTAGGCGATGTTCCGTATCAAGTGCGCCTTTTTTAATTATCATTTATACTCACTGGAGTCACTGCTCCAGAAAGACTAATCAATGATTTCCAAAAACTTACAGATAGCTATGAAAATTCTAGTGAGTCGTGCAAAAAGCTTATACATGACGTTTTGTGGTGCAACTTTAGTGGCTCCAAATAAAATGATAACAGCTGCTCACTGCTTTGAAGAAGAAGGAAGGAGTAACTGTCAAAAGCTTTTCTACCCAGGGTATGATTCTGTCTTAAAAATTGTAAAATACAGGTGAAATCTACCTGTAAAGGTGTTAATGAACGGGTCATATTTTTTGATATACGGTGAAATGGGGTGAATAGAAATCGAACGGTGAATAGATTCGCGAATGTGAATATCTAACAATGAAATTCCTAATATCTATTCACCCCTTTTGCGTCTCTATTCACCCCGCAAATTTTATTCATCCCGATTATAACCAAAAATTTTTAGGTATAATTTCTATCATTATTTTCAAACAATATGCCTGATTAAAAGTGAGACAGAAATGAGAATTCGAATCCTACGAAAATCGGAAGGCAAATGAAAATTATTTGCTCAACCTAGGAAGTAAACCACAATCATCATCAGATCCGTGTGAGCCCAATGCTGGTCTAAGGATCTCCTCTACAAAAGAGAGGTTTGCAGTAATCTCCAAGCCCATATAGTCATACATTAACTGCATTCATAACCAAAACGAATGCAATTAATAATAATTTACACCAAACAGAAATTATTTAGAAGTAAAATTGGACATATGTATAAAAGTAAAATTCCATCTGTCTTGTTTAAACATTTTATATACAATATGGTAATAAGTAGAAGATTTTCTTTCTATGAAAATGAGTAAATTTCAAATTGCAGAAAGAATAAATGAACGTCATTTATTTCTCAGTACATGGTGCACACATATCTTAAAATTGACTAAGTTCCAAAGGTTGCCTGGTAGAAATCGCTTTTAGCGATAAGGCCGCCTTTGTACCCTAATTTCTCTAATTTGTAGCTCGATATACTATCTCAAATTGGTGTACAATAAAGATTATTATTATTAAGTTCCACACATACTACCGTTACCGGTGTAGAAGTATAAGAGATTGTCCTCTTTCACAAGATTCTCTTTGTTAAAGTTGACTGCCTCGTTGGCCGAGTGGTCACTAGTGCGACTGCTGGGCAAGGGGTCTCGAGTTCGATTTCCGGGTCGGGCAAAGTATTACTAAGTTTTTTCAAAGAATCTCAGTAGTAGCACAAAGTCTGGAGTTGTGACCGGTATATGGCAATAGGCTCACCCCCTATTACATGGGACTCATAACATAATTAGTAAAAAGTGAGTGTTACATTGTACAGTAGCATTAAGTGCCGTAATGTATACCTCTGCCTACACCTTCGGGAATATAAGGCGTGATGTTATGTAATCTCTTTGTTAAAAGTTGCGAGGACCAGAACTATCTGGTCCTTGCAGAAAAAATATACTAATTACTAACCCACACAGTTTTGACTTGATAGAAGGACACACGGACTCAAGTTTAAAATTTACCTGTTATTTTTATAGACAAGCCAGTTCTCAGTTACTGAAAAATAGATATGCGGTTGCTGGAAACCTATATAACCTTGCAAAATATTCTTCGTCTGACACTGACGGTCAGTGGCGTGCATTGAAACGAGTGGTTTACCCGAAAAAATATATATTTCCAAGACATGACATAGCAGTTGCTGTAAGTATACTTAACGGCATATAATGTGTCTAAAGTATTGTAATGATGAAACACACGTTTCGTCAGATATTTCGTTTTTATATAGATTTTCAAGGGATGGCAGGCCTAACGGTAAGGTCTCTTGATGGTAAGTAATCGACGCCGCTCTTGGACAGCCATAATACAGGGAGACACAAGTGCGTTGCCAACATTTTAGGCGTGAGAGATTAGAGATAGTAAAATACCTTCTTTTTGGATTTTGTTATTAATTTTTACTTTCCCATCTAAAGAGATATAAGTACGTACCTACTGGTGTACTAAATTAATGTAATTTGTTGTTTTTATGAATAACCATTTGTTCATTCATTTATTGTTTTTTTTTATATATTTCTGTAACTTCAGGCTGCCTCGTTGGCGAGTTGTCGCAAGTACGACTGCCGAGCAAGAGGTCTCGGGTTCGACTCCCGGGTCGGGCAAAGAATTACTGTGATTTTAAAAAAGTGTCAATAGTAGCACAGGGTCTAGAAACGTGCCCGGTATATGGCAATAGGCTCACCCCCTATTACATGGGACTCATAACATAAATAGTGATAAGTGAGTGTTACATTGTACTTACAGTGGTATTAAGTCGGCACTAAATGCCACTGAACAATGGCAAAAGGCATGTTATGTAAGTACGTATTCAACTTCAAACAATTTAAATTCCTTTCTTCCAGTATACAAAATATCCTTTTAATTATAATAATAACATTGGTCCAATACCGTATGCTAAACGACATACTGATTATAGAGGCAAGTGTTTGGTCTCCGGATTTGGAAGAACAGGACAAGGAAAAAAGGTATGAATTATTTTTAATCTACTTCAAGAAAAACTAGATTAACCAAATAATGCAAATAATGTCCAATACAGTATATATAGCTAGTATATACTAGCTGTTCCTCGCGACTTCGTCCGCGTATAATAATGACTTTTGGCAAATGTTGCTTTTTTTAATTAGTCTTCTCCAAGGTTAATTGCAATGTTGTGTAATAAATCTCATCAGAATTTAGTTATAGTTGTGAAATGTTGTTTATTTTCGTGATTTCAAATTTATGGAAGGTTGTATAGAGCATTTCGTAATTATCAAGAAACTTTAAATTAGTATCATATTTGTGATCAGGAAAACATCGGGCGCCAATTCCTTTTTTATCCTTTATAAACCTGCCCTCAATACTTTAAAAGAGCACGAGCGACACCGTGGGCAGGATCTAATCTATAAATAAAATATATTCAGTTAATTGAATTTGATTCTGATGCAGCAAAATACTATTGTTAGTTCTTGAAAACAGTTTTCTATTGGCAGTCAAAGGCTTATTAAGGCAAAGCAATATAAGGAGGTTTTTGATAGTTTTTTCACACATCGAGTTCCCCCTTTTATCTCTCTTCTTAAATATAGCCTATGTTCATCATCGATAATTTAGGATTCCAACGGAAGAAGAATTTTTCAAATGGATCCGGTAGTTTCGGAGCCTATTAAATTTTATTTAAACAAATAAAACAAACAAAAATCACATCTTTCATCTTTACACTATTACTGTAGATAGCTTAGTAATAATAAGTAATAGATAACATACACAAGAAAAATATAAATATTGAACTTTTGTTCTCATTTATTATAGGATCTAACTGAAATACTTCTATTGGCGAATTTGGACCTCATGCCTAATGAATTATGCGGTAAGGTGCATCGTAGACGTATGGATCTATTTGTATGCACCTTTTCTTCAGTTACTGACGTCGGAAAGGTTCAATTTATATTTTATATTACGATATTCATAGTTCTCAGCTCAGTTTGAAGCTCAAAGTCGCTCAGCGTGCGATGGAGAGAGCGATGCTCGGGGTTTCTTTGTGCGACAAAACCCGAAATATGGAAATTCGCCAAAGAACAAGAGTTACCGACATAGCTCGCAAAATCTGCAGACTGAAGTGGCAATGGGCAGGTCACGTCGCTCGAAGGACTGACGGCAGATGGGCCAGGAAAGTCCTTAAGAGGAGACTACGGACCTGAAGACGAAGCGTGGGGGGGCCTCCCGCCAGGTGGACCGACGACATGCCAGAGTTGCGGGGTGCCAATGGATGCATGTGGCGAGTCGTCTTTCGACGTGGAGGACTAAGGGGGAGGCCTTTGCCCAGCAGTGGACGTCTTCCAGCTGTTGATGATGAATATTTATGAATGGGGAACGACTGGGAACTGTAATAATCGATTTTGGAACGTTATTTAACTGATCTGACAAATCAAAAAACTGTCAATAGTTGCTCGACAATAACTTTTTAACTCACAAGCATACTGATTTAAAACCTGATATATAGAGGAGATATGACTATCCAATGACAATATATTTGTCCAAAAGTGGACAGTCACCGCTTGTTTATATATACTTTTTTTATTTTAGATAGGACAGCAAACGGTCGACGACGGATCAATTAATGGTAAGCAATCGGCGTTGCCCATTGAGCTACATCAGTGAAATCACAAGTGTATTACCGGCCTTTTGGGTATACGGGATATATGGTTAACTGGGAAGGCATTTAAATGACGAGAAATACGCTAATCATTTTTTTTTTCAGGGTGATTCTGGCGGTCCTCTTGTATGTAAAAATACAGGTGATCCAAATGAAAAAGACAAAGGAGTGTTAGTTGGTGTTGTCAGCGGCCACGCCAAAGGTCGAGGATCATTCTTTACTAGAGTATCCAAATACTATGGTTTTGTAACCAATGATTCTATATCAGTTTGCGCCTTGTCATATCATCTGAATGTATTTATTACTATAGCAATAGCAAAAATATACAAAACATTTTTATTCTGATGAGTTTAATTTTACTATCCCATATTGAGCTCCCGTCCCAACAACAATATCCTGGCTTGTCTTGATCAACCTTCAAGAAGTACCAAATCCGTTAAAGTTGATGTTTTATTGTATCATTTGTACCTAAAGACTTCAAACTGAAATGATAAGGAATCCACGAGGAATTAAGCATTTCGATAAAGTAGTATATTAGTCCTAGTTCTACCCAGTCCTACCAACTTGCTTTTTGTTTTTTGACAGTTTCGGATAGTTGATAAGTTGTACTGGACATAGGCTGACACTTCTGCGCTTCTGCCATACCGCTTGCTCGTTCAGTTTTGAGACTATGAGATATGAGGTATGAGATATGAATCCTCTTGGCTTTATCAATTTATACCACAGCCAAGCGGAAAATTAATGTGGAAATAACGCAATCAATAAATCGATTTATTGAAACACATTTCCTCTCGACTAGTCTTCTCTCTGCGTTGGATATCAGGGATATCATGCTTCAACTCAATGCTTTCGATATCTAACAAATCATCAAATCGATATTAAAAAAACTTTCGAAAAAATATTTCCTCTTTAGTGCTTATGATAGAGTTTATATCACAAAAAAGAAGAGCATAGAGAAAAAAGTCCAAAAAATCTATAAAAATACCAAAAATACTGATGAACATTATGACATTTCAAATCAAAGTGTTCAAATCAATGAGTACGAATTAATAGTATTTCATGCTTTCAAAATGTTTGTTTTGCATCGTTCTATACATAACAGAATGCTTTACGCTGAACGAAACAACTCCGAATTCAGTAAATGGATCTGAGACAAGTACGGTAACTTCTGATCCAAATAAAGACATATGGATTCCTCGTGTGATTAATGGCATACCAGCTCAGTTAGGAGAAGTTCCTTACCAGGTAAGATATCCATACATCTACAGGATCAGCTAATCTATTCAATCATAAATTGCATAAAGCCATTGGCAGGCTCAGGAGGAGATAGCAGAATGAAATTTCCTCTTCTGCAAATATAGGATCTGAGAAGATAGGATAAAGAAGTCTTTGGCTATCATAGGCCAGTCATAGTAATGTTAATAAAAAGATTCTTAAATCTGTACAAGTAGTAGACATTAGATGCGAAGGTCTGAAGATCGAGCTTGTCAGCATATTATCGGTGAGGCTTATGTGAAAAGTAGTGTACCCAAACGCTAAAGATGAAATCCACAGATTTTTTAATTTTTCTTATTCAGCGGCATAAAGTAGTTTAAGGTATACAAGTAGAAAACTTCAATGGATACATTATTATTAGTACCTTTTATATCTTGTCATTTTAAAAAACTACCATATTTCAGGTGTCCTTAAAGAAACTTATGAAAGATGATATTTACATGACTTTTTGTGGAGGATCTATAATTAGTGAACAGAAGGTATTAAGTGCTGCCCATTGCTTTGTGGAAAATGTACAAATTAGCATTTCACAAGAAGGGTAATACTTTAAATATTTGAAACTTAGTCATTCCTATAGATATACCTTCATCAACGTATTTCTGTATACTTATACATACAAAAGTAAGTTTTATATCAATCTATATATATAAAGGAAAGTCGTGTTAGTTACACTATTTATAACTCAAGAACGGCTATATCGATTTGGATGAAAATTGGTGAGGATGTAGCTTAGAACCAGGAGACGGTCATAGGATACTTTTTACCAAATACTAATTTTTTACTTTTAACCGAAAATCAAGAACGGTTACGGGAAATATCGGGATTGCGCATACGAAGTCGCGGGCAGAAGCTAGTAGTAATATATTTAAAAGATTTATAATTTTACTATCATTGGTGACTTCGTGTATTTCAGCAAAAATATGTGTATCAGCTACGCTTCCATATGCACAATCGAACATTATATTAAAAAGGAAATCTTACAGTTTTTCACGATATAAAAAATTCTCACTTGAGTATATTTTCAAAACGTCTATTACTTTTTGAAACATTTTTTAAAAACATATTTTTTGTTAATCTATTATATTTTTCAGGTACATTGGAACAAACATGCTATTGAACAAATGTGCTGTCGCTGGCTGTCTTCTGAATAAAGACAAATATACTGATAAAAATGATCGAGCACAATGGAGGATGCTAGCAAGCGCTAGATATCCCAAAAAATTCAACTTTCCTAATCATGATATAGCAGTTGTAGTGAGTATTTTATAAAACAAGTCATTACAATTTAACGATTTTGTATTCATTTTTTGTGTTGTCTAATTCAGAACACGTCTAGTTACTTACCGTAAAAAAACAAGACGACTTTGCTACACTAATATTCAATTCTTCTTCTTCCCTGTCGTTTCGCTCTTAGCAGAGCAGTCGTGGTTACAATGACCATATTTGTGTTTGAGGCGAATACTTCTTCCATCACGATTTTCTGCCATCACTGTTTGTGTATAGTCTGGTGCAGTCTAACACAGGGTTTCATATTGCTGATTTAACTTGATCAGTCCATCGCATAGGTGATCTGCCTCGTGATCTGGTTCCCTGCACGACCAAGCTGTTCTGGAGTATAAAAATTTTTTTTCCTTGCATGGCTCTTCCTGATTGGTATTTGAAATATTTTATCTCATCTTTTTCGGTCTTCTGTTATTTGGAGGATTTTGATAAAACTAATCCTATGGTGTTGCCCACTGTGTTACTCTAAGCAAAATGTATTTATTTTTCCAGTATCTCCGTACCCCATTCATTTATAATGACTATGTAGCTCCTATTCCAATTGCATCAAAAAATTTGGATTATCATACGACGTGTTTGGCCTCAGGATACGGACGAACAAGCCATACTCAAAAGGTAAACATTACATTAACTCAAACAAGAATAGAGGTAGCTTTCTAATGATATTCGATTTGTTTCCTGATGAAAATACTGTGACCAAGCATTTCACTGCTATTCGAAGTTTGTAATATTGTGGCATGCTTAGTTGAAGCTTGTGAAATATAATACATATTAAAAGTAGCATCCACTCTTCGCCTAACGTCTTGCCTAATATCAGTCCGGTGTCCAATCCAGATTCCAAGGTGCAAATATATATATTTCTTAAACGATGAAATATTCAATTTTGCATATTTTGCCATCCCTAGAAATGCATTAGTAAGCATTGCTCGCCGGTACAGTAAATATTCATGGTTTTAAAACAGGTCATTTCTAATACTATTACCAAACTTAATAATTTTTCAATATTGCATTTCTTCTACGAATACTGTAAAATTAATAATGATAATATTTTTCCAGGGAGCCATTAGTAATATTCTCTTACTAGCACAGTTGGAACTGAACAAACAATCGAAGTGCTCTGCATTGCTATTACGTAATACTGACAATTTTGTGTGCATTACTATACAAGCCTCAGATGTTGCAAAGGTTAGTCAAATACTGGTCGACTGAGGGTCTACGCATATAACATATACGAGTAGCAACGATCTCTGATGAAAAACCTTTTAACTCGTCGAGTACCGGTTTTGTAGACACAATTATAGAACAATAGGTTGCGGTCACCGGTGACCGCTTGGTATTTGACAGTTTAAGTTGCTATCTCTAACTTGCCTACCAAATGTGGATAAACCTTTTAAAGGGGCCCAGTCCATACTCTAGCAGTAGACTGTCAAAATACACCTATTAATGATATGTCACAATATGCTAAGCAACTCAGATTACAAGTACAAATGACTCGGTGCTACAAAAATGTGACAAACCACTAAAGGGTCGAATGCAACTATATGCCGAGTGTGACGATTGAGGCTACTTGGGACAGCATTGGTTTAGTAGCAGACATTCTGGCTACTGATTATGATGATGATGAAGATTATAAATTCCTAATTCAAATTTTACGTTTCCAGGGTGATTCAGGCGGTCCTTTAGTATGTAAAAATACAAATGATCCAAATGAAAAAGACAAAGGAGTGTTAGTTGGTGTCGTCAGTGGCCACAGCAAAGGCCGAGGGTCATTCTTCACTAGAGTTTCCAAATACTACAATTTCGTAACCGACGACTTTCCTTCGGATTCCTCGTCATCATACTACCTGGATACATTTACTCCTATAATGCTAACGATATTATACAAAACATTTTTATTCTGATGTGTTTTAATTTTACTGTTGCTTTTTTAAATCTTATTCCATAAATAATAAAAACAACCAATTTTTGCTATCGGTCAATTTTCGAAAACAATGCAAGAACCGTAGATGGATAGAACTTGGGAAATAGCAAGAATCATGGCAAGAGTAAACGATACAACACGAAACTATAGATGTTGATTTGATGTCTTTGCACGAAACGTAAAAAAAAAATCTTCTTTGGTACCAATAATAGTACCTACATAAAACCTTTACTCTCATTTACTCCTTTACAGAATACAACACTCACCAAACAGTATATAGAGAGCATGAAGAAAATTTAAAATATTATGACATTTCAATTCATAAGTTTTCAAATTAATAGTATTTCATGCTTTTAAAATGTTTGTTTTGCATAGTTCTATACATAACAGAATGCTTTACGCTGAACGAAACAACTCCAAATTCAGTAAATGTATCTGAGACAAGTACGGAGGCTTCTGGTCCAAATACAGAAGTATGGGTCCCTCGTGTGATCAATGGTGCTCCAGCTAAGTTAGGGGAGGTTCCTTATCAGGTATCGAACTCCCTTAAAATTTTACACATACAGCATCAGCATATCAACTCGGCCCCTACCGAAATTGTGGCAGTTTATCGTCCCGATAACATCGTGTTAATATGATATTGTCTTCAAACATTTGAAATGATTTATAAGAGGAGATGAAAAGACCTTTGAACATCATAGGATAACCTTATAATAATATAGATAGGTACCTAAATCATAAGTGGTCGTAGTTGAATATAAAGACTAGAAGATCGAGCTTAGTAAAGTGATGTCAAAGAAATGCATAGGTGTGCAAACAAACCAAGCAAAAGCAATCGATACCGCCCATGGACATCCGAAACACCAAAGGCCGATCGGAAGCTATTCAACTGTGCAAGCAATGACTGAATGATATTCATTAAAAGCTTATCATTATAGTACTTACCATCACATAAGATTTACTTCTATTTTCCAGGTGGCCTTAAAGGAACTATTGGAAGGCGATATCTATATGACTTTTTGTGGTGGATCCATAATCAGCAATAAGAAAGTGCTAACTGCTGCCCATTGCTTTGCGGAAATCATACACAGTAACGATTCAAAGGCAGGGTAGTACTTCAATTTATTAAAAGTTGATTAAGTATTTGTAACTTAGACATTTGCTGTAGAATTTTAAGAAAATGTAGGCTCATTTTATTTTATGTAATATTTAAAGATGCTGATGAGAACAATGAAGGTAACGAAATAGTCGCAGACTACATAACATACCATCACGTCTTTTATCCCCGAAGGGGTAGGCAGGGGTGCACACAGAAGTAACACCCACTTTTCGCTATTTATGTTATGAGTCCCATGTAATAGGCGGTGAGCCTATTGCCATATACCGGGCACATTTCCAGACTCCGTGCTACTACTGAGATTTTTTTTTAAAAAACTCAGTAATA
This sequence comes from Spodoptera picta, assembly GCA_038387885.1. NCBI lineage: Eukaryota > Metazoa > Arthropoda > Insecta > Lepidoptera > Noctuidae > Spodoptera > Spodoptera picta. Next base: position 3,149,271 of record JAZHFQ010000733.1, on the reverse strand, counting down.
GGTACTTTGCCCGACCCGGGAATCGAAACGAGACCCCTTGCCCGGCAATCGCACTTGCGACCACTCGGCCATTGAGGCAGTCATATATAGTCGTAGACTAGTAACAACTCCACGTATAAAATCTGAGGCACTCTTTACCTGTAGATAATTCACAAATTAGATCGATCACAGAGTTAACCAGAAATTATCGCTTGACGTAAACATCCATTTTCAGTAATTTCAACTACTATATGTTTATTGACGAAAACTTGCTGATAAACAAATGTGCTGTTGCTGGCTCTCTACTAAATAAAGACAAATACACTGGTAGTGACGTCCAAGCGCAATGGAGGACGCTGTCAAGCGTCAAATACCCCGTAGAATTCAGTTTTCCCAATTATGATATAGCAGTTGTTGTGAGTATTCTGTACCTTAAAGCTCTTTACGCAATAGCAGTTGACCGCCTCGACGGTTAGTATCGACAGACGCGGTTGCCATAGCGGTTACCGTCTAGAGGCGGTTTGTGTCGATAGACGAGGTTACAATAGCGGTTGCATATTAAATCGGAAAAGCGGTCGACCGCAGGAAGCGGCTAGGTGCGCGGTTGATGGATAGTGCGTAAGGGAGCTAAATTGAAAAAGCGGTCAACCGCAGGCAGCGGCTAGCCGCGTGGTTGATCGCTAGTGGGAAGAGAGCTAAGTCGTCGTTTCTTTGTGCAGAATTTCGGAATAACATAATTCTTTAATTCTTCATACGGCATTAAAATTTTAAATAAAGACGTTCAGCGATTGTAGCTATCGTGGTCCCCTACCTTACCAAACTGAAGAAAACATCTAAATAATTCAAAAATATTTCAGTATTATTTAGTCAAAAATGTATCATGTCACCCTTAGAAAGACCAAGCGACTTTTTTGTGTACGATTTTTGAATAGTCATTGTGAACCACCAATCCCCATCCTTATGGAATCGTTTTCATTACTACTGAGGATCAGGATTCTACAAAGTATTTAGTCACGGGATACAATCCACCATCTTTCTTACATCATGCCTAAAGTTTTTTTGCTAGTTTTGTGCTTTACATCTTATCTCCCCAAAGGGGTAGGCAGATGTGCACTTTACGGCACAATGTAACACATACTTTTTACTATTTATGTTATGAGTCCTATGTAATAGAGGGTGAGCCTTTTGCCATATACCAGGCACAATTCCAGACTCCGTGCTACTGCTGAATTTAAAAAAAAAATCAGTACTTAATATTTTTGTGCGCTATTACCAAATACAATAAAATATTTAACTGTCTTTATTTTTGCAGTATCTACGTAAGCCATTTATTTATACTGACTACGTAAAACCAATTCCGATTCCATCAAAAGATTTGGAATATCATGGCACTTGTTTGATCTCAGGGTATGGCAGAATAAGCCATACTAAAAAGGTAACAGCAGTTTAACTGTAAGAAGAATAGAGACGTCTTTTTAATAAACGAATTTTTTTTCTGTTAGCAGTTCTGATAACAAGGACTATACTTGCTCTTGCATAGCTATGCGTTAATGAAGCGTAAAAATTGCATATCATGTTAAATGATAGACAATCACACATGCGCTTTCTAGACGAACGAAGCAGTCGAATGTCCAAGGATCCGATTTGCATGAATTATTCTTTCTAAATAGAATTAATGGTGTAATTATTTTCCAGGAGGCAATCAGTAATATTCTGTTAACAGCACAGCTGGAAGTGATAAAACAATCGGCATGCTCTATATTGCAATTAAGTGCTAACAACGGTTTTGTGTGCACTAACACCCAAACATCAGATGTTGCAAAGGTTTGTTATCATTCATTATCTTTAATGAATAAACTGTCTTGGCGGCCTGGAGATTTAAGACACCCACTTCTCATACACGAGGCCGTACCCTCGAAACCTACCAACGGCAAGTACCAATGTGACGTATTCCGATTTTCTAAGATTATTTAGACACCACTGACAAACGGTGAAGGAAAACATCGTGAGGAAACCTGTGCTTATAGAGGTAATTTCTAATTTTATATGTACTTTCTAAGATTATTTAGATAAACGGTGAAGGAAAACATCGGCTTACGGAAACGTGGGCTTATCATTCTTGATTATAAGTGCGAAATTGCCAAGCCGCATTGAGCAATCGTGGTGATTAATGTTTAAACCTCCACCGTGTGAGAAGAGGCATTTGATCAGCAGTGGCAACTTATGGGCTGTGGATGTGATATGATTATCATTAATTTGTAGTGATGGGAATAATGTTAACTAGCTAACTAGTTCTTCTGGTGATATACCCATATCACCAGAGGAACAGTACTTTAAGGTCGTATAAATTACTTATCTTTTGCAGGGTGATTCTGGCGGTCCTCTAGTTTGTAAAGGTACAGGAGACCCAAAAGAAAATAAGCAAGGACTATTAGTTGGTGTAATCAGCGGCCACGTGACATCGTCTTACTCATTCTTCAGCAAAGTTTCCAAATACCTCGATTTCATAAAAGATGACTTCGTCTCCTTCGCTCCGAAAAGACCAGCGAAAAGACCACCTCGTAAACGCAAAAACTCTTCTGCGTGTCTTCAAAAACCTTTATATCCACTTCTTGTTTTACCGCTTGTACATACTCACATACATACACATCTCTCCTTCGGTCCATGGAGGTAGAAAGAAAACACAGAGCGCTACCTACCTAATAAAATCCTTAGAAGATACTGTAGGCGGAAGGTGGAGAAGAACTCTTATGACGCCCATTTATTATTTCTTACGAGCTTTGTTTTCGCTATTAAAATTTTAGACTAAACTAAAAGTATTTGCCCAAAGAAGTTAATGTATTAGTATATTACTCGTGCAAGTTATTCCTTGTACTCTGTGTTTTCTTATTGGCATTCGTTGTAATTACAGAAATATGTGTTTAATTATAATTTACGTGTTTTATTATCTTAACATAAACCTGTTTAATGCAATGCTATGCTATAAAACTATTCGGAGTCGCGGAGAACCTAACGGGTAACCGGGGCTCCGGCTCGACGTGCAGGAGAAGGAACGGGGTGGTTTTTAGTCAGTAAGAGTCTGACACTCCCTCCCGCCTCACCCAGGCGAAAGAAGTCATTCGATGATTTTCCCCCTTAAAAAAAAAAAAAAATGCTATAAAACTAAATAAAACTATTGTTTATCGCGACGCGCCACACGCTCGGGAAAAGAGAAGAGGTTGGGGAAGGTGACGACATTCGTAAAGTGGTTTGCAGTACTTGGATACGAAAGCTGAAAATTAAGCTCTGTGCTATACTATTGAAAGACGTACCTCTATACAAACAACAACAACAAACTAGTGATGATAATAAAGGTGCAAAGAAGCAAGTTTCAATTGCTATTTATTCATTTTTCAATATAATGGAAAAGTAGGCAACTAATATAAAAAAAGTTATCATTTTTGTTCGGATTTAGCAAGGTAACCTGTTCACGATTTTACATAGACGCTTTTGAAGATGCATATAACCCCAAAAGACTTACTTAGGTACAAAATGTAAAGGCAGTTTTGATTATTTCAGAAAGCAACGCCTTTATTAAAACCTTTTCTAGAAGATTGATGCAATCTCTGGTAATTCCACCAAATAGACATTTCTATGCAAGTGCACAGATTATATTTTGCAACTATTATGACCCTTAATCACGAGGCCTTTGGTATAAATGCAAATACGACTAACGCTATCATAATTATTGTGTTAGTCGCATTTGCAGTACAGTATCGATGCCGTCGTGCCCGTGCTTTATTGATAAAAATGCGCGACCGTGTCGTTTTTGTATTCAATATTATCGCTGCTTTCATTGCCTACACTACGGTTGCTTACGTAACCCAGTAGCACCAAATACAACGTAACTAATATTGCCTCAACGGATTTCATGTTGCAACTGAACCAATCCAAGATATTTTAACTGAATGTCGTTTGCATTTGCATCGGAACTGAATCTGGACGAGCGAACACAGCTAGTGACCGCTTCGCGTGTGTATTGAAGTTTCGCGTAACAGCATCGTCACAAAAAGTCGCCCTACGATGAGGAGCCTTACTTCCTCATAATGTCAATATTATTATATCATATTTGTGACATTTCATGACATTTTATTGCAGAATATATTTCAAAACTAAACACAATTTAATGATTTAGATAATCGGTTGCTATTCGAGAGAAAAATATATTTAATGATTATTAAATTCTTATTATATTTTATCATTTTATATCCAGAGGAATGTTACACAGAAGAAAATGCCACTTATGATGAAGATGAAATTTTCCAATATCCAGATAGTTTCTATGAAGATGACGACTTTACAGGTCGAAAAAATAATGAGATATGGGTTCCTCGTATAATGAATGGTGAACCAGCTAAATTAGGAGACATTCCTTATCAGGTATTTGAAGGTGACAATGAATGGTGTGGAACTCAAACAGTTGACATTAATTACCATCAGCCCATATTCGTCCCCTGCTGGACATAGGCCTCTCCATTGGTACGCCTCTGAGCTCGGTCGTCAGCAATTCTCATCTAACCACTGCTAGCCACCTTGCAGATGTCGTCACTCCGCCTAGCTGGAGGGCGCCATACACTACATATGCCTAGACGCGGTCTCCACTCTGGAACATGTTCACCCCAAGGGTTATCGGTTCTTCGACAAATGTGACTGGCCCACTGCCACTTCAGCTTACTGATCCTTATATGTTGACTCAATCATGTAATTTACACATGTTATTTAAAATTTTATTCCCTCTATTAACTATAGCCGGGAAGAACCCCGGCTAAGGATAAATACAGGAGTGTTTAGATTTCTAAGTATAAAGGTAAAAGTGTAAACAACCGTGAGTAAACTTCGTCAATTAAATTTCCTTTAGTGCAAAGAAGCATAATGAAGGGGCTAGACTAAGATCCTTAGACGCGGAGAACGTAAAAGGTTACCGGGGCTCCGACTCAAAGTACAAGAGTAGGAACTGGGTGGTTTTTAGTCAGTAAGAGTCTAAAACTCCCTCCCGCCTCACACAGGCGGGAGAGGTCATTCGATAATTTTCTCCCCTTAAAAAACCTAAGATCATTATAGTTATGATATATGATATGGAACCAATTACTGTTACAGGTATCACTGAAAAAATTAAAGAATGATGGTTTTTATAGAAGTTTTTGCGGTGCATCCATAATAGGAGAAAAGAAGATCCTCACTGCCGCTCATTGCTTTTTGGGAAATAAACGGATTTCTGTTGTTTTAATGACAGGGTAATAACAACTCTTTTCACAAAATTAAATTGAAACCTTATCATTGAACACTCCTTTATTGTGTAGTCATATTTTATGGACAGCAGGCCAATGAGTAAACGGATCGTCTGATGGTAAGCAATCGGCACCGCGCATGGACACATGAAACAACAAAGGCGTTATTAGCGCAACACCAGTCTTTTGGGGAATAAGAGACCGTCATCTCGTTTGCGGACTAATATTATTAACCATTTTAAGGAAGGTCATAATCAAATTGTTGATCTGAAATGAAATGATATTCATTTTTGCAAATAGGTTCCAAAGTTTGTTTTAGGGCGACAATAGGTTTTTTAAGGGTCAGCAAGGCCCCAAGTTTTGCAAGCGTGCGTAGGCCACGGTAAACACTTAATTACCATCAGGTGGGCCGTGTCCTTTTTTGCCACCGTAGTAGTATAAAAAAACAAACGAAATAATTTTGTTTTAGAACGATTGATAAAGGTAGCTTAAGCGATATTTACGCAGTAGCTGGTAATCTAATGAATGAAGGTAAATACAGCTTGGACAACGATTTTGGCCAGTGGAGAAGTTTGTCAAGCGTCAGATACTCCAAACATTATAAAAGGCCTAAACATGATATAGCAGTTGCTGTGAGTATACTTATAAATTCACCAGAAATGGGCTGATGACGCATGTACAGAGAATAATGACACAAACATCCCAACCTTTGTAGCGATTAGTAATTTGAGAAAGTCGATGTAACTATAATTAACAATAAGATGATGAATAGGCTCAGGCTCTTCGATAAGTAAAAGTACAGTACAACCAACTCCAAATGTGTAAATTTTTGTCATTAAATTTTCAACTTTATATGTAAACAATAGAGTTGAAAATGTAATAAAGAAGTATGACAAAAAAGAGTAGATTGACCTGATGCCTGCTGTACACCACTGTCTTCGATTGGTCCATACATTTTGGGGCATTATCTTTTTAACTATTATTATTTTAGATCGTTATTCAATACCTGCAAGTCTTAGTTGCCCATAAAATCCATTAAATACTTACCTTGTTTCAGTATTTAGATGACCCATACATATATAATAAATATATTGGCCCTATTCCAATTGCGACGAAAAATCAAGATTATAACAGTCTGTGCTTGGTTTCAGGGTACGGCAAAACAGGGCGAGACAAAAAGGTATTTATTGTACCGTACTCTGAAACCTACATTTATCACTCTTATTAAATAAAGGTTGAAGTATCACAACAAGATCTCTTTACCAATTACGACATAGTATCATTTTAATACATACATTTCACAAATAAAGGTTTCATTTCATTTCGTTAAAAAAATATCCCCATCAGTAGCTTAAGGGAAGTAGAAATGCAATGTACAATGATTTCATACGGAAGACTTTATTATTTTACGGCAGTCATAACGCCCATCAGAACTGAGATTCTCCTTTCACCGATATCAAGTGTAAGATATCTCCTATCTCCGACATACATAATTAGAAAACTAAGTACGTACCCGAAAACAATGCTTTGAAATAACTTGAGAGTGCATGCCGCTCATGATTAGAAGTCCTTGTCGTGATTCGAAACTAGTCGAGCATCGAGCTCCAAGTATTACATTGTTAATTTATTAAATACTTCCCACACCCGATAGTTTCAAATTACTTCTCCCACTCTGGATGAGGACGGAGAGAGTGATAGACTCTTGGACTAACAACAACGACGCTTTACTCTATACCGCCTCTAGCTCTATGTTACTTAGACCTAATTCTTTATTTGCTACTATTAGTATAGCTCTTTTCTTTTTTTTAGATTTCAAGTGAAATTCTTTTAAAAGGCTATTTGGAAATAATGACTTCGTTCAACTGCACTGAACTGTACCACTACAACATGGAAACGTTTATATGTACTGCTGAAGAGTTCTCAGACACCGGAAGGGTTAGTCGGTATTTTATTCTGTTACTGTATTTTAATGCAGATATTACTCCATTTAAATATGAATTAATCTAGTACAGTAAAGTCGAGCGACTTTTATTTTTATTCATTTTTATTCATTCATATATATATTCATTTTTATTTTAGTCCTAAGACTTTGGTACGACTTCGTAGTCCTAGAACAATAAAGTAATTTGGAAAGAATCTCAAATACCATAAAGGGTCGATAAATTTTTGTATTTGAAAGCGAACCATCTAATCAAATTTTTTGAGATTTTCAATACGTACTTTAAATATTTTTAACTCTAACTTTAGTAACTTATTGTCGTGTTTTTCAGGGTGATTCTGGTGGACCTCTAGTATGCACTAACACGAGTGATCCAAACGAAAGTGACATTGGAGTATTAGTTGGCATTGCAAGGTCTCACAGTCCAAACCGATCCTCTTTATTTGTCAGAGTCTCTAAATACTACAACTTCATAACTAAAGAAACGACTGCAGTTGTTGGGTACAACAAATACGGGTATCTATATTCTAGTTGTATAGCTCACAAAGTTGACTTCTATTTCCTTGTTTTGCTACTATTTCTTATCATTGAAATATGATTGTTAAGTTATCAGATACAATTAGTTTTTTTTCCTGGGCTGAGTGCTTACTCTTGAAGTCAATCTCAATGTCAATGCAATTTCAATCCAATAAAATCTCAATAATTATTCAATGTCAAAACTATCGTAGCTGTTAAAATAGCGTTCAGAGTACGGAATATAAAGCCAAACTCAATACCATTTAGTTCATTAAATATCCACGCAATACGGATGCAATGGGCGCTAGTGTTGAAACTCAAGAGTTCGAAAATTCACAATACCAAAGTCGATCGATCGGAAATGGATTCAAGAGTACACCCCCTGCCATTTATCAATAATTTTAAGATGATGACGTCATTTTTCTCGACCTGAGGAGATTTACAGATCGCATATCATATTTCCAGTTGAATGTGCCACTAAATTCAGAATATCTTTTGAATATTTTTGTACAGCAAAACGTTTTTATATAGATTGTACATAATACAAGGGTTTAAAAACAAACCAATGATTTTATTTCCAAAGATGTGTAACTTGTAGTGTTACATAGGAAATTGTCACTTCTTCTATGATCTCAGATGAAAAAAATTTTAGGGTAATAAATGAAACATGTTTAAGTTTACAGTAACTAAAGAGTAACAGTTTTAATAGCACAATAACAATATACAAAGTACCATTATAAATTTGTTAACATGCAGGTCACAGCTGACGTCAGTCACCCATTTATTGAATAACCCAACACGCATGTGGAGGTTTGGAAGACCAACGTTGACGATGGTGGTCACAGCGACCAAAATACCTTGGTCCACGTCTACCTCCGCTGGATCCCCTGTTTCGTAGCACACTAATCCACCACCTTCAGTTTCCTGTAAATTTAAAAAACCATTATCGGTATATTTTCAGTTATCATCAGTGGCCACAGCTGGCCAAAGACGTTTTTCGCACAGAGAAGTTTTGAGCAATAATCACCACGCTTGTTCAATGCGATTGCGAAAGGCAATTTGAAACTTATAATTAGAAATTATTAGCCCAGGTTTCTCCATGATGTTTTTTTGAACCGTTTATCAGGATGTCTGATTGGTTTTAGAAAGGACACACATATAATTCGGAAAAAGTCATAATGGTGCTTGCCGTTGGTAGATGTCTATCCTTATTCAATTGCTTAGTGCAACCAGTTATGACTGACTGAAAGTTTCCCGAAGTGCTTCGACTTGACTCACAAGCTGTCGATAATAATGATGATGCACGGTATTCATGACGCCTCTGGTAATGCAGGTGTGGTACATGGACTACTTATAAAACTTTTTGCTGCCAAGTGTCTTGCTTTAACGTTTTTATGGCACGGAGTGGAAAACAAGCAGACGTATCACCTAATGGCGAGCAATTGACGCCGCTTATGTACACTTCCATCACCAGGTAAGTTACAAGCGTGTTGCACGTTTTTGAGTATGAGGAATTTGGGGATTAGAATGTTACATTTATTTGGTAGTGATGTAATATGTCTTCAAAATCATTCATTAGGAAACTAGTTAGGTTATGAAAGATGTGATACAATGTAAATTAAAAAAAAACTTACAGAGTACGCGTGCTGGTTCCGATTATCAAATATAGTGCACATAAATAGTCTGCAACTTCTACACAGAAGCTGTTCGCATTCTTCTCTTTGCATCATTTCAACCTCTTCGGTATATAAATATCTAACTGCTGACCAGCTCTGAAACACGACAAAATCACTATTTTATCAGCGACTTTTACTAGCGACCCGCCCCGGCTTCGCACAGGTGCAATATATGTGTATTATACATATAAAAATCTTCCATAAGAATCATTCTATCTATTAAAAAAACTGCATCAAAATCCGTTGCGTAGTTTCAAAGATCTAAGCATACATAGGGATAGACAGACAGCGGATAGCGACTTTATTTTATACTATGTAGTGATATGTAGTGAGGATACATACAATAAGATATTTAAATCACTTGATAGGTACTACTCATCTACCACTTTCCTAAAATCACTTCAAAACTTACTCTCGTAGCCTTCACAGCGGTTGCCGTACAAACTCCATCAAAATCTTGGTCTATACTCGCATACGGTATTTTATTAATAAACTTATTGAAAACCCATGGTTTATTTAATTTCTGTAAATAGTAACATACGAACTAGTTAACATTTTTTGCTTGTATTGCTCTTTAGGCGCTAACACTAACTACACATTTTGTTTTACATCTGTTTTATTTAACCTTTCGAGTTCTCGAGTTCTCGACACGCGAGACACAATGTATTTTCTATTGTCTCATACCGGTGCATTCATAACGTTATACACGTGAATATTAATTATTAGTGGGCTCACAGATCCCTCGTTGCTGTACACCCGTGCGAAATCATTGCTCAAGTGCTAAATCATTTACGAAGCACGCAAATATTTTGGACTCCACAGTATTATGTACAACAATAATATCATTGAAAAAAGGATCTTACAACAACAGCAAGGTTGAAGGCGGGAAATCTGTAGAATTTCTGCGTATACACATGCTTCAAAGATCGCCATTGTTCATAGTCTTCATTCACTGGTGGCTTGCCTAGAGTCTTGAGAATACCGGCCACAAATCGAACCTGTTCAAACTTATGTCTTTGGCTAAAAAGATAATATTTATTTACATTTCATATCATAAACTAGTGTAGTACCTATTAAAACACTACAAATTAAATTGAATTAAAGTACTGGAGAGCCATGCTTCGACACGAATGAACCAGCTCGACCGGAAGATACCACGGCCTCACAGAAAACCGACGCGAAAACTTTTGCATTGTGTTTCGCCGTGTGAGGTAACTGGAGGCCCAATTACCTCCCACCTAATCTCCTCCATCCTCAATAGTCAAATCTGTGAGTTCCCAAAAGGTCGGCAACGCACTTATAACACCTTTTTAGAGGGGGAAATATCGTCCTATGACTTCTCCCGCCTTGGGTTTGGTGAGAGGGAGTGTCAGACTCTTACTGTCTAAAAACCAACCCGTTCCTACTCTTGCTTTTCGAGCCGGAGCCCCGGTAACCCGTTAGGCCTCCCGCTGCTCCGTATCGGGCATCAGTCCTATTGGGCCCCATCTGTGGTGGTCTGATGGCTCTTTGTGCGTACGCACGGGCACTTATACCAAGTATGTTTTGTTTTCGGCTTACTCACATAACTGTTTGACGAGGAAATCGACAAGTTTCAAGCTATGCTAGAGATATGCTCATATTCATGAGCAGCATTCCGCGAGACGCGACGCGGCATCTGTCGCGCTACTACTGATATTATTGTTATAACCTCTGATGTTTCGGGTGTCCAAGGGCGACAAAATTCTAAAAACTTACTTTTTTCTATTAGTGAAGAAGCAGTTAGTAGATGTCAGTACCCTGTCTTCACTGATAATGCTGCCGGCACAAAACGCTCGATACAGTGAGTTATATTTATCATACAATCGGAAGATAAGGACCTAAAAGAAAATCTTGCAATGCATTCTAGTCTTATGTCCAAATACTCAAACGCCACTCAATTTTAAAAAGCGCTTAAGTATAGTTTTCTCACATTTTTTTTAATGAGGCGCGATATTTAAGTAGAACTCAAATTGAGTAGGCTTTTAGCATTCCAGCGATAGACCCAATATGCAGGCAGAGGGTTTATAATCACACATAATATTTCTTAATATCTTATCTATTAGTACAATAACTGACTGTCAATAACAAAACATTGAGGAAAACACGTTTAGAAAACCTTCATGCTTACACGAGATATAGCCAATTTAACCCATTCCTCCTTGCTAACCAAATAGGCGAAATACACTATCTAAATAAAACAGAGAGAAGCAAACCACTTCACAAGAGGACGGCTCCTCCCCGTCAGCATAAACTTTGAGTCTCAGAGTCACTTTTAAATACTAAGTAACCCCTGGTCGAGGACCAAATGGGCGGTAATAATAGGTTAAACCCAGCACTTCTCATAATTGTTATGTATACAACTGTGTGAAGAGAATTCGGCAATAGGCTACAAAAGATCCTTCCTCGAAAATATGCCAAAAATACATATCATCTAATGAAATGAAACATTTTAAATAACGTGTTAGATGAATAGCTGATGAACTATTAGCCTTAAAAATTCTTACATGATGCGGCCACTCCCCAGATTTAACTTCATCACCAAAGTTTGTGCGTAGTCTATTGTGGCGGCTCTGAAATGATCATATATGACATAACATCACGCATTTTATTCTCGAAGAGGTAGACAGAGGTGCACATTGCGGAACTTAGTGCCACGGTACAATGTAACTTCCACTTTTCACTATTTATGTTATGAGTCCCATTCCCATGTAATAGGGGGTGAGCCTATTAAATATGAATGCGCTGGAATAAAATGTCGTGATAGCCCGGAGGTTTAAGACGACCGCTTCTCATGCATGAGGGTGCGGGTTCGAAAACTACCAAAGGCAAGTACCAATGTGACTTTTACGGAGTTATATGTACTTTCTAAAATTATTTAGATACCACTGACAAACGATGAAGGAAAACACCGTGAGAAAACCTGGGCTTATAATTTCTAATTATAAGTTTGAAATCGCCAACCCGCATTGAGCAAGCGTGGTGATTAATGCTCAAACCTTCTCCATGTGAGAAGAGGCTTTGCTCAGCAGTGGGCATTTATAGGCTGTTGATGTGATGTGTGTGATGCGCTGGAATACTTCCTTCTATGACTACGACTTAAATCAGACTAATCTGGATACACTACAGCTCAAATTCAGAGACATGCACTTTGATAATGTGAAGAAGTCGAAAGTTAAGTAGGACATTACATAAATTACCTTAAACTGAAACTTTCCCTTTTCGACTTCAAGAACTACACGTCTACAATTACTTTATTATTTATTTATTTTCAACCATGTTCGCCCCACTGCTGGGCAAAGGCCTTCCTACTCTCCTTCCACTCCAGAAGGCCCGCGCCCAAAAGGAGATGGCGGGACGAACTCAACATCTATGACAGAGATTGGCCGCAAAAGACTTTACATAGAAAGGAGTAAAACTAGTTTATACGGAAATAAATTAATAATATAACCTTACCCTCAACAGTTCATTGGTTACATTTTCATAACTTATAACTATGCAAGTACATAATACAATAATGATTCCGAAAAAAGACCTGCCGGAAGTCACTTTTGGAGATTTTAGCAAGCGATCGTATGAAACGTTTTTATCGATACATGTAAAATGCGATAAAGAATAACATTTACATTGCAAATAATGTTTACACAAAAAATAAGAACGCTGCGAGTGACATTTTTGACAAACACTGATCCAAAGAGTCTAATAAGTATAGGGGGGTACACTGATCTAAAGAACTGACGACAACGGTTGCCTCATTATAATATAATCAAACTTTTTTATCAAGAAGTAGTTTGTATTAAAAAAACAACGCGTGTTTGGTGTCGGCACTATTTATTAATTATACTCTTTAGGTGTCAGTACGCAACGAAAATCTACGGAATACTCGATGTAGTCTAATAGGCGTGTCGACAGGGTAAAAAAATCAAAAAAGTAATTAGTCCGTCATTAAGATCGCACGAAAATATCAGACACGTATTTTTTGTTTTATCAAATTAACAGAAGAATACGTAGTTATTCCGCATTAAAGTTAGGGAGTGGGGGGTGTTGACGTCACACTTACGGAGAAATCGTACCTAATTGTGACGTCACGCGTCATTTTAACTCAAAATATCTACATGTTTTTTTGGATACCAGAAAAAAGAAAAAATACGTATCGAAGATTTTTAAAATATCTAAAAGACGGACAAAAAATTAAAAAATAGTCGCCATGCCTATTCTCGCTACGCACCTTACGATTTTAAGATTTTAAGGCTAAGGAATTACGAAGCGATCTTCTCTGATCTTCACGATCGCAACCACCGCAACGCACCGTAAAACGCGCCGTGAAAGCTTTGAATTTTTTTACATATCTCATATCTGTATTCTATAAAGGCTGCGGACCCACAACCGCGATGTGTGTACAATATTGGAATATGTATCAGAGCAGTGTAAAACAGACTATTTTTGTAGTCTGTTTTACACTGCTGGATGGAGTTTCTTGCTTGTTCTTCTCCACTTGAATCAACATTTTAGAACGAGCGCCTAGCTTCACTGACGGACAGACTGACAGATTATTATTTATTTCATATTTGTTGACATTTCAAAAGTACCAAATTATGGTTTAATTGTAATAAATGCTTTTGAGTTTGAGTTAAACCGCGACGGGCGCGGAGTAAAATCATGAGTCCTTAGCCTAACTGTACAGTTACAATCTACAGTTCAATCGTAGACCCATTCAGCCATCACACTTTGAAGATAGGGATATAGATGATAGGGATGAAGATGTAATGTTATGTGGTCTATATCCTGAGATAACTTATGCCATAAGAGAATACATCATCCTAAGTCGTAATTTATTTAAAAGACATGTTCATCATTCATTTAGTTGTTTCAGTTACTTACTTAATTAGTCTGCCTAAACTTATTTGTTCGAAATTAAAAGTTATTTAAAAATAAATTATTTTATTCATAAATAATTAAAATTATACAAATGCAACATTTTAAAATTTCATGCGACATCTACATTCATAGACTAAAATCATAAAAACAGGTAAACAATTGTACAGCTGTGTTGCTAACCACATGAGTACCTAATATATTCCCTTTAAAATAATCTAAGGAATTTAATCGAAAAACTATTTTTATTATTAAAAACAGTTATCCAAAACCTTCATTTAATTTCAAATAAATTAATTCTAATTCTAAATATCACAATAAACATCACTGTTTGTAGTTTAAGGCTTTTCCTATTCGCCTTTTGTATTTTTTAAATCCTCTGGCGTATCCACATCTTCTAATCCCCATAGATTAGTTCCATCACCAGTTCTTTTAGACCTTTGTTTTATCATTTCTTTCGAAACAGTCTTTAGGTCATACGCCCATCCGATCCACGCAAAGAAATCAATGAATTTCGTAGTGAAATTCAAACAGTTATTTCCGAGTTCAGCTGCGCGATAATCCCATGGAAATACATGATGATAATTATGGAAACCTTCGCCAAAGGTTGCAATGGACACAGCTATGTTTTGAGATGGCAGAATCTTCTTGTCATAAGGTCTCTTTCCATACATGTGAGCAGCGCTGTTGACCAGGAAGGTGACATTAAGGTTCATAATGTACCGCAGCATGGCGACGTGCCAGGCATTAGTCCAGGTTTCTCCCCAACCGTAAACCGGTATCAATGTTGGTAAGGCGAAGCAAACTGCCCCGATGAAAGGAATTGCGTACCTGAGAAAGTAATTAACATGTTATCAAGAATGATGTATGTTTTTAAAATTTTGTTTTATAGAGGTATATGCCCCTACAATAAAAGAAAAAGTAATAGCGAATTCAAAAGAAATTTGACAACCAAAAATTGAAGCTAAATAACTGACTTTAATTACTTTTATTTGTTTTATAACCAAGAACTTTCAAAACTTACTTCTTCTGGAACCTCAGTACAGGATTGTTGTAAATATCAGATATATCAATTTCCTTTCCTCGTTTCTTGACATCAGGGTGTTTCCTCACAAACAGCCAACCGATGTGCGAATAGAAAAATCCTCGTGAGGCATTATGGGGATCGGCATCAGTGTCGCTATACTTGTGATGGAGTCGATGGTCTCTCACCCAATCAATGGCTGTGTTTTGAAACGCAAGGGAATTCATCACCATTAGCAGAATTTGTAAAGGTAGTTTTGCTTTGTAAGTTTTATGCGACCAAAGTCTGTGGGCGCCAGCCGTGGCTCCTACTTCTGCTACGACGAATAGAAAGAATGCTGAAAATAATAAAATATTTTTATTTATTTATTTAAGTTCTATACAATTGCATAAGGAAGACTTAATGCTAACAGCATTCTCTGCCAGTCATCCTTTAGGTAGAGCAGAAATGTATGTGGTAGGTGGTAAGCTGCAAAAATGTTATAAGAGATACTTAGTGGTAATTATCCAAATTAATAAAAGCATACATAAAATACGTAAATATAATCGTATAGATATATATATATATAATATAAATATCATTATACATATAAATATATTTGTGACCCGTATATGAATTTATCCTATCTTACAACAAGATGAAAATTTAGGAAAGATGTTATGAAACTGCCAGCTTTCCGCTAATGTACTCTCGCGCCCTCCGCTTGAAACTCAAACAACTGGTTGCGGTTCTGACATTCGTTGGAAGCGTGTTCCAGAGAGAAATGGCTTGAATGAAGAAAGAAGAATGAGTAAAGTTACTGCGATGGACAGGACAGTGCAATAGCCGATTATGCGAGGAGCGTAGACTTTTAGTATGGTTGTCACGTACATACTGGAAATGTGAAGTTAAATAGTTAGAAGAATTGGGGAAGTCAAGCAGAGAAAATAAAGTTGTGAGTGCCCTTAGCTCTCTGCGCTGACGAATAGGCAACCATTTCAATAATGATCGCTGTGCAGACACATGGTCGTATTTACGCAAGTTAGAAACGAATCGAATGCAGTTATTTAGAAGACGGTCAAGTTTGTTGAGGAGATCTGCATTCAGGTCATAGTAACAAACATCACCATAATCGATGATGGGGAAAATTAAGGTCTGCACAAATATTGTCAAAAAAAAAATTTTTACCAATCTATGCATCCACAACTCCCTTCTTTATTTAAAAGGTAGTAAGTATACCTCTATAAAAATAATTACAATCTGCTCCCACTACTGGTCGGCTCCTATTTTTAAATATTACTCTTTTTTGTAAGTTGTATTTAAAACTGTATTTTTAGAAAATTTTGAAGAAATATCCCATATATTTCTTTATAACAATAATCTTAGTCTTCTGACTTCTGAAAGTAGGTTGTGATTAAATATTGACTTAGTAACACTTCAAGAATGCCTTGTTCGTCGAGCACTTGACGGACGTAGTCCGATTACCGCGAGTGGGACAGGAGACTAATATCAACAAAAGTTAATGTTGAAAACTTACTGAATAAAATTGTCACCCATTTCGCTGAAGTGAAACACAAATAAAGGCCATATAGTCCAGCTATATGCCAGTAAGCGAAGCTGACGAGATTAAAATACACAATTTCAAACTTCCTCTTCCCCGCTTGAGGTACCAGCAAAGTTACTGTTTTCTCTTCTTTTTGTTCCAAAATCGTTGTTGTTTGTACACATTGCGCCATTTTACAAGCCTTTTTCACTTCTGAAACAAAGCACAGTAGGTATTGTAAAAACACTTTCCAATAATTGGGTAGTTGCCTGGGTCAGAAATAAATTATGTTTATTTTCAGTCCAATTAAATATTGAAAAATAGTTCCACTTTCATTCATTGCTTTGCTGATATACAATATTTATTTTACAATAGGGTAAATGACTAATTTTATCTTAATGTCCGTCTGGTAGATTCTTTTAAAACAATACACACGTATTTTTTATTTTTTTACAGAAACTAATACTTTCGACGATATATTGATTTGAAATGTCGCGTGACGTCACTTCTATATGAACATTTTATACGTAGAAATGACGTTTTAGCCCCCACTCCTCGACTTTGATTCGTTATATCTAAGTATCATTTTATTATACAACAAAATAATAAAATACGTGTCTAATATTTTTTCATTACCTAATTGACGGACTAATTAGAATTTCATACCCTGTCATCATCCCCATTATAATAGCTTTTGTTTTCATCGTATTCATGCAACATCAGCTTTGAGCAGTTGATTAGAAAATTTTTTTTTTAAACTTTGCCCCACGCTAGGATTATCTCCTGTGTCAGGGTTATGTTTGTAACATACAAGTTGACACCCAGATCCGAAACAACAATTTGTGGATCACACAAAGTGTTGTTCCGTGCGGGAATAAAACCCGTGACACGTTGCACGGTAGCCGGTTGCCCAGCCACCGTACCAACCGTGCAGTCAATATAATTATTACATAAAAGAAAAATTGAATCCCTTACTTTTACCCATTACCTGTCGGCTTTTTTTGGGAGCCGTATATTTACACCCTGTATTATTAGTTTTGACATTGTTGAGTAGGTTGGTTTTATTAATATTATGACATTATTTTATTGATTTTTATTGTTATTTATTTTCCCGAAATCGTTTTGTATTATTAATTACTCTGGTTGTGTGGACTATGTCTGACATTAAATTAATTATTATTATTAATATAGATACAATGTGAAAAAGGTTCTGTGACCAGCATGGGACAAAATTATTGTAAAAATCTTGGATGGGGGGCTGGGCTACCCGCCCATTTTTTTTTTAAGGGGGGAAAATCATCGAATGACTGCTCCCGCCTGGGTGAGGCGGGAGGGAGTGTCAGACTCTTACTGACTAAAAACCACCCCGTTCCTTCTCCTGCACGTCGAGCCGGAGCCCCGGTTACCCGTTAGGTTCTCCGCGACTCCGAATCGGCATCGGCCGTATTGGGCCCCATCTGTCGTGGTCTGACACACCGGGCGTCGGGCGCCCGGTGTCCTTCGCGATGGCTGGGTTGCGAGAAGGCAGCGCTTAGCTGCCTCACGCGTCCCACCTCCTCCTTAGCTAGCATGACTGCTTCGCAAAAGGAGAAGACGGCATCCCAGTCCCCCTCGCTCCGCATCATGGCCTGCACTAGGCCCGGACGCGAGAGGTCGCCATCGCCGATCACTTCCCTGAGGGCACGGCGTTGCTCAGCCCACGCAGGGCATTCTCCCACTGTGTGTTCCACCGTGTCCTCAGGGCGGTCCTCGCAGTGATGACACCCGGGCGTTTCCTCCCGCCCCATCAGACACAGGTACCTCCCGAAACTTCCATGTCCGGTGAGGACCTGCGTCAGGCGGTAGGTGAGGACGCCGTAGCGTCTCTCAAGCCACTCCTCAAAGAGGGGACTTACCGCTGCGATGGCAGCGAGCCCAGCCCTCGGTTGCGACAGTCGTTGCTGCCATTCCGCCATGAGATCGCGCCGGAGCTCATCCCGCCACGCACTTATCTGGCGCGGCAGCGGAGTTTCGCCCAGGCGACGTGCCTCCGCGCGCATGCAGTACACGCGCGCGAGCACCTTCGCCTCCAGATCCCACGGCGGTAATCTGGCAAGGAGGTTCGCCGACTCCCCAGAGATCGTGCGGTATCCGCGGATCATTCGGATCGCCATGACCCTCTGTGCCATGAGCAGCGTCCGAGCGGGACGCCGCAACAGGTTTGGCGCCCAAACAGGGGCGCCGTAGAGGGCCATGGACCGCACGACCCCGGCGTATAACCTCCGGCAGGAGGCGTTTGGCCCCCCGAGGTTGGGGAGGATGCGTTCGAACGCAGCCCCCGTCCTCTCCAACTTTGGAGCCAAACGTCGGAAATGCTCAATGAAGTTCCACCGACTGTCGAGGACGAGTCCTAGGTACTTCATCGTCGTCTCGACGCCGATGGTAACTCCTCCCGCCGTTATTTGGGACCCACCCGGAGGTGGCGCGTTCCCGCGGCCATCAAAACACATGGCCTCGGACTTGTGGAGCGCCACCTCGAGTCCCAACTGCCGGATTCTCTCAACGACTGTCGCAACCGCTGTCGCCATTAAGTCGGCCGCCGCCTGGTGTGACCTCCCGTGCGCTAGCACCAGCGTATCGTCGGCGTAGCATATTTTGCTAACGCCGTTCGGGAGGTCGGTGGGGCTACCCGCCCATAAGGCGAAGCCGTAGTCATCATTATTATCAACAGCATAGAAGTGACAACTGCATACCAAAGGCCTCTTCTCACACGGAAAGGGTTTGGATATTAATCACAACGATTACTCAATGCAGGTTGGCGATTTAAAACTTATAATTTGAAATTATAAGCCCAGGTTTCCTCACGATGATTTGCTTCACTGTCTAAATAATCATAACACAGCAAACATTTTCAAATTGTTATAGTAATAACACAATTTCAGATTTTTTCTCCGTTTTTTTAATATAACGTGACTTTAAGCCCTTATCAAAGTAAACGTAACAGTCGAAAAGTTGGCATACTGCCGGCACTTTCTGGAATAACATGCTTAATGTTACGTTCAAGTCGATATATAGGTAGGTATGCACGAACGTAAGCAGTAGCGGGCAGTCAATGATGTAAAACAAATTGCATGTCAAGTGTTAATAAAAGGAATTATAAATATTTAATAACGATACTGAACACTTATAAAATCACTAGCTGTTACCCGCGACTTGGATGGAAAAAGTAGCTCATATCACTTTTCTTATCTATTTTCAGACACTGAAATCATATTTTAAAGTCGCACAAAAACTCAAACATACAAACACAATTGCGTATAAATATTTGTTACTAAACATTTATTATTTTAGTAGCGAAGGGATAACCAACAATTCGCTAGTTCTATTTAAGTCCAATAGTAAGAAACGGCGCTAGGAGCGCCTACAGCCCCGAACAGGAGCCAAACTCACTACCACTGATAATTTTTAATTATGAAATGTATATATAACTTACATTTTAATACCGATATAAATGACTACCTTAACACCGAGAGGTAAGACTGAAAATGAAGGCCAACTCCACGGGCCGATCCTTTTAAAGTCTCATTAGTAGGCACTTTACTCTTTACTCGCTTCACTACGAAACAGCTGTAAATCATGTCTATGGAAAATTTGCGTTCATAAAAAAACATTTTTAATTATATCTTAATACCATGTCGCTTCATTAGACTCGTATTGCAAAACTCAACTTAATCATTAATAGACAAAGGTATCTTTTATATAAACATGTTTTTACAATGTTAATTAATTGTATTACATAAGATGTGTCATTATTCATCCACTATTGTATTCTATTTAAAAAAAAATACGTGGACCTCAGTTATCTAATTAGTAAACGATTATTTTTATTTCAAATCGCATTACCTACTCCATGATTTGCTGTCCGTCTAATACGATTGTTCTTTAATATAAAAAGTTTCAATGTTTTAATAACCAATCTATCTAGAAATTTGGTTACTAGAAATCATTTGTCAAGAAATTGTAAGCAAATTTACGGGTAATTTTTTTAAACTAGCTGTTAATGTCGTAGTATATGGCAATATGACGTAAGGGTAAAGGAGAACGGCAGGCTTGTATTAGAGTTCAGAGGCCTTAGTACGAGTTTGGCACTGTGATTGGCCGGTGCCAATGAACAACCAATCCTTAAGCGCCGAACGCGTACTCGTTTCGATTACTTTTAACGTAAAACTAACTTTTACTAAGGCCTCAACAACATTGATGACCCGATGTTGCCCGTGATGTTGTACGTATTTAATAATTTTAATCAATATTAAGTTAGTTTCAAATGTTTTGAGATAGATTAGTTAGTTTGTGTTACGATGGAGCTGACGTAGCGTATAGATTAAAAGCCTCTTAAATAACATAGAATTTAAAAAAAATGTTTTACATATTAGGTTTCGGTCAAAAATCTTTTGATGGAAACACTAATAAATTAATTATTCATGCATATTAATTATATGCACATAATAATATGTATACCTAGTAGGTATTCTCTTTGTCAAAAATATTTAATGAATAATTGATAACGAATTGTTCTGTTTTATTATTTAAATGTTTCAAATAATTTATGTATGTGACTTCTTATAAGTAATTAAGTAATTAGAATAAGTTATTCATGCAATTATTTTTATTTTAACAGAAATTGCTGTAGTTTTTTTAGTGTAAAAACAGTTGGAAGAATGATGAAAACTCTCTTGTATTTAATTTTGTCAATATCTTAAATAGGACTGCCTCATTGGCCGAGTGGTCGCAAGTGCGACTGCCGGGCAAGGGGTCTCGGGTTCGATTCCCGGGCCGGGCAAAGTACTACTGGGTTTTTAAAAAAATCCCAGTAATAGCACGGGGTCTGGAATAGTGCCACTTTATATATGGCAATAGGATCACCCCCTGGGTGGGTGGCTGGGTTACATAGGACTCATACCATAAATAGTGAAAAGTGGGTGTTACATAGTACATTGTACAATGGCATTAAGTGCCGTAATGTGCAGCGCCTTTGCCTACCTGGGGAAGAAAGGCGTCATGTTATGTTATGCCTTAAACTGTCAAACACTAAGCGGTCACCGGTGACCGCAACCTATTGTTCTATAATTGTGTCTACAAAACCGGTACTCGACGAGTTAAATAGGAAAGCTCATTATTTACTCTAGGATCACTATAACTTGAACTATATCTACCTACTTAAGAGGACCAGAATCTGACATTTCACTTGGCGGTTTGGTATGGAAATTGTAGTTTAAAACGGTTCAAGTTTATTCGATAGCGCTGCTGCCCAGTCTCTGCTAAATATGTAGTCTTTAATCTTGTATTACCCGCAAGAAGTATTATTATTAGGGCAGTAACAAATGTTCTTCTCTATCGTCTACTGTTAAAGTTACAAATTGAAACGCGAATATGGTGACGTCATTTACGTACCTTTTTCTGATGACGAGGCGAAGCCTTCAAAAGGCCCTAACCTAGAGGAGAAAGACTACAGTGGCCATACTCAACACCTGACGAGTCCTCTAAAAGAGACCTGCTTTGGAGCCCCCACGGTGCAACGCCTGTTTACGGCCCATCGCTAGGGAGACGGGTATCTGGCTTAGGCCTCGCTGTGAACAATGGTACGTGACCACTGTACCACCAACTTCCTTGAGACCACTGGATGGACACCTAAGAGTCCCCACTCTATGGACCCGTGGCCCCAGTCATTTACGTACCTACTTATCACTTGAAAATCTACACGCTCACGTCTTTCAAGTTCCATTAAACGATTTCAAGCAGGTTTTCCTATCAATAAAGAGCGCATCGTATCATTTACTTACGCATTCTTAATCAAGTAAAATACATAATTAAGATAATGTTTATGTATGTAGATATTGAACTTAAGTACTCGAAATATTGAGGTCAAAGTTATATGACGTCATACAAATTGAATTAACTTTATAAATACCTACTATTAATAACAATTTCGTCTCTACTATACTGTATGTTAGGTTAAACGAGGGACATATTCAAACCCATAATAGTGTATACTCACATGAACCTAACAAACATATAAACGAAACGAAAACACTAATAAATAACAGACAGAACCATAAAAACGCTTCCGCTTACGCTTACGGGTTACGGCTTAGCGGGCTTAAGCGCACTCTATCCTTTTCGGCAAGATCGGCGCATGTTTTGCAACGCGACTTACTTTATGTAAGTACTGTTTCTGTTTACAAGTTCACTTGTTGCGCGCTCAGTGTTCATGATGATTTATTTTATTGGACAATTACTTCAAAAATTTTGGTTATAGGTTTTTTACATATTCGGGACGAGAATCGAATACTGAATACCCTCCCTCAATAAGTCCCTCGTTTAACCTAACACACTGTATAAATAACCTAAATATAGAATAGATTATCTTATACTTATTTTATACTAGCTGTTGCCCGCGACTTCTTCCGCGTAGAATATGATTCCTGTTTTATCGCATCGAAACTTTTACATTTATAATATTAGTGTGATAAAGTATGTGACTGCCTCATTGGCCGCGTTCAATTCCCGGACAAAGTATTACTGGGTTTTTTTTCAATCAATTCTCAGTAGTAGCACGGAGTCTAGAAATGTGCCCGGTGTATGGCAATAGGCTCACCCCCTATTACATGGGACTCATAACATAAATGGTGAAAAGTAGGTGTTTCATTGTACAGTGACATTAAGTGCCGTAATGTGCACCTCTGCCTACACCTTCAGGGATAAAAGGCGTGATGTTATGTTTACTTTTTGTAGTTTGTGACCTATACTTATTTATACTCTTTGATTGTAATACTCGACGTTGAGATCTAGTTAACCCGTTGAGTACCGTCATTATAGACACAATTAACGAACAATAGGTTGCGGTCACCTGTGTCCTCGCGGTGTTTGACAGTTTAAATTAAACTTTGAAATATTATCAACTAGGTAAATCTAGTTATCCTCTCCATTCACGAAACCCCCAACAATTTCCTTATAATATTCAATACTCTTCCGTGCAGAATTATGTCATTTCTTCGATGCAATACAATCATAACTACATTATTTACAACATTATTTCTGTTGTAGTTTTAACCGTAAACATTAGCGTATGTTGTATAAAAACATTATAATAGAATGTCAACATTAGGCACGATTCTGATGTACATATTTTAATAATAAACAAAAAATATTTGCCGGTATGTCAGACCCTAAAAATAGTTTGTCAATTGTTATTTCTAACTGTTTACTTTAGGTACTCCATAATCCTAGCGAACTTCGAACCGTATTAAAATTAATATGACAGTCAAAAAAATAATATCAATATGATATACAACGAAATATTTGCCTGACTGCACGACTGGCGCGGTCGTTGGTGCAACTGACTGCCGCGCAACGTATCGCGGGTTCAATTCCCGCACGGAAAAACTCTTTGTGTGATCCACAGATTGTTGTTCCGGGGCTGGGTGGCATGTGTATGTGAACTTGTATGTTTGTAAACGTACCCACGACACAGGAAAAAATCCTAGTGCAACGTGCAGACAAAAAAGAAGGAAGGGAAAATTCATTATCGTCATTTGAGATCTTTTACCGATGTTCGAACAGTTATGCTGTTGTCATGAAATTAGGTAGGTATATTATGTAAAACAAAAGTCATGCTGGCTTTACGGTTCATAGGTATAGTGTCAAACACATTACATTGTATTCCCCAAAAAAAGTGTTATGTAAAGTTGATGTTGTTCTAAAACTAATCTTATATTCCTATTTCATTGAATACTAGCTCCTATTATCGCTTTCCTTATTACTAAGGTCCAGTCTCCAGAAATATAGTTTTGAAGAGAATTTCTTTACAGGTAAAAATATTATATTACACGCAGGACCATTTTCTAAAATCACTATTAAAGGATTAGTTGAAATAAATGCTTTGAATTGTAACTTTGAATCCATTTTTAAGGGACAAGCCCGCCACAACCTCCCAAAACCGCTGCAACTTCTGTGAGCCAGTATCTACCTCTACAGTAGATACAACCCGGAAAACACCGGAACAAAGCCCGGCGCGTCTCAGGAACATTATTAACTGTCTTGGTTCCCGCAACGAAGTGAACCAGAAGATAATATCTTCTTAAGAGGAGAAGAAAAAACCGAATTGGTATACGGTTCACAAAAAACAAATGTCGCGTTTTGCTATCACAATCTCATCATTACCATCTCTAGGTAAATCAAGACAGATATTAAGGTACCTATTCATCCTAATGTTCCTAACAAAAACTCAATGATGATGACAGTAGTTACCCGTATCATAACGAAAATATGTAAAAAAATCTAACTTCTTCGTTGGTCCAGAAGTTGAAACAAGTACGAGTAATCTTCATTGCTTGAGTACTTAGTCGGAGCAAGTAGCCAAAGGTAAAGTTATCTGAGGCCTTAGTAAAAGTTAGTTTTACGTTTAAAGTAATCATAACGAGTACGCGTTCGGCGCTGTGATTGGTTGGTTCATTGGCGCCTGCCAATCAGAGTGCCGAACGCGAACTCGTTTCGAATACTTTAAACGTAATCAAACTCGTACTAAGGCCGCAGGTTAAACAAATTGTTCCTTCTAGTTTCTATCCAATAACACAGTATTTGAAATTGTGTCTATTACATGGACAGATGGTTTACCCAATTCGTATTGAACTTGAAAACTTGAAGGAGTGTAGTGATGACAAAGAAGAATAGGATAGATGTCTAATTTTGATTTTAATGTCCGTCTGGTAGATTATTTTAAATCATTATACACGTATTTTTTATTTTCTTATAGAAACGAATACTTTCGACGATATATTGACTTGAAACTGACTGCCTTATTGGCCGAGTGGTCGCAATTATGGCAATAGGCTGAAATAGTGAAAAGTGGGTGTTACATTGTATAGTGGCATAATGTACACCTCTGCCTACCCCTTCGGGGATAAAAGGTTAATTTCGGGGATTAAAGATATGTATTTAGTTCAACCCATTTATATGGGACTTTGGATTTGGGACTGTTATAACCACTAGAAGAAATGATAGCGGTGATAATATGGTTATGTGACTGAAACCTTTCTAAGTACGTACACACATACATTGTAATTAAATTACCTTGTTATATTTACGAAATAACAAGTCTGATCGACAACTTGATTAATAAAGTTCTTCACGCAAAGTATTACATTTTATGATTTCCAAATTATTATTGTACAAGCATTAGAGGTAGTATCTACGTAATTTAGATTTATGACTGGTTTAGACTGGCCTATTACAATTTCAGACAACTACAATCCATACTGATTAAAATAACGTAATATCACGCCTTTTATGCCCGAAGGGGTAGGCAGAGGTGCACTTTACGGCTCTTAATGCCACTGTACAGTGTAACACCCACTTTTCCTATTTATGTTTTGAGTCCCATGCAATAGGAGGTGAGCCTATTGCCATATACCACAATTTCAGTCTCCGTGCGACTACTGAGATTTTTTTTTAAATCTCAGTAATACTTTGCCCGACCCGCGAATTGAACACAAGACCTCTTTCCGGCAATCGCACTTGCGACCAATCGGCCAACGAGACAGCACCATAGTGATTGTGGTAAGTAATTATGTTGTTTTTTACTAGCAAAGCAAAAACATCGTGTCTACCTATCAAACAATCTTGAATACACATTCCAATTTACCAATTTAATGCTTTGTCTTGTCATCTATCAAAATCACGGAAGTAGATACTTTTCTGATTATTTTAGTAAGTATTTTCCCAACAGATCTTATTCATCGAGATTTGACGTGACCAGTCGCAGTTCAGCACGCTAAAACTGTTGGCTCTTTGACCGAACAAATCCTTGCAGTAGCCTCGACACTAGAGCCAGGGCAGCAAAAGCAACAAGCTAAATGACATTACTGAGGACACCCCCTTTTTTTTTTTTTTTAAGGGGAGAATATCATCGAATGACTGCTCCCGCCTGGGTAAGGCGGAAGGGAGTGTCAGACTCTTACTGACTAAAAACCACCCCGTTCCTTCTCCTGCACGTCGAGCCGGAGCCCCGGTTACCCGTTAGGTTCTCCGCGACTCCGAATCGGCATCGGCCCTAGTGGGCCCCATCTGTGGTGGTCTGATGGCTCTTTGAGGCGCGCGCGGAACGCGACGCGCCGTACGCTCGGGTCTGTTTCTGGTCGGACGGGGAGCCACCCATGCTCGCCGTCCGCAGGCCCGCGCTTACGGTGGCCGGAGATCGTCTCGCGATCCCCGACGCCCGGTGTGTCCTTCGCGATGGCTGGGTTGCGAGGAGGCAGCGCTTCGCTGCCTCACGCGTCCCGCCTCCTCCTTAGCTAGCATGACTGCTTCGCAAAAGGAGGAGACGGCATCCCAATCCCCCTCGCTCCGCATCATGGCCCGCACTAGGCCCGGACGCGAGAGGTCGCCATCGCCGATCACTTCCCTGAGGGCACGGCGGTGCTCAGCCCACGCAGGGCATTCTCCCACTGTGTGTTCCACCGTGTCCTCAGGGCGGTCCTCGCAGTGATGACACCCGGGCGTTTCCTCCCGCCCCATCAGACACAGGTACCTCCCGAAACTTCCATGACCGGTGAGGACCTGCGTCAGGCGGTAGGTGAGGACGCCGTAGCGTCTCTCAAGCCACTCCTCAAAGAGGGGACTTACCGCTGCAATGGCAGCGAGCCCACCCCTCCTATGGAGGGAGGGAGGACACCCCCTATGGAGTCGTGCCTCGGCTAAGTAGCCTCATTTTGGGGGGCAGTAAGTAAAGACAGGATATGTTGGATTATGCAAGCACGACTATCAAATTCGCAAGTATTATGGGACTACTGGACGAGACTACATAAATATATGATTTTATCATTCCAGTGAATTTCAACATAATCTTTTGAACTTTTTTGTTACATTGTCGTAAAACATTGTTTAGCATTTAGTTAGTAAAACAAATAAATACAATGTTAATTAGAAAAGTGCAATACTTCGGAAAGGATCATGTAACTACGGAAATAATTACGTTTTTGTTAGCAACTTTATTACTAACATTATTAGATACCAGTATTCATTGAACTCTATCATTACTTCCTTTACGATGAGATTTACTAAGATAACATTGTTTCTTTACCAACATATTAAATCTTTAATACCCTAACAAACTTGATAGACGTCTATAATAAACCATGACATCATGTCAAAGGCCTTACACAAATCTAAAAAGACTAAAAATCAAATTAAATATTACTGCCGAAAAGTGAACCTTAGATCATGCACCAACGCAAGCGGTTGTTTGCGCATGATTCGAACACCTGCCAAGCGGAATCAAGTTCGCAATGCGCAGGAGTGGGCACCGAGTGGACTGAGCCCGTCCATCTCGTCATACCGTCAGCGTCCGACCGGAATGGCGTACACGTGCGTGCGTTCGCTCTTCGTTCTAACTTGTAAGTTTTACTGTTTAGATGATTAATATCTTTTTAATGTTAAATTATTAACTTTTTTATGATGGTGTGTTTTTTTTTTGTTACTGTGTTTGTGTGTATAATGTGGTCGTTTTGTTACAAAATTGCGTTTTGTCGTTGTGACGATAATGTAGCACTTATTTGAGGTGCTTCAAACATTATCTTCTATTACTAAACTTTCGTTGTGTTTTTTTGATAATAATTGAGATTTTATTTATCTGTTAACATAGGGTTTTTCGTAATGCAATTTGGTGGAACCCTTTTTGTTAGGGTGTGTGTAGGTAATACATCATTCTTTTCCAATAACATAACACGACTAACTGCAGTAAATAAGAGTACTTTAAATACTCAAATTATTTAAAGAGACTGTTATTATTGTAATTTCTAAATTAATATGCAAGAGTTATTTTTATGAAATACATAGAATCGACCAAAAAATGTCTTTATGTATTTTGACGTCGTTATAGCAACTCTACAGTTTTCTTTTTTTAGTTTCGTTTTGAAACTGGTAATTCAGGTTCATTCAATGAACTTTAACAATGAGTGAATCACATTTTTATTGTTGTCATTTTTATTTAGTTCTCAATGGATATCGGTATTTTAGGGAATACAATACAATACAGTTACAAGCTTGAACTATAAACGTATGTTTATTATTCTATACTCGCATTTATTATGTCATTGAACTCTGTAAGTACATTACAAACGTCTGGAAGAATTTTGATGAATTATTTAGTATTATTGATCTAAAGACACTTAATCAGCCGATTTTTCAATCATCAGTAATTTTTTAACTGTAGAATAAAATTGACATTTGATAGTTTTTAATGTGTAAAAGTAGTCAAATATTCAAAGTTATTCCTCAGTTTTTATCTGGAGTTGGAAAAATTGGCTCTTAGCTTTTGGGTATTATTAATAATTTTATATTAATGATGGCGCTGCATTCGAATAAAAGATTGTAATTTATTAAGGCAGCTATAAATCTTGAACCTTTTAAAAGTGGTCTGTCTCGGGTTATTGATATCTGAAGTAACCAATATTGAAATTTGAATAACAATGTATTATGCTCATATGTGTATTGAAACTTGATCGTAACATTATCTTCTAGAAAACCATAAAATAGAGTTAGTTTTATGGGTGAAAGTAAAACTAATGGACAATACCAAAAGTCACAACGATCATTGTTTTTCTAAAGCGAACTTTAAATCAACTCTGTTTAGAGACGTCTATATCATTGCGGATTAGTAAATCTTTCTTTAGGAAAGACCTCTAGAATTGGCACTCAATTTTATTCTTTATTTTTTTCGCCATAGTGTGCATAATTGCAATTCATTCTTCTTCGGATTAATTGATTTGTTATAATAATTTATTGGACTTCCAACTTTCCATTATAAGAGCAAAATCTAAATAAACCTCCAGAACCATTTCGAAAAAAACAAACAACATCGCCTGCAGTGCAGTTATTCAATTTTACACTGTAATCTTATGCAAATAGAGTAGTTTATTGTTACGCTATATCTAAACGTACTATTTACCAACGGTAGTGTTACGCTTCGTAGTCAGTTATGCTAAGGCATGTAACGTTTGAAACCAATACAAATAGTACACACGAACAATAGTAGCGTTATGAGTAAGCGACCTGTATTGAATGTATAGCTAGTATGTCCAGTGTAAGATGGCCTGTTGAGTTAAAGTTGTGGATACTAAACTTGGGTCTTGTTGTGTTGGTAATGTAAACGTAACGTCTAAATTGTTGGTACACCTATCTCTGCTTATCCTTTTGGGGAAAATCAAGATGCTAAGAACAGTGAAATATATTAGATGTTAAAGAATAAACGCAAAATTTTACAGGTTCTGGTTCAGAATGTGAAATTGAACAACTTTTGTTTTGGCACTACAAATCTATGAAATTCAGATCTTGAGCCAATCTATGAAAAAAAATATATTCATCATACAAATTAACTTATGAACAAAGGCTTTTATGAAAAGAGTACCTATATATTTGTGACGTACGATCAAGATCGTACTTACCTACGAAAGTGTTGATTAAGTAATAGGTACATCTATTAGGTACTTACAAACAAGGGAAGATGGTGGTACAGTGGTCATGTGCCGCCGTACACAGAAAGGCTTAAAGGAGACACCCGTCTCCCTAGGGATGTGTCGTAACAGGCGTTGCACCGTGGAGGCTCCGGAGCAGGTCTCTTTTAGAGGACCTGGTGCCTCCATTTAGATGTTGATGGTGGTCACCGGGGTGGTTTTAGTCTTTTATCCCCAAAAAGCTAGCCGCCTTTTGAAGGTTTCCCCCCGTCATCAAAAAAAAAAAGAAAAGGTACTTACAAAAAACACCGGCCTAAGCGCAAGGCCAAGAATTTTCTGGTAATTTTTAACCAAATGTCGTTAACCTCTCCTAACTAGGTACTTACCTACAGTACTAAGGGATTAATTGTTATCCGACACGACGAGAATTTTTATGTAAATATATACATAATTAGATAATAATTCATCAATTAATCAGGTACCACTTCATTACACAATTAATATCTAAGTATATATATGAATAAAAATGTATTTCCGTTCGTTAGTCTCGCCAAAACTCGAGAACGGCTGAACTAATTTGGGTAATTTTGGTCTTGAAATGTTTGTAGAAGTCCAGGGAAGGTTTAACCGCCTGAATGCCCGTATATGAGACACAATAGAAAATACATTATGTCTAATATTAGGCGGTACGAAGTTTGCCGGGTCAACTAGTACTAAATAATTATAGGTATTGAGAAAATTTTGATAGACGCGATATTTATCAGTACATTATTTTTTTAGACCAGCAAAATCCAAAGCTGTTGCAAAACTTGTAGTATCATCATAACATCACGCCTTTTATCCCCGAAGGGGTACGCATTTTTTTTTTTTTAAGGGGGGAAAATCATCGAATGACTGCTCCCGCTTGGGTGAGGCGGAAGGGAGTGTCAGACTCTTACTGACTAAAAACCACCCCGTTCCTTCTCCTGCACGTCGAGCCGGAGCCCCGGTTACCCGTTAGGTTCTCCGCGACTCCGAATCGGCATCGGCCCTATTGGGCCCCATCTGTGGTGGTCTGATGGCTTTTTGAGGCGCGCGCGGAACGCGACGCGCCGTACGCTCGGGTCTGTTTCTGGTCGGACGGGGAGCCACCCATGCTCGCCGTCCGCAGTCCCACACTTACGGTGGCCGGAGATCGTCCCGCGATCCGCGACGCCCGGTGTGTCCTTCGCGATGGCTGGGTTGCGAGGAGGCAGCGCTTCGCTGCCTCACGCGTCCCGCCTCCTCCTTAGCTAGCATGACTGCTTCGCAAAAGGAGGAGACGGCATCCCAGTCCCCCTCGCTCCGCATCATGGCCTGCACTTTTTTTTTTTTTAAGGGGGGCAAAATCATCGAAGACTGCTCCCGCCTGGGTGAGGCGGGAGGGAGTGTCAGACTCTTACTGACTAAAAACCACCCTGTTCCTTCTCCTGCACGTCGAGCCGGAGCCCCGGTTACCCGTTAGGTTCTCCGCGACTCCGAATCGGCATCGGCCCTATTGGGCTCCATCTGTGGTGGTCTGATGGCTCTTTGAGGCGCACGCGGAACGCGACGCGCCGTACGCCTGGGTCTGTTTCTGGTCGGACGGGGAGCCACCCATGCTCGCCGTCCGCAGGCCCGCGCTTACGGTGGCCGGAGATCGTCCCGCGATCCCCGACGCCCGGTGTGTCCTTCGCGATGGCTGGGTTGCGAGGAGGCAGCGCTTCGCTGCCTCACGCGTCCCGCCTCCTCCTTAGCTAGCATGACTGCTTCGCAAAAGGAGGAGACGGCATCCCAGTCCCCCTCGCTCCGCATCATGGCCTGCACTAGGCCCGGACGCGAGAGATCGCCATCGCCGATCACTTCCCTGAGGGCACGGCGGTGCTCAGCCCACGCAGGGCATTCTCCCACTGTGTGTTCCACCGTGTCCTCAGGGCGGTCCTCGCAGTGATGACACCCGGGCGTTTCCTCCCGCCCCATCAGACACAGGTACCTCCCGAAACTTCCATGTCCGGTGAGGACCTGTGTCAGGCGGTAGGTGAGGACGCCGTAGCGTCTCTCAAGCCACTCCTCAAAGAGGGGACTTACCGCTGCAATGGCAGCGAGCCCAAAGGGGGGCACATTACGGCACTTAATGTCACTATACAATGTAACACCCACTTTTCACTATTTATGTTATAAGTCCCATGTAATAGGGGGTGAGCCTATTGCCATAAACCGGGCACAATTCCAGGCTTCGTGCTACTGTTATGTTTCGTCGTGTGGGTGTAGTTACCGGAGGCCCAATTACCCCATGGGCGACGACGATTGCTTACCATAAGCTTATTAGGTGATACGTAGGGTTGTTTACCGGCTTAACCCATAAAAAAAATTACCGTTTGCCACCTAATGCTTAAAAAAATATTTCTCTCTACCTCTATAAAGCTAGGTAAATTCTCTCACCTTCTAAAGATGGAATGTTTCACCAATTATCTCATAATACGCTAAGACTTACTGGTATTGTAAACAAATAGTAGGAAACAATCGTGTTTACAATAATCTCGATAATATTTTGAACGTCTATTCAATAATCCGCGGTTAATTTAAAACATTGCATACATCTGCATAATAGTATTGGAAAATTATCTATGTTTAAAAGCCTAATAAAAACTAAGTCTAGTTCTATAATCATCGTGATTTTAACTAGAATCATACCAATTTTCACATTATTTCAAATGAGTAAAAGTAAACTTGATGCGTTTTTCCGAGTTATGGAACCCAAAACGAACAAGGAAAGGTTTTATAATTTGCAAGGAATAATTTCCTAGTAAGCACTTTCCTAGGAATTCTGAAGAACCTATTTTTACGACGTACAGGTCTTAAACTCCAGTTTCAGAAATTTTATTGCTAGTTTGGCTTGAATCGTCTAAGTACTCTATTGGAGGATTCAGGGTTAGGCTATCCTTTGCGGAGAAGGGGTCTAGTTATATCCCACTTACTTTACATGGATGACCTCAAGTTGTTTGCGCCAAACAAGAAACAACTGATGGAACTACTGAATATAACTGAAAAATTTAGTAGTTCCATCAGAATGGACTTTGGAGTAGACAAGTGTGTATGTCAGAAGGATTAGGCATTAATGGACCGGACATGAAGCAATCGTTACAGGAGCGCTTATTTGGCCGTCTGTATAGGGTACTGAAAAGTTCCTTATCAGGCGGAAACAAAGTGCGAGCCTTTAACGGTTGGGTCATGCCAGTCCTAATGTATTCTTTTGGTATACTCAAGTGGACTCAGACTGAACTTGACACCCTGGATAGGCGAGTCCGGACACTGCTAACTGCAAATCGCATGCATCTCCCTCGTTCGTCGGTCATGAGGTTGTACATCCCGCGGAAGTGTGGTGGTCGAGGCTTATTAAATGCTAAGACCCTTCACAACCGTGAGGTGTGCAACCTCAGGGAATATTTCCTGAAAGTCAACGAGGGTATGCATCGAGAAGTAGCCGCAGTGGACAATAGATTCACTCCACTATCCTTGGCAAAAGAGAACTGGCGCAAACCTGTGGTACTGAGCGTCAATGATCGCAAGGAGGTATGGCATAGCAAGGAGCTCCACGGACGCTTCTTCCGGGCCCTTCATGGGCCCAGTGTAGATTTTCTAGCGTCCGTATCTTGGCTACGATTCAGTAATCTCTTTGGAGAAACTGAAGGATTTGTCTGTGCAATAATGGACGAAGTTATCCTTACGAATAACTATCGGAAATATATAATTAAGGATGGGACGGTTGACATATGTCGGGCATGTCATAGTCCTGGTGAATCCATTAGACATCTAATTTCTGGTTGTGGTCGTTTGGCTAACAGTGAATATTTGCATAGGCATAATCAAGTAGCCAAGATTATCCATCAGCAACTTGCTTTACACTATCGACTTGTTGAATCTGAGGTACCGTACTACAAGTATGTGCCCGACCCAGTTCTGGAAAATGACCATATCACATTGTACTGGGACCGGTCTATCATTACTGACAGACAAGTACGCCGCACGATGATAATCGATGTCACCATTCCCCATGACGAGAACCTCGTGAAAGCTGAGAAAGATAAACAAATAAAATATCTAGACTTAGCTCATGAGGTTGTCGACATGTGGAGTGTGGATTCGGCTATC
Source organism: Spodoptera picta (assembly GCA_038387885.1). Classification (NCBI taxonomy): domain Eukaryota; kingdom Metazoa; phylum Arthropoda; class Insecta; order Lepidoptera; family Noctuidae; genus Spodoptera; species Spodoptera picta. The sequence goes on along the minus strand of JAZHFQ010000733.1, from coordinate 3,114,819 downwards.
ATTGTGCCGATAGTCGTGTCGGCCAATGGGTTAATCCCTAAAAGCCTCGACATCCATCTTAGGAGGCTGGCGTTAGGTGGATGGATCAAAGGCCTGATACAGAAGGCAGTTCTCCTAGAAACGGCACGTATCGTGAGGAGGTTTCTGTCTCTGGAGCCCTAACCACCGGTAGCTTGGACCATGCTCCCGCTACTGGTCGGCTCCTATTTTTTATATTTTTAAATATTATTATTTTATAAGTAGTGTTTAAAAATGTAATTTATAGAGAATTTTAAATAAATATATGTAAATAATAATATAATAATAATAACATTTATTTATTTCTCTCATCATCATTTACATAATAAAATACAGCAAACGTTTTACAACTAAACCTGAGACTGGTGTCTGTTGTAGGTGAACCCTGTATCACAGATCACCAGGCCATATCCCACTGACGCGATACAACTATTTTCTGAATTGCATAAAATAATTAGATTTATGTGAATGTAATAATAAAAATTATAAAAATTAGTTACTGAGATATAGGTATAGGTCACTTACCTGCATATATTGATTATTCTAACATAATATATCGAAAAATAGTTTTCACATTGCATAAAATGTTTTAGTAAACTTACCGCTTTATCGAAGTTAGGCATCAAAAATATTTTTTAATGGTTTCAAAGTAAATCTAAAACTACCATTTTAACTCGTCGAGTACCGTCATTATAGACACAATTATAGAACAATAGGTTGCGGTCACCGGTGACCGCTTGGTGTTTGTCAGTTTAAGCAACAAACAGCCTATGCCGTGTGAACTAATCGCTAAATGATTCGGATTTTATTAGTTTTATTATTTTTTTATATTATAATTGATATCACTGATGTCGAGTTCAATAAGCACAATACTTACAAAAAATATATGTTATATAAAACAAAAAAATATAGGGCAAATGTCTGCAAATTAGATAGGTAATCTATATTTATAAAAGAAACTCATATTAGTTTACACTATTTATAACTCTAGAAGAGCTGAACAGTTTTGGCTGAAAAGTGGAGGGGAGATAGCTTATAACCAGGAGACGGACGTTTTTGAAGGGTTTTTTTTTACATTTTACTACAAATCACAAAAGAACGGGATAAAAGGGATTTCGCGTACGAAGTCGCGGAGAGAAGCTAGTAGGTATATATTATAAAATTAATAAGCAACATAAGTAGTACTTAGCTACTGGATATAAAAAATATTTGGAAAGTTCGAAGTTAGAGGAAGCAAACAATTTCTTAGTATCATACAATGTTGATCTAACAATACAGTTTGTCACCAAGTTCTTACAAATCTCATCGTTAATATCATTGTTTTATGGAATGTTTTCCCATTGAAAAAGGTTGGACACGTTTGTACCGCTATTTCGAGAATGTAAATAAAAGAAACGTGTTTGTGGAATCGATGTTCCAAGAGATCAGTCAATAGAAGACGCCCGTTTTGTATGGAATGGTAATACTTAATGTCGTCTGTAAGTTATGATTTGAAGTGTCTCTTCGAATGACTTCTCCCACCTGGGTGAATGTCAGACTCTTACTAACTATAAACCACCCTGTACCTACTCCTGCACTTCGAGCCGAAGCCCCGGTAACCTGTTAGGTTCTCCGCGGCATTTGAAGTGGATAGGAGGTGATTTACATTAAATATATTTACTTTAACATAGTGCAAGCAGTACCGTCCTTACAATACTTGAGGCCCATACCGAAGGCCCCCGTCCTCACGGGACCTCGAAGGACCGACAGTTTCTACGACAGACACACACGCAACTTTTAGCGGGTCTGGGTGTCATGTGTATGTGAACTTGTATGTTACTGTACTTGTACCTTACTGTTCGTTTTGCATTACGTATATATTGTAGTACTTCTTCATTAGGTATATTTAATTAGTAAATATTGTGTGATATGTATAATTATATATACTACCATAACAACTATGTTCAAAACTCACAACATTGTTAAACTTTTACACCTACTATTGTGTCTCTCTGCATCACCCTAAGGGAATGCCACTAGGCATTAAGTCCGCCATTGTATACAATTGCAAGAAATGTAAATAAATAAATAAATAAAAAAATAAACTTGTATGTTTGTAAATACACCGACGGTGCAGGAGAAAATCCTAGTGTGAGGCAACGTTTAACAAAAAGAAAGAAGAGTTACAAAAAGACCCCCCAAAAATATTTTGTGCCCAAGGGCGTAGTCTACGACGGTCCTGTTCGAGCTGTCATTGCAATAACAGGACAGTACCTATTCACTTCATATCTGGTTCCAAACTCAGTGAGAACATCTGCAAAAATATTGCCAAATGACAAAACTATCTAACGTACCTGCCATCTGCCTTAAATGATTACGATGGCAAGAAAATTCTTGAATATACTGATACTTATTCGAAGTTAAACTTCTAAAGACAAAGCGACAGTTTGACTCAAACAGCACCTACAGACCAGGAGCACCCGAAAAAATCGGTCATGTTTATTATTATGTTTTCGGCATACTCACTGTTTGTTTACATGGATCTCGACTAGTTTCAAGCCACTGTCAATTTAGTATGTCTCACGAAAGTTTCAATATAAATTGGTCATGCATTCGCATCCACAAACATATCCATAACAGCAAGTAAAGAGTGGCTGATCTACGTGCTTACAATTTGGAAACAAATTCTTCTGATACATATAAACAGAAACATGACAGGTTATGTGAATGTAACACATACATCAACTTCAAATTAAAACAGTAACTTACATTTAAGTGTAATTAAATAATAACCAAGGATTACATTACTAAAGGCTCCATGCAACTGATTGGGTGTAAAAAGTATAAGTACCTAAGTAAAATAGAAAAACAAAAGACGCATTCACGCATCCAGAACACTCGTTAAAACTAGACATTAACATTTTTATTACCGGTCTATATTTGGTAATAGTGCAAACTAGTTTAATTTGACGCTTCATCGGTAATTCACTACCTTCACCTGTTGGTTGTTGCTGATTCACTTGACTGAAGATAAGAATTCTCAAAGAAAGCTTTCGTAATGTTTCGTAAAATAGTCTATAATAGCCTTAACTACAATTAAAATATCAAGACACGTGATAATTCAAGTGTTAGTAACATAAAGGATCAAAGTAAGTAAGTTAATTATCATATCAAGGAAGTCAATATAAATCTAAAACCTAGGCTTTGATCTATTAAGACTACACATAAATTAACTGAGAACTGAGATCGACTGCACTGTGTTCATAGTAGTTCTTATGAACATAACATAACTAGTAATAATACTATACAGCAATAATACTACACACATATAAATTTAAAAATTTAAGGATCAAGGTTCTGATAATATTTGTTCATCTAGGATTCTATATTATACTTACGTTACATACTTATTAGTAGTCAACGTAAGTATAACCCTCTTGCAATGTCATGATGACCCTACTATTAATCACACGTCTCTCAAACTAGCGTACTAACTAACGTTTTTAACGTCATATAAATTAGTACAAGAGCCCTAGCCCCCAAACATAAAAAATATATATTTTTTTATTAGTTATGTCTATAAATCATGCTATTTTTTAATAGTGACTTGTTGTTATGCATATCTAAGTAATGACCATCAAATACCACGAGCCCCGAATGAAATAAATAAATCGTTCTATGTGTCTACGCATGTCACAAAACCTGGACACTGAAGTCTCCCAAACATTAAGATTTTATGGCCTATCTTTTTATTACCCATTTACTTACATTTTAAACATAACTTTATGTCTAATCTCAATGTAGGAAAGTTGTATATTGATTAACAAAGCCGTAGGCGTCAAGGTTGCTTCATAAACCAACAAATTCTTTAGCTTGTCACAGCAGCAACTAGTTCAATAGTAAATTGTAATTACGTTCCATAAAAGAGACTGTATTTGCCAGGTTTTTAGGTATAAAATTGTATATCAAGTATAAAACAATATTAGATGCTTTGAATAAGTGGAATTCTAACATTATGAATCACAGAATCGTTTATGCAAAACGTGTTTATTTTTATAAACTTGTATCTTGATCGATATTTCTTGAATGTTTAAGACCTTAAGAATTCTTAGTAGGTAGTTCGACGATAACATGAAAATAAAACAAAGCAACTGAATATGAATTATGATGACATCGCCAGAAATAATCACGTCGAAAAAGGAACCAATAAAAAGATTCCATAATACTAATAAATAAGTAAACCACATAGCTGTGTCTTCGCAGGGTGAGGGAGATATTTTACACGGAACAAAAATCATCATTAATTAGTAATTAATGTAAAAAGAAATCTCCAACATACAGGTGTCCCTGTGGTCGACAATCAGATAGCACCAGGTTATCGGCAAGGTTCCTACAGTTATCAGAAAAATATTTAAAAAAATCGAAGTCAGATTGTATTTAAATCGAAGTCAGATAGTATTTAAATCGAAGTCAGATAGTATTTAAATCGATGTCAGATAGTATTTAAATCGAAGTCAGATAGTATTTAAATCGAAGTCAGATAGTATTTAAATCGAAGTCAGATAGTATTTAAATCGAAGTCAGATAGTATTTAAATCGAAGTCAGATAGTATTTAAATCGAAGTCAGATAGTATTTAAATTACCTCTACAATGACTTAGGTGTTATCCACGAAAAAGTACACCCTGTGCCAATATTTTGACCCTTGTTGTTACAATTCTTTATTTTTTCGTCTGTATTTTTCTTTACTAACTTCAGGGACACCTTGTATAATAAACACCACAAACATAATCCACCGAATGAGTGCACCAAGTTGGATAATTGAGTAGTTTCCGGGGTATCAAAATTAAAAATCTAATTAGTCCGTCAGTTGGACAATGAAAAAATATTAGACACGTATTTTTTTATTTTCTCGTATTACGTTGTACTTAGATAAAATGGCGCTAAGTTTATGAGTGGGAGGTGCGACTTCTAACCTATCAGTGGGTGGGTAACCTATCAGTACTAATAATAGTTATTTTTTGCTTTTTAGTTTTGACTTTTTGTTTGTTATTAGTTTTTGGTTTTTTGAAGTCGGTTTTTTAAACGCAGTTTTTATTTTATTATTTTATAATTTTCAGTGTAAAGCTACATAATTATACCAGTTTTGATACTTATAATCTACATAGGTGCAAAGTTCTAATCAATACAAATTATACAAGCCCAAACACAAGGTAGTTACAGTATACCGTTCAGGAGATCCCTTAACAATTACACTTCTTCATCATCAGACCCTTAATGACAGCCTCACTCTATCCAGGTGTAAAGTCCTCAGCAATACAAATTAATCAAGCCCAAACACAAGGTAGTTACTGTATACCGTTGAGGAGTTCCTTTAACAATTACACTTCTTCATCATCAGACCCTTAATGACAGCCACACTCTATCTAGATGTAAAGTTCTCATCAATACAAATTAATGAAGCCCAAACACAAGGTAGTTAATATAAACCGTTGAGGAGTTCCCTTGACTGTCTGTCGGCTCTATCATCAGGTCGACTCCAGACCCTTATCAAATTGTAGTGTTTAAAAATCGTAATTGAAAAACATAATAGACGCATTACTCGCCCATAGAATTTTCGAAAGTTCCTCTCGGTTTCCCTAGGATCCCAACATCAGAATCAGATCCCCTTTCAAACAAAACAAGAATTTTGCAAATCGCTTCACGCATCTCAGAGTTATGCGCGTACATACATACAAAAAAAACCAACATACCGGCCGAACGTATAACCTCCTTTTTTGAAGTCGGTTAAAAATGCGGCACGCTGTGACGTCACACGATATTTCAAATTAATATATCGTCGAAAGTATTTTATTTTGTGAGATAAGAAAAAATATGTGTCTAAAGTTTTAAATTAATGTACCAGACGGATATTAAAACGAACGTATAACCTCCTCCTTTTTTGAAGTCGGTTAATAAAATGTAGGAAACTACACTGCCTGGACGAATCGCTATTTCTATACTAACCAAGGATATTATTACCCTGTAGATAACATAGAAGTTTTGTAAGAACCTATAAAAGATCGCGTGATTGTCAAACGATCATATCTTAGAACAATGGGTAACAAATCAAGACAATCATATTTTTTTACTACGATATAGACCAACGTGAATAGGTAGTTGTGGACAGTTTGTTATTTATTTAGATAAACATTCCGTCGTTGATTTATACGCAATAGCAAATTAAATCACGTAATGCCAACCAAAATTGTAAATGCGATAGTAAGCTTGTTTATTTGCCTCTTTTCACTTCATTTACTCAAACATCTTGTAATTTTATACATAGGTATATTTTTTTAAGGGGGGAAAATCATCGAATGACTGCTCCCGCCTGGGTGAGGCGGGAGGGAGTGTCAGACTCTTACTGACTAAAAACCACCCCGTTCCTTCTCCTGCACGTCGAGCCGGAGCCCCAGTTATCCGTTAGGTTTTCCGCGACTATACATAGGTATACCGTATGGTTAAGAGTACAGAGAATAATACCTAATATGAGCTAAATTCGCGAGGACAAAGCCGCAGTTGAAAGCTAATTAAGCAGTAAAAATTTGTATGTAGGATTTACCTCTCTCTACTCTAAAAACTCTAAAATACAAAATATAAACGGATACCTACGTATATTTATACGTAGGTATCCGTTTATATTATAGAATTTGTAAAGGTACGGTTGAATGAACACCGTGAAAGTTTCGCCTCACCTACAATGCGTTCATTGTGTAATATGGAGCATGCTATTATTTCAATGTAACTACTAAAGGGTTCCGTCCGTTCATACCGAATGTGGTCCTTGAAAACTGGTTCCGACAAGACGGGATCTTATGTTGCAAATGTGCGTTAACCAACAGGGATATGTTCGTTTTGTTTACTATCTCGCTGTTACTACGCTGATGTTATCCTGTTTTACCGTTCCGATCCGAGTTCTGAATTAAAGCTATAAGTTTGTCAACTGGGTTTGTATCACATAGGAATTATAGCAGAAATAGAAACAATTTTTTACTGCGAATATTTGTGACTAAAACAGATTTTCTTTTCATTTCAGTGTTACAACTATGCCGAGCCGAAATATTGGATTCATTACCAGAATCCTGGTACTCCGCAAACGTGATCAGTGACGGCTTCCAACCTAAACCAATTTCGGAGATATTTTCAACCGGACCGCCATTTTCCACAACAAATCCAATTGTTGTTTTGCCGAAAGAATCCAGTTCCGTGCCGGACGAGATCTTATTATTATCAACGCTAGCACCGCCAAGGAAAATTTCAACGACTGGGTCTTCAGAATTTACAAAAATATCAACAGCAGCATTAGAGTCTTCGACGCCGCTACCTCCGACATTCCATACGATACCACCTTCATCAGTGCAAACTATACTACCAACTTCATACCAAACAACACCGTCAACATTTTTACCTTCTTCTACAACATTTGTAACGCCATCATCAACATTTGCACCACCCTCATCACCATTTCTGCCATCGTCATCTACTTTCCTACCATCACAATCAACTACGCAGCAACCACCAATAGTTTCAGAGTTCACAAAAGAAACTATACCGCCATCCCAGTCAACAATCTCGTTCCGACCAGAGATACAACAAACAACTTTATCACTGCCGCAACCACAATCGCCATCTATATCTCCGCAACTTTCGCAACAAATACGACTAGATCTAGTTCCTCAAGGGCTCTCTATACAAACTAATGCTCCTGCTCAGAACATGGCACAACCCACAGCAGGACCTCTCTCTAACTACTTTTTGGTATACCAACAAGCGCCGCAGTCTATTCAAGGTTTGCCAACTGGAACGTCACAAGAAGCACCTCAATTCAGTACAGCCGCTCCCAGTACTAGCACAGGAGCACCAGCAACAGTGATCATTCAACCAGCCCCGACGGTGTCTCTCCCTTCAACTCGTACTGCGCCACCCTCACCAACCACTCCACTCCCATCGACAACTCGAGCCCAAACGAGATCTACAGTAAGAACTAATAGAGGTTGCAATAACGTTACTAACAATCTTCCAGCATCGAGGTTATCAGAATTAGGACCTCTAAGAATCAGAGTGCTTGCCCCTAGCGGTTCAATAACGAACGTCAATTTTGTCAGTAAGACTACGACCACGAAAAGACCAACTACTACCAGAACTAGAAAAACTAGCAAACCTAAGAAAAATACTTATGAGTTCTGTATAGACGGCTGCAGAGGAAAGAGGGAGCCAATATGTGCAGCCCCGCTTTCCTCTACTTTCCTGGATCCAAAAACTTTGAAGGGCTTCCCGTCGGTTTGTCATATGGCTTGCCATAACTCCTACAGAAAAGATCGTAAGTATTCATTACTACACTTGTATTAATTATACTTTATCTAAATTCATTTTGACGCAAACAAAACCTTATGACTTGTGATTGTGACACGTTAAACAATTAGATGGGTACCGCTACAAATACACAAAATATTTCATTCAACATGTCAGTTACACATCAAAGCCGTTTTTTTTTCAACGACTAACACAATTAACGTACAAAAACTGCAATGAAACTAATCCAACCGGGTTGATGCTGAAATTGCACGTCAGAGTGGCGTTATCGCTTCGTGTAAAAAATACGATTTCCTCAATCGTTGAATGAATGAATACCTAATCTTTCAAAGCAAACAGTGCATATAAACCGGCTTACCTAGGTATAAAAAAAGTATTCTACTTTAAAATTATATCGAATTCCACATACTTATTAGGCAGATACTTTATGCCCACTTAGCAAACTAAGTAAATTATTATTAGTAATAGGCAGGTATTAGTAAAACGTAACAGATTTAAACAGGTTTTTGTATTTAGATCAGTGTTACAATTCATTTCTTTACTAAAGATATGATGTTCACGATTTTCTTTTGACCACTATGTTCCTAGTCATATTATATCAAATTCAGTAAGTAGGTACTAATTAACAAGGTATATATGTATAGCTATAAAATGTTACACGGGGGATTATAAACTGCATTCTACCTCTAGTATAATTCCGAGCCACACATTTACAGCCTCTTATATAAATATATAAAACATAATAATTAGGTATATAGAAAACCCAATATAAGATCCTACTCGATTGCATTGTAGGAAGGTAATTCTAGAAAAATATATTTAAAGACATAATAATTTTCTTATTCTTACCTTTTCCAGCTTTTGAAAAGGTCCTGGACGGTCGTTGTGGCAGGCTGCGCACACGAATCAAGACAGTCGACTCCAACACAAAGTTGAAGCGAGAAGAATTAAACAAGGCACAGTATTTCCTCGACAACAGCGGTGGTAAAACTATCGTCGAAGTCTCACCCTTAAAATAAAAGAAAAATATTTAGAAGTACCTACATAATTATAGAAAAATGATGCAAACATTTAGAATATTACCCACCTGGTCGAATATATGAATGGGGGAACATGTAGATAAAAGATTAAGTCATTTGTTAGTGCTTACTTCAAAATCATTGCTTCTGAAAGTACTGAATTTTATTAATGCTAATCAAGGCAATTTGACGTTCTTTACTCGATTAGGATATTTAACTTTCATTGAGATTCCCTTACATTTAAGTAAACGAACAAATATTTTAGAATCGAGTATGGAAGCGACTCAACATCGATATAATGACAATAGTGTAAGTTATTAATTTAGTGTTAATAAAATTGTTATAATTTAGGTGTGTATCAAATTATGCAAGAAATTATGGTATTAAGATCACAGTCAAAGTCAATATCATTTATTTCAATTAGACCAGGAACGTCAACAAACAATTTAAAGTGAAGCTATTTGCTCATTCCAAGGTGTAGATTCCTATGGAAAGGAACGAGCAAGAAACTCCATAGGTTACTCTTTTTCAATCGGGTTCACAATACAATTCTTAGTTACAAATTTTTGTTGGTTCCATTGTGTGAGAACTATGCAACACCAAAATCCGTTCGATCGAACCGTTGTGAAAAATGTTGCAAACTTATGACATAGTTTTGGTGGCACTTATAGACACCCAGAGGTCAGTACATACATTATTAACTATCATTATTACATTCCTTAAAATAATAATTGCCACTATTATATGGAGGAGTTTAACTATTGGGGCTAAAACTATGTTGCCTTACATGGAGTTGGAAAGTAATGGAAAAAAATATAAGTAGGTAATGTTTATGTAGGTAATGTTTATTTACTGGGGGCACTTACTGAGATTGATATTGAACTTTTTACTTTTAATAGATGGTTACAGTACTAATTTGCTGTCTATGAGTTGAACTAAAATGGATGGTACATGTATGTATCTATATGAATTATTATAAGGTGTCTTTTCAAATTGGCCATAAGACTATTTCTGACTTAATTTTACCTCTTAAATGACTGCAATTTCGACTGATTCGTTTAAGTTGATAGTTTTATCGAGATTTCCAAATGACTGTTCATAAAGGAGTTAGGAAAAAGAATTGTTATTTGATTGAAACCTTTACTGCACTCAAAGTGGTAATGATTATAGAACTGCGTCTTTTACAATATGTAAGACATGTTTTCTTTTAATTCCGTCCATAAAAATGTACATAAATATTACTTATTTAATTAAATAAACACGTTTTACAATTACTTTAGTGGTTTAAATTAAACACATATTCTTGTACTTCATAAATGTTTTATTACAATTAAAAATTACAACTTATTGTATTATAATATTTACATTTTACAATATTAGTAGTTATTCGAAATGTTTTGGTCAAACAAATCGTAAAAGAACTTTGATTAGTTCATTGTATTCGTTATTTATTTTGTAAATTTTACTGAAACTGTTCAGATCATCAATAAAACTAAATTACATTAGGTGCTGCATTTTTATAAAAAAATTGGTAAGAATAAGCACTGCTTAAAGAAATTGTACTCTAAAGAACAATCAAGATAACATATTCATTTATTCTTAAGTGTCAAAGTTTATGAATCTATTACAACACATTAAAATTTATATCAAACAGAGAATTGACAAAATCGATGTCAATCGGAAATGAGAACTCGCGTTCCGAGATCGTATATAACGACCACTCGGCCAATGAAGATAATGAAACTGTCATGGGAATCAGAAACGATACACATTTTATTTTTTGATAATAACTGCCTCCTTAGACAAAATGCATAAACCCTAGTCAAATCGAATTAACCGTTTGAATACAATATATATTTATTATATGAGATAATATATAAAATACAATAGAAAACATTGTGTCTCGCGTTGATCTGAGTTCCGGCATATCACGAGTTAATAGAAATGACAATGCACGGTTTCAAGCCCCTTTACGTATGTTGCGTAAGCCCCCGTACGTACTAGTGGCCATCACGCGGCAAACCACAATAGTCGTTATGGCAACCGACATTACCACAATTTTGTTAGCGTCCATCCCATAAATAGATTTTTCTTTACAGTTTTTTATTCTACCCATTTGTTATTTTCTGTCTGAACCGCTTATCTGCAGGCACAACAAAAAAAAAACAAAATGTTTCCTCGCGTATGTCTACGTCCCGACATACCATGGTTAATGTAACAGATTTAAGACCGTATGAAATCTTTATATATGTATAATTCTTCTGTTTAGAAATTTTTTGTGTGTGTTCAAGGGGATCTGGGAATACACACAAAAAATTTCTAAACAGAAGATTAGATTCACAAATCAGCCCGGCAGATGGCGCTGCAGTCGAAGTTTAGGTTATTTATCCTAAACAGCTGAACTAATTTGAATGAATTTTTGTTTATACATTCAAGTGGATATGCAGGACAACGTCTGTTGGGTCCGCTAGTAAATTAATAAAATATATATATATGAACTCGATTAGACTAGCCTTCGCCTTTTGTCATAGATTTGATCATACAATAAAATGACATAGTTTGAAACGTAAACGATGGCGATGTAAACACTAATGTCAGTCTTTTACAAACACTTTTTCTTATAATTATAAGACACCGTCCTACAATACCAATTCAATACATATCAAGATAATTATTATTACAATACCTTTATTCTTATTATATTCAAATAAATTTTCTTCAAATGTCATTAAAGACCTGTGTATAGGAGTTCAAATGTCGTGAAATAGAATAAAAGTCAGACAGTAACATCTCGCTTGCTCACCAAAGGAATAGGCAGACTTGTACAATACTAGTTTCTTTTTGTGCTGCTGTTATGAGTTAATAACAATAAACAAATCAAAGTAAAAATATTAAAATTATATAATTATTTTACAAGGCACTTTTTAACGCCAAAAACTACAAACGATATCAAGACAATTAACTTATTGGACAATCAACTTCGATTAAACGAATCTATCACATTTATTATATGATTACTTGAAAATGAAATGAAAATTGTATCGAAATTCATTTATCTTTTTCAGAGTTATGATGTCCAGACTCACCTACACAGGTCTATAAAATCGACGTTATTTTCGAATCCTACTATAGGTACAATTATACATTACTCAAATATATTTTGAAACATATTACATAAACTATAAGGTATAAATTACAATGATATACATTAGAACCTTTGTTGGAAGTTGCCCTGTTGTTGCGAGCTTCCACCCTGTTGTTGGCCGCCAAACATCATTTGTTGTTGTTGATGGAACTCCTGTTGACCACCGCCACCTGCGTTGTTGCCTTGATTTGGCCCTGGAAATAAAATAGATATAATTTTCATAAAAATAATAAATAAGGGGTCGAAATGTATGAAAATGAATAAAACAATATGTAAACAACAATACGGCTATGATTCTGTAAAAGGATGAGGTTTTATTCAATGAATGGATCAATGTATGGTTGTTATCATGACTCCTGTGTTTCAGGCCACCCATGTTTCATTAAATTGGTATAACCTCAGTTAATAGTTACAAGACTATTGATGATAAACTCTCGATTCTATTTATACATTTCGAATTCGTAAAACCCAGAAATACTTCGCCCAACGAGCTGGAATTCGAGACCTTTTTGAGGGTGGGAAATCATCCAATTACTTCTATCAGACTCTTACTGACTAAAAACCACCCCGTTCCTACACCTGCATTCCTCCGTGGCTCCGAGAATTCGAGACCTAGCAATCACTTAATCAACGAGATAGTCTAGCTAGCTTCGACTCGAGCGCACTCGGATCACGGCATTTAAGCTGAGCTCTGACCTTTTTGCGCCGTCTTCGCTGTTTTTAATTTTTTTCTTCTTTAAGTTATTGTACTTTGTGACTTTACTTTCAAAATACACGAATGAGTGTAACAGACATGAGCTACATTTTTCAGCTTATGAAGTCCGTAAAAGAGGGGACTAATACATAAACAAACAAAACGAACGCCTTTTAATCCCCGCAAAGTAGACAGAGGTGAACATTATCAATGTAATGTGTTATAAGTCCCATATAATGGATAGTGATTGTGTGACTAGAGGAGTTAAACTGATTGATAAACAAAATCTATGTTACCATGAACGATACTAGTTAGTACGACACAATGAAAGTGTAAGTTAAACACAAATGGACTGCCTACCTGTGTGTGTGTGTACAATAAAAATAAAATAAAAACTAATAACATACGGTATAATATACCTGACATTCTCATCCTCTTCGCGTTATTGGCTCCGTGGTCGTGACTGTTTGCTTGCACTTGATTTTGTTGTGTCTGTAAAATTGGTGATATTAAAAGTTAAATATAATATCAATCGATACTGTTTCAAACTGTCAAATAAATCAAGATTTTCCTTTATTATGCATCCCGTTTAGAAAGATTTTTCTTAATTTTTGTCTCGATGCAATAAACGAATCCTTGGGCGATTAACATACGGTAACCAAGAAGAAGAATTTTCACGAGGCACGGCCACGCTTTGGCACGAGTGGAACGGCTCATTCGGAGTAATACAGTCTCACAAAAAACCAGCTTCGCTGTGTGAGAGAGGTTACCGAAGACCCAAACCGTCCCAGCCACAAATACCGGCAACGCACTTATATCTCCTCTGGTGTTGTGGGCGTGCACAGACGATGTTGATGCTTACTATAAAGAAGTCCAGCCAGCTTCTGGGAGCTTACTCATGAATTTAATTCCGATCGATCGACATTGGTAGATATTGTGAAATTTCGTATTCTTAAGTTGAAACACTAGCGCCCATTGCATCCGTATTGCGTGAATTTTGAATGAACTAAAAGGTATTGAGGTTGGCTTTATATTCCGTACCTACTCTGAATGCTATTTTAACAGCTACGATTGGAGTTGTATAGTTTTGGCATTGAATCACATATTGAGATTTTATAGGATTGAAATTGTATTGACATTGAGATTGGTTTCAAGAGTAAGCACCCTGGTTTGTCCTTCTACCAGTTTTAAGGTGAAGGACCTCCTTTTTTTGAAATTGGTTAAATGAACTCACATTTGGTTGTTGCTGCTGCTGATTCTGCCGAGCTTTTGAGTCGCTCTTGTCTTCTTGATCGTCATCAGTCAAAAATTCCCTCTTCGGATAAGGAATAGCACACCCCGCGAATACGTCCTGAGAATTTGAGAAAACATTTTATTTATTACTAACTGTTGCCACTTCGTCCGCGTTTATTATTTATTTTAGAACGTAACTTTTTTTTGTTTAAATATTCCAAAGTAAAAGTAGTATATGTTACTCCTTAGTACATCAGCTACCAACTAATAAAAGCCTTGCAAACTCGGTCCAGCCATTCCAGAGATTAGCCAGTGCAAACAGACAGACAGACAAAAATATTATTTTGGTATGTGTAGGTATCGTATGTATATTCATATGCATGTAGTAAAACGGGACACTCCAATTTTATTTATCTGTATAGATTTATTGTTGTGATAGTTCAATGAAGTGGATTATTCTTATTACTTTTAACTCAAAGTAAATTAATAATTTAACCATAAAGAACAAAGAAAAGACAAGATAAATTTTTGAGTGAGGGGTAATAGTTTAAATGTTTAAATGATCTGGTGGTCATCCTCAGGGTTGAATTAAGTACTAATACATAATATTAGACTGCCTCGTTGACCGAGTTGTCGCAAGTGCGACTGCCCGACAAGGGGTGTCGGGTTCGATTCCCGGGTCGGGCAAAGTATTACTGGGTTTTAAAAAATAAATCTCAGTAGCAGCACTGGCAATAGGCTCACCCCGTATTACATGGGACACATAGCATAAGTAGTGAAAAGTGGGTGTTACATTGCACAGTGGCATAAAGTGCCGTAATGCACCTCTGCCTGCCCCTTCGGTGATAAAAAGGCGTGGTGTTATGTTATGTGTTATAATATTATACATGCAAAAGTTGGTTTGTTTGCAGCATGTTTATATAGCGGAGTACATCGTGAATCGCGTCTTTTAGACCTGGATTCCAACAATCCAGCGAATAAGCATATAAAATGGCCATTATTTATCGACAGAAAACAATGACCTCTTGTCCAAAACTGTTAGGCCCAGCGCAAACCGACAAAAACTCATCAGACCACCACGGATGGGGCCCAATAGGACTGATACCGACACGGAGCAGCGGAGAACGTAAAAGGTTACCGGGGCTCCGGCTCGAAGTGCAGGAGTAGGAACGGGGTAGTTTTTAGTCAGTAAGAATCTGGTACTCCCTCCCGCCTTATCCAGGCCAGAGAAGTGATTCAATGATTATCCCCCCTTAAACACATATCAAAGAAACCTGAAACGACACGCATAACCGCGCACGTCCCACTAAAATTGAACTAATACTCTTTCTTTACTGTACAATATTCTTTTCAATCCTTCTACCCCATTTTACTTAAAAGAGCGTTTTCAATTTCTCGGTGACACACATTCGAGGTCTCTGAGATCGTCGGAGAATCTTAAATTAAGTATACCTATACATTCCTCTTCCTTCTTCCATAAATCTTATACGGTTCAAGCGGCTCGATTGTGGAATGAATTGCCTATCGAGGTGAGGCGTGCCCGGAATTTGCGTCAGTTTAAACACCTTGTGAAGGAGCACTTTCTCACACTATAAGCTTCTGTTTCTCCTTTCATTAATTGTACATACATACGCATACAAATACACACACACACACACACACACATACGCAAACACACATACACAAACACACACACACATAGCTTATTGTATTTTTGTATATTATTTATGTATTTCTTTTTATATGTTGCTAGTATATTATATCTATTGTAGGTTGTATTGTAGGCTTTTTTATTTTGTCTTTTTTTTTTTATTTTATTGTACACGTAACTACCCCTTATCTGGTTTCTTACAAATATTTCCATCCAAAGGTTGTCTGGAAGAAATCACCATTGTGTGATAAGACCGCCCATTGTACGCATATTTACTTGAATTGGGTTTAAAGAATTTCTTTTTTTTAATTGTTTGTTTTATTACATAAATGTGTACAATAAAGCATATATAAATAAAATTGATCCTTTACATGCCGTTTTCATCCGTATGCCCAAGTAGTTTAGATATATTTTAAATTGATATATTCTAAGTATTGCCGCACCTCCGCCGGTTTGCGCTGTCTTGAAACACCACCCTCAATTTCGCAACAACTATTTGCATATTAGTCATTTGTTAAAAAGTAGTTTTATTACAAACTAAATAAGGTTATACTCCCATACGATTGGTGGATAATAAATACGTGATTAAATCATTATTTAATCACATACTAGTGAAATTAATAGCCATTAACAAACATTTAACATTGCTTTACGTCACAAAATCGCATGTGAATAAGATTAATGCTAATGAGTTATAATGACCTGGATTGAGTAACTAATTATACATACAGGGTGTCCAAGAACCCGGCGTCCAACTGGATTCCCACGATGCCCCAAGTTCTAACAGTACTCAGAAAAATATTTTAAAAAATCCACCCCATGTACTTACAGAATTATACTGATTTCAAAAAAAAAGGGGAAATGAGCACCCTGTGACATACTTTTGAATGCTGTGACTGCTAATGCTGATAATTT
This sequence comes from Spodoptera picta, assembly GCA_038387885.1. Classification (NCBI taxonomy): domain Eukaryota; kingdom Metazoa; phylum Arthropoda; class Insecta; order Lepidoptera; family Noctuidae; genus Spodoptera; species Spodoptera picta. The sequence goes on along the minus strand of JAZHFQ010000733.1, from coordinate 3,097,814 downwards.
CGATATTTCTTGGAGGTTTTGTAATCTAGGGTATTGCTGTGTCTAAATAGAATGTAAAAATAAAGTACTTATTGTACTATTTTAAAATAAAATATTATTTTAACTAAAGGTGATATGCAAAACTATTGAATTTCGCAACTTTGACCGACTGTAGTGTAAAAAAAATGTACCAAAATAGTATGGCAAGTGACGTCAAATTTTGACGCGTTTATTCCTCTTTTTAAAAAGGTATAATACTTACACATTAATTTGAAAAAAAAAATTTTTGATAATATTTTTACTCAACAACCCAATTTTTACGATGTCTTACAGAATTCTTAGAAAGAAAAATTTACGACGAATTTAATCTAACCTCTAAAGAATTACTATTGTATGCTCATAAAAATAACAACAGGCCTCTCAAAAAACAGGTTAGACCGTAAGGGACGGTATGTGCATGCATCTCACCATAGTGATTCGTTATTACAACAGGAGGGAGCAAGACAGAAACTATCTTTGCGATTTGCTGGTTCTTCTTTATGGTACCCCATTATTCAGGTAAGAGTGAGGGAGAAAAAGGTTATCCGAGCCGAGTCGCGTTTTGTGAAACAATCCTGCAAAAACATCGAGAAGACGAAAACTTTATCGATAAAAGGAGAATGCCCATACACAGTACTCTTGATAAATTACTTGTGTCTCAAAATCTCTAACGGCATGAAATATCTAAAATAAAAATATATTTTTAAAAAGACTTTGAATGATATTTACATTGGGATAGTTTTTTGAAAATTAATTAGTAATTTTATGTTTCCGACGTTATAGTACGCCATTTATAGGTATGTCTGTGCCGACACATGTCAAATGACAGCATGGCAGTTTACGCACATAGACTATCGATAAACGATCCTCCTTTTTCGATCTTAGGGAACTTCACTCTCCGTTCCCTAAATGTTATTTTTTTATTGTATTCTATTTTTTGTATTGATTGTTCATTCTATTATTATAAAGTAACAACATTCACTGTAAACGGCGGCATCAGCACCATGTTGTATTTGTGAAATACTACTGGCTGGTTTACGGAAATAGAAAAAAAATGGTTTATGGGTAGAACCTTATTTGACGTTTATTGCGCGTCTGTCATATTTTTTGCAATACAATATTGTTATTTCTGCTGATATTGAAAATAAACATACTTTTAACGCCGCAGCACCGTGTGTGTTGATTATCACTAATAACTGGACTTTTTGAGTTACGATCATACCGAGTGCGACTGTGATGCAAAGTCTCAACTGCTCATAAGAAAAGAAATAATAATAACATAAAATCACGCCTTTTATCTCCGAAGGGGTAGGCAGAGGTGCACATTATGCCACTGTACAATGTAACACCCACTATTTATGTTATGAGTCCCACGTAATAGGGGGTGAGCCTATTGCCATATACCGGGCACAGTTCCTCACTCAGTGCTACTACTGAGATTTTTTTAAAAACACAGTAATACTTTGCCCGACCCGGGAATCGAACCGACCCGAGACCCATTGCCTGGCAGTCGCACTTGCGACCACTCAGCCAATGAGGCAGTCATATAAAATAATAATAAAAAATAATCATTCTTTTATTTATTGTATTTGTTTGTTTTCCTTCCCTCTGTAGGTATTTATAAAGGCCATTTCATGATATCTACCACATTTATGATTTGAGTAGGACTTAGATATAGCACTAAGTTATTGACTATTTTAGTAACGGTTCCTTCCATGCTTTGCAATTGCAATTTCATGAAACGCGGGCGTTAGATTTAAAAATGCGCAAAATCTAAATCTGTAAGACTAGGTGAGGTATACACATGTGTCCACCAGTAACTGGCCACCTGACATAGCTAACACGTTACAGATTTTACACAAATAAGTATGCTTCAAAGATACCAAACACAACCGTAAACCCATTCAGACCCTTTTAAATAGCTTTTATCAGTTAATTTTTGGTCGGACATAACCTCAAAATAGTAATTTTATTTTGTGAATATCTCGAAAATGCCAATGTATTTTGTGTTAAATCTTTTGAGGTAGTATTTGGACATGCCATCGAATATTTTAAAGGTTATTTCATGGAGACACAACAATGTTGAATTCAGTACATTTGTCCATAGTGCCGTGGGCATTCTCCTTTTGTGGTCAGATGAATCAACATTTAAGAAGGATGGCTACATGAACCTACACAACTTGCACGAGTGGCATGTGGAAAATCCGCACTTGATGCGAGAAGATAGATCCCAGTACCGGTTCAAAGTGAACATGTGGACCGGTATTCTCTGTGGGAATATTATTGGTCCATTTGAGATGCCCGAGAATTTGACTGGCGAATCATATTTAAATTTTCTTCAAAATGATTTGCCAAACTTACTAGAAGAGACCCCACCAGATATGTGGTTCCAACACGACGGCTGTCCAGCACATTTTCGCGTATCCGTTAGAGAGTTTTTGGACGAGCAATACCCGAACAGGTGGATTGGGCGATCAGGAACAATCCCGTGGCCAGCCCGCTCACCTGACTTAAATCCGCTGGATTTTTTTTTCTGGGGAACTATGAAGGAGCTCGTTTATGCGAAGCCCATTAATGACATCGCTGACCTTCGTGAGAAGATAACACAAGCAGTGCAGGTGATACGTCAAAAAAGTTACTCGCGAAACATAAAGCGGTCCTTTTTAAGGAGAGTGAGAGCTTGTATTCTTTGCTTTTATTCTACTGGGAACCCATCTACCTGTGTGTATTTCCTTCTTGCTCACTCTTGGAACCGAAGTAAATAATAGTAGTAACATAACAGTTTCTAAGCTAAGAAAGGGTCCGACAGTTACCGTTAGTAGGTAGGCACTTCGTAAAAATTGGGTTGTTGAGTAAAAATATTATCAAAAATTTTTTTTTTCAAATTAATGTGTAAGTATTATACCTTTTTAAAAAGAGGAATAAACGCGTCAAAATTTGACGTCACTTGCCATACTATTTTGGTACATTTTTTTTACACTACAGTCGGTCAAAGTTGCGAAATTCAATAGTTTTCCATATCACCTTTAGTTAAAATAATATTTTATTTTAAAATGGTACAATAAGTACTTTATTTTTACATTCTATTTAGACACAGCAATACCCTAGATTACAAAACCTCCAAGAAATATCAAAATTATCAGCATTAGCAGTCACAGCATTCAAAAGTATGTCACAGGGTGCTCATTTCCCCTTTTTTTTTGAAATCAGTATAATTCTGTAAGTACATGGGGTGGATTTTTTAAAATATTTTTCTGAGTACTGTTAGAACTTGGGGCATCGTGGGAATCCAGTTGGACGCCGGGTTCTTGGACACCCTGTATATGTTAGAATTGATTTACTTAAAATAATAGTAAGTAAGAAATTAATTACACCAATTTGAGTTTTAAGAGTTAATTTCATTAGGCGATTGAAATCTATTAGCAATAGATGAATCATAAAGTTATTTCAACATAGACTTTTTTTATTCTATACAGATATATATATAGATAGATTCATTTATTTGCCTGAAATATGGTACTTTATAGATTTTATAGCATAACATAACAATAGTTCATCATATCCCGCCTATGAACTCGGCATGCAAATATTTCAACAAAACTAAACCACAATCTCTACCAACGGTACTAAGTTCGAACAAAACAAACAAATCACAACCTTTGCTAATGATTCTATATAAAAACACAATTGCACAAATCTTATACTATTATATAAAGCGTAACGAGTTTGTTTTTTTGTTTGTTTGTTTGAACGCGTTCTTCTCCGTAACTACAAGTCTGATTTGAATAATTATTTTTGTGTTGGATAGCGCATTTATCGAGGATGGCTATAGGCTATAAAACATTACGCTACGACCAATAGAAGCTGAGCAGAGCGTGTGAAACCGCGCGGAAGTAGCTAGTCTTACATACATAATCCTACAGATACAAACCACGAACAATAATTCATTCCTTTTTAAGTATTCGTGATCGTATAGACAATCAGACATAAAAATGCGAAAGAAGACTTATGCGTTTTTTCACCAAGCTCTCCTAAGAAACTCCTAAGTTAAGATACTGGTGACATTTAACAAGGTTTTGTTTTTCACCAACCTATAAGTGTCACTTAACAGTGCAAGTATGTGTTAGTTTAGGTGCTATGTAGCGCTAAGTAACTTTTAGTTAAGAGATGATCTAGGGGTGGTTCATACGCACAATCCCGTACTTTCCCGTACCCGTAGGATTTAAATAATCCTTGGATAAAAAGTATCCTATATTCATCTCCTGGCTCTAAGCTACATACCACCAATTTTCATTTAATCGTTCGTGATTTATAAATAGTGTAACTAACACCACGTTTATAATATAAATATGGATGAAAGGATATTTACCTGTGTGGGCAAGGGGTCTTCGGCAAAGTATGGGTCTTGCATAGCCTGTTCCGATGTTATTCTCCTGTTAGGATCCATTAGCAAAAGTCTTTGCAGTAAACTAAAAGCCTTGCTATCTGGTTTTATTTTATGCCTGTCCATGTATTTGCTTAGTGAACAGTTTTGGTAGCTGTAATAAATATAATGAACATTATAAGTATTAACTAAAATCGCAGATTACTCATGTGAATATAGTGAGAAAAGCTCTACTAGTTTCGAACCACAGAGGAGTTCTTCCTCATGAGCAGCGTGCGTGGTCGCGGCGACATCGCGCAGCTCAATTAAAGGTATTAATCATTGTGAATCTGTTTCAAGATGAACTACGTTGAGGAAAGTTAGTCAACAGAACACTTTTCAACAAGTCTTTATTTTGTGCAAGAAGTAGATAGGGCAGCATTTAAAAAAGTTATTATGAATGTATATCATTTAATTATTATCATCATCATTTAAGGTTAGCAGGAGCCATGCTTCGGCACGAATGATGCACGACCGGAGTGATACCACCGTCGAGCAAAAAACCGACGTGAAACAATGCTTGCGTTGTGTTTCGTCGTGTGAGTGAGGTTACCGGAGGCGTAATTACCCCCCCCCTCTTTTTCCAGTCTCCCCAATCCCTGAATCCCGCACAGACCTCAAATTCCCAATTCCCAAAACGCCGGCAACTCACTTGTAACGCCTCTGGTGTTTCAGATGTCCATGAGCGGTGCCGATTGCTTACCATCAGGTGATCCGTCCGATCGTTTACCGGCTTATCCCGTAATGAAAAAACGTCAACAATCTACAGAACTTTTATAAGTTAATCAAGACTAAAACATAATATACACCTAAAAAGTTCAGACTAATCATCAACAACAAGCTGTAGGTGGCCACTGCTGAGCAAAGGCCTCTTAGAGCATTAATCACCACCCTTCCTCAAAGAAGGTAGACTGATATTGCAATGGGTTCCAGCACATATAGGCTTACGAGGGAACGAAGAGGCTGACCACTTGTCAAAACTTGCTATTGAGATGGAAAATGAAACGCCGTATACTCCGGATTATTGGGAATATTGTTTCAAATTCCAGCAGTCTTGTTATGACAAATGGTTGAACTATTTTAATGAAAAATCAAATGTAAAAGGAATTTGGTACAAGACAATTCAGAATGAGCTTCCCCGGGTGCCTTGGTTTGAGGATGCAGGCTTGGGTCGAAATTATGTTAAGTTAGCATTAAGGCTGCGTTCTTCTGGGCATTATCCATCGGCGAAGTTTGCTTTTCTTATGGGGAAGGTTGCATCACCTAATTGCGAATTATGCAACAAAGTAGAGGACATACAACATTTGCTAATGGAATGTGCCAGGAACAATAATGAAAGGGAATCATTAATCAGAAAATATGAGTTGAATAAATTAGATGCTGGGCTAGTTCAAAACATTTTAGCAAATCCTAAAACGAAGATCGCAAAGGGATTATGTGAATTGGTGAGAGTGACATAGCTTTTCTTTTATTTATCTCATACCTTGTTAATGATTCCCTTTCATTTACAGAGTATATTTAATTAGATAAGGTACGATGGGGTTGATGTATCCATATGGACAAAAACCCCCTAAAATAATAAAAGTAAAGAGATTAAAAAAAAAACCCTTCCTCAAGGCGGGTTGGCGATTACAAACTTATAATTAGAACCTTCACCATTTATCAGTGGTGTCTAAATAATCTTAGAAAGTACATGTAACTCGGAAAAAGTCACATTAGTACTAGCCATGGCATTGGTAGGTTTCGAACCCGCGCCCTCATGCATCAGAAGCGAATGTCTTGAACCTCCTAATGACATTTCAGACTAAAAAGTGACAAATAAAATAATCCACCAAAAGGTAAAACAGACCTGCTGCCATACATGTCATAATAGAAAAAATCGAAGAGCAATCTCTTAAAATACATACACAATACAAAAAATATACAACAACTTACTTGGATCTTTTAAAATCTTTAACTAATGTAGCATGTTCAGGCATTTTTCTAATATCTTCCCAGTCTTTTTCCTGTGGGAATCCCATTACATTAAATATCCTGTCCAGTTGGTCGTGGTGGTATGGATTGCTGGTTTTAATATCCTCTTGTCGACAATGGAATATAGGCTCGGATGTAAGCAGCTCCGCAAATATACACCCAATCGCCCATATGTCTGGAATTTAAGAAAGTAAAATGTTACAACAGACTTATTTTTAACAGTTTAACCATTTGTGAAATTGTAATATGTATTTGTTTTTCCACATAACCAACTACATAATGTCGAAATACTCAAACGCTAATCAATTACTGGTCAAGATCGAAGCAGTCACCTCTTATTTACACCATTATAGACCTTATTTCCGATGTTTATAGACTAGTTTTGTATGAACAAATGTTGTGGATTTCTCATAATCAGTTTTACGAGTTAAGTCGCGTTTAAGAATTGTTTTATCATATTAAAGTTCTTCGTAAAATGACAGAGAGTGCAGAATTTGGGTGTAAGCAAACTACTCATAAATTAATAAGTTGTGTGATAAGTAATTCCTATTAAACAAATTATAATGATGACTATTAAAACAACAACAAAAAGATAATAACAAAACAAATATCATCTAATGTACATTCATTTACAACAAACATTATTAGTTGTTTAGGAGAGATAGAGAATCAAATCCAGCTATGATTAAAGTCTCATACTACATGAGTGGAGGCTACCTACACTGAACTCAATGTCATTACTAAGAATTTTCAATAATACAGGGTGTAAATGAAATGCTATAGAATGCTGACAAAAAGAAATTTTTATTATTTTTGTTTTCATCAATGTATGAATAACCATACAACATCAGCTTTGAGCAGTTGAGTAGGTACAACTATTATTACATGAAAGAAACATTTGATTCCTTACTTTCATGAAAATAAAACTTGTTTTTGATCATCACCTGTCAGTGTTTATTGGGAGCGTTCCATTTACTGCCTGTATAGTATTTTTAAAAAAGTCTCAAAGGTCCATACCGATTGCCTTAGTATAATGTCTAGCCCCAAGCAATAATTCAGGAGCTCTGTACCAGAATGTGACCACCACAGGATCCAAGTCAGCTAAAGGCTTCAATGGAGCATTAAATAGTCTAGCAAAACCCATATCTGCAATTTTAACCCGGCCTCTCTCCGGACCTTCACCCATTACCAGAATGTTAGCTGGTTTCTGAAAAGAACCACTAATATGAGTAAAAGAATGCTACTGTACATGTATTATTACTATTATTTATACTTATACTTAAGTATCACTACATCACAGTATAAAACAAACCGCTGTGGGTATGTCTATATGCTTTAATCTTTAAAATTATGCAACAGATTATGATGAGTTGTTTTTTAATAGATATAAGTGATCCGAAAGAAGGTTTTATGTATAACTCCAAATTTAACACAGTCAAAGCTGCGGGCAAAAGCTAGTTACTAAACATTGACAGATTATAATTACAGGTAAATTTTAAATACATGTTAATATGGATGAACAGACAAGTACTTACCAAATCTCTATGCAATACCCAATTGGAATGCAAATAGTGTATTCCATCCAATATCTGATAAAGAAGACTCTTCACCATACCTTTAGGTACCATTACAGACTTCTTATTAGCTTTCGCTGCTCTATGGAACTTGATTATATGCCATAAATCATGTTCGGCGTAATCAAATAGCAGCCATACCTTTCGATCAGTGTGCGAAAGGAAAACACGAATAAGGTTTATCACATTTGGATGTTTCAGTTCCCGGAGTAACTGTAAAAAATACCACACGTCAATCACTACCTCTAAATTCTTTACCTATTGGTAATAGTATGTCAAGCAATCATGCTCACCGCAATTTCCCTGCAAGCTGACATAGATAGCCCAGTCCCTTCGATTTGCTTTAAAGCATAATCCTTTGTATCTGAGCCATCTTTTCGTCTAGCCTTATACACGTGACCGTACGTTCCACGGCCAACTTTACATCCTTCGAAATCAAAAAGATCCTCCACTTTAGAACGTTCGTTCTGAGTCTTCACCTTAAAATCGTAATCCATCATGACCGGTGCCATGGTCTTATTTTGGAAGTTGTCACCCATTTTTAATTATTTTACCATAAGCGACCCTTCAATAGATATTTTATTAACACCAAGTTTGATGCACTATAACATTTTACACAGCAGTGACGAGAAAATTAAGTAGAGGTAACCGAAATGAACTATTTTGTGGTATTTTTGGTGGAAAAAAATGCTCAGCTAGTCAGCTCAGATGCTTCTTTTTTGTGATGTCACAAACTGACAATGACAATGACAACAACAACTGTCAACAATACAAAATTACGATTTTGTTATAGTCAAAGAAGTCACATCATTCAGATTTGTGAAAACCATAGACAGGGAAACAGCTCAAACAGCAAACCTGTAGATTTTAATCGATTTAAAATAAAGGTTTCTCTTTTTAACTTGTTTTTGACCGTAACTGCATGTACAATTAATTGTGTTTGCACACATATAACGTTCTTCACGCCCTTTTACCCCAAAGGGGTCGGCAGAGTTGAACATTACGGAATTTAATGCCACTGTACATCATAGTGACATCCACTTTTCACTATTTATGTAATGACCCCATGTAATAAAGGGTGAAGTACTTTGTCCGACCCGGGAATCATAACCGAGACGGCCGAGACCCTTGCCCGGCAGTCGCACTTATGACCACTCGGCCAGCAAGGCAGTTTATTTTATTAAAATTTTTCACACATCATACATCGACAGCCTAAATTTATACGCCCACTGCTCACTGCTGAGCGAAAGCCTCTTCTCACACGGACAAGATTTGAGCACGACGACATGGCAGCACTACTGCGTTGGAAGACGATCAAACCTCTGGGATTCAGCATCATTATCAACGGCTAATACATCAGTCACCTTAGTGGTGGACATCAGATTTACTGCAACGTCATTGTCCAGGCAGAAAACTCAGTCCACTCTCGGAGATTAGGTACTGATTTTGCTTTACTCAGCGCATCTCTTCCCTTTGACCTTCCACTTCTACCGTCGCCTGTCAACTGTCATTTTTAGCTGAAGCAGCAGGTCAAAAAAGCTGGTACCTTTCATGTCCAAGCACATAACTGAGATACTGTATTTTGCACTATTTAATATTTTTTCAAGACGTAAATGTGGGAGAGTCATGCTTCGACACGAATGGGCCGGCTCGGCCGGAGTTATAAGCTAAAAGGAGACCGGTGTCCTCAATCACAAACCTTGGTTGTAGACAGTATTTCCGTATTAAACCTGAAGTACTCATGTGTGAATTTTAGTGGTATTTTTAAAGTCTATGTTGGGTATTTACCGTTATTTACGGTACATGTTTTTTTTTTTAAGTTTGCCCCACACTAGGATTTTCTCCTGTGTCGTGGGTGCGTTTACAAACATACAAGTTCACATTAGAGATGGGCACTGGGAAAAAACCCAAAGGGAAAAAACCCAGGTATTTTCCCATTTGGGAAAAAACCCGGTTTTTATGTGGGAAAAAACCCAATAGGCGGGTATTTTCATTTATAATGATCTTATTCTATTTTTATTTTCAGAACTAAATAAATAGGTACTTTGTGATGCGCATATACCTACATTCACTCAAAAAAGTATCGGGAATGGATGATTTGTTTATGGTTCCAAATTCAAATTTTTGTCTTTAGGTAGTTGTTAGATTGGCACAACTGTTTTCCATTTTGGCGCGGAGTTTGAGTTGCATCTGTTATTTATATTAATACAGCGCTGGTTTCAGAAATATCATATTTATTGTATATTGTGAATTTCATAATGGACACAAATATCGATCAAAGAGTTTGTCTTAAATTTTGCATCGCTAATGGAATTTCGTGTTCGGAGTCACTGAAAATGTTACAGAAAGCTTACGGTGAATCGACTTTATCAAAAACTCGTGCTTATGAGTGGTTCAAAGCGTTTAAAAGCGATCGAGATGTGATGTAAGATTTGCCTCGCTCTGGTCTGCAACTGTAGTTAACATCGCAAAAGTGAAGGAAATAGTGACTGAAAATCCCCATTCAACTCTGAAAGAGATAGCCGCCAAACTTTCTATATCTCACGAGTCGGTCCGTACCATTTTAACTAATCTATACTATACATTAAAGGGTATGAAACATGTTGCTGCTCGGCTAGTTCCATTTTTTCCAAAATCTCAATCGCATGAAAATCGCTGAGGATATGCTAGAACGAGTCAGTTCGGACCCAACATTCATGAAACGCATTGTTACTAGTGACGAGACGTGGGTTTATTAGTTTGACATGCAAACTAGTCAACAAGCTTCGGAGTGGCGCCTTCCAACTGAAGCGAAACCGAAAAAACCACGCCAAAGTCGATCAAAAGTCAAAGTCATGTTGACTGTTTTCTTTGACTATCGCGCTGTTGTGCACTCTGAATTCTTACCGGAAGGTCTAACGGTAAATAAAGAATATTATTTGAGCTTTATGCGGCGTTGAAGAGAGCAAATTCGACGAAAAAGGCCAGATTTGTGGAAAGAAAATTCTTAGATTTTGCACCACGACAAAGCGCCTTCGCACAAGGCTATCATTGGTGGCATCAAGGTGAACGAATTTTTGACCAAACACTCAACAAATACCATCCAGCAACCACCATATTTACCAGATATGGCTCCTGCTGACTTTTTTCTTTTTCCTAAACTCAAATTACCACTTCGTAGCACCCGTTTTCAATCGATAGAAGACGTAAAGGAGAATTCGCGGCGAGAACTAAACTCAATTCTGGAAGCAGCGTTTAAAAAATGCTTTGATGAATGGATTATTCGTTGGCGCAAGTGTATCGTCTCTAAAGGAGCATACTTTAACTTGTTGAGTACCTTCATTACAGACAATTAAAGAACAACAGGTTGCGGTCACCGGTGACAGTTTAAACTGTCAAACACCGACCGCTCGGTGTTTGACAGTTTAAAGGTGATAAAATAAATTTGGATGAATAACAGACATTTTTGTATTATTGATCTTTTCCCGGTACTTTCTTGACAGAGTAGTACTTAGCACCAGCGTGTATAAGGCACTAGCTGTTGTCTGTTATTTGAAACGTTAAAATGTGTAGTCTATTTCAAGGACTAAAACATAACCAGCCTATTTATTATAATAAGTTTTTACTGCGCTCTGTGATGGAATATTAACAGCAGAAAAAATAACTATTAAACTTTAAAGAATGTTTGTCTAAAATAATATAATTAAAACAACGAGAGATACTCTTACTAACAATAATTTATTATACTTTACAAAAGTTACAAAACTATAAATTTACCGGTAAATTTCGTTCGTAAAAAAATTAGGTATTAAAGTCCGTAAGAGTAGCAGTTGTTGTCAATTCAAAGGATTAGGTAACCAAAAGTCCACCAAACAAAATCCAAGTCGTCAATTAAACCATCAAATTAACACGAGTGCGCACAGTATGAAGCCGAAACAACGTGTGAGATAGATAGATCACCAACGCGCTCGCCCCTCTACTACCTGCTTCCCTGCCCCTCTACCCGCTCACGTATTTTCGGTTTACCTGTCGCTAAGAGCGGAGGATCACAAACAAACAGACAGGATTTTTGTTTAATTTCGTTTTATTTCAATTGATAGTAGGTCCCTAAGGATATTAAGAACGTTATTACTGCAATATGAACATAAACAAAGTTAGATTAGCTCTAACTTGTAGTAATAGTTCTTAAATAGTACGTAGAGTACGTACTATATGATATGTACATAATCTACACATTACTTATTTGTTACATGTGTTAAATATGAAAAAACCCGAATATTTTCCCATTCGGGAATTTTCCCCGGGTTTTTTCCCGGTTTTTTCCGGGTAAAATCCCATCTCTAGTTCACATACACAATGACACCCAGACCCGAAACAACACTTTGTGGATCACACAGTGTTGTCCCGTGCGGGAATCGAACCCGCGACACGTTGCACGGCAGCCGGTTGCCCAGCCACCGCACCAGCCGTGCAGTCAAAATGTGAATTTAATTCCATTGAACCACAGCCATAAACGGGTTTTAAGAAGCCAAAAAGAAACGTCTTCTTCTCACTATAGAAATAGACCACAGAAAATAATCATAAAAAGAAAATATACTCCATGGTATTAAAATATTTTAAAGTGGATTGCAAAGTTTGATAAGCTGAAAACTATTTTTTTATGCTCCCGGTATACAGTAATTTTTCATTTATTTATTTTTTTCCATTAGTTTTAGTGTATCAAGTAATAGTATGTAAAGATGACTGATTATAAGGAAGCATATCTTTTGCAAAGTCATTCTTAATAAAACATAAAATTTCTTCGGGAACTAAACTCTGTGGATACCCACTAACCTATTTCTAGGATCAAAAATTAAGACCATGCCTGTAACCAAAATCTACCCATATACTAAATTAAATCTGTAAAACATTAGTTTAAATCTATTTAGCCATTACGGTGAATAAATAATTAAAATCTATTAACTTTCATAATAATCGTACATGTCAAGTAATTATAATGCGGTGTTTTGTTAACGAATTATTACCTAGTCATTTTAAATAGAGTTTGGCAATACTGGGTGATTAGCGTAATGAGCGATTTGCTGGGGTTTTAAGTGGTTATATGGGCGAGCGGGCGGGCTGGAAACGTCAGTTAGAGTTCATCGTCTGTCAGAGATAGACGTACGTCGCGGGTACATATGTGAAGTTATTTGTTTCTTTAATATTTTACTCGTTGCGAGAAAGTGATAGATTGTGTTAATCAAGGTGATTGTTTTATCTTATTTTCTTTTATTTGTGATTGATAAAGCGGCGTAATCATGGATGCCCGCAATAACGAAGAAAGTAACATTTCTGATGTTGTTGATAATTTGATGAATATGTTCGGTAAGGTGATGAGTAAAGATGTCATATCTGCCGTTGTGGAAAGCTGCGACGGTGACCGTGAGTACCCAAATCAATAGCTTATACTTGTGTCCAGTAGTAACTATAGTTGATTACAGTGAAATGCAACCGCGTACCTTCACTATGGCTTTATGGCGCACTAAATTATTAAAGCACTATGATCAGTTCCTATGTTATCGTATCGGTAAATACATGCTACCTATGCTGCATATAAGTAGATAGGTCATGTTATAGGACGCTAATACGCGAAACAAGGATGACGATCTAGATAGTTCGACATATCGTTGATCATAAGAGAGGGGAGAGTTCACTCCACAGTACATTATTATGGTTCAGTCCATCTCAGAGGGTCTAGCAGTAAGGACATCTGTCGCAATGAGTCAATTCGGTAGCTATATATTTTGGTTTAATACATAAACATTGAATTTTGACTGTAAGTTTAGTGTTGTTACACTTTGACAGTATTATCGTTTTTGTTGATATCTAACTGTTATTGTTATTGTTATGAAAGAACTCTATACTAAGTTCTAAGCTTATTAAAAGTGGCTATAGACAAAATCATCAAAACAAATTACAGAAATGTATGGTGTTTTTAAGTAGTTTATTATTGATTTAATTTATTATGTAACAACATAGTGGTATGAGGATGGGGGGCACGAGTATTTGAAGGACACTGTCCCTCACTTACGTGTTCTCCGTCTTCCCCCTCCGTCTGGTACATTGTATTGAATAGCCGTAGCTGTATTTGTATAATTGAACTGCATCAATACATGTGCATAAAAGATGAATCTGTAGGGTTGCTTTGTTTGAATGAAAGGGGAACTTTATGTAGGGTAATCGATAAAGACCATCTGTACTTTTATATTTTATTCAGTACACACGGCCACACCTCAAGTTAGACACCCTATATACCCATAACTACGCTAACAGCAATACAGAGAATTGTAGGAAAGGGACTGGGCATAGTGTCATCAGCCCATCATAGCATTTGCTGCTTTGATTCTACGCACACAGATGCATTTTTTTAGCAAAAGCATAGATCTACCGGCACCGGCGGCGGCGCGTGCCACCGTCTACCGCATTCTCGATGTGCGTGAGATGAAATTACAAAAATATATCGCATCCTATCGCACAATTCGCAGCGTTCAACTTCTAATAATCCAAAGTCCAAACAGTCTAGGTTGATGTGTAGTTGTGTGTACAATACTCTTTTTAAAATGAAATACTGACCATTGACCGACATGTTTGTTAAGGGATGAATGTTATTTTGTGGCTTTTTACCATATTATAAAATGGTTATAGATGAAGTTTTTAAAGACTTTTTGAACTTTATGGGGTTTTTCCCATATAATTAAGTAATGGGTGATGAGAGATTTTCATGTCATTTTAATTTTTGTGGGATTTTTTCTAATTATTATATGGCTATGCTTGTTTTGGTTTTAATGAGTTTCAAACTTTGTGGGGTTTTTTTTCTAATAATTATGAAATGGGAATTGATCATAATATTAATGATTTTTAAATTTCGTGGGGTTTGTTTAAATAATTATGAAATGGGAATTAATCAAGATATTAATGACTTTTAAACTTTCTGGGTTTTTTTTTCTAATTATGAAATGGGAATTAATCAAGATATTAGATTTTTAAACTTTGTGAGGCTTTTTGCACTAAAAGTTGTAAATCATATTAAACTAGTATTTCAATGTTTGTAAAGAAACTTAATCGTTTTAACTTGATATTTAACTTTCATTATCAGTACATATTGGGTTTTTAGATTTATTAATTCTCTAGGCAGTAAGTGCTTAAATCGGTCTACAATAGCTTTTATTTCCTTATTTGCTGCCACTGCCAGATATTAATATAAAGATTGTGTTGTGCTAAAGCAAATTGATTCTATTGCGAATTGCAATTGAGAGTGTTTTACTTTGATATAAATCTTAAAGGATGTACTGCACTTTAAATTGGTCTAATTATAGTTGACGGACCATCCCGGATGGACTGTCCTCAATACTTTCCTTTGTTAACTTATCAAGACATGTTGACATTATATGCACACAAAGAAACTTGACTTGAGAAATTGAATAGTTAATTTTAAAATTTGCCAATATTAAGTCCTATTAAACTGTCAAACACCAAGCGGTCACCGGTGACCGCAACCTATTTTTCTATAATTGTGTCTACAAAACCGGTACTCGACGAGTTAATACTACTCCTTTATAATTGTACTTCAAAAGTTGCTTTGAAGGACTAGTTAATCAAAGTTTTTATCAATAGCTAGTTGTAGTTTGTTATTCAATCGTAACTGGTAATAAATTAGGTTGATAATTGTTGTTATTACATTATTTTTAAATTGCTTAAATTTTTAACTCTAGGTATATTTATGATCATGTGAATAGATTATGGCATTAGTCTATAAATGCATAGTGGATTGATCAAGATTATTCATTGGACTGAAATGACTGAATTCTCCCTAAAGTAACTACCTAGTTAGAAATTGTTTTATCAAATACCTAATATTGTATGGAACAACCATTTTTATTAACTAGTTGCTTTTTCATATTGTTTTAATACCCAAGAATGTTTTATTGTGTACCGGAAATAGTTGCTATTCTCTTTCATATCTAAGTATAATTGTGTTTTTGTTTTTATTATTAGATAATTTAAAGTTTTTTTTAGCAATTAATATACGAAAAAGTAACAATTTATGAAGGAAGTGCTGCTACTTTTTACTGTGATGAACTGCTACTAGTGGACACAAAGGCTTTTGATACAAGTACCTCCTTTAAGCATTAGCACATATGAATTGTAATTCTAACTATTTTTATTATTTATTTCTCGTAGTGAACCTTTCGGTGGACGCCATAATGAACATTACTAACGATGGCAATGTAATGTTAGATGAGGAGCAGCCAGCTGTAAATCAAAATGTTGCTTGTCATATACCAGTGGTCACTCAGCCAAAAGTAAAGCAAGCAGCAGTGATGCAAGCAGGATTTGCTGAACCAGTAGAAACTCAACCACAATCAACGCAACTAACCCAACCTTCATCTTCATATGCAACAATTTCTTCAGCAAAACCTATTTCAAACACTGGTACTATACCAAAAAGTCATAATGCTCCAACCCCGCAAATAGATTCCACCTGGACTGAGCAAATTAGAAACATAATATGCAACCACAGTCAAGGTAGCAGAATACTGATTCTTATGAGAGGTGTTCCAGGGAGTGGTAAATCATATTTGGCTCGAAAATTAGTAGATATGATGGTTGGCGGCAGTCATAACAATTATAGAGCTCATATATTAACAACAGATGACTACTACGTGATCAGGGGTCAATATCAATATGATAAGTTTAGATTATCAGAAGCACACACATGGAATCAACAAAGGGCTCGAAATGTGTTGAGAATGGGAATGAGTCCTGTTATAATTGATAATACTAATATTGAATTATGGGAAATGGAGCCTTATTTAAGAGAGGGTGTTATGAATGGTTACATTATTGAAGTAGTGGAACCAACAACACCTTGGGCTAAAAAAGCTAATATACTTCTAAGAAAGAATGTCCACAATGTGCCATTAGTTACCATAAAAAGAATGCTAGAAAATTACCGCGAGGGTGTAACTGGCGAAATTTTGAAGAATGCATTTGGTTTGTCTTATCCTAGAAGTATGGTTCCTCCTGTCCAGCGTAATATTCCTTGTGTTACAAAGAAGGAAAATGTTCAACAAGACACTGCCGCCACCACTATTGAACCTGCGACAGCCACTACTTCTGCTGCTGAAACAAATCCTAACAAACAATTTTTTCGTTTGTCAGCGTCGTCGGTGAGTAATATGGAAAAGACGAACCAACAGATTGTTGATAATGAAATCGTGCAGCAGGAAGCCTCCCAAAACGAGACTTTTTCAGGTGTTCACGTCACTCCGCGGACCCAAGAAATGGTAGACGACCCCTTCGATGCCCGAGAAAAAGAACTCGAGGAAATTCAGAAAGCAGAAATAGAATGGGAAAATGGTGATAATTGGGAAGTTGAAGAGCAATCTTCAAAACAAACTGACAAAAATAATACCTCTGCTACATCGATACCAGAAGCAAAACCTCAAAGAAAACCTCGTACTTCATCAGAAGCACTACAAGAATCTGCGGAAACCCTTATGCAAAACGTTAGCGGCTGTCAAGACTGGAGCAAAATATCGTTATTTATGCCGTCTTGGGGTGACTCAGCTACCGCACCAAATATTACTGTACCTTACGACGTACCAGTTGAAACTTCATCTTCGGAAACCTGTATGGAAATCGGGGATACAGATGTCAACGGAAAATACAAGGTCATCAGTGCTACTCCTCGTAACATAAACCACCTCCACGTTTCATTCCGCCGTGAAAAGATACCAGAAAAGTTCATGCTAGATAAAAGTAGCATGACTAACGAGGTAATGCTATTAGAAAATGATGATTATGTTTGTCCAAATACAGAACAGCATTTTATTTCGCTTAGAAAGATGTTCAGGAATATTGCTCGCTCCGATTTAAGGGATATCTTCGACAAATGTCGCGGTGATGTAAACTGGAGTGTGGATATCGTTCTCGACGGAATGAATAATAATCAATTAAAAATAGTGGACATTGAAGAACTGTCAGACGCTGAAGAAGAAAGTTCAGAACCGTGCTCATGCCTGGCTCATTATAATATTATACCAAATATAGCTACAACCAGTGCAAAACAAGCCCCTATCGAAGAAAAAAAAGATAAGGTAACAGAAGTGATAAACTCAAGGTATCAAGCACAAAAGAAGGAAAGGAAGCGTGACATTGTTATGTCTGATGAAAATATTCAAATCAAAAGGCAAATAGAACAGAATGTAGTCATAGCTGACAACCACTATTCGAAGCACTGCCTGAAAATACGGAAGATACGTCGCGGAGAACCAGATGTGAACGAGTACGGTGAAGAACTTGGAGCTGCTGCGCTCTCACAAGCTACGCTTTCTGATAGTTCTAACTCTGTAGATATGGAAGTTAGTGATGACGAGAATAGCTCTTCTGAGTCTAGTGTAAGTGGTGTTGATGATGATGTAATAGTCACTTTTAATGTGGGCCACCCTTTCATAGAAGAATTAGATGAAAAACTAGGCAGGAAGGGTATTGAATATCCATCCTTCATAGTGCCAAGGATTAGTGTACCGATGTCGTTATTGAATGAAGTCAGTGCCTTATGGATGGAATCGTTAACATTTCAGTTAGATGAGCACGCGAACCAGGCTGCAGCTATGATGCAACAAGATGAAGACTTTGCAAGGTACACACCTTACTTTTTTATATTACTAGCTTCTGCCCGCGACTTCGTACGCGCAATCCTGTTTTTCCAGGAAACTAAAACTAAACTAAACTTTTTTTTTCGAACGGGATAAAACGTATCTTATGTCCGTCTCCTGGCTCTAAGCTACCACCACCCTACCAATTTTTAGCTAAATCTGTTCTGCCGTTCTTGAGTTATAAGTGGTGTAACTAACACGACTTTCTTTTATATATATAGATTAATGTATTTGAAAATTGTTGTATTTCATTAATGGAAAGAAAACGTCAAGGGACAAGCAAGGGATTTCGGGTTCGATTCCCGGGACCGCCATTTTGCCCTAATATTAATTAATTATTAATTTCCCTATATACCTACAGCTCTTATTTCATTATGATTTTCTTTTTTAGACAACTAGAGTTGAAGGAAACAGAAATGTCTCTCGCCGGTAAGGAACCAGATGTACCAGACTTCAAAGAGATAATGGATATGGATATGGCGCTGGCCATCTATCAGAAGGATGTGGGTGAATGGCGCAATAACATGCCAACAGATTTGGCGGCTAAGATGACTAGAGATAAACTCTTCAACTTGTTCCCAGAAGTTAGTCAGGATACGCTTACTGAACTGCTCATGGCGCACGATAACAACTTTAATGCTACTGTCGAGGTAAAAAGATACTTATTTCATACAATATTAAGAATGATTTTATTTAATTGCCGACATATGTACTCAAATATCATGTTTCTCCACAGGTATTGCTCTCATCCACCGGTCGGAGTGACGTTTTGGAACAAAAGAACGGCATCAATAAATTCGTGATGGCAGAAGAAATGAAGGTCAAGGACAAGATTTTAGAGGAACAGAAGAAGGTATGAGAAGTAATAATTATTTTATTGAAGAAAATAATTTTATCTTTACTTAGCATTGTTGAGTCATAGTGCTACTACGTATTTACGTATATCGCGTCTATTATAGCGGTGTTTTTGTATACCAGACTTTAAGTTTATTAAAATAGGGTTCAATTTTAAATTTAGGACACAGCTGTTTCCTGATAGTGCACTTCGAACTTACTTGTTTTATTATACAGTTATTGTTACACACATTATTTTTTTTTACAATCATGGCGAGACTGTTCTAGTTCATTACAAAGTTCTTTAGTTACGTTATTAGTCCAACTTCAAAAGAAGAATCTAAGACACGATACTAATAAATTATGAAATCTTTTTAGGAACTATCGGAGACGGAGTGGCCACTGCTGAGCAAAGGTCAAAAGGTCGACATGGCTATGGTGGACGCATATCGCGAACAAGCTGACAACCATCTTGCTCGGCGTAACCTGTAAGTACATTTTTACTTTACTCACCATTCGTACGATGTTGCCAATTATCATTCACCATAATAATTGGCAACATCGAAAATACCCTTTCTCACAAGATAACTACGGTTGGGAATCCCCTAATCTCCCCCTACAGACACAATAGTGCTTTATCTGTCTAGTGTCTATCACACTGTCAGAAGTGTTTTATTTACATGAATATATTATAAAAGGTACAGTAAAGTTACATATTATTATATAGATGACATAATATGTTATATATAACTTGGTCATACAATAACAAGCGTAAAAATCAGATCAAGAGTGTATAATTTGTACCTACCTCTACATAATGCAACACAATGTATTTATTATGTATTGTATTTTGATTTGCAATCTTTCCAGTGATACAAATACGGAATACAATAAGTTAATTCTTTGTTTAGCTTCAACAAAATAAGTTTGAAAGAGATCATTATTTTGAGATTGGACTTCCTTTGTGTACAAACTTTTAAAACCTTTGTCCCCTTACGATTTTGTATGCAATATTCAATACTGCATTGTGTTATTTATCAGTCTGAAGTTGTGTTTCTAAGGTTCAAAATTGCATAATTCATAATCTGATTTTGTGACACTGAGATTGTGTTCTAGATATACAAAACGTTCATATGTGAAGTCAAATCTTGATCATGATAATCGGAAATAACTGTGTACCAGTATATATTTTATCTCTTTTACTAGGTTTTCGCTCGCGGCTTTGCGCTTATTAAGCGGTTGGTTTAGATTTACAAAAAAAAAAATTATGCAGTATTTTATTGTTAGTAATAAATACTCCGCATACCACTTTTTAGACTTCATCCTTGAAAATTGCGGAATGACCCATACAAACTTCCATCTCTCATTTTAGGGAAGTGGGCAATTAGAACGAGACAAAAAGTAGCCTATGTCACTTTCCATTCCTTGAACTATCGTCCCTTACAAAATTAGGTCAATTCGTCGTTCCGATTTGCCGTGAAAGAAGGATAAATAAGACACACATATAGACACACATACTTTCGCATTTGTAATATTATACGGATTGACTACAGATAGGTACGTTTTTACTCGGTATTTAATAGGCTATCTATAGGTTTATTATGTTTGTGTTACATAATTGAAAATAAACTCTTTTTATCTACAACTGTATAAATAAACGAAAACATGTGTTCTGTTTTACGTTTCGAAATCAGTTTGCTCTTTGGATGTTTTTGTGGATTTTTTTATTAGGTTCTTTTTCTTTGATAACGTAATTATTATTATTGAATTATTTTTAACTACTTCTTTAGTCGAGTGTAACTCCTAAGTGCAATTTAGGAGAATCGCTTTTGATTCTCGACTTAGACATATTGATCATGCGCATCGTCTAGACATAGGAACATAATAGGTATAACATAATAGGTGAAAAGCTAGATTATTATTATTCTTGTTATACTTAAATTAAGTAATGACTAATGAATAGTAATGACGCAATTAAAGTACACAATTACTCATCTTTATTAAACATGTCGATTGTATTGCTACTTAACAAGTTAACACTTATTTAATAATTAAATATCATCATCATTAACAGCCCATAAGTGGCCACTTCTGACCACAAGCCTCTTCTCACATGGAGAAGATTTGAGCAGTAATCACTACGCTTGCTCAATGCAGGTTGCCGATTTCAAACTTATGATTAGAAATTATATGCCTAGGTTTTTTCGCGATGTTTTCCTTCATTGTTTGTCAGTGGTGGTGAATTTTGAACCCGCACCCCTCATGCATGAGAAGTGGGCGTCTTAAACCTCCGGGTACACCACCGGGAAATGATACCACATAATAGTTAATGATTGATAAGGTTTTTAAAATATGAAAGTTTCTACGTTTGTCTTCGTTCACGTGGCAACGGAGCCGTTGTTCTAAAATTACTGAATTAGTTATGATGTTTTTCGGCTTACTCATCTAATTATTTGACGAGGCACTAACACTCGTGTGTCGCGGAATACTGCTCATAAATATGAGCCTCTAGTATGGCTTGAAACTAATCGAGTTCCTCGTCAAATAATTGCCTACATGAGTAAACCGGAAAACACAATTATTGATTTAATGTGTTATACTGCCTCGTTGGCCGAGTGGTCGCAAGTGCGACTGCCGGGCAAGGGGTCTCGGGTTCGATTCCCGGGTCGGGCAAAGTACCTATTACTGGGTTTTTAAAAATATCAGTATTAGCACGGAGTCTGCAAATGTGCCCGGTATATAGCAATAGGTTCACCCCCTATTATATGGGACTCATAACATAAATAATGAAAAGTGGGTGTTACATTCTACAGTGGCATTAAGTGCCGTAATGTGCACCTCTGCCTACCCCTTCGGGGATAAAAGGCGTGATGTTATGTTTACTATTTAATATGTCGCTTGAATGTTATAACTAAAGTTACTGGTTGGCAAGCAAGATAGCGATTACTGTATTCTCTTTTGACCATGTAGGCGAAGCCTTTCTTGTCATTCACATATTATCATCTAGTAGTATTTCCTTGAAATTATTGGGGAATCCGTCATATCAATAAAATATTGGATTTGCATAGCCGTTCCACATAAACACGCGAAAGATATAGCTAGATATCATGAACTACAAATGTAGATTACTACGACGCATTATCTCTGCATTGTATTTACGTTTTATCAGCTAAGTATCAATTTATTAATTGCTTATTACGTATCCATTGCAGAAATTACCAGAAGGCTCAAGAATACATTCGTCGTGCCATGCCTCAGGTTGCTAACTATTACTCGGAACTTGCTAACTTCCATAAGCAGAAATATGAGTACGCGAACAGTATGGCTGCTGCTACCTTGATGCAAGTAAGTTGTACTTCTTTATATATTTTTTGTAGTGTGTTATTATTGGTGTGTCGTTCATTGATTGGTTGCAGGCGTGATTCAAGAAAAGATTTTACTTGTATAATCTTTTAGTAATTATAATTAGTTGTTCATTTAATTTATCATCATCCGAGACCCGCATTACCAAACAAACATAAACTCTTCACACCCAAACTTAAACTCCTTGCACCCAAACTTCAACATTTGGCACCCGAACTTCAATTTCAGTCACCCAAACTTAAACTCGTTACTTAATTCTTCTATAATTAATTTCAGTTCCACGCAGCAAACAATCCGGATAGCACCACCATAGATCTCCATTACTTGCGCGTGAAAGAAGCCCGAGAGTCTCTCGACATATTCATCGACACCCACATCACTAAGCTCAGAGATTCAGGAGTACGTCGCAACCAGGTGTTGTTCTTCATTACTGGCCGTGGAATTCATAGCCAGGGACGTGCTCGAATAAAACCAGCCATGGTTGAACGCTTGAAGCAACGCGGCCTTGGGTGAGTGGAGATAATCTTAAACTGGTTTTTAGATATTCGTAAATTTGCCTCTATTTTTTTTTTTTAATTCATCATGTATCTAAACTATGTATAATTATAAAATCTAAACGTGATTGACTTGTAACGCCATCTAGTATCATTTTGTGGGAAACTTTCATGTTTGTATAATAGTCGTTGTGAACTGTTTGGAAGTCGATCGCTTTATTTTGTATACGCGCCAAACACGCAATCATAATCAGCCTTAGCAAAGAGTTAGAACCATGGAATCAATCGCAGATTTTTTGTTATCCTCTCAAGACTAAACACTTAAGTACTTTATCACATCACTTAGCTTTCTCGCTTGCTAAACGATGCTTTTTTCATTTTCCAGATTTACATTTAAGAATCCCGGCCTGGTTGCTGCTAAAGTGAGCGTAAACAACAAGTTAACATACCAAGTGTCTGTTCCCTAGGGAACGTGCAGCCAAGACAGTGACACCTTCTTCTATAGGAGACCGTGTCATGTCTTGCTTGTATTCGATGGCGCTTTTACATTTTACAATGGCAGAGAATACCCAGTTTTCTTCCCAGTTCTTGCTACCTACGGACCCGTCGTCTATTGCTTACGCGCCTGCACAGATTTCAGGTTTGCCAAAGAACTTACCATTTGGCCAAAGTCGGATGATTTAGAGTTACTCACTAAATTGTCCCAAATAAGCATCATTTGTGATCCACCGTTATATTATGTTAATTTTAATGCGTTCAGCGTCTATCGTTACCAACCATATATGTATTTTCCGATAATGCCTCCGCCACCCGCCGTCATTACTGAGATATCGAGGGCTTGGCCTGGTCTCGTCTAGTTCGTATGGTGTAGGGATCTTCGGCGACCAAAAATTCGCCAATTATTTTACGAGTTCTAGTTCATGGTTCGTTGTCTATTATAAATCGAAAACAAACCAGTGTTTTAGGTAGTAGTTTTAATACTTGTAATCTCAATGCCACGGGATTAGGGTTTATATCGTAATATGTAAAAACCCACGAATCATATATAGAATAAGTTGTAAATGTTTGCTCAAAAGGAAAGTTTTAGTTTATATCTTTTAAGTATTACCAAAATAATAATTTTAATAGAAACGATAACGTAAATAATTGAGTTTCTACCGTTTTTATGTACAATTTGACCAATTTTGAATACTAATCAAACGGACGAAGTAGCTTTTGCACAATATAGTTACATTGTCGATTGATAACGTTATACAATAGGCTTTTAGGCAAACCATGTCACTATAATCACATTAAGACTCGATAGTATTTCGCTTTAACATTTGATAATACAATTATTTTTATCGCACTTTATTATTGTACATTATTTTAGGTCATATCAGCTTACTAGCCTTCACAGGTCCTGTATTATATTGCTTGGTATTTTTGCCATACTACGTCATGAAGTTTGTCTTCTAAAACGATCTAAAAGTACAATTGTAAATTAAATTTGTTTAAAAATACTGCTTGATAATATAGTACCTGTGTTGGCAAGCATTAAACCCCATTATTTGATAATATTAGTTACTATAAGTTTATTGTCTGTGATCGTTACAGGGTGTAAAAAAACAGCTTTTTATAACCCGCTAATAATAATTAATATAATCGAAGTGTTTGACATATTGGTTTGTTTATCTCCTATTATTGGACCGTCCAAACACCCCTGTTTACCTTTTGGTATTCCCTCCCAAAGACAAGAATAAGTAACTATTTAATGAATGAATAAAATTATATTTTGATCTTATACATCGCTTGAAATATTTGTCTATCTCTACTTCAGTACATAAAGATATTTTAATCAACATTCAACTTTATTTACACACCCCTAGTACCTACTATTAGTTGCCTATATGATATTATTTTTCTGATCTTGTGGACCACCCCAAACTTCATACCTCATTAAGTATTTTTTCGTACAAATGTTTTTAAGACAGTACATATTCATAAATCATAAGACAGTCAACCACACCTAAAGCGGTATACAGACGAGTTTAGCAATCGAATTTGTATAATTATATTTTACATTATTATCTGAACATTGTAACTTGAAGCCGACATTATACCTCTATACATGACTTTATATCGAATTGAATAGTTTTTTAACTTGAATATACAAGAAATTGGGAAAATTTTGCAAATTGAACTTTAATGTTGTAAGCTCAAAGATAGTATTTGTATCTTCTAAAACATTTTGAACATTGACAATTGTGCCAAAAAACGCACTTGTAAAGGAATTCGTGTGCTGGTATGACAACCCTAAACAGGAATTTGGAACATGTTAAAGATTTAATGATTTTTAATGATGCCTTTTTATAAAAATTACCAAGGCTGAAAGTCTATTTTGGGTAAATTATTGAAAATTTGTGGCTTTTTGGCCGAATAAAGTATAAAATTCGTACATCTTATTTTATTATAATGGACTAAAGTTTTTGAAGGTTTACTGAAAGTTAAAAATCGTCGAAGTACCGTTAGATATTTTTGGCTGTTGACTATGCCACTCTTTGAAACGAACAAACATAATTATTATGTAGTGCGTGCATTGCATATTTTGATGTCTATGCTTATTACAATAAGATTCATATCGTAGGGCATTTAGCCATTTTTGGAATCTTATCTTAGACAGTCCTTTTACGGACTTTAGGTGTAGAATTTAGGATTTAGAAATAAGTGATTACAAAGTTTAGCTATGTAGGAATAAGTGATTTCAAAGAATATCTTATAGGATTAGGGATCGCTCAGGCTTATTCGTGTCCATGCAGTTCACAGATAGAATTTCCAGAAGTTTCTATTAACATCGATAGCATCGCAGGTAGTGTTCATGCGAATAAGTCGGGATTATCCAGTGACGCAAAAGTAGATATGTAGTTTGACACTAAGGTAGATGAAGCATTTGAACAGTCTTAGGAAGATAGTAGTTTTTAACAAGTTAACTGTCCAAGCAGTCACCAACAAATAGCGATGAACTTTTGGAATATAATAATGTGTCACATGTGACTAAGTTTTGGTACCATTTTGGGATGTATTTCTGATATGAGCGTGGTACCAAATTCTAATAAAGACTGCTTGAATATGTAGCAAAAAAGGATGTAGGGTAATTGTAAATTTCATTGTCGGGGGACAGTTAAGTTGTTAATACTTTATGTACTGCGTTGTGGACTGTCCAGTGCATCGTCTGTCCCAGTAGTATTTTTGGATGCCCACCTCTTGTCGTGTGACACTTTAGATGTTTTTACTCGTCTTTACAATATACGTAGGTGCCTCTAGGGCACCTTTAGTACATTAGTTTTAGGTACATAATTATATGCATTGTGTTCAGCACGGAATGGTTTTGTATGAACAGACAATTGTTTGAATGGATCGATAGACTTATTGGTCTTTGATAGGTATCCTATGCTTCACTGGAGTGAGTTTAAGTCACTACGTAACGACATACGTAATAAGGCGAGAACTAAAATTCACTACAGGTATTGCAGTTTTATTCTTGTGCTGGACGCAGTGCTTAAGAACTTAGGTTAGCAACGATGCGTGTTAGATGTTAGGTCTTAGAAGTAAATTTTTATTTGACTATAATTTAACTATAAGTTCATAAGATTTCTTTTAACTTGCTGGTTTTAATTCGTTCTTTCATTTGCAGCTAGTGAAAGAAGAAGTGAGTTTCGGTACTAAATATGCCAAAGACAGATTTTTTTTTGATAGTAATATAGTATGATGGACACGGTTAAAGCCTAGTCAAGTTGAAATTTAAGTATAGAGTCTTCTACGGGAAATATTTGTGATAAGAGTCATTGAGTTTGGTGCTTCGGAGTCGCATGATAGTTATACATGTTTAGGAATGTTTTAAACAGGTTTAAATGCAAGTGCAATGTGAATTGACAAATTTAACGACATTTTAAATGTCATATTTTATTGTTGGTTTTCGCTTTTGTGCTTATAAACGCACTCGCTAGAGTATATTGCTGTTGATCTATATCAATTCTAAATACTTTTATACGTTTCTATTCAGAAATGTATTGTACAATTTCGAAATAAAATGAAACGAAATTCCAGTCAATTAAGAATGCAATTAATAAATCGTACTATACATAAACTCTATTTTAATAAACAACTTATTAGAACGAATACGCACAATGAAATTTAGAAATAAGAATAGCAATATACTCTTATCTGTAATTTTGCTAAACGCTAAAGCTAACTTTAAACATCTTAAAACAAGATTTAAAATCGACTTCATAATTTTGCATTGATGCTTGAAAACGCCTAAGGATAGGGTGCTAAATATATAGCTTTTTATTTGCTTGATTTTGAATCAAAATTTAAATATAAGCTTGGTACACACGTTATTGGCGTGGTATCTATTCGTTGGTAGTAATTTTATAAGGACATGTTTCCTTATGTGGAAGACAATAAGGTCCTTTTTACGATGGTTTTGTACCGAAGATTGTAGATTTTCTATGTGAGATGATACTAGCACAAATATCGTATTGATTGCGCATTACATTTGAAGAAATTTTCTATACTAGTTTGCAACGGTAGATCTCATGAGGATTCAGTAGAATTTAATTATCAATATTTTGGTTATGGTTTTCTTATAAATCTATGAAAATTTTGTTATTTTAATGTACGAAATTAAAACTTTCGTTATTTTTGTTATAGATTTTAATAATTTTTATGCCATTTTTGAACAATATCTTATTATAATCTGTGTTAGATTTTAAGTCACTTCTATGCGTATTTTTGTGTGAAATGTCTGTCAATTAAAAGACAAATAAATGTATGTGTCTACATTCTTGTTTTATTTTGCTTTCCAGTAGGTTAGACAAAAGCGTTGCTCGATTTTTCATCAAACGTTTTAGGTAAACTAGACTTACCTACATATCGTTATATATCTTTTTATTGATAAATCAGCCATCTGAAATTTTTTTATTTATAAATCAGCCATTTGAATCTTTTTATTAATAAATCAGCCATCTGAATCTTTTTCAAAAATGTGACAATAATGCTGTGTAGTTAAATTAAAAAGCTTTTCATTGTATGCCAGCTTCGCCCTAGACTAGACGTCACTCTGCATCGCATATCGCATAGCATCAGATGTACCCAATTTAGGTATTCATTTATTAATTATTTTTTAGTATCAAAATTGGGTAAAATTATACGAAAACGTTATATTGATATTAATTTGAAATTCTTTTGTTAGTTGAAACAAAAATTATTTTTAGAGAAATTTAAATTTATTTCTTCAGTTAGACACTCTGGCAGTATAGTCGACAACATTTTGGAGACTCGGTTGCTAAAGAAGAAAAAAATTTCTTCAGTTAATTTATGAGAAACTAGCCTATACTTATTATACTTTTTGAACTAGCTATTGCTCGGGACTTCGTACGCAGAATGTGATTCCTGTTTTAGCCCATGGGAGCATTTAATCCCGATAAAAAGTACCATATCACCTAAGCAGCCCATACCGGTATACCAAATTTCATCGAAATCCGTTCAGTTTCAGCGTGATTGACGGACAAACAACCAAGCAAAGAATTTCTTGACTTTCACATTGATAATATGAATGCGATATAAGTGTGATGCTATACTGACCGATGTCGTTGTCCAACGCGCCTTGAACAAGAGAAAATATTAAAAAATCCCTTGAGTTGCTGATGATGAGGGAGGCCGGGAATGGAAGATAATGAGTTCTCAATAAGGCTGAGATTCGGACCGAATTAACGAAACAACAGTCTTGGTCGCCTCCCTTCCCCATAGAAGTAGGCTTTATGTACTTACTTACCTATGATAGGTACCACACGCCTATTAGTACTTCTTGGGGATGTTGGTCAAAATAAAAGTGATACTTAATAAATAATATAAAGTTTTTATCTTATGACTAGACCTAGATATGATCGGTGTCCTAACAAAAAGTCCCCCTAAAACAAAAGATAATTAGAATATAAGGTGTTTATTGGGTGTCTTCAAGGCCAGAGTGAAGAGGTCTTTATAGGCAGACGTGCTCCGTCGTAGGCAGCATCATCGGTTACCATCAGGCGAGATAGAGGCCAAACGTCGGCCCATCACTACATAGTATAAAACAAAGTTGCTATCCGCCATCTGTATGTCCCTATGTACCTATGCTTTTTTTAAGGAGGAAAAATCATCGAATTACTGCTCCCGCCTGGGTGAGGCGGGAGGGAGTGTCCGTCTCTTACTGATTAAAAACCACCCCGTTCCTTGTCCTGCACGTTGAGCCGGAGCCCCGGTGACCTGTTAGGTTCTCCGCGACTCCGATATGCTTAGATCTTTAAAACCACGCAACGCATTTTGATGCGGTTTTTTTTAAAAGATAGTGTGATTCTTAAGGAAGGTTTTATTTATATAATACATGCATAATACACCCGTGCGAAGCCGGGACGGGTCGCTAGTCACATATACCTATGTAAAAAAATTCAGTGATGTGAGGTCAAGTCCGGCTAGTAATCTATTAGCCTCTATCGTGACAGCACTTATTAAGGCTCTAATTCAAAATGTCCATGGCCCACTAGATTGTTTTAGAAAAAGACTAGCTCTAATAACATCTAGTCCATCAATGTAAGAACTATTGTAGCACATTTAGATAAGGTCTACATTAGAGCATAGCAAATTGCATGTAGCCAAAAAAAACCAGCTTCGAGACTATTGTGTAAGAACGAGACATTAGCTCTATAATCTACCATTACTTACTTAGCCTAGGCATTGATTTTGTTTTACTTTACTATGTATTTGAATTTGCTACGAAATGTGTTATAATAATTTGGGTCTTAATGGATTAAAATTTTGTTAAATAGCTATGAACCTTTGTGCTAAATAAAGTATTGATTGTGATACCATAATTGCATGGCAACATCTGCTTTCAATACCTACTTACACAAAACAAATTACTGCCTCGACTGACTCGTTGGCCGAGTGGTCGCAAGTGCGACTGCCGGTCAAGGAGTCTCGGGTTCGATTCCCGGGTCGGGCAAAGTATTACTGGTTTTTTTTAAAGAATCTCAATAGAAACACGGAGTCTGGAATTGTAACCGGTATATGGCAACAGACTCACTCCCTATTACATGGGACTCATAACATAAATAGTGAAATTTGGGTGTTACATTGTATACAGTGGGATTAAGTGCCGTAATGGGCACCTCTGCTTACCCCTTCGGGGATAAAAGGCGTGATGTGTGTTACAAAAACAAATTACGGGTAGGTCCGAATAAGTTCGAGTTCGAACTGGGCTCCATAAAGATCCAATATAGACTAAACTTACTACCAGTTACCAGTTTTACTTACAAGGAAACCCCTTTAACAATATGTAAGATGTGCATATAATAGTAATAATACCTATCTACCTAGGTACTTAATTTAATTACCTAACTAATCATCAGGTCACTAAAGCAAGTTCACTTGTTGATATTTTATATAACTATAACAATGGTTAGGTATTACCGGTCGCGAAATGTCTTGTTGGTAAGTCGAGTCGTGACTTTACTTATGGCTTGCTCCTTAAACGTATTGTGGTCATTGACCTCACGGGAGCAAGCTGGAGGCCCTTTAAATTAGACATGGAACTTTTTCCACAAAATTTGCTGTATGTATGCAGCGGTTTTAACTAGGTTTTTCTAGTTTAGACTAGATATTTTTAAACGAAACTAGATGATGCTAAAGTAAGAGTCTGACACTCCTTCTCGCTTTGAGACAGAAGCGAAAGGGATATACCTACTGAACACTCGCTGCTCGACTAAATACTAGCATAGTGTGATCAAGGCATTAGTCTAAGTAATAACACTATTGTATCATCATCAAAATCAACGAATATACCTACCTACTTAGGTAAATACTTAGACAAATATAAAACCTAGGTAGATACTTCAACTTTGATAAATAAAAGGCGTGACATTACGTACTTAAGAACAGTATTTACACCTACCTATAAGTATGTCTATACAGGTCTACTTACAACGTCAGCTCAAACTACACTGATACCATCTAAGTGCCTATTCGAAAGACCTATTCATTACAAGTATCGACATCTACTACGTCACACGTCCGGCACTTGGTACACCGCACCGGCCTTCATGATTAATTTTAATAATAAGTAACACCGAAAGGGTATCGGTAGTAGGAACTCAAACTGATCCGGTTTACCTCGTCGCAAAGTCGCAACATCTTTCACTGCTACAAATATCAACACCGTTGACTATGTTGCGACGAACTGCGGACATTAATGTCCTTGGTGTGATGGCTTTGTACCTATGTGCAGATGCCATGTCACTTTAGTCATTCTTTTATAGAATTTCAACTCTATAACAGAGCAGTGAGGTTGAAAATCTATTGAAGCAAATTGGCAGTTAGGGGTGGCTTGATCTGTTGGTGTAGGTACATTTGTCGTATAGCCTTTTTTGTGTTGATGATGATTTGTGTGGCTTTGTCCGTACTCTACCATGGTCTACATTTGTATGAAGTTAAGATTTAGCCTAGTTTTATCTAGAATCTAGGTAGCCAGCCTGCATAATATAGGTATATTATGCAGGGACTTTTGGGAGTTAAGCCATTTTTGTGCTACTCTTGCTTCGAGGTGGGGTCTTGGTGGGATAGGGATCTATGTGGTCCATTCGCAATTGGTCTATAGATGACAATGGAGGAAAACATTACACGTAAAGTATCTCGTAATTACAGGCGTAACTGATTACGCCTGATTACGTATGGTTGAAGTCGCTGAAAACCTATAAAAAAATCACCGAAAAAATTAAATAACTTAGTCAAACGTAAAATTGTGCACTTTAGATTTCATTTATTCAAGCTTATTCAGCAAGGGAACATACATACATATATGCTATTTATAAATTTTACATTTTCATATTTTAATTCTTACTGGAATGTTTATTAAAAAATCTCTGTTGACTTTAATGAAATATGTACTATCGTATGAATTTTCTGAAATCAAATAATTATGCTTTTAAAAATAACGGTTTTAAAATTTAAGAAGTCTTCTTATAATAGGTACATAAATATATTGTTTGTATATTTGATATTTTGGTAATACTGCAAATGTTCAGCATGCCTTCCTACTTATTATTATTACATATAGCAGATTCTAAGTCCCAATATTTTTGGCCGCTATTTAACATATTTAAAATAGTGGTTGACTCAGCAACCCGAGTACATCTTGGCCTTCAATATTAGACTTGTCCATTTCTCGTGGTTCTTAGCAGTTTTCCTCCAATTACCTATCATCAGCTCAAAGCTCCAAAATAAAATATCTTCTAATGATACACTATGTTATTTATTAATAGATTTTTAAAATAGACATCAACGTACCCACATGGATACAAAGTATTGTAATCCGCTTTGCTTCAGTAGACAGGTACATTAGTACTGAACTTGGTAGATACTTACTAAAGTTTAAAGTTGATATTTCGTTATTTTTTGCTATTGTCTAAGTAGGTGTAGAGTATTAATATCACGTTTTAACTCTAACCTACGTACAGTCAGCCATATTTGGTTCTTATGATAAGGAAATAAGATCCAAGTCTGTCCTTGATATGTCGACATGATTGTGTTTCGCCAATTTCAATTTACACGAATTTATTTGTCGCGAACAATTCCGGTATGGGCGCAGAAAGAATTACCGGTGCTTATTATTCAAATCGAAGAATGTGTGGCCAATCTGTGGTAATTTCCTGCTAAAAAATTTGGGTAATTCGAGTTCTGGACTGCGGTCTAAATAAAGAGTATGGTTAGTTGTCACCAAAATGCACTTACCAAACAAAAGAAAAGGTATAACAAAAGTAGGTATCACAGATGCCCACCATATGCCATAAATCTATGCAAATCAACGAGAAAAATATACAATAATTTTAAGTCTTTCCTGAGCTTGCTAGCGAAATCTAATGAAAGATAGGTAATTAATGAAAGATGAGGAAAATGTTTTCTTTGATGCCTTATAATTCATTATTATTATTATTTTTTTTAAGGTGTAAATATTTTAGTTTTAAATTATTTTTTTTATATTTTAAGTTGTATATATTAATAGTCGCAAAGTAGTATTATAGGTATGCATATAAACCAATTACACAAAATACAGACATAGGTAATGTCTGTTTATGACTAGACATTTACAATGAACACATTGCGACAATTAAGTATATACTTATGTACTTTAATCTGACCTTTGTATGTAACGCGAAATAGATCATTCGATACTCGTTGCGATATATTATATACGAGGACGGAGTAGTTTCGATCCAAGGCTGTACCCGCCCTGTGCTTCTGTAAGCACGGAACAAATGAAATTGAAAGGCTATCTCTGAGTCACAGCCGTCACAGGCGTAGGCTACTTATCTTAGTACTCAGTACTCGGTACTCTGGCTTACCTTGACAATGAAAGTGAATTGGACAATGTAGACGCGATCTATTCGTATAAAAACCGGAGCACCTCCTGTCAAAATTATTCAGTTGCCAACATTTGCAGAATAAACATGTACGCCAAGGTACTACAAGACATTCATTACCTTCGCAATTATTTTATCAATAAAACTTGTTAACTGAGAACAGTGGTTCAGACAGTACAACACAGGAAGCGATTTAATTTTAATCAAAAAGATTAATCAATAACATTTTAAAGACTTTACCATGAAAGCTCTTGTAAATTAGAATGGAAGTAAAATGTTTTGAGCTTTGCTAAGTTGAATTTTAAGTGTCTAATAAACTAATCTTTTTTTCCAGCTGATCGTCGCTCTTTGCGCCCTGGGTGTGGCCCGCGCCAGCGGTGTCTATGAAGCCGCTCCCCTGGCTTATAGCGCACACGCCTACGCCGCCCCTGCCGTAGTGACCAAGACCATCAGCCCCGCGGTGTCCTCTGTATCTGCCTACTCGACCCACACCGCTCACGGTGGTGAAATCTCATACGCCGCTGCCCCCGTTGTCGCTAAGGCCTACGCCGCCCCCATCGTCGCCAAGACCTACGCTGCTCCTGCCGTTGCTGCGTACGCTGCACCCGTGGCTGCCTACGCCGCTGCCCCTGCTGCCGTCGTCACCAAGACCATCTCCCCCGCTGTGAGCTCCATCTCCTCCTACTCTACCAGCACCTCTCACGGCTCCCCCGTCGCCACTTACGCCGCTGCCCCTGTTGTGGCTAAGGCCGTCGCTCCCGTTGCCTACGCCGCTCCCGCTGTGGCTGCGTACGCTGCCCCTGCTGTAGTGACCAAGACCATCTCTCCCGCCGTCTCCTCCGTGTCCGCCTACTCCACCCACACCGCTCACGGTTCCGCGTACGCTCCCGCTGCGTATTCCGCCTACGCCGCTCCCGCTGTGGCTGCGTACTCCGCTCCTCTTGTCGCCAAGACCTACGGCGCTCCCCTTGTCGCCAAGACCTACGCTGCTCCCTTGGTAGCTAAGACTTATGCTGCTGCCCCCGTCGCCACTTACGCCCACGCCGCTCCCGTCCTCAAATCCGTAGCGTACTCCGCTGCCCCCGCCGTCTCCCACATCGAATACAGCGGTCATGGTGCTAACTACGGTTGGTAAACTGAATCAAAACGTTTATGTAAATAGACCAATTAAAATAAACGACTTGCCATAATTTATTTGTTGGTTTGATTAATTATCCTGACGAAAGGATCAAATACAGATAAGTTAATTATGTCACCCATATATACCCAACAACATACCCAAGTAGGTGTCTACCGAATGGGGAAAATACCTCTACATACGGACATTATAAAAATTAAAGGAACAGTAACAGTAAAGTAGGTATAGCTTAAATAAATGTTCCCATTAACATTAAACACCAATGAAATGTGGGAGTTATCAATTAGGGCGCAATAATTCGCTTATTCATTGGAACCAGATAGCACACATAACTATGAATAATACCATACCTATTAAGTTATACAGAACTTAAAAAGCGATTAGTCACTTTACGTAGTTCCTTGAGTCTTTGACCTTTAGACGTTACATTTATAAGAAACGGATACAACACACAGATAAAATATTTTAGTAGGCGCAAGTACAGTAATTATGTATTGTGTGTACATAGTTTTAAGTAAAACTTAATACTTGAATACTGAAAAGTTTATTCTAAACGGATTCTTATAAGAACACAGCGTGATGCTCGTCAAAATTCCCGCCAGAATCGCCCGTTACCACTCTTTGCGCGGGAAACTTTACTAATCTGTCATATTTGTCATCTGTCAAATAATCGATCGATAATACAGATTAAAAATGCCATATGACATTAAGTCCGCCTTATGTACCTTACTTTGTGTGCATTAAAGTATTAATAAATAAATTAATAAAATTAAACTAGTGAAGTTCATTTAGTTGATTTTCGTCGTTTAACAATAGGGGAACAGATAACATAGCGAAAAGAAAAAATACATCGATAGGTACATATGCATGCGATGTACACTTCACCGTCATCAACATCAACAGCCTATAAATGGCGACTGTTTTCCAATGCGGGTTGACAATTTTAAACTTATAATTAGAAATTAGCTTAGGTTTCCTCACGATGTTTTCCTTCACCGTTTGTCAGTGGTGTCGAAATAATATTAGAAAGTACATATAACTCGGAAAATATATACACTAAAGTATAAGTACATAAAAATCATTACCAGACCCTGGAAAACGATTTGCTCGTCCGGGAAACAAACCCGTAACATGTTATGCAGTAACCAGTCGCCTACCTACTACCGTGCACATAAAGTAGGTAATGCTAATGTTATTATGTCAGACGCATTCGCAACATT
Organism: Spodoptera picta; assembly: GCA_038387885.1. NCBI lineage: Eukaryota > Metazoa > Arthropoda > Insecta > Lepidoptera > Noctuidae > Spodoptera > Spodoptera picta. The sequence continues at coordinate 3,061,664 of JAZHFQ010000733.1, read as the reverse complement.
TATTTTGCATTTTTTTGTAATATGATTTCTTATTTCTTACCTATTTAGTTAGTCTTGACCATCATTATAAACTACCAGTGACAATTGGACTATAGGCTTGCTCTAGCTATAAATACGGAAAGGCTGAAAAACTTTTTTTTTGTATAAGTTGTGTTGTGCATCGTGTGCCACATTGAAATGGTCGACAGAAGAGGTCATCTGCTAGCCCCTCAGGCACCTTAACTCCCCTCATGACCTGTGAATTTTTTAATCGACGTTTTATTGTTTTATTAAAAAAAAATATCCAAATTTTATATTCAACTGTGAATTTAGGGGTTGTAGAACTTGTATGTTTATTATAGTCTTGCGTATGAATAGGTTTTTTTAAGGGAGGAAAATCATCGAATGACTTCTCCCGCCTGGGTAAGGCGGAAGGGAGTGTCAGACTCTTACTGACTAAAAACCACCCCGTTCCTACTCTTGCACTTCGAGCCGGAGCTCCGGTAACTCGTTAGGTTCTCCGCAGCTCCGTATCCGGCATCAGCCCTATTGGGCCCCATCCGTAACGTATGAATAGGTTAGGTCTTGCAGTGCTGATAATGGGATAGTCATAAGGATATAAATATTTTAAATGTTCTTTTGGTTGGGTTTGTTCGTCAGATCAGTCAGCCTCACCTATTAATATAGTTGATAGTAAACCGACAAATGCGTGCTGCCTACATAACAGGTCCTCTCAAACTGTTGTGGTTGTTTCCTCAAAAGGCTACTACAGAACGAATTTGCCCGGTTCTCACACATAATCTTTTAAACATATTTGTTTGGACTTTAAAAGAGAAGGACCTCTGAGTTTGTTTCGGCATTTCTTCTCAGAGTATCAATTAGGAAATGTCGGCCTCATCGTTCGCTTACTAAAATTGGCGTGTAAAAGTGCTGCCTTGTAGCCTATTTGGAGAAATAAATCACTTGATTGTTTCACTTATAAAGCAGCTGCATCTCTATTGATCTATTGATTTTATTCATGATAACAAGTAACAAGCACATTTTATATGAACTGTAGACAAGTAGGTACGTGGTCACTTACAACAGGTCTGTAGTAGCATCGGTACTTCCTCCCTTGAGGAACAAAATGATATTATTATTTATTAATATATCCTTGACTTAGCAACACTAACCTTTACGCGGTTTTACAATTTCTGAATGAAATTAAACTGTGACCGTTACTGTTTAAAAATATGTGAACTTTGTTTTTAAAATGGCCGTGCAACAAAGGGCAGAAATTACTTAAGTGAAGATAAAGAACGAATAATAATTTACCAGGAACAGATTGAAGTGAAGGTTTTCTTTGTATGTACCTATATGAAATTACAGTACCTACGTCAGAGCATAAGCATAACACTAATACCACGCCTTTTATTCCAGAAGGGGCAGGCAGAGGTGCTATACAATGTAACATCCACTTTTCACTATTTACGTTATGAGTCACATGTAATAGGGGGTGAGCCTATTGCCACATACTGGGCACAATTCCATACTCCGTGGTATTATTGAGAATTTTTTTATAATTCCTGTAATATTTTGCCCGACCCGGGAATCGAACCCCAGACCTCCAGCCCGGCAGTCGCACTTGCGACCACACGGCCAACGAGGTGGTACCTACGTCAGAATCAGAACAAAATTTCATTAAATATTACTTAATGTCCCATCAATTACTTTTGATGTATTTAATTCATGCTTTATTTAAGGGCAATACCTACCATTTATGAACATAATAATATGTTTCATTTATTGATATTCGTTATGAATATTATTAAGGTGTAAATATTTTAGTTTAAAATTTTTTTTTATATATTTTAAGTTGTATATATTAATTTTTATCTTGTATTGTATATATTTAATTGTGTAATAGTTATTATTAATTCTAGAAAATAAAAATAATTAATCATAATATTTGGCGTAAGAAAGAAAGAAAAAGCATTTATTTGGCAAATGGCACACAAACAAAGATTATGAAAAATAAAATAAAAAATACAGATACTTACATAAATACATAATACCTATTAACAACATACATAAAAGCGTAAAGAAAATAACAAAAATCATCAAAATATAAGAAAATAATGTACATACAATACGAAACAAATGCAATAAGTTTTTGATATAAAGAGAAATTAAATGGTATACCTACATATCACTTTAAAAAAAACGTAATATAAATAATATAATACATAGTAATATTGCAGTGAGTGTGCACATGCCAAAAGGGCCTCCACCTCAGCATATAGTTAAGCATTCCTGCCCAACGCTGATTTTCAGGTGTCACCCTGCAGTGACTCACAGATGGCGGTACCGCCCCTCAATAAGGAAAAGAAAATAAATTTAAATATGAAATTAAATAGATAAAATAAATTCTGCAGAATATGTGTGTGTGTGTGTGTGAAAAGTTGTGATTAGAAAAATAAATAAATAAATAACTAAAAATGCATTTATAAGAGACTAAGATATAAGATTTATGTAAATACGCGTAGTGTCTACGTCTTAAATAAATTGTCATTTTTATATTCAATCAGATTCTCTCGTTGGTCAGGTATCGCAAACGCGGTTGACGAACAAGAAACCTTGGATTCGATTTCCGGATCGGAGTATTATTATTGGAGTATTCCCAGTTTTAGGAAAATCTCTGTAAAAGTATCTCCGATGTATGACAATAGATCCACCCCTTATTACATGGAATTTATAACATTACTGATAGATGGATTTTACATTGGATATTTTTTTTTTAATTAAATAATTGACTGCACGGTTGGCGCGGGGGCTGGGCAACCGGCTGCCGAGCAACGTGTCGCGGGTTCGATTCCCGCATAGAACAACACTTTGTGTGATCCACATATTGTTGTTTCGGGACTGGGTGTTATGTGTATGTGCACTTGTATAATTGTAAACGCACCCACGGCACAGGAGAAAATCCTAGTGTGGGGCGACGTTTGTCAAAAAACGAAAAAAAAAATCATTTGCACCTGCTTATCCTTTCAGAGGCTTTACCTACGTACGAGTTTGTTTTACCTACGTTTCAAGTTATCAAAACGAGTATGCGTTCGGCGCTCTGAGGCCTTAGTACGAGTTTATTTTACGTTTAAAGTAATCGTAATGAGTACGCGTTCGGAGCTGTGATTGGTTACTTCATTGGAGCCGGCCAATCGGAGTGCTGAACACATACTCGTTTCGAATACTTTAAACGTAAATTAAACTCGTACTACGGCCTCTGAAGCCTTAGTACCAGTTTGTTTTACGTTAAAAGTAATCGAAACGAGACTGCATTGGGCGGTCTGATTGGTTGGTTCATTTGAGTCGGCCAATCAGAGGGCCGAACGTTTACTCGTTTTGATTACTTTTAACGTAGAAAAACACGTACTAGTGCCTTAGGGATTAAAAGGCGTCACGTTATGCTTATTTACAATTTTGTAAACTAAGTAGGTAGCAGCATGCAATTTATATTGTAACCTGTACTTATATGGTAGTAATTTGTCCTATTGTAAATATTATAACATCACTCCTTTTATCCCCGAAGGAGAGGAGGCAGAGGCACACATTACATTACTTAATGCCACTGTACAATGTAACACTTACTGTTCACTATTTGTGTTATGAGTCCCATGTAATAAAAGGTGAGCCTATTGCCATATACCTACCGGGAAATATGCTGATAAATATCATAGCTGCCGAAATTTCGGTTTACTGTCAATATACAGTATATTTTGTGCAATAAGAGAGTAACGTTAAGTTATCCATATTTATAGACATTTAGTTAAACTAATTTCTTAATTATTAAGTCAAAGACGTCAGAATATGAAACGGTTCTAACTTACGTAAACTGCCGACCTCTAATTTATATACACAGTTTATGTAATACTTCATGTATATATAATACCCATAACATTATGAGTGCATCTGTTTTACATTATTTTATGGGATAATGTAACAAAATATTTGTGTTTTGAGCTCATGTTTAGCATTATAAAAATACTGTTAATCTTTTAGTTTTAATAATCTCTCAATGGGTCATAGTAATCAACGTATTGAATAAGTTCAATATAACGTCGATGCCTATAGTACCTTTAGAAGTCTCATGTGTCATGAGTGTGTGTAGGTTCAAAAAATAAAATACTAGACCAAAATTCGTTGAAAACAAATTGTGGTCAACACAAGACGCAAAGGTCGATACACTATTTGCTATGCCATCCGGGTGGCTATTACCATAAGATTTGTAGGGATAAACCGGACCAATCTACATAAATGCACTATTTATGAAAACGCCATTAAAAGCACACGACATATTGACATTTAAGTATATAATTTAAAAAATCCATAATTATCTTTGCAGACAACAGATTAAAACCGGAACTTCAAGTTTGGCAGTGGCATTCTGACCCATACCCATTAGACCGAGACGTGCTAATCTATTTATACGTTTGCTATTATTATGCTATTATGTAATCAAAATATTATGCTACAAGACAATCAAATCAAAGACAGAATAAAGTTCAATAAATACACAATTACTTAACCTATGTGAAAAACAAAGGCCCCTAAAGATACATGTATTTTTTTTTTTTTTTATGGGGGGAAAATCATCGAATGACTGCCCCCGCCTGGGTGAGGCGGGAGGGAGTGTCAGACTCTTACTGACTAAAAACCACCCCGTTCCTTCTCCTGCACGTCGAGCCGGAGCCACGGTTACCCGTTAGGTTCTCCGCGACTCCGAATCGGCATCGGCCCTATTGGGCCCCATCTGTGGTGGTCTGTTGGCTCTTTGAGGCGCGCGCGGAACGCGACGCGCCGTACGCTCGGGTCTGTTTCTGGTCGGACGGGGAGCCACCCATGCTCGCCGTCCGCAGGCCCGCGCTTACGGTGGCCGGAGATCGTCCCGCGATCCCCGACGCCCGGTGTGTCCTTCGCGATGGCTGGGTTGCGAGGAGGCAGCGCTTCGCTGCCTCACGCGTCCCGCCTCCTCCTTAGCTAGCATGACTGCTTCGCAAAAGGAGGAGACGGCATCCCAATCCCCCTCGCTCCGCATCATGGCCTGCACTAGGCCCGGACGCGAGAGGTCACCATCGCCGATCACTTCCCTGAGGACACGGCGGTGCTCAGCCCACGAAGGGCATTCTCCCACCGTGTGTTCCACCGTGTCCTCAGGGCGGTCCTCGCAGTGATGACACCCGGGCGTTTCCTCCCGCCCCATCAGACACAGGTACCTCCCGAAACTTCCATGTCCGGTGAGGACCTGCGTCAGGCGGTAGGTGAGGACGCCGTAGCGTCTCTCAAGCCACTCCTCAAAGAGGGGACTTACCGCTGCGATGGCAGCGAGCCCAAAGATACATGTATAATAATATAATATATATAGGTTATGGGCAAAGATTGAATCCAAAAAAATCTCTACATTTAAAAATATGGAACAAAACTATCCATTAATCCATCTTTGTTGAACAGGGAATCTAATCGAAAAGAACTATGATCGCTGCTCGATAGTAACAAAACTGACCTACTCAACTTACGAAGTATGTTAGTTCTATTATAACTACAGTTTCGGATGCTACGGTACAATTACCCTCTGAAATTAATCCTCTCTATTCCTATTGTTTACTTCGAAGAATGATCTGTTTTTAATAAACATTCTAATTATGTTTACTGTTTAGTAAATCCTTATCTGGATTAAGGCGAGTGTACCCAAATTGGATTCGCGGAAACGGTATAAACAGATCTTTTACTTAATCTGTTGTTGAGAAAATGAAATTATATATTTGTAATTGCAAATAAGCTTCAAAATAAATATTAGGACAATATGAATTTCTTTAGAGAAGTGTCATAATTATCCACTTCCTACATCTTTAAGTCTCAAGGAGGATACATTGATTTATGTAGTTTATGATTATAATTTAGTAAAATATTTCTGATGGGATACGGAAGTTGATTTAGAAAACTTCCATCGAGACACCGACGTCAACAAACTTAAATATGCAATGACAAAACTCCTTAATGCAATGCTTTAAAGGTCATTTTCTCAATGGCCAACTTATAAAATTTGAATTGCATAAAGAAGCTCCTAGGATTAGATACCAGTTTTACTAAGATGGTATAAAAGTGAATGCACGTGATCTCGATGTTATTTTGTCATCAAAACTATCTGAACAAACATGTATAGAGAGGTGATAGTTTACTTTATTTATTAAAATTTTATAAATCTGTTATTTGTTATGTAAAACTAATTCAGTTATGTGTTTTCTAGTTCGTGATACTTCTGTATGCCGGGTTCGTGTGTGGTATCAGTTTGAATCCTGGATCTCAAAATGGACCGGCATCTCCATCCCCTGCTGCAGACACTTCTCCACAGCAGGACCATCTCGCTGTACCTTCTGAATCTTCCTACAGCACAGTTACACCACCGTCTGTCAAGTATTTACCTACACCGTCTCTAGCCTACGAATTGAAACCGGCCGTTGTGGATACTATTGTCGAGAAATTCCCGAACAGAAACGTACCCGTGCAATCTTATGGAGCGCCTGGAGGACAGCAAAAACCTGCTACATTTTCAGCCACTGTGGCCTCGGATCCTTCTTCGCCCGAATACAGCAATGTTCTTGAAAGGTATGCGCCCTCTGTACCTCCCATACAGCCATATTTTGCAGTTCCTGTTTCGGCTAAAACTGTAACAGTTGGTTCTGATCAAGGTAACGGCCAACCTCAAGGTAACGCACAAGTTGGATACGGTCAAAATTCCAGACCTTTTCTAGTATACAGTAACCATGGCCAAGCCCAAGGTCAAGCTCAAGCTGGATATGGTCAGAATGTCAGACCTATATTTGTATACCAACAAGCTGGCCAAGCTCAAGGCAACGCGCAAGTTGGATACGGCCAAAATTTCAGACCCGCACTGGCATACAATAACGCTGGCCAAGCTCAAGGACAAGCGCATGCTGGTTATGCCCAGAATGCCAGGCCTGCATTGGTATACTTTAACGCTGGCCAAGCCCAAGGACAACAGCAATCTGGATATGGCCAGAATGCCGGTCCTGCACAAAACGCTGGCCAAGCCCAAGGTCAATCGCAATCTGGATATGGCCAGAATGCCAGGCCTGCACAAAACGCTGGTCAAGCCCAAGGTCAAGCACAATCTGGACATGGCCAGAATACCCGGCCTGTAGTATTGTACAATAATGCTGCACAACAAAGACCACAACAATTAGTTCCCTATACTGTAAACAAAGCGACACTGGAGTCTTACGGATCAGTCAATGTTCACCCTCCTTCTCCTCAACGTAATGATCAAGTTGCTCAAGCCGTCGCTTACGGTTCCAACTCTAATTCTGGTGCCGAAAGGCAATATCAATTAGTTCCTTATTCTGTGAATAATGCGAATGTCCAGTCTCAATCTCCTGCTGTTTCTACGTATCAAGTGAATCGTGGGCAGGCTGTCAATTCTCCCCAAGTGCAGTACATTCCTCAACCTAGGATTACTTACGCTGTTAACCCCGTTATTCCTGTGCCAGTCGTGCCCACTGTTGCTGTACCAGTTGTTCCAATTGCACCAAAGAAAGTTATTGAAGCGTACAGTACTGTTACCGCTCATGGTGCGCCAGCTCCTAAGTACGCTCCTGCTCCCATACCAGTTCCAGTGATCTTCCAACAAGTGGAGCAGTACCAGCCGAGTGCTCAGCCTGTCGCTGTTTTGGCTAAAGCGCCCTCTGCTGCATTACTGCAAGTGCCAGTTAGTGGTCAACCTATTCCCTTGTCAGCTATTCCTTCTGGTCCGGGGGTGCGTTACCACCCTGTGTCTGTTTCTGGTGGACAAGAAGGCGGTTATGCCAAAGCTATAGTATTTTCTCCTGCATCAGAAGTTTCCCGTGTTACCTTCAACGGTTTGGGAGTCTCTTATGGTTGGTAGAATACTTCTAGTATAAAAATAACGTTAGAATAATAATTTATTGTGATATAACGTTTTGTAAATAAATGCAGGTTATGTAAATGGGTGTTTTATTTTGTTCTAATGCATTTGTGCTAGTGATGTAGCGATTTCGCAATATTCGATATTTACTGTGATCTACATTGAGTTTCCGTGCTTAGATAATGTAGTTAATATGCGATTTATTTTATTTTATACAACATTTATTAATGTGTAGTCTAATACTAAATGCAAATTTTATTCGTGAAATCATTTCCAATATGACATAACATAACATCACGCCTTTTTATCCCCGAAGGGGTAGGCAGAGGTGCACATTACGGCACTTAATGCCACTGTACAATGTAACACCCACTTTTCACTATTTATGTTACGAGTCCCATGTAATAGGGGGTGAGCCTATTGCCTCATCATTTCCAATATATACTTAAAATAACGCATATTTTGTATGATTACGGTAATTTCGATATCAAGTTGTGAATTCCAAACGTCATTAGCATAGTGATTTGATTTTATTGGATTTTAACACAGTTTTTGTATTCAGCTATTTAGACTTCTGATTTTATAGTCGTTGTTAATTACAATTGAGCCATGACAAGTGAATAATTTACACAATTTCTTAAATAAATAAAGAAATTATGAAACGTAGAACATTTTGAATGAAGTTTTAAAAGCTTCTATAAAATTAAAATAATTACATAATGTGATGTCATTTATACTTGTTGCATATTATGCCTATCTAGGTCTATAGCCTTGTTTGTGTGCAAAAATAAATAAACTCAAGATCATTCCTTTTTACCAAAATATTTTTAATTTAATTAAATGCGGTTTCATTGACTCGGTGTTATAAAAATATCATACTTATTATAATTACTTTGACTTGACTGCACGGTTGGCGCGGTGGCTGGGCAACTGGCTGCCGCGCAACGTGTCGCGGGTTCGATTCCCGCACGGAACAATTCTTTGTGTAATCCATAGATTGTTGTTCCGGGTCTGGGTGTCATGTGTATGTGAACTTGTATATTTGTAAACGCACCCACGACACGGGAGAAAATCCTAATGCGGGGCAACGTTTAAAAAACATGAAATTTGTCAAAGAATGTGGTTATGTGAACGAGTTGGTTTAATATCGGAAATGTGATTGCTGATCGTGGGATTTCAGGTTCGATGAATCGGTGGTACCTGACATTAGGCATAGATATTCCGATTTCAAAATTCTGTGTGGTGTTATTCTGAGTCAAGAATTGTGACCGTTTCATTTGTGTCATATGGTAGTAGTAGTTCGGTGGATATCGTAAGTGCCATCTAACTATTAATAGACACATTTGACAGAAACTAGAAAACAGTACTTACTCTTTGACAAACCAGACCTTTTAAAACTTGAATTTTCAAGTGCTGAGCGAGAGGCTGAGCTGAAGTTTTTTGGGGTAAGCCGGTATATGAGCAGACGTATCACCTGATGGTAAGCAATCAGCGTCGTCCATGGACACCCGGAACGCCAGAGGCATAATAAATGCGTTGCCGGTCCTTTCGGGATTAAAAAATTTAAGAATTGTTGGGGATTCGGGGGGGGGGGGGGTTAATTTAACACCACGAAACATAACGCGAGCGTTATTTCACGTCGGTTTTCTGTGACGCCGTGTTATCACTCCGGTCAACCAAGCCATTTCATCCAAGCAACAAGCCAACCCATTCTCTCGCCTCATAACTCGCTCACACTTACTGACTCTCATTGTGTGTGGTGCTGATAGTGAAGTAAAAGAACAATATCGTTATGTCTAAGAGATCATCTTCATGGTAAGTTTAGATGATATTAATAAACGGTGAACGCAAACGACAGACAACGCATTACCCTCGTTTCGTTGCACAGTCGGCTAGACTATCTTCCTGCTTTCGTCATCGTTTGTATTGTTTTTTATGTTTTTGTTATTCACATATTTTAGTAGATCATTAAACAAAGAACTGCCCTTGACGGTCTAGTGGCTACAAGTTCAAATACGGAGCATTAATTAAAAATTCAGCCGAATAGTTTTTTTTATTAATTTCACGTTGGCGTTATATTCACTATTCAGGTTTGGTTACCAAGTCTAACTCAATCCATGAAATTTTATCCAGTCTGAGAACCAAATCCAAGATCTCGTGTTAAATTGTCGTATTTGTGGCCACTCGATGAATAAGATAGGTAAGTATTACATAAAGAAAATTATACATGTAATAAGATATATTTGATACAGTTTTTTAAATCGTTAGTTCACAATTTATTTAATTTTAATGACTCACTAACTTCAAATGTTTTAATTATGATAATTTTGTGTCATACGTAATTATGTGTTCGGTCTTACTATTTATAATGTGCTTATATTTTATGTAATCTTATGTTCGACTCTCGAGCTAGATTATAAAGTTTGTTTTTCATAATTATGACTTTGTACAATAGTGCAAAGGAGAATGGCAAATAATATTTTCCGACCCGAAAATTCAATCTATTCTCCTTATAACACACATGCCTGTATTTGTCGATTTTCAATTTAACCCTAAGTTTGACTGGGAGAGAATGTCATATTATAGTATTAATGTCCATCTTATGACCCATTCCTTATGTTTGTGTGTATTAGAAAATAAATAAATCTTTTATTTGACACTCACTCTTTGACATAGTGCAACAGCAAAATATTTTTGCGAACGAATTAAAGTTTAATGAATGCGTATTACACATTGCCGAGCAGTCTGAATAAAAATAGCTTCAGGCAATAACAGAGATTCAATGCTAATACCAGTTCACTGATACGCATATAAAAGCGAGAGCAATTGCTCCAAAAAGTACACACGACAACCACATCCATTACAAACATGTACTCCAAGGTACTGTAGCGATAATTATTCGTATTAATATTTTTATTCGTAATTCATTAATTTAGTGTTACACAACTGGCGAAATTACTTATTACTTAGGTTTAAATGTTCGCACCCTTGTGTTAAATATAGGAAAAGGGAGTGATTTTTTTATGTTTATTTTATTTATGATTTAGTTCTTAATAGACTAATTTGATGAAACATTATGAATATTAGATATAACCAGGTTTATATTTTGTGTTTACCAACTTTTCTGCGTTTCTGTTCCAGGTCATAGTCTTCCTGTGCGCGGCGAGTCTCGCCTCCGCTGGCCACCTCATCGAGGCTGCAGCCCCTGTGGCATACAGCTCAGCGCCCGCCGTCTCCTCCGTATCATTCTCCTCTCACACTTCACATGCTCCCGTCGCCACATACGCCGCCGCTCCTGTAGTCGCTAAGGCCTACGCTGCCCCGGCCTACGCCACTTACGCCGCAGCTCCCGTCGTAGCTAAGAGCTATGCCGCTCCCGCCTACGCTACCTACGCAGCTGCCCCCGTCGTAACTAAGAGCTACGCTCCATCAGTGTCTTACCAATCCATCTCAACTCACTCTTCTGACGTCGCATACGCCAAGACATACGCTGCACCCGCGGTCACCACCTATGCTGCTGCTCCCATCGTAGCCAAGAGCTATGCTGCTCCTGCTGTCGCGACCTACTCTGCTCCAGTGTACGCCAAGTCAATTTCTCCAGCTGTCTCTTACTCCTCATACTCCAGCCACTCTGCTCCACTCGCCTACGCCGCGGCTGCTCCCATCATCACCAAGACTTACGCTGCTCCTTCTTACTCCACATACGCCGCTGCTCCCATCGTGGCCAAGGGTGTTGCCCCAGCGGTATCATACTCTTCCTACTCGTCTCACTCCGCACCTTTGGCCTACGCCGCCGCTCCCATCGTAGCTAAGTCCTACGCCGCCCCCGCTGTCGCTACTTACGCTGCTGCTCCCGTCCTCAAGTCTGCTGTGGCGTACTCTGCCGCCCCCGCTGTCGCTCACGTGTCGTACTCTAGTCTTGGATCCAACTATGGTTGGTAAATACTTGGTTATTAATTTATTTATAGTAAATAATGTAAATAATCATGTTACGTACTATGTAAATAAGAATGTGTATTCGAAAAGAGAACGAAATAAAAACAAATAATTCATACTTCCATGTGTTTACATTTAAGTTTCTGAAATCCCTCATTTATTATGTCTTGTTGTTTTTGTGAGGGGTGGTTAAATAATTGCATGCAGAGGTAGGCAGGAAAAGCATACAATCTACTTTTTGTTCGTTTAATTTGTTAATTAAAGGTAAAGCGAAATTTCTCTTAACTAAAGTAGGATGCAATTAGTTTACCTCTACAATCTTCAAACAATCTCTGTTCCTCTAGTATAAACAGGAATTTAATCCAATGTGTCCACTCTCTGTGATATATCATTGTTGAGACAAATCAAAGCTCTAGTGGAACCCCTGAGTAGGTTAATCCCTAATTGATCCAAAGCCCTAAGTGATGCACTTGCATTACCTATACGCTATACACCGCCTCGCCCTAATCCGTTCATAAGCTATGAGATTCTGTAGTACGACTTAAAAAAACATGATTTAATACATGGCATGTGCATATGCTTGTCAATATTGGTTGTCTTTAAGGTACCTATACATTTTCGTAATTAGGTTATAATCAAGAAATAATTGATTTCCTTATTGATCAAGTTTCGGGTCTGGGTGTCATTGTGTATGTGAACTTCTATGTTTGTAAACGCACCCACGACACAGGAGAAAATCCTAGTGTAGGGCAACGTTTTTAAAAAAAAATAATAAAAAAATACAATTGCACAGACGTGACATCTAGATCCGGAATAAAAATGTCTAAATAACACGAGGAGTTATTCCGTGCGGAAATCGAACTCAGTACACTTTTTTATTGCAGGTTTAATAATTAATATTATGAACTTATTTGATTTGTAATACGTTTAATAAAATATAGCCTATTTTTTTTTTTTTTTTAAGGGGGGAAAATCGAATGACTGCTCCCGCCTGGGTGAGGCGTTTAATAAAATATAGCCTATAAGGTACAATAGAGAGACCTGTATAACTTTAATAATATACCACCTTAGTCATGTATTGCACTTTTGTTAAACAAAGAAATTGATACGAGTTCTGCACAAATTAGAATTGGACTTCCAGTAAAATGCCTATGCACAAATAATTACTCATTTCAGATTTAATACCTATTTAAATAGAATAACAGATAAAAAAGGCAAAAAATTTGGATACACTCGCACCAAGAATCGAACGAGCCGAACGAGTTGCGCGGAAGCTGGTTCGGGTAATTTGTATTGTAGAGGTACATAACATCACGCCTTTTATCCTAAAAGTGGTAGGCAGAGGTGCACATTATACCACTGTTCAATGTAACACCCACTTTTCACTATTTATGTTATAAGTCCCATGTAATACCGGCACAGTTCCAGACCAGACTCCGTGCTACTACTGAGAATTAAAAAAAATCATTAATACTTTGTCCGACTCGGGGATCGAACCGGCAGTCGCAATTGCGACCACTCGGCGAACGAGACTGTGAGCAATCAGTTTTGTATGTATTATAAGTATTATAGCAATGAAAATAAAGTTAAAATTCATATGACACTGAAACTGCGCTCCGCTTCACTGCATTTTGACGCTTTTTTGGTGTGAGTTGAGCTCAGTTTCAGATCAAGTAGAAATGTACCTCTACAATATAAGTCAAAGTTTCATAGCAGTTTGTTTACTAAAACTAACAGTGAAATCTCTAAATAACAGTTATTATTATTGTAGAGGTATATAGTACTGATTAAATTATTTAAGTTATAAATCTGTCGCGGAGAACCTAACGGGTTACTGGGGCACCGGCTCGACGTGCAGGAGAAGGAACGGGGTGGTTTTTAGTCAGTAAGAGCCTGACACTCCCTCCCACCTCACCTAGGCGGGAGCAGTCATCCGATGATTTCCCCCCTTAAAAAAAGCTATAAATCTACAGATAACACAAATGAACTAGTCTCCACAAGTACTATATGAAGGCTATGGGCCATTCCTATTAGAAATAAATACAAAGCAAATAATCGACTTGGCCTTTTTAATAAGACATTTTAATAAAAGTAAAAACATAATAATATAAGTTACATACGTTTAAAATAAATCCAAACCAAAACTAAAACTTCCTTTACAGCCAGTGTCATATTACTACCGAATAGGTATATTATCTAACACTATAGTCAACCTCAATGAAGAAGTAAATTTTATTTTGATTTGTCTTTTGATTTGCCTTTTTTTGTGACATAAGCCGGTAAACGAACAGACGGATCAGCTGAAGGTAAGCAATCGGCGCGGCGTCGCCAATTGACACCTGGAACACCAGAGGCGTTACTTTTCTTTTGGGGATTAGGAGTTTGAGGATCGTTGGGGATTCAGGAATTGGGGAGATTGGGAAAGGGGAGCGTAATTGGGCCTCCGGTAACCTCACTCGCACGACGAAACACAACGCAAGCGTTGCTTCACGTCCCATTCGTGCCGAAGCATGGCTCTCCCACACTTGTCTTGTCTAACATCTAAATACGGTAATTTCAAGTACGAAAGAAAGCACGCTTAACTCGTCGAATACCGGTTTTGTAGACACAATTATAGAACAATAGGTTGCGGTCACCGGTGACCGCTTGGTGTTTGACAGTTTAATCTGAGCACTTGACACTTAGTAGCATGTGTGTCTTAATGTGACTCAAAATTAGCTCGCTCATTTCAGGCATATTTGCGAATCGATAGGTGTTCGATTTTTGAACATTTTGAGGTTAGAATACCTTTTAGCATGCTATTTTAAAGCATATTGTGTAACAGTAGTATTCATGTTGGTAGATGTAGTTTCAAAGTTTAAAAAAATATACTCGAAGCTATTTTTTTTATTAACTAGCCTAGTTGTGCAGTTTGAGTGATTTCACTACTTCAAATAGCAGCGATGGATTAGTTCACTAAAAACTTTTGCAGATAAATAGACTTGGCGTCTATGCCTAATGATCTTTGCAGTCAATGATTAACCCTTTGAGTACCGTCATTATGACACAATTAAAGAACAATAGGTTGCGGTCACCGGTGTCCTCGCGGTGTTTGATAGTTTGCTGTTAAGACGACTGTATTAGCAACATTTGCTTTTGCCCCCCATGGCGTTTAAAGTATTGACTTTCTCCAGGACCTAATAAAAAATAACCCAGTAGAATTATTCTTAAATATATACTTACTAGATATCCCGGTGAACGTCGTAGTCGTAGTTAGCAATATTAGCAATATTCTACCCTATTAAATAATAGAATGAGAATTTTCAGACACATAGACAGATGTACAGTCTTACCTAATTTGTTGCATTTGTTTTAAGTTTTAGGTAAAGGATCGTATTAAGACGAATTAAAATTAATAAACAAGTGAATTTAGTTCTGCAAAATGGCTACGCCTACAAGGCAGCACTTTTACACGTCAATTTTTAAGCGAACTATGGTCGCTTAAAAAATTGACGACGACGGTAATAAATTAAATAAAAAATTACTAAGTATAGAGGTACAAACGAAAGTGGTAAGTTTTGTTTTTCGTTGCATGGTTGCATGCAAGTTGCATGCAAGATGTTTTTCGATCCTACTCCCGGGACCGGCGACCGATCAGGGTTTTTTAGTTATATTTTAGTTCACAATAATAGGACTGGATCAAAAATTGCCCTGTGTAGCAAGAAGAAAATACTTTACTCGTTTTTCAGAGTTGAAATCTTACTCAACTAATATGATAATTGCTCATACGAAAACTTGCTGACATTATAAGGCATTGACCGTTTTATATTTAAGGAATTGTAGTCCAATGTCCCCTGAAGTTTCAATGATTAACACTCACAATTATTCATATAAAAACGAGAGTAAATGCTTCAATAATTACACTCAACGACAACACTCACCACCAACATGTACTCCAAGGTACTGTTTTTAATAGTTTTTAATTTTTATGTGATTTTCCTTGATTGTGTCTATAGTGAATTGGGTAGTTGACAGTGTAAGAATATTTAAAATCTAATTAGTCCGTCAGTTAGATAATGAAAAAATATTAGACACGTATTTTTTTATTTTGTTGTATACTGAAATGATACTTAGATAAAACGAATCAAAGTTCAGGAGTGGGGGCTAAAACGTCATATCTACGTATAAAATGTATGTACATAGAAGTGACGTCACGCGACATTTCAAATCAATGTATCGTCAAAAGTATTCGTTTCTGTAAGAAAATAAAAAATACGTGTGTAATGTTTTAAAATAATATACCAGACGGACATTAAAATAAAAATTAGTCATCTACCATAATAGGGTACTATGGTAAAAAAAATTGTGAGCTCAACATGATTTAGGTTCAAGAATATAGGGCACCATAATAAATGTCTTACTATATAAGCGGTGGATTTAAAAATAATTGAAACGTAAGATGATTTTCTTAATATCTGTCCATACTATGAAATAAAAGCAACAGATAAACAACGATAGCGTACGATTTTGCTGATTCACTATGCAAGGTGCCTAAAATAAATATTTAGATTAAATAAAACAAGATATCAAAATTAACATCAATTTTCTGTTAACAGGTCGCTGTATTCTTGTGTGTGGTCAGCCTTGCCTCAGCTGGGCAACTGCTGGAAGCGGTTGAACCAGCATACAGTTCAGCTCCTGCTGTCTCCTCCGTATCATTCACATCTCACACGTCTCACTCTCCATCCTACGCTAGTTATGAAAGCGCACCTATTGTAAAGTCCTATGAAAGTCCAGCTTATGAATACTCTACTCCCATTGTAGCCAAGAGCTACGTGGCTCCTGCAGTTTCCTACTCCGCTCCAGTGTACGCCAAGTCTATCTCTCCGGCTGTCTCTTACTCTTCATATTCAAGTCACTCTGCTCCTCTGGCCTACGCTGCGGGCTGCACCCGTCATCGCCAAGACCTACGGCACTCCCATCATCACCAAGTCCTACGCTGCTCCCGTCATCGCCAAGACCTACGCCGCTCCTGCTTACACCACATACGCCGCTGCCCCCGTTTTGGCTAAGGCTGTCGTCCCAGCGGTATCCTACTCAAGCCATTCAGCGCCTATCGCCTACGCTGCGAGTCCCGTCATTGCGAAGTCCTACGCTGTTCCTGAAGTGGCCACATACTCCGCTGCTCCCGTATTAAAATCTGCAGTGACCTATGGTGCCAACTATGGCTGGTGATTTGTTTGTACTTTAAGTATTAAAAATAAAAATGTTTCAAACAAAGTGATCATTATAAATAAATGGTGTTGAAACGTAACTTGATCGTTTAATATTTTTCATCCCTATTTTTTATTACATATTTCTGTAATAATTGACTGTTGAAGTTATTATTTCATACATTAAGTAATCAATACAAAATAATAAAAACATTACGAAAGGTAAAACAGCTATGTCCTACATAATTATACATTGTGTTGTATAAATATCTTGATTGGTTGTCGCGTTTGCAACCACTAAATCAACGAGACAAATGATTGTTAAATAATTTAAATTGATTGAATAAGTAAATATTCAGGATATTAGGAAATAACTAATGTTTAGTAAAAATCAAACATTAAAAATATTTTTATACACGTTTTATTTAGAGCATCGTATTAAATGAAGTACATAGACATTTTTTAGTAATAAATATGAAGAATCAAGTGGTTTCATTTACCAACCATAGTTGGCTCCAAAACCAGTGTAAGCCACGTGGGAAACGGCGGGAGCTGCAGAGTAAGTCACTGCAGCGGGAGCAGCGAAGGTCTTGGAGACAACAGGAGCAGTGTAGGCGGCAACAGCAGGAGCAGTGTAGGCAACGGCAGGGGCTGCAGCAGCATAAGTCCTGGAAACGAATCGAGCGGGTTCAGCTGCAGCGAAAGTCCTCGCTACGAATGGGGCTGAGTATGCACGATAAGCAGGCGCAGCAGCAGTAAAAGTCCTCGTCGCTACGGGGGCAGTGTAATAGCTTTCAACTGGAGTAGCAGCGGCGGCATAAGTTGTGTATGGTGCAGCTGCAGCATAAGTTGCCGCTGGTGCAGCCGCGGCATAAGTCACAGGAGATGATTGTCTGGTGAAAGAGGAGTAGGAGACTGCTGGAGCTACAGCTTTGCTGAACACTGGAGCAGTATAGGCTGCTACAGCTGGAGCGGCCTCGTACGCAGCATACGCAGGTGCGGCGTAGGCTGCAACGGGTGCAGCCGAAGAGAAGGAGACGGTGGAAACTGCGGGTGCGGTGTACGCAGCTGGAGCTTCTGCAATACCGGCGGAGGCGATTCTCGCCGCGCATAAGAAGACTAGAACCTGGAAACGTATGAAATAATATTTTAAATAAAGGATTAAGTTTATTTATAAAAATACAATAACAATTAAGTTGAACAATTATAGGACCCTTCTTCGTAATCTTTCTAATGGTTGCTGATGTAAAATATGTAAAAGTGGCCTGACACCCTATTTCTATCCGAAAAGAAAGTGTATCTTTATCTTTTCTGTCAATTGATACAATAAAGATTTACCATTACCAAGCAATTGTGCAGGACAGATGTCAATGACGTAACAAAGTGTAGAAAGACCAGAAGAAAGAAAGTTTACAATTTCTTTCAAATGTTAAAATGTTAAATATGAAAAATGATATAAAAAGTCACCAGTACCTTGGTGTACATGTTTGAATTAGACGTGGTTGTGCGATGCAATACTTTTTGGAGCACTTGCATGCTCTTTTATATCAAACGTTTGCAAACTGGTTCATTGAATCCCAGTTTAAAGTAGTTCAATTTGTATAAGAGTAACAGATTATAGTTCAATTTGTATAAGAGAGTAATATCGGTCAAGTGCGAGTGGTATACACGTGCCCAAGTGGAACGGAAAATGTTGTTCACATTTCCAACTAGAGTTGTGGGTTCAAGGCATATGAAGTAAGTATGTGGGAGATCGTTAAGTTAAATGAAATTATGTGGTCATGTATGTACATACATAAGTTTGCTGATAAACTTGAATTATATTGGTGTTGCTAAGTTAGTTGACCAGGAATATTGTGCAAGTATTTTCATACTGTTTGTTAAGGAACCGACTTGTATGAGACTTTCTTATATAATAAAGTTTTCTTTAGTTACATAGTTCAGATGTAAGTCTATTGTCGCACATTGGTCCGGTTCCAAACTTCATATCTATGACTCATGTGTATAATTTAGTAGAGCTTACTAAAAGTTATACTTTACCAGACCTGCGAAGCTTGGAAGAATAATCACGCTTGACTCCTGCCGCTTATGATTTACGATTACGACACTTTGAACTGTTGTTTTCTTATATTTGGCATAAACGCATATTTGGAAATGATGCCTACTCGAACGTGTCATTCTGTACACGTTACTCATAAAACATGTTCCTACAAATGGATAAATAGGTACTACATAACAAAATCGGTACTAAGTACATAACATCACGCTTTTTATCCCAGAAGGGGTAGTGGTGCACATTACTGCACTTTATACCACTGCACAATGTAACACCCACTTTTCACTATTTATGTTATGAGTCCCATGTAATAGAGGGTGAGCCTATTGCCATATACCATATATAATTCCAGACTCCGTACTACTACTGAGAAAATCTCAGTAATACTTTGCCTGACTCGGGAATTGAAGCTGAGACCCCTTGCCCGGCAGCCGCACTTGCGTCCACTCGGTCAACGAGGAGGTCGTACATAGCAGCAGCAGTACTACATAGTAGTATGTAAAAAGGTTGATAAAGGTATTGCGAACCGAAGTAGGTATAAAAACCAAACGTATTTTTCAATTTTTATTTCTTTTTGTATATACAATCATTACAAGTATACAGCCCAAGATATTTTTAATAAATTATTTATCTATCAACAAACATGTTTTTACCATCCGTAGTTGGCTCCCAAACCAGCGTAAGTGACGTGGGACACAGCAGGTGCAGCAGAATAGGTTACAGCGGATTTCAGGACGGGAGCAGCGGCGTAAGTGGCGACTGCTGGGGCGGCGTAGGACTTAGCTACTACGGGAGCGGCGGCGTAGGTAGTGACAGCGGGGGCGGCGTAGGACTTAGTTACTACGGGAGCGGCGGCGTAGGTAGTGACAGCGGGGGCGGCGTAGGTCTTAGCAACGACGGGAGCGGCAGCGTAGGCCACAGGTGCTGAGTGAGCCGAGTAAGAAGAGTAAGACACTGCTGGGGCAACAGCCTTAGCCACAACGGGAGCGGCGGCGTATGTGGTGTAAGCAGGGGTGGCGTAGGTCTTGGCGACGACGGGAGCAGCTGCGGCGTAGGTCAGAGGAGCAGAGTGGCTGGAGTATGAGGAGTAAGAGACAGCTGGCGCAATGGACTTGGCGTACACTGGAGCAGAGTAGGCTGCTACAGCGGGAGCAGCGTAGCTCTTAGCTACAACTGGGGCAGCAGCGTAGGTGGTGTAGGCGGGAGCGGCATAGCTCTTAGCTATGACGGGAGCAGCTTCGTAGGTGGCGTAGGCGGGGGCGGCGTAGGCCTTGGCGACAACTGGAGCGGCGGCGTATGTGGCGACGGGAGCGTGCGAGGTGTGAGAGGAGAATGATACGGAGGAGACGGCGGGCGCTGAGCTGTATGCCACAGGGGCAGCGGCCTCGAGGAGGTGGCCAGCGGAGGCGAGGCTCGCCGCGCACAAGAATACTACGACCTGGAATAGAAATACTAGATTTAATAAAATGGCTTTGGTATTTATGAGAGAACTTTTCAAATACATGATTTGTAGACATGCTCCCTTTTTGTTATAGTATGATGTACTACGTTCTACTGAACGTAATTAGTTCACAAATTGCTCAAAAAAAATTGGTTTAATTGATTAATAATTTGACACTTCGTATTGAAAATACTTCAATTAAACTATCAGATAAGAGAAACTTCTTCGATATGAAGTGATTGTTGTTATTTATATTTTTAATTACAAGCTAAATTTCAGAGTCCGAATTAATATTTTTTTACTGAATTCAGAATCAAAACAGAAAATTCGTGTTCAGTATTTGTGATCACTCAAACAACGAGGTATATGTAATATGCATGTTGTAACACTTCAAAGTTCGTTGTCACAAAATATTCACTTGAATTTAAATGCGATAAAATTAAATCACTGCAGTACCTTGGTGTACATGTTTGTTTTGTATGAGGCTGTTGATTGTAATAATTTTTGGAGCACTTGCTTTCGCTTTTATATCGGCGTCTGCAAACTGGTATTAGCATTGAATCTCCATGAGATATTGCCTAGAGCTTATTTTGTTCCGTCAAGACAAAACCGGTCAAGCGCGGGTGTGAGTCACGCGCCGAGGGTAACGGCACAATTAGTATTTACGCAACCCCAGTAGTAGATCTGCAAGTAGTGTTAATGTCAAGTTGTCATTTTGCGGAGGCAATATTTGAGGCCTAGAAACGGATGGGCTGGTGCTTATTGCCAGTTAGAATTATAATTTATGTCTTGCCTTGTAATTAGCATGTATTAAGTAATGTTGTTATTTTTGTGCAAGTGAGAATTTGTACCTGGTTTGAAACGTGGGTAACAAAATTTAAGTTTTGTGTAGAGTTTATTTGTCTGAATAATATCGATAAATTGAGTAAAATGGAAATACCAATTACGGTTTAAGATATTTATTTCTCAAAAACAATTTTACATTGACTTGACTGAGAAATACAAAATATACATAAGTAGGTACAGAATGCGAACCTGTGCCCGAAACAATATATCCGTATTTATGAACAATCAAAAAATTACATTGAGTACATACTTAAAACAAATCCAGTTACACAATAAAATTACTTTGAGTAGCCGAGGGTAATCTTAAAAATATTGGGTCGAGAATATCAAACATTGTCTTTTTACTAATAGGAATTTGCAATAGCAATGGTCTTATTACGTATCGAAGTTTCGAAACACATTAGTTGCTATCACAGATGTACAATAATAATTATGTTATGGACAACTATCAATACCGTGCCACACTTTTTTTATTTATTTACTTTTTTTTTTGCAGTCATCATAAAATAATAATTAACACTGTATGTATGTATTGTATGTGTGTGTATTTACGCAATGTATGCAAGAGGTTATGGAGTATTGTTTGTTTTATTTTTATAGTATAACTATGTACGCATGTTCTTTCCCTTTTGTTAATTAGATATATGAATTTAAATTATGTGGTTTAGTTATAAAGATAAAGATTATTTGCTTGGTAGTTTTAATATATAGTACTTTAACTTCTTTTTGAATAAAGGAAATGACTTTATTTCCTTTATATCATTTGGTAGTTTATTATATAGTTGAGCCCCTTCGTATTTGATGTTCTTACTTCCGTAATTGACAGTGCGTGGTGGTTGCAAGCATATATTGTTAGCATTTCTCAATAAACGTTGTTGGACTTGTGATTTTTTTGTGAAGGATATGTTTGTGTGTATGGACTTATTTAGTATTTTCCGTATGAGAATGCACATACTGTAAATGTATATTTGGTCTACGGTCATTAGAGCAGTTTTTTGAAATACTGTGTTTGTCGATGTAAGATAGGGAAAGCGGAAGAGCAATTTTACTATTTTATTTTGAGAAATTCGCAAGTGATTTAAGTTTGTTTTAGCAGCCGTACCCCAGAGCTCAATAAGATAGGAGAGGTGAGATTTTATTAGGGAATTATATATAATATAAGAAACTGATTTCGGAAAGCAGCCAACAGTGTGACGAATTCGGCCCATCAACGTCGCCAGCTTTGATATAATTTTTTCAATATGTGGCTTCCAAGTAATTTGGCTATCGAGTATAAGCCCAAGGTATTTTTCTGATTCTACTCGTGTTAGGGACTCATTATTGATGGATAATGTCGGGTAGTTAGTTATATTCTTGTTTTTCGCCCTGAAAATCATGTAGTTTGTTTTAGATACATTTATAGTTAAGAGGTTATATTGGAACCATGTACTGAGAATATCCAAATCACCCTGAGCCTGGTGGGTCATAGCTTGTATATCAGTGCCAAAGTAAAAGAGACT
Source organism: Spodoptera picta (assembly GCA_038387885.1). Classification (NCBI taxonomy): domain Eukaryota; kingdom Metazoa; phylum Arthropoda; class Insecta; order Lepidoptera; family Noctuidae; genus Spodoptera; species Spodoptera picta. The sequence continues at coordinate 3,038,779 of JAZHFQ010000733.1, read as the reverse complement.
TGTATCGTCGGCGTATAATTTTACATCGCCAGACAGACCCAGCTCATGAATGTTATTAATATATATGATAAATAGTAACGGCCCTAGAATGGATCCTTGTGGTACACCGTAGGTGATGAGCTGAGGTGAGCTTTGGGTATCAAGAATTTTTACAATCTGATACCTGTTGGTAAGGTAAGACCGAATCATATTGAGTGCAGTGCCTTTAATACCGATTTGTAGTAACTTATCTAGTAGTAGTTTATGGGATATCGTATCGAAGGCTTTTTTCAGGTCAATAAAGACTCCAAGAGCTATTTGTTTTTTATCCAGTTTACTTTTTAATTTGGTGATCAGATCTGCACATGCTGACAAAGTGTTAGATTTAGACCTAAAGCCATATTGATTGCTACTAAGAAAGTCAATTGAAGTCAAGTACTTATCTAAGCGATTATGAAGGATTTTTTCTACTATTTTGGACACTACTACATTTGGACATTAATTTGATAAGAAAATGTTATTGTTACTGATATTATTAGATTCTTGATGGTGAATGTTATTTGACACCGTTCTAGTGACTTTGAAATATGGGGATATTCTCATACTTCCACAAATTCCACAAATGTTCCTTTGACAATTTTTCTGCTTTTGTCCGAGAGACAGGAAGAACTTGGGCTTTTCCTGATAACCTAAGACCGTTCAATTTTTTGCTATAAGTATACCGAATACAATCTAGGTTTGGATGCTGTTACTGAGAATCTAAACATTTGGTACTTTCCATATCTAGGAATCAAACCCAAGACACGTGATCGTCACGTTCGACAGAAACTTCACCAAGAAGGCCATCGCAATCCATTCAATTTTAACGACGTGGGCGATATACATATGCAGTTGTACTATATTAATATTCGTTAATAGAGTAGTATCATAACTATTTCTCTGAAAAGATGTTAGTAATGGATTTTGTCAGTTTATAGACTATACCTCTACTGACTGTGCTGTGATATTTTTATTGTCCAATTTCATTACTGGGATTAAAATATAATGTAAAATAATGAAAGCATAACGAAATAAAAGATTGAAACGATGAATGAAAAAATATATGTCGCAGAATCAACAAAGATGCACAACTATCGAGTATCGTTATTTTAGAACAACGCCATCTGTTATCATTTGTCGGAAACGTCAAGCAGTGTGCTTGGGTGATTGTCGGTACGGGGCGTGGCATGTTGGCATTTGAAAGGCGTCACTTTTGAGTTGGACACGAGGGTGAGCGGTTGTTCTGCCAGCCCGTACCGAACTTACCGCGTTTACGAAGAATCCGTTTTCCGAAGTACCCCCAATGGGTGCATTTTCTCCGACATATAATTATAAAAGAGAAAGGAGTTGGTCTAACAAATATTCTAAGTTTAATGGGTGAGATGTGAGAACGGGAAAAGAAGGCAGAATCAGATATTGCACCGTCCCAAGTAACTCGAGATAAAAACAGGAAGAAGTCTAAGATTTGTTTTGTGTTTACGTAGTTCATCATCATCAAACGGAGAAGGTTTGAGCATTAATCATAAGCCCAGGTTTCCTCACGATGTTTTCCTTCACCGTTTGTCAGTGGTGTCTAAATAATCTAAGACAGTACATATAATTCGGAAAAAGTCATATTGGTACTTACCGTTGGTAGGTTTTGAACCCGCACCCTTATGCATGAGAAGCGGGCGTCTTACACCTCCGGGCCACCACGACACTTACATATCGTCCCCGTAGAGCGAAAATTAACCAAGTGACAATTTTAGGTAAAATGAGATATTAATGCCATGTTTATTACGATTTTTTTCTTAATTTTTCTATCTAACCGCCATTATTATATTGGTTGTTATTGGAAAATTAGGTTGTATCAAAAATAACTAAAATGCAATATTATACAATTTGTATGAGGGATATCTTAAATAAAATATGTTAGTGATTTTTAATATGAACTGTGCTTCTCCAGCAGAATACGTAAGCGTACATAATTAGTTATACACTCACATATTAAAAGCAAATTGTTAGGATACTTAGATCGGAAATTCACTAAGTGATTTTAGTTACTCAATATTGAATAAATTCAATTGAGCGACAATTAACTAAGTCACTTTAGTGATATTACGAATAAAAATTTCGTAGTAATAAATAATTATTATCTTTTAGTGAGTATATACTCGTAATAAAATGCTAAATATATTAGTTTTGGCATCACCAAAACTATTTGGTTATTTATTATTTACCTAAATTGAATCAACTTGCCAAAAAAATCCAGACGAACGCATCTTGAGTAGTTGTTACTCACGCACACACACGGGTCGCGGCGACGCGCCGCCCCACCCCGCTGCTCCTGCGTCTGTCATTCCGTAGTCTTAAGTCTTGCGAGTCTGAATGTATACGTGTTTTAAAATTGTCTTGGTATAGTGTGTCGTTGATATTATTAGTGAATTTTAAAATGAATCGAGGGAGATATATTCTAAAATTATTAGAAAGTGAAGAGAAAGAAGCTAGGGAGGTTTGTATTTATTTAATGAAGTATATTTTTACTATTTTACATTTTACCTCTATATAGGTACCTACTTTTAATTGTGATTTTGAGTAATGAAGTTATTATTTTTGAATAGTCTTTCATCTTATATTAACTATTCTAGGGATGTGCTGCAGATACAAAACATCGATTCTTTAACATGAAACAAAACATAAATTATGGTATCTTTTGTTAGTAAGTAGGTATTATTACATAATTGCAAAATGAATGCCAGCCAGCCAGGAAAATCTGTAATTGCATTGCATGTGTGCATTAATGTTGCTGTTTGATTGTGAATTGTGATTTAACATTTATTGACCAACTAACTATGTAATTAGAATATCACTTACATACTAACATTTTCTAACAAATATGGCAAACTGAAACATTGCGTGGTGTGAAGGGGTGTTATTTTAATAATATCATGCTTAAGCTATTGAGTGCTTCATTGTTATGGTTGCGGGCACACTTTTTCTAAATTGTTCAACATGTTTGTATTTTTTTTGAGATTGGATTCCCTTTTTTTGCAGGTAAGACAAAATAATAATGAGACGGTTAATGATAGCGTGGATTGGATGTTTGATGATAAAGAGTTATGTGTATCTGCACCACAAACTGTTATTCAACATCAAATGAATCTGTCCAGTATTGAGCCACCGAAGTCAGCCCCTCTTCAAACGAATGATCAGAACGATTTATTGACTCTCGAAGATGTAGTAGTAGAAACTTTACAAAATTTTCCGTCATGCAGTAATCAAGATTTTAATCTTTGTCCATCTTCAAACATAAGTGGTATTGAACCATTAAGTTCTTCTCCATGCTCAGATCCGTTTGCCGACGACTCAAGTAATTCATGGATCCCAAATAGTGAAGAGGAACCCTATGTGAAAAATCGTCCGTTACGAATATCGACGTCATCAAATGATAGTACTAATATTAGTCAATCCGAAGTTTCGTCCATTTTAGATAAAAATAATATGGTCTCTCCAAGTGCCAATCTCACTACATCAAGTAAATCTCAATCAATGTAAATCAATGGAAAAAAAATATTTCAAAAAGGAATATGTACAATTGTTTACAATATGAAGATAAAAATGGAAGAATTATGGACGCTAAACACCCGAAGCCAATAAAATGCCAAATTAAATGTCGATTTAAATGCTCAAATATATTTGATGAATCAGACCGCATTAAAATATGTAAATCTTATTGGAAAATAGGCAATTTTACTTCTCAGAAACAGTATTTGCTGTCCAAAATAACAACAATACCAGTAAAGAGAATCAAAGTTGGCATCCCCGAAGATAAACACAGAACAGTTAATTACGGGTATCACTTCGAAAAAGCCGGTATACAACATCGTGTTTGCAAGGATTTTTTTCTGAAAACATTGTGCATTTCTAATGGACCTGCTAATGAAGCTTTGAAAAACAAGGACGAAATTGGGACTTACATAGGTCAAGATAAACGTGGACGTAAAACGCCTATAAATAAAACTAATCCAGATGCTGAGCAGCAAATAATTGATCATATTAATAGTTTTCCGCGTCTTGAGTCTCATTATTGCCGTAAGAAATCTAAGAGGCAATATTTGGATTGTAAGTTATCTATTCAGAAAATGTATGAACTATATAAAGAAAAACTTCAGTCTGAAGGTAGGGAACCATGCTCGTTGTTTGTTTATAAAAGAGTTTTTGGCACTCAGTTTAATTTATCTTTTTTTAAGCCAAAAAAAGACTTGTGTTTAACCTGTACACGATATGATGGCTCGGGTCGCATTGAAGACTTAAAAGAAGAATACGAAGCCCATATTGCGAGAAAAAATGAATGTCAAGCAGCAAAACAAGCTGATAAAGAGAGATCTATTAGCGACCCCTCTTACTTAGTGGTAACAGCGGATATGCAATCTGTTTTACAAATTCCAGTCAGTGATGTTGGTGTTTTATATTATACAAGAAAGTTGAACGTACAAAATTATACAATATATACAGCAAAACCTCCAAACGATGCCTATTGTATCTTGTGGAATGAAATGAATGGGAAACGAGGAAGTGTTGAGATAGCAACTGCTATTAATTGGTGGATCACACATATTCCTCATACTGTCCGAGAAATCACTATGTATAGCGACACATGTGCCGGTCAAAACCGCAACCAGTTTTTAGCAGCATTTCTCCTTCATTTAATACAAAGGCAAGACAATAATTTAGATGTGTTTGAGCAAAAATATTTGGAAAGTGGACACACCCACATGGAGGTGGACTCTATGCACAGTGCCATAGAAAAAGAACAGCGACATGAAGCTGTATACTCCATGATCGATTGGAAATCCATTATGTTGCGAGCAAGATCCAAGCGACATAAGAATTCTGCACCACCGTACAATGTCCATGAACTATTTTATAATGATATGCTTGATATAAAAGCAATAAATGAGATGTTCATAAAAACCACAAACAAAGATGAAAACGGGAATAAAGTGCAGTGGCTAAAAATTAAATGTCTAAGATTCGAGAGAAAGCGTCCTGGTATCATACAATTTCGCTATTCACACGAAGGGCATTACCTTGAATTGGATGCCCTAAAGCAAGAAGAATTACAGGTGCGTACTCGGAACAAAAATAAAACACAAGAATTAGAAAACAGTGAGCGGGTTAATAAAGATACAGTAATAATGAAATTAAAAGAATTTATTATACCGAACATTTATTCAAGTGCTCTTCCTATATCGGAAGCCAAGAAAAAAGACCTAATAGGTCTTTGCACAAAAGGAATCATCCCTCACGAACTGCATCCATGGTACCATTCACTTCCTACTAATAAAACTGCTGTTGACAGAATTGGTCAACCCGATGTGGAAAATGAAGAAGTAGATGAAACCATAATGTAGGATTTTATTTCTATTTTCGTACGTTTTTAGTTTTGAGTGTCTTTCTTTTATTTTTGGCATTAATTATGCTGGCAAAATTATTGTGCTTTTTTTTCTAATAGATTTTATTTTGTGGTTTTGTTTAAATAATATTTTCTCACGTTACATCACATCTGTGGTGATGTAAGAAACACATAATTATAGATGTGATACTAAATAATAAATAACTAACCTGCTTAAATATTACAGTTAATGTGGTTTTTTCAAGTAATATTTAACTAGAGGATCTTAAGTCAGCTCCGAAACTGAAGTGAATAAAGCGAAAAATAACTAACTTGAATTTTACTTTATTACTCAATATATAAAGAAGTTATATAAAAAATATGACAAATAATAGAAAACTATATACAAATTCAACTTAAATTAATTCAAAAGGTTTTTTTATCGCATTAATTTAAAAAGCTATGAATTTTTATTTTTTTTATAACTTTAGACGTCAATATCTTAAAAGTAGCCTATTGTAAGTTAGTTAATTTTCGTTCTACGGGGACGATATACGTATTACCTACATAGTTCATCAACAATATGCTGCCTCTTTGGCCGAGTGGTCGTAAGTGCGACTGCCGGGCAAGGGGTCTCGGGTTCGATTCCCGGCTCGGGCAAAATATTACTGGGTTTTTAAATATTTTCAGTAGTAGCAAGGAGTCTGGAATTGTGCCCGGTATTTGGCAATAGGCTCACCCCCTATTACATGGGACTCATAACATAAATAGTGAAAAGTGGGTGTTACATTGCACAGTGGTATAATGTGCACCTCTGCCTACCCTTTCGGGGATAAAAGCCGTGATGTTATGTTATGTTATGTTCATCAACAATATCTTTTAAGGGCCGATTCTTCCAACGCCAGACGAATTTTAACAAAATAATAACTTTGAACAATAACTGTAAACAATAATCCTTCCATACATACTAAAACTGTCAAATGTTAATTTTATTCTACAGTTTAAAAATTAACTGATCATTGAAAAATCTGCCGTATGTTATATAATATTATTTCCTATTTGTAAAATTATACCCATAGATAAAAAAGTAGATTATTTAGTTGGTTTGCAATATTATTATAGTGACGAGTTTAAAATTAATGTAAAGAACAAGTACAACACACGTAGGGTTAGAGAGAATAAACTAATATTACCAGAAATAAAAAACTATTATTGCAAAAGAACATCTGAATACTTAGTTCCTAATGTATTTAATAGAATAGATTTACTGAGAGAAGAAGGAAAAAAGTTTACGAAAGGATCTCTAAAGTTAAAATTAAAAAGATTTATGTTAGAGTATTAATAAGAAATAACATTGTTATGTTTTGTTTGTTTGTTTTTTTATTATTATTTTCATAAAGATATGTTTGTTTTTTTATTATTATTTTCATAAAGATTGTTTTATATTAGGTATAAACTATGTCGAAGTAAGTAATAAGGGATATTATATGTGATGGGATATTTAAATGCTAAAGAAAAAACTATGTAAGAATTACTAAATTCACTGTTCTGTATTAAACTGTACAAAGAGCGCCTCTCGCCATCAAACGTTACAGTTTGGCGAGTTTAGTTTTTAAGGACACAATTTGTAATAAGTTCACTGAATAAATTATTAAAAAAAAAAAAAAAATTAATGGTCTTTCTATCTTCGACTCGGGAAAATCGTATTATTAAGGCCACAGTTTCAAAATTCTCAGTATTCTCAGTATTAGCGTTATCAGTATTTTTAACCGACTGCTTACCTATCAGTAGATGGGTAACCTATAAGTACGTAGGTATGACAAATAATGGTTACTTTTTTGTTTTTTGGTTTGTATTTAAATTGACGACGTGGCTCCACTTTAAGTATATCCTGCACGGTTGGTGCGGTGGCTGGGCAACCGGCTGCCGTGCAACGTGTCGCGGGTTCGATTCCCGCACGGAACAACACTTTGTGTGATCCACAAATTGTTGTTTCGGGTCTGGGTGTGTGTCTATGTGAAATTGTACGTTTGTAAACGCACCCACGACACAGGAGAAAATCCTAGTGTGGGGCAACGTTTCAAAAAAAAAAACTTCACTTTTTCTGTGTTGCGGGAGCTTTTACGGATACATCATCTCACTCAAATTAGGAATATATGTAAATGTGTGGATTACTAAACTCAGTAAGAGTTTGAGACTCTCTGGAGTCAGTGGAGCACTCATTGGATAATTTTCCCCTGTTAAAAAAAACCAGTCGCCCATATATTAGTTTTTTGAGAATAAATTGGTGTTTATTGTAGTTTCTTTTAACTACATATCCAATACTCACATTATAATATTTATTAATAACGTTATCATTTATTAGTATCAATCTTACTAAGCAAAAATTTCTGAGGTTAGGGTGATAAAGTTCAGTCGGTTTATGACTTTGTAATATGCAATTTAAGAATACAAGAACAAGAAATCCAACTGTTTTAACTACTTCCGTTGCATCTGTACTTTAACATAAAATTTTATGTCAAATATCATATAAAACCTGTTTGCTGCAAGAATTATAAAATAATCTGATTATAGGTATCAAATGCATTTTGATAAGTCTACTCTATATAATGTCTTGGTCTAATAATGATGAGCTTGCTCCCCGGATTTTATAACATACCTAACTGACGAGTAACTACTTCAATTGTTAGGGTACGTCCACATCTGGCGAATGTGCCGCTCGCGCGCCGTGTGCAATGCGCACTAGCGCGTGTGCAGTCACGGCAATGGTTTGGTGCTCAACTCACACAAGGTTTGTATAAAGAATAATTGTACATGCACGTACATTTACAATTATTTATTATAATTTAATTCATACATTATAATTTATTTCATTAATATTTGTTGTATTATAGGTCAAAAGATTTACATATACCTAACTTTCTTAAAAGAATTTAGGACATCTTAATCATAATAATTTGGAACTTCAAAGTTAAACGTAAGTAAGTAAAAGATGTTTCTTGTTTATAGAATATAGCTTATTATTTTATCTCATCGTACAAAAATATGTGGCGCTTCTGCAGTTTCCTTGTCGTAGTACTAATCATGAGGGCTTTGATTGATCATCACTGTCAGTTGCAGGCCATCGACGTAAAGGTGACGCTCGCCTCCAGCTTAATTGCTTTACTAATGTGCGAATATGTAGTTGGGTATACATATTTCGGTAGTACCATACTATTTAGAAACATATTAATCAATCGTTTTGGCTTAGGTGTGGCTTATAATAAACATTAATATTGTCAGGCACATAAATTGGATAATCTTTAACATTCTTCCGATTTAATTGATTAATATTAGAATAATAATAATTCTTTATTCATATACCAACATCTCAATACATCAAGCTCTGTCTCCTGAACTAGGCGTTGCCTGTATCTCAGGAGGCAGTACCTTACCGTTACATTTCTGGTACGAATAGTGGTTACAGAACAGAAGGCTTAATAACAATTACAGTGACATTATGAGTAACTATAAAGGGATAATAAAAGGAGTAAAGTATTGATTTGAGTATGTATGCGTATAATTGTTATGTATGTAAGTATACAGTATATTTGTGTGTATGTGTGAGTGAGTGAGGGTGTGTGTGTGTGTGTGTATGTGGGTGATTGTGTGGTAGGTGTGTACATGTAGGTGAGTAAAAATTTTCTGTATGTATGTAATCGAGCAAGTTTGCATGTAGTTGTGGTAGTCAGAGTGAGGATGAGTGTGCTTTGCTAAGAGTCCCATTTAAGTAGGCTTTCTGTTGTTTCATAATCCAGGCTCTGCAGCCACTGCTGTGTTTTGGTTTTTACTTTATGTCTGTTTAGTTCCAATACATTTAGTTTGAGATTGGCTTTTTTATACAGTATTGGTCCCAAGATGTAGTGCTGTCTTGCAGTAAAAGCGGTGTGGTGTGATTCAATATGGATAAATAAATAAGTAAAATACAGAAATATTCTTTTGTTTTTATTTTTCGTTCATTGCATTACGAACATACAAACATTATTTACAGTTCATTATTGACTAACAATAAATATTAACAACTTAGTGTTTACCAACCGTAGTTGGCTCCGATTCCGGAGTAAGTGACGTGGGAGACGGCGGGTGCGGCGGAGTAAGTCACGGCGGATTTCAGGACGGGAGCAGCAGCATAAGTAGCGACTGCCGGGGCAGCGTAGGTCTTAGCTACTACGGGAGCGGCGGAGTAGTGGGCAACCGCGGGAGCGGCGGAGTAATGGGCAACTGCGGGAGCGGCGTAGGTTTTAGTTACCACGGGAGCGGCAGCGTAGGCCACAGGTGCGGAGTGGGATGAGTGAGAGGAGTAAGAAGAGTAAGACACTGCTGGGGCAATGGTTTTAGCTACGACGGGAGCGGCAGCGTAGGTGGTGACGGCGGGGGCGGCGTAAGTCTTGGTGACAACGGGAGCGGCAGCGGCGTAGGTCACTGGTGCGGCGTGGGAGATTGAGGAGTAGGACACAGCAGGTGCTACTGATTTAGCGTACACTGGGGCAGAGTATACGGCAGGGGCTGAGGCATAAGTGTGGACGACTGGAGCAGAGTGGCTGGAGATAGTCTGGTGGGAGACAGCCTTCGCGACGACGGGGGCAGCAGCATAAGTGGTGACCGCGGGGGCGGCGTAGGTCTTGGCGTACGCAACGGGAGAAGAGTGGGTAGAGATGGATTGGTAAGACACTGATGGTGCGTAGCTCTTAGCTACGACAGGGGCAGCAGCGTAAGTGGCGTAGGCAGGAGCGGCGTAGCTCTTAGCTACGACGGGCTCAGCTGCGTAGGTGGCGTAGGCGGGAGCGGCGTAGGTCTTGGCGACGACGGGAGCAGCGGCATATGTGGCGACAGGAGCGTGCGAAGTGTGAGAGGAGAATGACACGGAGGAGACGGCAGGCGCTGAGCTGTATGCCACAGGGGCAGCAGCTTCGAGAAGGTGGCCAGCGGAGGCGAGGCTCGCCGCGCACAGGAAGACTACGACCTAGAATAATAACACAAATAGATGATAATCTAACATTCGTTATTCTGCTAAAATTACACACACTAAAATGTATTATTAATCCATGTATTCATTACTGGCACAATTGTAATCACTTATTGTAGAAGGGCAAAAAACTTAAATACAATACAAAAATATTATCCTTAGAAAAATCTTTAAAATCAAAATATTATCACTACAGTACCTTGGAGTACATGTTTGTATTGAGTGTTGTTGTCGAGTGTAATTTTTGGAGCACTTACTCTCGCTTTTATATCGTCGTCTGTAAACTGGTATTGGTATTGAATCCCAGGTGGATCAGCCGCGGGCACTTTCCGTTTCAATGTCAAGGTATCGAGCAAAATATAGGCAGTTGTGTAATCTGCCGGAGGCATTCGATTTCAACCAGTACCATCATATACCGTATACATTTATAAGGAAGTTATACTCGGAAATTGGTGTAAATAAAATTATTCAACGGCTTTTGATCTCATTAAATATTAAAAATGATTTATTTTGTGCTACATTATCAATAGGGATATCCGCCATGGAAGGTACAAATAAAATGCTAATTAAGAAGGAATTAACCCTTTGAGTACCGTCATTATAGACACAATTAAAGAACAATAGGTTGCGGTCACCGGTGTCCTCGCGATGTTTGTAAGAATGAAACAACAATTGATGCAGATGGTCAGTTCTTTATTTTCATTGATATTTTCAAGTTATTATATACATTTGCATGTTTGCTTTTTAATAGTACAAATCAATTGTTTACAGACACTGGCAGTGTACAGCTTTCCATTCAAAAGTTCAGTTTCATTTTATTTACACAGATTTATTACAAATTTTGTTGGATTACCATCCAAGTTTGTTTCCGTAAAGACCGCTACCGTAACCGGCTTGGCCGTAACCACCGTATCCGTATCCACCATAACCGCCATACGCACCAGCGTAGTTGGGAGAATGCTCTTTGTAAACAGACACTGAGGATACAGCATCGCCAAGACCATTGTAACCATGAGCGCCATAGCCGAGGTTGTTGTAACCATGAGCACCATCACCCAGGTTGTTATAACCATGAGCGCCGTATCCGAGACCACTGTAACCACCAAGAGCGCCAGAGTATCCACCTTGGCCGCCGTAGTAGCCACCATGAGCTCCGGTATCAGGGACCACTTTGGTTACTGATGTGTATGAGGTAGCGGGGATTAAACCACCGTAACCGTAGCCGCCACCGTAACCGCCGTATCCATAGCCGCTACCATAGCCGGCGCCGTAGCCTCCATAGCCGCCATAGCCTCCATGGCCAGAGTAGCCGCTGTTGTAAAGGGCTCCTGCATGGGTCAAGCCGAAGAGGCAGATAGCTACTGCTACGATCTGTAATTAAATAGTGATTTACATTATGTTTAGAATGCAGGACGTTCAGTGGCATTCAATATTTTGAGATTTAGTGGTGAGATTTAGTGATAGCAAAAAGCATTTCAAGTTATTGAAGTATGTAATCATTGATACGTCATTACTAACACACCACACATATCAAGTGTTTGAGTAAGGTCAGTATCAAGAATAGTTTTGAATACCTATACCATTTTTATATAAATATGCGCTTTTATATTTATTTTAAAGCTTAACATTTACAGTAGAGAATACTGTTTTCATTAAACAATTAGCACTCAAAGTAATTTGCAATTTACTCTTATTCAATTAAGACATAAAATTGAAAGAATGTAATTAAGATTTAAAGACTATATTACCTTTGTGAACATATTGCTGGTATATCTTCAACGATGATGAGTTGAATGTGTTTGAAGCTATTGTTTCACTCTTTTATATTAAAAACGTAGGAAACAAACTACTCTTTTTCAAGGTCTCATTAGATTTTGAGAAAAACGGAGCGTGACGGATTTAATTAGACTTACGTTTTAATGCAGTATTAACTAATATATTGACTGGAATCTTGCACACGATTCTCTGCTCTACGACGATAATGATTAAGTTGAGAGTTCTGTGAACGTTCAAGATAAAATCTTTATTGTTTTATCTTGAGAATGGTTGTACAAGGGTTGGCATTAGTGTAAAAATACAAAATACGTTGTAATTATTAATTAATTACGTTTAAAAATTTGATATGCGATAATTGTTGAGTTTAAATATTTTTTTTCTTATATTTTGTTTGTTCGATTATTCGAATAGCAAAGTGATTTAAATGAAATCGGTTAATCACAGTTCGTAGTTAAAATTAAAACTTCTATTGTATGCAGATGAGACATAAGTCAGTATGTCCTTGTCTTAATAAAAGACAATCCATCGACTGAGACATCTGTTCATAGGTTAACCTATACCTATAAATGGGACGTTAAGTGATAAAGGTGCACTAATGTCATAAAATGTCGCGCAGAACCTAACAGCTTACCGGGGCTCCGGCTCGACGTGCAGGAGAAGGAATGGGGTGGTTTTTAGTCAGTAAGTCTGACACTCCCTCCCGCCTCACCCAGGCTAAAGCAGTCATTCGATGATTTTCCCCACTTAAAAAAAAATGTCATAAAATAATTCCTTGTGAAGAAATGACTGCACGGTTGGCGCGGTGGCTGGTCGCGGTTTCGATTCCCGGAACAACTCTTTGTGTGATCCACAGATTGTTATTCCAGGCCTGGGTGTCATGTGTGTGAACTAGTATGTTTGTAAACGCAACCACGATACAGGAGAAAATCCTAGTGTGGGGCAATGTTTTCAAAAAATACTTTGAATGAAAAATCTGTAAGTTATAGTTAAATTAAATATTTTATTTGAGTATTTGTGTATATCTAAAGAGTTAAATAGATATCACACCGTGAGACAGATCTAGTAAGTAATATCATTGTCTAAATCAAAGTGATTTAAATCTTTGTTACGTTTGAATTTACTAAGATTGTTTGTCAATTGTAATAGTCAATTGTGAATGCCTCGTTGGCCGAGTGGTCGCCAATGCGACTGCCGGGCAAGGGGTTGCGGGTTTATTTCCAGGGTCGGGCAAAGAATCACAGGGTTTTTAAAAAAATACCAGTAGTAGCATGGAGCCTTGTATAGGTATGGCAATAGGCTCACCCCATATTACATGGGACTCACAACATAAATAGTGAAAAGTGAGTGTTACATTGTACCGTGGCATTAAGTGCCTTAATGTGCACCTCTGTCTACCCCTTCAGGGATAAAAGACGTGATGTTATGTTATGTAATTCATGAAATTTTAATTTCATAATTTCACCCCCTATTACATGAGACTCATACCCTATTAATGTAACTGGTACATAAAGTGAATAGTGGGTACTTAATTCTATACTATTTTATACCATCTCTACTTACCAGCTTTGGGCTGAAAGGCGTGAAGTTATGTAATTATGTGTGTATAAAGTTCCCACGTCCGATTGAAAACGAATAGGATAAATTTTAGTACAAAGCAATTCGTGATGCAGTATTGATTGACTTTAAAAGATAATAATCTGAGTCAAGCCACTGTCTGAGGCAAATGATAGAATATGCAAACACATGGAAATCATTAAACAACATCTTTGTTAAATATTTGCCATAACTTCCATAACTTCTGCTAGAGTGTATGTAATTATGTATTCTATTTGGGAATTCATGACATAACATAACATAACATAAAATAACATAACATCGCGCCTTTTATTCCCGAAGCGGTAGGCAGAGGTACAATGTAACACCCACTTTTCACTATTTATGTTGTGAGTTCCATTTAATAGGGGGTGAGCCTATTGCCATATACCGAGCACAATTCCAGACTCCGCGCGTACCGAATTTTTTTTAATAACTGTATTACTTTGCCCGACCCGGGAATCGAACCCGAGACCTCTTGCCCGGCAGTCGCATTTGCGACCACTCGGCCAATGAGGCAGTGGTATAATATGTATAGTAATTTAAAGTACGTCTTCGTAAATGTCTACACAAGACATTGCATTAATTACCTCTAGTAAAATGTCATAAATGAATAATACAAAACGGTTATTGTTTTATGTGGCATAGTCTTGGCAGGAAACATCACCTAATACTTAAAATGCTTAAAAGTATATAAGCTTTCAAGTTTTTCAATTTCCAAATTCTCGGGGTACGGCATAAGGCAATTGAAAAAAATAGCCCGACGATACCTACACCACGATTATCTGTACATCTTTGTTTGTAGGTGTTGTAACAGAATGTTTTGAGGTAAGGGTTTGTTCTCAACAGTAAAACTGTATCAAAAAATTAAACAAAATTTGACTTATATAGGCACAAGTTTATTAAATAACCAGGTACATAGAACAGTAATTTACATTTGCTATAAATTAAAACAGTCATACGATACACAGAAAAAATAAAATATTTACAATTTCATTCCAGTATAATATGCATTGTACAAAACAAATTCTAAGTAACAGCTTACCAGAGGTATTTAGAGCCGTGACCGTAGCCAGAACCGTAGCTGGAACCGTAAACGTAACCAGATCCGTAGCCATGGCCCGAGCTGTAGCCGTGGCTACCGTACCCAAGACCGCTGTAGTCATGACCTCCGTAACCATGGCCGTACGACACGGTGTAAGGCGCATATGACGCATAAGAAACTGGGGCTACATAAGACTTTACAATAGGTGATGAATGTACTTGGTAGCGAGAGACTGTAGAGATCGCTGGGGCGTATGATACTGCAGGAACGACTGCCTTAATAACGGGAGCTGCTACTATAGTCTTAGCCACCACTGGAGCAGTGTACGCTGGGGCCACGTAGCTAGCGTAGCCACCGTAGCCGTGCCCTGATCCGTAACCGATGTCTGAGCCGTAGCCTAAACCTGATGCGTAGCCCAGGCCACTTCCATGCCAGCCGCTGGCGCGGGTCAAGCCAAATAGGCAGAGGACGGCAACGAACTGTAACAAATAAATACATTAAATTAATTTATATTGTAAGCTTTTATCGTTGTTGAATTAGTTAAATTGTGCAAAGTATGTATACTGAAATTACAACGTGCACTGAAGTGCAAAATATGCACATTTTGGAAAAACATCAACGGTAAGTACGTGAATTCGTTTTGAAAGAGTATCGAAGGACTACAAAGCTTAAGGATACCTACGCAAATAAAGTAAACAATATTTTTTGTTGCCCTGACATGTTATCTCAATAGTAACAAACGACTTCCTTTCGAAAAGAGTTTAAAAAAAATACTATGATTCAAAAAAGTATTTATCTTTCTGCGTCTTAAAGCATTACAATATCCAAACTAGACCTATTTCTCACAACTATGACTTAACATCTTGATAACAGAATAGCGTGATGACACGACATTTAGGCTATTTTAAAAGTAGGGCCATATCTTGGCCCGTCTGCCGTCACCGGTCGTTAGGGAACTTTCGAGGCCAAAACCTTGACAATTGCGAAACCAGATGCATGCAGGTGACAGTAACAAGACAATTCTACGTATGTACTTGCATTAATAACATAGCAATCATCTCTGTAATGTCTGCTTGAAAGTTGAAATTATACTCTTTATAGGATGGAGGAAGAGTGTTAAGTGTTTTATTTACAGATGTTGTTGTGATAATAGTAATTTATTTTCCTAGAATTTTCTCCTGGGTTGTGGGTGCGTTTACAAACATACAAGTTCACATACACAATGACACCCAGATCCGGAACAACAATCTGTAGATCATACAAAGAGTTGTTCCGTGCGGGAATTGAACCCGCGACACGTTCCGCGGCAGTCAGTTGCCCAACTACCGCGCCAACCGCGCAGTCAATTTTGCAAACTAAGTTTAAAAAAAACAACTTCAATCGTCTCTTTTTTGAAGTCAGTTAATTAATGTACTAAAACTTTCGCCTACGTGTAACAAGCTTTTAATAAACACATTTCTGAAAACGGCGTCATAATCAGTTCAGCAAATTGTGAGATAATCGCGCACATACATACATACATGCATACAAGTTAATCATAGAACCTCCTTTTTTGAAGTCGGTTAAAAAGAGTGAAGGGATGGTTAAAATACATAGTTTTGTATCTATAAAATGTCAAATTTTTTGTTTTAAACTTCAATATTCACAACGAGGTGTTATTTTAACCGGCTTCAAAAAGGAGGAGGAGGCGCCGACTTCTAACCTATCAGTGTGTGGGGTGAGTAACTAATAATAGTTATTTTTTGCTTTTTAGTTTTTATTTTTGTTATTAGATTTTGGTTTTTTGTAGTCGGTATTTTTGTTTAAACATACTTAAGGCGTCTATGTTTTTGGTTTAAACAATAATGAAAGCATGTTAACCTTATAACTTGATGATTTTTCATAGTAAATTCTTAATATTTTGTGCTAACTTCAACCTACTAGACCTTCAGGCGACAGGATGATAAAACAACTCACCATATATTCTATTTCATAATAATAAATGCTAATGTTGACTGACCTAGGCTACACTTTTACTTAAAAGTTAATCATTACTGTAATATTATAAATCGGAAAGTGAGTTTGTTTGTTTGTTCCACTTTCACGCCGTAACTACTAAACCGATTGCTTTGAAATTTTGCAGACGTCTACAGACAGTTAGAAGTCTGGATTAGTCAGTTAGAAGTAGACAGTTAGAAGTCTGGATTAAATAATAGGGTACTTTTTATCCCGGAAAAATTAATATTCTCGAGGGGAAACAAAATTATTGGTATAGATGGCGCTGTGTGTATTGGTATATGTAACATAGGCTAGTTTTTATCTTTTTGTGACACGAGCAAAGCCGCGGGTAAAAGCTAGTTTTACAATAAAACAACAACAATTCAGACATCAATATTCACATACCAATATCATAATACTATTTAAATCCACGAAAATTAATTTATTTGATAATAAAGCTTGAGCAATAATGCAGTGGATTTAAATAATAAAAAGCTATGACAGATCGGTTTCGACTACAAGGACTCGTACTGTTACGCAAACTACCTAGTGTTTGACACGTGTAAGCTTAAATCTAGATATATGGTTTAGCTAGACTTGATTCGTGAGAAACCTAGTCTATATTGTATAGTTCGTTACGTCATAATTTCTAATTGCAAGCGAAATTGAGCTCAAATAACATTATTTATAATGTAAGTATTAACTCAAGTCGTTTATTTGATTTCTCTATCAAGTATTTACTTAATTTAGTATGTCTCACGATAGTTATTGTAAGTATTTACTTGAAAGACTTCTATTTGTAACTTTTCACTGCTATTTATATTCACGGTCCTATTTATATTTTGTATGATAAGTATAAAAAACTTACGCTGTAAAGAAATATGTCTAATTTAGGCTTCTATGGTATTTATAAGAGCAAAGAGCTTCAACAATTTTTACACTACAGACAATAGAAGTAACAAAGTTTATAGACCGTCCAAAGATAATCGCTTGTTAAAAAAGGACCATTTGTGAAACAGAACATGGTCTGTTTCGTTGGGCGAGTGGTTGCAAGTGCGACTCCCGGGCAATGGTCTCGGGTTCGATTCCCCGGTCGGGCAAGGTATTACTGGGTTTTTAATTGAATCTCAGTACTAGCACGCAGTCTAGAATTGTGCCCGGTATGGCAATTCACTGACCCCCAATTACATGGGTCTCATAGCATAAATAGTGAAAAGTGAGTGTTACATTGTACCTCTACAGTGGCATTAAGTGCCGTAATGTGCACATCTACCTAACCCTTTTGGGTTTAACAGGAGTGATGTTATATTGTATGTTGTAGAACACGGTCTCTTATTGACATGAAAATTTACAAGCAAACTTAGTCGCTGACCAACATATAGTCAATCATATTTTAGCCATAAATGATTTACGATGATATTGATTGCCTATGTGACAGATATTATGAAAGCTTTAGCTGATGGTTGAGATTTAAAACTTGTACTGACTGACTGACTGATCTGTTAAAGGCCACCGTTACTAAGAACTAGGTTAGGTAAGACCGAGTCATAGTTAATAATCTGGTTTAAAATTTGTAACTTGACGAAACTGACGAAGATTTGTATTTATAGTTAGGACAGTTATTTAGTATCATATCATTAGGTCAACAGCCTATAAATGCCCACTGCCGAGAGCCATAGCCTCTTCTCACATGGACAAGGTTTGAGAATTTGAGCATTAATCACCACTCTTGCTCAATTCGTGATTTCAAACTTATAAATAGAAATTATATGCCCAGGTTTTTTTTATATTTGATGGGGCGACGTTTGACCACTATCTCGCCTGGTGGTAAGCGATGATGCGGTCTACGATGTAGCACGTCGTCCCATAAGCAACCTATTCACTCGGGCCTTGAAGACTCCCAGGTTGTACCCTTCAGGAAATACAGACTCTGGCAAAGAATTCCATTCTTTAGCAGTACGCACAAGGAAGCTTGAAGCGAAGCGCTTCGTGCGTGTGGGCGGAACATCTACCATGAATCGGTGACGCTTCGCCAATTGTCTTGTGGTACGATGATGGAAAGGACTAGGGGGAATCAAGTTGTGCAATTTCCCCGCACACTCACCGGTTTCTTCACGATGTTTACCTTCACCGTTTTGTCAGTGGTGTCTAAATGATATTAGAAAGTATATATGACTCGGAAAAAGTCACATTAGTACTGGCCGTTGATAGGTTTTAACCCGCACTCTCATCCATGAGAAGCGGGCGTCTTACACCTTTGGCCCACTGCGACCAGCATTATGGTTTGCATGTAACAAAATAAAAATTGACTCAGCATTATTATAGAGACAGTAGCTATTGCTACAATAAAGTATATGGTTTTTAACATAACATAACATCACGCATTTTATCCTCGAAGGGGTAGGCAGAGGTGCACATTACGGCACTTAATGCCACTGTACAATGTAACACCCACTTTTCACTATTTATGTTATGAGTCCCATGTAATATTGGGTGAGTCAATTGCCATATACCGGGTACATTTTCAGACTCCGTGCTACTACTGAGGTTTTTACAAACCCAGTAATACTTTGCCCGACCTGGGTATCACACCGAGACCCCTTGCCCGGCAGTTGCACTTGCGACCACTCGGCCAATGAGGCAGTCTGTATATGGTTTTAACTTTTTATCGGCTCAGTAGGCAACCAAAGGTTACTGCCTCTTCATTGAATATTTTTTTATTTTCGTACATGCATACTAAATAACTGGTTTAACTGTACGTAAAAAAACTATGTGGTAGCGAATAAAAAACATTATATTTAAGTGGGATTTGCTCAGCAAAAAACATATTTCAACTTTTTATACTTGAGTTAACTTGAAAGTGCAAATATTACGAACAAACTGGCTCATTGCATTTATTAATTAAAATATTATACAAAACTAATTGTTAATTATAATTACTTTAACGGGATGTTAAACATTAAAAGATGGTTAATTGCAGTTAAAAAGTAAACAGTGGCACTTAATGTATTAAAATTTATAATTGTTTTAAAGTGACAATAACAATTATAATAATATGAGTGTCTCGTCGGCTGAATGGTATGATAACTATGATTATACAGCAGAAAATGTTAGGTTCGATATTCGGATGAGACAAAATTTAATTTTGATTTAGAAATTCTTTGTTAATATTGAGGTTTTACATTATTTCCGAGACATTTAGCTTATAATAGGCAAAAAATAATAAAGGATAAAATATAATTTAAATTTTTTAAGGTTTGGTGCCTATACAGATAACCAATTCGGTCCTTAGATGTCCGCTAACTACAAAACTATATTACAGTTTTGTTTAAATAAAATCTCATATAACTAATCTGATTATAGTGACTCGGTAAGTCTATGAAAATACATAGCTTGTATGGTCATTTGGATGAGCACGTAACGCACTAGCTCAACGCCAAGTCAATAGTAATGAAGATTAAACTATTATTTGCCGCTTACAGGCTACAAAGCCAGGAAATCTATAAAAAATAGTTTTCAGGCACAAAAGTAATTGTCGGATGCCTGAAGAAAAAATACATTTTGGCACAGTTCCAAAAGTGTCATTTTTGCAGTCTAGACTCCCAGTGCCTTTACGAGCATTTACGAGTAATTAAAAAAATTACCTGCCTAAGCGTTAGTCGCAAATTAATTATACTGTCATCAAAAGAGAAAAAGTACTATCAATAGTAATGTCACATTTAAACAACAACTTTTCCAAGTGTTAGGACCAGTCCAGTGTATTCTTTTATTGGTATTTTACTGGTCCTTCTGGATTATATCTAGTTCACAATGAATTTTACGTCACGATACTGTCAGTTAGGTTCAACCAATCCTGTCAGTTTGGAAGCGTTAGGTCGAAAATTCCAGTTGTCGGCTATACGCCAAATTCTAACGTGTTCAAAAGTTTTTGAGCGATGGCGAAAAATGTCAGCACTATGGTTGCCCTATGAAACTATTTTTCACGCTATTTTCCAGAAAGAATGAGTTACGATGTAATTTTTAATCTAAGCTAACTAAATAGCAAAGAGTTATAAGTATTAAAGTTATATATAGGCACTTGAACTGGATTAGTTATAAAAATGTCACTAAAAAATTTTGTTTTATCCAGAATGACATTCAGATCAGAAAAGAAAGACGACAGTCTTCCGAAAACAAATCAATGAATCACTATTGGCACCACTAGAACTTGCACACTGCACTTTTAACGCAACACTATTTAATATTCGCATATTTGTTTATATCCTTGAAAAGATGCATTTAAGCGACGTTTATTTAATCACTAATCTTACCTTAGCGATCATTTTGTTGTGGTTTCGTGGAATATAATGCGTTGAATGTTAGGCAAACGAAAAATGACAGCTTATATATTATACGAAATCTCAGGAAACAAAGTGGCCTCGCTATTGTCAAGTTTCTAGGTAATTTTAGTAAAATGGCGCATAATCGTATTACAAATGGTGTGCATAAGGTCTCTTTTAATATTTTTATAATTTTTATAACATTAAAATAATAAAATGTAAACTGAAGGTGAACTAATTTAGTCTATACTTAAATGTTTAATGATACAGGAAGTAAGAATGTGCATTTTATTTGTGTCGGCTCACGTTTTTTTTTGTTTATTTCGGAGTTCATTCAACGCTAAACCTCCACAGTTCTAGCGTGTCGAAAATGTTTTTTATTTTTTCCGTTATTATTATTTTTCAATCACAATAAAAAAGTACAAATATAATTATGAAAGGAGAGGTTATTGACTGAATTGTTTAGTGGTCCTTTGATGCGTAATTATAGCATCAATGATGATTAGTATAGTTGTCGATTTTACAGTACTATTTACTTTACACTGTACTAAGGTGATCTACCTGTGTTTGCTTTCTGCGAATACTTAATATACCTAAGGGCTTGATTTTATTTTATTGTGTACTTTCTTAGGTAACTAACATGTGTGATATTTTGTGATATATGTGTAGTGGACGATATCATAATTATTATGTAGATTAATTATTTAATTCTAGAAAAATAATATATTTAGACTATTTCGTATTTTGCTTATTTTGTATCCTATTGATGAATCTAAATGACATACTGATAAATTGTGATTTATTTCAAGGTTGACCGTTATAATATCATTGAATAAACATATTATATTGTCATTTGAAATGTATCTAATTAAGATATCATCTGTATATTGAATATGCAGATTGTCATAATACTTATTTTAAAATTTGATGGAATTTTACCTGCACATATTTTGAGTGACCTATTATTATATTAGGGTGCCTAGATGAATGTTAATTGGTATTTATAAAGATCTTCTATATCTACAGGTGACTTGTAACTCGACGTACTCCTCGGATCAGAGACCTCAGGGCTAATTTTGTAGGATAATTAGTTGTATTATCACCTCCCGAGAGGAATACGTCGAGTTAGAAGTCACCCGGTATAAATAAATTCATCACTGGTGTTTAATTCCATCAGGACCTCATGTGGTTGGTTGGAAGTTTATGTAACTAACTACATTTTTACAATAAAAATAGATAGTTGTTGCGACTACTGTTTTATAAACACTTTTCTCTAATATTGTTGTAATAATTAGTATTCAGTTAAAAATAACTTAAAGATTTAATTATTTCAATAATACTTTGTGTGATTCGAGAATAAAACTAGAGCGACAATGGAGTTTCTTGCCCGTTCTTCTACATTCGAAACTACACCTTAGAACGAGCACCTAGCTTCACTGACAGATTGTCGGATAGACTATTAAATTTTTGGCAATTCCAAAGTGCCTAGTTATGGTTGAATTGAAATAAAAGCTTTGACTTAAACCCATGTACCTCTAGCATTGAATTGTAAATAAAAGGTGTTATTGGTTATTCATTATTTTATAAGTTTTGTAGTGACAAGGATTGAAAAGGGAATGTTATGCTGGTTTGGACATGTAAAAAGGATGGATGAAAGTAGAGTAACGAAAGAAGTATACAAAGCGGATATGAATGGGGCCGTCGGTAGAGGGCGCCCTAGACGGACATATAGTATGGCGATCCGAATGATCCGCGGATACCGCACGATCTCCGGGGAGTCGGCGAACCTCCTTGCCGGATTACCGCCGTGGGATCTGGAGGCGAAGGTGCTCGCGCGCGTGTATCACATGCGCGCGGAGGCACGTCGCCGGGGCGAAACTCCGCTGTCGCGCCAGATAAGTGCTTGGCGGGATGAGCTCCGGCGCGATCTCATGGCGGAATGGCAGCAACGACTGTCGCAACCGAGGGCTGGGCTCGCTGCCATTGCAGCGGTAAGACCCCTCTTTGAGGAGTGGCTTGAGAGACGCTACGGCGTCCTCACCTACCGCCTGACGCAGGTCCTCACCGGACATGGAAGTTTCGGGAGGTACCTGTGTCTGATGGGGCGGGAGGAAACGCCCGGGTGTCATCACTGCGAGGACCGCCCTGAGGACACGGTGGAACACACCGTTGCGGAATGCCCTGCGTGGGCTGAGCACCGCCGTGCCCTCAGGGAAGTGATCGGCGATGGCGACCTCTCGCGTCCGGGCCTAGTGCAGGCCATGATGCGGAGCGAGGGGGACTGGGATGCCGTCTCCGCCTTTTGCGAAGCAGTCATGCTGGCTAAGGAGGAGGCGGGACGCGTGAGGCAGCGAAGCGCTGCCTCCTCGCAACCCAGCCATCGCGAAGGACACACCGGGCGTCGGGGATCGCGGGACGATCTCCGGCCACCGTAAGCGCGGGCCTGCGGACGGCGAACATGGGTGGCTCCCCGTCCGACCAGAAACAGACCCGAGCGTACGGCGCGTCGCGTTCCGCGCGCGCCTCAAAGAGCCATCAGACCACCACAGATGGGGCTCATTAGGGCCGATGCCGATCCGGAGTCGCGGAGAACCTAACGGGTAACCGGGGCTCCGGCTCGACGTGCAGGAGAAGGAATGGGGTGGTTTTTAGTCAGTAAGAGTCTGACACTCCCTTCCGCCTCACCCAGGCGGGAGCAGTCATTCGACGATTTTCCCCCCTTAAAAAAAAAAAAAAGACGGACATATAGTGACCAGATTGGCGATATGTTAAAGATGGGCTAAATTAAAAGTACCCTTAACCGAGCATGCATGAAAATATTGATGACTTTTGATGAAGCGAAAGAGGTATGTAGGAATCGTAGCAATTGGCGTTCCCTGGTCTCTGCCTACCCCCATGGGAGCGAGGCGTGAAGTTATGTATGTATGTATGGGTCATTCATTATTTTATAAGTTTATTTATCAGACTTCTAATTTACTTGTCAAACTGGATAAGATATTAGTGGAATAAGTGTGAGCTAGTGGCTAAAGTAATACCTGTTCTGCTTCTGAGATACGTTTCCTTTTATCACCAGAGGATGTCAATCCATTAAGGAAGGAACGAGGTGGAAGATTCGAGATAAGGATTAGTCCTTGTCTCGGTCCTAGTGCGGACCTTTGCAATCACTTGGTCCTCTGCTTTGGTAAAGTAATTTTTTGTTGGATTTACCAACTTTTTTAAGTAATAGCATCTGCCAGTGGCTTCGTCCGTGTTCCCGTTGAATAAAAAGTGATCTAAGTATTATTCCAGGACCTACCAGTGTTCCAAATTTTATCTCAATCTCTTCACCCATTTTGACGTAAAAGAGTAACAAACACACACACACACACACATACATCCTCACAAACTTTTGCAGATATAATATTAGTAGGATAAACATTGTATTGCTCTTACCTAGGACCTGATTTTTTCAGTGAAAATCAATACAAATAGGTAAATGAGCTAAAAATCCAGTATTAAGGACCTAGTTCAATTTGCTATCAAAGAGGCAATATATCCTAAGGTCAAAAGTTGCAAAGAGGTCGCTGACCCATAGGCTGCCAGGCAACTCGATAACGAGTCACGAGCAAAAACTAGGTACACACGACTACACACAGAGTTAACAAAAACCAATTAATCAAGGTCTCGCTATGTATGATATTTCCGTACAGATGACGGTCAGTTTATACTGGTTTTGCTAAGCTCGATGTGTATGTACGTACCTACATACGTATGTGTAATATCTACATATATTTTGTAATATGTTTATCAACTTGCATACTATGTTGCCCTGCGGCGTTTCGTTTATTTAAATATTTTTAGCAATATGACTAATGATCTAAAACTTATATTAGGTGCTAGTATCTATTATTAGTGACATGGGTTGTGTGACTGCTTTTATTTTGTAATTATTGTCTTTGATATAATGTTCTGATTATGTGAGTTGATTGACCTTAATCATAGTACTAGTGTATTTGAGTTTGTTTTGCTAAAGCGTGATCAGATTAACGAATTTTCTTTTGGTCCTTTTTCAAGTTTACTTCGGTTAGTCATGATTTCGATTGAGAAAAGTCAAGCCATACGAAATTGTAAGCAGCTACTAAAGTCAAAGTAAATGAAAAGTAGTCTAGTAAAAATATTTACTAGATAAAGAGTGATATTTTAAAGTAATTAATATTTGCTAATCTACTTAAAGGTTACTTGTTGAATTAATTGTGTTTAGGATAGTTACACTGTAAAGCTCGTTATAAAATCGTAGTACTTGCATTTAATCAAAGATTTTTATAAACTATTTAGAGTTTCGATCGAAATTTAACTTCAATTTTAATTTGGACGATTTCTTGAGCAGAATGCATCAAGTTATTTTCAAACGCATGAGGTTTTCTAAAATTAGTCATCTAAGTAATAAATATTTTGCAAAAACAACTCTAAGATACGAATCTTAGTTTTAGATTTTCCGAAGTCTCAGAATCATAATATTCATATATGTTGGCCACATTTCGAAATAGAGGTAGAACTGCCACAATACTACTATGGTACCTAAGCAGTTACAACATCGCGGACAGAAGGACCAGATTTCATTATACTACAATAAGGATAACAAGTTTGTCCGTTGACTTGCAACATGTGTTGTCACAATAAAATAGACCTTTTTGTGACAGAACTTCCATCTACATAGTACTAGTTCTTGTCTAAATAATTTCTCAACACGCCTGCGAGTGTCAGCATAAGTAATATGTCTGTTGGGACATTACAGGCATAATGACATGCTTGGTTCCCGCAAAATGATAGACAAGAGTATTTATTTAAGAATTTAGGCTAGTTTTTGTCAGTAACATTTAAATTTAAATTTTACGAAATATGGTAGACATTTTGAATAAAAATCAATTGCACAATTTCAAAACCTGATGATCGCTGTTACACCAGCAGAGATATATAATGGAAAAGGCCAAGTGCAGATAATACGAGGAAGTTCTCTTAACCAGTGTGTTTGTGTGACTTGATATGCTATATACTATAAGTGTATTAGATGCTGAAGAAGAGGAACCCCCATGGATCAACAGCGTGGGTCTGTCTATGTAAATTGTAGGTACCTTTGTGGACATTACATGATGTTATCATCATGTTCAGTTTATTAAACAAAGAACAAGTAATAAGATAAACAAACAAACAAACAGATACACAAACAAATCTTCAGTATAATATTATAGAAATAAAATAACTAGATACAGAACTTGGGACACTAATCATAATGATATATAACTGTAATATCTAGGTTCTCAAACAACTTCCCTACCGCTTACTGGCTATGAAAGTAGATAAATAAAGTGTTCCTATGTACGAACTTATACGTAACAAACCGAAAAAATACTCATATGTTTTGGCACTGTACCAAGTTTTTTCTGGATGAATTGTATGATCGTTAAATAGGTCTGTGGCGATATCTCTGGTATATAAAAATATATTTTATTGTGGAACTTTTGCAATAAGTTTTATATTCATTGTATGTCTAATGTTATCATTGGTGTCACTTAGATAGGCCTAAAAGCTATGAATTAATTAAATTGGTTTAAGAAGTAATTATTATTGGATTTTATGGATTTACCTACTAGATATTTATTAGTTGCAGTAAGGTATAAAAATCGAATGTAAACCTGAGTCCAAATTAAAGCACCGTGCCATTTTTAAAACATTTTTCGACAAGTAATATGGTCGTCGTTAATATCCACTTACAAATATGACTTGTATCATACGTAATAACTACTCGTTCATCATAAAATTGTCGCCGAATTGACACAGTATTCAAAAAATGTGACCAGAAGCCATTTTATTTCTGAATGAACGTTGCGCGAGCGCTGGCCGCAGCCGTGTGCGAATTATTTGTGCAATAAATCGTATTTATGTGAGAATTACTCGTTTATAAGGTTGTTGACATATTTTTTATTCGAATTTTCGATTCGTTATTGTCAATTCAAACCGATAATCGATTTAAGCCTTGTATGTCTTGAGCTTTGTTATTCAATCTTGTTTGACATGATCAGTAATTACGGAATCTAAAGCCACAATTTTCAAGTGTAATTCGTCGTGTAAACGAGGTTACTGGAGGCCCAATTACAAGTCCTGAATCCCCAATAATCGTCAAATTTCTAATCCCCAAAAGGCCGGTATTGCACTTGCAACGGCTCTGGGGTTCCAGGTGTCCATGGGCGACGTCGATTGCCCACCATCAGGTGATCTGTCCGCTCGGTTACCAACTCATCCCGTAAAGAAAATCTCACCCTTTAATTAAGTTATACATAGGTAATCTAATTATGTGTCCCACATTCTGCACAGTGATGTTACAAAGTTTAGTTCTATTAAGTTCGCTATTTGAGATGTGATGTGCAAAATAAAATTGACTGCCCGTTACTAGAATCCTATCTGTCTACCTATAACACTATATCACTGGTTCTTAGATATGGAAAATAAACATTTAATGTAATCTTTGAATAATCTGTCTTTACACAGCTCCAATTTAAATGGACACTATTAAAATGTAATCTATGTCAAGTGAGAAAAATTGCGAAATATTTCTGTGAACTAACATATTTTGGTCCTTGCGTCCGCAATTGTTTTAAATGATGCGGTTCATGTTCATTATGGCCTTTGACTGGGTATGAGTCAAGGATATTTCATAGGCCTCTGTTCTTTGCTTACTAATACAGATCTTATCTAAACGACATCTTTTAAATTTTCGAGTTTTTCTTTTTTAGTTTCGATTTATTTTAGATTGACAGTATTTTAAATAGTTTATAAATCTGGTATATTATAAAACTAGCTGTTGCCGGCGACTTAGTCCGCGTAGAATATGAATTTTAGAACATAACTTAATTTTTGTTTCCAGAATAAAATGAACTTGTGTTACTCCTTAGTTAACGTCAGCTACCTGCCTATAAAAGTCTTGCAAAATCGGTCCAGCCATTCCAGAGATTAGAAGAGAGAGCCAGTGCAAATAGGCAGTCAGACAAAAATTAAAAAAAATGTTATTGTAAAAGTTGGTATGCGCATGTATATTCATATGCATGTAGTAAAAAGCGGCTATTAATAGGTATATTATAAAAAGACACTCCAATTTTATTTATCCATATAGGTATAGTGACTACTCATAGCAACCTTCACAATTGTACTTATTTGAAAATAAGTTGTAGGTTTGATCGTGATTTAGACACCTAGTTAGATAACTTTTCAATGTATTTTATACTCGACGGCCGGTAAGTACTATTTAATATCTAGTAGAAACTAGGGACAAGTTTTAACTAAGCGTGGTGCATCGTCTATTGGAATATGGCTTGTAAAGCAGTGCACAAATGCTGAAAAAACTCTCGTTCTCACACCGTGTATTATTTCTAACATCAGTCTGTGATTTGGATCGCCAAATAAGTATAAAATTAAAACAAATCTATAGACACATTGTTATATTACTGTCAGATTTGTCATCATCTTGCGTGACTTAACACAAGGCCTCTGCAAAACTCTCGTAGATTACGAAATAAAGGTCAATTTTGCGTACATTTTGCTAGTTCTTACACTTTCGACATCTAGTCGGAGCCTTGGTCAAGACAATGATAGTGATTATAGTGATGACTATCGTGATTTTAACACGTCATACTGCAAGATTTGACGGACTTTGTAAAAAATGTTGATTATATACCAATTAAATATTTTGTTCGTATAAATTATAACTTTAGAATGTAATAAGCGCTATCGTTTGTTTAGATCTTAAATAGTTATGTTGATAAGATCAGCAGAATATTTGGAAGTACTTTTTGTAAAAAATGAATTGATTCGTAGCGGATTTTACTTTTCCTGTTAGAAACTCGTGATGTATTAAAATTTGTAGAAAAGAGTATGATTTAACATACTTGTGTAAGTATATAAATATATTTCATACTTTATAGGGATCTTTTTACAGCGTTTGTTCAGATTTCTGTTTTAACAGTAATTTAATAAAATAAGTAGAAGTTAAAAAAGCGAAACTAAAGGAGAATGAAGTAAATAAACAGATTTACCAATTTAACTTTATTATTTTCATTGTATAAAAGTATATATACAAAACATAAACAACTAGATTTGTACAAAGTTTAAGGCGATCACCAGCCGTAGTGAGACGAAAGGCCGTTGTAAGCCACGTGAGAGACAGCAGGAGCCGCGGAGTAAGTCAGGGCGGACTTGTAAACGGGAGCAGCGGCGTATGCGGCCACGGGTGCAGAGTGAGCGTAAGTTACCGCAGGAGCAGCGTAAGATTTAGCATACGCCACGGGAGCAGCGGCGTATGTGGCGACGGGGGCAGCGGCGTATGTGGCAACCGGAGCGGCGTAGGCAGCAGGCGCGGCGTAGCTCGCGTGACTGTACGCTGGAGCAGCGTAGGCGGCGGGTGCAGCGTACGCCACGGGAGCGGCGTGTGCGGCGTATGTTGCTACGGGAGCAGCGGCGTAAGTGGCAAGAGGAGCGTAAGACTTAGCCACCAGAGGTGCGGCGTGTGCGGTGTGAGTGGAGTATGAAGAGATGGATGACACTGCAGGTGCAACCGCCTTCACAACGGGCGCTGAGTACGCGACGGGAGCGGAGTACGCTACGGCGGGAGCAGCGTAGCTCTTGTAGACTGGGGCTGCGGCGTATGATGCCAGAGGAGCGGCGGCGTAAGACGCCACGGGAGCGGCTGCGTAAAGGCCACCAGCACGGGCTGTCGCCAACGCGCACAAAAGGACTAGTAACTGAAATAAATAAATAATAATTAATATTAAAATTAAAATCTTATATTAGAGGTATGATTACAATTTACACTATAGTCTTGCATGAAACATTTATGAATTGAATCTTATACGATGTCTAGTTTCTGTGATTAAAAATATATTAGCTTCTTTCATGAAAAATCTCAAATATATTCGAGTTTCTAAATGCATTCCGCCCATTTTATGTGAAAATTGAGATTGTTTCGAAAACTTATAAATAATGATAAAAATCTTTCACTTCAATTCTTAAAAAAATAATTAAATGTCATTTTACACAAAACACTATAAAACAAACAAAGTACCTTAGCAGCCATTATGATATATAAAATCCACTACGGCAAGTGATACGGTCTGTGTACACACAAGCACTTTTATACTAGACTCGTTACCCCCGCGAGCGCAGGCGCATGTACCAAATGTGGTCTAGTATCGCAAGTTCTACTTAGAACCCTGTTACAAATTGACCGCCCAAAATGTATGCCACCTAACTAATATGTAACATATGCGAAAACTTTACAAACCATACCATTAGAAGCATATTGTAAATTATGGATGATTTTTTCTGATCAAAACCTACAAGGTGATATATGAAAGGCACTGCAAAAGATTTATTCAACCTTTAGTACAAAAATAAAAATTGTTATCAAGGGAAGGTTCTTTAAAGTAAATTACAAACATGGAAATTATTTTATTGAAACTTAAAAGTACAATAAAAACAGTTAGTAAAACAGTACTTGACAATCTATTCTGATTAAGTTTGGTATAATTTAGACATCAGAAAAGTAGGCCGATAGAATCGGTCCTTTCATTCGCGGGAAAATTCTCAAGGATATAATATCCTGTGCGTTATGACAATTGTGGCATGACTTGCTTTAGAGGAAGCTTGTCAAATCGAAACTATTTTTTCTTGCAACATTTAAAGTAATCCCGTAACCTGGACCAATATTGCAGTTATGCATTGTTCCAAGTTGGTCCTTTTACCTTGAATAATTTTTGTAATTTATTTTTTAATTTCCTGAAGCCCTAAGTCATAGCAATAATCATAAGTATTCTATTAATAACGTCAAAACTGGTCACCAAATATGATAACAATTGGAATTTGCACGCTATACGCCGAGAAACTGGAGAATAAACCTTCAAGCTACTCGTAGTTCAAAGACAATTCCGAGGAAAAAACGAATGCATGGTAATTTTGACGCAATCCTGACGCATAACAAACAACAACCTATTGTTAGTTGAATGGATCATATTTCCTTCTAATTACTTAGTTCCTGATTAAGTAAGAAACTACTTTAGAAATCACTATCCAGACTCCGTCAATGGTGTGAGCCTGAGTTCTTGGTACAAATTTCCTGCAACTCACTCACAAACTAATCTTAAGTATCTTATGGCTAATTAATTTGTCTTCATTGTTAAGTTTGCACAGCTTCTGTCTTTATCTTATTCAAAATCTACTGATATTGGTAAAGCTTTTCATTTTATCGGTCATTACAATCATGATCGATTTAGGTGGAGTAATCAACATTGTCTTGTTAGATTAGGACCAAATTATAAGTTGACCGACTTTACGCGTATGACGTAAGACCCGTTTTATTCAGTTACATTTTAGTTATTATTAAAATCTTCGTATTCGAAGTTTTATTGTAATCTACGGAGTTGTGTGAAACGGTCCTTAGGGAAATTAGGACTTACAATAATGTAATGTCAGTGATCATTATTTATTTGCGTTTACGAGATTAGAAACTCGTTCTCGATTCTTATATTCTTTTTTTTGAAAATGTTGTATTGTATGATATCTGAATTACAATTAGAAGTCTTCGTAAAGATTCGTTACTAATCTTTCTAATAATTCTAGACGATACAATGAACCAGCAAGTTGAAAGCTTATTCTACAATACCTAAACTGCAAAACTTATTTTGATAAAATTTCTAACGGGAGATAAATGGAACAAAGAAAACAGAAACTGTAAGAACATCACATCTGCAGATCCATATTAATATATATTTTAACCGAATTGAATAACCTTGAAAACCCTTTTATTTCTTGACGTCCTGCATTATCTAGACAGTGTTGATTCGTGCAGTAGGTAAACTTTATGACAGCCTAGATTAGTTGTGGCGTGCATACAGTTTCATATGAAACTTTAGTATCTCAGTTATGCAAGTCTGTGTAGTCTAGTGCTTTTGTTTAAGGGCAATATACTGGTATTTCAAAAGACTGGTGTACATGTATCTAGCCCGCCTAGGATTTAGTTGCATGATATTGTAGTTCGTGATCCCTCTTATTACTAAATCTGAGATTTTTATAAAATTGACATACGGAGAGGAAAAAAATATGTACAACTTAAGAGACACTTTAACTAAAAGATAAAAAATAAATAAAATGAAAAATCGTACCGAAGCAGGTTGTTGAACATGGAATTCTATGCGTGGCGAGTTTATTGTCCCTAAAGTTCTCTGTAATAGCTTTTAATTTTCCTACAAATAGATATTTATTTATTTATATATTTATACTTTATTGCACACACAGAAAAAAATTTGTAAACATTGCAATAGTAATTTGAGTACAATGGGCGGTCTTATCACACGCGGCGATTTCTTCCAGACAACCTTTGGATGGAATTTTTGAAAAGAATCTGGGAATGGGTGGTAGATGCAAAATAAAATAGAGGTAAAATAGAAGAAATACTATGAAACACAAGATATATCATATTTTTAAGTGTGGGAGAGCCGTGCTTCGGCACGAATGGGCCGGTTCGACCGGAGTGATACCACGGCCTCACAGAAAACCGACGTGAACAACGCTTGCGTTATGTTTCGTCGTATGAGTGAGGTTAGCGGAGGCCCAATTACCCTCCCTTCCCCAATCTCCACAATCCCTGAATCCCCAACGATCCTCAAATTCCTAATCCCTAAAAAGCCGGTAACGCACTTATAACACCTCTGGTGTTCCAGGTTTTATGGAATAAGTCGGTAAACGAGAAGATGGATCTACTGATAGTAAGCAATCGACGTATCGAGACCAGCCTTCGAGATCGAGTCGAGGACCAGCCTTTTGGGATTAGGAATTTGAGGATTTTTGGGGATTTGGGGATTGGGGAGATTGTCTTCTTTCTGTCTTCATCATTTATCCCAAGCTACTTGGGGTTCACACAAATACCTATAGGTATCTTATTTCTAAATAATCTACCCATCCAGTAATTGACCATCTTCTACCTTTTCTTACTCAATCTAGGGAAAAGGCTGTGGTGCTATGACTTTATTTAATTCCCACATTAACGATGCGGCGAGCTAATTATTCGTTCTGTTGATTTCATTACAGGTTTTTGTCAGTAGTTGTAGTTGCATGAGTCACTATGATTGAATATTCGGTTGGGACAGGTCGGAAACTTGATTCGGTATTCGTCTGGTAGTATTGAGTTTAATACTTAAGACGTTAAACCTTAGTCATTGTAAGAAAGAGCGAGGCACCTATTTCGATTGTTTGTAGGTACATTTAATGATTGTAGATGACTACTGTGCTGAGTTACTTTTGACTTTGATTTTCAGGTCGGTCAAACTATTATAACCAACTTCTTGTCTATCGGGGAATATAAACCTTAATGTTATCTTACTTCATTCAAGAAAACATGCTTCCCTTTTGTACTAGACCTTGTCAAAGTCAAAACTGTAGTCAAAAATGATAGATATCGTGTTCATTATCCAAGGTCAAGATGCTTGGCCGAGATATTCCAAGTCGTCACATAGTCACATAACATGACAGATGTCACGATGAAATATCATTCGCCCACGTAAACTCACATTGAAACTTTTTGTTTTCGGTGGGCCAATGTTGGTACAAAATATTTATTTTAATAAACCTATCCAATCTGACAGTTATGGTAACTTTATGTGCTGGTAGTACTCGTGTTACTGATGATGGAACAACATAACTTTTTGCACATTATTGTACTTTTCCAGTTATAAATAATCCACTGGTACCTACTGACAAATTATCGCAGTCAGTTCAATAGACCTACGCTTACCTAATAACAAATCAAATAAAAAGAAAAAGAGTTTCTTCGACATCTTCAAACCTAGATAACTCCATACAACGCATTACCGTCCATGTGTACCTTGCTTAAGTTACGTTTTGCAACGCACATGAACAGGTCAATCGTGAGCAAGTCGCGTATATGTAACGTAAATGCTGGCCACAATACATCTTTATCAAGTCCGGTACTGTGACCGCTCACCTATTGTGACCAACCACCGATTGGACCCGCCTCGTGTGGTAATCTGATCATAGATTGTGACGCACGTGTGGCTAATGTAACAGGATACTTTAGCGTAGGTAAATATCTAAAATGTTATGCAGCTTTTGAAATGTGCGTTAGTGATTTATTAAGTAGGTCTTTTGAGTTTAGTTATTGAAGCAGAGAAAGATTTTGATGCAGTATTTTTTATATTTGATTGGCCGGCCTTCTTTGAAGACTATCTCGCTTGGTGGAAAGCGATGATACGGTCTACAATAGAGCACGTCGTCCTACAAGCAACCTATTCTCGGGCCTTGAAAACTTAGGTTTTACTTTTCAGGACATACAGACTCTGGCAAAGAATCCCACTGTAAGCACTAGGAAGCTTGATGCAAAGCGCTTCGTGCGTGTGGGTGGGACATCTACCATAAATCGGTGACGCTTCCCCGATAATCTTGTGTTACGATGATGGAAGGGACTAGGGGGAATCAAGTTGTGCAATACCCCCGCACACTCACCGAAATGCATCCGATAGAAAACCGAAAGGCTTCTAACCTTACGCCTGTGTTCGAGGCTTTAAAACCGGGTTTCCACAAGCGCATCATCGTTGATGAGTCTCTTGGCACGCCTCTCGATGTTCTCTAGTTTGTCAATACAGTCACAATTTTTTTTAAAAGGTGCACAAGTTCCTTTTTTAAAGTTATGACTTTTATAAATATTTCCTATTTTAAATTAACTTTGGTTGAGTCAAAGGCTACATTTTATTAGGGATATGAAGCAAAATTGTTGTGTGCATTGTACACTTCTAGAGGTAGATGAGTTTTAAAATATTCTAATACTCGAAATTCGAATTTTGATTCTAGTACGTAAGTAATTGTGTTCAAATGATAATATTCGCATACATACAAATATTGTTTAAGTCAAGTTTCGTCGTAAATATAACTACATAGATACAACATTTTGTAGAATGCGTAGGACGTTGTCAGGCTTTACCTAAAACGGATTAAGCTCTGAATGAATATTCTATTTTCAGTTGAAATATTGAAACATTTTGTCGCGCCGTATTTCATGCGCTAAATATAGATTTAACTAACTTTTATTTATCATCCGTTGTGAAGCTTCATTACGAATTGGTCTAAATAATAGCCCGGCCTTTGATTTGAAATAATACTGTTACTGTTTTGTTGCTACTATTTGTGTGAAAAGTGTTCCACGAATCAGATTTCACTATATATTTGCTTGTTGTTTGGTTTTTGTTTGTATGTATTCTATTTTTGTTTTAGATAATGTTTGGAATGATGACAGGGTATGAAAATTAAAAATCTAATTAGTCCGTAAGTTAGGCAATGAAAAAATATTAGACAAGTATTTTTTATTTTGTCGTATAAAAACAATATTTAGATAAAACGAATCAAAGTTTAGGAGTGGGGGCTAAAACGTCATTTCTATGTATAAAATGTACATAGAAGTGACGTCACGCGACATTTAAAATCAATATATCGTCGAAAGTATTTGTTTCTGTAAGAAAATAAAAAATACGTGTGATGACTAATCTATCAGACGGACATTAAAATAAATATTAGGCATCTACCCTATTGTGCCCGGTACTATAATAATAATCGTAATATATAGAGTATAACCAATACGTTCTGGTATTGGCTTCGTCCGCGTTCTTGTGGAATATAGAGCGTGTGTTATTCCAGACCATAATCTATCCCTGTTCCAAATTTCATCTAAATCCGATCAGTAGATTTTGCGTGAAAGAGTAACAAACACATACACACATATTACACACATACATCCTCACAATTTCGTATTTATAAATGTACAGTAGAATTTTTTTTTTTAAGGGGGGAAAATCATCGAATGACTGCTCCCGCCTGGGTGAGGCGGAAGGGAGTGTCAGACTCTTACTGACTAAAAACCACCCCGTTCCTTCTCCTGCACGTCGAGCCGGAGCCCCGGTTACCCGTTAGGTATGTAGAGTAGGATTTTTTTTTAAGGGGGGAAAATCATCGAATGACTGCTCCCGCCTGGGTGAGGCGGAAGGGAGTGTCAGACTCTTACTGACTAAAAACCACCCCGTTCCTTCTCCTGCACGTCGAGCCGGAGCCCTGGTTACCCGTTAGGTTCTCCGCGACTCCGAATGTAGAGTAGGATAGGATGACAGTAGGTATATAGGTATTAAATAGTGGGCGTAGGCGTGCATCTCTGTCTACACCTTTGGGATTAAGATATTTTTAGCTAAATCTAGTCAAAATTCAGAAAGAAATAGATCGGATATAAACGATTATCGTAATACCAAATTCTGTTATTTAGATTGTACTTTGAAGTAAGTATATGTAAATGTAAAATTCTAATTCCAAAGAAAAGTAAATGTACAACAACTAATCGACTAGAATGTTGAATCGGTCTAGACTGGAACTTAGAACCTAATGGCGTGATTCAAAGTTAGTATATTGCCTAATAATTATCAGGTGGAATGCAGAAATTGGACGTGTGAAATGTTACCGACTTCTAAAGCAAATGTTTGTTTATAAAGATTTCTATTCACATCCAAAGTTCAAACAATTAGCAAAAGGAAAGCTGCCTAGAAAAATGAGTCACAAATACGATGCAATATTTATTTTATGAGACACAATTTTACCTTACATAAACATAACATTTTAAACATACATTAAACTTAATCAAGCAGTCAGTCGCGCATTCCATGTGAGTATTTTAGTAATTTACCAAGCATAACTTGCTCCTAAACCTGTGAACGACATGTGAGAAACTAATGGAGCTTCTGAGTATGTTATAGTAGTTTTAAGTGGTTGAGACTCGACTACAGGTGGATTCGACGAATAAGATGATAAACCTGAAGAAGCAAACTTAGTGTTATCAAATGTCGAGTACGAAGATAAAGGTGGTGATACAACCGTTTTAGTTAAAGGAACTTCATGTGTACTATAAGACACAGGAACTGATACAGTTTTAGATACAAAAGGAGAAGACAATTCATATGCTGGTTCTTGGTGATACACTACGGGAGAATGACTTGCAGAAGAGTAGATGCTTGGTATGAAATTAGATGCACCAACATTATTGCTTGATTCATATTTCTTGACGCTTGCGTAGCCTGTATCCGAAGATTTTGTAAATGTTATATGTTGAGTACCATCTGGGCTTTCATAGTTGCTTTCTTTAGTAGACACTATGGAGTGATATGCTGGAGGTGGCTGAATGATTTTGGTGTAAGCTATTGGTGACGTCACAGTTTTCTCAACAACGTGGCTTGGAATTGTTTTGACGACTGGTGTGGATATTGATGAGTAAGTTACTCCGTCGGTAGCAATTATTCCTGCTCTGACTAGAGCGAAGGAGCACAGCATTAGTAGTACCTGTAAGCAGCGAAATACAAATTATAAAGAGTTAAATATGTTTTTTTTTTTTGTAATATTTTATTCCTTTGGCCTGTTAAACTCACCTTGTGTATCATCTTGCCGTTCATTTTCCTTAACCTTTAATCAATGACTGTCAATATCGTCAAAAGCTGCAGGCTTTTATATATCCAACGCTTTAATAATTTCACCCTTATTGAACAATGGGTTATGCATCACTTCATAACAGCTGCTTAACCAGTTTGAGACCTTAAACTGAGCTTAACCTTTGCCTTTAATAACACATCGTAAAGGTGGAACGAGCGGTTATTCGCAACTCCATACTTTCATTGTAGTTAATATAAAACATGAATTACTAAGTTTGGAATATTTCCAACAAGTACGTAAATGAATATTTTTACTTCTATGGTAGTTAAACCTCTATAAGGGTTTGGTCAATGATAGCTGTAGATTTTTTTGTTTCTGCAACATAATTTGTGTAAATTATCTCGTCACCGTGTAAGCACATGGAGATATTAAATTATTATCTACACGTTTAGTCGTTCAATATTAATACATAAAATGAGTATAATTTATTTTCTCGTGATTTAATCGTTATAAGCTACTTATAAATCCAATATAATTATTAATATAATTATTAATTAAGTTGGTTCAGTACATTCTTTTTCAAGTGCGTACACATCATTTACTCACGTCTCAGTGAGTATCGATAATACTCATTCATTGAATTCAAATTTTCATTGAGAATCATCATGAATATTGCTTTCATAATCTTCAATTTATCATATCCCCCTGATTGTTTTCGTTAATAAAATTATCCTGTAATTACATGAGCTTGCGTTTTCGGTATAGAGGCGGGTGTATTGTGAACAATCGATGTTTTATTCATATCACACCGCAAACAGATGGATGCTCGTTAGCCGGGTATCGATAAATATGAATAATCGACTCCCAATGGGTGGGCAATAGGCGGTTGCGTTTGTTACTGTCGCCTGGGAGTCTAAACATTGATATATCAGTTGTGTGTACAACTAGATTTGTTGCGCAATCGTTCTGAGAATTTATTCGGTACGTATGTTTGTTGCGATTGCAACTTGGTCTGTCAATGAACTGTTTTAAAATATTAGCGTCGGTTAGCGAGTGCCTACATGCTATTCAGTCTAGTATGTGGGTGTGACCTCAATCGTATGGCACTCGAAACAGATTGTGTCCGATGATTTGTTTTGGGTTTTGGGTAGTGTCGACGAATTGGATAGAAGTACTCTTTTGTGTTTAGTAATTGTATTGTTCGTGAAGGAAATGGATTTAGCTGTAAATGCGCTGATACTTAGTTTGTAAATGCATTGATATTTCGGGGAATTCTATGTTCAGCAGTAGACGTCCTGTGGCTGATATGATGATGATAGTAATAAGAGAATAGAGTACGTTATACGTATGCAAAAATAAAAAAACACATAGGTAAGATTTTTGGCATTATTTCGCAATCGTACACAATCTTATTGTTCTCTTTTCGGCCTTATTGTTTAACCCAACGTTATCAAAGGCTCAGCTCAAATGAAAATTAAAACCACTCAACTTTACATCACCCTTTAAACGCTTGCTTTCATTACCTCGAAACAATAACCACAGTGCAACAGAAAAAGTATCAGACAAATGCATTTTAATTTCCTTTCACAAACGTATGAAAATCATCGTGGATTGTTTGAATGGTTGAAAAATCATGTAAGCAATTACTGTTCTCGTACATATTACGGATGTTGGGTGATAAAGCAATGAAATTTTAATGGCAGGCTTTGGTGGCGCATTAATAAAACATCGGATGGTAAGTGGGAACCCCTGTCGACCACTATGTATTGCAGACACGATTCCACGCTCCTTTAACGCCGCCATTTCTTTTTCTAACGCTTGAATTTTTTTGAATTATTATTTTCTTGAAAGAAAAAAAGAAAGAAAAAACATTTATTCGACCTTACACAGACACAAAAAAATACAAAATTAAAAAAGAAAAGAACAAATAAATACACATATTTATAAAAGTTCCTGTTAATGTTTTGAGATGCATTTATATGTCATTGGTTGATTCTTTTTTTTTTTTTTTTTTAAATAATTTATTCAGTGAACTTATTACAAATTGTGTCCTTAAAAACTAAACTCGCCAAACTGTAACGTTTGATGGCGAGATATCATGAGCTATGCTCTTGACAGCTATGGGTTAACATTTAAAATACATTTAGATAAATTGGAAGCTCTCCAGATTAGATTCTTAAAACTACTTGTTACTAAAAAAACTAAAAGCAGCTGTAAGGGAGACTATAGACAATTATTTAAAATATGCAAAAATCTACCGATTACTTACAAACATAAATATATATTATTAGTTAACCACCACCGTACACAGGAGCATGACTTATCTTATGTAAAGAACAACCATAACACACGAACTATGGCTGCTGGTAGATACAATGTACCCAGAGTCACCAACTATTTTGGTGATAGAACACTAAAAAAGAGAATACCGTATCTATTAAAGAGTCTGCCGGCAGACATAAGGAGTGAAACAAATTCAAATAGGTTCAAACTAAAATTAAAGTCATATTATTTAGAAATGTCCTAATAATAAGTAAGTAGGTATAAGTTTCAACGCCTGTATAACACTTAAATATAAGTACATTTAATTATAATGTCTAGCGACTCGACCCCGCAGTCAAACCATTGCAACGGTTTTGTGGGGCTTAGATTATAAAATACTTACCTGTGTGATATAAAGATAAATAAATAATAATAAATTAAATAAAGATATAGAAAAAAAAACACAAAGAAACAACAGAATATAACAACACAGTGAGAATAGAATAGAACAGTAATTATTTTTTGGTATTTTTCTTTTTTTTTTTTGGTGTACTTTACCTTTTAAGGAGAACAAAATTACTTACGCTTGTTGTGTTACTACTAATACTAGTAAATAGAATGACAGAGACGTGCATAAGTGCTTACTGTTAATGTACCCAGTTTTTTAATCTACATAAGATAGTAAGCCGTATTGCTATACGAACAAAGGTGACAAATGTGTTTAAGGCAAGGACGTTGAGAAAAAGGTGGACATAATAGAAATTATTAAAGCACAAAAATGTCAATGGTAATTTATGTGTGCGCGTGTAATGGGTTCCTACCTCTACATTACCAGACTTAAGAAAATGACAGACGTCTTTCGTGTCAATGTGTATGTTCTGTGTGTAAGTCTATAGTGACCAGCTGCCACAGTTGTTGTTTCAATAGATAATGTCCGCTTTTTCTCAACGTCCTTGGTTTCAGGCATAGTTAATATGAATCAGAAAATGAAACTAAAATTCTAATACAAATTTTGTTTTAACGAAATAACTTATGATGGGTCTAGCGTCTAGCGTCAAATAGATTAAGATCTTCATCCTTCTTTCATTATGGACGTTATCAGTATTTTCAATCTTGACGTTATTAGCAATAAGGTTTAAATTAAAGTGTGCCGTTTTGACTGTTGATGTAATTGATGGTGGCGTTCAGCTTTGTGTTAATAGTTTAGTTTTGTGTATGTCGTATGTGTATGTGAGGTGCCCAAAAGTTGCAATTTTCGCCAATGTATATATCTATAAAAAATGTGTACTTAGGTATATACATGACGTATAATTTTCTATATTATTTTATTGTGTTCATAACTTGAAAAATGATTTTTGACTCGGGAAATTTCCTATTACTTGTATTTTTTTTTATAATAACTGTTGTGAGTCGTACTAAATTAACTAAAAATCGAGTGTTACTCAAGTGCATATACTGAGACAAGCTCTACTAGTTTCGAACCACAGGGGGATTCTTTAAAATTTCGGTTGTGGCAATGTCGCGCAGCCTACTGGCTATCGTTGGCGTTCGCATCGGTGTTGTTCTTGGTATTATTGGGAATTCAAAGAATTAAAATATATAACCGTATTAATACTTAAATTAAAAAGTTAATCAGTAAGAAAATTAAATTCTTTTCTTATACTTAGTTTAAGTTTGGGTATTATTTCGGCAAGCACCCTTTCAATCCATTCAATGAAAGAGTAATGTAAAGTGTCAATTGTTTTTTTTAAAAAGAGAACACAATATGTTTTACCCTTGACAATCTTTCTACAATTGACGTGTCATTTGTTTTTCTGCTCTCAGCGTAGCAAAAGAAAAGTAAATAGAAGGAGAACGCGATATGCATTTCTCTTTGTCATTTCGAGCATGACGTCATTAACATGTCAATTGCTTTTTATTTAGAAAAGTCGCAATTACTACTACTACAACTAATAAATAGAAACAATACAAGAAGTAGTATTGTAGGAAACACACAGTTGGCCCTTATCAGCCAACATTTGCAACCAATATTTGTTTATGCAAGTCAAACATTGTGGCATAATTAGAGTGCATTAAGTATAGAACGAGCTATTATTTAGCAATTTAGCGCTCAAAGTTATGGTCAGTAATAATGGTGGTGTTGGTGCTACAATTTTCTTCCTGCTTCATTATAGTTTTCGTAATAGAGAAATTATTTAGGTAACATTATTATTAGACCTTTATTTGAGCACTAGTTTCTGTGTTATCCCTTCATGTTAGTTTATTATTGCGAATACTCTATCGTACCGAGTATCCATAAACTGAGAATTGCTTATCATCAGGTGATCCGTCGTGCGTGCGGCCCATCGCGATCTGCGCGCGCCTTAAAGAGCCATCAGACCACCACAGATGGAGCACAATAGGGCTGATGCCGATTCGGAGCCGCGGAGAACTTAACGGGTTACCGGGGATCCGGCTCGAAGGGCAGGAGTAGGATCGGGGTGGGTTTTAGTCAGTAAGAGTCTGACACTCCCTCCCGCCTCACCTAGGCGAGAGAAGTTATCAGGTGACCCTTTGAAGTCGTAAAGCACGCAGCCCATTGTGATTTAAAAAAAATGTTAATTAAATTAGAATTAAGGAATTGAATAGACGTTTTGTTTTTGTACATAAGGTAGTATGTTGTATAAAAATGGGTTTGATTCGAAATTGTCATAGTATTATGTTAAGACATATTGGTGTAAGTGTGATGAGTGTCTACTTCTAAGAAGAAGTAGAACAGTACCTACAACTTGTCCAAGAGCTTGTGGTTTCGAAGGTTT
This sequence comes from Spodoptera picta, assembly GCA_038387885.1. Taxonomy (NCBI): domain Eukaryota; kingdom Metazoa; phylum Arthropoda; class Insecta; order Lepidoptera; family Noctuidae; genus Spodoptera; species Spodoptera picta. The sequence continues at coordinate 2,996,118 of JAZHFQ010000733.1, read as the reverse complement.
TAGTATAAATAATACAAATACTATAAGTAGCAGATCTATGATATATTGTATTTATTCAAAGCAGCTTTATATCTAAATGTATCGACAAAACAATATCAGATTGACTACAAAAATAATGGTAAGTTAGGATAAACATCTACGAGATAGCCATATAGAGAAATAATCGGTTAGACAAACCATCAAATCGAAGGTCAAATCTATCGAACTTTTGATTTCCATTCATAAAAAGATTGTATGCAACCTTCAAAGTCGCTATACGCCAACTGCCTGTCCCTATGTATGCCTAGATCTTTAAAACTACGCAACGGATTTTGATTTGGTTTTATTCATAGATAAGGTGATCCATAAAAAATGTTTATATGTATAATACACGCATATTGCTCCCGTGCGAAGCCTACTCCTATATCCTCATTCTAAGGTGTAGATTCCTATGGAGAAGAGTCAAAATCAAAGTCAAAGTCAAAATCATTTATTTCAATTAGACCAGGATGGCACTTTTGAACGTCAAACAACAAAAATTTATAAGTGAAGCTAGTTGCCCAAGGCGTAGATTCCTATGGAGAAGAACGAGCAAGAAACTCCATAGGTTACTCTTTTTCAACCAGGTAAATCAGAATGAGCAAGAAACTCCATAGGTTGTTTTTTTTCAATCAGTTTCACAATAATATTCATTAGTTGCATAGTTTTGTTGGTTCAACTGTGTGAGAACAATGTTACACCAAAATTCAACGAAAGAGTATTTTATAAGTGTTTATGTATTTTTAATAGTTTACCTCTACTTACAAAGACTTTTGTTCTGAAGGAGGACTATCATCCTAAACTCCCTAATCTAGAAGACCGCACTTCCTAGATTATATAGATAAAATTTTTCGCAGGGCGGCTGAAAGAAACAGTACCCTCAATAACAGGAGCCAAGCAGTGGTCAGCTTGGACAACCCATCTAATTCTGCTATAGCAGTGAGCGGGGTTCCCCTTGAAACGACGGCTGATCCGCGGATTACAATTAAGGAGCGGGAAATTCTCCTTTACGGAGAGCACGGTACCAAAGGAATACGTATTCGGGGAGTTGCTTTGTTCATGAGCACCAACAGCGAAAGACTGGGGATCGCCTTCTGCACTAGCGCTCACCAGAAATGGCTAACAATCTCGCCAGGCCTTGCCTCCCTGTTAAATGGCAGCACCTTCAAAACAAGCATGAGGCGCAAACTTTATGAAGCACTGCCAGAAACAAAACTAGTCGGTCAAAGCTGTCGATTGTTGCGGACGCGCAATAAAACAATTGCAATGTTTTCTGGCAACAATACGACAACCTGTTTTGAACAAGCATGCAAGGTGCTGACCAGTATAGGTAAGTGGGGTAAAGTAGAGGGCATAGATTCTAGAGTTATCAGCGTGGATGCTGGTGTGGTGGCTTTCCGGCGAGGAGAGACAGCGGATCTCATGGGCTGTATTCACGCTTCAGAACAGCATGAAGTCATCGTTTATGAGGACAGGGGTGAAGACCTTAGTTTCCTCAGAAGAACGGTCCAGGGTTCACCAATCGCTGGCTCTTCAAGTGGGTCGGAGCGTCTGCAGCACAGGTATTCGGAACAAAGTGCTCTACAGCAACAGCAACGAAACACCGAAAGACAAATAAAAAAAACAAACTTCACGGACCAACATGTGGGCAATAACATCAGCCATATGTACAGCTGCGGGTCTCATTTCGTCGACTTTCAGAAGGAGTGAATCGGGCTCCAGCGGGGGAGGCGACAGCGCTCGGGTGCATCCTGCCCAGTCCAGGTCACCGCCAACCAGAGCCGCCATGGGTCACGTCTCTCCGCCGAAGTTTCGCCATGCTACCACTCATAAACGCCTTCCTCGAGTTTGTCGCAGTAATAGAGGCAACAAAACAAGTCAACTTGCGAATTTGCAAAACGATCCTGCAGACATATCTGCAGGGTAACGAGCTGTTACTGAATGATAGACTCGAGGCTGCGGAGGCGGTCATATACGACAACAGTAAATCGAGAGTATTGAGAGGAGATTCTATAAGTCGTAGTATGGCAGCTTACAACGCCACCGCAGGGTTGTGTCTCTGGATGAGAAGGAATCGGATAAACGGGGAGTTGTGAAATTTAAAACTCCTCCTGAAGACTCCTTAGTGGTTGTTGCCAGGTGCACGAGGATTATGATGGAGGATGGGATCTTGGAAATGGTGGGATCCATTTCGGAGCCTGGGCCGGGCGGCGTGGACTTTGGGGGCTGGGATGCCCCGACATTTCACTGGACAAATGGAGTGCCGGGATGTGGCAAAACTACATGGATAATGAACGAATTCGAAGCGGAAAGGGATTTAATCGTCACCACAACAACTGAAGCAGCAAATGACCTCAGAGGCAAACTATCCTGCCGAATCGGAGGATTAGTCAAATCCAAAGTCCGAACAATGGCATCCATTTTAGTGAACGGATTAAAAGAGCAAGAGAGCTGCCACCGAATCATGGTAGATGAGGCTCTCATGAATCACTTTGGGGCCATTGTGATGGCGGCCCGAATAACTCAGGCCAAAGAAGTTCTGCTGATTGGTGACATAAATCAACTTCCCTTCATTGACCGAGACAACCTCTTCCCCCTCATTTACAACCGCCCTACACACGTCGTGGCTATTAGCCAAGAACTTCTCTGCACTCACAGGAACCCTATGGATGTAGCATATGCTCTTAGTACTGTGTACAGTGGCATATATTCGTCTGCGTCGGGTGTGAGATCCCTTGAGTTAAAAAGCTTCTCAGGGTCGCGGATACCCAAATCTCCTCCAAACACGTTATACCTGGTACACACTCAGGTAGAAAAGGAATCCCTTAAAAACCAGGGATATAGATCGGGTGTGGGATCCCGCGTACTCACAATACACGAGGCTCAGGGGCTTTCGTACGCGGCAGTGGTTCTTGTAAATACAGCGGAGAAGAAACGGCGGATACACGAGAGTGTACCGCACGCCGTGGTAGCTATATCCCGTCACACTAACAGCTGCGTTTACTACACGAATACCAGTGACGACGCGATCAGCAAATTAATCAGACGGGCGTTGGGTGAGAGTGAGCGGGGGATCCTGGACTATAACTTGAAAATGGCTATCAGGAATAGGGTCATGGCGGTAGTGGGCGCTCTTTTGGGTGGGGAGGGCTCGCTGTAGGCTTGAATTGTGATGCAGGCGTGACATTGATATATATAATATATATTGATATATGTATTGTGTGTGTTTAATAATATTAAAATGTAGTAAATATAATGTAACGTAATGTAAATTTTATCAATAAGACTGACAAAATCCATTGGCACTACTGGAATCGGCTTACTGCTGCGTGAGCAGACGTCATGCATTCTTAAATGTTCTACAGTCGGTGGCGCTGTGGGCTGGGTCGCTCCGTTCCCTACGAAATGGTTGATCGGACCGATTGCTGGCCCTCACGTCATGCTCGTGAACGGGCGCCTTCTGCTGGAGCAGGTCGGCTCGCTCATCGCGCGTGTGGGCCGATCCAGTAAGGTTAATGTAAATGTAATAAAACATGTATTGTGTATATATAGGTAGATATTAGACACAACTTCTTTGAGAAAAAAAAAATGTGGTTAATGTAGCACGTAAGATTTCTGTAATAATTAATTTAGACTGTAAACGCCACGTTAAACGCCATGGCAGTCACCGGTGACCGACATTAGCGGAGGATTTGCCTTCAACAGTTTTTTATTGGCAGCCAATGCCTTAAAAGAAAATGTAATGGAATGACAAGGGCACGGACAAGAGTCCGTGGTGAATAAGAAATGTAATATATAGAAAAAAAAAAAAAACTCCCTAATCTGAGAATTACGTTAAAAGTATACCTTGTGAGAACTTACTATTAGTTTTTATTCTCTCGTAGGCAATCAAGGCATCATTACAAAGTATGCATAGCCTAGTCTCGAAACAGCCTTACACAATTGCAATTGTTGATTCGTTCCACTAATATTATAATGTCGTAAATTATTCATCTGATAAGCTCCAAATCTAGATATATGCAATAGAATAATATAAAATATATTCTTATTATTTAGGCCTTAGAGCTAACGTGGCCAGACATCGAACCCGACATCGTTTCGACACAATCTTGATTTATATCGATAAAAACTTTTAGAGCTGTTAGATCGTAATTATTTATTCGATACTAATTGGTGTATGTTTCATATATCTCGTATAAAATATTATTCTTAATAGGTAGCCGTTTTAATGTTTACTAATAGATTGTTTAGGACTTTCCCACGTTCTTTCCTGTATCTTCCCGAGGACACCGAATATTCAGAATCCTATGCCTAATCCTATGTCTTATGGTTGCGTTTAGTTATGAGAGAATCTTCTCCAGAAATGCACACTTTCAAAACTCTTCTCGTCCTTGTTACCTATATACTATGAATAGTCTATAAGCGATTAGCGATTCTTAATATTAGCGACTGCCTAGTTGGTCGAGTGCAAGATACAAGTGCGATTGCCGGGCAAGAGGTCTCGGGTTCGATTCCCGGGTCGGGCAAAGTACTACTGGGTTTTTTCAAAAAAATCTCAGTAGTAACATGGAGTCTGGAATTGTGCCCGGTATATAGCAATAGTCCCCTATTACATGGGACATAATATATATAGTGAAAAGTGGGTGTTACATTATACAGTGGCATTTAGTGCCGTAATGTACACCTCTGCCTACCGCTTCGGGGATAAAAGGCGTGATGTTATTAGCAATTCGTAGCTCGTATCCGAGATTCTTGTAGTCTTAACCTAGATCTATTACATTATTAACTATCTAGTATTTCGATTTTTCATCACCGTATCTTTTCTATTGAAAGTAGAGCAATTAATCTATAAACTTCATAGACTAACACACTTCAACGACAAACTTCCATTCCATTACTCCATAAACGATCGCATTACTGAAGTAAATTACTTTTTTATTTTGGTAGGATAATAATAATAATAATAAGCCCCCCAAATCCAACCATACGTCCGAATCGACCATCAGATTCACGTGGGGGGCGGACACGCGATTTATAAGTTACTGGCGCGGCTAACATGGCAATGGAAACCCATTATAAACATGGAGACTAGATCGAAAAGTAAACGTATAGGGCCGCTTCCCGGGGGCGATCGCCGGGGCACACCTGGAGCTGACGCTGGGTGTTTCAGCATGCGATCCGTCAGTGGTGCGGAGTTGAGCAGGCGGGCTCCCACCAGAAAAGAGGTTACAGCCGAACCAGAATACTCTGACAGTCTTAATGACGATGTCACTAATCACCCAATAGAACCATATAGTCCTAGCACCGTTTCGTATACCCCTTCATTGCAATCGTTGCCTTCGTCAACTAGTTCATCGCCATCAACAGTTAGAGTTAGGGATCCACCCATTCCAGTCTTGGATGTTGCGCAGGAGGTTAATACCTTTTTACCCGCGTCCACCAAGGCCGGTAAACCAAGAGTGCGCATGTCTTGGAGCAAAGATGTTAATATATTCATCATGCGCACTTATTATTATATCACAAAATTAGAAACCGATATGACAACATATAGGAAACGATTGCACGAACTATTCTCACGTCAATACCCACAAATTACAGTCTCCGAACAGCGCGTATCAGATCAAATGAGAACAATAGTAAGAAACAAGAGACTCTCACAAGATACATTAGATCACTTGAAGGAAGAAGTGCGTAAAACTTTAGAAAAAGAAGAAGAAGAAGTAAATGAGAATTTCAATAGCATAAACACGTCAGAAGTCCCTAACAATAGTCACATCCAATCCCCTTTACCATCCCAAACCAGAGGTCAATCAATAAACTCTGAAGACATCTCATTCATCACATCTAGCATCATCCCAAATTCACAATCATCAGTCACAAACTTATCACAACATGCTTCCACCCAAACAAACTTCTCTCACAAATCTTTACCACCATTAACACTTACCACATATCCTAGAGAAACAACAGAGGTTGACACGATTACACAGGAATTAATTAACCAATTGGAAACTACGCTTATACAATACACAGGCACAGATCCTACAGCACGTCCTAAGCTGCCAAAACTGAGAGAGAATAAAAAGTTGTATGAACTGGTGGATATTTTTAATAAACAAATTTTGAACCAATTTTATTCTATAGACTCTGATCTAATATGTATACACACACTCATTTATTGCAGCGCCTACGTGATCTGTAAAAATTTAGGATACAAAATAAAAACTTATAAACGAAACACTAAATATCATAAAACCCTTAAACCATCTTGGCAAATAAGACTAGAACTAGATATAAAAAAATTAAGAGCAAGTATCGGTAGACTAACACAATATATAAACAACAATAGATCTAGAAAGATAGTAAAAGCGGTAGAGAAAATATTTAGACAAACTAAAGTACACACTATTCATGAACCAGATAATGTCCGGCCAGAAGAATACTTAGACACACTAAAGCAGAAATTAACTCTAAAGTCACAAAGATTAAAAAGATACTTAAAAGCGCTGCAACGAAAAGAAGATAACAAACTTTTTACAACTAATGAAAGGAATTTTTACAGAGCATGTAGAGATAACGGAATACCAAATGATAACAATAATATAATCCCTGAAGCAAATGATCTAAAAATCTTCTGGGCTAATATATGGGAAAAAAGAAGTGATCATACGGATACTGCGCATTGGATTGATGAAGAGCAAAATAGAATGATTGAAATAGATGAGATGGAATTCACTGATATTACTCCAGAGGATGTGACAATAGTCACAGCAAGAATGAAAAATTGGAAAGCAGCAGGCATAGACAACATTCACAATTTTTGGTTTAAAAAATTTATCACACTACATCACGTCATTGCTAAAAACGTTACAGAACTAATTAGAGGTGAACAACCAATACCCAAATTTATCACAAAAGGCGTTACTTATATGCTTCCTAAAAGCAATAATACTTCAGATCCTTCACAATACCGTCCCATTACATGTTTACCTACAATCTATAAACTAATTACTTCCCTCATCACACGTGATATAAATAGCCATCTTCACCGATACAATGTGCTGTCAGAAGAACAGAAAGGTTGTAGGCAAAATCATAGAGGTTGTAAGGAGCAGCTTATAATAGACTCCACCATTTTAAAGACAGCTCATTCTCATAAAAAAGATTTAAGTATAACATACATAGATTATAAAAAAGCATTCGATAGCGTCCCTCACTCTTGGTTAATAAAAATCTTACAAATATATAAAATAAATCCTATTATCATCGACTTCCTGAGGAATGCTATGGCTGATTGGCGAACGAGTCTGCACCTTTTTAATGGTGCAAACTCAATCACCACAGAGGAAATTCACATCAGAAATGGTATTTTTCAGGGAGACTCTCTCAGCCCTCTATGGTTTTGCCTTGCCTTGAACCCATTATCACATCTTCTTAACAATACAACTAACGGGTTTAAATTAAATTCAGATACATCCATTACTCATCTAATGTATATGGATGATATTAAACTATTCGCAAACTCCAAAAAAGGTTTACAGTCATTAATAGAATTAACTACCAAGTTCAGTGCAGATGTAAACATGTCATTTGGGTTAGACAAGTGCCACATATTACATATTTGTAAAGGCAAAGTAATGAATACGCTTAATAGTACAGACGAACCCAATACATTCGAATCTATGGGACCGACAGATAGTTATAAATATCTTGGTATTCACCAGTCCAATACCATTGACCATATTAAAATTAAAAAACATTTGTCTTTAGAGTTCTCAAAACGATTGAATTTACTATGCAAAAAACAACTTCATTCAAAAAACCTCTTCAAAGCAATCACCACATTTGCAATACCCGTCTTAACATTTTCATTCGGCGTAATTAAATGGACACGTACAGATATCCGAAGCTTAGAAATTAAAATCAGAACCACGTTAACAAAATACAGCTACCTCCATCCTAAATCTGCCATCGAGAGAATTTCGGTAAAGAGAGAGAAAGGAGGAAGAGGACTCATAGATTTGAATGTATTATGGGAAGGACAAATTCAAAATCTCCGGAATTTCTTCTATTCTAAAGTTACAACTAGTCACATCCATTCAGCCATAATTGATCTCGACAAAAACTGTACTCCATTAAACTTATCCAACAAGAACATTAATTATAAAACCCCACAAAACCATATCACTGACAAGCTAAATAGATGGCGCTCCAAAGAACTGCACGGGAGGCATCTACATGATCTGGAGCAGTCACATGTAGACATAGACGCCTCAAATAAATGGCTAAAATTAGGTTCCTTATTCCCAGAGACCGAAGGCTTCATGATTGCCATTCAAGACCAGGTCATAAACACTAAAAATTACAAAAAGCATATTCTTAAGGACCCAGCAGTACAAAATGATAAATGTAGGAAATGTCACCGTGCAGCTGAAACTATCCAGCACATCACAAGTGCATGCCCCAACCTAGCTCAAACTGATTACACCCACAGACACAATCAAGTCACCCGCATTATCCATCAGAAATTAGCTATAAAATATAATCTTTTACCGCCAAAAATTGTACCGTATTACCAATATGTACCTGTGCCGGTGCTGGAGAATCGGAACCACAAGATATATTACGACCGAGCAATACTAACTGACAAAACTATACACAACAATAGACCAGATATTACAATGATTGACAAACAAAACAAACACGCATATATTATAGACATTGCAATTCCAAACACACACAACCTGCAAAAGACAATAACTGAAAAGATACATAAATACACAGATTTGAAAGAAGAAATTATGAGAATATGGAAGATGAACCGGGTATACATTGTGCCTCTGGTTCTCTCTAGCACTGGCATAATACCTAAACACCTACACCATTACCTGCAACAAATAGATCTGCCTACAAACACATACATGACCATGCAAAAAGCTACCATATTAAATACGTGTAGAATAGTTCGCAAATTTTTACAGGAAGATTCAAATAGCGAACCAAATCCCCAAGATTAAATGAAACTCACTTGGCTCAGGCCCGTGATTTCATTAAATAACCGGTATTTTTATAATGCCGAGAAAAACTTAATTTCGCTGATAATAATAATAAAAAATAAATTGGCAACACCACGACATGTCAACGTACAAAATTTTACTCTGCTTTTTTTTGGTTTATTTTTATAAATAATTCACACGTTTCTTCACTCAAGATAACAATAACAAAACCTTTTTATAATAATATATATTTACAACAAAATCAACACCTACAATAGCAATAAACAAACATTATATAAAGAAAAATGAAATTTGACAGTGACAGAATAGAAAAGGAAGATTATGAAGCAGAAAATTAAAATGTTAAGTTGATGTTGACGAGAGCCAGAAAAGCACGAGACGCACCCCCACCACCTCCGGACTCGTCGCTCAGCTCCGCCTCGCTGTTGCCGGACCCCAGCTCCGCAAGATCAACGGTGACAGCAGTTGCGTTGAGCTCGAGCGACGACTATTTCTCCCCGCCGATGTCGCCGACACCTGTACGTCGGCCGGGGAGAGGCCGGCCACCGACGGGCTTGGGAGCCAGGGGCCAATAGGCCCCGGGACGGGTCCCCGCTACCGGTGGTTGTGTGCGGCGCATGAAATGGTCTCGAACCATAAATGAGAACGTCATGCGCTCGTACTACGGTGCTACAGAGGGAGGGACTAACCTCACTGCGTACCGTGAAAGGATTCTGTCTATATTTCAGGTTCTTGAGCCATATATCAACGTCTCGGCCCAACGACTCTCGGACCAGGTGCGGGTCATCCAACGCAATCGCAGATTGGATGAGGCTGCGCTTGATCGGCTACGTCTAGAAGCACTGCGCAATCGTGTCGTCCCCGCTCCGTCACAATTGGTGGCACAGACACCTGTAGTGTCACAATGTGTGACACCAACCACCCCTATCGTTGGAGTGGAGGACGACAGGGTTGAACAAGTGAGTACTCAGTGCAATGAACGACTGAGGAGTGCTTTGGAGGATGCGGTCCGTGAGTACAGACGTGCTCCTAGTAATTTCAGACCAAAATTACCACGTTTGCCCATGTGTAGAAAAAATAGGGCGCTGGTGAGTGCCTTGGATTCGCTACTTAAAAAATATTTTGAGAGTAGCGAAAACCTCTATGATACACACTCAATCTTGTACTGTGGGGCGGTAGCTGCTTGTCGAGTGGCTAACGTCAGATTCCCAAATCTTGACGCAGCAGTCCGACCAAAACCAGCAGTACCTGCCTGGCAGTATAGGATAGAGCGTCGTATCAGTGAGGCCAGGGTACTCATTGGCAAACTATCCTGCTTCAGGGAGGGCAATACTCGCCCTAGAGTGATGCGCTTTGTAAGACGTGCATTTGTGGGGACTGAAATCAGTCCTCATGAATACCTGTCGCGTGTTACAGAGCGCATCGACTTCCTGAAGCAGAAAGTTTATGCATGGGCAAACCGTATTAGAAGGTACAAAAAAAGAGTGGAGCGCTATACTCAGAATCGCATGTTCCAAAGAGATCAGAGGTGGGTATACAGAGATTGGGAACGATCCAACCAAGATGTGGCTGACGGGCGGCGACCGGATGATGATGCCACTAACACATTTTGGCGCAACATCTGGCCGGTGCCTGTTAGCCACACAGAAGGTGACTGGATGTTTGATGTTAAGCGAAGGTGTGAGACTATACCAGAGATGGAGGAGGTAGTAATTACTTCCTCTGATGTAGCCAGTGCAGCCTGTTCGGTCCCGAATTGGAAATCACCGGGGCCGGACGGACTGCACAATTTCTGGATTAAATGGCTCAAAAGTTCACACGTTCGCTTAGCATTACACTTCCAGGCAGCTTTGGAAACTGGGTCGTTACCACAATTTCTAACAACAGGAGTTACCCACCTGCTCCATAAATCAGGTAGTTCCACTGAGCCCAAAAATTATAGACCAATCACATGTTTACCAACGGTCTATAAACTTCTTACATCCATTTTGAGGACAAATGGATATGCCTACATAAAAGTTATAAAAATAAGAATAAAATAGAACATAATACATAATGGTGTGTAAGTGTGCGTGTGTGCGTGTGTGCGTTTATGCATGTATATGTACGTGTGTTACCATATTAAGTAGGAGACAAGAAAAAACTATAAAGTTAGATAAAATTCTTTAACTAGTTTTTTAAATTGTGATATGGTTTGAGCTCGCCTCACTGCAATCGGTAGAGCATTCCACAACCGTGCTGCTTGTACTGTATAGGACTTGTCGAAAAATGTAGTGGAATGCAAACAGACGTTTAATTTCAAGCTCTCCGATGATCTTAAAAACATCGTATGTGAGTTGCCAAGGTACGTAAAACGCTCTTTTAGATAAAAAGGGATAGTAGGATTAAAAAGTACATTGTATAAAAGTGAAAGAATGTGAGTATTCCGCCGAAGGCGAATAGGCAGCCATTTGAGCTTATTGCGGAACTCGGAGACATGGTCATATTTGCGCAATCCAAATATAAACCTGATAGAAAGATTTTGAAGGCGCTCAAGCTTGTCTAATTGTTCTTGGGTGAGATCAAGATAGCTGGCATCAGCATAGTCGAGGATTGGTAGAAGTAGGGATTGTGCTAATGCAATTTTAGTAGTAGTGGGCAAGAAATTTCGAAGACGCCTCAAGGATCCCGCCGAGGCAAACATTCTGCGACTGACCTCCTGCATCTGTTTAGACCAGGAGAGAGTACTGTCAATGTAAATCCCCAAGTTCTTGACTTCGTAGGAAAAAGGAATTTTTGTGTTAAGCAGAGATACTTAATATAATAGAGATAAGAAGGATAGCACAATTTGTACTAGTAATAAGCCTATATATGTAAAAGTTTCTATCTCCGAAATGTCTTAACAGATGGACTGGTGTAATGTCCCAGACAATACAAACAAAGTCAGTTCTTAAAAGACTAATAATTTTGCCAAAACTACTTTTATTTCTGTAAGACTGTTTGAGTCAACCAATGGATCTCATGTTCTATAGGTAGTCACATTAATGACCATGTCCACAAGAGAGATCGCATTTAAAAAAAATCAATACATGACAATAGGAGGGGTCAGTTTTAGTGTTAATAATCGAATTGATAGATAGAATCAAATAATAAATTAATTGAAACTAATTTTGAAATACATCTTTTTCTAGGCAAATAATATATTTTTGTCGGGGTGGCCTGGAGGCTTAAGACGCCCTCTTCTCATGCATGAGGATGCGGGTTCAAAACCTACCAACGGCAAGTACCAATATGACTTTTTCCGAGTTTTATGTACTTTCTAAGATCTAGAGATCACTGACAAACGGTGATGGAAAACATCGTGAGGAAACCTGGGCTTATAATTTCTAATTATAAGTTTGTAATCGCCAACCCGCCTTGAGCATGCGTGCTCAGACTTTCTCCGTGTGAGAAGAGGCTTTGCTCAGTAGGCACTTATAGGCTGATGATGATGAATATATTTTTGAGGCGTATCCATTACAATCTTGATTCGAGATGTATGACTTCCAATCGTTCTTGTACAAGTTAATCGGTAGTTTGAAGATCATTTTGAACAAGACATGCTACTAATGTTATTTATGCGCATAAGTATACCATTTATAACCTAGTAGTGAATTAAACTTCTTAGATAAAATGTTTCGAATATGCGAATGCAATCCTTTCCTTTTTCATAAATATCTGTATAAAATTTTCTTATGCTGCCACCGACAAAAGAGGTAACATTGTACCATAAACCAACTGGTAAAAAAGATGTTTGCAAACATCTTTTTTACCAGTTTTGTATTTTATGTTTTCTGATATTAGAAAAAGTAGAAAATTCATTGTAACTGCGCATAGATTAAGGTCTGGACACATTCCTCTCTACAAGTTCGGTTTCCTAATGAGGAAAATAAGCAGTCCGAACTGTGATGCATGTGGAGTAATTGAAGATGTCCAGCACTTGCTACTGGAATGTGTCCGATATAAAAGAGAGAGAGAAGTATTAATTCAAGAATTGAACATTAATGTTGCAGAAATAGGTGCTTTTCAGTCCATTCTGTACAAGCCATACTATGATGGTGCTGTTAAGGTCTATGAGTTCGTATGTAGTTTGGACAGATCCTAATATTTCTCGCTACTCCACTAATTCTCATGGTCACGATGAGTCTGGCATAATCCGCTTAGATTTAAAGACTCTTATTATATGTATTTTAATAAAGAGAAAAAAAATGTTTTCCAATGGTAATGCCAACTAATTCTTTGCCAGAGTCTGTATTTCCTGAAGGGTACAACCTGGGAGTCTTCAAGGCCCGAGTGAATAGGTTGCTTATGGGACGACGTGCTACATCGTAGACCGCATCATCGCTTACCACCAGGCGAGATAGTGGTCAAACGTCGCCCCATCAAATATAAAAAGAAAAAAAAAACTCGCATTGAAGAAGCGTGGTGATTAACGATCAAACCGTCTCCATGTGAGAAGAGACCTTTGGTCAGTAGTGGCCACTCATAGGCTGGTGATGATGAACCATAATAGGGGGATGCGATGAGATTGCGAGCCTATTGTAGAATAGACACATCTTGCGAATTCTTCGTTTAGCAAACTTGAAGATCAAAACTGAGACATTTTGTTTTACTAATAGAGTGTATTATCCTTTGACCAATGACGCAGTTAAATGTAAACAATTATTGTAATAATTTTGTGTTACTATATAGCATTATAATAGGCATCGTGTGAGCTAGTATTTGCTTTATAATAGCTACTTAATTATTATGGGTCTAACATCGGCCTTGCATGAATATTGTCCGACATTAATTTAGGTATGATCTGCAGAAAAAGAGGCTGTTTAAGGACATGACATAAAATCATGTTTTTTATCCCCGAAGGGGTAGGCAGATTATGACACTGTACAACGTACTACCCACTTTTCACTATTTATGTAATAGGGGGTGAGCCTATTGCCATATACCACAATTCCAGACTCCGCGCTACTATTGAGATTTTTTTAAAAACCCAGTAATACTTTGCCCGACCCGGGAATCGAACCCGAGACCCCTTCGGGGATAAAAGGCGTGATGATATGTTATTTTATGTCATTACAATCAATGCAGCATTTTATGCTCAAGCACCAATACATAAGTAAGTATATCTAGCTTCTCAACCATAGTTCTAAACAGACAAACTCATTTTACCACTTACACTAACACGCAAAAACATGCTCATAAATATGATATGCTATACAAATTCATAAGAACAAATCTTGAGCTCCATTTACATATGACTTCGTTGCTAACTCTACAAGCAAGTTCCGTTTTCCCACCGGTCTAGTTTATTCAACGTGTGTGTGTAATACCAAGTGGGTTTGGTCGCAATTTTCTTAACTAATTCAACACTTGGCTAGAAGTTAAAATATCATATTAAAATAACCTTGAAAATGGCATACATTCGAATTTTTTGCAGTCGTTTTTTGTTCGAAAACTCGGAAGTGTGTTTTCGGTAAAAATACAGTTTCCTGTCTTTTTATATTTAAGCTATTGGTTGAAAGTTGTTTTTATGAAAATAAAATTATTATAACGAATGCGTAAGTAAATATTTCTTTTCCGACTTCCGAGATCTTATCGCCCTCATCCATTAATTTTATTTCAGTTTATTTTCAGATATAGCATGTTGACTTCGGTATAAGCATTAAAATCGATATCCTAAGATGTAGATTACTTATGTTTGCACCTTCTTAGACGTTACAATTATTAACGTTAGTATTTTATGCAGTAAATAAAATTCTATTCACCATCGTTAATAATGTTCATTAACTTAATGCAACAGTGTGACTATCGACTAAGATGGCTTCATTACCGTAAGCACGGACAGCAGGATGGCGAGCATGGGTGGCTCGCCGCCCGACCAGAACCAGACCCGAGCGTAAGGCGCGTCGCGTTCCGCGCGCGCCTCAGAGCCAGCAGACCACCACGGATGGGGGCCCAATAGGGCTGATGCCGATACGGAGGCGCGGAGAACTTAACGGGTTGCCGGGGCTCCGGCTCGAAGGGCAGGCCTCCCGCCTCACCCAGGCGGGAGAAGTCATTCAATGGTATTCCCCATTTAAAAAAAGATGGCGATTATTTGATAAACTTAACAAATTCGCATATCTGCGTAAAGAATTATAATTATTTAATAACCGAGTATACTTACTAAGACCATTACAGTTCATATAAAATTCTAAAAAGAGCTAGGCACTAAAAGTATGTTTTATGAATGTTATAAAAATTCTGTTCCCATTATAAAATGTTATGTATGTGAATTATAATTGTGCGATAATAAATACATGTTTATATTCCACAAGGTTACATTAGTATGTCACTTGTAAAGGGCATGGGAGAAGTATTTAAGTTCAAATTAACCTGCAACTTAACTTAAGATTACAAGTCATTATGTAAGATAGGATCTTTGGCGTGGTTTGCTAAAGCCACCTTTACGATTACTATTTGGACTGTAACATTGAATCATGGTGTTTATGACATTAATCTGCAGCGCAATAGCTGTGAATACTAAGGAAGTAATTTGGTATAGTAACATAACATAATGTCACGCCTTTTATCCCCGAACCGAACTGTGTGTGTCGAGAGCCATGCTTCGGCACGAATGAGCCGGCTCGACCGAAGTGATACCACGGCCTCACACCCGAACCCTCAAAACCGACGTGAAACGACGCTTGCGCTGTGTTTCGTCGTGTAAGTGAGGTTACCGGAGACCCAACTATCCCTCCTTTTTCCCTCTCTCCCTAATCCTTGAATCACCGACATTCCTCAAATTCATAATCCTCAAAAGGCTGGTAATATTTGTAACGCCTCTAGTGTTCCAGGTGTCCATGGGCGACGCCGATTGATTATCATCAGGTGATCCGGCAGCTCGTTTACCTACCAGCTTATCCCATAAAAAAGAAAACAAAGTGAGTATTTCTAGAGGTATAAGTAATTAGACAATCCAATATATTAGTATTACGTAAAATATGAGAAAAATGCTTTTCCTAATGACTCAGGAGAAGGAAACACACGAAATTAGAAGCGACAAATATTTTCTTCTATATGAACGAATAGAATTAATCATTTGGAAGAACTGAAGTGCCACAAATGCCTTTCGTAAGAAAATCTTAGGAGATATGTATGTTCTTTGGCAGCGACAATAGTTCATTTGCTTACTTCAGTGATTCTTTTGTCAATAAATCATTTCGAAAAATGTTGATTTGTTCTGATTTATTTCTTGCAATCCGTCGATCAAACAGTAGAGGTTCTTGAAACTTTTAGTTAGAGCAGTTGCACACGGTATGCCTGTACCTATTTAAAAGGAAACGTTGTTTTCTTTTGATGAACATTTTATAAACCGAAGTCCATATAAACGTATCAATATATAGGTACCATTAAGAGCGCACTAAATGATGCACAGTCCATTTATTTCAGGTCATCATTAATAACAATACTGTATCTTATGTGGGTTTTAAATGTAGTATTGTACCTTTTATCAAACTTATGGTATTGTATACTTGTCTGATGGTAACCTAAGAATCTAAAACAGCAAAGGTGAGTGAAGTGCTGAATACTTGCGCCACCATATTAAATTTTGCATAGTTGGTAATTAATGAAACACTATAGAAAAGTACAATTGAATATTTTAAAGTCTAAGCATAAATAGTCTCAGTTCGACTAAAACTATCGTAAAATAAAAAGTGTCATTTTTAAAAATTACGAAACCAGATTTATAAATAACACATACAGACTCACACTCAGAATCTCCTACAAGCGAAATTATTTTAAAAGATCTGTAACCACTTAAAGATCCCTTCACACTCTTGTCTTAAAGCAACCTGTTCCTATAATTATCATTAGACAAACTAATAATTACGTAGGGTTGGCTCAGAGCCTAACCTGTGTAGTTTCTCTGCCAATATCGCGAACTAGGTGACATTTAACCACAGTAATTGGCCTTTCAAGCTCAGATGTTGCTGGATACAAGCCAGAGGCGATTTTTGTGGTTGATAACAGAGCCTAATCCTCTAATTGACCATAGTTCTCTGTAGGACTTGTAATGTCTAGAAGAAGATGAGTCGGGTCACTAAGTTAAGGACTTAACAGTAGCTTTTTTGGATGAAGTGTGTGCTACATCAACAGCCTATAAATCCTCACCAAAGAAGTCTTTTTACACGTAGAAAATTTGAACGTTAATCGCCATCTTGCTCAATCCGGATTGGCAATTTCAAACTAGCAACAAATTATAAGTCCAGGTTTCTTCAGGATGTCTTTCCTTAACCGTTTGTCATTGGTGTCTAAACAATCTTAGAAAGTGCATATAACTCGGAAAAAGTCACATTATTGGTACTTGCTGTTCGTAGGTTGGAGGGACGAGGAGGCGAGTTTCGAACTCGCATATGAATAAGAAGCGCACATACATAAGAAGTGAGTGTCACCTCCGGGCCACCATGCCATTAATGGGTGCTAAGTGATATTCAATAAGTTGACTGTGTTTATTTAATTTTATATCATACGTAGTCTTGAGGTGACAGTCATAGCATTTTGGGCATATTCTACTATAAAACTCTGAAGTTGGAACTATGCCCATTTAAGTAATCAACTTGCCTAATGTTTAAGAGACAGAAAGTTTTATGTTATGCATATTCTATAGTTGCTTTAAAAATGTAAACGTGCTTCGCAGTTCATACTTAAAAACATTCATTCATTTTTCCCTAGACGGAAATTGCAATCTTATTATCCCACTTTATTATTCCTTGAAGGATCCTGTGTTCCTTCCCGTTTATTAAATAACTAAAGACGGGGGAGTTAAGCAGTGAAATCACGGATTTCCCTTCAATTTGCTCCTGTATTCAGTGTTTCTATCACGTATGCACAGCTGTTGAATAATTCTGACTCCTTGGTCATAGGATTCAAGTGAATGAATTATTCGTGTTTGTAGATTTAGGCGAGTTTTAGCATTAATTTCGTCTTGTATAATTTAAATCGGATTTGTTTTGTTGATAAGTTGTTGGCCGTGGTTAGACTTGTAATTTAAAGGAAGTGTTTTTGTTTGCTTGACGATTAGCATTTTGCACAATTTGCAAGAGTCTAAATATATTTCCTGAAGTGTGTCGACCTGGCAGTCGTCAAAGCCCGAGTGAATAGGTTGCTTATGGGACGACGTGCTCCATCGTAGACCGCATCATTGCGAGATAGTCGTCAAACGTCGGCTCATCAAATATATAAAAAAACAACTGTAAAATACTTACGACTGCCTCGTTGGCCGAGTAGTCGCAAGTGCGACTGCCGGGCAAGGGGTCTCGGGTTCGATTCCCGGGTCGGGCAAAGTATTACTGGGTTTTTTAAAATTCTCAGTAGTAGCACGGAGTCTGGAAATGTGCCCGGTATAATTATGGCAATAGGCTCACCCCCTATTACATGGGACTCATAGCAACTAGTGAAAAGTGGGTGTTACATTGTACTGTGGTAGAATGTGCACCTCTGCCTACCCCTTCGGGGATGGAAGGCGTGATGTTATGTATGTATTTTGGTGATTTTATATAGAAAGCCTCATTTATCCTGTGGTCGTTAAGTGCGAATAATGTACGAAAATGGATCGACAAAAACTTAGATTCGTCTAATTATAATGGAATTGTTTTCATAATATCTGTTAAAAAATGGGTGCCCATGCAAGAAAAGCACTATATAATACTTAAAGAAACAATATAAGTTTGCTACATTGGATAGTATACTTGACTCAAATACACCAAGAAAACCTACTCCATACGTTGTGCACCGTCAATATTTCTTCATCGACTTCAGACAATACAACTGCCGCAATTCATTACAAAACAAAATAACTTGATGATATGACTAAGGAGTTTATAATTGAGATTGCGATCAACTCGATAAAGAAAAAAATTCAACGAAATTCTTACTCATAAGATAATTAGGTCTTATAGAAGGTTAAAACGATTGTACCTCTATGTACTTACATATTATTTTCTGAATCAGCTTAGTGAATGGAACTAAGGTTTTTGTACGGACGTGGATTCCTTAACTTCATTGAAATATTTAAGTTTCTCCTCATAGTTTTACGGTTTAGTGGTCAGAACTGAGAAAACTATGCACGAGGTCTAGGTCTGATGCAGGAAAATAATTACTGGGTTTCCTCAAAAAAAGTAATGGTTCTTTTGGTAGATTTGTAAAAAATACTATACTTTTAGAATGATAAAAAATTCATTTAAATTATCAAACTAATTTTTAGAGCTACTTTCGAGATACACACAACATCACGCCTTTTCATCTCCGAAGGGGTAGGCAGAGGTGCACATTACGACACATAATGCCACTGTACTAAGTAACACCCACTTTTCACTATTTATTTTATGAGTCCCATGTTATAGGTGGTGAACCTATTACCATATAACACAATTTCAGACTCCGTACGAATACTGATTTTTTTTTTAATCTCAGTTATACTTTACCCGACCCGGTAATCGAACCCAAGACCTCTTACCGGCAGTCGCACTTGCGACCAATGAGGCAGTCGTTGAAGTTCGAAATACAGTATAAGCTATTTTGTTGCCATTTGTGTTTGTTTAAGGTGAACAATCTCAATACAGAATTAACCTATAAAATAATGATTTTGTTCACTTCTGATACTTCTAATACCATTTATAATACTCACTTGCGAAGTTTCAATATTAAGATACAAGTCACATTATCAATTTGTTGCATGCATTTTGTATTGCAATCAACAAAAACTTTAATGAATCTATTTTCTTGTGGATTATTGATAAACATGATTGATTAATGCTTGTGGGTGATCTTGCAACTGGTTTTGTGAAATTAATGATCCATCTATAAGACCTTTGTGATTACTTTAATTAAAGATTTCTTAAGAAGTTTTCCATGCATGTGATGGGAATATTTGAAATAAATCGTTGGTACGCACACTGAGGATTGTAAAATGTGACAATAGCTGCTATAAATGGAATGGAAAAGCTCTGAACACTGCCTTTATTTTGTAGTTAGCGGCAAAGAGTACAAATTCTACGCGAGTTCATAAGTCAAAAGTACAATTTTAAAGCAATGTACGTTGAACACGTTAGAAGCAATGTAGATAATACATATAATATTTTATGTGTAAACTCAGCACTAGTCGGTTCAATAGCCAACTGATGGTAAATAGTACTAAGTAGTATGTAAACATATTCTCAATTTAACAAACTTGACGAATATTGATACAATAATAATTATAATAAGGCCAGAGCACACAAAAGGGAAGTTTTATCAGAAAGAGGGAAATAGCGAACGTAATGACCGGTGTCAGCCGTAACTTATAACGATGGGACAACTTGGGGACACACTCGTGTGAACACGGACTTATATGATAGTGATTGAGATAGTTTCCGGCATTATTATGAGATATTGGCTTTTGGTGATAGTGAGGAGAATAAAGTTGGTAGTGAAGAGTTTGTGTTGAAATGTGATTCTGATGAGACAAATCAAAGTCAAACTGTAGATGCATCGGCTATCTGTATGGATTGAGAAATTAATGATACATGCGTGGACAGGACCATGTAGTTTCAATTAAGATTAACATACCTCTATAATATTCAGGTTTAATTTAGGTTCAAAGATTAACATTACTTTCAATTAAAGCCTGTATTTTATGAAATGGCTACTGGAGACATTCAAGTATAGAATGAGGGCGGGTATATCAATAAATCAAATTGAACTTCAGTAGTAGTAGAAAAATAAGTACACATTTTAGCAATGTGTTTGATAGATTTAGATCTAAGGCATGAAAATATTACACTACGAAATTCATTTGATTCGAAATTAGCAATCAGTCATCGATAACTTGTCACTCGATTTAAGTTAGAGCACCCGAGTCCATCAAATTAGATCAAATCGATTCAAAAGGTGGATCAATCGATTACACAATCATATGGATGTGTGTTTAAAATCGAGTTTTATAACATTTGCTACTGCAGGTGCTCCGGTTCGCATCGCAAAGGTCCTGTTGACATTTGCCCGACCTTCGAATATGTATGTCAATGTGAATCGAGTCAGTAATTTACTTTTTAACTCGAGCAGTTTTTTGTGGCTTGTGTATTTTGGATGTGGTATGTGAAATTATTTTATAACTTTTTAAGCTGTTTTTTTATTTTTTTGTGTTCAATTACTTCTTGGATGGGTGAACATTATTTATCACTACATAGTATAAAACAAAGTCGCTATTCACCGTCTGTCTGTCCCTATGTATGCTTAGATCTTTAAAACTACGCAACGGATTTTTATGTAGTTTTAATAGATAGAGTGATTCTTAAGGAAGGTTTATATATATAATACATGCATAACAAAGTAGAGGCACACTGATAAATTTAGAGGCTTCTTAAGCGATGTCGTAAATCAGCACGTTTTCACGTTTATTTGCGCTTATATTGCAGATGCTGGCTGTACCTTACGAGATAGACCAAAATAATGTATAATCGCGATGGTATATGTCTATCTCTTAGGGATAACCCACCATAACCATTTTTATCCTTTACTATCAATGGTTATTTACGAAGTGATTTTAAACAATATAGCATTAATCCTTATCCAATTAAATCAATTGTGCATTTATCATAGATCAATATGCTTTTTACAGCATGTAATTTATGTGAATATTTCCGAAGATATTATAAATTTAAAATGCAGGGACGTATTTTTTTGGCGTTGATGGCCGCGCTTCGTCCTAGAGCACTTAATGATTTGCAGCGTTCGCACGCGTTTATCGGAGCTCTCTAGCGAGGAAAATATCAATGTAAAACATGTTTGTATTGTCTAATGACAAAATAGCTGTGAACGTGGTGTATAAGGACATTTTGTAGTAGGTATTTTTACATAAGTATTTGTACCTGTGCGAAGCCGGGGCGGGTCGCTAGTTCTTAATATTTTAAAATTGTAATATTCAAAACGTTTTATATATTTAAGCATTTAGTGTTGGGTTTTATACTAACCAAAGTGGGTGATCAAGTGACATGAGTTTAATATAACAAATATCTTAATTACCATCATCAGTTATATTACAATCTACATAAAACCTATAAATAAGATTCTTATCGGTATCATTTTAATTATTATCTTCCTAACTTCATATTTTAATACTCCTCATGTTTCGTATAACGACTTGTCCGTATTAAACAATATTAAATGTGGGCTGGCTTTTTGGTCATTGCAATTATTATATCTTTTGACATAACTCTTTCATTAATTACCACGATTTACATGTTCACGGAACCTCATTAAGTAACGATTCATCATTTAAAATTTTAACGAAAGATATTAATTTAATGTATGGTATAAACGGACCCAGGAATGTCTCTAAACTGCGGCCAGCTACAGGCAATAGGCAGCAGCATCTTTCAAACCTTCCAATAACTCAACTGCGATACTCAAGTCACCTGCCATTTTTTTACCATACGTATGTAATTGTTGTTTTAATTAAGGATAAATTCTTACTATTTATTGTACCTAATAACCCACACTCAGGCATAACATAACATCACGCCTTTTATCCCCGAAGGGGTAAGCAGAGGTGCACATTACGGCACTTAATGCCACTATATTCACACTAAAAGAATTTCAACGAAATACCATTCCACATATAACATAACATCACGTCTTTTATCCTCGATGGGGTAGGCAGAGGTATAAATTATGCCACTGTACAATGGAACACCAACTTTTCACTATTTTATGTTATCAGTCCCATGTAATAGGGGGTGAGCCCATTCTCATATACCGAGCACAATTCCAGACTCCGTGCTACCACTGAGAATTTTTTTAAAACCGTGTTATACTTTGCCCGACCCGGGAATCGAACGCGAGACCCCTTACCCGGCAGTCGCACTTGCGACCACTTGACCTACGATGCAGTCAGAAAGTCGAGGCAGACACTCAGGCATTATCACAATAACGCATTCAGGGTGTTGGTTGAGTTGCCGCGGTACTGTAGTGCCTCTGGTATGTTCGCAGAGGCAGGCGCAGATGGTTTTCATGCCATCATACGAACACATTGTGCCTCAATTATGCATAGACCGATAGCATTCTGAAGACTATAGCAGATATTTGGGTCAGCCCCATGCTGGCGCATCGGAAACGCCTGCATGCTACTGGCGTCTGGCCAAGATTAGTGCGGTGGCTGGGCAACCGGCTGCAACGCAACGTGTCGCGAGTTCGATTCCCGCACAGAGCAATTCTTTGTGTGATCCACAAATTGTTATTCCGGTTGTTCCACAAACTTCTATGTTTGTAAACGAACCCAGGACACAGAAGAAAACCCTAGTGTGGGCCAATGTATTTTTTTTTAAATAAAGATAGTTATGTTTTAATTGTAACTGGTAATTTTAAATCCTAACACTAGTTTTATAAGTTTTTGTTTACTAACCAAATGAATTTTAAGTGTCGGCAATAAAAACAATTAAATTTAAATTATTCTGGGTACAATCACTACATATTATAAAACAAAGTCGCTAGCCGCCGTCTGTCTGTCCCTATGTATGCTTAGATCTTTAAAACTACACAACGGATTTTGATGCGGTTTTTTTTAATACATAGAGTGATTCTTAAGGAAGGTTTATATGTAGAGGTATATTGCATATTATATACATGGATATTGGACCCGTGCGAAGCCGGGGCGGGTCGCTAGTATGTTATATATGGTTATTTTAAAAGCATCGGGTGTCAGGTAGCTGTTTATCCCACTTGTTCCAGTTAGGTTGTAATTTAAGTAGATCTAAAAACCTTTTTCAAGAAGGTTACTGACCAGTGTGTAAGTTGAAATAGACTCTATAACTTAGAGATAAGATGTGGGTAGCTAAGTACCTTAATATGTCGGTGTAGTATTGAGTTGGTTTTGAGATTGTAATTTGATATCAACTTGATGTAAACACATGCAATATCCTCCTCTCCTCTCTTAACTCCTCTTTAGTAACATGATCCTATTATATCGTTGGTGCTATTGTAATGGACATAACATAACATAACGCCTTTTATCCTAGAGGTGCACATTATGCCACAGTACAATGTAACACCCACTTTCACTATTTATGTTATGAGTCCCATGTAATAGGGGGTGAGCCATATATCGGGCACAATTTCGGACTCCTTGCTACTACTGAGAATTTTTAAAACCCAGTAATACTTTGCCCAACCCGGGAATCGAACCCAGTATATCTCACGATAGTTATTATGAAAATATATGATTATCCTCTTCAACTGATCACTGCATTTGGGAGGATGATTGGTTATAAGAACCTACCCTACCCTAATGGGTAGTCTCTTAATTAGCCCTTACGACACGCGCGGGAAGATTATTCTACCCTATTGTGACCATGAGTCGTCATGGGCATTATTTTATTTTACATTTATAACACTCGCACCTTGGTCAACCAATTAAAACTAATTAGGCATTTAGGCAACTTTCACAATAAGGCAATTTTAGGGGCGCTCTAGTCGCGCGTCAGCCGCCAGACTGTCGACCGACATAACCGACACGACCGACACGACAAACAAGACAGACACGATAAACACGATCGACATGACATATTCGACCGACATGACAGACACGACCAACAAGACCGACACGAGAAACATGACCGACACGACATGCACGACCGACACGACATGCACGACCGCCACAACAAACACGACAAACACGACCGACACGACAAATACGACCGACACGACAAATACGACCGACACGACAAATACGACCGACACGACAAATACGACCGACACGACAAAAACGACCGATACGACAAATACGACAAATACGACCGATACGACAAATACGACAAATACGACCGATACGACAAACACGACCGACACGACAAACACGACAAATACGACCGACACGACAAACACGACCGACACGACAAACACGACCGACACGACAAACACGACAAATACGACCGACACAACATGCACGACCGACACGACAGACACGACAAACACGACCGCCACAAAAAACACGACATACACGACCGACACGACAAATACGACCGACACGACAAATACGACCGACACGACAAATACGACAAATACGACCGATACGACAAATACGACAAATACGTCCGATACAACAAACACGACCGACACGACAAATACGACCGACACGACAAATACGACCGATACGACAAACACGACAAAAACGACCGATACGACAAATACGACCGACACGACACGACAAATACGACCGACACGACAAATACGACCGACACGACAAATACGACCGTTACGACAAATACGACCGTTACGACAAACACGACAAATACGACCGACACGACAAAAACGACCGATACGACAAATACGACAAATACGACCGATACGACAAACACGACCGACACGACAAATACGACCGACACGACAAATACGACCGATACGACAAATACGACCGACACGACAAACACGACAAAAACGACCGACACAACAAATACGACCGATACGACAAATACGAACGATACGACAAATACGACCGATACGACAAACACGACCGATACGACAAATACGACCGATACGACCGATACGACAAATACGACCGATACGACAAATACGACCGATACGACAAATACGACAAATACGACCGATACGACAAACACGACCGACACGACAATTACGACAAATACGACCGACACGACAAATACGACCGATACGACAAATACGACCGACACGACAAACACGACAAAAACGACCGACACAACAAATACGACCGATACGACATATACGACAAATACGACCGATACGACAAACACGACCGACACGACAAATACGACCGACACGACAAATACGACCGTTGCGACAAATACGACCGACACGACAAACACGACCGACACGACAAACACGACAAATACGACCGACACGACAAAAACGACCGATACGACAAATACGACAAATACGACCGATACGACAAATACGACAAATACGACCGACACGACAAACACGACCGACACGACAAATACGACCGACACGACAAATACGACCGATACGACAAACACGACCGACACGACAAATACGACCGACACGACAAATACGACAAACACGACAAAAACGACCGACACAACAAATACGACCGATACGACAATAAGATAAATACGACCGATACGACAAACACGACCGACACGACAAATACGACCGACACGACAAATACGACCGTTATGACAAATACGACCGACACGACAAATACGACCGATACGACAAATACGACCGTTACGACAAATACGACCGTTACGACAAACACGACAAATACGACCGACACGACAAATACGACCGACACGACAAATACGACCGATACGACAAATACGACCGACACGACAAACACGACCGACACGACAAATATGACCGACACGACAAATACGACAGATACGACAAATACGACAAATTTGACCGATACGACAAACACGACCGACACGACAAATACGACCGATACGACCGATACGACAAATACGACCGATACGACAAATACGACCGATACGACAAATACGACAAATACGACCGATACGACAAACACGACCGACACGACAAATACGACCGATACGACCGATACGACAAATACGACCGATACGACAAATACGACCGATACGACAAATACGACAAATACGACCGATACGACAAACACGACCGACACGACAAATACGACCGACACGACAAATACGACAAAAACGACCGACACAACAAATACGACCGACACAACAAATACGACCGATACGACCGATACGACAAACACGACCGACACGACAAATACGACCGACACGACAAATACGACCGTTGCGACAAATACGACCGACACGAAAAACACGACCGACACGACAAACACGACAAATACGACCGACACGACAAAAACGACCGATACGACAAATACGACAAATACGACAAATACGACCGACACGACAAATACGACCGACACGACAATTACGACCGATACGACAAATACGACCGACACGACAAATACGACCGACACGACAATTACGACCGATACGACAAATACGACCGACACACAAACACGACAAAAACGACCGACACAACTAATACGACCGATACGACAAATACGACCGATACGACAAACACGACCGACACGACAAATACGACCGACACGACAAATACGACCGTTACGACAAATACGACCGACACGACAAATACGACCGACACGACAAATACGACCGTTACGACAAATACGACCGTTACGACAAACACGACAAATACGACCGACACGACAAATACGACTGACACGACAAATACGACCGATACGACAAATACGACCGACACGACAAACACGACCGACACGACAAATATGACCGACACGACAAAAACGACCGATACGACAAACACGACAAATACGACCGACACGACAAATACGACCGACACGACAAATACGACCGTTACGACAAACACGACAAAAACGACCGACACGACAAAAACGACTGACACGACAAACACGACCGCCAACAAATACGACCGACACGACAAAAACGACCGATACGACAAATACGACAAATACGACCGATACGACAAACACGACCGACACGACAAATACGACCGACACGACAAATACGATCGACACGACAAATACGACCGACCAGACAATTACGACAAATACGACCGACACGACAAGGTCGCAGTCGGCAGTCGCACTTGCGACCACTCGGCCAACGAGGCAAACTATTCTAATGGAGTAACACAATACCCAAACACTGCTACTACTGAAGACTGTACCATGTTCCTTTTAAAAATGTTTTAATGTTGTTGAAAACGTAGAAGAAGTTTAAGTAAATTATTATGTTTTTCGGCTTACTCACGTAATTATTTGACGAGGAACTTGACTACTTTCAAGCCATGCAAGACGCTCATATTCATGACGCTGCCAGTAGCAGCAGAAAACAAAATAATTAATTTAGTATGTCTTACTCGATGGCCGAGTGGTCGCAAGTGCGACTGCCGGGTAAGGGGTCGCGGGTTCGATTCCCGGGTTGGGCAAAGTATTACTTTAGGAAGTCTCACGAAAGGTATAACATAAATGTCACTTAAGTAACAAGATAACCTCATTTCATACGTATATCTGTTGAAAAAAACATTTAACTCAACAAAATCTATTATTAATTTATTATTCAAATGTTCAAGTAACGGTAAAAGAATGATGCAAATAAAAGAAAAAATTACCAAAGTTTTGATACAAAATATGGAATTTCAGAAGCTAGAAGCTATATTAAAAGAACCTTTACGACTGGATCTTTATTTATGTAACAAAGGTCAATAATCTCAAGGTACACGCACTAGCACATCAACCTATACCAAACTGATTTTCGTCTTTATTACAAGATTCTTAAAGTCGAAATTTTATTGCAGAAACGAGGTTTTTGGATAGTTTCACTCGCCATATCAGTGCGTAACGTATCGTAGGTCAGAAATTCATTTGGTATGTCCGAATTAAATGTACTTGACCGGTTTTATTGTTTAATAACGAGGCTAAATTATGGAGTCTTTAATTTAATTATGTCCGCGTTGTGTGTGTAATTAGTTACAGTTTTAAAAATAGTCTTTAGAGATACGTTGATGGTTTTGTGTTGTAGTAAAAGGTTTTCTTTTGTTAATGAGACGTAATGGCTTTTAAATTGTAGTTTAGAATTAATTTTGAAGTGCCTCTACTCGCGACCAAAGGGCTGGCTATTTCTTCAGACAGAAAATAAGCATTGCAAACATTACATAGTAACAGTGATACGAAAGAGTTATTATTATTACGGAATTTCGTTTTTTCTTTTATCTATTTTTTTATATTCGCTGTTTTAGTTTTAGTCATATTTAAGTTGGATATATTAATTCATAATATTTTGTAGTTTTTAATTTCTAATTCTACGCCCAATGGACTTATTACATTTGCAAGTAATCAAAAATACTACTTAATGGAGGTAAATCAGTTTTATTTTTAATTTATTAGCACCAAACCAAAAACGTTTTTGGTGTATATTATTAATTTATTAGACAATTATCTAAAAAGTTTATCCCAATTTTATGGAATTTTAACGCAAACTAATGCTGAGTATATAATGATATAATCGACATATTAAATTATAGTAAAGAAAATATAAAGATTTTATTTTGTAAAAATAACAAAGGCAACTGGAGAATTGCACTGAGTAACATTTAAGTCTTTCTTGCACCACCACCCATGTCCATATTGGACAGTGTGCTTTGACGTGCTGTGATGTGTACCAATATATCTACTATTGAATTTACGAGGCAAGTTAATAAAGCGAAGACCAAAAGAAGATTCTAGACAATTTAGTTCTAGACTAAACACCGCAAAGCGTTTGGAAAACTTTAATTAGGTACTTAAGGGCTTAAGTCTGTTTTTAAAGGTAAAATAGGTATAAACTAGCTTCTGCCAGCGGCTTCGCCCGCAATTTTAGGGGTAAAAAGTATGCCTATGTGTTACTCCAGTCGCGAAGAACCTAACGGGTCACCGGGGCTCCGGCTCTACGTGCAGGAGAAGGAACGGGGCGTTTTTAGTCAGTAAGAGTCTGACACTCCCTCCCGCCTCACTCAGACGGGAGCAGGCATTCGATGATTTCCCCCCCTTAAAAAAAATGTGTTACTCCAGACCATAATCCACCTCCGTTCCAAATTTCATCCTGGTCCCTTCAGTCGTTTTGATGTGACTGAGTAAATAGTATGTAGTTTTTGCGTGTTGCGTGAACAGACACACAGACAGAGATAAAGTTTTTTTATCATATTTTTGGGTTCGGTGTCTATCTAGTAACACCTACTACTATTTATTTGTGATTTTTTTTATGGCATAAGTCGGTAAACGAGCAGACGGATCACCTGATGATAAACAATCAGCGTTACCCATGGAGACCTGGAACACCAGAGGCGTTACAAGTGCGTTACCGGCCTTTTGGGGATTAGGAGTTTGTGGATGGGTGGGGATTCGGGGCTTGGGGAGATTCTGGGGGGTTGGCAATTGGATATTTTCTATGTACAGAATTAACACTTTTACAGTTGTATTATATGTATTTAGATATAGATTAGGTGCCGGGTCGGCAAGGCGCATGTAATGCCCTATGTGTTGCAAGCGTTCGTATGCCACGGTAACCACTTACCATCAGGTGGGCCGTGTGCTTTTCTTGCCACCGTTGTGGTGTAAAAAAAATATAGATTGTGTTGACTGCTTCTTTTCATACACGTACGTAGTGTGATTATCATCATCATCGGCTCCTTTCTTACAATGATCTCTTGCTCTTTCCTATTTAAGTTCTACTAGATATCTACTTTGCGAATATCGTGTTTGTTGGAACATAACAAACCATCACATCTTTTATCCCCGAAGGGGTAGGCAGAGCTACACATTACGGCACTAAACGCCACTGTACAATGTAACATCCACTTTTCACTATTAATGTTTTGAGTCCCATGTAATAGGGGGTGAGCCTGTTGCCATGCCATGCATGCGTTTGCACGGAGTCTGGAATTGTGCCCGGTATGCACAATTCCAGACTCCGTGCTACTACTAAGAGTTCTTATTAAAAACCCAGTAATACTTTGCCCGAATCGAACCCGAGACTCCTTGCCCGGTTGTCGCAACTTGCGACCCCTCGGCCAATGAGGCAGACATGGTTGGAAAATCTAGGTAATTTAAATTGGTCTACAACATATTATAGTAGGTTAGGACAGAACTGAACGTATGTTATTATATAACACATTAAAAGTTCTTGAACAACACAACTTCATCAATCATCAATCTACTTGAATTCTATAATTGAAGTTCAAGTACAGTCGGAGACAATCGAGTAATTTGTCATAATCTGGTAACAGGCGTGGTTAGGCGGACAGTTGAGCACAAAAGTTACAAAATCAATGTCTTTACGCATCATTTGTTATGTTCTTAGGGTTGACACTTGGTACTGGTTGATACAAAATGCTCTATTTTTGCTAATAGTTATCTTACGTCTTCACATTTACGTGTAAGTCTCGTTAATACATAATTGCCCAGTTAATATTTACCATGACCAGTTGTTTATAAATACTTTTTAGTAAGGTAATTTTCGCTGTGGGTAATCATATTGTATCTTATTTGCGTATTTGGTGTAATGACTAGGCTGTGATTTTGTGATGTGACAATCTAGACTTGAAAATAATAGAGGTAGATACTCAATCGTTTTAAATACTTGTACTATTTTATTATATTGTGCAAGTCTAGTGCTGGCAGCCGTTTTTTTATAAATGTGCTAGAAAAATATTGCAACAAATACAAGTCATTTCACTTTTATTTCGTCACAATAAAATAGGCCTTTTTTTTAAGGGGGGAAAATCATCGAATGACTCCTCCCGCCTGGGTGAGGCGGGAGGGAGTGTCAGACTCTTACTGACTAAAAACCACCCCGTTCCTTCTCCTGCACGTCGAGCCGGAGCCCCGGTTACCCGTTAGGTTCTCCGCGACTCCGAATCGGCATCGGCCGTATTGGGCCCCATCTGTGGTGGTCTGATGGCTCTTTGAGGCGCGCGCGGAACGCGACGCGCCGTACGCTCGGGTCTGTTTCTGGTCGGACGGGGAGCCACCCATGCTCGCCGTCCGCAGGCCCGCTCTTACGGTGACCGGAGATCGTCCCGCGATCCCCGACGCCCGGTGTGTCCTTCGCGATGGCTGGGTTGCGAGGAGGCAGCGCTTCGCTGCCTCACGCGTCCCGCCTCCTCCTTAGCTAGCATGACTGCTTCGCAAAAGGAGGAGACGGCATCCCAGTCCCCCTCGCTCCGCATCATGGCCTGCACTAGGCCCGGACGCGAGAGGTCGCCATCGCCGATCACTTCCCTAAGGGCACGGTGGTGCTCAGCCCACGCAGGGCATTCTCCCACTGTGTGTTCCACCGTGTCCTCAGGGCGGTCCTCGCAGTGATGACACCAATAAAATAGGCCTAGTTGAGACAAAATAACTATAACAAGGTGATAAACTAGGCGTGACGTAATTACCATTTCATACTACAACTACGAAACTAGAATACATGTTTACTAAATACAAGTTTTGTTTTAAGTATTCTTGGAATAATTATTCCTTGTAACACTTTTGTACGCAAGAGTACATTCTTCAGTGGTCTGTACAATGCGGTATCACGTTCTGTGATGACCGTGGTTGAGATACGTTGAGACAAATGGTACGTCCATATAGACATGTAAGTGAAATGACATACATAGCTTTTTTTTTTTAAGGGGGGAAAATCATCGAATGACTGCTCCCGCCTGGGTGAGGCGGGAGGGAGTGTCAGACTCTTACTGACTAAAAACCACCTCGTTCCTTCTCCTGCACGTCGAGCCAGAGCCCCGGTTACCCGTTAGGTTCTCCGCGACTCCGAATCGGCATCGGCCCTGTTGGGCCCTATCCGTGGTGGTCTGATGGATATTGTATTTTGCCTTAGACTTTGACTTATCTATTAGGATATTTTTTAATCTTTGAAGGGGTTTTGATTTCGTAGTGACACGTACATGTTACCATCATAGGTATAACTAGGACTTGATGCTGTCAAAACAATGCATTTATTTCATTTGAAATCGCAAACAGTAATTCCTTATAAGACTGGCGGTGCACTTGTAACGCGTTGACGTATTACCTATAAAGTATGTGTATTTATTTTTATACTGTGTATTTATTTTTGTATCTGTGTGCGTGTTTAATGTCGCTAAATGTTTTTTCTTTCTTTCTTTCTACAGATTTATCTACCTCTATACTAAAATTATAAAGCTAAAGAGTTTGTTTTTTGTTTGTTTGTTTGAACGCGCTAATCTAAGAAACTACTGATTCGAATTGTTTTTTTGTGTTGGATAGTCCATTTATCGAGGAAGGCTATAGGCTATAAAACATCTCGCTACGACCAATAGGAGCGGGTGAAACCGCGCGCACGTAGGTAGCTATGATGACTGCTTACCATCAAGTAATCGTGAGCTTTATTGCTACTAATAGTACTAATTAAAATCTAATGTCATGTTTTACAAATAGTCACTAATCGAATTTATTTACATTTCACATGGGGTGTTTCATATTAACTAGGACAGCGACTAGTAATACAAATTACAATATACTTTAATTCATGTCGAGTCACCTTGGTCTAAATTCAAGAAAAAAATATCTCAACGTATAGTAGGCAATTATTAATGGCGTGTCGTGGTGATGTTAAGATATAACATCTGTGATATATTCAGACCTTGGAGGTTGTATATCAAAACATGTTGACGTATTGCCACACCTTTTCATATAGGCAGTCTTATGTATTCAGTAGTTGGGTTGTTGACTTGGAATAAATACTTACTAAAGGAGAGCCATGCTTCGGCACGAATAGGCAGGTTCGACCGGAGAAATACCATGTCCTCGCAGAAAACCGACGTGAAACAACACCTGTGTTGTGTTTCGTCGCGGGAGTGAGGGTACCGGAGGCCCAATTACCCCCTTCCCCAATCTCCCCAATCCCGAATCCCCAACAATCCTCTAATTCCTAATTCGGTTAGTATAGCTTAGTAGCCAGTAATTAGTTACATTATAAAATATAACGTACAAGAAGTATATTTTAAATTGCGTAGGTACTGATGATAAAAATACGAATAACTCCAACATGATAATATCATTAATAACACTAGACAAATAATGCTAAAATACTACGATTATTATACCATGAATGGTATTGTTTTGTTTTTGTTTTTTTTTTAGGAATTTGCATAGAAATTCATAATACTACTTTTCTATTCATGAGACACTTTATAAATAGAAAAACTGAAAATGTGTATGCTCATATTAATATAGAAGGACAATGACAAAGATGCTAGAAATTTTACTCTTCGTTTTTCGCATGTTGGATTTTGTTCTACTTTTATACAAAGAGGTTATTGTTCTTTTTCTTTTGTCTTAGATAAGTTAAAGTAATGTACTTGTTTAGTTTCATAACTGAAACTTATTTTTCGAATTTAACGTTTGTTTTATATAAAACTAGCTGTTGCCCGCGACTTCGTCCGCGTAGATTAATGCCTTCTGACAGAATTCATCAGAATCAATTCAGTGCCCAATTAAGATTTACCTATTGTGAAATGATTTATCGTAATTTCAATAAATTTAAAATCCCGCAGGGTTCTTACCAGTCCCGGCCCGATCACGTAAGTTTTGAGTAATAAAAACTTCGACTGTTGTACATAATCTCTATGAAATAAGTTCAGTGGTTAAAAGATAGAGAGTCCTGGAGCATTGACGCATAGTTCCCGTTCCCGAGGGACTTCTGAGATAAAAACTATCATACGTTACTCAGGTCCCAAATCATCGTTTTACCGAATGTAATTCAAAAAGATTCAATGATTCTAGATTCAATTTTCATTCCCAATTTCACGCCAACTATCATTCCCTATTTTATCCCCTTAGGGGTGGAATTCATAAAAATCCTTTCTAAGGAGATACCTATGTCATAGTAACTTTATGCATGCAAAGTCTCAGCCCGATCGGTTTAAAACTGGCAAAGTATCACACAAACTTTCACCCTCTATATTACCCACTTTGGGGTGGAAATGTTCAAAAACCTTTCTAAAGGGACGTGTACGTCATAATATCTACCTGCACGCCGAATTTCAACCCGATCTGTGTAAAACTGACAAATACTCATACAAACTTTCATCCCCTAAATTATCCCATTGGAGGTGGAAATGATCAAAATCCTTACTTGGAGATGCCTACGTGACAACATCTACTTTCATGCCGAATTTCATCCCCATCGGTGTAAAACTGACAAAGTTTCATACAAACTTTCACCCCTATTTTAGCCCCTTGGGGGGTGAAAATGATCAACTTAGAGGATGTTTACGTCAAAATATCTATCGGCACGCCGAATTTCAACCAGATCGTTTTATAATTGACAAAGTTCCATACGAACTTTCACCCCCTATTTTACCCTCTTAGGAGTGAAAATGATCAAAATTCTTTCTTAGAAGATGCTTACGTTATAACATCTATCTGCATGCCAAATTTCAACCTGATCGGTTTAAAACTGACAAAGTCTCATACAAACTTTCATCCCCTATTTTACCCACTTGGGGGTGGAAATTATCAAAATCCTTTCACAGCGGATACCTACGTCATAACATCTATCTGCATGCGAAATTTCAACCCGATCGATTTAAAACTGACAGTCTCATACAAACTTTCATCCCCTATTTTACCCCCTTGGGGGTGGAAATTATCAAAATCCTATCACAGCGGATGCTTACGTCATAACATCTATCATATCATCTATCATAATCTGTCCAGCGGTTTGGGCTGTGCGTTGATAGATACTTCAAAAGTCGATTTTTTTATTGATACAAAACAAAAGTTACAATTTCTGGAATTCCTTTGGTACCTACTTATATAAAAACTTTGCACATCCTAAGAGACCCATGTACCAAGTTACATGGTTTTATCTCCAAAAATGACGAACACCCACATGCAACCCCTATTTCACCCACACGCTGGTGTAAATTTTAAAATGCTAGAACAAACGATTTTTTGTTTATTATTTAGTGCCTAAATATAAAATGTAAGGTATCTTCAAGAATGATGAACTTCATACAAACTTTCAACCCCTATTTCATCCCCTCACAGGTCGAAATTTCAAAAACGCTAGAACAAATGTTTTATTATTTTTTATCAAGTGCTTAAATATATAGTTTCATGAAAGAAATTATAGACCTATAGCGAAAATTCCAATTATTTCAAAAATCTTTGAAAAAGTAATATGTAACTCCCTAATATCCTACTTCGAAAAATATAATTTGTTTTGTAAAGAACAAAAGGGTTTTCGAAAAAACACATCTATTAATATGGCACTTTATGACTTATTAACTAGCGTTATGTCGTCTGTTGACAATAGAAAACCAGTCTGCGCAATCTATACCGACATGACCAAGGCTTTTGACCATGTAGACCACAAGATTCTTTTACATAAATTACATTGTCATGGTATAAGTCCCTCTTATACCATGACAATGACAAACAAAAACAAAAACATTTTAAAATTAATAGAATCATATCTGAGTAATAGACTCCAATGCACAGAAATCTCTAGGATATGCCCAAAGAGTAAATTGGAGACAATATTTATGTCGAAACCAAGACTCGTAAAATATGGCGTCCCCCAAGGCGGCGTACTAAGTCCGCAACTCTTTTTAATATATATTAACGATCTACCAGAAGCCACAAATAGTAAAATGGTCCTTTTCGCTGATGACAGTACAGCTATTGTAAAGTGTAATAACCCTGATAATTACGTAAATGACATTAACACTTCTTTGTATAATATAGTAAATTGGCTCAATAATAACAACTTGATTATAAATCTGCAAAAAACTAAAATTATGCATTTCTATCAACGCACTAAAAATCCTACAACCAATGTTGTCGTTAATGGTTGTGACGTTGAAGGCACGGACACGACTAAGTTTCTAGGTATAACGATAGATAAGCAGTTGACATGGAAACCTCAAATGGAAGTACTTTGTAAAAAATTAAACAAATCCGCATATGCACTATATCAACTCTCAAAGAAAGTTAACAACCAAGCACTCCTGACGGCATACCATGGACTAGTTGCATCGGTTCTGCGGTATGGCATTATTTTCTGGGGTCACTCCACTGACAGAGAGCAGGTATTTAGGTCACAAAAACGATGTATCCGATCAATGTGCGGCCTAAAGGTAACGGACAGCTGTGTACCCTATTTTGACCATGCCTTGCTTATATATTTTGGAGACTGCCTTGTTTGTGAGGTGTAACCCACATCTATTCCTAAAAGTTTCGGAGGTCAAGAGGAATCTAATACGTACAAAATTTGTAAATAAATTATATCCAGTGACATGTAAAACTGCATTGGTAAAGAAAAGTTTTTTTGGTATTGCACCTCGCATCTACAATAAGGTACCAGATGTTATGAAAAGTATGACTATATTGAAATTTAAAAAGACGCTAAAAGAACTTTTGCTTGACAAATGCTATTATAATATTGACGACTTTCTTAATGATGACTTACTGACTTATTAATAATATGATACCTTTAATTTCATATTTCTTGACATTCAATAATTATAATTATTTCAATTCTTAACTTATTGGTAACGTAACTATATTGTATGAGATTGTATAAGCTAAACTTGTAGATAAATTGATTAGGAAATACTTGCATGCCATAATGGCAAAATGTGGAGAACCATACCATAAATATTAAACACCTTTTGTATATTTTATAACCCATGTTTGCAACCGAAATAAATGATTTGATTTGATTTGATTTGACATGGTTTTATCTTTAAAAATTATGAAATCCCATACAACTTCCCCCCCCTTTTAACCCCTTTTTCGCGATAAAAAGTAGCCTATGTTTTATCTCGGGGTCTAGAATATCTGTATACCAAATTTCATTCAAATTGTTCCGTTCAGTAGTTTTGGCGTGAAAGAGTAGCAGACAGACAGACAGAGTTACTTTCGCATTTATAATATTATAAGTTAGGATTAAATACGCTAAAGTAACTGACAGAACAACGGTTGCATTGTCTCGTGTAAGTGAGGTTACCGGAGGCCCAATTACCCCGGACCTATTTCCCAATCTCCCTAATCCCTGAATCCCCAACAATCCTCAAATTCAAAAACCGTATATAAACGTTTGATGTTATAACTAAAAAAATCAAAGGAATTATTTTGAGTTAATAGATATAACTGATATTTTTAATGAAATAAGTAATAGAAAAAACGGTCATAAATTTTATTACAGACTAACCGTATAGATATAGGTAGTTCTCATAGCATAAATCAGTCTAACCTCAAAACATTGCGTACAAAACCGGTTAGTGATATATGTAGAGGTATATTAAAACAGAACAGAACGTCCTTTGATAGTATGAATACAGTTCCTTTGCAGTCGTTGCTAAATCTCTGTGCAATTAGAGAGAAAAATTGTAGCAATTAACTCCGTGAAACAATCTTGAAACAGACACTATATGAAGCAGATGTATGTATATTTAGACTAGCATTTAGTCATCGAATAAAGGAATTAGAGTCTAATTTCCTGTGCTCTTATTTAGAAAGTCATACAATAAAGACATGGTTAGGGAATTTGAACCTTATTTTCTATGTTATATGAAAATTCAAGGACGATTAGTTGAGTAATATACAGCGGTTCGTTATCTACAGAAAAATAATAGGGTACGTAGAGTTTGAGTTTCATTAACCATAGTATGTAATTTTTTATGGGATTAACTGGTAAACGAGCAGCCAGATTACCTGATGGTATATAATCGGCGCCGTTCAAGGAGACCTGGAGCACCAAAGGCACTATAAATGCGTTACTAGCCTTTTGGAAATTCGGGAATTGGGAAGACTGGGGAGGGAGGTTCATTGGACCTCCGGTAACCTCACTTACACGACGGAAGACAACGCAAGCGTTGTTTCACGTCGGTTTTCTGTGAGGCCGTGATATCCATCCGGTCGAGCTAGCTCATTCGCATGGCTCTGCCACACTTAAATGCCATGAGTAGCATTAGAAAAAAACAACAAAAGCATTTTAAAAATACAAGTGGTATTTTTATGTTTTGTGTAACCTCTGTTTTTGGATAAATATAGTTATTTTAAGTAAGTAGTTACTCAATAACAACAACAAACTAAACACTATTTAGCTTTCGTTGCCTTTGAATGCCTTAGATCTATTATAGAAGGCTGAAAGGAGACTAAGTAATTTCCATTTAAACCTAACATTAAGTAAATTAAGACATAATATTAAGTCAAAACGTTACTCATAGTCTTTTCACGTCGACTGACTTTAGCATAATCAATGTAATGACTGTATAATTAAAAGTAGGACATGTCACAACTTGTAAACAGTTAAAAAGATAGATAATATGTCTGACATGTTGATGAATGCAAAACAGGCTGTGAAATGAATTTTGATGTTCATCTCATTTACATAAGTGATTGAGGAATATTAGAAGATTTAGGTGTTATCATTTTAATGAGTTAATTGAAGATTACTTGATTAATAGTCGTTGCGTTGTGTAATCTGTTTAAAATTATTGCTATGATTGACAGCTGAGCTGAAATTCAAGGTTAATAGAGTATTTACTAATATTAATACCTATCGATATCAGATAGTATGAATATGAATAGGTACGATTAACATTAAAAAAATAAGATGTCTATAAGGTTTTTAAGAAATAAAAAGAAATAATCATAAGTATGAATATTATATAGGTACCTACTTAGTTATGGTCCATTGAAACAGTTTTTTGTATGGCATAAGCCGGAAAACGCCCATGCACACTGTTACAAGTGCGTTACCGGCCTTTTGGGGATTAGAAGTTTGTGGATCGTTGGGGATTCAGGGATTGGGGAGATTGGGGAAGGAGAGGGTAATTGGGCCTCCGGTAACTTCACTCACACGACCAAACACAACGCAAGCGTTGCTTCACGTCGGTTTTCTGTGAGGCCGTGGTATCACTCCGGTCGAGCCGGCCCATTCGTGCCGAAGCATGGCTCTCCCACACTTAAAATATTTCAATGAAATAGAGCTGTATTTGGCATTTCATTGCGCAATATCCTTTCTGAGGTTCACGCAAATTTAATACGTACTATCAACAAGTTCTTTTTGTGTAGCCAATTTAGGTAATACTAGATGAGCCCGCGACTTCGTCCGCGTGAAATAGTGATTCACAGCTCCTCCCCCGTAGCTGATACTGTGATAATATGTAGCCTATATGTTGATCCGACTTATTAGTAATATTCATGCAAATTTTGAAGTAAGCCCATACAGTACTTTTTCAGTTTAGCCCGGCCCGGACATATAACAGACAAAAATTCTATAAACCATATTTTGGCTTCGATATTCAATGTAGATCACGCCCCAAGCATTCTTTTAAAAATATTCAATGAACAGTTTTTACTTTCCTATGATTTTATTATATATAGGTTTACGGAGCAACTTTTTGTGTGATCCACAAATTGTTGTTTCGGCTCTGGGTGTCATGTGTAGGTATGTGAATATAATATATGTAAACGCACCCACGACACAGGAGACAATACTAGTGTAAGTTTTTTAAAAAGGAAAAAAAAAACAACCTAAAACGGTAACCAAAGTAAAAGGGAATTATAATCCATACACGTATGAATACTACCTTCGACTAGACGGTTTAGTCATACATATAGGACCGTTACGCAACCATCAGACTCAGTTATAGGCATTTCAAACGGCGTATTAATTATCTAAGTGGACCAAATCGCGTCGTGCGTTATAACTTTAAATTAAACGTGGTTGCTATGTTTGTATGTAGAAGTTAGAAATTCTGTGGAGCTCTAAATTATACATAGATGGTGATTTGATTCAACATGTAAAATATAAAGATGACAGCTGAATGAGCGTTCTAAAAATTACCTTTTTATAGCTAGGGAGTTAATTATTTTGTTTTTATTTGTACCTGGTGGTGTTAGATAATATTTAGCATTCATTCTTCTAAAAATGTTATAATATTCATTTATTATTAATCATGAATATAATTTCATAATAATTTTAATAAGCCTCTAGCATTACATGAGTAAGCCGAAAAAAATAATAATTAAAAATCTAGTAATCTAGCTGGCTAGAAGCTAATATCATCACAGAAATTGTCCGGTTAAGTAGTCAACAGCCACAGCATACCTGCTACGATGATCACACCCAAAAACATGTTGGAAAAAGTAGCCACCTAACATTCACATTTTATGTATTATACACAATATATTATACAAGAATAATAAAACCAAAATCCATTACAATAATAAACATAATATTTTCCAATTACAGATCTTAGATATAATTTCGTTCCACAATATTCTTGTCTGATACAAAAGGGAGCTATAACAATCAAGTAACTTTGATCACAGTGATTTTTGGCAGTTTCGGATGAAGATATTTGCCACCGAAATCGTGTTATTCTCTGAACATCTTATTTGTATGTAGATTAAAGATAAAGTGGGCCTCATCTACAGAATAGTTTTTCAAGGAGATTGGAATATTGATCCCTTAGGATTTACCCTAAAGTTTTGTAGTAAACCTAAGATTTTTATAGGGATCAGTGTATTTTTATTGTTCTAAGAGAAAAACGATTTTAGTTAGATTTTAAAGAAGAGAGTAATTACTCTCAATATAAAGACTGTTGACTCATCATTATTTTAGGATATATCATAAATAAATTTGAAACCGAAAAACCTATTTGGCTAACTGGACAACTGGCTGCCGCGCAACGTGACGCGGGTTCGATTCCCGCACGCAACAATTTTTTGTGTGATCCACAGATTATTGTTCCGGGTCTGGGTGTCATGTGTATGTGAATTTGTATGTTTGTAAACGCACCCACGGCACAGGAGAAAATCCTAGTGTGGGGCAACGTTATTATTAAAGAAAAAAAAATGCTAGACACGTTGAATGAAAAAGATCATATTGGATAGTTGTGTTAGTATTTTGATTGAAAAAAATATTAATGCAATTTTCACAACAGTTTCTCTATAAAATCCCGAAGTCGATTAGAGAACGATATTTGATTAATAATTTTAACAATTTTCAGATTAAATCAGTATCCACACTTTAGCAATACTGTTCCTATAAATGTGAATATTTACAAGTTTGATTAAAGTTTTAATTTGTGTGCTGGTATTTATACAGCTCTATCATAACGAAACGATTAATAATCGAGATATCGATACTTTTTTGTGACACTTCGAGAATTCTCGAGCGTCTATCGATTTATATTTCGTAAGTGAGCAGTTTATAAAACATGTATAGAGATCGTTTGGTTTACTAGAAGTTTCAAAAACACGGCCTAAGCGAAACGGAGTGGTGATGAGCAGGGTTCAACATTATACATAGGTACCTATTATAAGCAAATCGTATGATAGTGACTAATGAATCACTATCAACGATTGAGTTGAGCCATCACAAAAGTACCTTTTGGTTGGTTTCAAGTTTAATCCTCTGGTGAAGGAAAAAATCACATGTCAATTTATCGGTTACGATAGCAGAAAGAGCAAGTAATAGGCAATTATATTGAACAAAATATCAAAGCTAGCATTTAAATACTATTAAAGGCATATCTATGAGTTTATCTAGGAAATATCTGCGTTTTATCTATTTGAGAATCTAGAGCGCTGACTGGACGTTTGCGGTGAAAGGTCATATAAACCCGTCAGACGGTGTTGGGCAATATGTAGAGGAAATATAGGTATTAAAGTTAGGGCTTGGCGCCTTACTTTGTATTTCGTGTAGAATATTCGAAAAAGATTCTGGAACATTCATACCCAAAATATTGGAAAAAGGGACTTGAGATAGGTAAGACTCAGCTCCCTTTTTACTACATAAAATGATTGTAAAGGATTTATGAATGTTTTTAGTTAGGTTGAGTATGACAAAAACCATTGATTAGCAGTTGGTCAAGACATCGTAAATCAAATTTTAAACCCCCAGAATAAACGACTTTCAAAGATCAACCACAACAAATATCAATTCAATTTAAATAACGCAAACCGTGATATAACAAATTATTATTACATTCACAGTATTTTACTATTAAAGTTCATCAACCTACGTGGTTTGTTATTACGTAATGATGCACCGAGCCGAGATGCGCACGAGTTCATCTCGTAGGTCTGTAGTAGTGTGACGTCATGCGCCGGCTAGACTTGACCTTGTTCATGTAATACTACTCATCTTCGTACATAGATTTATATTCATAATGTGGATGTGGTATATGAGATATTGACTAGTCGCCTTTTTGCGTGATGATGGTTGCGATTTTGATGAAAATAAATAGTAATAAAGGAATAATTATGTTGAAAATGATACAAGCAGATCCAACTGATCCAGTAGGCTGTGCGACATCGCCGTGACCGCGTACGCTGCTCATGAGGAAGAACCCCTCTGTGGTTCGAAACTAGTAGAGCTTTTCTCAATATATTCACGTGAGTGACCCGCGATTTTTAGTTAATTTAGTATGTCTCACGATAGTTATTATAAAAAAACAATGGTTAAAATGTTCTTACTCACGTTTTGGCTAGTTGAATTGCTGATATTAAGTAACTTACATATAAATCATAATTAAAATTTAACTAGAATATTCATAGCAATTATCTATCACATGAAACTTTTAAGTTCCAAAATTATTAAGTACTTCACTACACGTATTTGCATTTTTATGAAACAGCTATCCTTGCATCGTGGCTTGGCAAATAGCAAAGGAAAGGAGTCCAATTTAAATGTCTATTAGATCGATGAATTTATAACGTTCAATTCAGTGTTTTGATTTTAAATTGGGTGGACTTTATTGGGGGCAATGACTTAATTTAAATTTATTTAAATAGGTGCAATATAGATAAAAAATATTTTTTGAGTCATCACACGTGATTGCATCGCATAAAGAGGTTGTCAGCCATCTTCTGGTTGGTTGGTTCAGGTTAGCTGGGTTTGGAACCGGAACAAGTATGTTTGTTAGTGTGAGTTGTGTGTGAGCTTATTTCTCACTTTTTTGCAATAATCTGTCAAATACTTCTGAACATAGAATCCTCCATAATACACAACAGATTAAGAAAGAAAGAGAGCAAGAAACATCACACATTTAGATTGTATACCGCATCTACCATTATTCAAGAATTATAAATCTCCGTGCAAGGCAGACGAGTCTAGTCGTCACTTAACTTCTGTGTTAAATACGTCAATAAAGGTCTGGTTCAAGGTTCAATCTTTAAGACATTGTTATTATTTTATTTTTCGATTAGGTCGTTGATCTTTGCATGATATTTTTGGTTAGTTGGTCATGTTATGATATAAAGTATAGGTTAGTAGATATTGTGATTGTTTTATAAAGTTGTATTCAATGAATTAGGTCGTATGGTTTATCTAAACTCAATAAACTATTTGACGAGGTTTGCTCGACTAGCTTCAAACAAAGAAAGGTGCCCACAATCAAACCATAACGGATATTTTAATCTTTTTGTTAAATGACGTTGTCCCACATTTCCCACACTCAGACCCGGAACGACAATCTGTGGATCAAATAAAGAGATGTTCCGTGCGGGATCAGACTCAGAATCAGACCAGCGACACGTTACAGCCACCGCACTTACCGTGCAGTCGATTGTTT
Organism: Spodoptera picta; assembly: GCA_038387885.1. Classification (NCBI taxonomy): domain Eukaryota; kingdom Metazoa; phylum Arthropoda; class Insecta; order Lepidoptera; family Noctuidae; genus Spodoptera; species Spodoptera picta. The sequence goes on along the minus strand of JAZHFQ010000733.1, from coordinate 2,951,890 downwards.
ATTGTTTTCTGTTTATTAAACAGTATATTAATAATTAAGTATGTTTGCATACGGATATTTTAAAAATGTCCTTTGTCACTCCTTTTCACTTGATATTCTCGGAAAATTGTACGACTTGAAAAGTCTTTCAACTCAGTGTTTTAGTTGGATATGACAACAGATTTCGTTGAATGAAAAAAGGTTTAAAGTGATATTTTATAACTTAAACAAAACAATTTAATAGATAAAACCTCGATAAAGCCAACAAAGGAATAGTTAACATAAGGTAGGTGCTTAACATTATAATAACAATGTGTGTACTCGTGTGGTCTGCTCTTGTAATTAACTATTGTACGAATTCTGTGCCAAGGTAAGATGTCCGTGCAGCCTATTGCGAAATGATGAACTTTTTGCTCAAAGCGTCGCAATTAAGTCTGATGTTATGAGCAAAATGTTTTTGGCAAAATATTCATGTAGATAATATTGTCTATCCATTTTTGGATTAAATTTGACTGTTTCTTTCTACATTGATGGGAATACCGGTAGATACAAAATGTATTACATATTGTTTAAGTGTGGGAGAGCCATGCTTCGGCACGAATGGGCCGGCTCGACCGGAGTGATACCACGGCCTCACAGAAAACCGACGTGAAGCAACGCTTGCGCTGTGTTTGGTCGTGTGAGTGAGGTTACCGGAGGTCCAATTACCTCTCCCTTTTCCCCAATATCCCCAATCTCTTAATCCCCAACAATTCTCAAATTCCTAATCCCCATAAGGCCGGTAACGCACTGGTAACGCCTCTGATGTTCCTGATGTCCATTGGCGACGCCGATTGTTTATCATCAGGTGATCCGTCTGCTCGTTTACCGAATTATCTCATAAAAAAACGTATTCGATTTTGTATGGAATAACTACTGGTGTGATCCTTATTTTGTTATAGATACCGGATTTGTTTCTAAATAGTTTTGTTTAATTGAAATACAACTATTAAATTAGGTTTTCACATCTAGATATTTACTTAGCATATTTTATTATTATTATCCTATTTCATCCTCGAAAGTATTATTATGTTAAATACTGAGTACCTGAATATGTATTTATTTCACTAGAGACACAGTACCATTTACATTATTCTGATATACGTTCAGTCGTATACATTGTTATTACTGTACAAATATAAACCTTGGGTAGCCATATTTTTGGCTAAAAACACAATTACCTTCCTTATCTACCGGTGACAAGCGACACGGTTGACGTAAAAAGTATTTATTAAAATCTGAATTTGAATGTCATATAACGTTTTTGGAGAAACGGGTGACATTCAGATCTAAATATGGATGATATTTGCGATTGTCATCGTTTTGTAGGCGTTTGTAACTCGTAAGTGGCATAGCTGTGGCTAAAACGGGCGCGACATTATGCGTGAATTGTTATTACATAACATAACATCACGCCTTTTATCCCCGAAGGGGTAGTTAGAGGTGCACATTATACCACTGTACAATGTAACACTCAGTTTTCACTATTTATGTTATGAGTCCCATGTAATAGGGGGTGAGCCTATTGTCATATACCGGGCACAATTCCAGACTCCGTGCTACTACTGAGATTTTTTTTAAACCTAGTAATACTTTGCCCGACCCGGGAATCGAACCCGAGACCCCTTGCCCGGCAGTCGCACTTGCGACCACTCGGCCAACGAGGCAGTGAATTGTTATGTTACGTATACTAGTACAGGCCGCGGTTCACCTCGCTTTTTTCATTGATTTAATGGTCTTTCGCATAAATTCAGGCGATACTGTCAATTTTGAACTTAATATGTTAGATGACTGTAGTGTGTACTGCACGGTGGCTGGGCAACCGGCTGCTGCGCAAGATGCATCGGGTTCGATTCCAGCACGGAGAAACTCTTTGTGTGATCCAGAAATTGTTGTTCCGGGTCTGAGTGTCATGTGCATGTGAATTTGTATGTATGTAAAGGCACCCACGATACAGGGGAAAATACTTATTGTGAGGCAACGTTTTTTTTAAAAAGAATTTAAAGATTCAGTATTGGCCAAAGAGGATTTAATTGAAGGTTTTGAAAAGTACTAACAAGAATCCTGTTAATTAAGTGCCGTAATGTGCACCTCTGCCTACCCTTTCGGGGATAAAAGGCGTGATGTTATGTATGTTATGTAAGAATCCTGTTAGTAATTATATCGAAAAAGTACCTAAGCTCATTAATCATAACTCGGTGCTTTCTCTGGTCTTGCTAGATTACTGAATGCTGATGAGACAGTGAGTGTACCTGAGTTCATATAAATATCTGTGTAGGTATTATAATGACTGCCTCGTTTGTCGAGTGGCCGTAGGTCACTGCCGGGCAAGGGGTCTCGGGTTCGATTCTCGGGTCGGTCAAAGTATAACTGGGTTTTAAAAAAATTCTTAGTAGTAGCACGGAGTCTGGAATTGTGCCCGGTATATGGCAATAGGGTCACCCCCTATTACATGGGACTCATAACATAAATAGTGAAAAGTGGGTGTTACATTGTACAGTGGCATAATGTGCACTTCTGCCTACCCCTTCGGGGATAAAAAGCGTGATGTTATGTTATGTAGAGGTATTATAATATTTTTTACGCAGTTAAAATGTCTAAGTTGAACTGGCTATTGTAATCGAATTGATCATTATGTATATTATACATTAAGTGGTATTGACTTATAGTGAGCTTATACGAGTCATTAACATTTAAAAACATTCAATTATTATTCATTGCTTTCGTAACTTTTGTTTGTTTGTAACATATAGGTAGGTAGTAGCATACAATGAATCAGTAGGATGTCGAGTCATGTGTGGCTCAGAATGAATTTTTTAAGGATTGTTTAATTTTTTTTATTGAAAATTAGTGCAATTAGTGTGGAAATTCGTGCAGCGGACTAAGTCCCTGTTCACTACTACTTATTAATATTGTACCTTGTATCTAAATAGTTATATAGATATGTATGATTGTGTTCTACCGTTACTATTAGTGTAATGGATCTCAGGTATCTGAATAAACTATTATTATTATCTTCAGAATAATAAAATAATAAAGAAGTCGTAACGAATACTTCACTTTAAACGTTATTTAAATAAAGTCTACGAATAATGTTCCACGAGTTGTCATCAATATTTCAGAAGACATATACCAATTCATGGTTTTGTGTTTTAAATTGATGTATCAAATGATCCGTTAGTGTGTAATGCATGCAGATGTTTATGGAAGCTTCCATTAGTGATGAATGTGATGATTATTATTATATATATATGCATTATGCATATTATAATGTGTAAATGACCTTCTGAAATTAATATATTAATTAACAGTCACGGATCTATCAATAAATTACTCCAATATGACATGACATTATAAATCATTTATTAAATGACTAAAATGACGCATTAATGTCAATTGATTAAACTGTCAAATACCAAGCGGTCACCGGTGACCGCAACCTATTGTTCTATAATTGTGTCTGCAAAACCGGTACTCGACGAGTTAATATGAGATACGAGTTACTATGTTGCAGAACCTAAGCCGATAGCTGATAGATTAAGATATTGACTACATACAGTAATATACCTAAGCTTAGTCTATCAAAAGTTTCATTTCACTTTTAACTATACTCAAATAGTAATATTTGAATACGTGATTGAATAAATGAAAACAAATAAAATAAAAAAGAGAACAAACATAGAAAAATGTAAATGGATAATATGTATGCTAAAAAGAAAGAAGTACATACAAAAATAACTCATACTGCTCCCAATCTATTAACGAGAGCTTAGCGCATATTATCGACATAAAATCTTTAAATGTAATTGCAGTAGAGTAAGCTATAAAACCAAAGCAAGCAAATCACTTATATTGCTCAAATACCCCCCACCTCCCTTTCCCCAATCCCTGAATCCCCAACAATCCTCAAATTCCTAATCCCAAAAGGCCAATATAGTAACACACTTGGAATGCCTCTGGTGTTCCATGCCTCTGGTGTCCATGGGCGACGTCGATTGCTTACCATCAGGTGATCCGTCAGCTCGTTTACCGGCTAATATCATTAAAAAAATTTAAAAATATATTGTGAAATCCTTCCCAGAAATACACAATCATTTGAAAAATTCTGGGATTCATTAACGAAATAAATCATAAGATATCAGAGAAGTAGGGAAATAGTTTTTACCGTTTTATATTGTTCCAAGAAGGTAGAAAGGCAATTAAAATACAAAACAAGAAGGTGGGAAGACAAATAGAAACACAAAAGCCTTTAACACAAAAATTTCACTCCCATACATAAAAAACGACCTTCAATTCTATAATCAGTACCCAATAAATCTGTATCTAGGCAACAATGAGAACAGATCCAATCGCAATGTATCCCAAATGTCGCAAGCCTTAAGGCCGTATGAAATGTTACGCGGTCGACGGTGGCCAGATGGATCATTACATCCGAACGAGTTGCGCAAACGCACCTAATTGTAGATATTTGCATTTTGTATTTAATCCGTGCTATAAGTGTTCTGGTTCTAGTTGATTGGGTTTCGCATGTTGTTCGTTTGTAATAGTTGTTTGTTTGTTTTTGTCTGGGTGGTTAGTTAATACATTAAACGCCATGGGGGATGATCGACGTGATTTGCCTTCAACAGTTTTCATTAGAAGTCAACTTAATTATGGTTCCTTTACAAGCCATCCCGCCACAACCTCTCAATACCGCTGCAACTCTTGTAAACCAGGACTTGCAGTAGATACAACCATGAAAGCGCGATGATCAATGCTCTAACTTTCTCTATATGAGAAGAGGCTTAGCTCAGCAGTGGGCATTATAGGCTGTATAGAAGATAAAAATATAGTTAATATGTTTGTAAAGAAAGAGGAATTTCTACTGGTGGTAATCGATAACTAATCAGGACTATATCATATTTTTCTGCGAGAATAATAAAATTATCTTTATTTTGGTGGCTGTAAGTAATATTCCTAAAATTAATAGAAATCGTGGATTGAGACAATTTAAAAACAACTTGTTACACTTTCGTCTTCTAGTGATCAAACATACGTAGACATTGACATACAGTCTTACCTACATTCTTATCTATCTACGGAGACCATCAACCACAAAATTTTCCACAAACTAATTCAATTATAATAATTAACTATGTACACTATCTTAGTTTACGAAAATAGGTTTCCCTCCTCATTTGAGTCTACATTTACTTTGCACTTAGTTGTGTCAAACAAACTTCATATTTCACAGCGCAGGGTAAGTTCACCTATTCGTGTCCACCCACCAAACTTCGCTTGTTCGCGTCTACTTTACAGATCACCATGAATGTAAGATAATGCAGACCTGCAAGATTAAATAAATCAGATCTCAGTACTAACGATTACTAATATGATGGCAGTTTCCTACTACCACATTAGTACTTTTTTTACCACCATGTTCTGACACGTCCTAACCGTAACATAGACGCGAACTGGTGGGTGGACGCGAACAGGCGAACTTACCCTACGCAGTGAGTTATAATTAACAAACGTGTTGTCTAACTTGTTTGTTTATTTCTAGAAAGTGTTTTGTGACTCATGAAGTTTAGCAATTCATTTTCATCAACATAGATACATGGCACTACAATATAAATTGTACGATATCATTGTCACATATCTTGTATTCCTGAGGAAGGATAAAGGGCTGAGAAGGAGAAAATTGGGTGCATCTTTTATATTAAACTAGCTCCTGCCCGCGACTTCATACGCGCAATCCCGTTTCACCCGTTCCCGTAGGTTTTCAAAAAAAATCAGCCAAATCGGTCTAGCCTTAGTTCTCCCTCTCGCGTCCGGGCCTAGTGCAGGCCATGATGCGGAGCGAGGGGGACTGGGATGCCGTCTCCTCCTTTTGCGAAGCAGTCATGCTAGCTAAGGAGGAGGCGGGACTCGTGAGGTAGCGAAGCGCTGCCTCCTCGCAACCCAGCCATCGCGAAGGACACACCGGGCGTCGGGGATCGCGGGACGATCTCCGGCCACCGTAAGCGCGGGACTGCGGACGGCGAGCATGGGTGGCTCCCCGTCCGACCAGAAACAGACCCGAGCGTACGGCGCGTCGCGTTCCGCGCGCGCCTCAAAGAGCCATCAGACCACCACAGATGGGGCCCAATACGGCCGATGCCGATTCGGAGTCGCGGAGAACCTAACGGGTAACCGGGGCTCCGGCTCGACGTGCAGGAGAAGGAACGGGGTGGTTTTTAGTCAGTAAGAGTCTGACACTCCCTCCCGCCTCACCCAGGCGGGAGAAGTCATTCGATGATTATCCCCCCTTAAAAAAAAAAAAAAAAAAAAACGGGTAACCGGGGCTCCGGCTCGACGTGCAGGAGAAGGAACGGGGTGGTTTTTGTCAGTAAGAGTCTGACACTCCCTCCCGCCTCACCCAGGCGGGAGCAGTCATTCGATGATTTTCCCCCTTTAAAAAAAAAAGCCTTAGTTCTCAAGTTATGGCGTGACAACGGGAAACGGGTTTCATTTTTATACATATCGAAGATTTTGCGAGATATTGGTTAAACCATTTTTTGCACTGGAAAGTGTAACTAGAAGCTTAAAGTGAATAGGAATAATGATGGGTAAGCTTCTAGTTAATTTCAATTACAGTAGGGGTGGGTTTCTAACCGTACCAAGGCCATCGATATATAGAGGTAGTACAAGGAATTTTAAAGTTAAGTTTTTGTAAACATTTATAAACATATTGTTTAAAAAAAACATTGTCTATCGTTAGACAATGTTTTTAAAATAGACAATGTTTAATAAAGAACTGGCAATGATATTGACCAACATTTCCATAAAGTCTAATTTTCCTCCTTTGAAAACAGAAGGCACAATGATACGTTTTGAATACTGTACTGTACTATCATGATGTTTATGTAGCAAATGATTTACGTACAAAACACAGCCCTTTAGTCCGGATAGTTGTATGATATACAACAGGTAATTTATACCTGTTATCAATCTGCTACATATATTATATTGTGCGTAAACAAATACCGGTAGTACCTACACCGGTATGCGGTAGTACGGTTAAAAGAATTCGCATTCTTGTTGTTTGTGATGATGTTACTTTGAACAGGTATCGTACGTAAAGATAAATAAAATAAAAATAAGCAATGTCTCTTCTCCCACGGTTAAGGTTTGATTCTTAATCACTACGCTTTGTCATTGCGGGTTGACGATTTCAAACTTATAATTGGAAATTATAAGCCCAGGTTTCCTCAAGATGTTTTCATTCACTGTTTGTCAGTGGTGTCTAAATAATCTTAAAGTACATGTAACTTGGAAAAAGTCACATTGGTACTTGCCGTTGGTATGTTTCGAACCTCCACCCTCATGCATGAGAAGCAGGGCTTAACTCGTCAAGTACCGTATTATAGACACTATAGATACCGTATTACAGAACAATAGGTTGCGGTCACCGGTGACCGCTTGGTGTTTGACAGTTTAACACTAGAAAGACCGGAATTTCGAACTACCTATAAAGACCAAGTGGGGTCAAATGACACCTTCATGGGTTGTAATGTTTTATTCGTGTATTATGGTTTTAAGTTTTATTGATTAGCATCCAATAATGAATAAAATAACTTAATAGTAATTAAACATCTATTTATTGATAAAAAAATAAAAAATTTAGGCACATTTTTGACATTTTAGCTCCTTGTTTACATTACAAGAGCCGCACAAAGGCTTTTTACAACTAACACAAGATTTATTGGTTTTGTTTTTGCATTTTTGTACGTAACACCGTTTCCTCTTTCCACTACGTTTCCCTTGCTAAGTCAAGAATGTACTTTTTTCTACTGATTTTTTTCTGGGATAGTTTTTTGTACAAAATCCAAGAATTAATTGCTGCCAAATCCAAAATATTATAAAACACTTGCTCGGGCCAACGACGAGAAGGTGCTTTGACACTATATTTTTTGGCCATTTGATCAATAACGTCTACTCCAAATTTCGTAGCATTGTAAAATTTCACCGTGTTCGGTTTCTTTTTTGCTTCTTCTGGATCAACAAATACATTAGAGTGAAGTGAACTTAGAATCCATGCAGATAAAATACCTCCTTTATAACACCTTTTTGCAAAAGAAGTTGGTCCAGCTTCCTCTGTTAGAATATTCTGTCGTGGACGACGACCAGGCTGATTCAAAACTGATAAGTTTCCAGGAGTCCAACTTATACCGGTAGAAGATACCTCGACATCAGTGTTGTGGTGAATAATTTCAGTATGTATTCTGGTACCTCGGCCACGATGCCCTCGACCTCGACCGCGACCTCGACCTCGACCTCTTCCTCTTCTTAGGTTTGCACTACGTAAAGTCGAGAGAGGTACTGAATCTGAAACAGTGGAGTAAACGCTAATATAATAAAAGATTGCCTTTTCTCTCAATATGAAAATTCTTATTTTATTTACATCAATACATAAAATAATATACACTACCATCAGAATCGCTATGAGTGTGGTCATCATCGCTGGAAGAATCAATATTTTGTGTAATATTATAATCGCTTTCTTCACTTCCTGAGTCTAAATGCAAAATATGCCTCTCTTCTTCAGTCGCTTCACAATCTGATTGGTCGTCCGGTAAATTTTGCAGTACTTCCAATATTTTAGAAGGCGAAAGGGAACGATAATTAGGTAAATTAGGCATTATAATTATATTATGGCGAGCCGTGATATATACGTCTTTACTTTGACAAGAACAAAACAATAAAGAAATGAAATATTTTATTTCAAGTACCCACAACAAGAGGATATTCAACGACATAATACAAAGCACGCATACATTGGTGTCAAATGACCACTTCGGTTTTTCTAGGTAGGTGATAATTTTTAATTTGTATTTATCTAGCTATCGATATACACATATCAGAATAATGTAAACAATGACGAAATATTAAAAGTCATAAAACGACACTGACTTCATTGTTATGGTTTTGTTATTATGATTGATCAAAGACTTCATTGGGGTCATTTGACCACTCTGATCTTTCTAGTGTTAACCTCCGGGACAACGCACGTTTCTTGGTTACCTAATTGAGTTAAAAATAAAGCATTCATAATTTAGTTTCTTATAAGTATTTATTTTAATTCCTAGCCAATACATTTTTTATTTTACAAAAGAATTAACTAGAACATAACAATTTATTTTACTTAATATTAGTAATACTGTGTAATTACTTATAAAAGTAAACAATAGATCAAATTAATGCTTATATTTTAATAAAGGTACATTTTGTAACAATTTATAAAAGCATAAATATTTACAAAGCCTTCTTTTATGTACATACAAAGGCACTTAAATAAAATATATTAATCATGTAACCAAACAAATAAACATATTATTTATATAAATAAAATAAACACAATATTAAAAATAAACACAAATCTTACGAATGCTTAGACCAATTGGTTGATTCTACTTAGCGAATATACAGACGTTAAATTCTAAAAGGTAGTATATTGAACTAAAATCGCGGGTTACATAACACAACATAACATCACGCCTTTTATTCCCGAAGGGGTAGGCAGAGGCGCACATTATGCCACTACAATGTAACACCCACTTTTCACTATTTATGTTACGAGTCCCATGTGATAGGGGGTGAGCCTATTGCCATATTAAACCGGGCACAATTCCAGACTCTGTGCTACTGATTTTTTTTTAAAAACCCAGTAATATTTTGCCTGACCCAGAAATCGAACCCGAGACCCCTTGCCCGGCAGTCGCACTTGCGACCACTCGGCCAACGAGGCAGTCTCGCGGGTTACTCACGTGAATATACTGAGAAAGACTACTAGTTTCGAACGACAGAGGGGTTCTTCCTTATGAGCGCTGCTCATCTGCGCAGTCGCGGCGACGTCGCGCAGCTTTTCTCAGTATATTCACGTGACTAGCCCGCCATTTTAGTTAATTTAGCATGTCTCACGATAGTTATTACAAAAAGATAGTATAATGGTAATTGGTTAAAAAATGTCTGTGATTTTGTTAAAAACCTGAACTTCTTCATTATTAGGTAGTATAAATAAAAACAGACACTGTTTAAATTATAGAAATATAAGACTTTGTGCCTTTAAAAGCATTTACTCTTTGGTTCAAACCTTCTTTGGCAGATCACCAGCTGTCGCTTCTTGGCGGTGGGGCAGGTGGCCTGGAAATAAAGTGTAAATAGCTCTTGAACTTGAAGAAAATGTTTTATTTATTCAGAGAACATGCATAGGTTTTGCTTTGATTATTTAATGTCTAGATAGAGCGTTACCATACAATGACGTTCCAAAATTTGTTGCATGTGTGCGTGCAGCATATGGTTTACACAGATCAAAATGATACCAGTCACGACAAAAATTCTCCCATCCAATTTAGATCTCCCATAAATATTCGGGTACATGTACCAGACCATTTTGAAGTAAAATTTTTGTTTTTTTTATGACATAAGCCGGTAAAATAGTGCACAAATCACCTGATGGTAAGCAATCGGCGTTGCCCATGGAACATCAGAGGCGTTACAAGTGCGTTACCGGCCTTTTGGGGATTAGGAGTTTGACGATCGTTGGGGATTCAGGAATTGGGGAGATTGGGGAAGATAAGGGTAATAGGGCCACCGGTAACTTCACTCACACGACGAAACACAACGCAAGCGTTGCTTCACGTATGTTTTCTGTGAGGCCGTAGTATCACTCCGATCGAGCCTGGCTCTCCCACACTTTCTTTGTGCCGCTTTTCGTGAACTGACACTCCATCTAGACATTATACCTCTATAATCAAAGAGGTCTTGCTTATTAATGACTTACTATGTTTACTAACATAATATATTTTTAACACTTACATAGCGTGACGGGATTGTAATCATAGGCAAACTACTAACCCAGGAGTATTCCAGTTGCTACCGTCACATAAGGCAGTGGTTGGAGTTTCTTGTTGTCTGAAAGAAGGACGAAGTCTAAAATTAGTGATAAATAGGGCAAAAGAACCTTTAGAAGGTATTTTTATAATACTTTGACTTTACAAAGTGTTTGTTTCAATACGGTAGTTGACAACTAATCAAATTCAATATCTACTTTTATCGAAACGTCAAAAACGATACTGTTCTATGAATTTTGTACGAAATACCATCTTATGACGTCATCATATTTTCGTGTCAAATAACACACTTATATCTAGATTTAAGCATATCGGCAAATCAATGAATGAAAGGGTACCTAACTATTTTTCAATATTTTAATTGGACTGAAAACTCAAAATACCCCGGAAATTTCTCAATTAAACCAAAATTTGGTACTTTTGAAACGTTAACAAATACAAAATAAATAGAAAAGGAAGTGTCATTTTTTGTAATGTTTAGGTCTCGATATAGTCTCTAGTCTGTACCTAAAAAATTGTTTATTGCTTTAAATGTTATCGATTTTGTACGGATAAATGTTAGAATATAAAAAACATCATAATCGAGATTTTATGATTACACAATATTTATGTGATATCATTCAAACAAAATATAATTTACATATCTGTCACAACTAAAGCAACACAACATAAATAACTCTGAATGGTCGGTTGTTAGTAAAACTTGTACTAACCCGGAGCCCAAGTTAGCAAGCGTCATAGCTTCGTGTGCCCTAATTTTCCTTCCGTACGACCGCCAAAGTTTCACACAAAGTGGTGTAAGCGCGGCACACCATGTAATCCCGAGGAAAAATCCGCAAACCCACCAACCGTGCTGAAAATTATGAACAAGTTATAATGAGTAACTGAGTCTTCGGTGGAGTGGCTGTAAGCGATTATCGAGCAAGGGGTCTTAGATTCGATTTAATGAAAGAAAGAAAGGAAGAAAGGAGGAAAGAAAGAAAGGACGAAAGAAAAACCATTTATTACATTGATATGGCTTTCGAAAATTCTCAGTAATAGCACGGAGTCTGTAATCGTATAGGAAAATTTTACGTTAATCTAAGGTTAATGGAGGTTTTGCGTTATGTAGCTTTTAAGTTAAAATAAACAAAATATTAAAATGTGGTCAAAAAATTTGAAACAAAAATTATTTCTGGATTAAAGAATACATATTTTTAACAATGTCTTGTTTGTTTACTTGACTTAGATTTGACTTCTGGAAGGGTTTACGTCAAGAGTTAGATATATTATAAAACAGGATCTAATGAAAATGCAATTGTCATAAATTATAGTGCACTTTTCTTACCAAAGACGAAACGTATTGGGAACACAACAGAGACCTAGCAGCTGCGTACACAGAATACAAAGGTTTACACCGAGCTGCGTGCTTGCTAGTCGAAATAAGTACGTGCGTTCTCCAGCCAGCTGCATGGGAGACTAGGCGGGATATGTAGATTGATACTTTCTGTAACATTATAAATAAATGAACTAAGAGTCGTGGTTTTCATTTTCATACTCCCTTGAATATACTGAGAAAAGCTCTACTAGTTTCGAGCCACAGACGGGCTCTTCCGTTTGAGCAGCGTTCGCGTTCGCTGGCTGCTGGCTCGAAACTATTGGAGCTTTTCTCAGTGTATTCACGTGAGTAACCCGTTAATTATAAATGAAGATAAAAAATATTATGAAAGGTTTCATATCTTAATTATAACAATGTGATAACGTTAAACAATGACTTGTTTTTGGAAGCGTGCAAATATTCTCAATGATCATATTACTTAAATCATCGTCATCAACTTCAACAGCACATAAATGCCAACTGCTGAGCAAAGCCTCTTCTCACATGGAGAAGGTTTGAGCATTAATCACCACGCTAGCTTGCGGGTTGGTGATTACAACATTATAAATAGAAATAATAAGCCCAGGTTTCCTCACGATGTTTTCCTTCACCGTTTGTCAGTGGTGTCTAGATAATCTTAGAAAGTACATATAAATCGGAAAAAGTCACATTGAGACTTGCCGTTGGTACCCGTCCCGTTTCGAACCCGCACTCTCATGCATTAGAAGTGGGCGTCCTAAACCTCCGGGCTAACACCACATTACTTACATGCCAAAGACAATTTTCCGATTCGTAGATAGGTAAAAAAAAAATGGTAAAATGCAGCCTGATAGTTTTACCTAGGAATTGTTTTTTATTAATTTGCAGAAAATCATCAAATGGCTTCTCCTGCCTGGGTGAGGCGGGAGGGAGTGTCAGATTCTTACTGACTAAAAACCACCCTGTTCCTACTCCTGCACTTCGAGCCGGAGTCCAGGTAAAAAAGGCAAATTGATAGCAGTGGTGTTGATGATGGCCATCTTAATTTTAACCGTCTTCAAAAAAAGGAAGTTCATTATTTAGAATCTCTTTTTACTTACTTTCTGAGCGATAACATCACCCTGGTTATCGATATAAAACTGCGCAGTATGGATGTGGCTTAGCGAAATGTTAAGTTTTCTTCTAAATGGTGATAATTGAAGTTCTAATTCTGTCAGTTTGAATACCACATCAGCTCGAAGCTGTTCCAGTGGTTTGATGTTTGTTAGGTATAGCCTCTGTGTTCGTGTTGCTGTAAAGATATTGTTATATATTTAATTCTTGACTTAAATTAATGTGCTAGGTATTACAGGACTGATTAAATCTGTAAATGATAATGATTAGACAGGTAAAAACTGGGATAAATCAGCTAATATAATTATTTTACTACAATATTTATTAATAATAGTGTAGTTGTAAGAACGTGTGTCAAAAAAAAATTATTACTAAGTCTGGTATTAAACCCAGTTTACATGGGACTCGTAACATAAATAGTTAAAAGTGGAATGTGCAGATGTGCCTACCCCTTTGGGAATAAAAGGCGTGCTGTTATGTTATGTTTCAGTATTGCAACGTAAAATAAAAGAATCGTACCTAAAGTTTCTAGTCTCCCTGCAGTAGTAAGATCTGTAACTTGAGCTGCTATGTTTTCTAGTTGATCCACGAGAGACGGTAAGTCCTTACTAACAACTGGGACGTTGTAGTCCATTCTAGAATAACAAACAAACATGTTAAAGGCAGGATAAGAATTATGTGCATAATATAAAGATGATCATAATATTTGCTTTTGATTACATTTTTCTCGATGAATTGAAATTTATTTACTTGATTATCGAATTGCTAGATTTCGAATATAACAATGCTATAAAATTATATATTTTTAGGGTAAACTAAGTCCTATAGATGTTATCTCTAAAAAATTACCCACATGCAATAGGTAACAAGGGATAAAATCCTGTTCATATTAAAGTGGCTCACCCCCTATCACATGGGACTTATAATATAAATAGTGAAAAGTGGGGGTTACATTGTACATGTGCATTAAGTGCCGTAATGTGCACCTCTGTCTACCCCTTCGGGTATAAAAGGCGTGATGTTATCTTATGTTATGTTATTAAAGTGCTTTAAAATTCAGAGCTAAATTTTCTAATAAATTTAGCTCTGAAATTCTAAATACGAAATTTATGTATAATAAAAAAAAACTATTACTATTATGCTTACCTATATTTAGCGATATCCACATCAGAAACAATAAGCATTTCATGTAATAATCGACTGAAATTAACAGAGATAGTCTTCAGAAGACCAACATCTATTGAAGAAGCCAATTTGCCGAAATCAGTTTGTAGTTCTTGCCACTCAAAATATGAGGTTTCTTTATTCACGTCTAATATTTTGTCAAGTTGGAAAACAGAGTACGCTGGTCTGTCTTTCTCACAGTCCCTGAAAGTGGTTTTGTTTCAATTAATGTAAACCAGCATTGACTATCTTCAACTCGCTTGCCTTGTGCGGACAATTGGTGACTTGGAACTCGACGTATTCCTTTCGGGAGAATTCAATACATAATTAAATGTTTTTGGGTGGCTAATAAACCAAGGAATTTTTTATAATAGATTGTACGCTTAGGGCCGGTTTTTCAATCATTAGTTACTTCTTAACTGTAGAATAAAATTGACATTTGACAGTTATTAGTATGGAAAAATTGTCAAATATTCAAAGTTATATCTCAGTTAAAATTTATCTGAGGATTGAAAAATTCGCCCTTAGTGTATTATCACTTTTTTAAGCTAATTGCAGTTTTCTATTGGCCCAATTAGTGAATCAAAACAAAACTTGATACTAATTTACAAGCTATTTTAAAACAAATGATATTTCTGCCCAGTATTAGTATTAATTAATGTTTATTGATGTTTTGACAACAAATTAAAACTAAAATTACTTAAATTACACTAGTAGTTTCTTATTTATTGATGTTTTTGTAGATGTTGAATATCTCAGAAACTAGCCACTTTCGGACCAGAAACCTAAGCGCTAATTTTGTAGGAAATTAGCTGTATTATCACCTCCCGAGAGCAATACATCGAGTTACAAGTCACCCTGTATAGTAAATCGTCGTAAGTAGAAGAGGCATATTGTCTACCAGTGGACTATCACAACCTGTTGATGATTATGCCTCATTGTTATCACTTAGTAATACCGTAGTGTTATGTTGTATGAAATTACCTCAACACATCCTTAACTGACACGTCAATAGTTATGTTATCCATTTCTCTAAACATGGCGTCAAAAATCCCTTCATTGTTTGCCAACAGTGGTGATGGTCTATCCAGTAGAGCAGTAAGCGTTTCGTATTGAGAGTCCCATAGGGCATGGCATACGTAGACCTGGAACAAATCATGATGAGTTGGTGATCGTGATAACATTCCAGACTGGAGTTCTTTTAGTGCAATAAACTGGACTTTGATTGTAGCTTTCTCGATATGTGTTTATGTAAACTATTGTTTTGCTTTCTTGTATCAATATGGCATTATTCAATTTTGATTTTTATATCATTTGTCAATACTGTCAATATTATAATTATTGGTTAAAAGTGTACCGGGCGAAAATAATTCTGGGCAAATTTTAGAATTAGAATGTTCTACTCACTGCAATAAATATCTTAACTTACTGCTAATTAAGTAGCAACTAGCAAAGCACACAAATCAAAAGTTTCGCCAAAATCTTTACATTCCATCTAGAATTAATTAACTGAGTGCACAACCATAATAATATGCGCTATCTTACGGGCAACTTCATGAAACTTCACTTGGAACAGCATACGTAAATAATATTATAGATGAACTTAGCTCTAAGTCAACAGTAATGCACATACAAATTTGCTCATTTATGTGTTACGAACGCCTTCAAATAAATACTTAGCAATACACACAGTGCCGGATTAAGCCAGCGCGGGGCCTGTAGCAAATTCTGTCTAAGGGCCCTTGGTTTGCTATTAGTTCTCATTTGGGCATTGACTAAATTTGGTGCCTTTCTTTTTTCTGGCGTCAGTCGATGATTTATGGAAGATATTGTCTGGAATGATATCACAAACGAAATTGTCCCCATATACATATATATGGGCTCATGTATGGAAATCTCAGTCTGGACTGAGTTATGAGCGTTGAAAGGAGCTGAAGTCAAACATTTTACTTTGGTTTTTTTTATTCAAATCTTATATCTTATACCATTATCTTATATACTATTATTTAAAGCGGAAGAGTTTGTTTGTTTGTTTGAATAACTAAGCTTCATGAGCGTCAGCTATGTTACCAGTGGTGGGTTGAGCGGTGGTAGCCGTGCGAACATCTAATAAAGTGTATTTTGTTTTGCCATTGACTCCTGGTGGGAGACTCATCTACTTTATAGTTCGCATAATCTTTTGTAGAAAGGAAACCGTCGACTTTGTAAAGTGATATACGTCAGATGAGCGTAAATTTTTTTTTCATATAATGTGATCAGTCGAAATATAGTCCATCACTTTGTGACTGAATGACGATATGTTTGTACAGAATCTTATGCTAGCTCTAGATTAGAGTATTAACTGTAGTTAAATTAGTGACTAATCGGGAGTAGGTCGGGGGAAGTAGACAGAAAAAAATTTTTTTCGTGTTTCGACGATTGCCACTACTCAATGCGCTACCGACGCCGCAGCTGACAAACATAGCATTTCGTGATAGGGCTCAGTAAAGTATTTTGCGGGTTTTCGACTGAGAGGGTATTGAAACTTACATGAAAATCTGTCATAGGCCATAAACCGTATACATAGGTATAAAGTGAACACGCTGGCCAAGCAATCGAAAAGTTTTTTTTACTTGAGCAGTGGCCAGTTAAAGACTCTGTTATGATTCCGTGGCCTTATAAAAACAAGTGCGAGCCGGACTCGCGCACCGAGGGTTCCGTACAAACCTGCAAGGTCTACAAAGTTCGTTCATTACGACATATTTTGCAATGGAACTAAAAATTTAAGGTTTTCGGAATTTTTCCTTTATGTGTGCTATAAAAAGTTGCTTCATGCCAAATTTCAAGATTCTAGGTCGACTGGAAGTACCCTTTACGTTTTGATTCCCTTGCGAGTACATGCGAGTTTCAAAATATGCAGCTTAAATTGCCCTTTCTTTTGATTGCGTTGACATAGAAGTTTGATTTTGTTACAGCTTAAAGGTATTATAGACCTGAGTATTTGGTATGAATTTCAATTAATACCTCTACGCGTTTATGACGAAATGGGTAGTAAGTTTAAAATTATTAAAAAAATATATATTATGTGATGTAACTAAAAATGTATGGTTTTCGTAATTTTTCCTTTATCTATGCTAACGTTGCATCGTACCAAATTTCAAGATTCTGAGTTCACGGGAAGCACCCTGTAGGTTTTGATTCCCTTGCAAGTGTCGAAAATTTGCGGCATAAACGGCTGTATCTTTTGATTGCGTTGGCTTAGAAGTTTGATTTTTTCACAGCTTCAAGGGACAGTAGACCTGAGTAATTGATATAAGCTTCATACCTCCACGCGTTCCTGAGAAAAGGAGTCTTGACAGATGGACGGACGGACGGACAGACGGACAACAAAGTGATCCTATAAGGGTTCCGTTTTTTCCATTTGAGGTACGGAACCCTAAAAAGAAGTCCACTATAAGCTTTACTATATTCCTTGAAATCTTTTATAAACATTTATTACAAAATATTTCTGACAAGTAAATGAAGAAATATGCGTTGTGTACGGTCACCATCAACAAAATAACAGGAATAATATAGCACTATTTTCACATCTTTGAACTGATTTAACTCGGTTTGGACAGTGTTTTTGATATGAGACCCCATATATTTTTTTGTTTGTAATGTTATTCTGCATCAGTTTTTACACATCCAATAAACTGCCGCGAAAAATAAAAAGGCACCACGCTCCATACAAATTTGGTAATTGTCATTTAGGGTGTTATTACATAAAACAAAACTGTTACAAAGAAACTTTTCTGGATTTGTTATGGGCAAATTTAGCGATTACACTTTCAATATCGACTTCTTTAAGCAAGTCATGCTTTATATTCAACATTGTGAAATGATTAAGACGTCCTTGGCCCATAGTGTTCCTTAATTAATTCATTTTTGATTCGTTCAAATCGGGCTCGGTTCGTCCGCCAATGGCACCAACAAAGCGAAGAAATAGTCACTTTCCTTTTCTTACACATACAAAATACCGACTATTTGTCTTTTTTCGTTAATTTCGTTAAGAAAAAAAAATCAAATTACATGTAGGTTGGTACCGTAGTTTTGTAAACAAAACATTTTCTTCATAAGTCTTGCTGTTGAAGTGGTGTTATTACGAAATACCTATTTGAGCGCGGGGCCCCCCAATCCGCGGGGCCCGTAGCATTTGCTACTCTTGCTACGTGGCTAATCCGGCACTGAATACACATGAAAGTGATTTTTACAATACGAATAGCAAAGACCTTTCATAAGACATTTTTCTACTTGGATTATTGTGTATGTAATTGGACATTGCCATATTGTTTGATAACTTACTTCTGCATGACCAGCTATGAGGAACACTGCTGATACAATTCCCCATAGCATTAGAGAGGCGAGGCATAACCAGATAGCTGATCTGGAAATTAGCAGATTATTGTTTTCTTGATTATGTTATATCAATCCCAGAAAATTAAATTACTGTGTCACCTATGTCACTATGTTACAAGTTCCTCTATGGTATGTCATAACGGTGCCATTATAATTAAGTATTTGTCAAGAAGTCAAATTCAATACTTTTTTCGAACTGTCAAAAACGACAGATTTCTATGAATTTTGTACGAGATTGTGTATTGTGACGTCACGTTTTTTAGGGTCAACAGCACAGATATATTAATTTTAATATTTCTGTGGTCAACAGCATACTTATTACTTAAAAATTTGCTGGTTGAATATTAAAATTGAGTTGGACATAAAATCAATTAATGAAAGTGTGATAATTTTTTAATATTTTATTGTATTGAACATTCGAAATAATTTATTTTTGACAACGGAAAATACCCAATTATCTTCCAATTTTCCAATACTTACACTTTCAAAGTCCGTCTAGCATGATTCTTGGCGTGACCACATCCGCAAACCATGCCCAAAATTATAAGCATCATGACGAATCCAAAAGTAACGATGCAGGCTGAAAAGTATATGATTTTTTATTTCTGAACATTAAATATTCTGTGGTATAAAATGGAGTAAATATTAAATTGTAAAAAACCGGGTATCAAACATTTTGCTCACGTTTATATACCACTTTGTATAGTTTACACAAAAACCTATCTTATTGGTCACAAAACAAGTGTCATAGTTTAAATTTTACCTAACATAAGTGTCCACCTCGCGAACTCATATCTTTGTACTCTCTCGAGACTTGATTCCAGTTGTCTTGCAATAGTATGGAGACCTGACGTCAGATGGCGCACTATGTCGCTAAGGACCTTAGCAGAAATATGCACCGCTTGTCTTCGGTTTTCGATGTCTCTGAGAATATCTGAGGAAATGAAGATAGTGAGTACCAAAACTATGTAAATAAGGAACAGAATAAGATCTTAAATATTTTTGACACTGAAATATAATTAGAATACAAATAGGTAGACGTCTACATAATTATGGTCATAGAAAAATAAACTTGGATTTTGGGTGAAATATGCATGACCATGGACACTGGATTTGTGGTCGTGTATTCACTCCCTATTACATGGGTCTCATAACATATGTAAATAGTGAAAGTGGGTGTAACATTGTACAGTGGCATAATGTGTATCTCTGCCTACCCCTTCGGGGATAAAAGGCGTGATGGTATTTATTATATATCATCAACATCATTTGAACGGTATAGTACCACGGGTATTTTCGCCAAACACGGTTTTCAGTAAAATACAGTAGGTTCTAGAGAATAACTCCGAAATTAAAAAGTTAAGTCTAGCGCGCCACTGGTGTTACAGATTTTTTTTTTTTTTTAAGGGGGGAAAATCATCGAATGACTGCCCCCGCCTGGGTGAGGCGGGAGGGAGTGTCAGACTCTTACTGACTAAAAACCACCCCGTTCCTTCTCCTGCACGTCGAGCCGGAGCCCCGGTTACCCGTTAGGTTCTCCGCGACTCCGAATCGGCATCGGCCCTATTGGGCCCCATCTGTGGTGGTCTGATGGCTCTTTGAGGCGCGCGCGGAACGCGACGCGCCGTACGCTCGGGTCTGTTTCTGGTCGGACGGGGAGCCACCCATGCTCGCCGTCCGCAGGCCCGCGCTTACGGTGGCCGGAGATCGTCTCGCGATCCCCGACGCCCGGTGTGTCCTTCGCGATGGCTGGGTTGCGAGGAGGCAGCGCTTCGCTGCCTCACGCGTCCCGCCTCCTCCTTAGCTAGCATCACTGCTTCGCAAAAGGAGGAGACGGCATCCCAGTCCCCCTCGCTCCGCATCATGGCCTGCACTAGGCCCGGACGCGAGAGGTCGCCATCGCCGATCACTTCCCTGAGGACACGGCGGTGCTCAGCCCACGAAGGGCATTCTCCCACGGGCGATATGTTTCCACAACGAATTCAAAAAGCGAGAAAATTGGCGGGAACGTGGAGCGTCTTCGAACACACTCAACTCGGCGGCGACTGTTGGCGCGAGCGCGGAGCGCGGAGCCCGCTTGAGCGAGGCTTTGAAATTTGAATTTTAGGACGAACGCGAATTCACTACATTTACATCATCACAATTTTTCTTATAACGCTACAAAGGAGGTTTTTAACATAAAAGTTGCCTACAACTAAACTATATCTATATAATATTTGTAAATATCAATTATAAAGATTGATATTGGTATTAATAATAAAGAAGCAAGAAGATCATTTAACTGAACAGCACACATAACATAATCTCATTATAATAAAGTAAAGTGTTCATGTTTACCTTCCCGGACTTGTGTGGTTTGCGCCAGTATGGCCGACGGCAAAGTTTTGAACTCTTGCCTCGCAGTAGATATCGCTCGTGTTAAATTCTCCACCCCTAGAGTACGGAGTTCCAATAATTGCTGCTCGTGTAGTATCTGAAACATTACATTTGATCTGTTTTACTTACATACCTGTCTACTTTGAATGTTAACGTAGAGTTGTTTATTTTTTATGGAATTATCCGGTAAACGAGGAGACGATTAAGCAATCCACGTCGCCCATGGATCCTGGAACACTAGAGGCGTTACAAAGTCAAGTTAAAGTCAAAGTCGACTCAAAGTCAAAGTCAAAGTCAAAGTCAAAGTCAAAGTCAAAGTCCACGTCAAAGTCAAAGTCAAAGTCAAAGTCAATATTATTTATTTCAATTAGACCAGAAAGGCACTTTTTAATGTCAAAAAAACGTTACAAGTGCGTTATTGGCCTTATTACCTATTTGTAAGTATTTTTTTTAAAACTTAAATGTTTAAAATAATATGTACATTTTTGTCTTTTTATTCTACCTTTGTCTTGTTATGTTATAGACACTCCTTTTTCTATGTAGGTGTTTAGTGTCATATTCAATCTTACCAATCTGTCTGCCAGGTGTGGTGATCATGAGTTAGTGCAGAAATGACCTTCGTTCATTTAGAGGAGGCACAATAGCCACACATTCCAAAGAAGACTGTCACGGTCTCTTGACGATAACATAAAGGGATGGTTAAGTAAGAACGTAACAGATAATAATATAATTATTCTTACCAAATCAAACTTCATTTTCAATTCAAGAGAATGAGTATTAATAGTGTCGCATAATGGGGTGTCCTTCAGAGTGCAGTGTTTCTTCAAGTTCTCGAGCTGACGAGCCAAGTCCTTGATCCTGTCTGATGCTGCAGACGCTAAAGAACCAGCCTTGATGCTCACGTCGCGCATAGAAGATATTTTTGAGGAAAGATCTTCGCTTTCTGCAAATTAAATTTGAAAATACCTTAAAATTCGGTGCAAATAAAAGTTTATCCCTGAAATATGATCCTTATCTTGAACTATTACACTAATTTACAAGTAATTTTTTGGCCTTCGTTGTTGTCAAGGCAAACCTAAGGTTTCAATGAAAAAAATGGAATAACCTAAGGTTTCAAAGTCAAATGAATTATTATGTTTTCGGCTTACACACGTAATAATCCGACGAGGAACTCGACTAGTTTCAAGCCATGCTAAAGGCTCATATTCATGAGCAGCATTTCGCTTCAGTAGCAGCGCGCCAGTCGCCGCGTCGCGGGTCGCGAAACGTGAGTAAGCCGAAAACATAATAATTTATTTAGTATGTCTCACGTAAGTTACAATACAAGTCATGTGATAAAAAAAGATATCAAAATAATTGCCGCGCATTTAAATCTTGCTCTATTCCTAGAAATATACTTACTAATTAATCTTACTTAATATTTTATTCATCTAGTAACTTAATAACAAAGTTGAAGACGATGTTTTTATTAAAACTTTAAACTTTTGATTAGTCTAACATTCACTAACTGTCAAGAATTTGACACTATAATTAAACAAATGAATTACTCAATTACTCATAACTAGTAGAAAAATACTTAAATTGGAGACTCAGCCTTCGACTTAAAACTAGCTAAATCTAACATTAACACACCTGAAATAATATCTGCCAGGGAATCGAACACCAAATCAATACCGCTCTCAGACGATATCGCTTGCTGAATGGGTTCGCCCAATAGCGATTCAACGTCTGTGAATGAACAACGTAGTCATTAATTCGTGAGTTATCTGACCATTAATTTATAGTTTATCTTTATTAATGATGGGATTCGCCCTGTATATCCGTTGGGATAGGTATATTAATATTTTTTGCTAGAAAATTGAGCTGTATTTGGTAAAAAAATAACCTTGAATGAGTATTCGGAGCAAAATCGATTTATCGTGATAAATTATGCTCATCTATTGGAATTTTACATCAGATATTATTTGTTATTTTGTCCTCCTCAGGCGAGAGGGCTCCATGAGGATTACCCACCTTGGGGTAAAAAGAAGGTGCGGTTCTAAACGATTGTTTTAATAAAAATATACACCCAAATATAGATTAAACTGTCAAACACCGCGAGGACACTGGTGACCGCAACCTTTTATTCTTTAATTGTGTCTATAATGATGGTACTCAAAGAGTTAATGAGGTAATTATAATTGCCCGGTTTATGGCAGTAGGCTCACCCCGTATTACATACATGGGACTCATAACATAATTAGTGAAAAGTTGTTGTTAATTTGTACAGTGGCTTAATGTGCATCTCTACCTACCCCGTCGAGGACAAAAAGCGTAATGTGATGTTATGTTATATCAAATAAACGCGTGCAATAAACCACAATATACGTTTCCTTTTAGGGCTCTCCCTAATGATGTAACTCAAAATTCACATTCAAAGAAATTGAATCCTCCTTTTCTTTGAACTTCGTTTAGGTAACTATCAACAATTTTGCACTATTTACCTCCTACGTCGAAAAACAGATACCAATTTTACACCCATCATAACACCTTTATTAAAAAAATTACTAATCTATTTTTCAGCCAGCAAACAAGACCACAGCTCTTCATTATGGATAGGTCGTTAGTTATATAATCTACATAACGTAATAGTTACACAAAAAGAATACGAGATCCCGTCATAATATGGCGGCCATTTTGCGAAAAACTTAATTAACGTGAATAATGTTTAAACAGGGTGCTTTTTAAATGAATGTGCCAGACGATGTGTGTTATATTATGTATGTTCACTTTGAACAAGATGTACTTACGACTATGATGTTATGCCTGAAGGGATAAGCAGAGATGCTGCAGTTGTGCAAGCAATTTTCGTCAGTTATTCTGAACTTCGGTAACAATGAGTATGCTTGTGATAGTATCGTTTAAGCTTTTTTAAATAACGATATACAATAGCTGTGATGTGCTAGCATCTTGATATAATATTGAAGACTATCAAAAGCAAAGTCAAAGTATTTATTTCAATTAAACCATAATTTGGTACTTTCGGAACGTCGACAAATAAATAATACTAGTCTGTCAGTTTGTCCGTCAGTGAAGCTAGGTGCTCGTTCCAAAATGTAGATTCAAATGGAGAAGAACGAACAGGAAACTCCATTCGTTACTCTTTTAACAGGTCTACCACATTAATGTCGAAATACTCAAAGGTTATTCAACTTTAAGTCGTGCTTCAATAGGTATAGTTCTGTCTTTACTAATTCTTTGTAAAATGACAGAGATGGCACGATATTTAAGTACAACTTTAAATTGAGTAGTATTTCAGGTGTAAGGCATTGATAACGCATAGTATGTGCCCTGTTATAATACGGATAAATTACGTTTGTATCTCATATATCGTATCAATTTTGCCATACTACGTGCTAGTTTTTACACATTAATAAAAGAGAAGAGACTATTCAATGAAGCATTCAAGTGTTTTGGATCTCTGTAAGGTACTGAGTGAATACTTGAAGAGTAGGTCAATAAAGTTTTGTATTTATTGTTTGTATTGTACACTTTTTTTTTTTTTTCCCGCCTGGGTGAGGC
This sequence comes from Spodoptera picta, assembly GCA_038387885.1. Taxonomy (NCBI): domain Eukaryota; kingdom Metazoa; phylum Arthropoda; class Insecta; order Lepidoptera; family Noctuidae; genus Spodoptera; species Spodoptera picta. Next base: position 2,927,074 of record JAZHFQ010000733.1, on the reverse strand, counting down.
GGAAGGGAGTGTCAGACTCTTACTGACTAAGAACCACCCCGTTCCTTCTCCTGCACGTCGAGCCGGAGCCCCGGTTACCCGTTAGGTTCTCCGCGACTCCGAATCGGCATCGGCCCTATTGGGCCCCATCTGTGGTGGTCTGATGGCTCTTTGAGGCGCGCGCGGAACGCGTCGCGCCGTACGCTCGGGTCTGTTTCTGGTCGGACGGGGAGCTACCCATGCTCGCCGTCCGCAGACCCGCGCTTACGGTGGTCGGAGATCGTCTCGCGATCCCCGACGCCCGGTGTGTCCTTCGCGATGGCTGGGTTGCGAGGAGGCAGCGCTTCGCTGCCTCACGCGTCCCGCCTCCTCCTTAGCTAGCATGACTGCTTCGCAAAAGGACAGTATACTACACTAGGAGTCCTTTGTCGAAGTATCTTTGAGTGTCTCAAAGGCGCCATTATGACAGTGTTATTTAACCAAATCAAACAAAATTAGCATAATTTATGTCTTTACATTATTTTATTGTTCTCTTTAAGATATGTTTGAAAAAATGATCGTTTTTGCAAATAGTTTTATGTGTGTGTCAAGTGGTTCACACATCATAAAAAGTATTTGACTAGAAACTATGAATGTTTATTTCGGTCCATTTTTTATCATTTGACAGAGAACTAGTACTTACAAGTCCGGTGTTCAATGATAGATCAGTACTATTATGATGATTAGGACCACTATTCTGGAGAGTTTATCATTGTTTTAATAATTAAATTGCTCAAAACACATGATATTTATAATGTACATCTATGACATTGCTCTTGATCTTATAACTTACTTTTCAAATCTTCCTTATAGGCATGTAGTACTAAGTCCACTGGAGGTACAAGACTGTGATGCAACTCTCGCGCAGCGGCCGACAGCCAGGACGCAATGTCGGCGCATGCGCAACTGACTACATTGCGTCCGTCAGATGCTGGCTAAACGAGCTTGCTCGTTGCTTACTGCCATCCCTGATATTAGGACGCTGAAAAAATAAAGCAAAATTATAGTATCGAATATCTAATTTATGACATTTTGTAATTAATAGCTTCTCAATAAAAGAGGCAGTTATTGGATACATTGACTGGGAAAACTTTCAATGTCATTCATTTTATGTTAAGGGTAAGGATGACTCGAGACGTCATTATTATTTGTTATATTTGCGATCATTTAACCAGTGCAGCGACGCAATTGGGTACTTGCTTTAATCAAAAATAAATTACTTTGACTGTTTCAATACAATAAAATATTAAAAATTAATCACACTTTCATTATTTGATTTTACGACCAACTTAATTCTAGTATTTTCTAGCAAATTTTTAAGAAATATGTACGCTGTTTGTCGCTTAAAAACGTGACGTCACAATACACAATCTCGTACAAAGTTTATAAAAAACTGTCGTTTTTGACATTTGGCAAGTACCTACCGTATTAGCCTTCTTTAGATTATTTATTTTACTCCTACGTTTGAGGCAATTTTAATCAACGGCAGAATTTCTTTTTTTACATGTTACAATAACTCCAATAATAATAATCAAAGTAATAGACATAGAACACTATCACAAAATCCACTACACCTACTATTCAAATAAATCAAATCAAATTAAACTAATTTAAACTTACTAGAAGTTGGGAATTACTCTAATTACTCTCGAAGTTCCTTTACTAGTTGAAATTCACAGTTCAATGGAACGAAATAGAACCTTCGATCGGCAACTTTTTGTACTATTTGCTCGTTATGTCAAGTTGCCTTTTTAATGAGCGTTGACGAGCGTCGGGGACGAAAGGAATTGGGTGTTGTAGCGCCACTTGTACCTATTAAATTTTAATGGGGAGAATATTATTCACACTATTGGTGTAGTACCTGATTAATGCTATTTAATTATTGCTTTACTATTTGTTTTCTTCTTGATATTATATGTCTAAGATTATTTGGTCCTTTAATGCTGTCTTTTCCATCATTAACACACATTGTGAAGTTTAAATTTAAAACAAATAATAATGGTGTACAATCAGGTATTATGTCTGATTCAAATAGAATAACTCATGCTGTGATTTAATAGTTCAATTGAATGGAATATATTTCCACAAATCAGATGCCTGTGCTCGTTTCCTTTATTTGGCATCAAAGCCAATCAGACAAAATCCAAATATATGTTAAATTAAAAATGTCTACGCAAATACATATGAGACTGGCCTCGATTTAAATCGCGGCTAGTTCTCAAGTTGATTAATCAAGTACCAACTAATAAGTATGGCCTTCAAAGATTCACCAGTTTCCTGTCAAAAAGGCCAGGATACACTGTCGGCGTTTAATTTAACTTTCGAGAACTTTCTTACGCATTGCACGAGCCGGGAGGCTGGAAGTTTGTAAGAACATTTTCACTAAGTAGGTATGTTTGGAAATTAATTAGGTAACTCGCGGTCGGGACGTGTGTAAACATCGGGACCGAATAAATTAGTTTTTAATTTATTTAAACACGATTTTAAGGAGTTGTTTATTAGGCGTTAAATGAGTTTACTTGTTTGTTCAAACACGGTAGTATAAATGGTTGTGGAAATTTTGTTTAAAAGTGACTCACGTTTTGTTTTTTGGAAGTTTTGTTGAATGTTTACCTGGCAAAGTGGCTATTAATAGGGTTCAATTCATTTTGATTATGTGGAATGAAACAGTTCTGAAAATAGTTCATTTTCATCGAAAGTATTTTATTAATACTTACTCTAACGACCTAAAATATACCATGGTGCTTGAAATTACATTAAAGTGCGATATTTTTGGTCATAAATAAAAGTTAATCTAAATATTTCGCAATTCCACGGAGTGTTGATAGGGGATTAAGGAGCAAGATAACTGAGAACCATATTTTAAGTTTATCTATTACGTAAAATAACTAAGTGAAAATCTGTTCCCCCAATATTCTGGTATCTCGTACCAAGGGAAGTACGAAAGCCTTTGAGAGTTCCTTGAGAAAATACAAGATTAATATCGTACTAACCAGCATACAAGCACGATGAATAAAGTCACAACCACCAATGCTCTGTCATTGCAATCTGAGTTCTCAGCTTCAGGGAATAAAGCTCCAGTTTCCAGTTCATCCTCATACCTGGACCTTGAAAATAAGGATAGAATTCCCAAGATGAGGAGGTACGCAGGTATTACCAGGGCGATGCAGGCAAACGCGATGATAAATGCCAGGAACGTTGATTCAACTTTTATTGACTGAAACAAAAAACAATTACGTTAAGAACATGAAAATAGTACCCAGTCTCGGTAAAAATGTTTTAAAATTTTTGTTTTTTCTTGGCAATTAGAACGTACAGGCGATCTGTAAGTTGGTCATGCAAGTACTGCTTCTGCTCTCAACGATTTTCAAGTTGGGAAATCATTGTCTTCTAGGTTTCCAAAATGTTCAACAACAGATCACAGAAATACGTTAAACCTATAAGGGTTATATTTATTTTTTTATATTTCCATTTATACTTATTGTATATCTTTTTAGTGTTTTAACAACATATAGATAGGCATCTGTCAGTTGGTCGTGCAAGTACTGCCTCTGCTCTTTATGATTTTTAAGTTGGGAAATTACTGGCTGTTAGGTTTTCAAAATATTCAATAACAAATCACAGAAATACGTTAAACCTTTATGGATTATATTTCCATCTATAGATACTTATTGTATCTATAGCTTTTTGATTCAGTCTATTAAGAGTATATTTTATAATTAACGCTTTAATGTAAATACAAATACCTAATAAATATTTATCTTTTCGAATGTACCATGACTCAAGTTGTACCTATGTATGATAATTTTTTATTATGAATAGTTCCTGTTGTGAGCAAGAGTCGATAATTTTAGATTATATTTCGGAAGTTTTTTTGTTTTAATATAATGTTGATAAAATAATTTTACACAAATGTGTATATTTCATTTTGTTATTTTAAGTTATAAAGCTTGAGCGTTAATGACGTCATTGGTGACCTTAAGTGTATGCGAACATGTGGCTTTAGGATTTGGTACAGTACTATTTGTTTTCTGTTGTACAAGTGCTACTATCAAAGTACGTAATCTGTTGATCATTTTCATTGAATTTTCAACTTTATATCCAAACAATAAGTATGTTGGGTTGATGGTGCCTATAAAAGCATAGAGCAGTACAAGAATGGTAATCTATAGATAAAAAAAATAACCCAATACTTGTTCATACACAGGAATACCCGAATAGGCTCTACAAACAAAAACAAATTATTAAGTCGAAGAAAATTAAGTGTCTCATCAATCAATCAATACAAGGTGTTGTTTTAAAGCCGCGTCATTTTCTAGGAGGTAATTCGGCTACCGATTCTGAGTCCGAATCAATAAAAAAAATTCTACTTCAATATTTTTCATTTTTCTGTAAATTACGGAAATCCGTAAGTGCAAACTATACGCCGTCTTCTAACTAGCTTTATGACGTGGCTTAACACACACAAACTCAAACGCGTAATTGATATTATTCCTAATTCCATAAAACTCCAATAAGAAACATTGCTGTCGCTGATTCTGAAATACTGTCGAACTTAAACGATTTCTTATAGCCGTATTTTTAACTATTGGCCCGAAACTTTCTTTTACATTGAACCTTTATGACTTCTGTGACATGCCCCCGAGAAATGACACGGCTTCAAAACTACACCTTGTAGAATCAGTCGAATCAAACAAGGAAATAAAGGTAAAAATGAAGAAGACGTGAATCGAACACATGATCTCAAGCAGTGACATTTATTTACAACAACTAGGCCGAACAGAGGCATAATAAACCAGTATGAATATAATTCTTCCAATGTCAATCTTATAAGATTATGCAAATTACCTTATATCATACTTGGACAGTTGTATATTGATTACCATAACTTGATTAATTGATGTTCGATAATATCTGTGTTTTGGCAAAACTGAATCTGTTGTAACCTTCGATAATAATGTTGGTTTAATGCTATCTATGGTTAGGTTAAGTAAATATTTATTTATTTTTTGTTCTTCATCCAAAATTAAAGTGACATACATAACTTCACGCCTGTCTCCCATGAGGGTAGACAGAGATTACGGAAACCCACGCCAATTGCTACGATTCTTACATACCTCTTTCGCTTCATCAACAGTTGTCAATCTTTTCATGCATGCTCATCGGTTAAGGGTACTTTTAATTTGGCCCTTCTTTAATTACAGCGAATGGTACTTTAATATATATAAAACTGAAGAGTTAGTTGGTTTAAACTGTCAAACATCAAGCGATCACCGGTGACCGCAACCTATTGTTCTATAATTGTGTCTACAAAGACGGTACTTAACGAGTTAAACGCAATAATCTCCGGTACTATTTGTATGAGACAAATTGAATTATTATTTTCGTGTTGGCTAAGTCGATAGAGGAAGGCCATAGACATTAATATATCACGCTATGACCAATAAGAGTCGAGCAGAACCGAAAACCGCGCGAGCGTAACTAAATTAGATATGTATAAATGTATAGCATAATATCTATCATACCCAAAATATCTATCATACCCAAAATATCTATCATACCCAAAATAAATTTTGTCAGGTTGCTTGCTTCTACTGAACTCGGTTATCTGACAGGAATGAATCTGAGACCTTGTACTCAGTAGTTATATTAGTATGGTCCATTTCTATCAATAGCAGACACATAGTCGCAATTCTAAAGATCGCGATTTTAGTGAGAATATTTAAATAAAAACCTGAATATAAAAAAATGAGATGTCCGTTTACACGATCGAACAACTCTCATTGCAAATGTGAAATCAAGGACGTTGAAAAAAAGGACACAGTCTCTTGAAACAGCGACTGTGGCACCTGGTTACTATAGACTTACACACAGAACATACACATTGACACGAAGGACATCGGTCATTTTCCTAAGTCTGGTAACGTGGTAACCCATTACACACGCACACATAAATAACCTAATGACATTTTAGAGCTTCAATAATTTCAAAGTGACATTATGTCCGCCTTTTTTCAACGTCCTTGTGTAAAATAATGTATATTTTCAGAGATAGGAAAGAGCCTATAAGGCTATTTTTAACCACATGGTAAAACTGTGAACGGAAATCTAGATAAATAAAAACTTTCATCAATCAACAACAGCCTATAAATGCCCACTGCAGAGCAAAGCCTCTTCTCACACGGAGAAGGTTTGAGCATTAATCACCACGCTTGCTCAATGCGGGTTGGCGATTACAGACCTCTATAATTAGAAATTACAAGGTTTCCTCACGATGTTTTCCTTCACCGCTTGTCAGTGGTATCTAGATAATCTTAGAAAGTACAGATAACTCGGAAAAAGTCACATTGGTACTTGCTGTTGGTAGGTTTCGAACCCGCACTCTCATTCATGAGAAGCCTCTTAAACCTCCGGGCCACCACGACTCATAAAAACTTTAATAAAAGCATATCGAAGTTCATTTACAATACAAATCAGATTCAATGTAGCCTTGACTTTAATATCATTTAAATGGTGCAACAGGACAGGTCACCTGATTCTGGTTAAGTTGATATATAATAATGAAGACCAACCGATGATATCACTTTGGTAATCAAATAGCTTCGAATAAAATGACCTCTTATACGGTACCAGCAAGATGCAATTGTGAAAAGAAATGAATGTACTCAAGAAGTTCAAAATTGTAATGAAATGAGGCAATGTGAGATCAGGATTCATATGCCAGATGCTAAGAGTAACATCAAAGTAGGTAACATATCAAACTTATTATTCACTAAATAGATGATGTTAGACATTTAAACTGTCAAACACCAAGCGGTCACCGGTGACCGCAACCTATTGTTCTATAATTGTGTCTACCTCTATAATGACGGTACTCGACGCGTTAAAGTAATATTCGATAGTAATTTAAATGAAATAGTAGATAGATGATGTTACCATACACTATGCATTGGATTGAAATTAACCGAATTCTGAAATAAGACCCAAGATCCTTTACCATCAAGTTTTACTTCATTAGCAACAAAACCAATTGTAAAATTAGTGCTCAAGCTGGCCTAATTCTTCCATTAATGGTTAAACTAATAGCAACGCAGCATAATACTAAAGGTACTGTCGCAGATTCTAATTTTAAGCACGGAAGCATGCTTTATGCTTATTTATTTATAATAGTTTATTTCCACAAAACGGCACGGATTGACTTCGAAGACAAACATGAAGGCGTTCAAGCCGATTTCGACGCAGACACCATGGCTTATCCGCTTTAATTGAGCACTTGCCACTGAGTCGCATGTGTCGGCACATGTTGCAAAAACGGCGCGTTGCGTTCCGCGCACGCCTCAAAGAGCCATCAGACCACCACAGATAGGGCTCACCTCCCGCCTCACCCAGGCGGGAGCAGTCATTCGATGATTTTCCCCCTTAAAAAAAGCATGCTCATTTCGAGTATGCTTGCAAATCGACAGACGTTCGATTTTAGACCATTTTTAAGCATGCTCAATACTTCAATAGAACGCTTTGTAGCATGGCGTTTTTTAACATGGGAAAGAGTACCTTAAGTAATAATACTGATAAATCAAAAAGAATAGAAATATAATCGGCGTTATAAGCTTACGTAATTATGAATGAGCGATGTGTCTTTTCCGGAAGAAAAATGTGCTCTTGTGTTAACGAGAGAAGGAAATCTCCAAGGAATCGTATACTAAATGGACCTGACATTATATCCTCTATTCTTTTCCCAAAAAATATTTGCTAAATAGAAAATATTTCTACTTTATAAGGCCGAAAATATTGTTAGCGTGATTTCGCTCGTGGCTGTATAGTGTATACACTATAAGATTAATAAGTCGAATCCAAAATGTTATTATCGCAGAATTTGATTTTTATAGGATAAGCTAGATAACTAACAGATGGATCAGTTACTGTTGATGACACTCAAAACACCAGAGGTGTTACCGGCCTTGGGGGGTTGGTAATTTGGCCTCTGGTGACGTGTCTCACGACGAAACACAACGCAAGTTTTGTTTCACGTCGGTTTTCTGTGAGGCCGTGGTACCACTCCGGTCGTGCCGGCCCATTCGAGGTGAATCATGGCTCTCCCACACTTAAAATGTACGAAATTGTTAACAAACTTCAAGGTCACATCTATCTCTGGCCTAAAATTCATTCACTGCAGTAGTTTGTAGCCTCATTGTGTACCTACTTTACTCCACTTCAAGTAAAAATAATATTTAGGTATGTATGTTTCCAAATAATAATTTAAATTCTCTCCAGCAGCTTAAAGTTAACTTTACGTAGCGACCCGTCCCGGCTTCACACGAGTGCAATATGCATGTGTATACATATAAACTTTTCTTAAGAATCAATCTATCTATTAAAAAAACCTCATCAAAATCCGTAGCGTAGTTTTTAAGATCTAAGTATACATAGGGATAGACATACGGCGGATAGCGACTATGTTTTATACTATTTAGTGATACACAATTATCCATATTCATATTTAAATTGTCATCATATTTGTATCACTGTATCGCGATATTATTAATTGGTTTGCCTTTTATATATGTTTTTTTTTTTAATATTATTGATTATTTCTCCACGGACTCTAGGTCCGTGCCCTTGTCCTACAGTTTTTTAATTATAATACATCTAGTCAATTTTTATAAAGTAAAGAGGGAACCTAGTTACACACTACAATTAACTACATCTATAATTATTACCAAAAGTATAGGTTACATAATAATTAGGCACTATTTATTTATTTCTATTTCAAAGGCTTTATGAAACCAGCCCACCAACAAGATAGGAGAGCCGACCTGACCCAGCAGAAGGCACCCGTTCACGAGTATGACGTGTGTGTCAGCAATTGGTCCGGTCAACCTTTTTATTGGGAACGGAACAACCCAACACACAGCGCCACCGACAGTAGGACATTTATGTGTGCATGACGCCTCAACCCTTGCCACGTGGGCCGATTCCAATAAAGCGTACAATAGTTTTTTTTATACATGTATGTTTAAAACCATCTCTCTAATGAGTGTGAAATTAAATTTCCATTTAACGTAAATTCATTATTGAAATAAACTATAAGGATTTGTTTCATTGGAATTAATTAACACACTGATTAACGTGGTCAATTGATAATAAAATAAAATTACGTACGTACTATTTTACCCTTTTTTTTTTGTTTTTTAAGGGGGGAAAATCATCGAATGACTGCTCCCGCCTGGGTGAGGCGGAAGGGAGTGTCAGACTCTTACTGACTAAAAACCACCCCGTTCCTTCTCCTGCACGTCGAGCCGGAGCCCCGGTTACCCGTTAGGTTCTCCGCGACTCCGAATCGGCATCGGCCCTATTGGGCCCCATCTGTGGTGGTCTGATGGCTCTTTGAGGCGCGCGCGGAACGCGACGCGCCGTACGCTCGGGTCTGTTTCTGGTCGGACGGGGAGCCACCCATGCTCGCGGTCCGCAGGCCCGCACTTACGGTGGCCGGAGATCGTCTCGCGATCCCCGACGCCCGGTGTGTCCTTCGCGATGGCTGGGTTGCGAGGAGGCAGCGCTTCGCTGCCTCACGCGTCCCGCCTCCTCCTTAGCTAGCATGACTGCTTCGCAAAAGGAGGAGACGGCATCCCAATCCCTCTCGCTCCGCATCATGGCCTGCACTAGGCCCGGACGCGAGAGGTCGCCATCGCCGATCACTTCCCTGAGGGCACGGCGGTGCTCAGCCCACGCAGGGCATTCTCCCACTGTGTGTTCCACCGTGTCCTCAGGGCGGTCCTCGCAGTGATGACACCCGGACGTTTCCTCCCGCCCCATCAGACACAGGTACCTCCCGAAACTTCCATGTCCGGTGAGGACCTGCGTCAGGCGGTAGGTGAGGACGCCGTAGCGTCTCTCAAGCCACTCCTCAAAGAGGGGACTTACCGCTGCAATGGCAGCGAGCCCAGCCCCCGGTTGCGACAGTCGCTGCTGCCATTCCGCCATGAGATCGCGCCGGAGCTCATCCCGCCACGCACTTATTTGGCGCGGCAGCGGAGTTTCGCCCCGGCGACGTGCTTCCGCGCGCATGTTATACACGCGCGCGAGCACCTTCGCCTCCAGATCCCACGGCGGTAATCCGGCAAGGAGGTTCGCCGACTCCCCAGAGATCGTGCGGTATCCGCGGATCATTCGGATCGCCATGACCCTCTGTGACATGAGCAGCGTCCGAGCAGGACGCCGCAACAAGTTCGGCGCCCAAACAGGGGCGCCGTAGAGGGGCTATTTTACCCTACTAACTATTAATGAATTTCCTCTTTTCAGTACATTATATTGATTAAAACTTATACAGTTAGCCAGCGTAACATTAATGTCATTGGCATAGTTATATTACAAAGTCCCGAAGTCCCATGTATTGGGGGGCGAGTTAATTTTAAACCTATTTACACACCATGGTATATTTGTGAGTTTTGTAAATTGAAAAATCCAAACTAGTTTTTACTCTAACTAGAAGTTGCAATGATCCTTTACTTGTCTGTTGTATTTGAGACCTTTTTACTATCATTCTGGAAATTGATATTATGCAGTTTTAAATTATGCAGTATCTATAGTCCTATTAGTCTTTTGCAGGATAGTCATATTTATGGCTTCATATAATATTTGACGTGTTTCATCTTAGACCGCATGAACGCTTACTACCAGGTGAGATAGTGGCTAAACGTCGACCCATCAAATATATAAAAGAAATACAATTAACAAGTTTCTTCTTACTATAAAAAAGATTAACACAAAGTTGTATTTGTTGCGCACGCTAGAACAGCTGAACTAATTTTGATGAAATCTGCTATTTTGTTTTGATCGTGAGCTACTTTTTTAATCCGATCAAAACCGTGGACTAGTGTTAGTATCTAAAATCCTTACCTATTTTTTTAAGCGTTGCGCCACATTAGAATTTTCTCCTGTGTCGAGGGTGCGTTTACAAACATACAAGTTTACATACACAGTGACAACCAGACCCGAAACAACAATATGTGGATCACACAAAGTGTTGTTCCGTGCGGGAATCGAACCCGCGACACGTTGCAAGGCAGCCGGTTGCCCAGCCACCGCACCAACCGTCCAGTCAATCCCTTATCCTTATTTCTATTATTATTCCTTAAAAAAAGTGTCAGTATTTACTAGAGACATAATGTTAACTAGAACTGAAATACAGATGCTTAATTAAATTAAAATTTTCCTCAATAGTTTCAGTCTGTCATCGATTGTTTTCCAAATATAAACTAAACTTGATATATTCCCATGGTATAATCTGAATGTTGTTTAAAAGAAAACCTTGTTTCCCATAAACAAAGTAGTTTTTTAAATAACATAACAACGGAAATATTTTGTGAATATACGAGTAAAATTGTATCATTTCATTTATATCTTACAAAGTGCTTGCTATAAACCTTAGATTTTAAGTCGGAAAGACGTGCGTTGAATTGAAAAATGTGAAGACTTCTTCGCAATACTACGTGGACGTTAAATATTGCATATTGAAATAGTGTATTAAGAATACTATTTATTTTCAATGTAGAAATATGGCCGTGTTAAACAGAAGTAAGAAAGACCGCGTGTGTTGGATTGAGGTTTTAATACAAGTTCATAAAAGAGTGCATTAGTTGGATATTTTATAAATTAAACATCAAATTGAGAGTCACATTTAAAATCAGTAAGTTGATATCTACAGACACAAAATTATAAGCTCATAATACACTAGACGTTATTTACGTCAAACTTGTCAATATTTTCTTTCATAATACCCCTTAAAATATTTTAAAAGTGTTTTAAGCATGGTAGTGCCGTGGCGATGGTGGCGCATTATCGCCTTTATACTCTATCGATCGATAAAACATATCAAGTTACCGGACTCAATACTTTTAAAACGTTCATGTCTTTACTTATAACTGACGTACATATGTGATCGTTATGTTTTTATTGGATTTAGTTCAATTTTTCGTTAAAAATTTCGATTAAAAAAGCTTCATGACGTCATTGTTTAATTTTGCCAGTAAGCCTGTCGTTCTTTGAATGGATTGGTGTAAAAATGAAGCATTTTCAACCAATTTTAATGTACTGTAATACCTTTGATCGATTGAAGCATATATTAGACTTTACAGGACAAAAAACGTTAGATTACGATTAATTAATTTGAATGTCAAAGTCAAAATTTACACGTGAAGCAGTGCTCATTACGTTATTCTTAATTTTCGAAGGCGAATTTTCAAGATTAAAATACATTTTTTTGTTTACGAACGTGTTATAAAAATAATCCAACCTATAATTAATATTTTATTTATGGACTTATTACATCCGTAGACGCAAACAATTTTTTTTTTATTTCAACGTAAAGCTACATTGGCGTAGGTATTGTATAGTCGACGTCCATCGAGAAACGACCTTGACCACGTTCTTATTTTGTATGGCATAAGGGCTGTAATCGTAACATATCAGAAACAAGTTTTTTGTTTAGCCATAACTTTAAGGTCTATGTCATCGTTTGACCATAAATTTACGAATATTTCGACCGGTTTTGCGAGCTCTTTCCGCGATAGTTATTTAATAATAAATTGAATAATAAGTAGGTAAATATAATGGGCCTTGATTCAGCAGGATTACTGAATTTACATCAGTACTGATCTTGACTTCAATAGCGGTTCACGACTTTTGGACGCAATGTTTGAAAAAACGTTTTTGTTTTCTTTAGTTTTAATTGTTGCCGTTTTAGATTATAGTTCTGCTAAAGTTGCACGTGAGTTATTTAAATATTATTTAGATATTTACTTGTTTGTAAATCACCGTCGCCTAATCGATTCCTTTCATGTTTTCGTACTTTTTAACTGAACTTCATATAATTTTTAAGTTTTGTCTCAAGGTTAGAAGACGAGTTTTATATTTTGTTTTTATGTTCCAGCCGATTACATCAAAATATGCCCCGGCCTAAAGTCAGATTGCTTAAAGAAAGTTGTTCAAGAAACGTTACCACTATTCGCAAAGGGTATTCCTGAACTGGGAGTTGCACCAATTGACCCATTGAAACAAGACGAACTTAAGCTGGTTCTGCCTGGAGGATTCAAAGTGGAATTCCGCAATGGTACTGCTACTGGACTGAGAAAATGCACCATTGATTCGGTAGTGTAAGTAGCCACTTTGTTAATATTTCATAAACACACTGTATTCATATTTTATACACAAAATTTTGTTTTTTACAAGATTACATTTCATATCATTTCAAAGCAACCATGTCCATATTTCTGGAATAGAACATAGGTGTAACAGTCTAGTCAGATACGATAGGATGTCATATTTTTATCACTTTGTTTTCCAATAAATTTCACTATTGTCAATTATAGCTATGGAATTAACTAAATATGTTTTCAAAATATTGATCGAGGTTATTTTTTAATTCCAGATACCGAAACTCTGAAGCAAATATGAAAATGCACTGTGATTTAAGTGTTAAAGGAAAGTACAGGGCTAGCGGGAGAATATTGATTGTATCAATCAACGGTGATGGTGATGCCAAAATTAAAATCAGTAAGTATTTCGATAGTACTTTGCATTGGGAAGATGAGGAGATATAGGTCGATGATTTGTATAAAATGTTGAAGGAAGTAATTATTAAATTGAAGAATCTATTAACGGCGAACGAATGAAAAATGAAGCTCCTTTCCTACCTATAAATCACCTAATGATGATGTGTTCACACATGAACGTACGATGTCAGCGAGATAATCCTACGTGTTAGAATACTGATAAAACATATTAATTATTAAGTATATAACTAAGAAAACATACGTACTCACGCTGAGATGGAACATTATAAGCATAGCACACAAAGCGATGAATAAATACATTTATACCCGAATAATGGTACAAAGCTAAGTATTCAGAGGCCTTAGTACGAGTTTGTTTTACGTTTAAAGTAATCGTAACGAGTACGCGTTCGGCGCTCTGATTGGTTGGTTCTTTGGCGCCGGCCAATCACAGCACCGAACGCGTACTCGTTACGATTACTTTAAACGTAAATAAAACTCGTACTAAGGCCTCTGTCAATTGTGGACATCATGACTCACTCTCTAAGAAGGCCCCTAGCGCAACAGCTGATACATGAATAGGAAAAAAAAGTACAATTTACTTTCAGTACAGTAAAAGTTTAACTGTATAAACAATTTTTTGATCACACATATTTGATTTAAAATTTAAACGCAAAACATGAAACAGATCAGATGTTTTTTTTTGTATTTTGTAAATTAAACTAATCAATTTTAATTATTCCCAGAAAATGTTGCATTGGATGCCAAAATTAAGTTCCAAGACGTTACTAGGAATGGAGTGGTATACCATGAGGTGAAGACACTAAAGATTGACCAGAATTACGGAGACAAGATAACTTTTAGTCTCACTAATTTGTTCGAAGGAAACCCTCAACTGAGTAAGTATAATATTAATTATGTCTCATTCATATTCACTTCAAATATGTTATTTCTAGTTGAAGTTTATTTTAAAGTTCCTAAAAATAGAGAGATAAATATGGAACACACCGAGTCATAAAACATTATAAATAGTAGTAGAACACCTTAAATCTTAATAAAAAATATAATAGATTAATTAAGCTTGATGCTATATTATTATATTTCCAATTCCACATACCAATCAAAAAAAGCGTGAAAAGGAAAATATGATTTTTTAGTTAATTATAAACCACCAAAAATATACCATTTGTACAGATGAATAAAAAAGTAGCATTTTCTTAGATCATAATTTAAAATATTATAATTTTATTTTAAGATTAATATTTAACAATAGGTTATTATTTAAAACGAAACATATAACACATTTTGTTGAGAAATAAGAATAATACAGCAGACATTTATCTGGAGTTTTTTTGACAATAACCAACTTTTATTTTAATAAATGTTAGGAATATATAAAATTCAGTATAAAATGCAATATTATTAGCGGTAGCTTTAACTTTGTTTAACTAAACGTCCTTCTATAAATATCTTAAAGGTTGTGCAGACATATAAAAATAAATTAAATAGTGCTCCGAATGTCATTAATTAAATATTCACGCTAAATGGTATAATGTAATAATGAATTGAAGGTTATCTTGCTATGTTTTACATTGCAAGTTAACTAAATAGGAATATAAATTTAAAAAAGGCGAAGGACAGACGCAAAATTATTTTATTTAATGCGCTGTCAAGTCTAATTGTTTTTTATTATTTATTTTACTACCTTATATATTATAATAGGCAGGCTCGATGCTGCTGGGGTTTTTGTTTGACATTTTATATCACGGAACAGAGATTTTAGTTCACTGGTTCTATACATTACCTTTTTTATGACTTATTGTAGGTACGTGATTGTTTCGTATTAAATTATTATGCATAATTTTATTTGTTGATTGACACAAACCTTTGTGACATTTCTGAGGTAAAAAAAAATCGCAGTAAAACCCGTGAATAAAAGTTTTAAAAAGTAATCAGTCCAGTTAAGTAATCAGTCCAGATAAGTAGAGGTCTTTATCCTGTAAAACAATAATATTGTGATCAGATTACTCACCAATTTTTCTATGGAATTAAGAAATGGCTTCTTAATAATAATGTTTTTTTTTTATTATCAGGCGAAGCTGTGCTACAGTTTTTGAACCAAAATTGGAGACAAGTGTCTGAGGAGTTCGGTAAACCTCTTGTTGATAAAGTTGTCGATTTAGTTTCCAGTATTGTTAAGAAGTTCTTTGAAGCAGTGCCGAAAGAAGAACTGTTTGTCGATTCAGAATGATTTTATACTACGGACCGTAAGATAAAAATCGATTTGGTTGTGAAATAAAAAGAAAAGGAAAAAATAAATAAAATTAAACAATAGAAAACGATTAATAAAAACTTAAAAATCAATTGAAATATACTGAGTTTTATTTTGGTACGATCGGCAGTTGCAGTTGCATTTGCATCCACTAGATCAATGAGTCATTTTTGTTGTTTTTTTAAATATTTGATGGGCCGACATTTGCCACTACAACTCTCGCCTGGTAAGCGATGATGCGGCCTAAGCCAATTTTAAAAGTAAGTATTTAAAAACTAAACATACCTGTAAGAATGAATACGGAAATGTAAATTCACCCCACACTATATCCTTGATTAGACCTGAAAATATAATAAAGCAACCATTAAAATACTAGTTTTTGTATATATTTTTATACCAGGCAGTTTTTATGATAAAAAATTATCGGGTTTGCTATAGCTTCTAAATACCTTACCTATTGATATGCTGTATGTGTTATTAAACTCATTCATCTCGGGTTTTCCACAGATATCATATTAAAAATTCCGAAAAATTGATAATTGTATTTAATGAAATACATCATTTCCAAAAATTGTGAAGGAGTTGATGTTCTTACACAGATTAAAAAAATAACACTGTTCATAAGTCTCATGTGAGTGTATTACTCACAACAGAAGGTGTAGGTAATAATAATTATATGAAGGGCTCAAGAATACTAAAATAAGCGATCGAATGGAGGACCTTCATTCATTAATTTTAAATTGGTAAAGAAATAATAAGAAAAATATTTCAAGAGAAATATAAGGACAGTACAAATAATAGCTCTTTGACGCTCCATCAGCTAGTCTCCAATTTCCAAGTATCCAAACAAAAAAGAATCGGCTTGGGTACTTGTGGATACTTTATTAGCGGTGAGGTAACGAGATCAGCTTCGCGACCTCGTTGTCAAGTCGAAGTGAAGCCTTTTGATATTGTACGGACGGTCACGAGGTCACACTGGTATGTTACTGTTTTTATCTATATCTACGGTTTTATTTGAAATTGAAATAGGTTTAATGTAGGGAATGTTAATTTGTTTTATAGTGATGATGGCTTCGGTGGCGATAATTTAATTCTTGCTGATGAGCTTTTGACTATTTCTGAATAAAGCAATTAGATATTATATAATTCTACTGTCGATTTAGGGTTATGTGTTTTGTAGATTTCTTTTTGAAAATGGAAGCCATAGTAGGAAACAAATGAAATTGATTTCATATTCTTATTACAGATTGCCTCGTTGGCCGAGTGGTCGCAAGTGCGACTGTCGGGCAAAGGGGTCTCGGGTTCGATTCCCGGGTCGGGCTAAGTATAACGGGGTTTTAAAAAACCCGGCCCGGTATATGGCAATAGGCTCACTCCCTATTACATGGGACTCATAACATAAATAGTGAAAAGAGGGTGTTACATTGTACAGTGGCATAATGTGCACCTCTGCCTACCCCTTCGGGGATAAAAGGCGTGATGTTTTGTTACGTTATGTTCTGATTATAGAATTTGTAGAACTGTAGAGAGACCAATGCCGCTGTACAATATAACACCCACTTTTCACTATTTATATTATGAGTCCCATGTAACAGGGGATGAGCCTATTGCCATATACTGGGCACAATTCCAGACTCCGTGTTGCTACTGATAATTTTTTAAAAACCCATTAATACTTTGGCCGACCCGGGAATCGAACCCGAGACCCCTTGCCCAGCAGTCGCACTTGCGACCACTCGGCCAACGAGGCAGTCAAAGGTCATGATTAATTAAAAATCAGCTCATTCCATAAACGTGCAAGTGATAAATGCTAGTCAGGTTTACATGCTATAAATATCCGAATAAACATTTTAATTAAATTGATTGCTTACCTACAGGAAAGTCGAACGGGTATATCAGATAAAAGAAATCCGACATAAACCCGAAAGGATGAAATGTCTGCTCCAATTTCAGTGCTGGTATTAAATATGTTTCTTTTTGTGGTAAATTACCAAATCTTATTTTACTTCTGTCCTTTTCCTCGAACCAATCTTCTGTGTAACTTACTACAATGTCACTTTCAGTAACTCCCATTTCTGTAGTATTGAATAAATCAAATGGTTCTTTGAAAACTTCTCTTGTTATTGGTATCACTTGAACAGTTGTTTTGGGTTCTGCAGTGGTAGCTACTGTTGTAGTTACTTTCTTCACTGCTGTTAAATCAGCCTTCTGTTGACGTCTTTCTTCTATCTTAGCATTTAGTAGATTGTTGTATTTCTCCAACCACGCTTTCCCCGCAGTTGAATTGAAATACAAATTTCCTGCATCTCTCTTTCTCCATATACTTCCAATTTCTTTACTCCCTTGATATCTATTATCATGATTATCATTCTGAGTATCCGGTGACTTCACAATGTTTTGTGGAACATCTTTAAAAGTTGTTTCTAAACAGTTGTCCCAAACAAGAGACTCAGCTTTGATAGTTTCTTGATTTTCTCCAGAGTTCTTCGTATATTTCTCGTTATTTCCGCCGTCACTTCTATCTAAAAGTGAGTTACCATTTTCTCGGCGCGCATATTTTTCATTATTGGTTTTCTTGTTTTTCATCAAGTAAATTGTGGAGATTGCTTGGAAATTCTGTTCTGGTACATCCAAGGCGGAGGCCGGTACCGTGCCGCCAACATCATTTAGATTGTTTCCGGCGGAGACCGCGAGCGTCGTTTCCGACGTCGTTTGAATTTGTTGGATTTGCGTCGGAAAAATGGTAGTAACTTCTAGTCCTCCTGATAAACTGTTTATGTCGCTTCCTGTGTTCGGGGTAGTTAAGCTCGTTTGCGAGTTGACTCGATTTGCAAGCACGAATAGAATTATAGAAATCGTCGCCATTGCGATGTCATATTTATTTGCTACTTTTAGTTTATTTCTCCGCGACTGTGTGTCGTAAGTGTCGAGTGTTGACTGAGTTGAGGGGTGCGGGACATTCGACGAGGGATTTGTAGCACTTAGTAGTCTGCCCAGCCACGTTGCACAATCGTATCACGGCGGCAACGTTCCTACTGTTCCTTTAGTGGATTATGTGAAGAGTAGGTTTACTGTTGTAACACGCTCATAACTACTTATAATTTACATTAAATATTGTTACCACTAATTATGTTATATAACCAAATCAGTATGGAATTATACAAATACTTTGCTGTCTAAAAAAATATAGCATTCATTTCAAATATCTGCGTTGCGTGTTATAATTTCTTTGACTACCAAAGATTTTTATGACTTACCCTCTACTCTTAGAAAGAGTATAAAAGAGACGTTGCTTATTTAGACGTGTTAAACCATTGGTTTTTGTAAGTAGCAAGTAGGTACGATAAAAAAGCGCTGTCTAAGGTAAAGGATGTAATTTTAGTAAGACTTAGAAGATTAAAACAACATTGGATTAAAGTAAAAACCATTGAAAGTAGATAATCTTCAGAGATTATTTTAATCGTGTTATTTAGGTTACGTGTTATCCATGTGCATGATAAATTTGAAGTTTTGTCTGTCAGCAATTTGGGTCACCCATGCATGAAAGCAGTACCAGTACCAGTATAGCATAAGTTTTGCACAGTCATATTTTTTGTAGTTTTACAAAGCAACCAATAATAAAAAAAGAAAATGAAAAGAAGGAGTACAATGAAAAATGTTGAAATCTTTAATAGAATCCATGTTCAGCTTACTTTCTTTGGTCTTGCTTTGCTTTCTTAATACATTATATACCTCATATAGAGGTATACATAGCTTGACCTGTCTCCCATGGGAGTACTCTTAACCCGACGAGCAAGCATGAAAGGACTGATGGCTATTGATGAATTGAAAGAGGTATGTAAGAACCGTTGCAATTGGCGTTCCATAGTGTCTGATTTCTAAATCAAGGCATTTTTTACTCATAGTCATCAAGTTTACAACAAAGGTACAAAATATACAATATCCATGCCACAACAGTGGGAAAATCTTATGAGTTTTTTACATAAGAATATGGGGGTGAACGTTCAGTTCAACGAAGGTGGCTCTTATAACAAGTCTAATATAAAATGCATGCATGGTCTTACTCCGTTATTACCAGTCAAGTTGGAGCCCAGCCTTATTACCGTGCCCTCGTGTTTTTAAATGTAATTTTAAATTTTGACGCTTTTTCGTTACAATTTTAGATGTAATAGTATTTGTCAGTATTACAGGCGTACATACTGCCTCGTTAGCCGAGTGGTCGGAAGTGCGACTGCCGGGCAAGGGGTCTCGTGGTCCCGTGGTCTCGTGGTCGGGTTCGCTTCCCGGGTCGGGCAAAGTATTACTGGTTTTTTTTTAAAATCTCAGTAGTAGCACGGAGTCTGGAATTGTGCCCGGTATATGGCAATAGGCTCACCCCCTATTACATGGGACTCATAACATAAATAGTGAATAGTGGGTGTTACATTGTAGAGGTACAGTGGCATAATGTGCACCTCTGTCTACCTCTTCGGGGATAAAAGGCGTGATGTTATGTTATTACAGGCGTCTACAAGCGATGCTGATTGTTAACCATCAGATGATTCATTTGCTAATCTGTTTGTTTAATTGACTTCAAAAAGAAAGAATAAGAGGTTCTCTGTTTGACCTGTATGTATGTAGAGGTACATACGTTTGTGCGCGATAGTTTCGCAATTGGCTGAACCGATTTTAATGCGGGTTTCAGAAAAGTATTTGTTCCATTTAGGAGACGGTTTTAGTGTACTAATTAACGGACTTTAGAATAACAAAGGGTTTAAGTCGGCTCTTTAAACGTAGATTATGAAAGAATTATCTTATCCCCTTAAAGAGTACCGGAGAACCTAACGGGTTACCGGGGCTCCGGCTCAACGTGCAGGACAAGGCATGGGGTGGTTCTTTTTAGTCAGTAAGAGTCTGACACTCCCTCCCGCCTCACCCAGGCGGGAGCAGCCATTCCATGACTTTCTCCCCTTAAAAAAAATAATCCCCTTAAAGAGCCCGTAGCTAAGTCAAGCCGTATCTACAGCCAATAGGTGTAGTTTTTTTTCTTTCGACTCAGATATAAATCATCATGTCAAATATTTAGAACATGCACCATTTAAACTGTCAAACACCAAGCGGTCACCGGTGACCGCAACCTATTGTTCTATAATTGTGTCTACAAAACCGGTACTCCACGAGTTAAACCATTACCGAACTATTGCACCAAACTCTAGACACATTCCATTTTCGTTATAATTTTCAGCTATTAAAGAAAAATGTGATGTAAAAACAAATTTCCCAGTACTTACCGATCGGATTTCCTTTGCATCCATACATAAAGTATTTGAATAAAGGCGTCGAAGTTGAATTATTCATTCGACTTGTACGCGGGCTCAACGGATACTATTTGAAATGCAATCGCGCATTATGTGAGTCTTTGCAACTGTTTGTCACTTATACAAACAGATTTAGAAACTTGTTATGGATTTTGTAATATTTTTTTCTTTTAGTAACTAATTAAAACTTGAAAATAGTTAAAACTTCTTGCTAATTTAATTTGTATTATGATCTGAGAAAAGATATTACATTATACACATTAGAAAACGCCTGAACAGCAGAAGTGAACGCACCTGTGTCTCCTCTGGTGTTGCGGGTGTCCATGGGCGGCGCTGATCGCTTACCATCTGCTCGTTTGCCTCCTATTCCACAAAAAAGTAAAATTTGTATGAAATAATTTTTACATATATTTATTCTATTTTACATATATTGTATTGAAAATGGAAAAAAAACTTTATTTCATAAATCATAATAAGTCAAAATCATATCATTAAAATTTTCCAACCTTTGAAGTATAACAGGGGGTATTTTAAGAATGTAATATGGGCCAAACCAAAACGAACATAAAAGCTGTTCTATTTATTGAATCCGGAAACGCACCTGACGTAACACTCAGAAACTTCAGAGGTACGCATAAAATATTCCTTTATTGAATTTCGCAAAACAGGTGCAACAATAAGATCCGATCTTAACGTTAAATCACGTGTTTTGTATCCGGAATACAAAGACAGAGGTGCACATATAAAATTTAGCACCTGATTTGCGACAGTTGTTGTCTTAATGAGTCCTATGTCATGGGATGTAAATCGGTGAGTACCTACGTCAATAAACTCTATATTTAATGTATTTTTTTTTCAAAGATTATGTAGAGGTATATGTATTTTTTACAGTAAAAAATAACAGGTAACTAGATAATGTCTCTTTCACACGTATCTGAGTGTACTTTGTTTCACACAAACAGAATATTTCTAGACGTACCTAAGTGCGATCGGACTTTTAACCGCGCGCAAGGCGTGTGACAGCAATTTGAATACCGTAAACATCGCGTTTCAGGTCTCAACCATTCCCAAGCATTCCTCTAAAATCACCTTACCAAACATCACAAGCACCACTTGAGAGTTCACAGCAATATGCACTTTAAAAGCAAAGGTGTGAAAAGGGTGAAGTGACTTTTTGCGTGGCACAAGAAATGGGGGCATGCGGCCGTTACTGTGTGTATGTGTGTTGAGTAAACACACTGCTTTTCTTTCAGGTTTAGGTTTGCTTGAGATTTTTTTAAAGGTAAATTGACTGGTCGCAGGTGGTTGAAGGGAAACGGGTCAGCGGGTCTCGGTGGCGTGTCATGTTCATGTATCACCAGGGTCGGACTTGACGTAGTGACATATTTATTAAAACATTTACGAATTACAGATTGATTTAATGATTTTGATATAAAGAAACATGTCATAATTATAATGACTATATATGTACCTATAGGTTTCGAACAAGTGTTTCTCGAGATCGTTATTTATAGATCGCATTTAATCTTCCGCCATTTTTATAAACAAAAGGTTATCAGATCAGCAAGCAGTACCAATAAATTTAAATCAAGATCACAAGTTAAATGTTTCTTTTAGAACATTCATATATTATTCTCTCCCGAGACAACTGACATTTAAATTGAAGTACAGTCTCAATATCTGCGTATACACTGACATTTTAAAATGTTTAAGAATAAACAATTGCTTGCCTTGTTTATATTAACACTGTCGTGAGACATACTAATTAATTATTATGTTTTCGGCACACTCACATTACTGCTATCGCCGGTCGCGGAATGCTGTTCATGAATATGAGCCTCTAACATGGCTTGAAACTAGTCGAGTTCCTCGTCAAACAGTTACGTGAGTAAGCCGAATTTATAATAATTAATTATTTATCATAATTGTAGCTTCATTTTTTAAATATTTGAGTAAAATATTATAAATATAATTACGAATGTATTAATAACATTTTATAGACTATTATTATATGTAGCTGTGGACTGAACGGATTCTTTTTGTATTTTTTATTATTTAAATTTTTTTAATGAGCACAAAAACCATTGTTATTACGAATTTTGTGTTCAGATGGAAAATTACGTTCAGTTTTATAATTACAGTTATATATATTAAATTGTAACGCCCGACGAAGAAAGAACTTTTTACACGATTAAATTTACGAATTTACTGTATACTTCTGCCAGCGGCTTCGCCCTCGTTCCTATGGGATAAAAAGTGACCTATGTGTTATCCAGACTACAATTAACTCCTGTTTTAAATTTTGTCTCGATACCTTCAGCCGTTTTCACGTGTAAGCGTAACAAACGCACACATACAAACATCCATACCAAAATTCACAAAGTTTGTGTAAACTTTTTGAATTTAACATTAAATATATGTTCCTTTATTCAAGATTTCCAATAACTGGAAATACGAGGGAAATTCACATACAATACTTATTATTTTTCTTTCACATTTGAACATCTATAGATTCTATCATATTTCTACTGATCAGTCTAAATTACAGAAGTCAGCACAGCGAGCTATGTAGAACAGTCTCTTGAGACATCTTCAAATGTAAAAATGAACTCATAACTACAGCCGTCAAGTAGTCGCAGGGTCGTCTTTCATTTATCTTGTTAATTGAAGCCTTAATTAATAATTGGAAGCGTGAATGATACCTGCCAAGTTCCTTGACAACAGCTGTAGGCTCTGTAGATAATCAATGGTATTGATCAATATCCAAACTGTTTTTATTGGTGTTTTTGATTTGTAATGGGTAATTGTTATTACCATGACGTATTAACATACGTGTTTTGTGTGGGAAGACAGATAGATATCGTGAAATGTACATAATGTAATGTTTCTTAAATTCGTGACTCTGTTGTTCTTTAACTTTTCCATCCCTATTTTTTAGAACTCGAGTTAAACATGGATTGTGATACTCGAATCACAACTGCATCAGCTGTTTATCAATGTGATTCTTATTATAGTACTTTTTTATGGGTTTACGGTGACTGAGTAGATGGATCACCTGATCGCAAGCAATAGGCGTCGCCCATGGACACCCGAAACAGCAGAGGTGTTACCAGCCTTTTAGGAATTAAGAACTCATACTAGTTTATTAAAGCACATTATTCATCAGTTGAAATTTTATAATTAAAGTTTGAATAGTGCAAGTTCAACCCTGGTGCATCATATTTCTATTAATTACCGCGTCAACTGGGGCGCGTCCTATCTTCGTGGCCAGAGCATCTTGTAGCGTGTTTTTCTTGCACTTCTCGCCTCCTACATGGAGGTAAGTAATTAACATTTAGATACTGGAATAATCCGGCTTCATGTTGAATATTGCTTTAAAACTCGTATTTTTTTTTATTTTTCAATTTCGGTTGTCACTTGTTAGCAACTGATTGCTATGAGATAAAGAAAAGATCATCTTGATCTTTTACGACATTTATTATTTACTTAATTCTTTAAATGCCACTTACTCCGCTTTGGATACTCGATGTTTATGCCTATATTTATCACTAAGACTTCAAGGTCAACCAGAGCGGTAGATGTCAATTCCAATTTTTTTATAAATAGGGAAGTTTACGTAAATAAATACTTATCGTAAACAGGAAATTGGTGACAAAGTAACAAGTTTCATTGGCCCAAAGGAAGATACCAATTACCTACTATAAGTAAGTACATACCTAATTTTATCAACCACAACAAAAAGCCGATCAAAAACTAGATTTTTGTTGGTAAAATAAAAAGCTAAAACGAAAATGCCTCCAAGATTTTTTTATGGCATAAGCCGGTATACGAGCAGACGGTTCACCTGGTGGTTAGCGATCGGCGTCGCCCATGATCACCTGGAACACCAGAGGCATTACAAGTGCGTTACCGGCCTTTTGGGGATTAGGAGTTTGAGGATTGTTGGGGATTCAGGGATTGAGAAGATTAAGGAAGGGGACGTCCGGTAACCTCCCTTAGGCGGTGAAACACAACGCAAGCGTTGTTTCACGTCGGTTTTCTGTGAGGCCGTGGTATCACTCCTATCGAGCCGGCCCATTCATACTGAAGCATGGCATCTCCCACACTTAAGTTATTTATTATGATACAGTATCGTCTTGGCATATAATTAGAAGACTATAATACCCTTTTGATCTCCAAAGAGGAAGGGTGCCCTTTTCCGGCACTTTAACAATAATCATTATTGTTATCGTCTGCCCTTAGAATCGTTGCCTTTACGGTGATTTATATGTGTATTGTAAAGATTCCAAAAGTATTTATATATTATTTATTTGTTTTCCTGTAAACTGAAGCCGTTGTATAACTTACATCACGTGGTTTAGTCCCATAGGGTATATATGTATAAAGGATTTTTTTATGGGGGGAAGTTATCGAATGACTGCTCCCACCTGGGTGAGGAGGGAGGGAGTGTCAGACTCTTACTGACTAAAAACCACCCCGTTCCTTCTCCTGCATGTCGAGCCTGTGCCCCGGTAACCCGTTAGGTTCTCCGCGACTCCGAATTGGCATCGGCCCTGTTGGGCCCCATCTTTGAGGCGCGCGTGGAACGCGACGCGCCGTACGCTCGGGTCTGTTTCTGGTCGGACGCGGAGCCACCCATGCTCGCCGTCCGCAGGCCCGCGATGTATAAAAGTTGGAGACACATTTTAGATGACATTTATTTATATAATTATTAGCAGTATGTAGCTTAACACACTTCACTATTATATTACTATTCTATTATGTACTATCACACCTATCATATTCATTTAAATTTATAAAAAAATGCAAATTAAATAATTGGTAAATAAAATATCTAGTATGTATTATGTATTATCTATATATTATATAGTATGTATATATATTAGACTGCCTCGTTGGCCGAGTGGTCGCAAGTGCGACTGCCGGGCAAGGGGTCTCGGGTTCGATTCCCGGGTCGGGCAAAGTATTACTGGGTTTATAAAAAATTCTCAGTAGTAGCACGGAGTCTGGAAATGTGCCCGGTATATGGCAATAGGCTCACCCCCTATTACATGGGACTCGTAACATATATAGTGAAAAGTGGGTGTTACATTGTACAGTGGCATTAAGTGCCGTAATGTGCACCTCTGCCTACCCCTTCGGGGATAAAAAGGCGTGATGTTATGTTATGTTATATATTAGTAGTAATATGTAGTATGGCAATAGGCTCACCCCCTATTACATGGGACTCATAACATAAATAGTGAAAAGTGGGTGTTACATTGTACAGTGGTATAATGTGCACCTCTGCCTACCCCTTCGGGGATAAAAGGCGTGATGTTATGTGTATGTGTGTAAAATATCTGGTATAAAATAAGAAGTCAGTTTTTAACAGACATTATAGACATTGTAGAACATAGAGGTACTTTTTTAAAAGAGTTACGATAGGTGTTTCTTGCTCGTTCTTCTCCATTCGAATTTACATTTTGGAATGAGCACCTAGCTTCACCTAGCTTCACTGACGGGCTGACTGAGAGACTATTATTTATTTTGTATTTGTTGACGTTTCAAAAGTATCAAAATATGGTTTAATTGAAATAAATGCTTTGACTTTGACTTTGAACAGAGTTTTATTATTTTTTAATAATCTTATCATCGAGATAATTAAGCTTCAATTTCATCTTTCGGTCTAATATATTAATTTTGAAACTATACTCTACCAAATATATTTTTTATGTACCCAACTGAAAAATTTACATAATGGGTAAGAAGCCAACCTATACAATTTGTTTGGTAACCCTACACTGGTACTTGATATCACTTTATACCCTCCTGTTTTGTTCTCAATGACTGTAATAGAATACGCTTTTCTATTTTAGACGTAGATTTTGTTATTCAGTTATTTTAGACGTAACATCACGCTTTCATCCCCTAAGGAGTAGGCAAAGGTGCACATTATGCGGCACTTAATGCCACTGTACAGTGTAATACCCACTTTTTACTATTTATATTATTAATCCCGTGTAATAGGAGGAGTGCCTATTGCCATATACCGCGCACAATTCCAGACTCCGTGTTGCTTCTGAGATTTGTTTTTAAAAACCCAGCAATACTTTGCCCGACTCGGGAATCGAACCTGCCACCCCTTTGCCCGGCAGTCGCACTTGCGACATGTAAACGTTCCTTATTAAGTTCCTTATACTATTGTATCGTATTCTGCTTTATGAAAAATAAAGCAACTCTCGAATGCGTTTCGTTGTAATAGTGTGTATAACTGTGATAAATAAACTGAATTTCCTAAATATTCTCTTTTGATAATGACGAACCAATCCATATTTCTGTCTCTGAAATATAGTATTGATCAGACCAAACCACAAAGACAAAGCTAAAATTAATTCAATCGAACACCCGATCATCTGAAGTTCGGTAACGAAATTACTCTCGCTTACCCTCGAAGTACCAGCTAAAGGTGTCTCAGTTAAATGCAGTTGCCTATCCGATCTTATCCCATCTTATCGGCAAAGTTTGAATGAGAATTGGAAGCCTGTATTTAGTCCCATACACTTTGGGAGATGACCGAAAATTTATGTCCAATTTCCCCCAACAGCCCCCAGTCGAATTGAAATCGATCGCGTTTAATTTTGTAGATTGCATCCGTTGATTCCATCAATCAACTTAAATTTGGGTCAAGTGCCTGTAGAGGTACTGTAAATATAAAAAAATAAATGCCGACATATCTTTTCATGGGATTGGTTTATTGATATTTTGTTTTGCAAATGTATTGTATTTGTTGTTTTATGTTAGTTGTATGTATTACCTAAGTATTTTAGCGCCTTTTCTCAAGTTTGCCACTAAGTAGCAAGAATAAACATAATTTGTGTCGAATGCAAGGCGCTATGTACCTCTATATAAATTTTATTGGATTGAATAGTTCACGTTATACCTTTTTTGGTTTTGTCGCAACTACGATTTTCTTCTTTCATGAAATATAAAACTGGGAATTCGAAATGTGTCGACATTTTCATAGGATACTCATGATTTCACATCGAACTGCTGTTTCCCTATTTCGAGTATACTTAGAATCTTCGCATCGACGAGATTTTTGACATAGGTATCTGTGTGGATACGGAACAAGTAGGGGACAAGTTTTATTCATAGTCTAGGCAAGTACTTAAATAATCATTGAAAATTTGTTGATCATAAAATCTTTTGGGCTTTTTTCGCCTTTCGATTAGTTTCTGGTGAAAAGTCCTTCACCGTTTTTTCTCCAACAGGATAAGAGTAAAGAACTTTTTTCTTTCCTGAAGCACCTGGGTACATATTATTATGTTTATAAGGAGCTCTGGGTCGTTTTACTGGACCAGTCCCGAACAACTGTTACGGCACATCCCTACGAATACTCAATATTACAAACGAATCGTTTTAGTCAATTACATCTAGGTAATACCTTAACTCGTCGAGTACCGTCATTATAGAACAATAGGTTGCGGTCACCGGTGACCGCTTGGTGTTTGACAGTTTAATATACTCTTGTCTCCCCCTCATTATAATTTTGCTTACGACATTAAAAATGACTCATGATATCACATTACGCTTAAAATCGCGTTTCATTTTATTTTTTGACATACTTATTCAAGTTCACAATTTAATACAATTTAGCGATTTCTTTTTTAAGGAAGCCTCCATTAAATTTGTCAAAGGTTCTCCTTTTATCATCGACTTCCTTAGTAAGAGGGTTTTGACAAAAGGATATTGATAATGGAGACTCGTCTCCTGCCATAGAAATTTAATTAGAGAATCAAATAGTGACAGCGCACAGAAACCAGATTTAATTAGAGTTCACATGTCTTGGAAACAAGACGTTGTATGTGGTACTCAACATTTTAATCTAATTTTCGGATATTGGGTAACATCTCTTAATCGATAGGACACAGTCAACCGTTCATTCACTTAATATGGTACAACGCTGTGTTCAGCAATCATGATTTCATCAAATCTTATCCCTAATAATTCTAGCCTTCTTTTGTCTGGGTCTACCTTTGAATTTCTTAGCATAAGGGATCTGTAAATGTACCTTCATTAAAATGTTGTCATTATAGAACCTATGTTAGTAATCAGTTTATTAGTGTCAAGGGATAACCTGATCAGCAAATAAAAAATGTATTTATTCGATTTTATTAATTTCTAAATCAAGCCAATATATCTTATGCAGGATACCTACATACCTTACGATTTAATTATGCAGTTTTAACTGTACAATCGAACTGTACAGTTGAATCCTTAATCTAGAGGTATACAGCCTACACCGGAGCCACGGAGAACCTAACGGATTACCGGGGCACCGGCTCGAAGTTCAGGAACGGGGTGGTTTTTAGTCAGTAAGAGTCTGAACCTCCCTCCCGCCTCACCCAGGCGAGAGAAGTCATTCAATGACTTTCCCCCTCAAAAAAAAGTATAGCCTACACACCTTCAAGTAAAACTGTGCAGTTCAACTGTACAGTCAAAACTCCACAGTTAAGTAGCGTGTATTAGTAATATTTATCTACTATTTAGTACTACCAGAACGTGCAAAAACAACTATTACACTGTAACATGATTGCTGACCTATCATTCGGGTTCACTATTTTCATAAGCAAAATCTTATTATTGTTTGGTTTCCTAGAAAAGTCGAGCAACCTTACTCAGAAAAATCATATTATGTTGAGAACATCTGTTCTAGGAACAGCAATATAGTTACTATGTATAGAACCCTTTTAGAATCGCCTTCTTTGTAAGCTAATATTTTGCATGGAACAAGAACTCCAACCTTTGTTTGTAGAATATCAATGTTTTATGAAAATAAATTACTTTATTACTTATTTCCAATGTAAATAATTCAATAATTGAAAGTAGATTATCCTTACTAATATTATAAATCGGAAAGTGAGTTTGTTTGTTTGTTCCGATTTCACGCCGTAACTACTAAACCGATTGCTTTGAATTTTTGCAGACGTAAAGTTAGAAGTCTGGATTAAATAATAGAGTACTTTTTATTCCGTAAAAATTTGATATTCCCGAGAGAAAACAAAAGTATTGGTATAGATGGCGCTGTATGTATTGGTATATGTCACATAGGCTACTTTTTACCATTTTGAATTCTACAAAACTACAAAGAGTTTTTACATTCAAAGAAAACGTTGTAACATTACTAAAAAAATATGAAAAAATTGAACATGAATAACCAGACCTCATTAAAAATCTACTACATACTTAAGTCTGGTTGAGGAATTGAATATCAGTACTTACCATGTAGGTACAGACGCCAGCAGATCAATCTACCCGTTTTTATCAAATTTATCTATTCGATTGTCAACTTTACTGTTTTAATATAAAGTCGAAAAATATTGAAATATAGATGTAAGTTGATTTGCAGCTGGTACTTACGAAAGTCTTTGAAAGGCCTAAAGGCTCAAAATTCAAAGAATTATCTCCTCATATTTGCTTTGCTGGTTTGATTGATGTCCTCTGAACATTGGGGCCCTGTTTGAATAGAACCTAGTATTTGTATTCAGTATTTACATGAACGGCTTTGATATCCTATTTCGAGATGTTTTGACCTGTAAGTAATAAGGTGATACGAGTCGTGTAATTTTGTGTATAGAGAAAGTAGGCGTCTACTGTGGAGTATGAAAGGCTTTTTTTTAAATTGGAGTGTTAATGCCAATAAAAAAATTGGCACTGAGACTTGAAACCTCCTTGTCGTTCTTAGTAGGACCCAGTACAGTAACTGTAATTACAGTTATTTACTTTCTTTTTGTCAGTTATTGTATTCCTCTTTTGTTGCCACGGACCTACATGGAAGCTGATTGACCGAACCCAGTTCCAAGTATTGTTATTTTTTATTTATGGGATAAGTCGATAAACAATCAGACGGATCACTTAATGGTTAGCAGTTGGCGTCGCCCATGGACACCCGGAACACCAAAGTCGTTACAAGTACTTTATCGGCCTTTTGGGGATTAGGAATTTGAGGATTATTAGGAATTGGGGAGGAGGGGAGGTACTTGGGCCTCCGGTAACCTAACTCACACGACGATACATAACGCAAGCGTTGTTTCACGTCAGTTTTCTGTGAGGCCGTGGTATCGCTCCGGTCAAGCCGGCCCATTTGTGCCGAAGCATGGCTTTCCCACATTTAGCAAAATATAAACTTAGTACATCTTATTAAATAGTAAAATTGTATTGTCGTCCCTGTAATCAACAACTTGTTAACTAAAATTTACAAATCCCAGACCAACAAGCAAGTGTTTTAAACCACCACTAAAACTTGTAGGATTTTCTCTCCCATTCTTTTACAAGAAGAGTTTCTTGACTTCAACAAATGTAGAAATAAGACGAAAATCCGGTACTGAACTATAAATCCTGGAACAAACGGGTCGCGAGTGGTAAGTCTAAACTTTCCGCAGTGAAATTAGCTTGGACAAGTTACGACAACTTCGTACGACAGAGCGTTTCCTATGCTACGGTTACAAACAGGTGATTTGAAGATTTTTTACGAAAAACTTATACAATTACAAGGCGTTGTTTTTTATCGATTTGAGGTGTTAATCTTTATTCTTTTGGGATAAACGTCTCTTGGTTATTGTCGTTCCCTTTTTTGTACATATTAAGAAGTTTATTGAAGAATGCATTTGTTCTTCTTGTAAAAAACCTTTGTGTAGGAGTCGAACTTTTAAGCTTCCATTTAGTTTCTATTATACCAACTTCAACACCAATCCATTATACAATACCTGCTTTCAGTGGCGTAGCTAGTGCCGTATCTGCCGTATCAATTATACGGGGCCCCCGGACTACAGGGGCCCCCAACGTGCCTAAGCAAAAATGAATAAAAACTTCCCAAACTTTTTTTCTATTTCAATAATCGCTAAAGTCAAAATAAACGATTTTTACCCGCGTAAAGCATGCGTTCAAAGGTTGGCAGAAACTAAAGAAAAATAAAAGTTATTAAGATTTTCGGTTTTCACACAAATTATAAGTATATTATGTAAAAAAATCTGTTGTGAGAAATGTTTATCGTTCAAGGGTTAAACAAATTTTTATACGCCGCCCCCCCCCCCAAGGTACGCTACGCCACTACCTGCTTTGCAAGGACTGTTGCTGTTTAGCGGACATCAGTTTATGGTATGAGATAATAAGTATACCTAATATAAAATGGGCATGTGACCTCAAAATGACAAATACATCTGTCATACACAGTAATTCTTGTAGGAAACACAGACATATAAATATGTCTACATCATACCCTAATAAATTACTGTGTAAAAAAGTAGTTAGTAAACTATGAATGAGATCATTATTTATAGGCATTGTCGGACTTAAGTTCCTTCTTTGAGTTAATCCGGATATATTATCAATAGATGTAGGTACATTCTGTGCTTTTGAAGATAATAGACACATGCTTATGATATAAATGGTGTCATTGTATATGATGTCGTCATTTTGTTCTAGACTAACAAATAATTACTACAAAAACGTCTGTCTTTATAGTTCCTGCCATTAGAACAAAAAAGAAACTATGAAATCAAACATATACCTACAATAATTATTTAAATGCATACCCATTATTTAATCAAGTCAATATAGAGGTAGATAGCAAACAAGCTGAACACGTTAATTAAATATGCTCTAGCTCAAATATTTCCATTGGGGTTTACTTAAATCAAATTTCAGTGTAAAATGAAGTTGTAACTTGGTTTTGAAACTGTCTGAACGAGGTCGACCGCGTCCAAATTCTATTATTTTCATTTACAAACTCTTTTAGTACTTTTGTTAACTGAGTCTGCGATTTTGCTGGTTGAGTGGTGTAGTAGACTGAATGGTATCTCTATATTTAGGAATAGTTTACTTTTTTTCGATGACATGATCGAATGACTGCTCCCGCCTTAGTGAGGAGGGAAGGGAGTGTCAGACTCTTACTGACTAAAAACTACTCCGTTCCTTCACCTGCGCTTCAAGGCGGAGCCCCGGTAACCCGTTAGGTTCTCCGCGACTCCGAATCAGCATCAGCCCTATTGGGCCCAGCTATCCGTGGTGGTCTGCTCTTTGAGGCGCGCGCGGATCGCGACGTGCCGTACGCAGGAATAGTTTACTTAGCTTTGCTGTTGTAGTTGGGGTACAATTGCAGATCATGAGGGTTGAAAACGGTTAGAACTTCCGATAAGTGCTCCAAATTTTCACAAGTGAAAATAGATCGATGAGAACGGATAAAGAATATGAGCCCAACGATAGAATATCCAGCAGATAAGTGCGCAGCCCCTTGTGAAGATTCGTAGCATTAGAGAAGTTACAAATGACTTGCTTTTAAACGCAATGCTTTTATTTAAAACTAGCTTTGGTACTTGACGTGACTTCGTACGCGCAATCCCGTTTTCTTCCGTTCCCATAAGATTTTCAGGATTTTATTTCTATCATAAGAACCTTCTTCTGAAAATAACAA
Organism: Spodoptera picta; assembly: GCA_038387885.1. Lineage (NCBI taxonomy): Eukaryota > Metazoa > Arthropoda > Insecta > Lepidoptera > Noctuidae > Spodoptera > Spodoptera picta. The sequence goes on along the minus strand of JAZHFQ010000733.1, from coordinate 2,893,483 downwards.
ACTCAACAAAAAAAATCAGCCAAATCGGTTCAGCCATTCTCAAGTTATGGCGTGACAACGGGAAACGGGTTTCGTTTTTATAATAGGTATAAAATAATATAGATATAGATTTTAATTCCAAGTGACTTTCTGTTGGTCTACTTTTTAAAGTATGTAGGTTCAAATTGTAATTTTTTACACCATTGTGTGGTAAACCTGACTAATAGGTACTTCATAATTATAATCTCTACCGCAATAAAAGCAAAGTTATGTTGCAAAATGCTGATACAATACAAGTGTATTGTCGTTAATAAAAGTGAAGCTATAAATAGAACAATTCTGTTATTCTTGGCAATCAATCGAAGTGAGTATAATTGTATTATCGCCTAGAACATTTCTCTTAGCAAAAGTTTTTACACAATCTGATTGTGGTAGGTAAGTAGGTGCTATAGGTAAGGCTCTTTGTTCGCCATACATAAGTGTAAGAGTTTTCAAGATTGGCAGATTTGTTGGTTGGGTATGGGTAGTCATAAATGTGACTACCGTAGATTGGGGTTCGGCTTCGGTTTGTTTACTTTTTAATTTATTTATTAGCAATAGGTGGGCGCTTGGCTCTTATCTATAGAAACAAATTGTGGATTTTATTGACATAACATCATAACATCACGCCTTTAGCCCCGAAGGGGTAGGCAGCAGAGGTGCACATTATACCACTGTACAATGTAACACCCACTTTTCACTATTTATGTTATGAGTCCCATGTAATAGGCGGTGAGCCTATTGCCATATACCGGGCACAATTCCAGACTCCGTGCTACTACTGAGAATTTAACCCAGTAATATTTTGCCCGACTCGGGAATCGAACTCGAGACCCCTTGCCCGGACAATTTAAATGATTATTTCAGAATAATATTTATGAATAATCGCACAGAGGAGTAGACTTATTCTAGGACAATTTCCAAACACTTCATGGAAATTTTAAGTTTAATCATTCTGGACAAATAACTTCAGTCAAAATTCCTTTTTTATCCAATTTCATTCAGATAAGCCGATGTTCGCTGTAACATTGGCCATTCCAATATTCTGTTAGCATTAATTTGATATCAAATTAACGGTAATTACCGTTCATGATTGGATTTCAATGCAAGCGCCAATTTGCGTCTGTTTGAACAGAGAGTATTTGCCTAATCTGAATGTTGGACGCTTGTGGTATGACGCTTGGTTAAAAGGACGTTTGATGTAAAATTTTGATTTGGACATTTACATAGATTTGCCTATACTTAGACTTGTCTGTGAATAGGGCTCAACAGGGCCGATGCCGAGTCGCGGAGAACCTAACGGGTTACCGGCGCTTCGGCTCGACGTGCAGGTGAAGGAACGGGGTGGTTTTTAGTCAGTAAGAGTCTGATACTCCCTCCCGCCTCACCCAGGTGGGAGCAGTCAATCGATGATTTTCCCCCTTAAAAAAAACACTTGTCTGTACATCGTATAAACGGTTTATTCGGTACACAAGCAATGTACACTACATACTTAGAGATTTGATATTAAAATTCTTCAGTTACAGTAAGGAGTTTTAAAATGAAAATAATCTTCACACGAGATTCATAATGTTAGCAAAAAGTGGTAATGATTTAATTTTGCTCGTGTAATGTTATTAAAATGTTACTAATGACAGCAATATAATATTATGACTATATTTCACGTCTCACGAGGTCAGATTGTGCACGTTTTTATTTCATAGACAAGGTAGGTAATGGATTTTTTTTGTTTCAAATGGGATATTCTGAAAAAGAATAACAATTAAACGAATAATTGTTAAAATTATAATAAAATATATGAATAAAATTATAACCTTGGTTAAAAATAGTTTTTAACAGTTCAGTAATTCTAATTACCTAAGCCATTGTAAAATTCTTACACTGGACATACATATTATTGACTTTTCGGTGTGATCAAGGATAGTTTCTTTAACTATATAATTGTGTATGTCATCTAATACTCGACACTTCGTGAGTGTACAAACAGCAAAACAGCTACAGTACAAAAATAGACAGAATAATCAATTTTTTCCACCAAAGTTCGTCCCTCAATAGAACTCTAATCAAATCCCTTAAGAAAACAATAAGACCAAAGTTGTGATACAATAAAATGATGTTCGCTCAGTCGGGACTCTGGACAGAGGACACTCTGGACACTCTACTTCACTTAGTGGTCCACAACAAGTTGTTAACTTAGTGACAAGTTGCAACTTGTTCCATGCTGTCCCGTAGCTTTGTTACTCTGAATAGAATTCACTGCACTTGGTTATCTCTTGTGGGTTGTTCGGGCATTTAATTAAGAGTTGTGAGGTTGCAACTATGTTTCAGATGTGGTGTTAGTTCTTTGGACTAGTTATTTTTCTTCGCAAGTCCAGGTGCGACTGTGGAATAACAGTGTAGAGTGGAGGTTTGGAAGACAGGAATGGGTTGGGATGGTGTTTATCAATTGGACGATCTTTAGATATGTATATATTATCTTAAAATGATTAATGGGTGTGTTTTTAATGACTTATATTAAATGTTGACTGCAATAGTATTTCTATTAATAAGACTTTTTTTAAAGGGATGGGGGAATCATCCAATGACTTCTTCTGCCTTGGATGAGGCGAGAGGGAGCGTCAGAACTCTTCTTGACTAAAAACCACCCCGTTCCTGTACTTAAAACCGGGGCCCGGCGGGTCCGTATCGGCAACAGCCCAATTGGGCTTCATCTGTGGTGGTCTGATAGCTCTTATAGGTAGGTATATCATATTACTCCTTCAAGGTTTTGCAATAATAATATGTGTGAGTAAAAAAGAACTTACAAATATTATTATCATCATGTATAGAAAAACAACGATAACTTATCACACTCATGTCAATTTTCACAGTAAAAACAATAAAAACTACATTTTCTTAGTATCTCAAAGTGTTATTGCATATACAAATACACAAACATAACAACGTAATATTTATTATTACATGAAATAAGCAGGAAAGAACAATTACATTAAGCAAATCCCATAAATTTTAGAATATGACCTATTTAAGCATTCACGTACTTAATTAAAGTACAGACAACATTTTAAATTTGTACAAAAGTTAATTAAAATATTAGCATACCTGCGATATACTTTTACAGCGCTCATAAAGCTTGAAACGCGAGAAAAATCTGTTAGCTGACTGCCTTGAGTTATACGGACAGGGGAATATTAACAAACTTGTGTTATAATACACGTTTTTACGAGGATTTTAAGTACAGATGGCAGCACATTAACCTACCCTTATCTGTAAAATTTCTACAATACATTTTTTCACTTATAGGATTGTGATAAAGTTGAAAATTCAATAAGAAAATCAGTTTATTGTTTTTATCTGTTCCAAACGGTGTTTGAATTTTACAAATGTGAAATTTGATACGGTTCGGATTTGTGCCAAAATTGCACGTGAAATTTATATTTCAATAAGCTTCGTTGGATTTTAGTTAGTGTTTAGAATTTTCACATTCAAGTTGCTTTGTATTTATCGGGTGTCAATGTTTATCTGATCCTGATTAATGAACAGGCAAGTTTTAACTAAACAATTTTCAATTAATTTCTACGTTACATTGACTACATTTTATTTTAATAGGCCATTTGGTAACACCTCGTTGTTTTTTCGATATTTTTATTTGTTTTGTTTCATATTTTTTGTTTTTCATGACAACAAAAGTTATGCCTTAGGATTAACAAATTAAATATTCAATCATAAAATAGAACTGAATCTGGATCAGTGATGATCTAGCCACACGAAAATGACTGATTGCAATGACATAGCAGAATAATTTTATGCGAAAATATTTTTGCGTAACAAATTACGATATACAGTATAAATAAAAGATCATTATTATTCATTATCATGCCCTTAGGCGATAGATGTGAAACGTCATCACTTACCTCTATATTGAATCTATTAATCTTCTTACTATGTGATTTTTTCATAGCAATATTTTTCTTTAGGTTTTCTTTGCCGATTCAGATTTGTTATCGGCGTAGGTTACTCTTTTGACCTGGTTATATATAGATGGAATGAGTTCAAGATTAAATGATCTTTTAGCCTTCTTGAAGACCAAATTATGTCCTCAATATATTGAAGTGGTTTGAATATAATAGACAAATTGAGCTAACGAAAGAAATGACAATTAATTTAATAAGGTGTACTTTTTCAATTTTAATTTATTTACATTTATATCCCTATCAAATTGTCTATTGATTTGTCTACCATAACAATGGAGTTCTTAATGCCTCATTTTTTAGTGTTTTATTGGTTGGTTGGTCCGGTAGCTCCCTAAGTTACATAAAGGAGTTGCTGTGAATAAGATTGTTTTACATTTAGGCTTGTCACTTGCACCTACCAAAATTGAAAATACTTGAATATTGTAGTTTTAAATTCAACAGTTCGATAGTCTTACAGACATTGGCGTCTGTCAAATTAGTGAATGAATGAATACAATTTTCGCTGGATAACCTTATATTGTGGTGAAATCATTAGTTTACAAATATGTATTGAAGTCTGTACTTCTAAATATAGTAATACTAAATATTGTAATAGAAATGGATACTTACGTTTCGGCCAATCGAGTGATAAAAGATAAATATAATTATTATCTAGACTTTCGCAAACCTTGGAAACAAGGTACCTATTTATGGTTAAATTTTCAATGAAAGCTACTTTTACAAAATATTTATGCTAAAGCGGTAAAATAAACAATAATTAATTTATTATTATTATGAGGAAACTAGAATGGACAACGGTAACTGAAAAATATTTAATCAAACTTCCAATTTTAAAAATCATGTTTTGTATTATTATTACCTACGCAATAAACGAAGTTATGTATTTCTTCTTATTTTTTATGTAAGTGAGTATCTATCAATTTAATTTTATTATTATTTTAATTAGCCTTGTTCTTCCAACTATAAAATATCATTTTTAAATGTTCTAAAAATATATGTTGAAAATAACTTTAGTAAATACTAAAAATTAGTTTAGTATTAATTTAATTTTAATATAATTATAATATGTATAAGTTATGGAACTTTTTCTGAACTCAATGATCAAATGTTATTGATTTTGTGACTTTTCATGTTGTATGTTTTCAAACGAACTTCATAGATGGCGCCAATATCGATTTCGAGACAGGACTCACTAGGTATATGTTGCTTTCCATGTTTGTGAAAAAAATAAGACAAAAATCTGCAATCCACGTAAAACATTCTTACAGATCGACACTATTGTACAACGCCATTAAGTTCCTATAAAAAATAAATGTCATGTAGAAAATCTAACGGAACAAATAATGGGAAAGGTTCTAGTGAAAATGATCAAGACGCGGTAAGGGCGGTGCTCGGTCTAACGTCCAACTAAGACAAATGACGAGATATTCCGGGAATTAATGGTGCTGGTGACAAATCTCTTATTATTGGAGTATTATGGTGTATTTTACGATAAAGACAGGTTTTCATTATACTCAATATGATTGTGTAATTGTGTTCTATGGAAAAATACATTATCTATTTTTAAAAGTTGAAGTTTTTTAAAAAGTTTAAAAGATATAAGTTGACTGCCTCGTTGGCCGCGTGATCGCAAGTACGACTGCCGGGCCGGGCAAAGTATTACTTAATTTGGTTTTTAAAAATCTCAGTAGTAGCACGGAGTCTGGAAATGTGCTCGGTATATGGCAATAGGCTCACCCCCTATTACATGGGACTCATAACATAAATAGTGAAAAGTGGGTGTTACATTGTACAGTCGCATTAAGTGCCGCAATGTGCCTGCCCCTTCGGGGATAAAAATGCGTGATGTTATGTTATTTAGAAATAAGTCTGATAATTATTTTGATTTAGGATCGAACTCAAAAACAGTCTTTAACATTATCGTGTAGCCAGCGTCTCTTCAATCAAAACACAAAACAGTTCGACATGGCGAGCGAGCTTGCCCATGTCGCCTGACATATACGGTGACAACGCGCATATTATGTTAGAACCGTGGAACCGTTGGAACCGCGTCACAATACCAACTTCAAGTCGTTTGTGGTGCGAGTTCCTACTCAACATCTCGACAAATTCCTGGAGGCAGAGTTTTGGCCGAAGGGGGACACCGAACAGCGTAACAAGACACCACTCACATCATGTGTAACAACGATTTAAATTAATAATTTGTATAATTATGTATTTATAGTATTTTATGTTTTATATTATAGTATTATTGTATTAATATGGGCCTTCGTTGCCTGATGTAAATGAATACATAAAAAAAATAAAAAAATATGTCTACAGTGACGTTGATGTTGCCAGACATGTCGACCAAAAGTCCGGCAACGTCGCGCTGCTTCACACGACATTGCCGGCGACACGTGTTGCAGGACTTGGCTTTGCCGTTGGCTTAAAGGAATTAATAAAACAAAATATTGTCTTAGAATAAATGTAATTAATAACCTATTCACCTTATAATGTAATAATACTTAGCTCACACTAAAATTTAGGAATGGGGACATTAATGAGTTCTTCATAAGGCACTGCAATGAAGAACTTTTCGATAGTCCGTATTGCTAGATCTACGGCGTAGTCTACTATCGGTTTTCCAAATTCTTCTGCCACTAACCGCCAATTTTCGTTTAGGAATTGAAGTACTGTTCGGCCTGTAATAGAAAAAGATTTTGTTAATTCTTTTCTCAGCATCAGGAGCTGGATCAGAGAGAATATAAAATATGGGCTTTCTTATAACTCTATTATTATTAATCGAACTTAAACTATGTATGAAGGTTGTGCATATTTAACGTAAACACTATGTTGTCCAGACAGCCTTTAGAAATATGACATTATGTTGTCAGTTTTTACAATAATTACCGACACATATATAGACTACCTTGTTACGATTCTATCAATAATGAAACAAGGTGAAACAAGTTCAAGATAAAATTATATTTTATTCCAGTAATTCAAAGGAAATCTATCATTAACATCTTTATCCAACCTTGGCTGGCCAGATTGTTATTATACTGGTGCCAGACATGTGCGCATTCGTTTGTTCACATTGAGTGCCACGAATAAATTATCCTCAAATGTCCATGCTGTGGCATGAAAATGAAATGTTCATAGTATATGTACTATGGGCATTTCATGTTATTATTTTTATGGAATATTAGCGACCCGACTCGGCTTCGCACGGGTGCAATGCTTATGTAAATATACCTACTACAGAATGTGATACACAACGTTCACAGCTTTTTGTCATCATGATTAAAACATGTTTACATGTCTTCCTTAAGAATCACTCTATCTATTAAAAACCGCATCAAAATCCGTTGCGTAGTTTTAAAGATCTAAGCATACATAGGGACAGACAGACGGCGGATATCGACTTTGTTTTATACTATGTAGTGAAGCTGGTAAACCAGCAGACGGATCACCTGGTGGTAAGCAATCGTCCACGCCCACGGACAACCGAAACACCAGAGGCGTTACAAGTGCATTATCGGCGTTGGGCACTAGAAATTTGAGGATTGTTGGGATTCGGGGATTAAGGGGATTAGGGATTGAGTTCTCGGGCCTTCAGTATAGTTCAGTTCTATAGTGTATAGGATGGTCTATATTTTGATAATAATAATATTATTATGTTCTAAGTATAGGCCGTTTCGGGCACCGCAAAAGTATTATGTGAACAACCCAGAGTGCACATGTCTGGCACCGGCATTATGACAGATTGTATTTGCAATTGCAATGTAGGTCAATAGTTTTACTACCTATGCATTCACGGATATGCACATCTTGATCGGTAGAGGATTTCCTTAGAGGATGCAGTGTTGGGGACAATTAAGTAAAATAATTGCTGTGGCTGCTTATTGATTAGTACAATCGAGGACAAAGTCATTTCCTATCGTTCCGCAGTTTTACTAATTAGGCGGATAGGTGTGGTGAATATTGTTAAGTACTTTATTCGTGTCCGACGCCACGGGTGACTTAACGGGTTACCGGGGCTCCGGTTCGAAGTGCAGGAGTAGGAACGGGGTGGTGTTTAGTCAATACAAGTCTGACACTGCCTCTCGCCATATCCAAGGTAGGAATGATTGGAAGTCGGAGGATGATTTTACCCTCTCAAAAAGTACTTTATTTGTCTTAAGTAACTATAATATAATAATGTATGGAAATTCAGATACGCTTATCTTAAGTCAGGTACAATGAAAATTTAAATCGACTGATTTTTTAACATCTCGTTTATCACATATCCAGATTAATGACGGTTCATATGGTCTACTACTGAAATAAATGCAAGAGATTGCCAATAGTCATCTAGTGATTTAATTTTCACGTTATAAATATTTTTTGTGCATATTATTCCGGTAATTGATAAGTTTATCAAAAATATGCTGAAGAACTTACTAGTTCTAATTACCAAGAAGTGATACTTACTAAGCTCTTTGCTTTCCTTGAAGAGATTCTCAAGTTCAAACGAGACTCGGTCACCGTAGTCAAAGGTGTATTTATAGTTTTTCACAGCAAAGTGATTGACACCTTTGTTATCCTTTATGTACTTCGTTTTAATATCGACCTTCATGCGAAGGTTAGCTGTAACAAAAATGAAGTAATTATTAAGTTGACTTAAGGACCATTTTTTTGTGCATGGTTTTCTTTTGGCTATATAAACGGTTGAATGGTGGTGAATTACCCAAAAAATGTTGGCACAATAACAAATCCCGACGATTTAAAATGACGACGTGAAAAGTTTTTTACGCAGAGGATAAAACAAAGCTCCCCATGCTATCACAATAAACACTTAAAAATGCATAAGATGAAGATGTTGTTATTCTCCTTGCTGTATACAAAGACAACAGTTTACATAATAATTTGTTAATCTCCGCAAACTGCAGGATATTTGAAAATGCAAAGATGGTAACTTAAAAGCGAGATAAAGAAAAGTTGAAATCATTATACCTCTATAGTGTTGAATTATTTATCAAAATGTTACTTACTCAGCTTAATTTTGGCATCGCCCGCACCGTCGATAGGGAATAGAAGGATTCTTCCATTGGCATCATAAGTACCCTTAATAGTCAAGTTGCAGTGGAATGCAAGAACGAAGTGACGTTTTTCGAGTTCCGATCTGTGAAAAAAGTAAAATTTTGATAAAACAATTCTTAAGATGCAGTTTCTAATGGAATAGGGGGTGAACGAGCAGACGGGTCACCTGTTGGTAAGCGATCATCGCCGCCCATGACACCCGCAACTCCAGAGGACACAATGATCCGAAATAAGGTCGTAGATGAGATCATTCTACGAAAAACGTTATTTAGATATATTTATTCGCTAATACAAACAATTCATCATTTAGTGTTTTATATATTTCAGAGATTGAGCTTCCTAAAATTACAAAAAGCAATGATGACATCACAAACATTAAATTAATACTTTGGCATCGTGGCCTACACCCCATCAAAATGCCGACCTTTATTAAGTCAGTCATTGAAGTTTGTTTGCGAAGTTTGAATTCTTTGTTTGTAATTAACACTTTAAGAAATAAAGTTTTTAGACGTAAAAAATAATAAGATACCAAAAGGTACCTTAACTTATAAAAATAAAGCGTGGTCGTTTGTTTATATTTCCTTGTTTATGTTTGTTATGGTCATTAGTGAATTTCATGGTGAGATATTCAATTAGAACGTATGTATGATCAGAAAACAAAGGAGACTAGTCTGATGTTTTGATGACACAAAATTGATTTTTTAAGGGTAATAACTCTGGGTGTGGTATTATTTTCAGTGTTGTAACATAACTAAGGTATTACAGTATTGCTGACTTACGTACTTACAAAGACCGAATCCTATACAATTCATAAATTTCTACTAACATACAATTGATTTGCAATTTATTTCGATTGAAAATTTTAAAATATAAAATCCACATGCATTTTTGTGTCAAATAACTATTTGCAATTTGCATTCACGTTATCAGTGACAATTATCTAAACAATTGCGATTGAAAAAAAATATAAGGCAACAGACTCGTCCTCATGAGCAACGTGCGCAGTCGCTAATTGCCTTTGTACTTTATACCTCTAGTTCTTAAAACCCACTGGTTTTTGTACCTAACTCTTACCAAAAAACTATATAGGTAAGACATCGTATAAACACAAAAAAGACATTAAACAGTACATGGAAATACTTTAACCAAATATTAAATTAGGTACGCCCGAGAGGTTTTGGACAAAGAACTAAATTATTAGTCAAGGTTTTTTAAATACCTACCAGTGTTTTTATGTTCCTCTTTATAATCTAGCATTTTAATTACCTATGAAATGAATATACCTTAATTTTTATAATTTTAATAATATTTTAAGTAGCCAGGATATATAAGAGGAAAATGAAATGTTGTGTATTGAATCAAAATTTTTGAGCAATATCTGAAAATTATTTCTTTGTAGGTACCTCTAGACTCCACAATAAAATACGAAACAAAACAATCAAGATTCCTTATTATTTGCGACTTATTTGTCAATAACACAATCGCCAGAAACGGAAGGACATACTTAAAAACATTATACATAATTATTATATATGAAAATGGTGTTTGATTGATTAATACATATAATAATATAATGTTTGTTCAAGAAATTTTGTTTTTGGTCGTGTTTATAAATAAGCTCATTTTAATTTACATTAGGTATTCTAAACGTTTTTTTTATTACTTAATCTTTATTTTTATTTAATGTGTTATTTAATTTGTGTCATTAAGATGCTTGGATAACAATATAAAATTTATAGGTACTAAGAATATAGTTTTTTATGAATAACAACTATAAATAATGTTTTAAGACGGACTTCGTTATCTTCTATATCTGTTCCTAGTTTATTTTGGTTTTTTTTTATTGCATTTTTTCATAACATAATTCTCTAAAAGAAGTCTGTCTTAGCTATACAGGTTATTAAATAGGAAAATAATATTAATACTGTAATGTTGATTGTTCGCTGAATAAGAAAACGGCTCTTTAGTTTTTTAACTCACAAATTAATTAGAATGTGCTTTATTTAAAGCACATTTTAATTTATATTAGGTATTCTAAACGCTTTTTTATTATTTGATCTTTATTTTTATTTAATTTGTGTCATTAAGATGCTTGGATAGTAATATTAAATTTTGTCTCTGTATATATTTTTTATAATAATGTTTTAAGACGGACTTCGTTATCTTCAATATCTGTTCCTAGTTTTATTTTAGTTTCTTTATTGCATTTTTTCATTACATAATTCTCTAAAAGAAGTGTCTGTTTTAGCTACACAGGTTATAAAATAGGAAAAAAATATTGATACTATAATTTTAACTCATCAGTAACAAAACGACTCTTTATTTTTTTATCTCACATTATTATTTCTCACAGACATTTTTATTTCATTGAATGTTAATTTTGATCTAGTTGTCATGTAGTATGACGTCTAAATGACATCATAACATCAATACATCATTATGATCTGAAAGTAGATACAGACTGGCCTGTACTCCTGGCTGCATATCAAGCTACTATTAACCAGTATAAACTGGCTATTGAATATATGGAAAGATCATAGAAAACAAGACCATGATATCCTGGTTTTTTATAGGTTTATGTGCAGCCATTACCTTTTACATTAGCCAGACGTGCTATTGATGGGAGCCAAATGTAACCCATAACAGAAACACTCTAGATCACACATTTGGAAAACAATAACTATTCGAGACCTTAAATGTTTCCGAATCACATTTATTTGTACAACGACGGTCTTATTGTTTGAATATTTTCTATTACAATAGTGCATAAATATATCATAGAGATGACCAGCTTTTGCCTTTGCGGCGTCATGCGTGTAGTATCTACTCTGTATGATTCCTGACCATAATCAATCTTCGTACTAAATTACACTCGACTTCGCTCAATCGCTTAATTAGAGGTATGTGAGAACGGTAATATTTATCCATACTTTGTTTCCAACTTTCACATCATAAGTATATTAGGAGAAGGATCAAAATGGGATAGTCATATTATGCTGGCAAACTACAAAAGTTTTTATCTTTACCCGAAATTAAGTGGTTACTGTGTTCGAATGCGTTCACAGCCTTAAAAGCATTCACTGAACAAATCAGAAATGATTTTTATGGAATAAGTCGGTAAACTAACAGACGGATCACCTAACGATAAGCAATCGGCGCCGCTTTTTTTTTTAAGGGGGAAAATCATCGAATGACTCATCGAATCGAATCGAACATCGAATGAATGAATCGGCGTCGCCTATGGACACCCGAAACACCAGAGGCGTTACAAATGTGTTACCGGCCTTTTGGGAATTAGAGCATTGTTGAGGATTCGGGGATTGGGGAGAGGCTGATTGGACCTCCGGTAACCTCACTCACATAACGAAAAACAACGTAAATGTTCTTATATTATATACGTCGATTTTCTGTGAGGCCGCTGGTATCACTCCGGTCGAACCGGCCCATTCGTGCCGAAGCATGGCTCTCCCACACTTTGTTCATATCTTTCTTCTGTTTATTATGACCTTTACCTCTTTCATTAATGTTTAAATAATTATAGCTATAATTTTAGACACACATTTTGTTCCGTATGCGTTTCTTTAACGAGTTCTGATATTATTTGTGAATTAGTGACCGCAAGCTATTTGAAGGTCACATTGTTCTAAAATTAAGAACTATAAAATAGATAAGTTTTGATATAATTTGAAAAATAATCATGGACGCGTTATTATAGTAAAAGGTCTTCGCTTTAATGACTGAAATGATTACTCTAATGGCTATAGATTGTCATTATCATCATCAGCCTGAAATGAGCATTGCTCAAAAAGAAAGAAGGTTTAACCTTCCTTGAGCAGCTCGCCTTTCGCTCGCCTTAGACTTAGTCTAGAGTTTTGTTTATTGCAGTGTTTGCCAAAAACACCTCTTTATTGATGAAATTAGTGACATGACAATAACAGAATGAGCCTATTTTTGTCGAGTGTTTATTTTTTGTTGGTGGATTTTTTTAAGGGCGAAAATCATCGAATGACTTCTCCCTCCTGGGTGAGGCGGGAAGGAGTGTCAGACTCTTACTGACTAAAAACCACCCTGTCCCTACTCCTGGACTTCGAGCCGGAGCCCCGGTAACCCCGTTAAGTTCTCCGCGGATAGGAAATTAATAAAAATAATTCAATAGATTATTACATATGTTACGATCCTACAAGTACCTAGTAATCTTCATCCTACTAATATTATAAATACGAAAATTCGTTTGTTTGTTTCTCTTTCACGTCAAACTGGCTAAAGGGATCGGGATTAAATTTAGAACAGGGGGGCGGAGCTAGTCAAATACTAGTTTTGTACAGGTGCTTTATAAGGTAAAAATAGTTATGTAACATGTTAGCCGTGAAATATTGATATTTATCTTTATATTCCCAGTAATTAGGCATAATTTTCCTATTAAGTTATGTTCTAAACTAGTTTTAAAGGCCATGAAGAAAAGATTGCCGTCATTTGCTGTATTTTCCTTATCATTGTCAGCTTATGCTTCTGTATCAAGAAAATTATTATTATGTGTATCTTACATGGTACTGTTATGTTATTTACTTTGTTATGTAATTAATTTCTAGAAATATCTGGACTTTGAATTAAAAAATGTGATAAAATAGTTCCAAAGTCTCTGCCTACCCCCATGGGAGATAGCCGTGAGGTTATGTATGCGTGTATGTAATTTGAACACCAGCACCAATGTGTGTGCTAGCATAAATCCCAAACTGCTGCACCGAAGCAGATAATATTTTACTCTAAAATAGTTTGTCGTCATTACCTATGAGGTCTGTTGCAAGACAGAGGTGGACATTGTGCCACTGTACAATATAACACCCACTTTTCACTATTTATGTTATGAGTCCCATGTAATAGGGGGTAAGCCTATTGCCATATACCAGGCACAATTCCAGACTCCGTGCTACTACTGACATCTTTTTTAACACCCAGTAATACTTTGCCCGACCCGGGAATCGAACCCGAGGCCCCTTGCCCGGCAGTCGCACTTGCAACCACTCGGCCAACGAGGCAGTAATAAATATTTTAATACTCACATAACATCGTCGACAATGCATTTTCTGAAGCCAGACACTTTGCCTTCATAGAAGGTGAAGGTCAAACCGCTCAATGGGATGGAGAGTTTCTCAATGGTGAACGGATCTAGAACTGGTACTCCAAGTTCTGGAATGCCTTTGACGAATTCTGGAATCGCTTCTTGCGTCGATTTTACAAGGCATTCTCGTGATGTCTCATTGCAAGGGTGGATGTAGTCGGCTAAAACAAAGTAGGATTTTTTAATCAGCATGTATTTATTGTGTTAAAATCATTATCGTCATCACATCAGCCATAGAAATGTAATGAAATAATGTCCACTCCTGAACAAAGGCCTCAGGAGGTCTGTGTGTTAGAATGAAAGAATAAAAATAATATATAACTTTTATTTTTATTTTTTTTAAATAACCATTATTTCAACGTTTACGTTTGTCTTTGAGTAAGTTTAAGAATGTAGCTACAATTGGGCATTTTGTGTGTATCTGTATTTTTGTCTACGTGCATGTCGTGGCGTTGTATATAGTGTTTGAAGTCAGTGAACTTTTGTCTATTTGTATTAAACTTCAAATTCGATTCTATAGACTAAGTAGTTTAATTACGATTTTTTAATTTTAATTATAGGAAATTTCTACTTGAGCTACGAAGCTAACATAATCTTATAATAACGATTAGCAAAGATTTTTATAAAAGTCAAAGGTACTATTATATTATTTATAAAACTTGGTAGACAAAACATAAATAATAGTGTAGTTATTTCTGCGTCCATAACGTTTTGGGTCAGGTGTTAAATACGCTAATAGTTTATCTAAAATTTTGATGACGCACAACAAAAACTGATTTAAAAAATACATAATTTTATTAAAAACTTTGATACAATGCAAAAATACTTTTGGAACATTTTTTTATGGCATAAGCCAGACGGACGGAACACTAAAAAAGAAGAAGAAGGCGCCACAAGCGCGTCACCGCTCTTTTGAGGATTAGGAATTTGAGGACCGTGAGGAATTCAGAGATTGGGGAAATTAGGCATCATGACATCAAATCAAATCAAATCAAATCATTTATTTGCATAATACAGGTATAAAAGATGTTACATATGGATATATAGTGCACTGTATCATTACCTAAATAGATGTGCAAATATTTATACAGTCTTTAGGCAATCAATTTTTCTAATTACATTATATGCTTACAATAATATTACAAAATTATAGAAATGTCAAAGGATTAAAACGTACAGAATGTCAAGTGAGTTTTAATTGTTCATGTCATGGTCAATAAATTAAATCATATAACAATGGTAGATTAATAATAACATTAAATTATATAAATTAATAACAACATAAAAATTTGGTACATAAGATTTACTACTGTATGTCACACTACTTGTTGGCAAAATAAACTATCTATATCTTTATCCTGTAGGTACTCCTTGACACTATAATAACATTTAGTTATTAGGAGTTTGTGTAGCTTCCGGTTGAATTGGTAAAGAGGCAAAGTTTTGACAGAATCGGGCAGTTTGTTATAAATTAAAGATGCCATGCAAAGAATACTTTTATTAATGAGTGCTGTTTTCCCATAAGGTATAACAACTTCTAGTCTTTTTTTATCTCGCAATTGTCTATAATAGCTTTTAAAAGCAGTCTCAAAGTAATTAGGATTTGATTTCACAAAAATATTAAGTTCATAAATGTATAACGAGGGAAATGTCAGGATTTTTAATGATTTAAAATAGGGTTGACAACTAGTAGTACTGTCTACATTACACATAGCTCTAATGCATTTCTTTTGGGATTTAAATACATATTCCTTATCTACTGAGTTACCCCAAGATATAATACCAAATCTAAGGATAGGTGCAACAAGTCCATGGTATGCAGCTAATACAGCTTCTTTATTGACAATTTTTGTCAGTTTGTATAGAGCAAATGAGGATTTATTAATTCTTTTGCATATATTTTCTATATGTGGTTTCCATGACAGTTTATCGTCTATTGTTATTCCCAGAAACTTTGCATCTGTTACGGGATGTACAGTGTTACCTTGGTAACCAACGTTTATATTTAATGGCTTATTTTTTTGGTGAAAGTGAATGATTTTAGTTTTTTCCATATTTATTTTTAGATTATTATCGTTTAACCATTGTATAATCGTAATTAATGTTTGGTTAACTACATGTTCATAATCAGTCTCTTTTTCACCCCTTATTATGACAGTACTAGCATCTGCAAACAAGACCATTGGTTGATTTATATGGTTAGGCAAATCATTGATATATATTAGAAACAGTAGAGGCCCGAGAACACTTCCTTGTGGGACTCCAAATTTTATAGTTTTTGTGTTGGATTTATGCTTAATCTCGGTTCGTTCTTAATATGTTTTTTATTGTGCAGATATGAAAAAATTAGGTCTAAGGCTTTGCCTCTTATGCCATACTTGCTTAATTTTTGTAAAAGTATGTTGTGATCGACTCGGTCAAACGCTTTACTCATGTCCATAAAGATGGCACATGTTGGTATTTTTTTGTCCATGGTTAACAAAATTGTTTTCAGTAGATCATCGTCGTTTAGAATGAATATAATGTTAACAAACAACAATGAAATTATTTTGTAATACTTATTTTGCATTTTATGATACAGTTACTTAAAACTAAAAGTATTTGAAGAAAACATTTATTTTGCATCACTCCAGGCTCATGATTATAACTTTTGGAATTGCATTATTTAGCTTTTATGTTTATGTACATTTATATTTTGATGTTTAATAAGAACAAACCATGTAAGTATTTACGGATCATTGTATATTTCTTGTAAGCTTTGTTTTCATGTATAGTTTAGTATGCATGCTAGAAACTGTATTTTTACTTATAGCACGACGGCACAAAAAAGGACCGTAATGATTGAAAAATTCATGTACGTACATTTTGTGTTGTATAATTAAAAAATACATTTTTTTTAAGTTTATTAGTGGGACAAGCCCGCCACAACCTCCCAAAACCGCTGCAACTCTTGTAAGCCAGAATCTACAGTAGATACAATCATGAAAACACCGGAACACTGAAGTCCGGGGCGTCCCAGGGACATGAATAAATGTCTTGGTTCCCGCAACGAAGAGTATCAGAAGATATTATAAGAGGAGAAGAAAAAAGACAATAGTTTCCACTTCCTCGGTGAACCGAGGGAATTGGAAACTATCGTCTGGAAACTACCTTAATTCACTCCTGCAGGAATTCACTCCTGCAGTAATGAATTACTGCAGGAGTGAAAGTAGTTTAATTATAATGAAATATGATAGCATCCATCAAGTTCCTATTACAAACAAATCCATTGATATAGATATTAATTTTATGAAATCTGAATACGTTTAGTACTTCAAATTAAACAGCTAATTGCGTATTTGTGCTGATTAGGTGAATTATATATTTAATCCAAATATTTAGATTGAATTGGTTGGTTGGTATGTAATAATTATAATATGACGAGTGTTTATATTGTTTTGCAACAAATTACTGGTCAATATATAATATGAACAGAGATTACCGACATAAGTAGGTACTGTTTGTATTTACTTTAGTTTTTATTCAAATACCTCTGTGCATATAAATAAATACCTAAGTAGGTATAGTGATTCAAGTAATTTACGGACCATTTCTTTTTTGTCAATATTGTTATAAAAAGATTTATAAAAAACATGTTATTAGGACTCCCTCATTGGTCGAGTCTCGGGCTCGATTTTCGGGTCGGGCAAGATTATTACTGGGTTTTAAAAAAATCTCAGTAGTAGCACGAAGTCTGGAATTGTTGTATAATATGACAATAGGTTCATTCCCTAATACATGGGACTCATAACATAAATAGTGAAAAGTGGGTGTTACATAATGTGCACCTCTGCCTACCCCTTCGGGGATAAAATGTGTGATGTTCTGTTATGTTCCACTCAATATGACAGCCTCGTTGGCGGAGAGGTCGCAAGTGCGACTGCCGGGCACGGGGTCTCGGGTTCGATTTCCGGATCGGGCAAAGTATTACCAAATTTATTAAAAAAAACACACTTTAAATTGAGCTCTTGTCACTTGATAGCATATGTGTCAAAATTAGAGTGTTCATTTCAATCGTGTTTGCCAATCGACTAACGTTCGATTTTTGAATATTTTTGAGCATGCTCAATAGAACACCTTTTAGCATGCCATTTTAGAGAGCATGTGTAACAGAAGCCTTACGAGAACGAGTTTGTTTTAAGTAATCGTAATGAGTATGCGTTCGGCGCACTGATTGGTCGGCTTCAACGAACCAACCAATCAGAGCGCCGAATGCATACCTACTCGATTCGATTACTTAAAACAAAGTCATACTAGGCCCTCTATACCTTTAAAAACATAACACAACATAACATTACGTCGTTTATCTCTGAATGGATAGTTAGAGGTGTACATGCTGCATACGGCATTTACTGCCATTTTACAATGTAACATCCACTTTTCACTATTTATGTTATGAGTCCCATGTAATCCGTGAGCTTATTGCCATATACCGGGCACAATTCCAGACTCCGAGCTACTACTACGATTTTTTGAAAAAACCCAGTAATATTTTGCCCGACCCGGCAATCGAACCCGAGACCCCTGCCTCCTGGCACTGGCGACCACTCGGCCAACGAGGCAGTCGTTCGCAACGAGGCAACCTTTAAAAAAAAAGACACTATTTACTTTATTTTTAACGTTATATCAGTATTAACATTTGACATGTTCAGTAATAGGTATTTTGTGGTTAAACTGTCAAACACCGCGAGGACACCGGTGACCGCAACCTATTGTTCTTTAATTGTGTCTATAATGACGGTACTCAAAGGGTAAATATGATGACTTTAGCTGGAAAACAAAATAATGCTAACGGTTCGTAAACTTGATGGTATTTCACACATTTATTTCCTTCATGATTAAGTAAATGTATGTTTTGGTGTTATTGAGTAACCAACATTATTTGGCCGGCCAGCGTGAAGGGCAAAGTCAAGGCTTTTCGGAAAACGAGTTTAGTTTTGTCTTGAGAGAGAATTTGGTTGGTGATTGTTGTTTATTTGTGAGATTAAAGATATTTATAGTATTTGAATGTCTTTTATGGCATGTTTACCAATATACAAAGTGAAAGGTGCCGGTGAAGTTTATCACTGTTGAATTTTATATATTTTATACTTCGTTTCTTTTCTCTTTTTACAAATACATCACACAAACTAGAAACAGTGTTGAACGAGACACGCAAAGTGTTGTCTATGTTGTCCAATGTGGAAACCAATGTACCTACTCGTATATGTAGAGGTATGTCCAGCCGCTCTGACAACCAAAAAGTTGAAGAAATTCTTGCAAAAAAGTATTTCCTACAATTCGTTCGTTTACATTTTTTATCAAAAATCTGAAACTTACTTTTCCCAATTACATTCAAATATCTATTGTTTTAAAAGTCATTTAGATAATTGATGTTAGAATACATTAAGTATCCGATTTGTTTTTTTTTTTTTTTTGAAAATAATTTGTTATCATTTAGTGGTTAATATTTCATATGCTGCTGTTTAAGTGTCGACAAAGATACCTTCTAATGACAAAATAGATTCACATTAAGGCTGTTCTTTAAGTCAAAGTCAAAGTCAAAGCATTTATTTCAATTAAACCATAATTTGGTACTTTTGAAACGTCAACAAATATAAAATAAATAATAGTCTGTCAGTCTATCCGTCAGTGAAGCTAGGCGCTCATTTCAAAATGTAGATTAGAATGGAGAAGAACGAGCAAGAAACTCCAATTGTTACTCTTTTAAAAAAGTCTCTGATACAATGTCTCTGATACATATTCCACATATGTATAAAGGACTATAATATGTAAATGTATGCGAAATGTTCGATCGATAGATGTCGAAAATATTGGCATAAATAACATCAACGCTTTACACCACACTCATATAGCAAGAATAAAATCACAGTATGGGTCAATGACATCTAAAATTTAAAAAAAAACAAGTTATATCCAAGATATTGCTATTACTAGATACCACTAAACCCACGCACCATTCCATTAAAATAATTATCTAATAAGTAATGTTATAATTATAGTAATCAGTATTTTGGTATTCAAAACCGGATGGAATTTCGACAATCTCTTTTCAATTCATATTTTAAGTGTTAATTCATATAATGGTAATTAAAATTTCAAAAAATAACCTTGAAGTTCCACTAATGCAACTGATGTTAGATGTAACCTTAGATTCAATTTGTAATTAAAGAATCGTGTTATTATTTTCTTTGTTTAGCAGTGATTTGATAGGGTCAAGATAAACATGGACGCAGCTATTTAAAATTGCAAGCATCATTACTGTGTTTTCTCAGTTATAGTAAAGTAGAATTTACTTTTATTGTCCGTCACATTTTAAAAACATGCTACAATTCCATGAGAATCTATAATAATATGTCTAAATTCTAATTAGTAATGTCTTCCTGGTAATTTCTAAATAGGATTTACGTTAATAAGTACATTATGCATAGGTACGATTAATTTTATTTAACGTATTGTGGATCTTTTAATTTATGGTACCAAAAGATTTAGAAACTATATACTGATTTTATTACTTTCTAGCAGTCATATTTCTTTAAAAATACGTTTCCCTACACTAAGATTATGTCCTGTGTCGTGGGTGCATTTACAAACATACAAGTTTACCTACACAATGACACCCAAACCCGAAACAACAATTTGTGGATCACACAAAGACCTCCGGGCGGGAATCGAACCCGATATACCTTGCAGCCAGTAGCCTAGCAAGCTAGCAACTGCGCCAACCATGCAGTCGAATTTCTAGTATATTTCTAGTAGGTATAGTATAAACTCCGAACAAGGCAGTACATAAATACCTCTATATGTAGGTAGGTAATGTTTTTTTTTATACCACTATCTATTATCTAGTTAGGTACATAGAATTCCAAATCTGTACTTACAACAAAATATCGACTGCATGCCAAAGAACTTGGCAAAGAACACCAAAATAAACAAGACTGTAATATATTTCAGCATTCCATTTGAATTATGTTCAGGAAATGCCTTCTAAGTCTGACCCTCATAAAACAATTTATAATACAGTTGTGTTCTATATTTGCTACTGAGTTTATTTTAAGTACCAATTTTATAATCATCATTTAATTATTACCTGTAGAATAAAATTGACATTTGACAATTTTTATAAGTACCTATGTAGGTATATTATCAAATATTAAAATTTAGAGGTATTTCTCAGTCAAAATTATTGTTGGAAAAATCGGCTCTAGATGTATTACTAAGCCAGGAAGCTCCATTCTTTTGTTTTTTTAGTCGTTTAGTAATTTCAGTTATGTAAGTGTCAATTTAACTGGCCTTCTGAAGTTCATATTACATCAGACATAGTTTTAAAATTACTTAACAGTTTAGTTTATAAAACCCAGTTAACTCACTGTAGGTAATATTTACGTTTTGTAAATATTCTTGTTTCCGAACTAAAATCTAAGGTTCCATGAACTACAAAAAATTTCTATAGGTTGTAAAAATATTGTACCTCTATAACGTCAATAATAAGATAACGAACATATTTTCAAAACACCTCATGTAAACTACTATTCGAAAAGAAACAAAAATGTAATTAAAAAAGTAAAAGAAAACCTCATTCTTATCGATGCATAAAAGAAAATTAATGTCACTAGAAAAAAGAAAAAAAAATAAAAAAAGAACGCAACGTCAACTTACGCGCCAATTTAGCATATCCATGAGAGCAAAAACATAATAAAGAGCATAACAAAACACTAACAATAGGCACTTGCCAACTCATTTTGGGCTTACACAATGTTCAACAATTAAAGGCAGTTGTACTACTGTATCGTCGGCCGCAAGTTTAACAGCTATATATCGACTAAACGGAAAGATTATAGAGACCTTCAACTGCCGACATTGTGAGCGAACGACCGGTCCGAGACGAACCTGTGCGGTAAATTATCGCAATTACTTCATCGTCTTCATTAGCGACTAGATATGACAAAAACTATAAAACCTTTACGGATGTTCGACGTTTCCTACACGTGTATACAGAACTTACTAATATAGCTACAGCCTAAATATGTAGAATTTAAAATCAATGGGAGTGAGTTCATTTCACTACCGTAGCGCGCAGGAGTTGCGAAATGTATAGGGTATGCGACACAAGATATTATTACGCGTTGTATCTACAATTCTACAAGTTTTAATTAAAGAAAAATATTGAACATGTATCGACCAGCACCAACAAAAAAAAATCATAACATTAGGTAATTAATATTTCTATTAGATAAAACAGAAATATAAGTATTAGGGTATATGCCAGGTTAAGAAAGACAAGTATTAGAGGTAAAACCTAGTTCGACAGTTGAATTGAATAAATATTAGAAATGATGTTAACAGTAAAAATTACGAATTTGTTAAAGTTCTCTAACTAATATTATAAATGCGAAAGTTTGTATATTTATCTGTTACTCTTTCAGGTCGAAATGGCTGAAGGGATCGAGATAAAAAAAAACAAAAAACAGCAAAACTGTGTAATGATCTGTCGTCGGCGGTATTTCCGAACCGATACGAATTTTCAAACTTTCAAGGAAAGAGCGTATTCCTTTTTAAAAGGCCGGCAACGCACCTGGTACTCCTCCTACTCCTACTCCTCCGGTGTAGCGGGTGTCTATGAGCGGCGCTGATCGCTTTCCATCAGGTGATCCGTCTGCTCGTTTGCCTCCTATTCCATAAAATAAATAACAGGGGTAGATTATATTCTGAAATAACACATACTTTTAATTTACGAGAACGCGGCCAAAGCTATAGTTTCCCATAACATAATATATGTAAGAAAAAAATACTTCTTTTTTATTAATATACCAGTGACTAACATAAAAAAATGTCAATATTTAGTAAACTTTCTTATTGTATAAGAGAAGTTACTCTTGTTCGTTCGCGTCATTATGCTTAACACGTGCAAGTGTTTATAAAATCAAGATTATATTGAAAGACTTCGAAAAAGGTCTTTTACGTTCTATTATTACGTTCTTAGTGTGGAAGAGCCATGCTTCGGCACGAATGGGCCGGCTCGACCGGAGTGATACCACGGCCTCACAGAAAACCGCCGAAATATTTCTTTCGTTGTGTTTTGTCGTGTGGGTGAGGTAACCGCAGGCCCAATTACCTTCCCATTCCCAGTCTCCCCAATTGCGGAATCCTCCACAATGCTCAAATCTGCAATTCCCAAAAGGCCGGCAACCCACTTGTAACGCCTTGGGCGGCGCCGATTACTTACCATTAGGTGATCTGTCGGCTCGTTTACCAGCTTATACCGTAAACATTTTTTTGCAAAGGTACTACTTATCCGACGAGTATGCATGGAAAGACTGATGACTGTTGATGAAGCAAAGATGTTGTAAGAATCGTAGCGATTGGTGGTCCATAGTCTCTACTAGACAGACGTGAAGCTACATTTAATTATTTTTGGATGGGTCGGTATAATTTTTTCAATTCGAGTTTGACTTAAAATCGTGACTCCATTGTTCCGTGGCTTCTTAGGTGTTTCCGTTGTCATGTAGTCCTACCGAAATCTTATCGAAACCCTTATTTAGATGCTTGTTAATTACATTTTACATCTTTTTTGAAAGAAATTTCAGTACAGAAACTATGTAGTTCCATTCAATTCAGCTCTCTTTATTATTTCATTCCTTAGCATTAACTGACAATAAGTAATAGTAATATAAAGGACATATTGTATTGATATGTTGCCATCTGTTTATGACAACATATCTAATGTAATCGAAGTGTAATATTGAGAGATTGTGTCACATTGTTTATATAATGAGATAACTTAGCAATAAGTGACATGTTTTGTACCTATATATACCTTTTTTCATGACAGGGGGAAACCTTCAAAAGGCGCCTAGCATTTTGGGGATAAATGACTAGAAAGTGTCGGATTTTATCCTCACTAAAACCACTCCGGTGGCCACCCTCAACACCTGTACGAAGGCACCGGGTCCTCTGAAAGATACCCTGAAAGATACCTGCTCCGGAGCCTCCACGGTGCAACGACTGTTACGACACATCCCTAGAGAGACGGGTGTCTCCTCCTCCTTTTTTTATATGGGACAAGCCCGCCACAACCTCCCAAAACCGCTGCAACTCCTGTAAGCCAGGATCTACAGTAGATTATAACCATGAAAACACTGAAGTCCGGCGCGTCCCAGTCGGCGCGTAACTGTCTTGGTTCCCGCAACGAAGTGAATCAAGATATTATAAGAGGAGAAGAAGAAAAAACTATGGTTTCCACTTCCCTCGGTGAATTACTGCAGGAGACAGAATGAATTAAGCCTAAAGGAAGAAAGAAGAGACTGTACAACTGGGTGAAGCCCAGTCGCCAAGCACCACAGAAATTTGACTAAAAACTAAATGGGTCCTATGTGTGAGCTGTTATACTTGCTTCCAATAATAGGTATGGCAAAAATGCCTAAACGCACGGAAATTAGTTCTAGATTCGTATAATAAGCTACACCTGACGAAACAATTAAATTATTTAACATAGTGTTACGGTTATATTGACAGAGATCACTCTCCCAGAGTATGTGATGGCAGTATGTGTGATACTCCTCCTCCTTGTTGTGTACGGCGGCACGTAACCACTATGCCACCTTCTTCCCTGAGACCGCCAGGTGGGCACTTAGAATCTCCACCCGTGGCCCCAACCTAAATATACCTACCTACCATATTGATACTTGACAAAATAATTCTTTACCAATATACAATTCTGTTTGGTGCACTAAAACTACCTACTTTGTATTGTTTTATAATTTTAGGAATTAAAATACAGAACTAATTCTACTTATTTGATATTATTTTATACTTTTTAATGTTAATTACCCCGAATGCATTTCCTGTGTTAGTTTAATTATCCTTTGTTGTAACAAAATAATATAATTAACACTAATACTTGCTTAAAACTTAAATTTGCATACTGTAAATGTTATTAAATGTAATAAAAATGTGAGAAAAATTAACATACTTAATTATTGAATTAGTCATAATAATAATATTATTAGAATAGGTAAGTTTAATACTGGAAAAATTGTTGTTCATTATTCATTTATCTAGTCGTCTAAAAACTGCATCTTCGCCCAGATGCAGTTATTCGAATATTCTTGTAAGTATTATTTTTGCTTTTTCGATCATAAAATCTTTTTACTGACTAAACTTCAAAAAAGAGACTTAAGCCTACTGCTTATTTAATCTGATTAGAATACTAACGCTTGCATCTTGCGAAGAAACAATCACAGTCATTTTAAAAGTCTGGGACCACGGGTCCACCGGCCTCTCAGAAGACCGACATGAAACAACGTTTGCTTTGTGTTTCGTCATGTGAGTGAGGTAACTGAAGGCCCCAATGTCCCCATTTCCTGAATCACAAAAATCCACAAATTCCTTAGGTATCCCCAAAAGTTCGGTAACGCACCTGTAATGCCTCTGGTGTTCCAGGTGCCCATGGGCGACAGAGCAACGCCTATTGCTTACCATCAGGTGACCCGTCTGCTCGTTTACTGGCTTATCTCATAAAAAAGTAATGTTTTAGTGAAATGTGTGAGATATGCGCTTAAGATTTTACTATCTATGTATTTTTACTTACCTAGGTAGATTATAAAGTTACACACAGCTTAAAAAACTTGTATATTCGCAGATCGTTGCTATAGGTACTTACCTATATGTATAAATAATACTGACTAAATCTCTATTTGTCACAATGTTTTATTGGAATCAAATTAAATAGCGATGTGGTACGAATCTGCAATGTATTAAACTTATGAATCAATACAATTTTTCCTTAATCAATGTTTGTACTAAGTATATATTGACGTATGTATTGTATTAAATTACACAAAAACTTATTTATTATTTAATCAAATGATTGTTTATGTTATGTTAAAAGTTATTAAAAACATGTTTGTTTATTAATAGATCTACAAATTATGAAACCATAATGTCTTCCGAAACTAGTTGAACTTGTTCTTCCTTGACGTTTTGTTCTAGAAAATTGTTGTTTGTAATGTATTTTAGACTACAGATTTATTAGTCTTGATTGTAACTAAATTTATGAGTATCGCTCTAATTTTATTACGTTTCGTTTAATAAATTATTATGTTCACGTAATAATTTGACGAGGAACTCGAACTTTAACAAAGACGGTGGCTGGGCATTATATCTTGCCTGGAAGCCGAGTCTGAAATCTGCGTCAGACTACAGTGTTGCGGGTCTGGAGTGTGACACAGTGAGCACGGTATGTAACACTGTTTTTGCGTCGACACGAGATTCGAACCCAACACCAACGCAGCTGCCGGCTGGCAAGTCTAGCGTGCCAACAATGTCACGCGCGTCGCCGTCGCCGATACCACGAATGGAGGAAAGTGCGCGTGAATCACGGGCGCTTGGACCAGGGAATCGAACCCGAGATCCCTTGCCTGGCAGTCGCACTTACGACCACTCGGCCAACGAGGCAGTGAAATAAATACCGTATAATTAATAATATTGAAAAATACTTGAATTAGGTACTTAGGTATATAGAGGTAGGTGTATCAACAAAATATCAACTCGATATACAGATGTCAGTTATCGTACATAATCTATTTATTTGTCAATAATTCATAATACGATTTTTTTACCTGAAAATTAAGTATTTGTGTGCTGTATATTATTAATTAATGACAGTGTTTTGTAGGAAGATAAAGACCCGTCAATTTTTAAATTAGGAATTATATTGTGATATGAAATAAATCATACTAAGTTATTCGTTAAACAAGTGATATTTTTTATATTACTTACCTAGTTCTTCAAATTACCATTAATGACGTTAAGGCTTTTGCTATATTCATTATCCTCATAATCATCATCAGCCAGAAGACCTCCAAACTTCTGAACAAAGGCCTCTTTCTTCAAATCAGAAAAACTATGAAATATTGTAAATTATGCTTTATGCAATTCTACAAATACCTTCTTACGTATACCGACCAAAAACTGTAGCTTACGTTTATTGTGAGCTCAATTAATTTTTATAGCACTAAAATCATTTCTATCATAATACCTGCTTCTATAAAAATTGAAAATATGAATGCCTCAATGAATAAAATAAAATGCAATCAATAAATTTAATATTCATCTGTTTTGAATCCATCATCTGATTAAAACTCAGCTCTAGAATCTTCGATTTCTTTAAAATCATTATTGTATACTGACTGCCTCGCTGGCCGAATGGTCGCAAGTGCGACTGCCAGGCATCTCGGGTTCGATTCCCGGGTCGGCCAAAGTATTATTGAGCTTTTTCAAATTCTCAGTAGTAGCACGGAGTCTGGAATTGTGCCCGGTATATGGCAATAGGCTCACCCCTATTACATGGGACTCATAACATAAATAGTGAAAAGTGGGTGTTACATTGTACAGTGCTATAATGTGCACCTCTGCCTACTTCGGGGGTAAAAGGTGTGATGTTATGCTATGTTATGTTATGTCAGTATTGTATATTGTGAATCGACCTAAACATAGGAACCGCCAGTTGCATTACAAAAAGATAATATAATTGTTTGTTTTGTTTGTTTGTTTGTTTGTTTTTTTAAAAAACGTTGCCCCACACTAGGATTTTCTCCTGTATCGTGGGTGCGTTTACAAACATACAAGTTCACATACACAATGACACCCAGACCCGAAACAACAATTTGTGGATCACACAAAGTGTTGTTCCGTGCGGGAATCGAACCCGCGACACGTTGCACGGCAGCCGGTTGCCCAGCCACCGCACCAACCGTGCAGTCGTGCAATTTTAATTACCTTACTTAAAACTAACCAGGAAGTTTCTTTTTTGTTATAAAACCTTTTTTGATTATCAAGATATGTAAATTTTGTTCCAGATTACCTTGCATCTACTTGTTAAATAAACTTCTTAATTTCTTATGTACAAAATGTGGTTTAATTTGTTGTTTTTGTTTATAAGTGTTGCAAGGTCGTATTAGATTTTTTTCGATTATTGTACTTAATGAAACTATTTATATTATAATAGATTTTACATTTACCTCTACTATAAGCAATGATAATGATAATGACTATAAGTAGGCCTTTTCTGTATAGGTAAAGATACCGTCTACCTAAAATAGCATGCTAAAAGGCGTTGTATCAAGCATGCTAAACAAATTTTAAAAATCGAACTCCTGTCGATTCGCAACGATGCGGAATAAGACTGCTAATTTTGAGTAACATTTAAAAAAAAGCATTGCCCCACACTAGGATTTTCTCCCGTGCTGTGGGTGAGTTTACAAACATACAAGTTCACACAAAAAGTTGTTCTGTGCGGGGATCGAACCCGCGACAAATTGCAATCAAATTCCGACACATATGCTACTAAGCAATGAGTGTTCAATTGAAGCATTGTTTTCGTGCTTGCAATTAGCATGTGTAAAACAGTACCTTTAGTTTAGATGATACAACAGATATGAAATCAGTGTTTGTTATCGAATACGACCAAAAAATAAAATGTACTAGAGTGGTTTCCATTGCGGCCTCGTTACTAGATTGGTTTGAAGTGCTCGCGACTGCTGAGTAAGGAGTTTTGGTAAGATTTCTAGGTTGACTAAAAATCGCGGGTTACTCAGGTGAAAATACTGAGAAAAGCTCTAATAGATTTGAACCACACAGGGGTCATTCCCTCTGAGCGCGATTTTTAGTTAATTTACTTTATGTCACAATAGTTATTATAAATAGATACACAGGTATTTGTAGGTTGAATCTTTTTCTATTTATTGGTTTCCAGTTTCGAAGTTCGACTATATTAAATGGAACCAAAGATAGCATTTGACGAGATTCTGCGTTTTTATTCCCGGGTTACACGAAATAATAATATGTTTTGATTTTGAAACTTAATTAATAACGTGTGTAATAGTTACTATTTAAAATTACTTTTCGTAGATCCACGCAGATACCTACTAATTTTACGTGTTAATCCTTGAAACAACAGTAATTCTTCTGACAATTTTCCTCCTTAAGGTCAGAACAAGATTGATCATGCCTTGTTAAGTTTAATTATATATAATTCTAATCCATGTTCCCATACATATCTATAGAATACAATGTTGAAGAAAAAACAAGTATGGAATTTAAAAAATATATAAAACTTAAATAACAGGTCTGGCGAGCTTTATATGATCAGCTATCATTATTTATATACTAGCTAACACCCGTGACTTCTTTTACCTTTCGATGATTATAAATTTTGCGATAGAAGCTAAATTAAATCCTGGTAGAAAGATAATTTGTTATGGAATGTGTTGAAATCGATTTGACGGATCATCTGTTAAAGGAATCATATCCAACTAAGGACACTCTTAACACTTGAAGAGTCACGAATCCATTGTAATATTTTAAAAAAGAATACTCCTTTAATACCTTATTTCGATTTAAAATAATAATCCACCTTGAGGCTAGGTGACGGGCATTAACGACCCCGCGGGCAACCATCATCCCTAATGCTCCAGCGAAAAGTCACCTTTCATATTCTCTAGCTTGCCTTAATTGGCTGACTGGAGTAAACGGCGATGAGGAACAGGTCACCCACCTCTGGCTTGCCTTCATTGGCCGTCCAGAGTGGAGCCGCGAGTCAGTGATCTGGCTCGGAGGGTAAAAACTATTCGTTGCTATATCTAGCAACCGTCTAAATCGTTGAATATGTTTGTGTCAGCTTGGAGTTGTCATGCTCACTCTAAGGTCTCATTGGCGGTGGCACGTGCAGTGGGTCGCTCGATTCCCTACAATACGGTTGAGTTGGGCGGTGCTGGTGTACGTGTCATGTTCGTGAACGGGCGCCGTCAACTGGGATTGGTCAGCTCCAGACTGTATTTTTTTTCGATCTCTTTGACTGTATTTTAGTGTTAAATTGTTCTCGCACAACCCAAACAACAAAGCAATGTAACTGGAGAATTGTGAACTTGATTGAAAAAGAGTAACCTATGGAGTTTCTTGCTCGTTCTTTTCCATAGGAATCTACACCTTGGAATGAGCAAATAGCTTCACTTGTTAATTTTCTTTATTGACGTTCAAAAGTGCCTCTCTGGTCTAATTGAAATAAATAATTTTGACTTTGACTTTGACTTTAACCATTCCCAGGGCCCATTGCCCATTGGCGAGTCTCTGCCTGCCATTTTAACGTGTAGTTATTACATTGTTTCGGTAGGTGCCATAGTCATCCATAGTTCCAAATTTACCAGTCCGCAACAACCCATAGCCCTATCTTCTTTATTCCATTATCTACAATAGTTCTACACAAACTGGGGACTATCCTTCGGTGCATTTCCATACTGCAAACAGGGTCAACTATCGTCAAAAAGTTAATAATATTCCAAATATTTTCGAACATAACATTACATCATGCCATTTTAACCCCGAAGGGGTAGGCAAAGGTGTTCATTGCGGAACTTTATGTCACTGTACAATGTAACACCCACTTTCCACTATTTATGTTATGAGTCCCGTGTAATAAGGGTTGAGTCTATTGCCATATACTGGGCACAATTCTAGACTCCGTGCTACTACTGAAATGTTTTTAAGAAACCCAGAAATACTTTGTCCGACCCGGGAATCGAACCCGAGACCCCTTGCCCGGCAATTGCACTTGCGACCACTCGGCCAACGAGGTAGTCGAAAATATTTTTGACCCTAACTAATAAACAAACAAACGTGGCAAGCTAAATGAAACTGTTTGATCTCACCTTCTAATAAAATACAAATTTTGTCACTGGTTTTACAATATAATATTCCATTTTTTCCATGATGAGTGATCATCACAATACTTCTAAAAATACCTGTCTTCCAGTAAGAAGAAAATTTTCCGCAAATTACGGTAGGTACACAAAGCCCTTGTCAGTTTAAGATTTTAAGTTAATTTTCATAAATACTCCGCTTATTGTTCTGTTTCGTATTTCATATAAATCTTGAAACAAAATCTCTAGTATTTAGGAGTACCTAATACGAAGTATAATTTACCAAAAATACTTTCGAATATTTCAGGACCTTACTTTATGTTCGCATAGAATTTAATAAAGGTAACTTGGTCTTTGGAGTGCCTAACGTTTACAAAAATATCACTGACTTGTTCACTTAAGATTCCGTAGCCATACACATATTTTTATTCTTTTACTTACATTGTTCCCAAATCTTTTCTTTGTTTTTACAAAAGTTTGATCTAATGCTCGTTATTGTGTGCCAACTGAACAAAATATCAAAAACTGTATGGGAGTGCGAATTTCCCTATGATATCAATCTGGGATTGATTTTTTTAGGTTAGCGTTCGTTTGACAGACTTGTTTGCTAATAATAAAAAGACAAATAATGAATATCACCATATTCCATGCTTTCTATTTTTTTACACTAATGGGCTTGCTCGACTGAAATTATACCACGGCCTCACAGAAAACGGACGTGAAGCAGCACTTTCGTTGTTATTCGTCGTGTGAGTGAGGTTATTAGAGGCCCATTTGCCCCCCTCCCCAGTCTCCTTAATCCTCGAATCCCCAACAATCCTCAAATTTACATAACATAACATCACGCCTTTTATCACCGAAGGGGTAGGTAGAGGTGCACATAGAAGTAACACCCACTTTTCTTCATTTATGTTATTAGTATACGTGCCCATATACCGGGCACAATTCAAGACTCCGTGCTACTACTGAGATTTTTTAAAAACCCAGTAATACTTTGCCCGACCCGGGAATCAAACCCAGAGACTTGCGCCCACTCGGTCAACGATCAACAGTCAATCCTCAAATTCCTAATACCTTAAAGGCCGGTAATGTGTTTGTAACACCTATATCTGGTGTTTCGGGTGTCCATGGCCGGTCCGATTGCTTGGCATTAGGTGATCCGTATGCTCGTTTACGGGCTTATCCCTTAAAAAAATACCCAAATAAAATACCTAATTGGTCCAAATATAAAGCAATTAACAAATCGATCATAAACTTTATGTAACAGCGTAACCACGACCAAAACTAATTCATTCTCACCAAACACCAAAAACAAACGAAATTTATTATCAACTAGCAGCCCGTCCCGGCTTCGTACGGGGTAGATAGTTACTTATTTTTGGAAATTTGGATTGTTGTAGTGACATTACATATATAACATATGCTACCGCGGAGTTTTTTGTAGACATTATGATGTTCTTCAATATTGTTGTACATTATTTTGTTCTATGGCTAATAGTTTCGGCAGCGCATTCGACGAAAGACATTTTGAGACTCATTTTTCTACACCTTCGGTTACATTGTTCAAATTTTACCAAGGATTCCTAATATTTTTCAAAATGAAATGTAGCCTATGCCAAATTGTAAGAATGTAGCATTCTATTGGTGAAAAAAATTTTTAAATCGGCCCAGTACTTTTTGAGCCTATTCATTACAAACATACAAACATACAAAAATAGGTACAAATCTTTCCTCTTTATAATATTAGTATAGATATAGATTTAAATTCATGTTCTTGCGCATACCAGGAATTGGAAATAATTGAGACACACTTAGTTATACATTCAGGACCTGTCCCACACAATCAGTGTTGGAACTATATGCAAACCGTTTTCGGAACTACACGGTATACTAACAAATATGTTCTTGTTTCCAACGTTATTCGTAATAGAATATAAACTTTGTATCAAGCGGATAAACGTTTATATTTGAATTTTGGTACTTTTATTAAGGTTTATAAAAGTTATCGGTACAAACAAGGATCATGTTTCTCGTCGAATATTCTATTATACCAAAAGTCTTTAACCAAAGACAGTCGTTCATAATACAATTAAGTGAGTGTTTAGGCCTGATCTTCACCCATCATGTTCAATCTCCAAATCCTTAGTCTCTATTAGGCTGGCCACGCACTTGAACCTCCTCTGGTGGCATGTATCCCGTCAGGGTGTTTACTCTTCAAACCAATCTCCATGTCAATGCAATGCAATTGCAATCCAATGAAAACTCAATAATTGTTCAATGTCAAAACTATACAACTCCTACCGTAGTTGTTCAAATAGCATTCAGAGTACAGAATATGAAGTTAAACTCAATACCATTTAGTTCATTCAATATCCGCGCAATACGGGTGCAATGGACGCTGGTGTTGCAACTCAAGAGTACGAAATTTCACAATACCAATGTCGATCGATCGGAATTGGATTTAACAGTAAGCCCCTGGTCAGACGATTATTTTTAATGCCCCTCTCTAGGATTTTCTCCTGTACGGCACAGGTGCATTTACAAACATACAATTTCATATACACATGACACACAGACTCGAAATAACAATATAAAGTGGATACAAAGTATTGCTCCATGCGGGAGTCGAACCCGCTAAACATTGCGCGGCAGTCATTTGCCCAGTCACCGCACCAACCGTGCAGTCTATTGCTTCCTATAAGGTGATCCGTCTGCTCGTTTACTGACCTATGCCTTAAAAAAAATAAAGAATATTCGATCTAGTTATAGGCATTGTATATTCTGTGGTTATTGGTACCAAATATGTAAAAGAATGAAGAGAATCTATACATCAATCCACGAACGCCTGCAATAAAACGAATAGCTATAAACACACACAGTAATCGATGCTCCTATGTTTTGTAGGTAACATTATAATTACTGTACAGCACTTTCAATGAAATAGACACAGATAATACATAAAAATCTTTTTATTACAAAACATCTTATTACAGCGTAATAATTGTAAACTTATGTAATATTGAATCTTAACATTTAAATTACAGTTCAGATTTATAAACGACCTCTTTTATACATAGTTTTACGTCTTTTAGTGGACCGTATTTATATGGTGGTTATTTATGATATGATAAGATAATACTTTAAAATATAACCTACGCATACATATTAATTAATTAACAGTATTTGTAATTTTAAAGCTCTTTTTATGCCTCATTTCTTTACAGTTTATCCTTAAAAGTAACTTATATTCTAGTTCTAAGAAAATGTTTACATGAGAAGAAGTCTAAGGGAAAAATGTGTGGATTTGATATAAAACAACAAAATAGAATATTTACCCATCAAGGTAAAATAATAAAAATAATTTATTTCTCGAGTAAATCTGTACATTTCTGTACCTATACAGTCACAATAAATTGTACAATACTATTTACAAAAAATAAAGTCTTTTCTATTTACACGAAAAAAAAACAATAGACGAGAACTATTAATTAAACATTTGAAAAATTATAGTATACTGGATTATTAGTTTTTGATAGTATTATGCACATTTTATAAATTGCAAGATTAAGTTGAAACTGGTAGAGCTTTTCTCAGTATATTCACGTGAGTAACCCGTTATTTAGTTAATTTAATAAATTGCTGTTAATAATAAGTTATTTTAAAGCAAAATTTTTTATCACATAGATAGCGAGTATATAGCAATTACATTTTGATTGAAGAAAAAATGGTTCGTTAATCTGAGTACATTGACCCCTTAGAATACGGACATATAAATAACAAATACCTAAGCAATTCAGGCTCCTTACTTATAAGTAAATACGTTTCGCATAATCGAAAGCAAGTTTCCATTTTCTCAAATTTCACTAAGAAAAACATACAATATCTTTAAAGATTTTGTAGAGTAATAAGTCTAATAATTTAAGCTCGTTTTAATACTTAGGTATAGGCACATATAGCAATTCGTCATAAGGTACGGCGTCAAAGAATTTTTTGGCTGTAGTGACGGTAACATTCAAAGCATAGTCGACCACCGGTTGCCCAAATTCTTCTGTGACTATTCGCCAATTTTCATTCAGGAACTGTAATACTGTGTTACCTGGAAAATGTGACAAAATTGTTATAAGAATTGAGAATATTTGGTATGAAATTTACATCACTCTCTGTCGCGCGGTTTCATTTTCTCTGGTTAACTCCTATTGGTCGTAGTGTTGCGTTTTCTATCATTTCTCGATTAATCGACGAAGAAATGTACACCTTGGAATGATCAAATAGCTCCACTTTTAATTTTTTGTTGACGTTCAAAAGTACCTTCCTGGTCTAATTGTAATAAATGATTTTGATTTTGACTTTGAAAATGCTATCCTACTTAAAACATGTTATTCAAATCGGACCAGTAGTAGTTTCAGAGGTGATCGCACATCAAACAAACTCTCCAGTTTTGTAAGATAATATTATCATTATGGGTCAGACATACGCTGAACATTATAATAGTCCAAGATTATCAATAGCTCTTTTCTATTTACTACTGGACATTGGTAACACTGGATGACTCACACCACGGAGCCAATCATGCGTTTAATTATTTAAAAAGTGCGCATATCGAAATATGCAATACTTAATTTAATGCTTTTTAAACTCAAATTGTCCAAACAATAAGTCTAAATTAAGTTGGCAACTTCTAAATAAAGAATTTTGCTCTTATGAAAACATCAGGCAAAATATAATGTGCATTCTTTTATGTAGAAGTAAAAATGAAATTGGGAGCTTACTCTAGTGTAAAATTTTCGACAGTTAAATTTATATAGCAGAGAAAAATACAATGGCGGGAGTTCTTGGAGTGTGACACCATTTTTATAATTTAAAGTACACTTCCTTAACGAATGCTCTTAAACATTAGTCCTGTTAAACTCAAACTCCCATTTGCGTTTAATAAGCTGTCCTAAGAAAAATAGCTAATGACTTAATTATGACATTTGCTTTGGGAAATTCTGAATTTAATTTTATTTTCAAAGTGAATAGAATAAATACTTTAATTTATTTTTTTGTTGTTAGGTGTTTTTCTACGTATATAATTATGCTGTGTTCATACAAGTCCTTTTTAGATTTTTAAACACAAATGTCAAATGATATACTTTCCTAACATAACTCGACACTGGCAGTATAATCGAAAACATACAATAATTTGTGGTTTTAAGTGACCAAAATTTAAGAATATATTAAGTGACTCAGGTTTTATAGGGCAGGTACCTATAAAAGTGAAGTACTTACTTAATTCAGGGTTGCCTTTGAAGAGGTTGTTGATCGTATAAATGATTCTCTCGCCGTAATCGAACGTGTACTTATAGTTCTTGATCCCGAAGTGATCACGACCGTCAGCGTCCTTGAAGTACCTCGTGTTGATGTTCAGTTTGATGATTGAGTTCACTGGAATAGGTTTATGAAAAATTAGTCAACAAATCGCTAAACATAGAAAGAAGTTTTTTTTAAAAAAAACGTTGTCTCACACTAGCATTTTCTCCTGTGTTCTGAGTATGTTTACAAACATACAAGTTCACATACACATAACACCCAAAACAGCAGAACAGCAGTTATAACGTTTGGTTTATCGAATACATGAGATAAAATTAAGAAAAAAAAAACATTGTCAATCAGCCTGTTACCAATTTCTACTGTCTGCTGAGTAAAGGACTCTTCTCACACTGAGAAAGTATGAACATTTATCACTACGCGAGTTGGTGCCTTGTTCCACACATAACATAACATCACGCCTTTTATCCCCGAAAGGGTAGGCAGAGGTGCACATTACGGCACTTAATGCCACTGTAATGTAACACCCACTTTTCACTATTTATGTTATGAGTCCCATGTAATAGGGGGTGAGCCTATTGCCATATACCGGGCACAGTTCCAGACTCCGTGCTACCACTGAGAAAAACCCAGTAATACATTGCCCGACCCGGGAATCGAACCCGAGACCCCTTGTCCGGCAGTCGCACTTGCGACCATTCGGCCAATGAGGCAGTCCACACCTAAACGATTATCCATTAAACTGTCAAACACCAAGCGGTCACCGGTGACCGCAACCTATTGTTCTATAATTGTGTCTACAAAACCGGTACTCGACGAGTTAAAATCATATTTAATGGATAATCGTTTATGTGGATGCATTAGTAGCTTTATTTATTCATTTATATTCCATCTACTTTAAACACTACATTATACAACATGTAACGTAATTAACGCACACCCTCAAACACCCCAATTAGAATATTATGTTATAATCATAATACCTACACTAAATTTTTAATTTAACATGTATATGCATCCTTACTGGTCTTGTCATAATGTTTATTTTTCTTTATTTTGTATTGAATGATAGTTGACAATAATTTCCGTAGTGTTAATTATTTTTGGGATAGAAAATAACTGTACTAAAAATTATATAAATTGATTCAGTTAATGATTCTGAACAAACTATTTTCAGGATGTGCGTTATTTAAGTTACATGTTGTATGTAATTAGTTAGGTGTGTAGGCAAGCGCCTACCTATAAATCATTCAAATTAACCAACAAGCAACCTTAACCGACGTGTCTAAAAGCATAAAATTTTGCACAAGAATTCCTTGGGCTGCATAAGTGAACATTAAGAAAGGGATTTCTCAATTTCCCGTGAGTACGAGACTTAAGGGCATAACAGTTGCTACACATCCATCCTTGAACGATGTTAGGCCTTATGTAGTTCATTTAAGTAATTGTATTAGGTTTGATGATTCTATTTCATTAGCAGTTTAAACTGTCAAACACCGCGAGGACACCGGTGACCGCAACCTATTGTTCTTTAATTGTGTCTATAATGACGGTACTCAACGAGTTAAGTAGTAGACGATCACGACATTTTGATTTCAGTAAATTCTTTTTACATAAACCATATTATAAACTAGCTGTGCCCGCGACTTCGTTCGCGTAGAATAGTGACTACGAGCAGCGTTTTTTTTTTAAATATATACTTATTTTTATTTTAGATGTGGATCATAATCACAGTCATTTTGGGTAGCTAAAAAACCTACTTTACTGTAATGCTTCTCTATATACAATATTAGACGTATGGCCATCGGGGGTGAAAGCATACAGGCTGCTGGGATTGCTAACACGGGACAGAGCCACATACAATTGACCGTGCGAAAAACAGCTGATACTTAGATCTATACCCACAACTGTTAGAGTCTGACCTTGAGCTTTATTAATTGTCATGGCGAAACATAGGCTCACTGGAAACTGAATTCGTTTAAAATTAAACGGAAAATTTTTTGAAATGAGAGGAATCTGAGGAATAAAACCACTATCACCTTTTCCGCACCCTGTAAAATATATATATATTTATAAGCCATTTCTGAGATTAGCGTGAACAGACAAACAGACA
Source organism: Spodoptera picta (assembly GCA_038387885.1). Lineage (NCBI taxonomy): Eukaryota > Metazoa > Arthropoda > Insecta > Lepidoptera > Noctuidae > Spodoptera > Spodoptera picta. The sequence goes on along the minus strand of JAZHFQ010000733.1, from coordinate 2,855,152 downwards.
AACAGACAAAAAAAAGTTAGTTACATTTTTGGGTTCGACATCGACATAACAATAGCCCCTGCTATTTTTTTATTTTTATTTTCAATGTACAGACAGCACTTTTCTACAATTTTATTATATGTATATATAGAGTATAGATAGATATAGATAGATAGTGTTCGACGTGATTCTTTAATTTGACGTAACTTTTTTATTTATGAACCGATTGACATGAAACAAACACTAAAGCATAACTGAAGCATACCACAATATATTCGTGACAACCGCATCCAACTCGGATAAGCCGTTTCTGAGATTAGCGTGAACAGACAAACAGAAAAAAAAGTTAGTTACATTTTTAGATTCGACATCGACATAACAATAGCCCCTGCTATTTTTTTTATTTTTATTTTCAATGTACAGACAGCACTTTTCTACAATTTTATTATATGTATAGATATAGATATATCTATTTTCTTCAAATAACTTCTATAATAATTAGTTCTAAGTATGCATTTTCTTTAATTCAATATCTGTGTGTTGACATTTATCTAGATGGGGAATGAAAAATAGCACGACATTGAATTTAATTCTCAATTCATAACTATTTTAACCAAAACATTCTCAGTTCAACAAATATTTGATAGTCAGCATTTGAATAATGAAACTAATAACTTTTTAACCGATTTAACTATTAATAGCACTATCTTCCCTTTACAGGAACACCAGGCATTTTATTTATCACAGATTGAATATTAATCACAGCAGAAATCAAATGACGTATATGAATTACAATTGCTTTTTCCATGAAATCATGAACTAAATGCACAAACGCAACAACTTTCGGTATTAAATATTCCGAACACACGATTTCTATTTCAGTGCGAGTTGGCATTGTATCCGCTTATAAAACATAAAGGCGTTACATTGATATTTGCTATTTATTTCTGTGTTGCGTGTGTGGTTTGAATTGTGATTCAAGAAATATGTGGCTACAAAAAATATGTTCGACTATTCGTCCTTTACACGTGTCGTTGATGTAATTCTGATACAATTTTTTATTTCTGATTTCGTTTTTTGCTTCTGTAAGCTTGAAATTCTTGGAAATAATAAAACGATAAGTCAGTCAGTAATAAATAAGAGTGAAACTATAGATAATAATTAAGTTAGTTAAAAACTACGCTTTTAGAGCGACCCCAAAAGACTTATCCTTCTTAACCTTCAGTTATTTGTAAAATTTATAATTGTAGGTATATTTAAGGAGGATCTTAGGAAAATTCTTCGGTTTTTTTAAGTTCTGTGTCTAACAGTAAACTTGAATCATTGCTCAAACTATCATACGTTATATTAGACGAATATCTAATGACTACTCACCTATTTTGATTTTTGAGTCACCTTCACCGTTGATCGGGAACAGCAGGAGCCTCCCTACTGCTGTGTATTTGCCCTTGATAGTTATATTGCACCGCACGTCCAAATTGAATATATTCTTTTCTAAGTAGGCCCTGAAAAATACAACATAACAAATTGTAGCATGAAATATTTTTACATATGGCACAAATTGCTACAAAGACATCGTTCTTAGCAAATAATGGGGTCCAGATGGCCGTTAATGTAGATAAAATATTTGAAAACAACATAACATAACATCACGCCTTTTATTCCCAAGGGATCGGAAAAGGTGCACATTACGGCACTTTATGCCATAGTACCAAGTAACACCTACTTTTCACTATTTTATGTAATAAGTCCCATGTAATAGGGGGTGAGCCTATTGCCATATACTGGGCACAATCCCAAACTCCATGCTACCACTGAGAATATTTCAAAACCCAGTAATTTTGTCCGACCTAGGAATCATACTCGAGACCCTTTGCGCTGCAGTCGTATTTCCAGACTACTCGGCCAACGAGGCAGTCAATTGAAAACAAATCTAGACAAAAAAATGTCGTATAACCTTTAGCTCAATTTTTCTTTAACTGTAAATCGTTAGTAAGTAATTAGTAATTTGTTCACCAATAGTTTTATCTGGTTTTCCAAAACTTTGTCACGTTTTGCGAACATTTAGTAATAAACCTTTTCACACACACGATAAAATTTGACGAAGCAAAAGTTTTAAACAACAGTCATCATTTACAAATACAATGTTTGCGTCGCCTCTCAAAACCTTCAGCTATATAACAATAGGAAAAACAATTTAGATATGTCATACTCTTCTACTCGACGACAACCGCTTCATACTACGTTCCAGAAAGGCTCTGTTATACCTACTTATAAATTTTCTTACGTCTATCCTTGGAAAGGTTGGGAAGTGTCAGTATCTTCTAAATCTTAAGATGCCAAGCCCTTTTCTTGGAAGATTACAGCAATGTTTGAAGGGTCGATTTTCTAAACATTTCTAGTTCCTTAGAAATTTCTTTGATCAACGCTGTTTTTTTGTTACAAGGCTTGTTAAAGTACCTCTATTTTCCTGTATTCTGATAACGTGGTATTAAAATTAAAATATGAGGGTATTTATGTGTAATCCTATCTTATAGATATTAAGGAAATTATATAATAGGTACATAGCTTTTCTTTTTTAAAAATATTTCGAAAACGTTTTGCTCAGAAAGTGTTGGGACATGTTAAGTTATAATATTCGGCAATCATAGTACACACCACCGTTTACTTCCTTTTTATAAATAAAGTACAGAGTTTTTAATGAACATATCCACAGCACAGACTGCACTGTTGGTGCGGTGGCTGGGCAACCGACTCTATGTGTAAACCACAGATTGTTGTTTCAGATCTGGGTGTCACGTGTATGTAAATTTGTCATTTTTTAATCCACCCACGACTCAGTAGAAAACTCAAGAGAGGGGCAACGTTTAAAAAACTATATTAACAATACAATAAAAACAGTCATACATAAAATTGTCATCCTTGAAACCCCTTTTGTCTATCATACATTTAGTACCGAAGACAAAAGGTTTCGACAATACACAGCTGGCGTGAGAATAAACCGCATATTGCGGTGCTGCAACGTTTTCACAGTAATCACTGAGTTAGGTAAGCGCTACTTTTGAGTAGTATTATGATTGCGACGCGCGATAAAACTAAATTAGTCTAAATTGACAGTAGTTTGTAAAATGGCTGACTTCTCATCATGGTCGGTTCATGGTGGCGTGTGACATTGAGAAAGGTTTTTGTCATAGCTTTAAGGTTAACCTTAAAGGTAATAATGGTAACATAGATAATTCTATCTGATATTAATGTGAAAAAAAATAAGGTTATTCATTGCAATCATGAAAATTTCCTTTAACCCTTTTTTAATATGTGCGTTATACATCCACAATAAGATACAAACAATATGTAAGATACATGCACACACATTGTATTTATGGATCTGTTTTCTCTACAACAGTATAGTAACATACTATCTCTGTAACAGTCCTCTACAACGCGATACCACTGCACTGAACTTTGCGCCCCAAGTCCAGTTTAATACTAACTTCGAACAATAGTAAGACTTAAAGACTCTTAACTGTTTGCTGTTTGCAGCGACACGATTAAAACCGAAGAGAAACTATAGATTATACAACTTTATGTTAAAACTTCTACGTGCTACAGAATTATTGACTTTTCTATATCTATATCTATATATACCTCTATACTAATATTATAAAGAGGAAAGATTTGTACCTATTTTTGTATGTTTGTAATGAATAGGCTCAAAATGTACTGGGCCGTATTAAAAAATTCATTCACCAATAGAATGCTACATTCTTCCAATTTGACATAGGCTACATTTCATTTTGAAAAAAAATAGGGATCCTTGGTAAAATTTGATCAATGTAACCGAAGGTGTAGAAAAATTAGTATTAAAATATCATTCATCGAATGCGCTGCCGAAACTATTAGCGATAGAACAAAATAATGTACAACAATATTGAAGAACATCATAATATCTACAAAAAACTCCACGGTAGCATAAGTCCAACTATTGTAGTTATGCCACTACAACAATCCAAATTTCCAAAAATAAATAATTGTCTACCCCGTGCGAAGCCGGGACAGGCTGCTAGTGTTTTATAATTTCCCTTAAAATTTAAGTCAAATCATCTTACTTTACTTATTCATTGTGTGCCTACAACATTACGATAAGTTTATTTTTCTGGTAGATCTGGCTTTGTGTCTGAGACTGCCTCGTTGGTTTAGTGGTCGCCAGGGCGCTTACCGGGCAAGGGGTCTCGGGTTCAATTCCCAGATCGAGCAAAGTATTACTGGGTTTGAAAAATTCTCAGTAGTAGCACGGAGTCTAGAATTGTGCTCGGTAAATGGCAATATTCTCACCTGCTATTACATGGGACTCATAGCATAAAATAGTGAAAAGTAGGTATTACATTGTATAGTGGCATTAAGTGCCGTAATGTGCACCTCTGCTTACCCCTTCGGGAATAAAAGGTGTGATATTATGATGATGATCTGATATAACCATAACAATTGAGACTATTTAGGCCGCTCACCCAGGAGCTAATTTTTGTAGTGATGCTCTCGCGCGAATAAAAAGCGCGACTGCATCACTACCAACGTGTGTTACTTTTGTATGCACTTCGCGACTATGCCGATGCTAAGTACGACAGCATTGCAATAGCATCGCTACGAAATGTAACTCGTGAGAGAGAGCATTAAGTACCACTGCACAAGATAAACTCTTAAGAAAATTAAATAATCTATTTAGATCCTAAACACCGTAAAGATGGGATATTTCAAATTATTTTTTAAACAAATCAAGAGGCAATTACTGTTTAGAGTGGAATATTGTATTTTTGCTCAGATTGATGATCCTGGGATCAACTTTCATATAATAGCACACAAGCTAATGGCTGTGGCATACCATAGCCTTCAAATGTCTTTACGTAGACAAAAGCATCTTCGCAAGAATTTCAAAGATAATCTCCGAAGCTTTGGAGCCATTTGAAGTGGATATAATCGTTTCTTTGTTCAAATGTGATTCAGGGCACAGGCCAAGGGTTTTGAACAATTTTCTCTAAATCTTTGCATAGAAAAGTTTTTGTATATTTCCATTGTATTTTGTTATTTTGTATTTTAAGTACCTGGCCAATCTGCTGCTTAAATTTTTATATGCAAATTGACATTAGTGGGGTGGTGGACTTAAAATTTTACTTTATATATTTTTGTCATGTTTAATGTTTTCATATTAAAGAAAGATCCCAAAAAGAAAATATGTATGCGAATAGAAATGATTTTGTAAATGAAAAGTATTATCCTCAATTAAATTTTACTTTAGACGTGCAAAAGTGTAATTTTTTAGCCTATTTGCAATTTGTGTATTTTTAGTAAAATAAAAACAATAGAGGTAGAGATGACGACAGGGTATGAAATTTAAAAATCTAATTAGTCCGTCTATTAGACACGATTTTTTATTCGTATAAGAAAACAATACTTAGATAATACGAATCAAAGTTTGAGTAGGAGGTAGCTACGTCATTTTAGAGTATAAATCGTACTCAATAGTAAGGTCATGCGATATTCGAAACTTCGAAACTATTCGTTTCCGTAAGAAAATAAAAAATACGTGTCTAATGTTTATAAATAACTAGCCACCCTCCCCGCTTTGCACGGGTGTAATATGCATGTATTGTACATATAAACATTCCTTAAGAATCACTCTATCTATTAAAAAAACTGCATCAAAATACGTTGCATAATTTTAAAGATCTAAGCATACATAGGGATAGACAGACGCGTATAGCGACTTCGTTTTATACTATGTAGTGATCTACCAGACGGACATTAAAATAAAAATTAGCCACCTAACCTATTACAACTTACTCAACATTCAAAACTTGACATTTTCTCAGACCAGTAGCTTTTCCGTTGTAAAACGTGACCTTGATACCGGGCAGTTGTATGGGCAGCTCATCAATGACGAAGGGATCCAGTGGCGGCACTCCTAAATCCGGTAGACCCTTGGTGAACTGTGGTATTGCATCCTGAGTCGCTTTTATTAGACACGCTGGCTCTGTGTTGTTGCAAGGATGTATGTAGTCCGCTGTGGATGGAGAGAAGAAAAGTGTTAAAAATATTTGGTTTTTAGATTATAATCAAGGTTTTTTGGAGGCTTTACGAGGTGTATAAATTGAATAACATTCTGGACAATGTGATTGCTATTGCTATAGATGTAGTATTTAAGTAAAAAAGCTTAAGTTGGCCCTAAAGGTTTAGTTATGTCACACAACATCACGCCTTTTATCCTTTAAGGGGTATGCAGAGGTGCACATTATGCCACTGTACAATGTAACACCCACTTTTCACTATTTATGTTATGAGTCCCTTGTAATAGGGGGTGAGCCTATTGCCATATACCGGACACAACTCCAGACTCCGTGCTACTACTGAGAATTTAAAAAAAAACTCATTAATGCTTTGCCCGACCCGGAAATCGAACCCGAGACCCCTTGCCAGGCAGTCGCACTTACGACCACTCGGCCAACGAGGCATAAGATAAGAGTTTTCTCTTTATGTTTTCTTATGTGTCTAATCACCTTCCTTACTGGCAATATTCTAATAACAAACTTAATTGTGCGGCTCAATCCCTAGACACAGTTACTGTACCAAGGTTCCAACGCAAATTTAAGTTTATCGAATGTTAGGTAGCCTGCAATGGACATTGCGCTGTAACAGTAGGGCCAATATGGTTGAAATTAGCTTGAACCGAAATTATAAATTTGAAAATATATGAGTTTGTGTGTTTGTTATTTAGTCACATCAAAACGGCTGAAGTGTCCGGTCTGACATTTGGAACAGAGGTAGATTATGGTCTGAAGTAGAATACTTTTTACCATAAGAACGCGAGCAAAGTCGCTGGCAGAAGCTACTAAAGGCATAAATAAATACAATTGCAAATAATGATATTAAAAAGTTTGCATCATATAATATTACGATGTTTAGTAATAGTGCTTCCACTCATAAACGAAGGTATCAGAATACTTAGGCAATACAACTATGCAGTCGTTTCGTGATAGGCACACGCGATTTGTTAAGGGGATGACTGGCACTATTTTATTTATTGATTTATTTATTTATCTGTGGAGGTTAAGGCAAACGTTGTATGTAGGTAAAGGAGACCATTGTATAAATATGTGTTTTTATGTAATACTAATTTTCGATTCCCACATCGGGCTAGTAAAATTACCATTATTAGTCCAGATTCAGGAAATTTGGAAGTATTTCCATGCCCATGCTTTGGAAAACTACTAAAAGTGCTGGTCCTGCGCCTCACCTATCTTCGGTCATGTCGGTCCGCCGTCTCATTGGGTTCAGAGATTGAGGGAACAGAGACTGCACCTATGTTTGCGGACATACTTATGCACTATAATAATTATCTTTTGCGTAGCGGGCTAGTCCAGTTACTCTTTTTTTTTGAGCGGGGAATATCATTCAATGACTTCTCCCGCTTTGGGTTAGGCGAGAGGGAGTGTCAAACTCTTACTGACTAAAAACCCACCCCGTTCTACTCCTGCTATTCGAGCCGGGGCCCCGGCAACCCCCGATCGAAATCGATCGTCTTTATATTTATATTATTATATAAAACTTATATATAATATTATTTTAGTTATATGGTAGGGGCTACCAACTAACATTCGTTGGTTGGTTATTGGTTGTCGAACCTCATTCCATTTATAAGTTAAGTATGTATTATATTAACAGAAATTATATTAAAAATATTTAACTTAAATCTTTTTGCATCGCTACGTTATATCCGTTTAATGATGTCTGTGATTTTAATTTATACTTATTAAATAAATAGAATATTATGATTAAAATAATATATTCACATAAGATGAATTTCAACAAAATATGATTCCGTAAATATATATTTACTTTGTTTTCAACAAAATAATCCCTCGCAGTGAAATTGTGTTAAAAGCTTCATTTCAACGTTAAAATAAACGGTATTTCGCAGTAAAACCTTGGAGACACGTACTGTCGTATTATACGTAATATAGGAACAAGTAATCATTTAAATTACTGTCTGGTATAATAATCATAAAAGGTAATGATTTTGTTAATAAGAAATGCCTTTTATTGTGATAGGTATTTAATATCATTTTAACTTTCTAAGATTATTTAGACACCACTGACAAACGGTGAAGGAAAACATCGTGAGGAAACCTGGACTTATAATTTCTAATTACTTATAAGTTTGAAATCGCCAACCCGCATTAAGCAAGCGTGGTGATTAATGCTCAAACCTTCTCCGTGTGAGAAGAGGCTTTTATCAGCAGTGGGCATCTAATGGCTGTTGATAAAGATGATTATTTTTATTAGCTATTTTTTTGCATAATGAGTTACCTATATACAGGGACCGGCAATAAATATTGCACATCGACCTTTGGAAAGAGACAATCGGCTAATTTCGGCTTCGTAGAGCGCTATCTCTCTCGCACGAAATACAAACAGTCCGGTATCTATTAGGAGCTGTTAAAACAATTATGATTTGCTTCTTTTGATAATTATTATTTGTATAAAATACACCAATTTTTCTATAGTGATGGCTTTAGGTTGGGGTAAAATAAAATAAAAAAAAACATGTTCCCATTATGTTTTCGTATTTAATTATTTTGGAAAATTACAGCTGTAGTGTACATAATAAACAACATTAATCATATTGTTAAAATGAGACTTTGTAATAAAAATAATAATAATTCTAATTCTCAATTACTTCCATTTCACTATCTGTGCTCTCAAAGAGATCATTATCACTGTCACTGTCAGCCGTATTTATCACTAGTCTATCAGTGTAATTGTCTAAACCGTGTTGAATGCTTCTATATTCATTCTCACATTTGATTGCATGATCGCAAACCTTTTTCCAATCTTCAGCCCTGATCATGTTTACTTTTTCAGTCAATAATGTTTTTACTGTAGTTTTTAAATTAAATTAAATTAAGAGTTAAATATAACCAAAATATATATTAAGAGTTGTTAACACCTGGGGGTGTTAACAACTCTTAATATATATTTTGGACTGGACGCGACCGCACTTTATCGCACTTGAACAACGACTGACAAACGTCACATAGGTAGTGTGCGACAGAGTTAACGCTCTACGAAGCCGAAATTAGCCGATTGTCTCTTTCCAAAGGTCGAAGTGCAATATTTATTGCCGGGTACTGTAAGTTTATTTTGTAACAGCACGCCTTTAATTCCGAAGTGGTATGCAGAGGTACTCATTAGGGCACTTAATGCCACAGTGAAACACCCATTTTTCACTATTTTATCTTATGAGTCCCATATAATAGGGTGTAAGCCTATTGCCATATACCGGGCATAATTCCACTACACACATACACTACATATTTCAGTTATTTTTAAACCTATTAATACTTTACACCATTTAGAAATCGAGGCAGTCAACCTCAACTACATAATATAATAATTATAATTATTGAAACTTATCAATATGTTCAATTTTGTCAACGCCACAAAATTTTTATCGAAGGAAAAATTTTTATCGAAGGAAAAATTTTGAATCTGACAATTCCTTCAATACTAAAAACTGTCAAGTGTCAATTTTATTCTACAGAAAGTAATGTGTTGATTGAAAAATCAGGCCCCTATAAAAATTACATAATCTGGACAGAGTCTAGTTTTAGCATCTTGAATGCACCGATAAGAGACAAAATAGTAAATACATTCTGTCTCGCGTGGATCCACGTTTAGACACACGAAGGGTTAAGATAAGATGCATGATTTCTCCTAAGTTGTATACTATTAATATTACCCAAGCACCACTTTACAGATTAAATAATAGTAGGTACCTATTAGGGCCAATTTTTCAACCACCAGTTTATTCTTAACTGAAGAATAAAACAGTTGACAGTTTATAGTGTGAAAGAATTTTCGAATAATGAAAGTTATTCCTCGAATAAAATTTATCTAAGATAAAAATAACTTACTAATAATTAGTATATACTTACAAATCTTTACAAATGTCTGAAAATATCTATTTTAAGCAATAAAATGATCAAATCAAAAGGAATCGCGCAAATAAAATTAAAAGCGCAAAGACAACATCCCCTTAAGTTCTCGTGGGCCATTGATTACAAACGTGCAATGTACGGAACCACGTATATTACAGGTAAATCCTACATATCTGTGGGTTTCATCACACGAAGTACAAACCTTTATGGGCATGTCATACGGACACATCAAGCAGTACAAAACCAGTATAAACTAACCGTCGAATGTGCGAATAGATCATACGTAGTGAGCTCATAATAAATTGGTTATGTACAGCTGGATGCGTAATCTTTATGAGCATGTAAGATGATACGGCAGACATTTTAACGCATGAACTTGACCCGATTCGTGCAAACATTGTCTAATTTCTTTGTTCATGTTTTTTTTTAAATATTTTGTCATCATAAGCCGCTTTAGTTGACAGTTTACATTTTTATAAATGTGTTGCATTTTTGTGATTCATTCACGGTATTACACAATTATGATGTTATTTGCATATTGTATTTTGTAGCGGATTAATAAAATAGTGATGTTGTTAAAATCAAATACACATTATTAAATAAAATATTTTATTGTATTGTATTTTAGTAAAATGTTATTTCATTTAATACTATCATCGGGTTAATACTTCTTTCGGTATTTTATGTTCCAGTATTCTATAGTGTTTTTATTTTAGGATAATTTTTAAATTTAGCTAATTCTTAACTTTAGAATAAAATTGTCATTTGACAGTTTTCGTATAGAAGAATTATCAAACATGGAAAATTATTCCTCCGTTATCTGGCGATGGAAAATTATATTATCACAATTTATTTAATAGCTGTTGCCGACACCTTCGCCCGTGTAGAATACTAACATAACATAACATCACGCCTTTTTATCCCCGAAGGGGTAGGCAGAGGTGCACATTACGGCACTTAATGCCACTGTACAATGTAACACCCACTTTTCACTATTTATGTTATGAGTCCCATGCAATAGGAGGTGAGTCTTTTGCCATATACCGGGCACATTTCCAGACTCCGTGCTACTACTGAGAATTTTTTTAAAAACCCAGTAATACTTTGCCCGACCCGGGAATCGAACCCGAGACCCCTTGCCCGGCAGTCGCACTTGCGACCACTCGGTCAACGAGGCAGTCATAGAATACTATTCCTATTTTATCCCATGGGAACCTTTTAATCGGGATAGAAACCTGACATCTTATCACCTAAGTCAGCCTTATACCCTGCCGCAGCAGTATACCAAACTTCATCAAAATCAATTCACTAGTTCCAGCATTATCGACGAACAAACATTGAAATATCCAAACAAAGAAACTATCACATTTATAATTTAGTGTGATGGTTAAAATCGACTAAAATCTTTAGTAGGTACTAACATACTAAATGAAGTAAAAACGTGGGTTACTCACGAGAATATACGAGCGCCAACGCCAGCCAGTGAGCTGCGCGACGCCGCCGCGACCGCGCACGCTGCTCATGAGGAAGAACCCCTCTGTGGTTCGAAACTAGTAGAGCTTTTCTCAGTACATTCACGTGAGTAACCCGCGTTTTTACTTAATTTAGGTAGTAACAGTTTAATTTGTCCACTTGTTCCTTAAGATATAGCGTGTACCCATCCACTTATACCTCAACCTTTAGGAACAATTAGGTACTCAACAATGTTGTTGATCTCAGCCATGAGAATTACATAATGTTAGAAAATAAACGTACTCACATAGATAAGAAAATAAATTGCAACTACAACCTTGATGCAATGAAATGGTTTTAGACATGCAACTATGTATATATATAATGTATGTATATAGATGTTCAATTATGAGTTAACCACCCGCTAAAATAGAAAATAAAAAACTATATTCTTTTAAAATGTTTCACTTGCGGTTTTCATTAATTAATTTTTCACGAAACTTTTTGTCATTTTATAGAACCCATGTATAGGTTCATACAAGGTAAATCGCACAGATTTTATCATACATTTATTATTTTTTTTAAGTTAGTGTTACCAGAGACTTTTGTGTGCCTTAATTTGACGAGGTCAATCTGTAGATGGGACAGACTGAACTTCATACTTAGACCACACATGTCTAATCTTTATTCTATAGACCACTAAAAAAAGTTTTAATTTTATGTTTAAGTACTTTCTTGTAGAATCAAATTCACCTGAAGTTTAACTAGTATCAAAGTACCAAGTTCCAACACAAGACTATCCAGTTACTCGGGCAATGGAGCCAATGTTATAGAAACTGGAACTATCAGATCCAGTTCTGTGACACAATCAAACTGGTTATTATGCACCTTTACTTTACAACCGGAGAATGGCACGTGGTGCAGTTCTGCACGCAATGTACTGAGATTAACCGCAACGATGTATGGCTGTTTTGTTGTACTTCACCACGAGTCTCGTTTGGGGTTGGATTTTTCAACGGTCGAAATTAATGTTTATAACAATAACCTTTATTTTTGACAGCGAGTTGGTACATACAACTAATGTCTTTATGCACAGATTTTGAATTGACATTTTTTATGGTATAACGAGCAGACGGATCACCTGATGGTAAGCAATCGGCGCCGCCCATGGACACCTGAAATACCGAGGCGTTATACGTGCGTTACCAGCCTTTTGGGAATTGCGAATTTGAGGATTGTGGAGTATTCGGGAATTGAGGAGATTGGGGAGGCGGGTAATTGGGTCTCCGATAACCGCACTCACACGACGAAATACAACGCAAGCGCTGTTTCACGTCGGTTTTCTGTGACGCCGTGGTATCCCTTCGGTCGAGCCGGCCCATTCTTTTTTTTTATTATTATCTATGGTTTTAGGGACTTTTCGTATAGGAACATGTCAGCCCGTCGATTAATAAATAATTTTGTATATTAAAAAATCATAATAAAGGAGATTAATATTAATAGATATTCATAATAATATATTTTACTATGAACAATTTGCAATATAATTTTGTTAGTCATACATAAGGATATCGTTCATTATTATGCACGTATGTACATGCATGTTGCGTGCTTACATATTTCGTAACTATGTATTATACACTTGATGGTCGTGGCGACTGCTTTGACACCTGTTTTTTCTATTAATTATATAGCCCTTTAAATGTGCTTAAGTTTCGTATGGAAAAGGGCGAAAATTGCCCAATTTTTATCCATTCCAGATTTTTTGTTTCCAACAGATTTGGTTACCAACAAATGCGTCGAATATGGCGTAGTAGTACATCTTATCTTATCTTATACTATTATATAAAACGGAAGAGTTTGTTTGTTTGTTTGAACGCGCTAATCTCCGTAACTACAAGTCTGATTTGAATAATTATTTTTGTGTTGGATAGTGCATTTATCGAGGACATAGGCTATAAAATATCACACTATGACCAATAGGAGCTGAGCAGAGCGTGTGTAACCGCGCGGAAGTAGCTAGTGAATTATACGCATGCATGCATGCAGTATACCATCATCGTCTTTATTAACCAACAACATTAATTAGTTTCTTGTAAATTAACAGCCTATGAACAGAAAAATTGATTTGACATTGATTTTTTTTTTCTTAGGCATAAAAATGTTAAGTAGTTGGACACCAACTTAACAATCTTGACCTCATGGACTTGTATTGGTTCACCAGACGACGCGGTTTATAATACTTTGTTTAGTCAAGTGAAAATATGCAAATTAGCCAAGGTCACTGGTGATTACTGATTGATTGCTTTACTATTATGAATGAGTTGCTTTAATTTGTCGAGAAACGATATTATGACTGCCTCGTTGGCCGAGTGGTCGCAAGTGCGACTGCCAGGCAAGGGGTCTCGGGTTCGATTCCCGGGTCGGACAACGTATTACTGGGTTTTTAAAAATTCTATTTAATAGTCTCACCCCCTATTATATGGAACTCATAAGATAAATAGTGAAAAGTGGGTGTTACATTGTAGAGATACAGTGGCATAATGTGCACCTCTGCCTACCCCTTCGGGAATAAAAGGCGTGATGTTAAGTAAGTAAGATGACAAACAATAAGAAATGTAGGTAAAGTCGAATTTACTATTCGAAACTTCAGGGCTTTATAAGCGGGAAAATTTGCCTTGGATGAGGCGAGAAGGACTCTTCACCATCATCAACAGCTTATAATGCCTACTCCTAACCAAAGCCTCTTCTCACACGTAGAAGGTTTGAGTCACATCCTTCACGGCTCCGCATTTGGACATCAGCCCTTTTGACGTTATAGGTTATATAGTATATTCTTTAGTTGTAGTTAATTTTAAGTTGTAAATATTTATGTAGTTATAAACAATGTAATATATCTTTTCGTAATAAGTATGTTCTTTAAATAAATGTCTCAATTAATTCAATATATTTGAATATTCTAAGTAATAACTGAGTAAATAAATCCTAATTTAGGTTTTAATATAAATATACTGTTTCGTTTATTTAAGAAAAATGTACCTATGAGATTGACATTAGCTTCCGAAAAATAATATGATGAAGCGTATTGAAAAAAAAAAATGATTTTAAAAAACAAGTAAAAGATAATCACTGTGACCTGATACCAATATCAACGCAGCAGGTGTTGTCAAATTCATGCATGATCGAAATAGTCAATAACGTATTAACAACCTATTAAATGTTATTTAAAAAAAATACTAATAATGAACATAATATCTGTACTGTATTCGCTTTGGTCTACTTTTTTTTTGTATTAGGTAGAAGCCCGTGCAGCAGCGCTCACTGATAAACCAGAAAATTTTACAGTGGTTACTAACCTCCTTGACAAGCACAGATATTATAGCAAAGGTGCTCAGATTATAACCAACTTGTGTTGTAGAAGAAGGTCATCATATACAGCGGTGGACTGCAACGGATCGGTCAAATTCATAAATAAAAAAATTGAATAACATATTAACGGTCATATAAGGCGATACCTGTGTTCCATCCGGACGTAGATGACAAAATATCACATCTCCCGCACTTGACCAATAGAGAAATTCAGGCCAAGTTTATTACCCTTGAAAAACAAGCACATCAAGCTAACCCAATTCGCCAAAATTCCGTATTACAATTCCAACCTTATAGAATTGCGATAAAATTGAAAATCTTTTGAAGGAACTTGACGTTTTGGGATAACTTGATGTGCGTTTGTGCATTGTAGGTTAACAGAATTACCTCTTTATGCCACGGCCGTCCCGTTTGCTAGTGAGCCTAAACCAATATTAGTTTAACGAAGGTGTGGAGTTTGTTATGAGGTGTTTCGATTATCTAAGAACCATTTATCTGTATAGTAAAGGAGCCAGTTATTTACTTGACGTTTGTTGGTAGTTGCATATGTGATATTGAAATTGAAATTGATTCATAGAAATGGCTAAGAAAAGTGTAGGTCTCATCTTTGTATTTGTGTCATGGGTACTGATAGAGTATCAATATTTCACAGATGGGGCCCAATAGAGCTGAAGCTGATACGGAGCTGCGGAGGACTTAACGGGTTGCCAGGGCTCCGGCTCAAAGGGCAGGAGTAGGAACGTTAAAAACCACTTAACCAGTAAGAGTGTGACACTCCCTACTCGCCTCACCCGGGTGGAAGAGAAGCCATTGGATGATTTTCACCCCTCAAAATAAAAGTGTATCAATGTTTGTTTGTAGTACCTACTGTGATTCATCATCAGTAGCCTGCAAAAGTCCACTGGTATGAGTCTCCTCTATAAAAACTCCTCTACATGATCTTCACTTTTGGCTTACGGTTCGAAGATTGGTCACCAGAAATAAAGAATGCTGCCGCACGTTGTTAGCTGATCTTAATTTTAAGACACACTCGGATCCCGCAAAAACAATTGAAGATCGCGAATTGTAATAACATTGAGCCCTTACTATTTTTTCTTATAAGATAAGACTGGACTTTGCCTATACTGTAACAACTATTACATAAATAAAATTAAAACTAAATATTACTAAATTAAATATATACAACATATGATTAAAATTAATTATAGGAAAAATAAACTATTTATAAGGTATTGAAAAACTCGTCCGCATCGACGTCAGTGGGGAAAGTACCCAGAAGGCTGGCAGCATTGCCACGTTGTATGGCAATGCTTAACCTCTGACCGAGAAAAAGACCAGCCCTCTGGTCACGAGATGTGTCGACCAGGCGTTTCGAAATGTTTTTGAACAATTTAAGCGCACTCGGACCCCACGGACCTAACGTCTCAACCCCAAACGGCTCAAAGATATAACTACCAGCAAGGTTGTTATACTTGCGCCGCTTGAGGTTTTCTGCAGAGGCAGCAGCCGAACCAGCACAACTCTTTGGTTCCAGAACAGCTGGTCCACCGGCGATGACAAGAGCTCGACGGATGATGTCGTTAATGCTGGCGTGTCGGGCTATCCGGCCCGCGCTTCTGCTATACTTGGTGATATTACATCATGATTTACAACATAACATAGAATCACGCCTTTTATCCTCGAAGTGGCAAAGTTACACATTATACCACTGTACAATGTAACACCCACTTTTCATTATTTATGTTAGGAGTCCCTTGTAATAAGGGGCGAGCCTATTGCCATATACCGGGCACAGTTCCAGACTTCGTGCTACCACTAAGAATTTTTTTTTAAACCCAGTTATACTTTGCCCGATCTGGGAATCGAACCCGAGACCCCTTGCCCGACAGTCGCACTAGCGACCACTTAGCCAACGAGGCAGTCATGATTTATACCCGAAACGATAGTAACACTAACCAAGTACCAACCAGGGAATTCCGAAGTCATGCTCCGTAGTCACCCACGATGACTAAATACTCAGCCAGTCAATAAAGTAACTTACTCAATCACTAGGCTTTCTAATAAAGTTAATCCAAGGTTTGACTCAATGTAATATATAAACGTAGTTTACTAAAATTGAGGGCAAATAAAAGGAGGTATTTAGCTACAGAACTTCCTACGGCTTCCTTTTGACCTTGGTAAAGATAATGGTCCTCGCAAGGATAGACGAAAATTTCTAAATCGATTTCACATTAATCGTTATGTTATTAGATTAAGATTCAATTTGCTTTGAGCGGAGATAATATGAAAAGAAAATTTTATTATGCTTGGTTTTTCTCCGTACGTACGCAGACTTTGATATGATCAATTAGCGTAGTAAATAAAAGAATCTGAAGTCAATATTATAATATACATTTCTGAAGTCAGTATTAATATTGACTTCAGAAATGTATATTAAAACTGATCAGTTTTAATTTTGTTACTTTGCTGTTCTATTGAAAGTCTGTGCATGTGAATGGAGGTACATATGCTTGACCACTTGTACATGTTGTTAAAAAAATAACATGTAGTATTAGATGGATACTATAGAACCAGTGATGGTTTATTTTCATACATTACAGAGAACTATGAGATTCAGAATTTAATAAAAAGAAAAACCATTGTATTATATCTAACTCACTTTGGAACTCTATGCTAAGCTGTAAGATAATAAAATAATCTCATCGATGCTTCGATGCATATTACTTCTTCTTTATTTGCAAGAAACGATTGAGTTATTAGGCTGCAAAGCATCTTCTATCTGCTAAAGTAATTTAGGAGTAGGTACTAGTATTCCAAAGTATTTCAATCGGTTAAGCATTTGTAATGAAAGAAAATCTAAGAATACATCTGTATCGCCTTTTAGATTTCAAGGTCATTTGCGTTACACTATACTGAAGAAGTTTTTAATATCCGAAACGAAGGAGAAAATTGGGAGTTTATTGAAAGGCGTTCCTTTAATATGGGGTTTCTACATTCACGTAGATCTTAGCACACGTATATTTACAATTAATTGAGAATCATAAGTACAAATAATAATTTAAACTTTAATTCGAATATAGTAAGTGACAAAGTATTTACAAGCTAGATAAATATACAACAAATTACATTACAGAGCCGATAAACCAATAGAAATCCGCAAACAATTCAACCGCAACTCACGGCACAAATATTGCTAAACAGAACAAAAAACTCACGTGCAAACTTCGCAGTGCAGTCGCTGACGAAAGACGCCGCCGACACCAGAACGAAAACCAAAACATGTCTCCTGTCACACATACTAACACTTTCGATCGAATCGAGCAAACGGTGAAGACCACTAAAACCTGGAGCGAACTAAGTACGCTGACCCTCGTGTCTATGCAGTTAGCTTATGTAAATAGAAACAAGTTCTTTATATCTATTGCATAAATTTGGCCAACTCTTTGCCAATGTGAAGCCTGGTTTTCACGGAACGCTAGCCACTAATCCGTTCCACAAAATGTTCGCGACGTGAATGCGCCAGCCTGCCTGCGCCTACGACCGTATTCTGGGATATTGCACCGCGATTGGCCAGCTGTGTTGTTTTCGAAAAGTCGGTTCAAGTACGAAGGTCGTGGTGTCGAAGTTTGTGTACTTAATACTTTCGTTGTAGTGGTTATGTGTGGACGTTGATTCACGTTTTTTAGTCGGAAAATGCCGTAACCTCAATTTGATATAGGTCCTTATAATTTTCCTGGATGCTATATTTGAAGTTGTTGATGTCAAAGAACATCCCCTTTAAATTGCACGCAATATGATGACCATGAAAAATACTTGGGTATTCATAAAGTCTACATAACTACATATAAGAAACGTCTATGAACCTTTACATAGAGTTGCCAGTTCATATTTTTAAGAAGACCTACTCTTAACTGGGAACTTAGCCTTTCCTTTTGTGGAACCCTTATCAGTATTTCAAGTGTAAGTGTATTAATTTTATACTCCTTTCTATAAAGGAGTTAAAGAAAAACGTCGCGATCATTTACGTCTTACGTTGCGTAAACTGCAAGGCAACTAAGCGAAACGGGTTAGCATGGTGGTTGCCGGTAACCTATTACCAGTAATTGTGCAAGTCAACCTTCAACCCAACAGAATTATGAAATAATAATATGTTATAAAATGAAAATGATACTGATGGAGTTTACAATTTACAAGTATTTTATAATTTTGCAATGAGTAAATGTCAGTCTGGAGTTGTCGATCATGTATAATCGTAAATACTTTATTCTTATAATAATCATCTTGTTTCCATCCACTACTGGACATAAGTCTCTCCAATCGCTTGCACTGATATTTTCAACCCTTTGTATTCAAACACTAACAGCAATTTTGTAAATAGCTAGAGAGACGATATCACAGGTATGTTGCTGACTGTATTAAATACTGTTTTACTTCGCCATCATGTTGAGTAGCAATTAAATGGGTTAATTTAACCACCCTCAACGCGTTGATATTAAAGACTATCAAGGTCATCGCTAAAATGTTACTAATTTAATATATTTCAAACGTAATCAATTGATTATCAATAAAAAGTAATTCCAAAATAAATAATGACCATAAATGTGCGAATATTACATAAAAAATATATATCTTTTTTTTTCTTTACATAAATAAATAATAAATGAAATAACTAGCTGTTTCAGTCGAAGTGAAGGTGCGTGTGCGTTGCGTTGCAATTGTGCGTCTAATCGTTTCAAGGTTTGGGAGCCTACGCTGTGCATCGCGTGTGCATTGCATTGGTGGCGAAACAGTTAGTAACTTTCATGATTCATCAATATCTTTGTATTTTCCAATAAATATAAAAGTACTTGAAGGTACCCCAATCAGATAGATTTTCAACTTTATTGCAAAACAATAAGGTTGAATATTATGTTGTCAGATTTTGGATAGCTTGATGTGCTTGCATCTCCACATTACATTGTGTGGGATATTCCTATTATGATTGATGTGTAGAAATCCTATTTTCATATTGCAAAAATCACTAGTGGCTTTATGAATATAAGGCAGAAAAACGACGTAAATAAATAATTAGAAATTGTCGTTTAATCTAGCTTCTATTATACGCTATTTATTACTCAAAGGGGTATACAGAAGTTATAATACAAAACACGAATTAATTTCATCTTGTAATGAGATACACAAGAAAATAATTGAAAAGTACTATTGTTGTCTGCGTATTAAATGAAAATTAACATAACATAAACATCACGCCTTTTATCCCCGAAGGGATAGGCAGAGGTGCACATTATGAGACTGTGCAATGTAACACCCACTTTTCACTATTTGTGTTATAATTCCCATGTAATAGGAGGTGAGGCTCTTGCCATATACCGGGAACAATTTCAGACTCCGTGCTACTACTGAGAATTAAAAAAAACAGTAATACTTTGCCCGACCCGGAAATTGAACCCGAGACCCCTGGCCCGGCAGTGGCACTTGCAACCACTCGGCCAAAGAGGCAGTCAGCCAGTTAGTTCAAAGAAAATTAACAAGTGTAATTGCATATTTTTATTACGTAAATTAATCCCAATTGTACCTTTAGCTATAATTGATGAAGTAATCTATCATAATGAAATATGATTATAGTAATTATGAACATGTGAGATTAACATTATTTATGCTATTTTTTTATTAATCTTTAGTTTTACACGCAAACATGCATACATCTCTGCAATCAGGGCCGTCTTAGACTAACGCCTTTGGGCAAACAATCATTCGGGGCCCTTTGTGAAATGCTTCTTTTCTTAACGTTGCACCGCTGCATCACATAAGGATTATCTCCTGCATCGTGGGTGCCTTTACAAACATACAAGTTCACATACACATGACACCCAGACCAGAAACAATAATTTGTGGATCACACACAGATTTGCTCCGTGCAAATGGAATGTGTGTCCGTTGTACCTCTAGAAATCGGTCTTTCGGGGCCCCCTGATGACGGCCCTGGGCACGGGCCCCGAGTGCCTTTATGATATACCGGTTCTGTCTGCAATAACCAGTAATTAGAGACTGATTTCATGTTAAACAACACTTTATCAGCAAAATACATAAATGATTATTTAATAGTGACATGTATTTAAATTTCAAATATTAACCTGCTTCAACAATCTTCACAAAGAGAGATTACCTACGTAAGTACCTATACCTAATTATCCATGAATGGTCCAATTTGATCATACATAAAACATCAACAGCCTAGTAGTTAAAAAAAACTACCTCTATAAGGTGCACTTTGGACTATTGTACGCTTTATTGGAATCGGCCCACGTGGCAAGGGTTGAGGCGTCATGCACACATAAATGTCCTACAGTCGGTGGCGCTGTGTGTTGGGTTGTTCCGTTCCCAATAAAAAGGTTGACCGGACCAATTGCTGACACACACGTCATACTCGTGAACGGGTGCCTTCCGCTGGGTCAGGTCGGCTCTCCCATCTTGTTGGTGGGCTGGTTTTATAAAGCCTTTGAAATAGAAATAAATAAATAGTGCCTAATTATTATGTAACCTATACTTTTGGTAATAATTATAGATATAGTTAATTGTAGTGTGTAACTAGGTTCCCTCTTTACTTTATAAAAATTGACTAGATGTATTATAATTAAAAAACTGTATGACAAGGGCACGGACCTAGAGTCCGTGGAGAAATAATCTATAATATTAAAAAAAAAAAGGTGCACTGCTGGGCAAAGGACTTTTTTCTCACGGAAAAGGTTTGAACATTAATCACTCACTACGCTTGCTAAATGTGGGTTAAGAGATTTCAAACTTATAATTAGAAATTATAAGCTTAGGTTTTCTCACGAGGTTTTCCTTCACCGTTTGTCAGTGATGTCTATATAATCTTAGAAAGTACATAATATAACCTGAAAAATGTTCCATTGGTACTTGCCGTTGGTAGGTTTTGATCCATACCCTCATACATGAGCATTGGGCGTCTTAAACCTCGGGGCCACCATAATTTGATCATAATAATATATCAAACACTAGCTACTTCCGCGCGGTTTCACACGCTTTGCTTAGCTCCTATTGGTTTTAGCGTGATCTTTTATAGCCTATAGCCAGCCTCGATAAATGCGCTATCCAACACAATAAGAATTATTAAAATCAGACATGTAGTTACGGAGATTAGCGCGTTCAAACAAACAAACAAAAAACAAACTCTTTCGCTTTATATAATAGTATAAGATTATTATCACAGATATTCTTTGACTTTACGTACTTTTAAGACAAATTGACAAAAGCTTTCTAGTAGCTTAGAGTATCCCCAACATAGCAAAATTCAATTTATTTTTCTTATCTCAAGAAAACTTTGAACACAATAAGTGTAGATTGTTAACTTTTATAATTAATATTCATGATTTCCTTTGCATTTCGTTAAGTACTACAAACAGAAGAAAATAAGGAGATTAACTCGGTTAGCGTTCAAAACACTGAACATATTGATTGAATAAAAAGCAATATGGATTTTGAAGAAAAGATTTTCTCCAGCTTTATTGTATTGTACTCTCCTTAAAGCAATATTAAACAAATCTAGCAATAAATTTAATGTTTAACTTTCATTAACCCTGAAGAATTTTAACATTACCTAATTCATAAATTTAGGGTTGAAAAAAACATAGATGGGGCCTAGTAGGGTTGATGCCAATACGGAGCTGCGGAGAACCTAACGGGTTACCAAGGTTCCGGCTTAAAGAGCAGGAGTAGGAACAGGGTGGTTTTTAGTCAGTCAGCGTCTGACCCGGACCACTCAAAGAAAGTTATGAACCATACTTGCATATTTCTCCTTTCACATTATTATAAAATAATAAATGCATCGTGAGACAATACTAAACACATTGCGTGTGCGAAATTCCTATTCAGTATTGGAATTTAGCTAATCCCTAAACCCGTTGATAGCACAACATGTATTATAATGAAAATCCTATAGAGAAGTAGGTTTGTATATCATGAATGTTTATTCCACTATCTCTCTGTAAAGATGGTGGAACAAACAGGATCACTGAGCAGACTCATTGTATTTCGACGAAACGAAACCATGCCCTAAATAGATACCCACTAAAGATCCAGGAACGAAAATACTATACTTACCTGTTAAATTTTGTTTGATAAAACCGGTAATTAATTATTAAACCTTTTAAATATATAACACTTTGGAAAGTAGATTGCATCGTTTCCCGAATGGTTGTCATGATGCGACTGCTAGGCTCGGAATCGATTGCCGGATCAGGTAAAGTATTAATGGGTTTTTTAAAAATTCTCAGTAGTAGCACGGTGTCTGGAATTGTGCCCGGTATATGGCAATAAGCTCACCCCTATTACATGGGCCTCATAATATAAATAGTGAAAAGTGGGTGTTAGGTACATTGTAAAATGGCATAATGTGCACTTTTATGTTATAACAAAAATGTGTGACTAATAGATGTGCACCTCTGTCCACCCCTTCGGGGATAAAAGGCGTGATGTTATGTTATGTAAAGAAAGCTACGGAATGTAGGATCCTTATCTTAGTAAAACTACCCTGATGGTCACTAATAGAAGGTGGTCCTTTAAAAAGAGTAACTATGAATTTGAAAATTTTCAGTATCCCTATAAATATAGGTCACTACTTAATATAGATGTAAACAAAGTCGCTAGCCGCCGTCTGTCTGCCCTATGTATGCTTAGATCTTTAAAAGTACGCTACGGATTTTGATGCGGTTTTTTTTTTAATAGAAAGAGTGATTCTTAAGGAAGGCTTATATGTATGCTACATGTCACTAGTGTATGTATGTACAAAAGAAAGTCGTGTTAGTTACACTAGAAAATTGGTGGGGACTTTTATCCAAGGATTTCGTGAAAATAAGGACTATGATAACGGGAAAAAACGGGATTGTGGGTACGAAGTCACGGGCAGAATCTAGCAAAACAACAAAGGTTTCATTTTTTTTAATCTTTATTTCATTTTCAGGGTTTTTTCTATAAAGAAAATGACACCCCGATGATTGTATACAATAGATAGGTACTAAACACTAAATAGTTTTTACAACTAACAAAACATAATAATAGGAAAGATCTAACTTACCCGCCACCTTAAGCCTATAATTATAATATTAAAAAAGGTTTCATAAAACCAAATAAAAGAGGCAAGTTATCGCATTAACCGTTGACGATTTGTTCACAAACTTGATGAGTGTGTCAGTGACGTTCAACTCAATAAAACTGAATGAAACCCCGTTTCAATGGGTACACCACCATGAATGAAACCTTTGAACGAGCACGATCTACTATCGGGTGCCAGACACACAAAAAATGTGACTAAATAGCATTTTGCTGTACATGTAGTAGAAATGCTTGCTGAACTGAAATGGTCTGTATGGAATTAAGGGTATTTGATCATAACTTTGAACTAATCTATCTGTTTGTAAATTATAAACAATCGCTTTTTACGACATGCACACGAATATACAAACATTTTTTATAATTTTTGTCTGTCTGTCTGTATAAATTGACTAATCTCTGAAACGGCTAGAACGATTTTGACGGGACTATTATTCGGAGGTTGCTGATGTAGAGGTATTATGTCCATTGACCGAGTGGTCGCAAGTGCGACTGCCGGGCAAGGGGTCTCGGGTTCGATTCCCGGGTCGGGTAAAGTATTACTAGGTGTTAAAAAATTTCAGTAGTAGCGCAAAGTCTAGAACTGTGTCCGGTATAGGGCAATAGGCTCCCCCCTATTACATGGGACTCATAACACAAATAGTGAAAAATGGGTGTTACTTACATTGTACAGTGGCATAATATGCATTTTTGCCTACCCCTTCTGGAATAAAATTCGTGATGTTATGTTATGCTATGTTCTGTTATTCAGTTGCTATACGTACATATAATTATGTAGTTTTATATCAAAACTCATGTCTCAACTACACAGATTAATAGGCCTTCATTTAAAGCATGTTACCAGACCACGTACAAATTTACTATTACTAAACTGAAATGAAATGTAACCAATAAATCTGTTTACTAATTTCACAGAAATTTAATTTCCTGTAGTATTTTACACGTAATAAACACGTGGGTAAGCTATCTATAATAAAAGTTTATGGTCCAAACTGTCTTTGCTCCAATAATGTCTATCTGGTTTATTTTTATGTCGACATGCCTGAGAGACTATGAAACTGCGAAATTATTGCTTTATTTATTATTTCGGCTATAACGTTTTAAAACATGCCTTCGGAGACCTAATTTTTAGTTGGTACCTAATCATGTAGAAAATTTTCTAACCGACACATACGCAACAGGGTAGATGCCTAATTTTTATTTTAATGTCCGTCTGGTAGATTATTTTAAATCACGTATTTTTTGTTTTCTTACAGAAACGTATACTTTCGACGATATATTGATTTGAATTGTCGCGTGAAGTCACTTCTATGAACATTATATACGTAGAAATGACATTTTAGCCCCCACTCCTAAACATTGATTCGTTTTATCTAAGTATTATTTTACAAACATAAACATAAACATAACATCACGCCTTTTATCCCCGAAGGGGTAGCCAGAGGTGCACACAGAAATAACACCCACTTTTCACTATTTATGTAATGAGTCCCATGTAGTAGGGGGTGAGCCTATTGCCATATACCGGGCACTTTTCCAGACTCCGTGCTACTACTGAGATTTTTATAAAAACCCAGTAATACTTTGCCCGACACGGGAATCGAACCCGAGACCCCTTGCTCGGCAGTCGCACTCGCGACCACTCGGCCAACGAGGCAGTCTATTATTTTATTATACAACAATATAAAAAAATACATGTCTAATATTTTTTCATTACTTAAGTCACGTAGATTAATTAGATTTTTAATTTTCATACTCCGTTAATCATCCCTATTGTGCCACAATTCATGTAAGTGTCTGTTTCCACAGCGATATTTGTATCAAAATTCATATAGGTAAACTGTTTACGCAGCGTAACAAAATTCGCATGGATAACACATTGAAACTTATGTAAGTATCCGGATACTCGAGAAACATTTGCGCGATTAAAATTCTATGATTCGCATACAACCTACTGGTATGGTCCACCAATATAAGGTGGCGCAGCGAGCTATGGATAGGGTTATGCTCGGAATCTCTCTGAAGGATAGGATCCGTAACGAGGTGATCCGACAGAGAACTAAAGTTACCGATGTAGCTCAAAGGATTAGCAAGCTGAAATGGCAGTAGGTCGGTTACATTTGTTGAAAAACCGATGACCAACTGGGGTTGACGTGTTCTACAGCGGAGACCGCGTTTAGGCAAACGTAGAGTAGGGCGCCCTCCAGCTAGGTGGTTTGACAATATACGTAAAGTGGCTGGTAGTGGTTGAATGCGTAGAGCTGAAGATCGAGCTCAGTGGTGTGCCATTGGAGAGGCTTATGTCCAGCAGTGGACGAAAACAGGCTGTTGATGATGAACCTACTGGTATAGTAAATGTGAGCATCACTAAAACTTCATGTAATTACTGTCAATATTACAAAGTAACTCTAAACACATTGCAATTATGTCAATTGATAAGTATAATTATTATAACATTTGGTTAATACATTCTAAATCTGCCAAATTAGCCATCGTTAACTGTATGTTAATTTTAACTATTTTGTATTTAGAACCACTGCGGATAGTTTAACGTTATACTAATTTTGTTAATAGACAAAGTACCTGCGTATTAAACCAAAATGTGAAGTGATTTTAATTGTTATTCGACGAAATATCATAGTATTGTACCTCTATTATCATTTCCGTGAATATATTTTCTAGATTTTCTTCAAATATGCCAATATACTAATACTAATACCGGATGATGAAGAAGATCACAAGACCTGGATTTTGAAGACCATCGCTTTTGCAACTCGGCCTGTTTTGATTTTTCTGGAAGTTAAATCAGGAATATGGAAAAAATGCCGTTACATTGGACTTAACTAAAATGTACAACCCTCTTCAAGCGTGGAAATCATGAAATCTGAATGAAATTATCACCGTCTTTTTTATATATTTAAATAGATGCAAACTTCGTTTAAAACCTACTATAACACTTCTCTGCATCACCCTATGGTTGGCTGGTAGATAATGTCATTCGGCATTAAGTCCGCCATTGTATAAATTTGTACAAAAAGTGTTAAATAAATAAATAAATAAAATACTACAGGAATTAGAAGTGCTTTGCTGACCTTTGGTGGAAAGGTTGGGCCTCCGGTAACCTCACACACAGGGCAAGACATCATAGTATTTTATATTAGTAATTATTCGCAATACTTACAGACCTGTGTACTTGGCTAAATAACACCATAAATTGACTTATTTTTCGCCATTCTAACGTCAATGACCATTTAAAGGCCAACGAGGTACGCCTGCAATGTTAATCATTTTATAAAATACTAGCAGCCCGTCCCGGCTTCGCACGGGATAGACAATTATTTATTTTTGGAAATTTGGATTGTTGTAGTGCCATAACTACAATAGTTGGACATATGCTACCGCGGAGTTTTTTGTAGACATTATGATGTTCTTCAATATTCTTGTACATTATTTTGTTCTATCGCTAATAGTTTTCGGCAGCGCATTCAAAGAATTTTAAGACTCATTTTTCTACACCTTCGGTTACATTGTTCAAATTTTACAAAGGATCCCTAATTTTTTTCAAAATGAAATGTAGCCTATGTCTAATTGGAAGAATGTAGCATTCTATTGGTGAAAGAATTTTTTAAATCGGCCCAGTACTTTTTGAGCCTATTCATTACAAACATACAAAAATAGGTACAAATCTTTCCTCTTTATAATATTAGTATAGATATAGATACGCTAAAGGCAATCATTATTATACACACCGAGTTAGCAAAGGTATATTTTGTGAATAAATGTGCGTATTTATTTTATGATAGTTGTTTTAAAATTACCCATTAGTGCCTTAGTACTTTAGCCTTTAGCTCTAGAACTGCGAAACATTAAATTTAAGGACGAAATATTAAATTTTGGTGAGCGGTGCAACATTTAAAATGTCATAATTTTAAATTACTCGTTGCCTATTACGTTAGTACATAACTTTTAATTGGATTTTACTTATTTTATAAAGGTAGGTAATGTTAGATATCTACTAAATTATTATGCTTGGAAAAACCATATACATATCTACGTGGATTTACGAATTATACTGTACCTTGCTGCCTCGTTGGCCGAGTGGTCGCAAGTGCGACTGCCGGGCAAGGGGTCTCGGTTTCGATTCCCGGGTCGGGCAAAGTATTACTGGGTTTTTAAAAATTCTCAGTAATAGCACGGAGTCTGGAATTGTGCCCGGTATATGGCAATAGGCTCACCCCTATTACATGGGACTCATAACATAAATAGTGAAAAGTAGGTGTTACATTGTACAGTGGCATAATGTGCACCTCTGCCTATCTATAAAAGGCGTGATGCTATGTTTTGTTATGTTATTGTACCTTCTTAGTATTATTTCATTGATGTATTGTTTAATCGTCAGTGACATACCTAAGTACAAGATTAATATTTAAGAATGGATAAGTCTGCCTTAACATCACATCGCTTCTCAATCCCCCAAACAGAACGTATTAGAATCGCAACGTAGATGACAATTTTCAGTGTTGTTGATAAACATTTTAAAACTTTACATTTATAAATAAACTAGCTGAGCCCGTGACTTCGTCCGCGTAGAATAGTAATTTACAGCTCTTCCCTCGTAGTTAATAGCATGATAATATGTAGCCTATTTGTTAACTCGACCTGTAAGTAATATTCATGCAAACTTTGATGTAATTCTATGCAGCACTTTTTGAGTTCATCCCGGACATACAAACATACAAACAGACAAAAATTCTAAAAACCATATTTTTTGTTTCGGTATAGGTACTGTAGATCACACCCAAAGCATTCTTTTAAAAAATATTCGATGTACAGTTTCCACTTTCCTACGATTTTATTAGATGTATAGAATAGAATAGATAAATATTTAAAAAAATACTATAAAATCCAATAATATCTACAAGTACATGCCAATTTCAATTTCATAAGTTTATAAATAAATATTTTTATTTATTCATTCCTAGCGTTCATTGGCGAATAATCAATTTACATGGCCTAATTCTCAAAATCAAATTAAACCTATAGTTAGTTCTCCACATGTAAAGTTATTGACAGGCTGTCCATTATAAAATAAACACTGGTTAGCTAGTATAATCCCGACTCGTAAATAAATAACGTATTTAATCGAGCGAAATTAATCCTATGCAAGTGAACATTCAATACTCAACTACGTAGTTATTTTGTTAAGTGTTAAATTATTTTGATATAATGTGTAATGAATTGAAAATGATGCACAAAGCTTAATCGAGCCGAATATAAAAACAAATGATATAGTAAGTAGGGCAATTTCATCTGTTCGCGTCTACTTACCTACCAGTTGATGTCCACTCACAAGTTGACGTCCACGTTACGGAAAACCCCTTTAAAAATCCCGAAAATAAGAGAACTACCACCATATTCGGAGCAGTTAGTACATACATATCTGTTTAAATTTAGTTAGTTTTCCGTAAAATGGACGCGGTGGTCGCGAACAGGTGAACTTAGGTGGGTGTTCTCGCACAGCTGAATTTACCTTGATATAGGATTAGGAAATAGGCTTAATGTAATCTATATAAAATAAAAATTTAACCCATTACCCGGTGTCACGCCATAACTTGAGAACGGCTAGACCGATTTGGCTGACTTTTTTGTTGTATTTGTTATTCTGACAATAGAATTGTCAGGAGAAGGTTCTTATGACAGAAGAAATCCTGAAAATCCTACGGGAACGGGAGAAAACGGGATTGCGCGTACGAAGTCGTGGGCAGAAGCTAGTTCATGATAAAATAATTACAACTGGTTAGAAGTCAGTCATTATATTTGTGAACCTCTTCCTGACTTCTTTCCCTTGGGGATTACGCCTGTCCCCCCTGATTGTTAAGACAAAAATATTATTACAAGACTAACACCCTACCTAAACTTCAATATTGTTTGGGTAGAACATTTTGTACTTTGAATATTCTTAACAAAACTTAATGTTAAAACAGACATCAGTTCAAAGAAATATCACCCTTAATGACATTGTTTTATTCAGTCAAAGCTTTTAAATCGGTTTTCTTAAATTTGAGGATTAGTTAAATCTGTTTTTAGTGCCTAAAATGGTGATTCTCTTTCGCGTAGACTCGAGATTGGCTATTTGCAAGATAAAGTAGGTAATGCGATGAAAATTTAAGTTTCAGGTATTTGTTTGTTTAAAAATAAAATATATTCAACTTAAGATTAAAATTATATAAAAGAAAAACAACTATTTACATAAAGCATCGAAAAATTCGTCCGCATCGACGTCAGTGGGGCAAGTACCCAGAAGGCTGGCAGCATTGCCACGTTGTATGGCCTCTGACCGAGAAAAAGACCAGCCCTCTGGTCACGAGATGTGTAAACCAGGCGTTTTGAAATGTTTAAATATAATTATTTTAATGACGTAGGTACAATGAAATCTAATTGTTCTAATGGTACCTAGTGTTTTTTGCGGTTTCTTGTCTATATTTATAAATAAGACTAAATTGCTGAAATGTATGTAGGTACCTAAGTAGGTAATAAATTCAATATTTTTTCTATTGTGTTTATGTAATCAGGATACTAATATTTATACAGGACATTGACAAAAAACATCGAATAGCACTTAAACAAAATGTACCTTTAATTTTTTATATCATTAGATATATTCATAATAGTGAAGAATGCTGAGCGCCTGGTGTTAAATTGGAAGCAATAAGTTGTCATTTGCCAACCAGGAGAATTACAAATTTAATTTTGTCTATAACAAATTGCAGTCAAAAATTTCACAGTGATTATATTACGTGTTCATTAATTTAAATTACTTATTGACATTAGTAAAAGATATTATTTTATTAATAGTCAAAGGAGCTTTTAATATCGTTTTTTTCATGTTTTGAGTTTAAAAGTAATCATACTTAGACTTTTGCAACTCCAAATAAATAAAAATGCCTATTTTATCATCAAATAATTTGATCAAAATATTAGACACTTTGTTCGGACGTTTACATCATTATAATTGAAATGAATAAAAATGTAGAAATGACATTTTGTAATTACTTACATATGACTTTTAATGACTTAGTTTAAAAGTTTATAAAGGATCAACAGTTTAAATTAATATTCGCCTTAACAAAGCCTTACTTATATTTTGACTAATTTTTGTTCTAGCCTGAAAATTTTAACATATTATGACTGTCAAATTTTTAATTAGTTAGACCGTTATATACCACTGCTATTCACTGGTGTCATAAATTTACTGTACCATGCATCGTTATGGCACAGCGAGAATGCCCGGTTAGCTTTTCGAAATTTTATGCATTATGTAGCCATAAATACCAATGTAATTTAAATAACATGACATAACACAACATCACGCCTACTATCCCCGAAGGGGTAGGCAAAGGTGTACCTACATTATGTCACTGTACAATGTAACACCCACTTTTCACTATTTATGTTATGAGTCCCATGTAATAGGAGGTGAGCCTATTGCCATATACCGGGCACAATTCCAGACTCCGTGTTACTACTGAGAATTTTTAAAAACCCAGTAGGTAATATTTTGCGCGACCCGGGAATCGAACCCGAAACCCCTTGCCCGGCAGTCACACTTGCGACCACTCGGCTAACGAGGCAGTCAGTGTAATTTAAATAATGTATCATTTTTTTTTCTTTTATTACTACCATAATATACAATTTCTCTTTAATTGGAGAAGATTCTTCTAGGTTGTGGAAAAATCTCCGTAAAATAATGAAGAGAAAAAGAGGCAGTGGGGCAGTAAAAGGCTGAAATCAAAATTGATTACCCTTAACACAACAGCCAAAATATCTTGCCGATCTGCCTGTTTGGTTTTCTGTCTAGAAAATAAACAAAGAGTGATTACACTGTAAGTTGCATTATCTCTTCCTCTACTGTATCATTTAAAATTAAAAAAAAACGAAACGATTTTTATAAAAAGAATACCAGTTTGCGCAATTCAGCCGTCATTGTAGAAACTGGTAGTGCATAATTATTAGCCGAACGTAAAATATCATTTAGTTTTATGATATCTCGCCTCAGTGTTCATACGGTTCATTCTTCGTATTATTCATACGCATAGAGGTTAAAAAATGATTTTTAAAAGAGTCGCAGTGTTGTTTACGTTCGTATTTTTCGTTTTTTGTGACGCTGGTTTTGGTGAGTGGACATTTTTTCTTTATTTTTGCATATGTCAATATAAAGTTTTAGGTTTTTTTTTTATATTAAAACGAGCAATTAGGTAGTGTTTTTTTGTAATTGTTAATATTTATG
Source organism: Spodoptera picta (assembly GCA_038387885.1). NCBI lineage: Eukaryota > Metazoa > Arthropoda > Insecta > Lepidoptera > Noctuidae > Spodoptera > Spodoptera picta. The sequence goes on along the minus strand of JAZHFQ010000733.1, from coordinate 2,822,944 downwards.
AGCGTGGTAAAAAATGTAGTGCTCTCATCTACCTGTCCTTATTTTTAGAGAAAAATAAAATATGATTTAATGTGTTCTACCTATATAGGTATACCTAAAAACATTTGAGTTTAATAGAAAAAAAATTGCTTTATTATTTTGACTTTAACGACTATTGTGTATGTTGGTGTTATGATCCGATTGACTTTATTAATCTTTTTTACAGATGCGAGCGCTATTCTATTTTTTTAACCAATTTCAAAAAAAGGGGGTTCACAGATTGACCTGTATGTTTGTATGTATGTATGCATGTATGATTGTGTACGATTATCTGGTGATTGGTTGAATCGATTTAAATGCGGTTTCCAGAAGAGTGTATGTTACACTTAGGAGAATGGTTTAGTATATAAATAACATAACATAACATAACATCACGCCTTTTATCCCCGAAGGGGTAAGCAGAGGTGCACACAGAAGTAACACCCACTTTTCACTATTTATGTTATGAGTCCCATGTAATAGGGGGTGAGCCTATTGCCATATACCGGGCACATTTCCAGACTCCGTGCTAACACTGAGATTTTTTTAAAAACCCAGTAATACTTTGCCCGACCCGGGAATCGAACCCGAGACCCCTTGCCCAGCAGTCGCACTTGCGACCACCCGGCCAACGAGGCAGCCGAGTATATAAATAACCAAGTTCAAAAAAATACAGGGTTGGTTTTTTAAACGAAATTTATAATAGACTTAAATTATAAATGTTAAATTTCCTACTAGTAGATACCTACATACGACAAGCTTAACGTGTAGAAATAATTAAATTAATTTTGTTTCAGTTGATAATCTTCCAAAATGCCACCTCAAGGATAATGAATGTTTAAGAGATCTGTACGAATCAGTGATCAGGGATATTGGAAAGCATGGAATACCAGACCTGAACATTCCACCAGTGGACCCCATCCGTTTGACCAATGTAACTGTTTCTGTACTGAATGTTGTGAACATTACAATGATTGAAGGAGTAGCCAAAGGCATTAAAGACTGCCTTTTTGAAAAATTCAGGTAAGTCTTTGTGAATCTGTTAAGATGGATAAATAATAAGTAATAATAAAACAGATAATGTTTCCTACGGGCATACCTGAAATCGAGACTCCTAAGTTGGTTAGCACTTGGTTTCGGCCCGTACTAACCCGGCCTTGCCTAGCTGAACTAATAAGATAAAGAAAGAAAAAAAATCTGTATTGTGCACCAATTTGAGTAAATTAAATAAAGTACGTAGTACCTAATTGTCTCAATGATTCTGTTACAATACGAAGTTCGCTACTCTTAGCAAGTCAGTACTTCGTATTATATTGTACAGAAATCATTATTGACAGCAGTGGTAATCATTTCTGCAAATTTTATTGAGATGGTAAACTTTTTTTTTATAACATCACACCTTTTTATCCCCGAAGGGGTAGGCAGAGGTACACATTTCGGCACTTAATGCCACTGTACAATGTAACACCCACTTTTCACTATTTATGTTATAAGTCCCATGTAATAGGGGGTGAGCCTATTGCCATAAACCGGGCACATTTTCAGACTCCGTGCTTCTACTGAGATTTTAAAAAAACCCAGCAATACTTTGCCCGACCCGGGAATCGAACCCGAGACCCCTTACCCGGCAGTCGCACTTGCGACCACTCGGCCAACGAGGCAGTCTGTGAATTGGTAAACTGTGCGGCATATTTTTTGCATTGAAATTGTTTCACCATGAACAACATTAACATGACGTTAGTGTCCACTGCTGGGGTACGGGCACGCACTGCTGACAATTTCTAACTAGAAAATAAACCGACCCCTCATAGGTATATCTTACCTACGCTTATCTAAGTTCATTAAGAAATCTATTTATACAGTCTTGAATAAATTAAGCATTTTGTTTAATGAAAAATGCACAAGTACCTCTATGAAAACACAACAAACTCATTTGAAGCATAACATTGTCACAGTTTTTTTTCGCTTATGAACATACTTAGTTATTATGGAAATTAAGTAGACATGACGTTGTTAGTGCCAAATGGAGTGAATCTAATCGTCCTCTTGAGTAGTGACCCTGCACTTAATGGCTGGTATGAGCTCCTTTGTCCTTGCTTCTAGTAGATACATTTTAGTTTAAAGGGCATATTATAGGAAACTTGTTTCGTTGGCTGAGTGGTCAAGAGAGTACAAGAGCTAAGTTTTATCTAAGGGTCAATCCAGTGGGTATCAATTCATAGGTTCCTCGATATCGAATACTTAGTACTTAGTTACTTACTTAGTTGCAGAATCGAGGAGGAGCGAGGGTGTCTTTTTCTAAGTGCAATGGAATTGTAGCGCAACCACAGACACTGGGGTGGAATTGTCCTATAACCCCCTATAGAATAAGTTAAAAAAACCGACCATAAGTACAATTACTTACGACAGTTGAATATGCATAAAAATTTATCTGTTATTGAGTTAGCTTACCTATCAATATATAGTAGGTCAAATGTAAATATTAATATACCTAAGACAATAGGTATATACCTCTATTATTATACGCATCAGTGGTAAAACTAGCATTTTTGGGCCTCAATACAAATAGATAGAAAGGGGCTTCTTCGAGAATTTTGTACGAATTATCAATTTTGTAAATATTTGAAGTAATATTTTTTTAAATATGTTATTTGAGGCATGTTAGGGCCTTTAATCGGGGACCCCATGCAGCTACATTGGCTGCATTAGTATAGTTAGGCCACAGATCAGCAATGCACCCGCGCGAAGCCGGGGCGAGCCGCTAGTGAAAATATAAAGCAGCTATAAAGCAGGAAGGTATTAAAGATTTTGATATACACCTCTGACCTTGATTTATATGCACACTCAAAAATAGAATGCTCAAAAAACAAAAATATTAGAATACTAAAACTTGAATCATTTTGCGTAATTTTCTAAGCGAATGATTTTTGGCGGCATAAAACCAGCTGGCCATGAATGTTGGGTCATGTTAGTCTTGAATCCACTATTTAATTCTTTGTGCATTGATTTAATAAAACCGTGTCCATGTCCATGTAATTCCTAATCAAAAATACTCATGTTTGTCTTCGTGGAAGATAAAGAAAATAAAATAATATAAGGTTTTTTTTTAAATAATGAATTCTCGAACCATTCTAAAACAATGAACCACGTCAATAATAGGGTAGATTGATTTTATAATAACTATCATGAGATATACTAAATTAAGCAACTCAGTGAGCTGCGCGACGTCGCCGCGACCGCGCACGCTGCTCATGAGGAAGAACCCCTCTGTGGTTCGAAACTAGTAGAGCTTTTCTCAGTATATTCACGTGAGTGACCCGCATTTTTACTTAATTTAATAGGGTAGATGACTAATTTTTATTTTAATGTCCGTCTGGTAGATTATTTTAAAACATTAGGCACGTACTTTTAATTGTTTTACAGAAACGAATAAGCTACTTTCGATTAGGTATTGAATTGAAATGTCCCGTGACGTCACTTCTATTTATATTATAATGTGTAATACTGACTAATAACTAATATATTATACATTTTATACGTAGAAATAACGATTTAGCTCCCACTCCAAAACTTTGATTCGTTTTATCTAAGTATCATTTTATTACAAAAAAAAAATAAAAATACGTGTCTAATATTTTTTCATTACCTAACTGACGGACAAATTAGATTTTTAATTTTCATACGGTGTCATCATCCCAATTATGACACTTCGTGTTGATATTACACGCGGATTTTAATTTCCGAAATAAACAAACACAAGCTTTACGGTAGTACTATAGAGAGCAATATTAAAAAAAATATTGAACACTTGATAAACCAGATAGTTGCCACTGAATTCATATTGGACGAATTAATTAACGAAAAATCACAAATAAATGTAGCTACGTATCATACCTACGCAATTTGGGAACGCACCTGTGACTCTTCTGAAGCTGTAGCCTATGCCATTTAGCGCTTGTCTACATGTAGAGTAGAAAACCAAATTATATGGAATTAACGTAAATTTTGACACTTGTCAGTGTCATCCCTATACATTTAGTTTTCTACTCTCTCTGTAGATGAGCGCTAAAGTGGCGTTTGGCTAAAGGCACTGGTGTTGCGGGTGTCCATAGGCGGCGCTGATCGCTTACCAATGGAAATCCGACTACTCATTTGCGGCCTATTCCATTAAAAAACTTCTTAACTCGTCAAGTACCGTCATTATAGACACAATTATAGAACAATTTTTTTTTTTTTAAGGGGGGAAAATCATCGAATGACTTCTCCCGCCTGGGTGAGGCGGGAGGGAGTGTCAGACTCTTACTGACTAAAAACCACCCCGTTCCTTCTCCTGCACGTCGAGCCGGAGCCCCGGTTACCCGTTAGGTTCTCCGCGACTCCGAATCGGCATCGGCCGTATTGGGCCCCATCTGTGGTGGTCTGATGGCTCTTTGAGGCGCGCGCGGAACGCGACGCGCCGTACGCTCGGGTCTGTTTCTGGTCGGACGGGGAGCCACCCATGCTCGCCGTCCGCAGGCCCGCGCTTAGGGTGGCCGGAGATCGTCTCGCGATCCCCGACGCCCGGTGTGTCCTTCGCGATGGCTGGGTTGCGAGGAGGCAGCGCTTCGCTGCCTCACGCGTCCCGCCTCCTCCTTAGCTAGCATGACTGCTTCGCAAAAGGAGGAGACGGCATCCCAGTCCCCCTCGCTCCGCATCATGGCCTGCACTAGGCCCGGACGCGAGAGGTCGCCATCGCCGATCACTTCCCTGAGGACACGGCGGTGCTCAGCCCACGAAGGGCATTCTCCCACCGTGTCCTCAGGGCGGTCCTCGCAGTGATGACACCCGGGCGTTTCCTCCCGCCCCATCAGACACAGGTACCTCCCGAAACTTCCATGTCCGGTGAGGACCTGCGTCAGGCGGTAGGTGAGGACGCCGTAGCGTCTCTCAAGCCACTCCTCAAAGAGGGGACTTACCGCTGCGATGGCAGCGAGCCCAAATTATAGAACAATAGGTTGCGGTCACCGGTGACCGCTTGGTGTTTGACAGTTTAAACTCAGTAAGGAATGGAGTCTAATAATTGGGGTCAATTAGTGATTATTATATAGGTGGACAAGAATTTCATATGCAGTATCGCTATATTATGCTAAACCTTTCATAAATAAGCCAGCGTTATATTAACACGATAGTTTATTCCTTTCAGTATCAACATTACTTCAGAAATCGGCCATCAAGAGAACACATGTGATCTGACTATCAAAGGACATTACAAAGTTGACACGACCAGTTCATTGGCAGAAAACCTTTTGGGAGGAATGTCAGTACATGGTGATGGAAATGGAAAAGTGAAAATTGGTAAGTCATTAAAACTGGAACTCGAAAACTCAAGTCCCTGAAATGCATAGACCAATTGTAACGGGACTTATTGGCAGGTGATGCTGAGCTGATGTACTAAGGCGTAACAAAGCTAACTTTTATTTTTTTTAAAACGCAGACGAAGTTGTACGTATAGCTAGTCATGAATATAATATACGCGATACATATGTACATATTTTTGTTATTCACTAAAACCTTTCCTTGTGTTCCAGACAAACTGCATTTGAAATTTGATTTTCCTTTTTACGCCCAAAGGCGCGATGACGGCGAGATCTACATAAAATGCATTTACGACCTCATCAAGTACGACTATGAATTTGGAGGGAAAGTCTCTTTCTTTGCTGATAATCTTTATGTTGGAGAGCAGGACATCAGTAAGTACAAATAATATGACATTAACATTTTAGAAGCTATAAAGTTTGATACATTGTGCTTTCTATTCGATGTTCTAATTTTTTTTATGGCATAAGTCGGTAAACGAGCAGACGGATCACCTGTGCCTTTAACCAAACGCCATTTTAGCGCTTGTCTACAGAGAGAGTAAAACACTAAATATATGGGAATTACACTGATAAGAGTCAAAATTTACGTTAATTCCATATAATTTGGTTTTATATTCTACATGTAGACAAGCGCTAAATGGCATAATAATATGGCTACAGCTGCTGATGGTAAGCAATCAGCATTGCGCTTGGACACCTGGAACACCAGAGGCGGTACAAGTGGGCGTTAATTCAAATGTACTTTTTCCAATATTACAGATATAACTGTTAAACCAAAACAAACTTAATATTAGAACATACATAACATAACATCATGCCTTTTATTCCCGAAGGGGTAGGCAGAGGTGCACATTATGCCACTGTACAATGTAATACCCACTTTTCACTATTTATGTTATGGGTCCCATGTAATAGGGGGTGAGTCTATTGCCATATACCGGGCACAATTCCCGACTCCGTGCTAACACTGAGAATTTTTAAAAAACCCAGTAATACTTTGCCCGACCCGGGAATCAAACCCGAGACCCCTTGCCCGGCACTCGCACTTGCGACCACTCGGCCAACGAGGCAGTCATTGAATATATACAAAACTTTAGATATGCAGGAGTTATATTTTCTTGACTTGATGCTTAATTGAACTTGATGACTTTTCTCTCTGAGGGAAGTGACTGCTGTTAGCTTTCTAGCAGCAGCATTTATCAATATTCATATATTCACTTGTGCCCAATCTTTTTTGTTTGCCATAATTTTATCCTGTTTAGTAAAATTTCCCAAATCAGTGATTCAGGGTTAAAGGATGAATTAATTTTCAAATAACTTTTTTTTTTTAAGGGGGGAAAATCATTGAATGACTGCTCCCGCCTGGGTGAGGCGGTCAGATTGTTACTGACTAAAAACCACCCCGTTCCTTCTCCTGCACGTCGAGCCGGAGCCCCGGTTACCCGTTAGGTTCTCCGCGACGCCGAAACGGCATCGGCCCTGTTGGGCCCCATCTGTGGTGGTCTGATGTCTCTTTGAGGCGCGCGCGGAACGCGACGCGCCGTACGCTCGGGTCTGTTTCTGGTCGGACGGGGACCCATCGCCGTCCGCAGGCCCGCGCTTACGGTGGTCGGAGATCGTCCTGCTTTCAAACACCCTACACCTATTCAAGTAAAATTACTTGAATAATAAGAAAACAAGTTTATAAATGTATTTCAACCTTTGCCCACATTTATGAGTCACGTGAGCCCCATAGCAAAAACTGCAAACTGAATAATAACAACCTGCACTAAAAAAACAAGTGCTGGTGTTGATTAGGTACTTAGTCTTTGTTAAATTATTTTTGAATGAATTTTTAGTTCTCTCAACTCACCAATTAAATGAATAAAAATTTGATTTGCCTAAGCGATAAAATTTTAATATTTTGGTATTAATGTTGCATACAAAAATAATGTAACCGGGCTTATGATTCCTTTGTTCGATAAGTAGTTTTTAGCACAGGTGTTTTGAATTTTAATGTTAATTTTGGTAATATTTGGTAACCTTGCTTACTTTTCAAGATTAAAATACCCAATTGCAAAATAGATTTCACTGAAATAATTTGGTTTTAAAACTTGAAAGTACTTAAATTACTACTGTAATGCTCAGACTGCCTCGTTGGCTGAGTTGTCGCAAGTACGACTGCCAAGGCTCGGTTTCGATACCCGGGTCGGGCAACGAATTACTGGTTTTTTTTGTAAATATCTCAGTACCTTACTAGGTACTGAGATACTCCGTGCTACTGCACGGAGTGTGGAATTGTGCCCAGTATATGGCAATAAGCTCACCCCATGGAATACATGGGACTCATAACATAAATAGTGAAAAGTGGGTGTTACATTGTACAGTGGCAATAAGTGCCGTTATGTACACCTCTGCCTACTTCAGGGATAAAAGAGATAAAAGTTATGTATAATCAGTTTTTATTTTAAGCTGTGGTCGGCCCATTGCAAAGGCCTCGGATACCCTCATATGATCAGTTGTATACTAAAAATACCTATCATGACTAAACCCCCTCACATAATCATTATATAGTTTTAAACCCCCTGAAATTTAATTATTACCGCGTTCCGTAATGATAGCTAATATTATACCTTTATTTCCAGGCACTCCCATTATAACGATGTTGAACGAAAACTGGCGTTTCGTGATGTCAGGTTTCGGTCAGCCCTTCGTCGACAAGGCCATGGAGTTCTACTTCAGATTCGCTGGTTACTTCTTCGATAACGTTCCTGCTAGATATTACATCATTGATGACCTGTCGCCTTATGCTAAACCTTGATTTAAAAACTTTGTCATCGTTTTAGTCATCATGGCTATTGGCTAAATAAAAAGTATTATTTTTAAATTCGGTTTTATTTTATTTACACACTATCAACAAAATAATATTGATTGAAAAGGTAAACAGAGATTAACGTCAAGTTTTCACACACGAATTTCATAATATGAGTCACTACTGTCACTAGTATTAGAAAAAACCTTCATATAACTACATAAAAAGACCTTCATATATACTTCATAGACATCATATAATTGTCGCGGAGAACCTAACGGGTAACCGGGGCTCCGGCTCGACGTGCAGGAGAAGGAACGGGGTGGTTTTTAGTCAGTAAGAGTCTGACACTCCCTCCCGCCTCACCCAGGCAGGAGCAGTCATTTGATGATTTTCCCCCCTTAAAAAAAAAAACATCATATAATTATAAAAATGTTAACTAGATGTAACCGTATCAACTTAGACAATGTATTCAATGAACTCAATAATTTTGCATGCCGTAAGGCAAAATTCTAATTTCTGATTTCTGACCATGTTACGACGTACGAGAATTTTGGAAAACCCGAAAAATGTCAGTACAGTATTTTGATTGAATGATGGTATAGTAAGTAGTAGACATTAGTTTGAAAAGCAAATTGAATGCCTGATAGACAAAGGCATGATTGTCATTGTGACCTTTTTTGACATACATAGAGAGGGTTCTTTCAAAAGTCACCTATTTAAGGTCGAAGAATATTCTATGATTATCATATCTCACTAAAACCACCTTGGTGGCCACCATCAGCACTTACATGTGGTACCAGGTCCTCTTTATGTAATAAATTCCAAGTTAATGCCGGTTATGTTTTTTAACTACGGTTACTGGTAATCCAATAACTACGGTTATATTAATCTCCACAGACCCCTGATCAGTGTCCTTTTCATATATTGATTTGTTTTCCATAATGGCTAATCAATATTTATGAAGTGCCTATGTTATACACTACAAATTAACCTCCCCTTCCCCAATCTCCCCAATCCGTGAATCGATCCTCAAACTCCTAATCCCTAAAAAGCCGGTAACGCACTTGTAACGCCCCTGGTGTTCCAAGTGTCCATGGGCGAAGACGATTGCTTACCATCAGGTGATCCGTCTGCTCGGTAACCGAGCCTTGTGCCATAAAAAAAACATTCACTACAACTATAATAAATTGTTACTATAAGAATACATTATATAAACTTAACACTTAACATAATTATCTATTTATATTAATTTTGATGGGTCTACACTCTACATAATCAGCAAACACACCACTCCACCAACACGCTGGGAAAGTCGACTTGCCCCAGCAAAAGGCGCTGTTCGCGAGTATGACGTGTGTGTCAGCAATTGGTCGGTGATCCGGTCAAAGTTTTTGTTTGGAATGGAACAACCCAACACATATCGCCTACCAACTGTGGGACATTTATGTACATACCTATGCATGATGCCTGCAACGCTCAGGAACATACCTGAGGAAACCTACGTCTCCCGTAGCGTAGGGATGTCATTTTTTTACAGTGACCCTCGCTATGTACGGTGGCAGTTGGCACGTGACATCTGCTTGACCGGCTTTTCTTGGATTACTGAGGAGTGTCTAGATGACAATCCTGTAGCAAATAGGATGCTATTTGATAATCCTACAGGATTGTCATCTCCTTAATCTTTTAAGGAGATGAGAGATTTCTTAATCTACATTCTAACTAGGTAGTTTCTAGTATATTGCTATGCAATGTGTTACAAATATGTAAAGAATAAAGAGTAATTTAATAATTCACACAAATAATGAAATAATGTTACTATGAATGAATTGAAAACAAACTAAAACCAATAATTTATAACATTTTATTTCATACAAATAAAACTCACCACACATATTATAACTAAATTATAGTGTATTTTAATAATAATTGCATATGAACTCAACAACATTGTACAATTTATGTTCAATGCAATTTTAACCTTTTAGATGTTCGATAAAACGAGCACAAGATTTTATTTTATAATTCACACTTTGGTACTTGGTTTTGGTTTTAAATTATTATAAAATAGACGTCATTTGCAGCAAAATGATATTATAATTCAAATTGAACTAATATTATTATTGGTTGGTACCAAAAACAATAATAAGTATATATGGTAAGTAATATATAGATACTAAGTTTAAGCTCTAATTCATAAGATTATAAAACTAACGTTTACTACGGAATTTTATCTGAACATTTTGAATATCATTTTGTAATAGGTTTTAATAAAAAATAAGGGTTTAGAAGTGCCAACAGCCAAGTAAAGCAGCTACCCACTCGAATCGAAACTTCACCATCGAACACAACCATCGAAACTTTTTTCACTCTAGAAAGTATATGAAAAGTGCTTAAACATTAAAGTTTTCGTATTTATTATATTGACGAAGTCACCATTATGTTATCCCTACTTGAAAAAAGCTTATAAAATGCAATAGGTACCAAGCAGATTTATCTATCATTTGTAAATAGGTAGGTATACATATTGATTAGAAAATACTTTATATTTCTAGTCTGAGTTCTTAACGTAAGGTGTTAAATCAGTATTGTACAAGTCCTTGACCGGTAACGCGTCAAGTACCTTTTGAGCATTACTACTGAAAATTGTCATAGCCAAATCGATGACGGGTCTTGCAAAGTTCTTTGCGATGAATTCCCAGTTTTCATTTAGGACGTTGGTCATCACGGTACCTGAAAATGATAATAGGTTAGTGATTAGTATTAGCCTACACTACTTAAGTAACTAAGCAAACAAATTTTTTATGACCAAATTTTCTCAGCAATAGGCTACAATAGGGTTTTCTTCTCTTCTTATTGTATTAGGGCATTGCTGTGCAAAGGCGGTTTAATATTTTAAATTGACTTTTCTTTGGGAATAATATTTTTATTAATTATTTCTGTAACAATAAAACTATACTCACTAATATCTTGTGATCCAATGAATACGTTATCAAATCCAAACGTTACTTTTTCTAAAAATTCAAACTCATACGTGGTGTCTTCTGGTTTCAATGCAAAACGAATGTTATCATTCTCGTTTTTCTTTACTTCGTAGGCAATTTCAAGGTCCAATTTCACTTTATCTGTAAATAAAATACCCCTTAGTACACATAAATAAATCAAATGACGAAAAACATTTTTTCTCTTGATAATGAGAATGCAATCAAAAGTTATTATCTATATTCTAGTTGCTATATCTGATGTTGTACAACCAAACTATATCTGATGTTGTTTGTAAACAAGCTAATGAATGGGAGTTACACAAGAAGAATCTTATTTTCTAAGGATGGAAAATCGTGAAATGACTGTTCCCGCCCGCCTCAATCAGGTAGGATCCCAGTTTCTGACTATTGATCATCCTTAATAGCTGGTACAAATAATTAGGGAAAAGTCATTGGTACCTCCTGTTGGCATGACACAAACTCGCACTCTCATACCTACACGAGAATCGGTTTTGAACCTCCTCTTAAACAACTGACTGCCGCGCAACATGTCGCGGCGCGGATTCGATTTCCGCACGGACCAACTCTTTGTGTGATCCACAGAGTGTTATTCCGGGTCACAGATTGTCTTGTAATGTGTATGTGAACTTGTATGTTTGTAAACGCACCCACGATCCTGGAGAAAATCCTATTGTGGTAATTGTATCAACGTTCCATTTAAGTAATAAAGAAGGAAAGGAATATACCTAATAAGCATACTCACCAACTGCAATCGAGCATTGTCCGTCTCCATGGATATCGATAGTTCCAATAAGAGCTTTGAGTACTGGAGTCACTTCAATCTTATACTTTCCATTGATGGCGAAGTTTTCACAAATAAGTGTCACTTTGACACGTAGAGATTCTACATCATTGCTGAAAAAGGTAATATTAAGAGATTAATGAAAACTGGTAATTGAATGCATAATATGAAGATCTATTTTATATTATTTTCTTTCTTATACTGCATAAACTAATTTTGAGTGCTTTTGCATTTTGTTATTTTTTATTTACTAGTAGGTACCATTTGAGTTTTACAAAGGGCGTAGTTTAAAGTAATAGTCTTGAATAGGTATGATGACATGGTATGAAAATTTAAAATCTAATTAGTCCGTCAGTTTGTTGATGAAAAATATTAGACATGTTTTTTCTTATTTTGTTGTACAAGAAAACAATGCTTAGATAAAACAAAGTTTAGGAGTGGGAGCTAGACGACATAACAAGGTTTTAAATAGCGAGAGGACAATAAGGTAATTTACTTAATTATACTATCAAAATGTAATAAGATTATTATATTCTTTAATCTTTCTTTAATCTTTTTTTTTTAAAAACGTTGCCCCACACTAGGATTATCTCCTGTATCGTGGGTGCGTTTACAAACATACAAGTTCACATACACATGACACCCAGACCCGAAACAACAATTTGTGGACCACACAAAGTGTTGTTCCGTGCGGGAATCGAAACCGCGACACGTTGCACGTCAGCCGGTTGCCCAGCCACCGCACCAACCGTGCAGTCTGCACGGTTATTTATTATCTGCATTATATTATATTTCTTATTAAAGTTAGGTAAATTATCTGTAAGTTTTTCGTTTGTTTTAATACATTTTTTTTGTATAAAACGTACACAAAGGTCACACAGGATATTTCAAATGAATATAACGCCGAAAGTAGGTAATTGTTTCCGTTAGAAAATAAAAATATGTGACTAATGTCTTTAAATAATTTACCAGACGGACATTGAAATAAAAATTTGTCATCTACTTAAAGTAAATTGTTTAAAACTGGAGCAAAAGATTTAATAATATAATCTGTGTATATCTCTGTATTAAAACTTATAGACATAGTGAATATTTTTTTTTATGTTTCGAGAGACAAAAAAATACTTACTGAAAATTACTTCCAACGCAATTTTTAAATCCATTGACTGTTCCATGAGGTATAATAATATTTATCATTCCGAGGATGGGCAACTGTTGATTTTTCAATTCATATGGTTCCAATTTGGGCACGCCCAGTTCTGAAATTCCATTATTTGTTGCTTCTGCTAGTAAACCAAAATACAAACCTTGCAAACATTCATCGTCAGTGAAGTCACATTTTTTATTTATTTTATCAACTGAAAATAAAATTATTAGTTACATATCGGTATATAACATTATATATTAACATCTATGTATTCATGAACATTATAAACAGCCTGTAAGTTCCCACTGCTGAGCAAAGCCTCTTCTCACACGGAAAAGGTTTGAGCATTAATCACCACGTTTTCTCAATGCGGGTTGCTGATTTCAAACTCATAATTACGAATTATAATCCCAGGTTTCCTTACGATGTTTTCCTTTACCGTTTGTTAGTGGTGTCTAAATAATCTTAGAAAGTACATGTAACTCGGAAAATGTCACATTGGTACTTGTCGTTGGTAGGTTTCGAACTGGGCCACCACGACTAATACTAATAAAAATAAACTTGTTAAACTTGGTAAAATGGTGCAGAAAAATATAGAGCATAAAGAATATAGAGGATTTTCGGTTTGGGTATCATTATAAGGGATTCAATTTAAGAGATCTTTAATAGATCTTCGATTGTTTGTGTTGTTTTCTGTCCATATGCCTACAGGTTTTTAAAAAAATAGGCTTTATAAAGCTAAGTACTCACAAATTGCTGCTGCGCCGCATAAAACTAAAATGGCACTGCTAAGAATGATCGCTTTTGATTGAAACATTTTGGCACTGTTAATCCTGTGTAATAGTAATCTAATGATAATTTACTTTAAGCTACTGAATTTATATAGCTTGATGCGGATGGTTATTGTATGCACAATTGAAATGTTGGCAACTAGTGGTTCCGTAGATAAATAAAACAGCGAAACATTTATCAAGGCCACTTCATTGTTTGCCTTAAATGGGTAAAACAGTTGCATATGACTGTTCATAATAATATATTGACATTTTTTCGACGCAGTGGTTTGATAACCGGTTATTGTGCAACGTGTCGCGGATTTGATTCCCGCGCCAGCCAAAAAGTGATAATGGCATTTTCTGAGTAAAATTACCATTATCAGCCTAGACTCAAGAAGTTCGACAGTGTTTCAACCTCGTGCCTGGGACAACATATAATGCCATTGGTCCTGCGTCTAACCTCTATCCGGTCGGGTCTGTCGGCGTCCCATCAGGTCCAAAGAGTGAGGACACAGAGAGTGCACCTGTGTTTGTGCATACGCCTTGTGTACTATAATTTCTCCTGCGTAGTGGGCTAGTCGATAGGGAGATTTATTTGATTAACAATTTTGTGCCCACAGTAGCAGATAACACAAAGTGTTAAGTACCTACTTTCATTTTTGTTGATCCATTACTAGGAGAATAGTAGAAGATTCTCTTTGATTTTAATAGAAAATTCAGTTTGTACAATGAACCCCTCAAATTATTTAAAATTCAAAAAGTTAATGACATTAAACAAATTCATATCATACTGAATCCAGTTACAAAAATAAAATACAGTGCAATATGAAAAACACAATAAATTATTGTTTCTCTTTGTTTTTGTATTAAATAGAGCAAGTCTGGACATTAAAAATCCAGTTCAACCACTGTTTTTTTTTCTGTACGAGATAATTAAGAACTTTTGTTTATTATGTCTGTTTCAAGAAAAAACGTAAAATAATGGTAATTTTTATACCTCTAATAGCCATGTAGTTAATTTTAGACTCAGTCAAGTTGTTTGGCATGCATTTATGAGATTTAATAAAGACTGGCTCCAAAGGAAACCTTAACGTGATGCAAATAAAGTAATATTACGCCCCTCTCCCCAAACTACCCAATCCCCGAATCCCCAACAATCCTCAAATTCCTAATCCTCAAAAGGCCGATAATGCACTTGTACCGCCTCTGGTGTTCCGGGTGTCCATGGGTGACGCCGATTGCTTACCATCAGGTGATCCGTCTGCTCGTTTATCGGCTTAACCCATAAAATAATAATAATAAGAATACAACATAACAGAATAAGTACTTCAAATTACAGATATAGCATTCTGAGTTTACTTTTTGCTCTGAAACTTTATTATTAACCATCTTTTTAATTAATTCACCGATAGCGGGCCAGGACCTTAGTAAAAAAGTACTTTACGTCTTAACTTAGGTCTCAACCGTCTACTCTAATCTATTACTGAAAGCTGGATACTGAATATCGATGCTATCTTCCTAAGTAATTGAATCGTAAAAAACAAGGTTTACATTGAGCTCCTACGGAACCATAAAAAAATATTTTTTGCAAGCACTGTATTTTATTATGGGAAGTGTTTGACGTTTGAAATAAAATAAAAATAATTCTTCAAGTATCTATTAAAATGTGTGCGGAATATAATTATCCTTTATGTTATTTATATAACAAAAATACATTGTTTTGATAACAAAAAGTGCACCATTGTTTTAAAATTTTTTTCGCTTCTAGATTGTTTTTTGTACTTGGTGATTTGATGAATTGGAATTAGTATATTATTAATAAATATTCTCATATTATGTTTCTATCACAGCTTCACTCTTAAAGGAATGATCGTGGTCGTCATTTGGTGGCGGAGGTGGCAGCTCTCAGGATGTCCTGTCGTTCGTCTCTCTGCTTGAGGTCCCGCTATACCTATTCGTTGTCGCGGAGAACCTAACGGGTAACCGGGGCTCCGGTTTGACGTGCAGGAGAAGGAACGGGGTGGTTTTTAGTCAGTAAGAGTCTGACACTCCCTCCCGCCTCACCCAGGCGGGAGCAGTCATTCGATGATTTTCCCCCCTTAAAAAAAAAAAAAAACCTATTCGTTCAGAGAACCATCAACAGCTACTATGTATAATCTTCTCCTTTTCTCTCTGCCTAATACATTGCCTATATACACTTGATAGCAAAGATAGGGATCCACTAGTTTGTTTTTTATTTTATCGAACCCCCTAAAATATTCCTGTTACAAAAAATTGCTCTCATTTTAATGGTTACTAAATGACCTTTTATACGACACACGTTACCAATTAATAAAATACGAGTATCAGAAAATACTAATCAAGAAATGAAAAAGAAATAAACGCTAGGGTCTCTGTTTCTTTGCTCGCAAGTGTAGCTGGGTTAGTCCTGTAATGAATCCCAATTCACTATTTCTGTGAGGTTTATTATGTGATGGGATTTATATGTGTCCAAGTAAAAAGTACTAGCCTGGGTTTATGAGAGATTTTAATACATATATTTAAAATGTATAGGTACAGTATACTATAGTTGAACAAAGGGTTTTACTCCATCATTAAAGGATCGCGAGACCTCCGGTCACTGTAAGCACGGGACTGCGGGCTGCGAGCATGGGTGACACTGGACACACCGCCCGACCAGAACTAGACCCGAGTGTATGGCGCGTCACGTTCCGTGTGTGCCTTAAAGAGCCATCAGACCACTAGAGATGGGGCCTAACAGGGCTGATGCCGACTTCACGGATTGCCGAGGCTCCAGCTCAAAGTTCAGGAGTACGATCGGTAGGAACGGGGTGGTTTTTAGTCAGTAAGAGTCGGACATTCCCTCTAGCCTCCCACAGGCAGGAGAAGTCATTGAATGATTCCCCCCTTAAAAATCCATAAAGAATAGAAATGATTTTTTTTTTTAAACGTTGCCCCACACTAGGATTATCTCCTGTGTCGTGGGTGCGTTTACAAACATACAAGTTCACATATACATGACACCCAGACCCGAAACAACAATTTGTTGATCACACAAAGAGTTCTTCCGTAGTAAAAGTTCACTAACCTTGATCTTTGTTAAGTCTTTTTTATGAACTTCCAAATATAATAACATGTGAAGCATTTTGCTTCCGTAGAGTTCATTGTTTTAATAAATAACTTTATCAATTTTCGCATCTAACAATATTTAGGTGTTTACTTTTTCCGCTACTTTGAGATTGTAATGATCTATTTTTAATGTACCTAGCAGTTAATTTAGAACAAAGAATCCTCATGTATATGTGAAAATTATATTTTAAAATCCCATTTACGGAGACGCGGCTCGATGCGCAGGGCGTTAGGAATTCGTCGTAGGTACATTGCCGCAGAAGACCGCGTCATTGTTAGAATTAGAAATTACAATTAGAATACCATTGTCAAAGGTCGGTCCATTAAATATAAAAAAGTAATTAAATTGCTTATTCTCTGTACACTACGTATTAATCACAAAAACTGACCTTGCACAACTCTTCACAAGTAAGGTTTAAATGTACTTGATTAAAGTAAATATAGTTTTTTTATTAAAAACCAATGAGTTCATTAGCCCAAAAGGTTATATTGATTGTAAATCATAAAATCAATGTCTTAAATTGCACCTGCTGCAAATAAATCATAAAAATTCTATTGAAGTACGTTGTTTTAGGTTATTTTGACCTTTTTGGTAAATGATATATTGGCCTGCATCCTTTATATCAAGACAACGAAAATTTTATTCAAATTATTTTTATAGGTACTAAAGGCATTATTTATTACTAATTGATGACCAATGAGACTATTTGTTTTGTGGTCATAATACAACCATGAAGAGTTTTTTTTTATGTATTACACAGAAGCTAAGTATTATCTGGTTTGTTAACGTTAATATTTTTTTTTCTACTCTTAGACAATATTGTAATGTTTTATTTAGGCGTTCCGCTGTTAATGGATCTGGCTTTGCAATTTAAGATAGTAATGTCAATGTTCAGTATACTGTCAAGAAATATAGGACTTTTAAAAATCTGTTTGAGATATTATCTACTTATATACAATAACACAAAACTATTTCGTAGCTGATGAGTTTCTTCTATTGTAGTTAACAGTGACTACAAAATTTTACGCGGTATTTCCGATAACTTTCAAGAAATTAGCGTATTCCTTTTTATAAGGCCGACAATGCACCTGTGACTCCTCTGGTGTTGCAAGTGTACATGGGCGGCGCTGATCGCTTACTATCAGGTGACCATCAGCTCGTTTGCCTTCGATTCCATAAAAAAAATAGTAACAAAAAAATCACAAAAGCTTTTGAACTGAATCATATTTTATGTATTTTTTTTTTTATTTTTTATTTAAAACCTTACCTAAAACTATCATTACAGTTTTCTCCATTGCGATAGCTTAGCTCTAAAACTAAATCTATGTACCTAATTACTAATACATATGCATACACAAACTTAATTAATCTTAACATTTATCCATAAAAAAAGAGATAATACTGACGACTTTATGGTCACGAGATCAGCGATGAACTACTTACTAAATAACAATAATAAAAAAAATGAAATGAAATAATAATCTTAATTAACATTTAAATAACATAATATATACAACGTAACTTTTACGAATTCACTCACATTGCAGCACAATACATCCACCCTTTCATGGACTTCGTTCACTACTCTCATAGCTCTAGTGAGTTGTAGATCTTTAAACCAAAAAAAATATACAAATTTAGATTAATAAACATAATTGTATCAAACAAAAATTACTGTAATTTCTAAGATTAGCATTGACTTAGCTTATTTAATATTTCTACACCAGAAATGGTAGTATATGTATAAGACTAAATCGTATTATTTAGAATGAAATAAAACTAATATGTTGCTTTGTAAAATTAAGAAACGACATTTAATGTTTTTTTTTTTTTTTCTTCTATGGCAATTGAGTCTCCACTATTTAGTAGTTGACTATTCTGCCAGCGTCATGTGTTACGGCAGGTGTGGGCATTACAGATATAGAAAAGGGACAAAAAACAATGGCATTGACATTTAAATTTAAAGCTCATTCATTATATTATATTAGATACTCTCATTATACATTAGATTTTAATATTATTTTTAGTAATGAATTTTGCCGAAAGGTTAATGAGTTTAGGATAAAAATTGGTTAATAGTGAGCGAAAATTAATTGGGAGGGGAATTTTAATATTAGGGAGTTCTCCATAGAGGTCTAGATATTGGGAGTTTATGGAGCAAGAAAAAAATATATGTTCGAGGGTACCCTCATCAAGACCACATTCGCATACAGAGTTGTCACGAATGTGAATCTTGTACAAAAAAACTGGACTACTGCAGTGGCCGAGTCTAAGTCTACACAAGGACGTGACTGCTTGTTTTGGGATTTTACGAAATTTAAAAAACCAAGGTTTCCTCTGGATGCTAGGTTGGACGGAAGCGTAGTAAGCTCCTTTACGCTGTGAGGTACTTTTCCATATTGAAGACCACGTGTCATAGAGCTTTCGCTTTGTGTCGGCTCGGATATCATAGCTGGGTATAACGAAATGATGGCGTTCCACATCACCTGACGTAGCAAACTTAGCCAACGCATCAGCACATTCATTACCGCGTATGCCAGAGTGGCCAGGGATCCAAACTATTTCGATATTAAGCCCTTCATTATGACAGCACCAAAGGAGGTGTTTAATATCTACAACTAGCTGGCTATGGATTTTGGTTTGTAACTGATTTTGACCTAAAGATTGAATACTACTACGGGAATCTGAAAAAATTACAGAATTTTTAATATTATGACTTCTAATAAATTTCACAGCTTCCAAGATTGCAACGCATTCTCCCGTGAAAACTGAAGCCTCTGGCGGACACTTAAAAAGCATAGTTATTCTGGAGTTCTGAAAATATGTTGCCACCCCTGTACAACCCTCTTGAGTCAACTTTGACGCATCAGTGTAGAACACATTCCAGCCCTTCCAGTACACTTCCAGTGCCCGCTCAAAGTTTCCAACAATATTTGCCGAAGATTTTGAAAGACCTAACCCCAGAACAAGTTTCGGTTTAAAATGGATGGCTTCGTATGCAGAAGAGAATACAGGGAGAATTGGGAATTGACTGACAGAGGCCGAAAGATTTTTAAGCTCTCTGTATCTGACAATCACTGGGGGTATAGGTTTGTGGAGCCAGTATGGAGAGGAATCATAGGAGAGGAGAATTTGATCCAAAATGGGAAGTAGAGGATGGGATGATCGGGAGAGGACTTTTGATATGAAACGATCTTCGAGGTACTGCCGACGAAGATCAAGAGGTGGTTCAGCACATTCCACTTGTAGGGCATTTACGGGTGATGATTTCATTGCTCCAATAATAGTCCTAAGGCATTTGGTTTTGATATAATCTGGCCTTCGCAGTGCTCCCTTGTTACAAGGTATAATCAGGAAACAGCAGTAATCCAACACACTCCTAACCAAAGCGTTATAGACTAACTTTAAAGTGTATGGGTGTGCACCCCACCAAACCCCGGCTAAAGCTTGGAGGATACATACGGTGCGTTCAATTTTTTTAGTTACCGAATCAATGTGATCCACACCTGACATCTTGGAATCGAGGGTAACTCCTAGAAATTTGGCCTTCGCCTTAATGGGAATAATCTGACCGTTAATACTTATATTTAGATCTGGGGTATGACGTCTACGTGTAAACACAACAGCAGCGCTCTTTGGAGCACTCAAAGATAGTCCATGATCAAGTAGCCATTGGTTTAATGAAGCCAAAGAGACATTCACAGAGAATGTGGCATCGACCATCAGTGCAATATCGTCAGCATACTGGAGAGATTTACAATCAAAGTTTAGGCAGGAAGGGAGATCAAAGGTATATATGTTGTATAGGATAGGACTGAGAACTGATCCCTGAGGTAAGCCCCTCCAGGCAATTCGCCGTGCAGGGCTCTCCTCAGGAGTTCTTAATTGAAGGGTGCGATTGGTAAGAAGGCAGCAAATAATTCGTATAATCCCACTCGGAATTTTCAGCTTTTGCATTTTCCGCCTGAGAAGGGGTAGAAGTACAGAATCATATGCTGATGAAATATCCAGGAAGACTGCCACCAACGACTCATCCCTGCAAAGAGCCAGCCGGATCGCTGAAGTGAGGGTACCCACACTATCAACGGTGCCTAAACCTTTTCTGAAACCGAACTGAGTCGCCGGAAGCATCTCCCGGCTCTCTACCAACCACTCTAGACGGTTCTTTATTAAATGTTCAAAGATTTTGAGGAGTATGGACGACAATGCAATCGGTCTATAAGACAAGTGATCTCTAGAGTCTTTGCCAGGTTTTAATAGAGGCATAATAACCTGAACCTTCCATGCTGTGGGAATGTAACCGGAAGTGAAACAAAAATTGGCCAAGGTAAGGTAGTACCACCGTGTTTTAGACCCACTTTTCGTTATAAATGAGTACGGGAAACCATCTATACCGGGAGCAGAGTCCTTGACGTGGTTCAGAACTGTTTCAAGTTCTTCCATAGAGAATGTTACGTCAAGAGGATCACAAGATCATAACAAGTCCCCTATTTCGCACTCTTCCTCTTCAGGGACATATGAGGGAGCAACGTTTGAGAAAAAACTATGGTACAGATCTTCTGATAGCATGGAGACAGAAGGTGGTCTTGTGCAGTTTCTGAAACTCTTGACTTTTCGCCAGACAGTTGTTACTGGAGTCGATGGACTCAAAGCATTACAAAAATTCCGCCAGCGTTGCTTTTTCTTTTTTTTCAATAATTTCCTTGACCTTGCCAATACTTGTTTGAAAGATATGAAATTGCCCAGGCTCATGTCACGGTTATACGTCTTTTCAGCTTCATTCCTGGCCCTAATTACGGCAGTGCAATCACTATCCCACCACGGCGGGAGGGCAATTTTACCTTTCGGTGGAATTTTAGTCGGGAAGCAATCTGCAGCTGTGGTAGATATTATTTCCGAGAAGCCAGAGAAACACTCTGATGCGTTCTCAGCATGAATAGGTGGAAGGGAAGAGATACGGAAATCCAGTAGTCTGGAATAAAGATCCCAGTCTGCTGATTCTAAGCGATATTTTAACAATGGAGGAAGGGATTTATCAAGGGTGGGATTGGAGTGGTTTGTGACTATGATGGGATAGTGGTCACTACCATAGGACATATCCAAGCGCCTCCAGTCCGTCATGCTAGCTATGTTGGGAGAACAAAAGGTCAAGTCGACACAGCTGTTCCTTTGACCGAATGCAGACCTACGTGTAGCACTGCCATCATTAATGATACATAGATTAAGCTCGTCTATGATCTCTAATAATTCTGTGCCTATACTGTCACACATGTCTGAACCCCATCTATAATGATGACAATTAAAATCACCCATTACTAGTAATGGGCCACTAACAGTATTTAGAAAATGTTTAATTGACTGTAAATGACTAATGTGTGGGCGTGCAATATAAAAAGCAAAAATGTTTATATCCTTAGCCTTAACAGCAACAGCATTAATGTCGTCATTAACAAAGGGTAAAGATATAATAGAGTACTGTACTTTGCTATTAATTAACAAAGCACAGCCTCCATAACCATCTGGTCTATCATACCTGACACTGTTAAAACCCGGCACCCGGAAATTAAAATCCGGTCTAAGCCACGTCTCAGCAATGCCACATACCAGAGGTTTGTATCTATTTATTAAATGGACTAGGTCAGTTTTCTTCGGAAGAATACTCCTCGCGTTCCATTGAAGGAATGTTAGGGGATGGAATGTTACCAAGATATTGTAGGATGTTGGTCAGTTTGTCGGCAACGTGGTCAGGTATGTTATGTGAAGGATTTCCTAATACTGCCATAAGCATATTAGTGATTATGTTTAAAATATTTCTAGGATTATGGTTGTTTTCACCCTCCAAAGGATAGGCGCAACCATTTTGTGATGGGGAAAAGGAATAATTGTTGATAAGGGCTCGATGAGCTTGCTTATCGTAACTAGGAGACAGCGGGGCATGAGATTTAGGTTTTAAAAAGACAGTTTTACGTAAAGATTTGGGAGTTTGGGAAGTATTATAGTTCTGTTGAGGCAGTTTGGGTTTAGGTTGATTAAAAGATTTTGAAACCTCTGCATATGACCTCTTGATGGTGGGAAAGACCTGACTCGCTTCTGCATACGAAATCGATTTTTCCGCCATGAGAGCCTTTATGCTCTTCTGACGGCCTAGCTCAGGGCATACATTGCTACTGGCAAAGTGATTACCATGACAGTTTACACAGGTTGCAATCTCCTCTGAAACCAGGCATCCATCACCAGGATGGTCCTGGCCACATCTGAAGCAACGAGGCTTTGAGCGGCATAAGGTACGTGTATGCCCAAAGCGGCAGCAGTTAAAACATTGTAGTGTGGGATATGTGTACCTTTCTACTGTAAGAGCAGTGTAAAAACAGTAAACTCGTTTTGGCAAAATTTGCCCATCAAATGTGAGAACCACCGTTTGTGTAGGTTTCCACTCTGAACCATCAGAAGAAACCACTTTCCGATTCATTCTCCTTGCCTTGATAACATTGCCACATCCAGAAGGGACCTTGATATTTTCGACAATTTCCTCCTCAGTCCAGTCCACAGGGACATCTCTCACAATACCCATACGTGTGATGTTAAACAGTGGAATGGATGTTATGTAATTTTGTTGGGCTACGACTCCATTAATTAAAAAGCTGTTAGCATCTTGGTGTGACTTAAATTCCACTGAAAAAAACATATTTAAATTGAAAAAAAAACACACACAAACACGTATGTCACTGCCAAGATAAAATTATTAAATCTTCAATTTTTCTATTATTATTTTTCGAAACGAATAAATGCAATCCGCCATTTTTTTCAGCTATATCTATACTTACTATCCAGCATACAGTTGTTGTGACACTCATTTAATGTTTTATTCTTCTATAAATTCTTTAACACAAAAGTCACATATTGACGTTTTTAAAAAAACAAAGACTATCTGACAAAGTAGTCAATTAAAAAATTAAGAAAACCTTTTTCTTTACATCTACCCTCCCGAGGAAGAAAATTCACCCGTGAATTTTCTCTCAGGGCCTAAGCTTACTTCTTCTTCCATCTCTTCTTCACTTGTTTCTTCCTTATCTTCATCCTTTTCTATACGTACTGGAATTAGTTTTGATATATGAAATAGATTTGACTCTGTCTTCCTGTGTCCTGTATCTATCTTATAAATTGTATTTGATTTTTTTTCTATTATTTTATATGGTCCAATTCTTAGTTCATCCAGCTTTTTCCGATTTATTTTATTTCCATTTTCTACATACACCCTATCTCCAACTATAAATTCTCTCTTTTTTCTTTTTCTATCATAACGCATTTTGTTATAGTAGTGTGATTTCAAAGCATTATTAAACGCTATTTCTTTATCTCTGATCCAGTCACTATGTATGCGTTCTTGGCGTAGCTCATTTGGTAAGACTGTAGCATCAGTTCCATATAACAAATAGCATGGTGCATAGCCAGTTATCGAATGATTAGTCTGATTATATTTCTCTACACATTCGTGCGCTATTGTAGTCCAAGCTTTTTTTTGTTCACCTCCATTTATCCGACATCTTATCTTATTTACTAGAGTATGATTTAACCTTTCATTGAGTCCGTTTGAAAAAGGTGCATTCACTGCTGTAAATATCATTGTTATTTGCTTATCACTGAGAAATTTCTTGAATTCTTTTGAATTTATTCCTGGATACTGGTCGGTGAGAAGCATTTCAATCTCTCCTATTTCGGTGACTTTATTTATTAGCTTTATAAAATCATGTGCACTCTGGGTCTGTGATGTTATAATGAATGCGTATCTAGTGAAGTGGTCTACAAGAAGATGTAGGTATTTCTTGGTTGATCTCGAACCACCAAAACCACCAATTGTGTCTATTGATACTATTTCAAGAGGTCTTTTCGCCGGTCCTAGATGTGACATCAATCCGTATTTGTGCTGTCCTCTTGTTTTATTTTTTATGCAAATTTCACAGCTTCTAAAAAATTAAGAAAACCTTTTTCTTTACATATGTGATTCTATGTATAATGAAGATTTCAGTGTACCATGAACTTAGAAGTATATACATTTTTATCTTTATCTTTATAAAATACCTACGGCTTCTAGACGTATTTTGTTAACAAAACTATTAACATGGATTAATAGCAAATAAAAAAAATATAAAAACTCATATATCATATCTATTGTTTCAAGCATGACTTAATTAGCAAAATTAAACCTTAGGACAGTAATTTAATGATTGTTTGTTTGAATAATTATTACCCTGCTAAAAAGGTTGTTATTGAGTAAAAAAATGTATGAATGACAGAAGAACAAATACAAATAACAGAATGTGATGTTTACATTTTTTTTCTGTGTGTGCAGTAAAGTATAGTTATTGATAAATAAATAAATGTGTTATGATAACTGTCAGTTTAATTCTAGAGTGAGATCTTCTGATAGGCTGGATGCAGGCCGCTTTCAATGGGCCTATCTAGAAATCTTTGGGGGCGGCCTATGTTCAGCAGTGGACGTCCTATGGTAGATAATATGATGATAATGATCTTATGAAAGATCTTTCATTCAATAAAAAATTATACATTCTTTCTTGGGTTTTCACATGACTTACTCGCTATAGCAATTATAATTTTATTCTAAGATACAATAGACAAGTAGGTACAGTAAGACGATCATATTTGGCTAACTCTAACTAAAGATAACAAGAGGGAAATAACATTCAATGATTATGTTTATATAGGTTTTCCACTTATTGGCGGGATAAGGCAAAGCCACGACAAGTTAGTAGTATATACTATTGAAATGTCGATTTTCCTTAATACCGACATCAAGTTCACAAAGGTACAATTCGCAATAAGGTCTAGAAAAGACGACCTTGGATTCATTTTTTTTCTATTTTGCAGCAAATGCTTATGTTTGCGTTTATTTTGTGGACTTTATATATGGTAAAATCTGTGGGACAAGCATTATCTTCAGCAGTGCAACAAAGTACCTCAAGATAGAATCATGTTCCTCAAAAAGTCACTGCTTTTAGTGTTCACGGCTTTTGTGTTTTGTGAAGCTGGATTTTGTAAGTGAATTATTTATTTATTGGAATACAATGATACAAAAATAACTACATACCTACTTCCATTTTGAAAATTTGCTGTTCGAATTCATGACTTATTTTTTCTATTTCGATAATTGTTTTCACTAAAATATTATATTTCAATTCCTATAATAATTATTTAACTTAATTTTAAACTCTATATTTCAGTGGAAAATTTACCAAAATGTAAGATACACGATAACGAATGTAAAAAAGGTCTTATTCAATCAGTGATAAGGAATCTCGCCAAAACGGGACTTCCTGAAAACGGAATTCCTAAAATTGATCCCTTATCCATTAACAATGTCTCTATGTCAATCGCCGATGTCATTGACCTTACTTTAATCGATGGCATTGCCAAGGGCATTAAGGATTGCACTGTCAATAAGTTTACGTAAGTAAATTATCTTCCTTCTTGTATTAAGCTCTTTATTCTTCGATGAAGGTAAAGGTGTACATTATCAAATATCTCCTTATTGCCAGCTATGTTGAGATAGTATCCTGGGTGTCTCCAAGGCCTGAGTGAATAGATTGCTTATGGGTAAATATGCTCCATTGTAGGCCGCATCATTGCTTGCCACCAGTCGAGATAATGGCCAAACGTTGGTCCATCAAATATACAATGTATAAATATAAAATATTTATTTTTAAAAATAGTCTCGTATAGCAAGCGAAGACCTTTTTGCTATACTCCAATCCAAAAACCCCAAAAATACTTTTTTATCCTGGAATAAAACTCGACAAGTGCCTTGCTATGCCGAGGCAATTGCATCCATTTGCTTTTGTCAAAGTAACTTTGATCTACCTCAAGTAATATGTCTATAATCTTATATGGTAGAACCGTAGTTATAATAAACTGGTTCAAACATTTTATATAGAGAAAGCTGATCACGTTTAAATTCTCCTATTCCAGCGCCAGCATTGAAGATGAGTGCAGTACTATTGAGTTAACATGTGACGTCACAATCAAAGGACGTTATAAAGTATATTCATCGAGTCCTTTCATCAAGACCTTCTCTGGTGGTGAAACTGTTGAAGGCGAAGGCAATGGAAAAGTCAAAATTGGTAATTATTTTTAAAAAAACTGATCAATAGGTCTGAGGCTTTAATACGAGTTTGTTTTACGTTTAAAGTAATCGTAACGAGTACGCGTTCGGCACTTTGATAGGTTGGTTTATTGGCGCCGGCCAATCAGAGTGCCGAATGCGTACTCGTTTCGAATACTTTAAACGTAAACTAAGGCCTCTGATGTATTTTTAGTAAATATAGACAAGCTTTCGTTCATAAGAAATGTCTTTGGACTGATGATAATTAAGACGGTTGTTAAAAAGGTTTTCTATTTCAATATCAGGTTTAAAGTATAGTCTTGATACTACCTCACCAAAAAGTCATTTCGCTTAATTTTATCGTGAAACTATTACATTACTACGTGAATTGAACTTACTGGCATTGATTATATTATGAGTAATGAGTAAAGTATTAAATTCTCTTTTCTTTGTTCCAGAAAAATTGTTCTTGAGGTTTGACTTCGATTACTTCTTCCATAAAAGAGCTGGTAAGGTCTATATCAAATTCAAGAATAACAAATTGAAGTACCAGTATGACATCAAAGGAAAAATGGTGTTCTTTGCTGACAATTTGTACATTGGAGGCAAAGAGTGCAGTAAGTAACTGTATTTTACTCAATAAACAGGGTTGTTTTGAATTAACAAAGGCTGTATTTTAAGTAAACATCATAAATGAACAACAACTACCGTACGACTAACGAAATGCGTCATATTTTAGTATTTTTTTTTTCATTTCAATTTGAGAAATTAGCACTTTCCTTTCCATCACATACTTTTATTGTTTTTCTATTCATATGTAATGGAAGATGATATAAAAACTGAAAATGACTACAACTTAACATTACAGTTTTACTAATGTATTCTTCAATTTAAAACTTGAATTTTATAATAATTAAGCACTGCCTATGTTAACTGTCGTCTATTTTATGCTTACATAATATTATTTTTTAATAATTTTATCTTTTTTGTCATTACCCTTGCTGTTTAAAAACGGATAGATATCTTATTTCATTTTATTACAATCTCGGATTAAATCATGGCCATCCTATAAGTAACCACAACATACATATATAACTTCACGCCTGTCTCCCATGGGGGTAGGCAGAGACTAAGGAACGCCAATTACTACGATTCTTACATACCTCTTTCGCTTCATTAACAGTCATCAATCTTTTCATGCATGCTCGTCGGTTAAGGGTACTTTTAATTTGGCCCTTCTTTAATATATCGCCAATCTGGTCACTATATGTCCGTCTAGGGCGCCCTCTACCGACGGCCCCATTCATATCCGCTCTGTATACTTCCCACAACACAACATAATTTATATAATAGTTCATAATAATATAATTACGCCATTTATTAATTCTTATGCTTAGCTAGATAACTCGAAAGGTTACGTAGTTCAGTAATAATTATGTAACTATTATTAGCTACAAAGGGGCTGTTAGTGAGGTCTTAATTGTTATATCTATAGTTATAGATAATCATGAAGTCAATTCGTATAGTTTCGTAAAAAATAAAAGAAGTGTCCTGAAATATTCAAAATAATTACAGTAACTTTTTATTACTGCCTCGTTGCCCGAGTGGTGGCAAATGCGACTGCCGGGCAAAGGGTCTCGGGTTCGATTCTCGAGTCGGACAAAGTATTACTGGGTTTTTAAAAAAAACTCAGTAGTAGCACGGTGTTTGGAATTGTGCCCGGTATATGGCAATAGGCTCACCCCCTATTACATGTGACTCATAACATAAATAGTGAACAGTGGGTGTTATATTGTACAGCGACAAAATGTGCACCTACCCCTTCGGGGATTTTTTTTAAATTATATATAATATAATAAAAATATATATAAATAAATAAAAAAACCCCTTCGGGGATAAAAAGCGTGTTGTAATGTTTTTATTTGCATGACCATAAATGCTTAGATTAAAACATGTCATGAAATTTAATTTATGTGTACTAAAGTGAACTGAACTTATCTTGAATTTTTATGACATTCAAACTAGTTACTTGCAGTTTGTGAGTCTTTTGTGGCCTCACACGGACTTGCTTGTAATGTAAAACATCTGTCTATATGGTTTTGAATCAGATCACAAGAATCCGCCTATTCAGCCGATTGTTTTGAACGGTGTTTCCTTAAATAGAGTAACTCAATTTAAATATCTCGGGCATTGGGTTACCGATGATTTAAAAGATGATTTTAACATGGAGAGCATTGTCAGTTCGGGCGAATATGTTGGCACGCAGATTCTCTCGTTGTACAGACGCAGTTAAAATAACATTGTTCAAGGCGTATTGCACATCACTGTACATGGGAAGTCTGTGGGTTAACTACACCCAGAGAGCGTACAATGCTCTGCGGATCCAGTATGCGTTCAGGGCACTGTTGCGGCTTCTCCGTTTCAGTTGTGCGCCAGCAATGTTTGCTGGTGCTCATACCGAAGGATTCGCTGCGATCGCTCATCAGTCACCTGCGTGGAAGTTGCCACGGTCTCCTGATTGCTATAGCCGGTAGACATGACTGTCCATTGATGTGGAAATTAGTGCAGCGGACTAAGTCCCTGTTTACTATTGCTTATTGTGAATATATGAATGATTGTGTTCTTCCTCTACTATTAGTTTGATGGATCTCAGTTATCTGAATAAATAAACAAATATGTTATATAACATTATATTCTGTCTCATGCTATCACAATATTTGTCTAATTCTACTCTCTCACTTTTGCAGGCAAGAGTGTGATGGACGTGATGAATCAAAACTGGAAATTCCTGATGACCTCATTCGGAAAACCATTCATGGATAAGTCTATGGAATTTGTCACACACTTCCTTGAAAAATATTTCGGTGCGGTGCCAGTAGACTACATGTTTGACGATGATTTGACTAAATATGCGAGGAGCGAGTCTTAGTCTTAGTCGTATTCTTGTTTATAATTATAGTAATTATTATTTTTATTCTAACACAATTATACCTCCATAGTTATTGTTACATTTATTGTTAACATCAAGAATTATGCATTTTGTACAGTTTGTTTTTTTAATAAATATTTCTTTTTATAAAAATGTTACCCTTTTATTTGGTCTGTTACATTCTTGTTAAAACTCCACTCATTGTGAAAAAATTATGGATACAGTTGATGACATACAGATGATGGAATTAAAAATACATAAGATTATCTTTGATAATACAGGTAAAACTACACACAGAACATTATTTATATTGAAGACAAAAGCAGTTTAATTAATTTTAATTAGCTCTTAATACGGGAAAACCGTCAAACCACTTCCTAACACCTACCTGATATATTAATATTCAACATTTAGTTCACGCATCGTGATTCCAACGTCTTGTGGCAAACGAACCTTAATATGGTTGGTATAATAGAGTGAATTTGAATAAATAAACTAAACTACATCTTTCGTACCTATATGTATACAGTATGTTCCCTATGGGTTTAGTTAGTACTAGTAGGTACATAGTATTTTATTAATTTTTTTTTTAAAAAAACGTTGCCCCACACTAGGATTTTCTCCTTGTCGTGGGTGCGTTTACAAACATACAAGTTCACATACACAATGACACCCAGACCCGAAACAATACTTTGTGGATCACACAAAGTGTTGTCCCGTGCGGGAATCGAACCCGCGACACGTTGCACGGCAGCCGGTTGCCCAGCCACCGCACCAACCGTGCAGTCGAGTATTATTATTAATGTTGATAGGGTTCATAACTTTACATATATTACTACTATCATAAAAATACGCATCTAATTGATCAATTTTTTATGGGGTAATCCGATAAGCAGACGGATTACCTGGTGGTAAGCACTAAGCAATTGGCGTCGTCCATGGACACCTGGAACACCAGAGGCGTTACAAGTTTGTAATCGAACTTTTTTGGATCGAATTTGAGGAACGTCGAGGATTCAGAGATTAGGGAAGGAGGCCGGGGGAATTGTTGGGCCTCCGGTAACCTCACTTACACGACGAAACACAAAACAAGCGTTGTTTCAAGTCGGTTTTTTGTGAGGCCGTGGTATCACTCCCGTCGAGCCGGCCCATTCGTGCCGAAGCATGGCTCTCCCACATTTAAACATTTATAGAAATATTGTAATAAAGGTCCAAATGTCAGTTAATCTTTATATGGTTTATTAGTGATGTGAGGTTGTTGGTCTATTTTCAGCAGTGAACGTCTGTTATGTCTTAAACCTATAATGATAATGATAAAAAAATGTCAACAAATGTTTTTTTTTAAGGAGGGAATATCATCAAATGCCTTCTCCTACCTCATGAGGCGGAAGGGAGTGTCAGACTATTACAGACGAAAAACCACCCTGTTCCTACTCCTGCCTTTCGAGCCGGAACTCCGGCAACCCGTTAAGTCCTCCGCGGCTCCGTATCGGCATCAGCCCTATTGGGCCCGGTCAGTGGTGGTCTGAGGCACGCCCGGAACACAACGTGCCGTAAGCTCGGGTCTGGTTTTGATCGGGCGGCGAGCCACCCATGCTCGCCGTCCGCAGGCCCGTGCTTACGGTGGCCGGAGTTTGTCCTCACTCCTCAAAGAGGGGACTTATCTCTGCAATGGCTGCGAGCCCAGTCTACAAATGTCTAGTCTCTGGTATAATTATGTCTGGCCTAGTCGGGACTGGTCGATTTACCTAGTTATTTTGAGTCGTTGGAAAGTAGGTAAATCTACAATGCAATGCTGCATGTCAACTGATGTAAATTAAGATCGTAGCAAAATTAAGACTCAATTAAAAAAAATCACAAACATTTTTGTAGTTCAAAAAGAAACAATTGAAAAAAAAATATTTTTCTAGAATAAAAATGAAATATTTAATGTAGAAAAATTAAAATTCATAAGATACCACATTCTTCTAATTTGTATTTTACGTCAGAATTAGATAATTAGATATACTTTTATGATGAAATATTCATAATTATTTTATAAAATAAATAAAATTTAAGTATTATGTAATATAACATGAGCACATTGTGCATTTTTTGTAAAATTTATGATCTGAAAATTAAACATACAAAACTCAAAAGTTTGTTTAGTAAAGTGTACGTGTTTAATAAAAAACCGTGTTTAAAACGACGTGAAACAACGCTTACATTATGTTTCGTCGTGTGAGTGGGGTTACCGGAGGCCCAATTACCCTCTCCTCAGTCTCACCAATCCACCAATCTCACCAATCCACCAATCCACAATCCTCGAATACCCAATTCACAAAAGGCCGGTAACGTACTTGTAACGCCTCTGGTGTTTCAGGTGTCCATGGGCGATACCGATTGTTTACCATCAGGTGATCCGTCCGCTCGTTTACCGATTTATCCTATACCTATATAGAATAGAATAGAATATATAGAAAAATAATAATAACAAGCTATGTAATCGTCAAGCGAATTAGACACAACAAGACTGCGAACATCATAAAAATAAAAAGAGACAAGGAGTATACGTATTTACCTCTATAGTATACTCAACTATAGTTAGTTGCTTGATCAGTTATTCTAACTATAATTAGAGGTATTATAAATCGGAAAAGTGAGTTTGTTTGTTTGTTTGTTCCGCTTTCACGCCGTAACTACTAAACCGATTGCTTTCAATTTTTGCAGAGGTCGGGCTGGATTAAATAATAGGGTACTTTTAACCCGGAAAAAATGATATTCTCGAGGGAAAACGAAATTATTGGTATAGATGGCGCTGTGACGCGAGCGAAGCCGCGGGTAAAAGCTAGTACTAACTAAGGGCCGATCCTTCCATCAACATATTTTTCTTACCTCTGATTCTCAGTGAAAATTTTAAGCTGTATTTTTCTGTACAAAGCATGGATTGCAGATTATTGGCAAATATTTAATTTTATTCTATGAGTATGTTCACAGGATAGAAATATTTTCTCATGTTGGTCTTGCGTTTACTATTTTTATTTTATTTTTTCTTTCCATTATGTGTAATATAATCTTGTTTTCGGATCGGATTTTTCCACCAATTTTTTTTGGTCCTGTGAAAACGGCAACACCGTTTTCACAGGACCAGAAAAGATTTCAGAATTAATGAATTTATTATTCATAAGAAGATCCTTTATAATTGCGGTTGTTGATCTCAACATGAATTGAGAATTAAAAAAAAATACCTACAATAAAAGGTTAAAGAACTTTTAGCACCGTGATTAGGGTCTATTTTTATTTTATTTTATTATTTTTTTTATTTATTCTTTAATGTACATAATTTGTTTATGGTACATAAGGCGAACTTAATGCCATATGGCATTCTCTACCAGTCAACCTTAGGGTTTAAGTAGAAAAACTGCTAAAACTGAGGTACGGAGAATAAACTAACAACAAAGAGAGAGAGAGAGAGAGAGAGAGAGAGAGGAAAAAATAATGGTAATTATTAAATAATATAGTTATACATATATATTACATAATAGTAAATAGTATATAGTCATATGCATAAAATATATAGGTATAAATACATACATAAATATATATCGACGAAGACCTAGATCTAGCGTTGCAGCGATTTTAAATAAAATTCATGAACTTGGTGTTTGAAGGAGATTTTATTAGGAGCTTTTTTGATATTGAGGGGGAGCGTATTCCAAAGTTTGATGACACTTATTGTAAAATAATTAGAAATAAAAGAGGTCCGGTGGGAAGGTATCTCAAGAAGCAAGTTGTCCGTCGAGCGGAGGTTACGGTTGTGGCAACTGCCTAATAGCTGGAAGCAGGATTTTAAGTAATCTGGAGCACAAGGATCATTAAGAATAGAGAAGAGAATGCAGAGGGATCTGAGGGATCTCCTCTCACGGACAGGAAGCCATTTAAGCTGAGCGCGAAAGGAAGAGATGTGGTCGTATTTACGAAGACCGAAGATAAAGCGGATACAGTTATTGAGCATTCGATCCAATTTGTTAAGAAGGTCTTGGGATAGATCGGAGTAACAAACATCAGCATAATCAACAAAATGAAGCACAAGGGAACGGACAAGCAGAATCTTGATATTTGGTGGCAGAAAGTTTTTGAACCTGTAGAGAGATCGTAGCGTGCCAGTCACCTTCCGGCCAATCTGAGCAACCTGATAGTTCCAGTTGAGCCCGCTGTCCAGATACAAACCTAGATCCTTTACGTGAGGAGACAACGATATGGTGGTTTGATTAAAAGTTATCGGATCAAGCTGATTGATATTTAGGCTATTCAAGTAATAGGAGCTACCTAAGATGAGGGCTTGACATTTGCCTACATTCAGTGCAATCCCATACCTCCTTGACCAGTCTTCAATCGCAAGCAAATCAGTGTTGAGATGTTCTATGCAAGTGTTCAAGTTAGCGATATCAGCCTGAGCGTATAGTTGTAGGTCATTGGCGTAAAGATGATAAGAGCATTTGAGGAGACTAGTGATAGAATTTATGAATAGAGAGAACAACAAAGGAGAGAGTATACCGCCTTGTGGTACACCAGCTGTTAGCCCGCCCCAGTCGGAGAATTCCTGACCAACGCGTACCGCCTGCTGGCGACCACGAAGATAAGTAGAGAACCAATCCCGCGATGACGTCGAGAACCCAATCTGAGTTAGAACGGCCAAGAGAATATCGTAGTCAACCGTGTTAAAAGTGCTATTTTAGTGCGATCGCAAATACATTTGTATCTTTTTGCAATATGGGTTCATTGTACTATACTTACTTACAAAGCACAGTCATAGCACTTGGCACGGATCTCGGAATGGAGTACGGCTTATGGTTTAAAGGTCAACCCCGCGAAGACCCAAGTCATTGTAGTCGGTAGCCCTCGTCTGCGCTGCAAGATTATATGGTCCCAAATCCCGCCGATTGTCTTTAACGGTGCTACAATACCATATAGTGATGCGGTAAGGGACTTGGGTATTGTCATAGACCAGGACTTCTCATGGGGACCTCAACTGGGACAAGTCAGTCGAAAAATTTTTGCGTCGGCGAGGTCCTTGTTGAGACTCCGAAACTTTCTTCCAACTGCTACTAAAATTGTGCTTGCTCAATCACTTCTCCATCCCATCCTCGATTATGCTGACGTCAGCTATCCAGATCTTACCGAAGTGCAGTTAAATAAACTTGAGCGATGATAACGGGTATTAACCAGCAAACTTGTAAAATCACACAGTCTTGTTCCTTAACCTTTGAATCTTACTCGGGTATTTTTAAAACAACTATTGATTGTTTAGTATTACCAGAGATAACTAAATCATTACCGTCTACATTAATTGACATTAGTACTATTCCACTGCCATCAGGCATCTGTCTAGCTGACCCTCACTATTATAAACCGTCAAGCGTAGACATATTACTAGGTGCTGAACAGTTCTGGAATATTTTAGGTATTAAAACAATACATTTAGGAAAGTATCAACCTAGATTATACGAATCTAAATTAGGATGGCTTATTTCTGGGTATATTGTGCAACCTAGTCCATTCCGTGACCAACCAGTGTGTAATTTCATGCAGGAAATAAAACCTGAACTCACTCGGTTCTGGGAACTAGATTCAATATTAGAAAAACATTCATTGTCTGCCGAAGAACGTGCATGTGAGGCACATTTTTTGCGCACTACTAATGCCATTTAAACAGTCACCTGAAGTCTTAGGTGACTCATTCCAAATGGCGAAAGCTCGATTTCTTTCGCTCGAACGTAGATTTGAACGTGATCCCTTATTTAAAGGTAGGTACATCGATTTTATGCGCGAATACCTGCAACTAGGGCATATGTCTGTAGTTAATAATTCAAATGATAACATAAGTTATTATTTACCACATCACGGTGTTATGCGCGAGCAAAGTACTACAACTAAATTAAGAGTTGTCTTTGACGCGTCAGCTGTGACAACTTCAGGCATCTCTTTAAATCACCTACAAATGATCGGTCCGACCGTACAGGTGATCTTTATTCCATTTTGCTACGTTTTCGACAACATAGATACATAGTATCAGCGGATGTTGAGAAAATGTACAGAGCTATAGAATTGAATAAATCTCAACGCTCTTTACAAAAAATCTTATTTAGATTTAACCAACATGAACCGCTTAAAACCTATGTTCTTAATATAGTTACTTATGGTACAGCTTCGGCACCATATTTAGCGACTAAAGCACTCGTAAGTCTCGCTTCACAAGCGTCAAATGATGACGTAAAACAAGCTATACAACGAGACATGTACGTTGATGATTATCTTGGGGGCAGTAACACTGAGTCCGCCACCATACAGTTATGCAAGGAGGTGAGTTCGATTCTAGCATCAGCTCAATTCAAATTAAGGAAATGGCAATCTAACAGCCCACAAGTGATAAAAGCTATAATATCATCCCTTGATCAGTATGATAATAACATTCTCGATTTAAATCGTAATCAATTTCATAACACTTCTAAAGTTTTGGGCTTAAACTGGGTTTGCGATGTAGATCAGTTAACTTTTTCTATAAATCTACCTCCAACCAATGAAATAACTAAACGTTACATTTTATCTTGCATTAGTCAAATCTTTGACCCATTAGGTCTAGTAGGACCATGTGTGGTATTGGCAAAAATGACAATGCAAAAATTATGGTTAGAAAAATGTTCGTGGGACGAACCGGTTTCTCGTGAGACTCAAGAATGTTGGTCGTCATTCGTCACTACGTTATCGTATTTGAATAATTTAAATATACAACGGCATGCATTTCATTTTAATTATAAATCAATTGAGTTGCATATTTTCACAGATGCATCCGAGCGCGCCTATGGGGCGCATGTGTGTATGTTCGTTGCCTAAATAATGATGGGAAAACGACAGTTCACCTTTTAACTTCCAAAAATAAGATCGCTCCCATTAAACATATAACTATACCTCGTCTTGAACTGTGCGGGGCCTTGTTGGGAGCAAGACTGTGTGCAAAGGTAGTAGCCTCATTAACTATTAAAATAATTAAATTTTATTATTGGTGTGATTCAACGATAGTTCTCTGTTGGTTATCTACATCACCGAATAAATTAAAGCCTTTTGTCCGTAACCGTGTCAGTGCGATACAAGAAAGTACCGGGGAAAATTCTTGGAGATACGTGTCGTCTATAGAGAACGCGGCGGACTTAGTATCTCGCGGGCTGAGGGCCGATCAAATCGGCACCTGTCAATTGTGGTGGTCAGGCCCAGACTTTTTAAAATTAGGTGAAGTACATTGGCCTAAAATACCAAATACAGGTTCTAATCCCGACATATCTGAAATTAAAGTTCACCTAGTGGACAGTTGTCAATTAACTCAATCAGCTATTAGTAGTTTGATTAGTAATAAATCTAACTTAAACATATTAACACGTATAATCGCTTATATACTTAGGTTCGTTTTTAATTTAAAAAATTATAAAGTCAAGCGGTGTGGTCATTTATCTTGTGATGAATTAAATGAGGCATTTACTGTCATGTTACGTATCAGTCAAATGGAAATGTTTCCTGACGAATACAAAACACTTAGTTTAAAACGGCCATTATCTAGAAATAATAGGCTTGTTTCTTTGTCTCCGTTTTTGGATGATCGAGATGTAATTCGCGTGTGTGGCAGGTTAGATAACGCTAATTATAGTTACGACACAAAACATCCAATATTGCTAGATAGTAAACATCATATCACAAAAATATTATTTCATCGTGAACATAATTATTAAGCTTATGCACGCAGGGCCACAACTTCTTTTATCGCACATTCGTCAAACTTACTGGCCTTTAGGAGGCAGAAATCTATCTAAAGGTACATTCAGAGAATGTGTCAAATGTTTCCGATTTAGATCTCAGGCGGTGCAACCAATCATGGGTCAACTACCACCCACGAGGACACAGCTTGAATTTCCGTTTTATAATTGTAGTGTAGACTACGCCGGACCAATGCTGATAGCTGACCGTAAAGGCAGAGGTACCAGGCTCATTAAGTCTTATATCTGTGTATTTGTCTGTTTGGCAGTAAAGGCCGTCCATCTGGAGCTTGTGACGGATCTCACCAAAGACGCTTATCTTGCTGCTTTAAAGAGATTCGTTGCTCGTCGGGGTAAACCACACAGCATCCTCTCTGATAACGGCACAGCGTTTGTGGGCGTATTTAATGAGCTTGCACAATTCTTAACTAATTCAAATTTAGGAACCGATCTTGCACAAGAAGGAATAAAGTTTAGTTTTACTCCTCCTTATAGTCCGCACTTCAATGGTATAACAGAGGCCGCCGTTAAGTCTACTAAAAGGCATTTAAAAACTATTGTTCATTCTTCTCATTTAACATATGAAGAGATGAACACATACTTAGTCCAAATTGAGGCTATATTGAATTCCCGCCCCCTTGTTGCTCTTTCTTCGTCTCCTGACGACCTTACCGCTCTAACTCCTTCGCATTTCTTAATTGGACGACCGCTAATATCCGTTTCTCAGCCGCAGGTACATTCTGTGAACATCACTCGATTGGACCGCTACAAAAGAATTGAACATTTACGGTGACTTTTGGAACCGATTCAGTCATGAATATGTTGTCATGTTGCAGCAGAGAACTAGATGGCATGCGTCCACAGGCGAACTTAAAGTGAATCAGTTGGTTCTGATTAAAGAGAAAACGTAACAACCACTGCATTGGCTATTAGGTCGTATCGTCAAGGTGTTTCCTGGTGCTGATGGCGTCACGAGAGTAGCGGAAATTAAAACCAAGAAGGGCGACATCACCAGGGCTTTCAACAACATATGTCCTTTACCTATTAAAGACGATGTTTCAACCCGGGCAGGATGTTCGGAAACGTCTCGGACATCTCGATGACGTCGATGGAGGCGGCACTGGCGGTGGCATCAGAGGGGGGACAGCGCTGCGCGGGGATCAACATATACGAGGACGAGGATCGCGGCCCGTTCTTTTCCACTCGATTAGCTGTGAGCACTGTACGCGTTGCGCGCCGTATATTTGTAAAGGCACACCTACCTTCCGTCGAATAAACCAGTACCTTTAATCAGCATCATCATTTATACAGTCCAAAAACTCTCCCCAACAGACTCCAAAATTTTAGTATAGGTTTATATTTGGACTACGTAAATATGACCACATTTCCGAATATCGTGCTAAACTCAAGTGGCTGCCGATCCGCCTTCGCCGGAATACTCATATCTTATCTCTACTCTACAGTATACTGTTCAATCCTTCAACTCCCCATTACCTCAAAGAACGTTTCAGGTTCTTCCATGACACACATTCTAGACCAGTACGTTCATCGGAGGATTTGAAGCTTGAGATGCCCCAGCACGCGAGCAGATCCTTTGACCGATCCTTCACTGTTCGAGCTATTCGACTGTGGAATACATTGCCTCTTTCTGTAAGACGAGCACAGACACTCGCTACGTTTAAAGCACTCGTGAGGAAACATTACCTCACCACGGTGTAGTAAATTACTATTTCTTTTTCCCTGCTGTCTCTTATCCGTCATGTGTATATATTTTATTTTTATTTATTTACATATCCTTATGTATATATGTGTGTGTATGTATATGTATGCATGTATGTATGTATGTGTGTATGTATGTATGTATGTATGTTGGTATGTATGTATGTATGTATGTGTATGTATAGGTATGTGATGTAAGTACCTGAGTATGCCTAGAATCACCTCCACTATCATTCAGTGCTCCATTCACCCAAAGGTTGCCTGGTAGAGATCGCTTTTAGTGATAAGGCCGCCTTTGTGCCCTACTATTCTTGGTTGTAACTCTACATATATGTTTATATTATTTTAAGGTGTACAATAAAGATTATTTATTATTATTATTATTATAGCAGTTTTTAATTGACTGCAAGGTTGGTGCGGTGGTTGGGCAACTGGCTGCCGTGCAACGGGTAGGGGAATCGATTCCCGCACGGACGATCCACAAATTGTTGCTTCGGGTCTGGGTGTCATGTGTATGTGAACTTGTATGTTTGTAATCGCATCCACGACACAGGAGAAAATCCAAGTGTTGGGCAAAGTTTTAATAAGAACTAAAAAAAAATATATACATCATATTTTTATGACGCGTTTTTAGGTATATTTTTCACCACAATGAATGTCATTTATTTCTCAGTACATGCTGCACACATATCTTAAAATTAACAAAGTTCCACACATACTACCGTTACCGGTGTAGAAATATAAAATTGTATTAACAGACTGATTAGCACGATGACACAATGCTTTAAAAAGCTGCATACCTACAGGTGCTGTTACTTTGAAAGTCCCTGGTAGAATAAAAACTCTCCTGAATCCATCATTTTTGTAAGGCACGACAAAACGGTTTATATGGCAGCTCGCTAATTCCTCGGGGCAGACAGTTAAATATGAGCGACGCCATATACCTATGCACAACTTTTTCTGTAAAGCTCCAGTTTAGGGATAGGCATTTTCAGGGGCAGCTGAGTGATCAAGAGTCTGTTAGCATTATCGTTAGCAACGAACAAATAACTATGATATTTCACAAACTTAGCCACTTCGTAAATATAAATGCTAGGAATAGTCAACAGTCCCTTAGATTTAAGTACGGGTTGGCAAGAATCCGACCATCCCATGCCAAACAATGCACGAACGCACTTTTTTGGGCCACAAAGACCCTCATAATTTCAAAGGAGTTTTGAGCGCATTGTTCCCCACAAATGTCACGCACACTGAGGTCATGTTAAAACGCATAGTATGCTTGTCTGTCTGTCTACATTTCGCTAACGTGTCCTACACATGTTATGTTTCATGTTCAACATCCTGACGAGCTGTTTTACAATAGCAACAAGCAACCACTAAAGCATAATTTACCTATACCAAAAAGTTTTTATCATTTTTATTTTAACTCTTGGCTTCCTGTAGGTTTCATAGGCAAGTTTTGATAAGACCAGGCATCAGCGCTCCTTAATAAATTGAAACGTCTTTCAAATTGTCTACCAAGTATGCAGATTTTGGCGAATCCTATTAAGTAGAAGAGACTCGTGGTTCATAATTAGATACATGATGGTGATAAGTTGATGAAGGAGGCTTAAGTATACCTACCTACACTATTAGGACTATAGTCCAGCAGTAAACTGTCACTTATAATGATACAGTTTCATCAACAGCCTATAAGTGGCCACTTCTGACCAAAAACCTCTTTTCGCACAGAGGTTTGAGCATTAATTACCACGCTTGCTCAATGCGGGTTGGCATGTCGGAAGTTTATGACGCCAGCTTCTCATGCATGAGAGTAGGTACGTGTTTGAAACCTACCAACGGCAAGTACCAATGTGACTTTTTCCGAGTTATAATTATGTACTTTCAAAGATTATTTAGACACCCCTGACAAACGGTCAAGGAAAACATCGTGAGGAAACCTGGGCTTATAATTTCTAATTATAAGTTTGTAGTCGCCAACCCGCATTGAGCAAGCGTGGTGATTAATGCTCACACCTTCTCCGTGTGAGAAGAGGCTTTGCTCAGCAGTGGGCACTTATAGGCTGTTGATGATGATGATGAACGAATTGAATATTTTGACAATGATGAAGTACTATTTAACTTCAAATTGTATTGCCTTAACAGCCCGCGTCATTAGTTCTTTGGTAATTTTTCACTTACTTACCTATTTGTTTTATCAATTCCAGTTAAAATACAGTTCAGTTTAACTTATCACTGAGCTCACTGAAAATGTTTCAATAAGTATTTTCTACTCTGCTTGAACCTACCTACTCGTAAAATAACATTTTATTTCGTATATTCAACATAGATGTTGTATAAACTAAAGTGGCTTGCTTCCTGTCACTTCCAACATAACTATTTTGTTAACGTTTAACAAGAAAAAAGTACATTACCACCACACTACAATTCAAAATCAACCCAAAACACAAAACAAAAAAGTCCAGTTTCCCTTACAAAAGAAAACAGATATATTCATTATTCAAATTGAATTCTGCACACCAGAAAATAAGGTCGCATTTAATGCAAACATTATTCATATGTCAAAGATGCATCTTGTTATGCTTATGTGAGTGATTTTGTTTACATTTTCCACAGTGATACATTGCCGGGAACATTTTTCATTTGCGCCGCTTTTTTGTGGATAGCTACATTATGTTCATGTCAAGTAGACCTCTTGGCTTTAAGTATGGGGTTTTTGCTTGAAGCAATAATGCTTCAATGTGTATAACAATAATGTTATACACAGGCGTAATTAATTATGGTATTAAAAATAAATTCTATAAAAATAGTATCACAGTTTCATTGTGGTTTTGTTTAAGGTTTTTTCTGTTTGTAAAATCTGGTTTAAGAGCTTATTTATTTTACAGATAATTCCCGAATTTTTTTTCAAATTTACAATTAGAGTTGACGTATTTAACATAAAAATATACTTTAATATTATATTACCCCAGAATGTACTATTAAACTAAATAAAAGTGTTACTTACGTTAGTTCATACCACCTATTGCAAAATACATAACATAACATCACGCCTTTTATCCCCGAAGGAGTAGGCAGAGGTGCACACAGAAGTAACACCCACTTTTCACTATTTATGTTATGAGTCCCATGTAATAGGGGGTGAGCCTATTGCCATATACCGGGCACATTTCCAGACTCCGTGCTACTAATGAGAATTTTTTTAAAACCCAGTAATACTTTGCCCAACCCGGGAATCGAACCCGAGACCCCTTGCCCGGCAGCCGCACTTGCGACCACTCGGCCAACGAGGCAGTCCAAAATATTACGCAAAAAACTAAACAGTCTGATCTAACATCTAACCTTAATAGAATAAAGTACAAATTCTATTCAATAATTATTATGTTGATAGCAAAAAAATGCCCTAGTTGAATTAAATTATGTAACACTGAAATAGACAATATATATGGATAGACAACGTATAACGACGTTGCTTCGTTTACACTACTATATCATTTAAGAGTCTATAGAAGAACAGAGATGAAGTAAAGACTAACCAAAACAGTCATTCTCAAGGCAGAGTTCCTATTGTTCCTAAGTACACTTAATTTTCAGTCAACACGTGAACAAGGGTTCACGTGTTGACTGAAAATTAAGGGTTGTGTGTTTACGTTATCTAATGAAGAGGCTGAAACATGTAATTTTTACATTATTAGTTTATAAAACGAAGAACAAGGTAACGTAGGACAGTTGCGCATGTTTTCTTAGTCTGGAAGTTTGTTTTCGAAATGTTGCTACTGATTTTGTTTATGAATATTTTTGTTTCTAGTGCACTTTCTATGGAATTGCGTAAGTCGTTAATTTGTTTTTTTTTGTTCTTAAAACCAAGGATACTACTAGGGAACTAGTTCATACTACATATCGATTTCATCTGACATACGTACATACATGGGGACAACGCGCGGCTTTTGTCCACAGTGACGTTGATGTCGTCAAACATGTCATGTGTCTGGTCGCAGAACTTTTTTGTCACCTTGTGTATCGTTGGTTTCACTTTGAAATTCAATCTTTAATTGATGTTATTTATGAACGACTAAGATAATGTGTGAACATTTGTCTTTTGGTTTTTTGCTTCCAAAAACAAACTAGCATGGCCTAACCAGTTTTGTTTTTTAAAAATGGACAGGTCATTGAGTCACAAAATTAATGAATGATAAGATAATGATGTTTTGACCATTTTGTTATAGGTACATCGTTTTTTTCCTTTGAATCGTTATTTTTTATAGAAATAAAATATTTGGGTGCAGGTATCCCGGGACTCAATATGTTGCTATGTTAAAAATAAAAGACGAATTTAAAACGAATTTAATTTAAAACGAATTTAAAAAGAAACTGACCAAAATTTAGCAAAGCTAAATAGAGCGATGATGTGAAGAACTGAAGATCGATTTGATATACTATTAAAGATGTCTATGTCTAGTAGAGGACAGAATCTGACCGATGATAACGATGATAATGTATTTGTTTCAGCATCCTACATATCCTCATGTTCAAGAAATGATCCGAATCTAAATGAATGTGCCTTAAAATCGGCTCGAGATTCTTTGCACCAGTTTTCTCAAGGAGATTCAAAGAGAGGCCTTCAACCCTTGGACCCATTGTATGTAGCAGAGATGACAGTGTATATACCAAATAAACAAGGATTCAAGGTCACTTTCAAGGACAACTACTTCACAGGACTATCAAAATTGCATTTGGAAAATTTTAAGTAAGCTTTTTGGTTCCCTTTTTTCCCTTCCCTTCTTGGTAAAATTCCCTTCTTGGTAAAAGAAGTTTTTTGTACCTCTACTATGTACGGGGTAAGTGACTGTGTTAATAGATGTAATACCTATTTCGCAATTGTGCAATTTTTGGTTGATCTGCTTCATTTCTCTGCACAGCCAACTTGAGTGAAATATTGCTTAATAATTTAAGTCTGCCATTCACTGTTTATTGTGTGATTATGTGTGGAAATAAAAGACATTGTATTCTGCTGCAAAATATAAAGTCAATACATTATAATAGTGCCTCGTTGGCCGAGTGGTCGCAATTGCGACTGCTGGGCAAGGGGTCTCGGGTTCGATTCCCGGGTCGGGCAAAGTCTGGAACTGCCCGGTATATTGATATATTGGGCAAT
The DNA here is from genome assembly GCA_038387885.1 of Spodoptera picta. Taxonomy (NCBI): domain Eukaryota; kingdom Metazoa; phylum Arthropoda; class Insecta; order Lepidoptera; family Noctuidae; genus Spodoptera; species Spodoptera picta. The sequence continues at coordinate 2,778,238 of JAZHFQ010000733.1, read as the reverse complement.
AGGCACACCCCCTATTACATGAGACGTATAACATAAATAGTGAAAAGTGGGTGTTACATTATTCAGTGGTATAATGTGCATCTCTCTCTACCCCTTCGAGGATAAAAGGCGTAATGTTATGTTATATTATTATAATAGTGCAAACAGAAAAATAATTGCACAAACATTGTGTGTTATTATAATCATTTACTGTGAAATGTTTAGTAATAATCTTTACGCAATATAATTAATTATTAGGTTATGACCGTTTGTCCAAATACCGAACAACCAATTAAGGGCCTATTAAAATGTTCTGCACCAAAATAATTAAGTAATATTTAAATTCAATTTAGCATAAATTTCAGTGGAATTCTGTAAACTTGATTAATTGTTACGGTATTCAATCAATCATTAACATAATTATGATCCTTTTTATGCATTAAGAGGTTTGTAAAGAGCGTATTTGAATAAAATAATTAGGTTATATCACTCGGTGATCAAGGAGTTTCACGTGTGTTCTCCAGATCGGTCAAAGTATCTTAAAGATTTTACGATATTCAAAAATTATCATAACAATAGAGCAAAAAGTTTACATTGTATTGTATTGTACTAATAAATACTCTTATCACTAATAAATGCTCATAGCGTGAGTCTCAAAAAGTGAAAAGAACAGAGGTAAATGACTTAAATATTGTGCTAATTGACCTTAATTAAACTATAAAATAGAAATAGTTAATTGATATACAAAATCTACATAGGTAAACACTAAAGACATATTTATAAAGACAGTCATAAAAATATTCGAATAAACACGATATATGTACAAATCTATGACAAATATTTCAAATAAAATAATATGTATATCATAACATTTGTGACAAATGCTTCCTGATATGAAAAGCCTACGAGGTAATTGACCAGATAAGTATCCGAGAAATGGTTTTGAATATATCCATATATCAAAGTGATATGAGGAAGATGATATCCCACATTTCACAACCTACATTAGTCGCTTGAATGTCACAATAGTGGGACAAGTTGTGTACTAAATTGTGAAGATATCATGTTACATTAATGTTGTAGTGTTTTGATTACTATGTAGAATTAAGAGAAGAGAACGGCTTCACAGAAAACCGATGTGAAACAACGCTTGCGTTGTATTTCGTCGTATGAGTTTGGTTAACGGAGGCCCAATATATATACCCCACTCCTACCCCAATTTCTCCAATCCCTGAATCCCCAACAATTCTCAAATTCCTAATCTCCAAAAGGCCAGTAACGCACTTGTAACGTCTCTGGTGTTTCGGGTGTCCATTGGCGACGCCGATTGCTTACCATCAGGTGATCTTTCTAATCATAACCCGGCTTATCCCTTAAAAAAATTCTTTCATTATTATAATATACATCATATTAATTGATTAGGTACCTCGTTAGTCGAGGGCAGCTGTAGTGTCTTTGTTTTTCTGGACTAAGTATTTCTTCTTTCATCATCATTCATTCATCACTATGTAGATCACAAGACATTCGTTGCTGATCATATACTGTATACCATATATCTCTACTCTATCAATAACAATAAGAAAACAATATTGCAACATTTGTGATTAAAAATGAAATTGTGATATCTGATAACAATAATCATGTATTAAAATTAAACAATTAATTATATTACTTTAAAATATCGGTATTATTTCATTAGAATTACCAAGAATTTCAATTGTTCGTTTATTTTCAGCATTCTTTAAAGTTAATAACAATGTAATGATATGATAATATTAATTAACTGGTGAATGAGCACACAATTCAGTTTTGTTTATTTGTTCACTTTTCGAACGTCGCCGTCGGTGCTTTTAATTTAGTTTTTAATTAAACATGAAATGAATGATAGTTATAATTATAAACATTTTATTAAAACAGAAATATTATTTTAAGAAAAGTTAAATATTATAATGGAGAGTTATTTTAACAAAATAATTTACGTACTGCACCATAATGAACCCAAATATAAGCAACGCCTTTAAAAACTTGCCTACATTTTAAAAAGTAAATAAAAATAATGATAATACCATGCCACTTAGACATGATTACACCAAAATGTCAGTGGTGTAGCTATGTGTGCGTGTACTTACAACACCGTAATGTTCGAAGTGTAATGACGGTATCCTTCGCATCAATGTGTGTGTATTCTGCGTATAAGTCTAAGCAACCAGCAGCTGTAGCCAAATGCCACTTTAGCTCTTGTCTACAGAGAGAGTAGAAATGAAAATGTATTGGGATGACACTGACAAGTGTCAAAATTTACATCAATTCCATATAATTTGATTTTCTATTTTACATTTAGACAAGCGCTAAATGGCATTTAGCTACAGCTGCTGGTGCCACGTCGTTGTTTCAAGAGACTACATCCGCCTTTTTTCAACGATTTGGATAATACTTTTACTGAAATTGTAATTAAAACGGCATAATTATTAACAGATATGACTTTTCCTCGAATTGCTCAGGGGCTTTCCGAGGACAAAGTCGATATTAACAAATTCAATTATGTCAGCTTAATTTTTTAATTCGTTAATTGTTTTATCTTGCCTCTGTCCTAGTGTACAATTAAAATTCTGTTGGAAGGGATATTTTCCTGTCTTAGAAAGGTAATTAAAATCGTTACGGCTGAAGTTAATTACAGAAATGAAAATATTAAATAGGATTTTAGAAATCAAACAAATTCTTAAAATTCGTTTAAGATTTCTTGTCTTTGCTCGGTAGCGGGCACTTATAGGCTATGGTGATGAACTACTAAAAATATTGCGTATTTTTATAATAACTATCGTCTATGTCTCACATACTAAATTATCTCATTAAAACACTGGTGAAATAGTTATAAAATGAAAAAACCTCCAAAAGCGCACGCCCGCGCACTCTGCTCATGATGAAGAGTCCCTCTGTGATTCGAAACTAGTAGAGCTTTTCTCATTATTTCCCGTGAGTCACCCGGTATTTTTGATTATTAGTTTAATACTATAATATTACTTATTAGAAACGCACGATAGGTATCACTTAAAAAAATCAAATCAGATATTGCCAATTACTAAATTAATTTAAAATAGTATTATGCGAGCAGTACCCACCTACCTAACATAAATCCATAATGAACTATGCGCCTTACAAACGACGACGGCATGACTCACGGACAATTAGCTTCGCGCCTTTTAATTACGAATAATATTATGAAGGCGCCTTAACTTAAAGGGTCCGATGGAATAATTAGGCTCAGACGATGATTCATCGGGAACAAAAGGAGTAATGGTGTGAAAAACCGCGCAATGATCGAGCGAAATTTGATTCAAACTTGCTAGCCGGCTTCGTTAAATGGATGCAAATACATTTTTGCATATTCATTACATTTGAGCTTTGTTCTCTAAGTTTTCTTGTCCGGACTTAAGAACTTGGATTAAAAATGCGTGAACGTTCTCAATCGTGATTTCGGAATGAGTAGGTATTTTCGAAAGGATAAAAAGGTCAGGCTATGAATATAATTTGGTTTTGTCTAACTACTATTTAAATTTTAGCAAGGTATCCCGTTTATTAAAATATTTCCATGATTACTTGCAATGTTTTAATTCAACTCAATTTTTAATAGCAAAAATTGATTATGGCACATGTTCATCGTGTTCATGAAACGATTAAAATATTTTTTTTTCACATCAACATTTACATCAAGAAATCGTAGAAAATAATGGTATATGTACTTACTTACTTAAATTTTAATGGGATAAGTCGATAAATGAGTAGACTGATCATCGGTAAGCAATCGGCGTCTCCCATGGACACCCGAAACACCAGAGGCGGTACAAGTGCGCTACCGGCCATTTGGGGATTAGGAATTTGAGAATTTGTTTGGGATTCAGGAATTGGGGGGATTGGGGTAGAGGGGGGGGGAGATAATTGAGCCTCCAGTAACTTCACTCACACGACGAAACACAACGCAAGCGTTGCTTCGCGTCGGTTTTCTGTGGGCCGTGGTATCACTCCGGTTGAGCCGACCCATTCATGCTGGCATGGCTCTTTTAGAGGTATATTTTTAAAAAAAAAACGTTGCTCCTCGTGTCGTGGGTCCGTGTGTTTAAAAACTTACCAGTTTACATATACATCACACCCAGACCCGAAACAACAAATTGTGGACCACATAAAGCGTTGTTGCGTGCGGGAATCGAACCCGCAACACGCTGCACGGCAACCTGTTGCCCAGCCACTGCACCTACCGTGCAGTCAAGGATAACATTTTAATTCGGTACCTATGTAAAGAAAATCACTATATTATATTTTCTTAATTATTAAATCTGTGCTTAATTCTCATTGTTGAATTGGCCGCTTTATCATAAGAAATATAGAATAATTAATATAAAGAGATGTCACTGCCATTGTGACGTCTGTGTTTTTTTAGAAGAATGAATGTCATACGGTTATATTTTCTATTTTAGTTTATAAAGTTAATTTTTCCCATAAAAGGAATAATGCCTCATCATCATCATCATCAACAGCCTATAAATGCCCACTGCTGAGCAAAGCCTCTTCTCACACGGAGAAGGTTAGAGCATTAATCACCACGCTTGCTCAATGCGGGTTGCCTAATACAAAGAAATAAAGGCTTAAAATGTTGTTTTTTTGTTGTTTTTACAGGTGAGTTATTTTGTTTATTAGTGTTTATGGTAATTATCTAAGTTAAAAAGTTAAAGTACATTGTACGCAATTATAATAAATAAAAATTTTTGTTGTTTTTACAGAAAAACGCAATTTTGTTTTTATTTCGTTTAATGCGCAATATTATTATAAAACAAACATTTTCTGCAAATATTTAACTCACTATGGAGAAGTTGAGATTTGATTTTGCTGTGAAAACATCAGGAGATGGAAAAACAAATATTATTTGCATAACCTCAATAGGTACACTTACTGGACAAGTTTACGGTGTACCAGACGAATACCAGCCTGCAAGTTTACATCAAGTAATTATAAATAGTTCAAGTTATACCAAGGTAAAAAAGACATTGACTAAACGGTACCAAACAAGAAAAATATGGATAACCTTAACAGATGAGATATCTAAGACATATTTAGATGAAGGACAAAACCTGCAGTTTAATGATTTGTACCTGGAAGAAATTAGGGAAAACGTCGATGATTATAAAATTTTACCTAGTAGCTCAAGTGAAACATTGGAAAAACTATTAGAAAAATTACTTGATGAAAAACAAACTAAATCTGAAACTCAAAATTTAGGGAAAATCTCAAAAGATTTTATGATTGAGAAATTTAATGGCAAAAATGCAAATGCTCACCAATGGATTAAAGATTTCAACAAAGAATGTGAACGTTTCCACATTAACGAAGATAAAAAGAAGATTGAAATATTAAAAAACTTTTTAGAATACTCTAGTATGGATTGGTACAGCTGTATGTTAATAAAGTTTACAGTTGAATCAGAGTGGAACAAATGGGAGAAAAATTTCTGTGAGACATTCGGAAACAAAGGATGGTCGCCCATCAGATATGCTCTTGCTTTTAAATATCAAATGGGTTCACTACTTGATTATGGTTTAAAAAAAGAAAAATTATTACTTGAAGTGAGAAAGTCGATTGATACTGGAACCCTTATAGACCTTATAGCAGCAGGTTTGCCTAATTATCTGATTGATAAAATTGACCGAGAGACTTTACAAGAAACCGAAGATCTGTACAATGAGTTAGGAAAACTAGAACATCTTGTTAGAAAGAACAAATATGATAAAAAACCCTATATACAATCTGACACAAAAACTACCTCTAAGAAATTTGAAGAGAAAAAGCCATGCAAAATCTGTGTCGCTGAATATAAAGGGAACCGTTTCCACTTGGAGGAAAATTGTTGGTTTAAGGGGAATAATAAAAAAGGTGTTGTGAAAAGTGTAAACAACTCTGAATTGGAAATTGAACTAAATAATGAGAATCCAAAAAACTAGAAGTACCACCATTAATAAAAGTACCATTACTAATAAACGACACTTTACAAGTTTCTGGAATTTATGATTCTGGTTCAAATGTGTCGTTAATTAATGCTAAATTATTAAAGATACAAGAAAAAGAAGATACAAGTATTACACAAACAGCTAACTTGAAAACTATTAATGGTGAGAAGAAAACAAAAGGTACGGTAACTCTAAAAATAAAAATGTTTGATATGGAGAATATTGTAAATATTTTTGTCATAGAAAATGAAAATTTTCATTATGATTTTTTGATTGGCTTAGATAGCATAAAGAAGTTCACATTAATGCAAAATGAAGACTTAAATATAATACAATGTAACAATTCAGAAGAAGGGAAGTTCCTAAATGAGGAGAATGTGAAAAATAACAATTTAAATTTAAGAAATGTCAATATTCCTGATGCACTAGGTGACAAAAATAAAAAAGATGTTTCTTCATACACTAAAGTATTGAAACAAGAAACTAATTATACGAACAAATGGGAAGTGAACTTTAACGAACATTTAAACACTGATGAATTTGAAATTTCAGTGAACCATTTAGATGTAAATCAACAAACAGAGATTGATAAACTAATAGAAAAATACAAACCAGTCTTTGCTAAGGATAAATACGACATCGGCACTGTACGTGATTATGAAGCTCATATAGATTTAATGGTGGATAAATATTGTTACAAACGTCCCTACAGGTGCACAACTGACGATAGAAAAGAAATCGAATATCAAATATCAAAACTACTAGAGAAGAATCTGATTGAGGAATCATATAGCCCATTTGCTGCTCCAGTCACCCTGGCATATAAAAAAGAAGACGATAAAAAAACGAGATTATGTATAGATTTCAGAGAATTAAACAAAATCGTCGTTCCACAATCACAGCCATTCCCTTTGATTGAGGATTTAATGGTAAAAACCGTGAATTGTCATTTTTTTTCTACTTTTGACATAAATTCGGCATTTTGGTCAATTCCTTTGAAAATTCAAGATAGATACAAAACTGCATTTGTCACGCAAGAAGGCCATTTCCAATGGACTTGCCTTCCATTTGGTCTAAAAACAGCTCCAGCAATTTTTCAGAGAATATTGAGCAATATAATTAGAAAATACAAACTCTCAGATTTTGCGGTAAATTTTATTGATGATATTTTAATTTATTCAAAAACTTTTAAGGAACATATAGTACATATATCAAGACTACTTGAGGCAATATTAATGGAAGGATTCAGACTAAAATTTTCGAAATGTAATTTTGCAAATAATTATGCCAAATACTTGGGTCACATAATAGAAAATAATTTGGTTAGACCTCTCAAAGATAATTTAACAGCAGTTAAGAACTTTCCAGTTCCAGAAACAAGGAAAAATATACGCCAATTCCTTGGAAAAGTAAATTTTTATCATAAATTTATACCCCATAGTGCAATTATCCTGAATCCATTACACAATTTACTAAGGAAATATGTTAAATTTGTATGGTCCACAGAATGCCAGGAATCATTTGATAAAATAAAAGAATTACTATGTTCGAAGCCAATTTTAAAAATATTTGATCCAGATAAACCGATAATAATTTATACAGATGCTAGTATTAAAGGCGTGGGAGCTGTGTTAAAACAAGAAGATGAAAACGGAGTTAACAAACCTGTAGCTTACTTTTCAAAAAAGTTGACAGAAACTCAAAAGAAAAAAAAGGCAATATATTTAGAATGTCTCGCAATCAAAGAAGCGGTAAAGTATTGGCAGCACTGGCTTATGGGAAAAGAATTTGTGGTATATTCAGATCATAAACCGTTAGAAAATCTGAACATAAAGGCTAGAACTGATGAGGAACTGGGCGATTTGACATATTATTTGTCCCAATATAATTTTAAAATAAAATATAACCCGGGACAATCAAATCAAGAAGCAGACTGCTTAAGTAGGAACCCAGTCCTGAATCCATGTGATAATGCTGATGATATTTTAAAAGTGGTAAATCTTTTAACCTTGGAGGATATAAAAAAGGACCAACACTCAAATCTAAATCTACAAAATGAAAAATCAAAGTTTATAATGAAGAACGAAATTTACTACAAAAAGAATAAGAAAAGGTATAAAATCATATTGTCCGAAGCATTCAGTAAAGCCCTACTTAGAGATGTTCACGATACTTACTGTCATATTGGAAGAACCCAGATGATAAATAAAATAACACCTTTCTATACAGCAAAAAATATCATAGCAAACATTAAGAAAATTTGTGATGAATGTGATATTTGTATAAAGAACAAATCTAGAAGAAAGTCCAAGCTTGGTTTAATGTTACATTTAGGTCCGGCAACACGTCCTTTTCAAATTATATCCATTGATACCATTGGAGGTTTTGGGGGATCACGGTCTACAAAAAAATATTTACATCTTCTGGTTGATCATTTTACAAGATATGCATATATATTGACGTCAAGAAATCAAAACGCCAGTGACTTTATTAAGCTTATTAAAAATGTGACACAAAGCTATAATATTGAGATGATATTGACTGACCAATACCCTGGCATAAATTCTAGAGAATTCAAGAACTTCCTGAAAAAGAAAAACATTACCATAGTTTTTACAGCTGTAGACGCACCATTTTCAAATGGGCTTAATGAAAGGCTAAATCAAACTTTAGTCAATAGAATAAGATGCAAAATAAACGAAGCTCATAAGAAAACTGCTTGGACAACTGTTGCACAACAATGTGTAGCAAAATATAATGAAACAGAACATACAGTCACAAAATTTACTCCAAAATACCTCTTAGAAGGCGAGAATGTGGATATTTTGCCACTTGAATTAAAATCAAAACCTACAAATGAAGATTTGAAAAGAGATAGAGAACTAGCTCTTCAAAATTCAATAAAATCTCACTACTACAATAAGAAAATATATGATTTAGGTAGGGAAGATTATAAATTTGAAGTGGGAGACGAAATATATGTCGAAAATGGAAATCGATTAAATAGAAAGAAAATGGATGAATTAAGGATTGGACCACATAAAATCTTAAAAAGGGTTTCTAACTCAATCTATGAAGTTGATGCCGGACATAGAAAGGCAGAATCAAATCTCTACCATATTACCAAGCTATCTCCAGCAGTGATCCGCGCCTAATCGAACAATCATTGCTTGTTCTCTCCACCCTCCGGTGGGAGATGTAAAGAAAATCACTATTTATATTTTCTTAATTATTAAATACTCTGTGCTTAATTCTCATTGTTGAATTGGCCGCTTTATCATAAGAAATATAGAATAATTAATATAAAGAGATGTCACTGCCATTGTGACGTCTGTGTTTTTTTAGAAGAATGAATGTCATATGGTTATATTTTCTATTTTAGTTTATAAAGTTAATTTTTCCCATAAAAGGAATAATGCCTAATACAAAGAAATAAAGGCTTAAAATATTGTTTTTTTGTTGTTTTTACAGGTGAGTTATTTTGTTTATTAGTGTTTATGGTAATTATCTAAGTTAAAAAGTTAAAGTACATTGTACGCAATTATAATAAATAAAAACTTTTTACAGAAAAACGCAATTTTGTTTTTATTTCGTTTAATGCGCAATATTATTATACCTATATTAAAATTTTTAAATAAATAAAATTCTGCAAAGCGTGGCTTTTTTGACGTAAGTTTTTTACCCTATAAAAATAGTAACATATCACATTTCGATAACATATTATGTTTTTGTTTTAGATTTGATTTAGAGAACAAAATGATACTCACGGACGCTCTGGTCACCTTGGATGTGAAAACACTTATGACTTAAGTGGCAAAGTTCTTCTAATACCAGTGAAGTCAAGTGGAGACTCCGCTATACATTTGAGTAAGTATCATTATACATAATTATTTTCTAGTTAAGTCTCTCTGTAATGAGCTACCATGGTGAGTGTTTAATACTGGTCAAAGAAAGCATATGGTGTCGTGGTGTCGCGGAGAACCTAACGGGTAACCGGGGCTCCGGCTCGACGTGCAGGAGAAGGAACGGGGTGGTTTTTAGTCAGTAAGAGTCTGACACTCCCTTCCGCCTCACCCAGGCGGGAGCAGTCATTCGATGATTTTCCCCCCTTAAAAAAAAAAAAAAAAAAAAATGGTGTCGTGGTGGCCCTGAGGTTTAAGACGCCTGATTTCATGCATAAGGGTTCGAAACCTACCAACGGCCAGTACCAATGTGACAATGTGACTGTTTCTGAGTTAGTTATATATACTTTCTAAGATTTTTAGATACCACTCACAAACAGGAGGAGGCTCGACGTGCAGGAGAAGGAACGGGGTGGTTTTTAGTCAGTAAGAGTCTGACATTCCCTCCCGCCTCAACCAGGCAGGAGCAGTCATTCGATGATTTTCCCCCCTTAACAAAAAAGTCGTGATTATTTATTTACTTATTTATTTATTTAAAAAGGATCTCCAACAGAGAATACACGTAACATACACAGTGTTAATGCAAACAATATATATCTTGTGCTTCTCCAATTATAGGAGATCACGACATGCAAACAAAATAAATCCTAATTTTGAATATTTCGTGTTCATTATGCCTAATTACTCGTACATAATTTTCAGAAAACACACTGTTACATATCCGTTTTTGGTATGAGCATGTGGAAGGTGCTGACGGAAAAATTCACTGGAAAATATACAAGCACGACATTAAATATGAAGTGGAGATGGCATCATTTAGATTGGAAAACCTCTTGAATGATCCTACTTTAGGTAAATATACTATACTTCACTGATTAATTAGTGCATTCTAGAAAACCCAACAGTGATTATAAGGTACTCAAGATAATAGATTGGCTTTAGAATCTACTCAAAATTGTAACTTGTGGTCTCTTTTCTACATATAACATCATCATCATAAGAGATAGATTTTGTTTGAAAACCCAGTAACACTTTGTCCGACTCGGGAATCGAACCCGAGATCCCTTGCCCGGCAGTCGCACTTACCACCGAGTGGTCAAGGAGGCATTCATATAATCACTTTCTTTCATACCTATAATAAAATTGTTGGAAAGTCAATTAGAGGTATATAGTACATTGAATATTTTTTTAAAAGAATACTTGAGGCGTGATCTACCTATATTCGACATGTAAGCGAAAAAATGATTTTCAAAATGTTTGTCTGTATATATGTAGGTATGTCCGGGTTAAACTCAAAAAGCACTGCATGGGTGTACTTCCAATTTTGGAACTAACTATTTCACATGAACGAAGTCGCGGGCACAGTTAGTTTCCAATACGATGTCAACTTTAACACGTTCTCTGCGCCATCACTTTCAAAAAACTTTCATCTGGTGCTTTGGAGACCTAAAAGATCTCCAAACTAACCTACCATTTGATGCGTTTGAGACCTAATCGGTCTCCTAAAGATACAGTTTTCAAAATAGTTTATATCTTCCAAAAAACAATCAAATATATTTTGAAGTTTTTGTGGGTGAAAGATAGTCTATTGCTTTATATTTTGCTAGGTTCGCACGCAGTTATGACATTTGAATAAACTACAAATACCAAAAAAATATATTATTATGGTATCGATTGTATCTCGTACCGCAACGGAAGATAGTTCAATATCTGTAGTAAGTAGTGATGGGAATAAAATGATATCTCAGTTGTCGATTGAAAAAGTTTTATTAATATGCAAAGTGTTTTTCATTAAAACATAGTAAGCACATTGATTGCTTGCATTGCGCGCAAATGGTAACAATTCGTTTAGTTTTTTTAGAAGCGTCAGTGCTGTTTAGTTTCGTTATTCGAGTGTCTTATGTAAATAAATTTTTACACTTTTTTCTTTTAAAAGCACTCATTGTATAACAAAAATGATAATCAACACGCAGGTTTATACGCGAGTGTGATTTCGCAAACGTGCGCGCGAGCTCCCACTTCGATGCTAGGACAACACTAAAATGAATCACGCCCGCGCCGCCCACCTTCCCTCTCTTGCGTCTACGAGGCGTACGATTCCACGAGTACCGACATATCTCCTAACGCAAGGAATGAAAATAATTACAGTACTGTGCGTTAGGGACCTAATCCATCTCTAATTTCTTTTTTAATGTCCTTGAATTCATCTTTAAGTAGGAAGCAAATATGTATATTTGTCCTACTCATACCTAAAGAACTTAACATGTTAGATCCTCCCGCAAGGAGTGAAAGAACACGATTATGTTCAACGCACAATACAAAAGTCCTGCAAGAGATCTGATAGATCTCGTAATGCAACGAACGTGTTAAGGTATATCTACTACATGAAATAATATTTCTTGCTCAAAAGATAATACACTAAATTAAAAGCGTAATAGCTTTTGGATGAAATAAATTACTTGTGAAATGCTTGAGTAAACTCTATTAAAATGTAATACACTGTTTGACTAACCGCTTTGGCTCTAAACTGTGTTCATAAACGAAACATTTAACATAGCTTAACGCCTTTTGTCCCCGAAGAGGTAGGCAGAAGTTCACATTACGGCAATTAATGTCACTATACAATGTAACACCCACTTTTCACTATATTATCTTATGAGTCCCATGTAACAGGGGGTGAGCCTATTGCCATATACCGGGCACATTTCTAGACTCCGGGCTACTACTGCAGTTTTTTTTTAAAAACCCAGTAAGAATTACGCGACCCGGCATTCAAACCCGAGACCTCTTGCCCGGCAGTCGTACTTGCGACCACTCGGCCAATGAGGCAGACGAAACATTTAGTTGAACCGAATATACCTCTAGTGTGATGAAATTCCATTTATTTGTTTCTAATAGAATAACAAAGTATAAAAAATGGCAAAGGTTCACTAGGTATCCTGAGGCATAACAACACAAAAACTGGCAAAATTTTTGATTGATCGCCACGGAAGCATTGCACCAAACGATAACACTAAAATATAACAATTTATGACGAAAAAGTTTACCTAATGGGTGTACGAATTGCATGTTTTTCTGTTCGGGAATTTAGACGATTGGCTATACTTCAAATCAATGCGTAGGGTACAAATAAACATGGTATATATCAAGTACTATTTTTAGAAACGAGGTCAACTCTTATGGTGTAAAGGATAATTTGTCATTTGTGTCATTGAATATTAATGAATTGCAAATTCAACCTTGACTAAAAGAACTTACGAGTGCATTTTTATTAATATAATGTTAACAGCAAAAAGTGACGTACTAAGCCTTTAAATCGGATTGCGATGTTATTTAATACCGTACACAAATGGTTCTTAACTTAAAGGTTTTTGTATACTAACGCCCGAATACTGAAAGGCTACAAAATTTTAAGTTGTAGTTAAATATCGTGATATCTCTGTCATTTTATATAGAATTTATAGTGATAGAACTATACTTGACCGTAAACTTTTTGAGTAGCATTTCAGTATTGGGGCATAATAGTAGGAGTTATTTTATATTATACCTCTATTATAACTTTCGTGAGACATAATTAATTACTAATGTTTTTTTTATTCACGTAATTGTTCGACGAGAAACTAATGTAAGTAGTTGGCGTTTGTATCTGTACCTATCTCATGACTCCAACTCAAACTGCATTTAACTTAAGATAATACTAAAATTAAGTAAAAAAACTAAGAATTAAGTAGTTAGTTCATAAGACGTTTTTATATAATTATGTGTATGTTGTATTTTCCGTCCATTATAACTAAGGAGGTTTAACCTATATATTAATCTATATGGAAAGATATTTCACAGAGCTTGTAGGTATCAAAGTTCAAACAACTTGTTAAAATTGAATAGACAATATAACTGATCACTCACTAAATTAGACCTGATGATCAAATATAAAGAGAGACCTTTAGAATACCCTGAACGGATTAACTCTGGAGCAGATCACTGAAGAAACAATTCAAATGATAGGCTTTGACCAAGAAGATAATAATTCTATAGAGCTATGTAATTTTACAGTTTCTAAGACATACCAAATGAATTCATTCATGTGTACTTTCCAGGTGACCAAATCAACAGGATCCTGAATGAAATGTGGCGTGAAATTGTCGCAGACGTAGGACCATCCATCTGTCAATCCCTTAGTACGGCGGTCGTGGAGAATTTGTCTGTATTGTTGGAACAAGTGCCGTATGATGAACTGTTGCCGGAGTGAATAAAGAATACATTTGAGTAAATGTTCGTAAGATCGTTTGTAAAAGAAATAAATTGAGGAAATTCGATTTGGTTTTTTTTTTTGGGTTAATCTTTTGCTTTGGAATTATTTTGGTGGTCTAAGGACTACTGGTAATACGCATACAGTGATAATTAGATCCTTTTCCATACGTGCACAGTTTTTAATTACTTATCTTACATGACACCCTGATTTACTAACAACTAGTTAAGTGACACCGTGATGACACTCGAATAGGCTGGTTTACAATACTCTTTACGAATTCCTCTTACACAGTCATCTGAGAAAAATGTTTATTATAAACAATTGGGATGATGACAGGGTATGAAAATTAAAAATTTATTTAGTCCGTAAGTTAGGTAATGAAAAACCATTAGACACGTATTTTTTTTATTTTGTTGTATAATAAAATAATACTTAGACAAAACGAATTAAAGTTTAGGAGTGGGGGGCTAAAACGTCATTTCTATGTATAAAATGTACATAGAAGTGACATCACGCGACATTTCAAATCAATATATCGTCGAAAGGATTCGTTTCTGAAAGAAAATAAAAAATACATGTCTAATGATTTAAAATAATCTACCAGACGGACATTAAAATAAAAATTAGGCATCTACCCTAATAGAACCAAAAAGTCTTTCTTCTAAGAAAATTCGCGCTAGAAAATACTACTATTCTTAGCGTGGCGTGTGCCACTAAATAGGCCACAAAAGAAATAGAGGAGTGTCTCAAAAATCCTGTTCCACATTAATTTATCGTTTGCCCCAGCGTGCTCTTAATTAAACCCCTGCGGACCAGAAATTAAATGCCCAGAGAACCTCTGTTTATTCACTAATTGCTGACTTAATAAATATCGGGTTACTTATTACAGACTGCCCACATTTTCATCTATTATTCTGATAGTTTTTTAGGATTGCCCCAAAAAGGTACGGGTCATATGTTTTGATTAGCGAGTGTCAAATTACTTGTCCGTTTCTAATGAAGGTTGGTAATGAGTTTTATTTTTAGATACCTGTATTAGTATCCTTTTTAATGATATCAAATTATTTTTTATATGTAAGAGTACATTAAAAAAAAGCATAATGTGACTAAAAATCATAATATGATAAAGGTCATAATGTTGAATATCATACACAATAATTCCGTGCTATTTTCTGTACATTTCATTTCCTGATTCAATGAAAATGAACACATACCTATTCAATATGTCTCCAGCAACGTCTACATCTATTTCAAAACACTACCAAGATATTACTCAGCCGAGCAAGGTTCCAAGCAAAATTGTCTCTGCCACAACCGCTATTTGCTCAGACTACAAACATCATCACTGACGGGTGGACGTAGAAGGAAACAGCTCCTGATTTAATTAAATTTTAAGTTCATTCGCATAGAAACCACAGGACGCTATCCTTGAATATTATTGGATGCCGACGGTGTAGGGTAAAATGTATACAAAATGTTTGGTGAACCAGGTTATAGTGTATCAGCTTGAGTTTTATAGAAAATTGTTAAGTTACGGAGCTGTATTGGGTTGAGTTGCTAGCGATTTTATGGTGGGAATATCGAAAAAGATTTGATATCGTTTTAAATGATGCGTGTAGGCTAATGTACAGGTACAACAACTTAATACAATTAAATGTACCATCAATCAATGCATTGGTACATCAAATGCTAAATACTTATTACATTGAAAAATTATATACTCAACTGTGTCCTATAGTTAATTTAGTTCAAAATCCATATCAAGAACAAAAAGCAAGTGGAGGAAAACCATGCTTCAACACGAATGCGGCGGCTTGACCGGAGTAAATCGTGGCCTCACAGAAAACCGACGTGAAACAACGCTTGCGTTGTGTTTTGTGGCATGAGTGAAGTTATCGCCCCCACGAATCCCCAACAATCCACAAATTTTTAATTCCAAAAAAGTCGGTAACGCACTTATAACAGTTGTAACGCATCTGGTGTTCCAGGTGTCCATGGGCGACGCCGATTTCTCGGGAGGCGAAACCATCAGGTGATACGTCTGCTCGTTTACCAGCGATACGCTGGTAAACGAGCAGACCATAAAAAATGCAATGCAAAATTAACGCAATAAAAACAATTTACAATAATAAAATCAAAACAATCAATTACCATAAAGATTTAAAAATGAAACTGCAATTACACAAGGACAAAACAAAAGACAGGCGGCAAGGAATATCTGAGACCAAACGTAATTTACCTGAGATAAAGGTGGAACAATGTGCCCGCCTTACCGACGGCGTAGAGATGAGATTACTGGGAAAGGTACCCATAATATTGTTTGTCCCGGCTGAGAAAACTTAAAATATAATGTTTGAAATTGCTGATGTTCGCGTCTCTGTGAAAGATGGGTTTCGAAATGGATTTGTTAGATCCATTTGAATATTGCATCGTGTATTGTACGTTTAATGTTCGATAATTATGCATTTTTGTGGAGGGTAATATCAAATTATGTCATTTTTCTTAAAGGAGTCACATAGATGTTGAGTAAATAAAATGTGACTCTAAGTTACTTACGCATCTTGATATGAATTAATTTTAAAATGTCACACTCCTACAACTTGTTGCAATAGGCATCGCGTAGGAGTTCTCTTTTTCACCTCACTGACTTCAGGTTTCGTTAAATTCTAATGATGAATCACAGAGGGAAAATATCAGTACCGTATTAGAGTAATAAATGTGTAACCAGTCTTGGAAAAACCAAATAATGGAAAACGATTGAACTGACTTACCTGTTCACCGCTTGAAGCATTATGTACGTAAACAAGTATGAGTTTTTAGACAGAGAATTATCTTTATCCTGTTGTACATAAATATTACAAGTTTCCACCGTCACGGAGCTACCTAACATGCAACAATTCCGATTCACTTCCTCTCCGGTTAAAAGCTTCTAGTTTCTTGAGTTTGTTAAAAGCCGTTAAAGCCAGTATGAATTGAGCCTTCACAGCGCACACAATAGGCTGAAAAGGCAACATTAAGACCAGATTTTAGTCGTAAGTAAGGCAATGACTTGAGATACCGCTACGCAGACAACGTAATCTTGGATTTTGTCGACAGAAGTTATCAACTTTATCAAGCCCACAAATATTTCGCTTCAATATTTTTTGCTTCGTAAATCTTAAGACTCGTAATTCTTGTATATAAATAAATCCAATCTCAATTCCGTCTTCCGAATATTTTTAAAGAAAAATAAAAGTATCTGCGCCTCAAGTACTTTCTTGAATCCCTTCCCGCACCTGTTGTAATTGAGGACCGCTCACAAAATATGGTCCCAATACTATTAGAGCCGTCTTTAAGTTTTTCTTGAGTTTTTTAACAATCTCCATAATGTTTATTTATCATCCACCAATCGGATTCGGCTTTTCAATTTAGAATAGTATATTTTTCTTCAAAAACTACATTTAATCATTGTTGATTATACCATTTTTGTCACATTGATTTATTTTACCTCTACCTCTATACCCTCATAAAAGTTACTCTGTCTCCATAAAGTACTCGGACGAGTCAACTTAAATTATCCATTTATTTCTTTGTAGACAATTTAAGTATTCCCTTTTGTGCCATTTTTATTACGATAAAGGAATTCTGCAGCTGATGCCAAAAGAAATAATTTCGTCGGCACCGTTGAGAGTACTACGATTGAAGTTCAAGATTATTCTGAAATGATGGTTATTTTTTATTAGGTACTTTTCTTCAAACAGTGTAAAACGAGTAAAGACTGACTAGGTACGTAGTGTTACATCGTCGCCGTCGCGTCGTAAGGTTCACTTAAAGGGGATAGCAACCGCTTAATATTTCCCGGCCCCGCTTGCTTCCAGACGATGCAAAGCGCCTAAGGGCACAAAAACAATTTACCCCTCTAAGACCAGTTTTATAGCGGTTTCAGGATGTAGCAAAGGATTCCTCTCTTGTACTTTTAGAAGTCTATTTCCATCACAAAGTCGTACCTGAGGCTAGGAACGAAAGAAGACTAGCTCATTCCGTTCATTGTACTGATTCTGATTGTCTTTGGCGAAGTATGAATGGAAATAGTAGCCAGGAGTTATTTATCGTTGTAGCAAAATAGAATGTCTGTTGTCATTAAAATCTTGTAGCCAACAATGTCTATTTCTGTGTAGGTACAAACTATTTTTGTATACATTCAGCAAAATGTTTGTAATTCGTAAGGGACTTTTCCGTATCTTTCTAAAGGAGGATGGAACAGGAAAAAATTTTTCGAAATCATTAAAATATAATAGTAGGTATGTAGAAATGTAATAATACACGATCGGAAGGATGGCATTATAGTATTGTGCAAAAAATGATAATAGTATAATAGAGAAAAGTAACCTTCCCAGCTTGGGAATATTAAAAATCTGTTCATGTATAAACCGCAGGGAGATTTCAGCCGAGGTAAGCGGGTTCCGTACCTATTTGCGTACAGCTGTCCAATATCAAGTCGGGAATAAAAATGTCCATCGAGACCTACGATTTAAATCCAATCCATAGTACATTTGGACAGCAGTCTAGGGATCAAAGTTAGGTGGTGCAAAATAAAATGGAGCTCAAAAATATGGAGTAAAAAATATTCCAGGTTCTAAAAGTGCTTTTAAAAAATCGAAGTATTTAGCATGATATTTATACGACTCACATCGTTCTGATCTGTGATGATTATTTGGAGATCGAAATATTAATGATCATATATACTATTAAACCTCGCAGAGAATCTCGGGGAGAAGGATTGGGGTGGTTTTTAGTCAGTAAAAAAAAACCTGTCTTCCATTGGGGTAGGCAATGTCCATAAACATGATCATCAATGTCAATGCTCTTCGGTTGACCCTCCTTATTTGGTTCTTATTGTATGTTTGTAAAAGAACCATGTTTAACAGTAAAGCATAGGCCTTATAAATAAAAATAAGAATTATCTTATCAAATAATTTTAATTAATAAGAAATTGAATAGTGCTTTCCGGGTGGAAAATGAAAAGAGTGAGCTATTAATAGTAAAAGCGCGGTAAGTTGCAGAATTAAAAATAATAAATAACTGGGTTACTATGTTGAGTGCTCTCCGAGGATTTTTTATTACTAAAGCTGTTATTAAGAACTACATTTTATAAATAAAATAGCATGCTTCTGTTATATTTGTATTCTATAAGCAAAATACAATTTGTGGTGTAAAAATGATTAAAAACAAACAACAAACAAACAAACAAATATATTTATTTCCATTTTGTTCACATATATGTACTTAATCTAAGCTTATTATTTAACTATTCTAGGTAGGTTACAATACAATGCCTGTATAGAATTAAATCTGTACCATAGGCTTTGTGGTCGCGTGCATTATACATTAGGATAATATAACTAAGCCTTAACAATATTATTTTCACAGTCACCAAATATTACAAAACCTAAATATGTAGAGGTATGTATACATAAGTTAGGTAACACTAACTTTATACTTGCATTTATTAAAATAATTATTATCTATTTATATCTAGATATAATTATATTATTTATTTCGTGACAATCAACAAATCCTCGCTTTTTTCATAACTTAATGATAGTAGATACTGAGAAATGCGCTGTTTTGCTCTGGTCTAATTTACATCGTAAACCAAGGTTTCGTTATTAATTTTTTGTACAGATATGGCCCTAAAAATGCAAAAAATCTATGTGTAAATACGTACTTTGATTCATAGCAGTACAGACAATATCTATAATATATAGTACTTTTATCTTAAAAAGGAATATTAGTGGATTAGACTAAATTTTCATCTAGTCATCATCGTCATCGACAGCCTATAAGCGCCCACTGCTGAGCAAAGCCTCTTCTCACACGGAGAAGGTTTGGTAAATTCAAACTTATAATTAGAAATAATAAGTCCAGGTTTCCTCACGATGTTTTCCTTCACCGTTTGTCAGTGGTGTCTAGATAATCTTAGAAGGTATATATTATATAACTCAAAAAATGTCACATTGGTACTTGCCGTTGGTAGGTTTTGAACCCGCAACATCATGCATGAGAAGCGGGCAGCTTTGACATATTTCATCTAGTAGACTTATTAAAATGTGTCGAATACACATATTTTTGATATTGTTAACTTTACTGAATATTAGTCTAAAGTCGGAAATTCCGTCTAATGATAATGGGTGATGCATGCCCACGTGTAAGAGCCATGCTTTGACACGTAGGTATGGGCTAGCTCGACTGGAATCTCAATCACACAACTTTACAAAAAACAGGCGTGAGACAACGCTTGCATTGTATATTGATTGATTGTGTGAGTGAAGGCACTAATAAACGAATTACTAGTCGAAAAGATCACGTAATACGTACTTTGAAATTGGTGGCAACAAACCTATTTAATCAAAAATCTTACTTACTTTACTAATATCACAATTTTTCATTGCTCAGAATCAGATAAATAAGTTTCAATATTCGATAATTCTTCCACACTAAAAACTATCTCATGTTAATTTTATTCTAACATAACATATAACATAACATCACGCCTTTTTATCCCCGAAGGTGTAGGCAGAGGTGCACATTTCGGTACTTAATGCCATTGTACAATGTAACACCCACTTTTCACTATTTATGTTCTGAGTCCCATGTAATAGGGGGTGAGCCTATTGCCATATACCGGGCACATTTCCAGACTCCGTGCTACAACTGAGATTTTTAAAAAACCCAGTAAAACTTTGCACGACCCGGGAATCGAACCCGAGACCCCTTGCCCGGCAGTCACACTTGCGACCACTCGGCCAACGAGGCAGCTTTTATTCTATAGTTAAGAATTAACTGATGATCTAAAAATCAGCCCTTAGTCTAATAACTAACCGATATGACCTGATTCCCCGAGGTCTCAAGTTCTCGACCTAGGTTATTGTAAAGTTTATGGGACATTTTATAGTTATTAATCTAAAGTTACCGCGACTAAATAGAGGCACTTAGCTAGCGTATTGGCAATTAACTGGGAGCGTCTTAACTAATGAAGATCGAACGGTTCTCCAGTATCAGGGATAGTAAAGTATGAAGCACTTTAGTTGCTTTACCTGTGATAAAGTTTATATTTGAATGTTCGTATTGTACAGTATTCGTATTGTAAAATGTCGTCCGGAGGCTTGCCTCCAAAAAGTCACATTGGTCCAAGTACCAATGTGACTTTTTCCGAGTTATTATGTACTTTACAAAATTTTTAGTTACATGACCAGCCGTAAAGGAAAACATCTTGAGGAAACCTGAACTCATAATTTCTAATTATGTATAATATAAGTTTGAAATCGCCAACCCGCAATGAGTAAGCATGCATTAATACTCAAACCTTCTCCTTGTGAGAAGAGGCTGTTGATGATTGTATAGTGTGCTACTAGAACTATTATCTTAATAGTAAACTAGCTCCCTTAGTAGTAACACCCAGTAGATTTGAAGTATGTTGTATTTGAAAAATACTTGCAAATATTTTGACTAAGCTGCACCTACATAATTATGTGTATTAGTGTAAATTATTATGGAATATTAATTTTAAATTCTTATTAGAACATGTTTGGTATTATTCAACTTTATCTAACCACTATACTTTTTATAACTAAGGTAACTTCAACATGACTTAGTTATACAAAGTTATACTGTTTAACAAACCACAAACAGCGACTGAAACATTATTAAAACAATTTTTCTTAACCTTTATAAAAATACACGTAGCATTTGATTAACAAAATTAATGACAAGTGTATTACCGGAGGGGATAAAAAATACAGCACTTTCTTAGAAGGTGGGACATGATCATTAATTAAAAGACAGCAGATGTTCTGAAGAAACTTGCAATTAGACGGGGGTAGTAAGTTAGGGCGGGCGAAATGGCAGCCTGGAGAGAAATAATCCATTTAATTGCCTACCATAGCTTTAGGTGAAAGAATCCTATATATAGATAGATAGGTACCGACTATAGATAAGATTGCTTGTGGTTACTCCCGAAATAGACACTTCCAACCCTAAAAGCAGTTGACAAATTAGCTGGGCTTCTTAAATCTGTTACGCAATTTCGGGTTAAGGGGTTTTTCCTACAAAGAACTGCTTTGGATGATGTTACTTTGTCTTAGGATCTGTAAGTGAGTACTGTTATGAAACAAAGTTTCTCTTTTTTTCCTTTCGCTTTACTCTTTCTTTGTTGATTTTTATGTGTTCGACTTGCTCACGTAACTGTTTGATGAGGAACTCGACAAGTTTCAAGCCATGCTAGAGACTCATATTCATAAGCAGCATTCTGCGACCCGCGACGGCCATTGTCACGGTGCTCACATAACTTTTTTTTATGGCATAAACCGGTAAACGAGCAGACGGATCACCTGATGGTAAGCAATTGGCGTCGCCCGTGGACACCTGAAACACCAGAGGTGTTACAAGTGCGTTACCGGCTTTTTGGGGATTAGAAGTTTAAGGATCGTTGAGGATTCAGGGATTGGGGAGATTGGGGAAGGGGAGGGTAATTGGGCCTCCGGTAACCTCACTCACACGACGAAACACAACGCAAGCGTTGCTTCACGTCGGTTTTCTGTGAGGCCGTGGTATCCCTCCGGTCGAGCCGGCCCATTCGTGCCGAAGCATGGCTCTCCCACACTCAATAAGCCATAAACTATGTGAGTAAGTTGAAAACTTAATAATTAATTTAGCATGTTTCGCGAAAGTTTTATATAAACTCTTTCTTTGTGTAAATTTTATGGTGGTTGAGAGCGAGCCTGAGTCTCCTGGTTTCAACATGGGTAAACAAATTACTAAGAGGCTTGTTGCTAATTACTAATTTATTAAAGTACGATGAAATAAACAATTATACCCAAATGATAATGATGACATAAATGGTACCCAATGTATAGTCTACATATTTCTGACAAACATGAAATTATATTCCGTTACATAGAACAAAAAAGAGTTCACAATCAGCAAATATTATTAAGTTAGCTCCTTTCAGCTATAAAAAGCAGTATTCCAATAGAAACGTAGTTTTTATTACTGTTCTTCTACTTTTATAATACAGGCATAATTCCATTTAGCCTAGGTCTCACCGTAATGGAGGTAAATTGAATAACAGGGGTAACCTTGGCATGACTATTAAAGGCAGGGCATCGATAAACCTTTTACCTATCGAACACTAGACGACGACGAGACGAGATGACACTGTTGCTCAGAGTCCGTTAAAAATTACTGCTATTTTAGAGACATGTGATTTTTTAATACATAATGTGTGTGATTCACTTAAATGGTTAATAATAATAAAATAACATAACATGCTTTTATCCTCGAAGGTGTAGGCAGATGTGGAGATTACGTCATTAATGTCACTGTAAATGTAACATCCACTTTTGAATATTTATGTAAATAATAATAAAAGAATAATAAATGTTCAAACATATTGCTTCCTTGTTCCGTACCGTATTCCAGCTTCTGGGCTTTAATTATTGATGAAAATTTTAACGAATTCAAGTTATTAGAGGGCTACGTATAGATAACTACTTTATAAAAAAAACTGAAAACAAAACACATTGGCTTTAAATAGTTACAATATTATAAAAAAATCTTAAAGATTGCAGCATTTTATTCTAAATATCAATAAAATACTTTTAAAGGAATTCTCCAGTGAACTGTAAATCCTTGACTTTGCAATAAATATCAATAAACGGTTAAACTTCGCGAATTTAGAAGCAAATTGCAATTGCTGAATCGTATGTAGATTTTACGAGTTCAACGTAATGGTCCATATTAGTCAGTCTTCGGTTTTCTTCGTTTTATTTAATGTTATCTGTAAAGGATTTTATTTTAAACAAGTTACAATAAAATTTTTACTTAGGCAAATATTTACAATTAAATTCACATACACATCAACAGTCTATAGGTAAGCTAAAGGCCTTTTCTCACACGGAGAAGGTTTGAAAACTAATCACCATGCTTGCTCAATGCAGGTTGGCGATTTCAAACTCATAATTATAAATTACTAGCTACTTCCACGCGGTTTCACACGCTCTGCTCAGCTCCTTCTCTTGGTCGGAGCGTCTTTTTTATAGCCTACAGCCATCCGCGATAAATGCGCTATCCAACACAAAAATAATTATTCAAATCAGACTTGTAGTTACGGAGATTAGCGCATTTAAACAAACAAACAAAAAACAAACTCTTCCGTTTTATGTAATAGTATTATATAATAGTATAAGATATAAGATAAGATAAGTTCAGGTTTCCTCGGAAAAAGTCACATTGGTACTCGCTGTTGGTAGACATTTTATTATAATCTTATGTCACCAAAATGTCACCTTAATTTTTAAAATGTCTCTCACTAACTCACCCTAACTTAATCAAATACAATATAATATTGAGAACAGGCCATAAATATCTATTATTTTACCAGATTATGATTTTGTAGATATGAAAGCAGAAAAGTCTGACTTAATGTCATGATCCTTTGAAATTCTTACTGTCATAGATTTTAACATTCAAAATTAAGGGCTAGAATTTGATAGTGATTTTGGATCGTGCCTCGAATGCTTGACTATATTTGCACTAGAATAGTTTCTTTGATACAGAATAATAATGTTATTTAGAAATTATTTGTTTTCTTATTAGAAATATTTGGCAGTGAACCTCTTTAAAATTATTTTGTGAATATTTAGTGTTAAAATAAAAGTCTTATTGATGACTCGTCTAGACGTCTCGTATATTATTTGAAACATGAAAACCCA
Organism: Spodoptera picta; assembly: GCA_038387885.1. Classification (NCBI taxonomy): domain Eukaryota; kingdom Metazoa; phylum Arthropoda; class Insecta; order Lepidoptera; family Noctuidae; genus Spodoptera; species Spodoptera picta. The sequence goes on along the minus strand of JAZHFQ010000733.1, from coordinate 2,753,358 downwards.
GTAGATAAAAATCTGTCTCGGTAACAAAACGTACTCCGAAAAAATGGCATTAACAAATCACCAACTATAATTACTTATTTATCTATTCAATCATAATTACGTGCAACTCATTACTACACAAATATGTACGTTTGATGTTATTTGGCGTCACACTACCAACCTCTTTAACCAAAATGAAAGCCATTCATAACATAAGTCCTATCAGGAAATCCATACGAAAAGCCAAAACCGACAAAATAAATTGCAACCGAACGCGGTCACGCATGAAGATTCTACTTCCATATTAAATGGAAAGCACCAATGATCAAAGTAATAAATATAAAACAGAGCAATAAATCTGTTCGTCCACATCCTTTGGTCCATTATTACTGAAAGAAAGACCCAGAGCGCATTAACTTTGGAGTGTATCATTCGCATAGGAATGTTATTACAGACTTCCAATGTCTGCATGAAGATTGTGTGTGCTTTGCTCTAGAATCTGGGATTTAGTTGTAAGTTGAAAGGATTCCTTTAGCTTGTAGTTCAACTGAAATCACATCCTTTGCTTACTTCCTGAACTCTGTTTACTTGTAATGTAGGTAGATTCTACCAAGCAGAAATAACGAGATACCTCACCGACTTCCCCAGCTCCGTTCAATGCCAATGCGCATAATTATTCAAAAACTTTTTTTAAATAGACATTGTAACAACAAATATGTTACTTTTATAACTTCCTATGGTTGAGTGTAACAAACAAGTTGTTTATAAAATATCAAAACAACACATCCGCAAGTCTGTCGGCTATAGGAAACACACAAACAAAGCGACTTTTTCAAAAACAAAGACTCGACCCGCGGTCCTATGACGAATACAAACTAACCAAACGTTTTTATGCGGTCGTAGAGAATCTTAAGTAGATGGATTAGAGACGGTTTTTGAGAAGCATAATAAGGTGGGTTTGTTTGTTAGTGGGAGGGATGAACTAGTGACGTTGCAGAATGTGTGTTTTCCGTGAGAGCGCCATACCAATGTAGATTGTGGATTTACAGGGAATTGAATTTTGTAGTTCATATTGACTGTACACGCCCCAGGCGCATTTTGATACAAACTAAATCGAATAAACATATTCCATAATACGATATGAATAAGTAAACGAAATACGTAGTCGATTTCCTTAACTTCGTTTTATAACTCTTCGAGTTTAGAAACTGGTCAAATATGTATTTTGAATTGGTTTTTTTTATAAAAAGATTAGCATTAATTTATATAACAAACATACGAGATGCATAAGTTAGTATTTGAAATTAAATGAGACCATTTTATAGATTTATAGTAAGTCGTTGCTATTTATAAAATAACAGGCGTGTGTCTGAAATTTAGTAGTTGACTGCCAAAATATGAGACTACATGTAAGTACTTATTATAGCAATAAAGGTTTAGACAAGAACTACTCTATTTTAGGGTGCGTCCACACATGGCGAAACCTATAAACTAAGTGTGGGAGAGCCATGCTTCGGCACGAATGGGCCTTGAAACACCTTGGTGTTTCGGGTGTCCATGGGCGGTGCCGATTGCTTACCTTCAGGTGATCCGTCTGCTCGTTTACAGGCTTATGATATATAAAAAAAAACTCCGCGAATGCGAACCTTGTATGCGTTAAGCACCAAATCATTGCCGTGACTCCAAGCGCGTTGCTCGCAAGCCCCTCACAAGCAACTTCCGAGCTGCAAATTCGCCAGATGTATACAAACCCTTAAGAATACTTACGGTACAACATGTACTTCAGTATTAAACGAATTGCAGTATTGTGTCTTAGTCACATACCAGACAAAGTCAAGCGTAGATAGTTCTATTATTTTGAGAAAAAGAAAAACGGGATGTGTTAAATTGTCAATGTTCAAAATCTAATCCTCTCTTTTATAGGAGAAATTTCGACATCATTTTATTCAGCACAGAATAAAGCGAATATGGTGGAGGTTGAGAGATAAAATCTAGGGTAGGATTTGCAATATTCAAGTCAAGTGGCGAAGATAGCTATTCTCGCCTATGTCAGGATTGGCACGAACTATTTTACTGTAACGATAATTTCACACTATTCAATGAATATTTTCGGCATTTATTTTTAGTTCCGCATGAATTCTTGGAACATTGTTTTATTTTTTTAACTTCTTTTTTTACTCATTCTTTGTTATGAGTACCTATGCGCCAATCTATATAATCATAAGTATATGCAAAGCAAAATATCTCGTCTATTCCAATTCAAATGTTATAAAGAAAATATAAAGAAAATGTTGGTCGTCAAGTAACAAATATAGTAATGTTATCCCACCTGTTTGATTGTGTTACGGATATATATACATTTCCCATACGAATACTATTTTATTTACGCAAAGAAAATAAACAGTTAATTTTATCACTGAGATCAACACCCAGCCTTTCTTACCAAACTTAAACCTTTAGATTTATTTGTAAGATTTGAAGCTTTTGTACAAATATTTGTTTTAGCTTGTTTACTAGAAAATGTGCCTTATTGCTTTGTATTTATGTGTTAGCAAATATTGGTGCAGACAGGCCAATGTTGGTAGTAGCATTAGCGAAAAAAGCACGTCTAAACTGAGATTGAGGTTCGTAAAAATGCTACAGTGCCTATTACTTGGGATTCTAAACCATGACGAAGGTATTCAGGATGTCAAGCACGAGTTTTGTTGACGTTTGGTAAAACCCTCCATCTTTAAACTAGTCTACGTTGTTTGTTTTCTAAACAGGGACCTGACGGAATTTGAATTAATGAAAGCTACTTGTTTCTGATTAAAGTCATCCTGGGCATCCTGTTTTGTACTTTAAGAATTAGTATTTGAATAAGATCTGAATTTATCTATCGAGTAAACGTTCGGATGAACGTCTGATTTATTTTCAAGTTACTTAAAAACGTAAATTAGAATTGTGTTATCTTTTTCTTTTTTATAAAAACGTTGCTCCACGCTAGGATTTCCCCTGTGTCGTGGATGCGTTTACAAACATAAAAGTTCACATACACATCACACCCAGACCCGGAACAACAATTGTTGATAAGTTAATACTACAAACTGGCTTAGGCATTCATTGTATTAGCAATGCACAGATCCATTAATAATGTAGAGGTAGTGAATCAATCAGCATTAGACAATAATTTACGGTATTTTGTGCCCCTAGCGCAATGCGACCCATTGTGCGAACTGTTCACGCAAAAGTCACATTCCTGGCTCAGGATCATTATTTTCTACGACAAACGACCTTTGTACATACGGAACGGCCAGCGCTGCCACATTTACCCACTAACAGCTTTCTGTTTCAAGTGGACATTGAATTTATGGTGTTGTTATGTAGACCAAAAACTTCGTTTCTTTAATGAAAGTGTGCTTAATGTGTTCATGTTTTACATGTTTAGTTATGAATTCCATTGTACCTATTAAAAACTACATTTTGCCATTAACTAGAAATTGTGTACCAATAAAACATTTTGTTAACCTTTGAACGGATAAAGGTGGCAAGAAACATAAATAAGTACTGCAAATTTGATTTTGGTAGCATTAGCTAACATTATAAATTTTACATATATAATTTCTAAGTCACTACCATAAACGATAAGTGAAACGAATCATATTCATTGTCATTACCATCATCAGATGGAATATGCCGCAGAGAACGTAAACGGTTATCAGGGCTTCGGCTCGAAGTGCAGGAGTAGGAGCGGGGTGGTTTTCAGTCAGTAAGAGTCTGACACTCCCTCCCACCTCACCTAGGTCGGAGAAGTAATTTGATGACTGTCTCCACTTAAAAAAAACCTACAATAATCTATATACATATAATAAAATCGTAGGAATGTGAAAACTGTACATCGAATATATTTTTGAAAGAATGCTTGGAGCATGATCTACAGTCGATACCGAAACCAGAAATATGTTTTTTAGAATTTTCGTCTGTTTGTCTGTATATATGTCCGGGATGAACTCAAAAAGTGCTGCATGGACTGCTGCTTTACTTCAAATTTTGCATGAATACTAACAGGTCTGGTCAACATACAGGCTACATATTATCATGTTATCAACTACGGGGGAGGAGCTGTCAATTATTATTCCACGCGGACGAAGTCGCGGGCTCAGATAGTATTCACTAAACATATTACTTCTACGACCTAATCGTTTCACTTTTGGTGTGACTATTTTACATCAAAGCCATAGCCTGCCCTTTCATCGGCCATCCTCAGTACGTTTCCGAAATGAATACAACTTTTTCAACGAAAGTTTCATTCATAAACTTTACTCAACCCTTGTAAAGCCTTTATAATACTGGTTTAATTCTACCACATATTACAAGGAGCCATTAAAAAGCAGTTTTCGAAATAGCTCCGTCATAACCGCATGTTAATTAAGTATCTAATTAAAGACACATTAATTAAGCTTCTTTGCGTTTAACCCTCATCAATTAATGAGGGTTTGGAGGGCAGAATGTACCTACTGGTTCTGTAACGGGTTGTTTTTTAGCAGTTCGATTTTACAATTATCATTTTTTGTATTGATTTGTAAATGGTTGGTGTCAGACTCCACGATTTGTTCGGTGGCTGGGCAACTGGCTGCTGCGCAACGTGTGATGAAGAACTCTTTGTGTGGTCCAAAGATTGTTGGTTCGGGTCTGAGTGTGATGTGTATGTGAACTTGAATGTTTGTAAACGAACCCATGACACAAGAGGCAATCCTAGTTCGTGGCGAAGTTTAAAAAAGTCGTCGTTTAACTTTTCATTTTATTGAGGTCAATTTTTATTTAGAGTTTTAAGTATTTTTTATAGGAATCAACATAACATAAAATATCATCATGCCTTTTATCCCCGAAGGGGTGGGCAGAGGTGCACATAATGCCACTGCACAATTTATCACCCACTTTTCACTATTTATGTTATGAGTCCCATGTAATAGGGGGGTGAGCCTATTGCCATATACCGGGCACAATTCCAGACTCCGTGCTACTATTGAGATTTTTTTTTAAATCCAGTAAATCTTTGCCCGAACCTGGAATCGAACCTGAGACCCCTTGCCCGGCAGTCGCACTTGCAACCACTCGGCCAACGAAGCAGCGTTATAGGAATCAAGAATTGAAGTTTCGAATTATTTGTCAGCTTAGTTCTTGATAATGTTACCCATATTTAGAATCTTTGCAAATATAAGAAGTTAACTTAATTTTCACTTGAAAGTAACTCTTAACAATATTAACTCGTCGCGGAGAACCTAACGGGTAACCGGGGCTCCGGCTCGACGTGCAGGAGAAGGAACGGGGTGGTTTTTAGTCAGTAAGAGTCTGACACTCCCTTCCGCCTCACCCAGGCGGGAGCAGTCATTCGATGATTTTCCCCCCTTAAAAAAAAAATATTAAATAAAAAAATCTATGAAGAATAAACTTTGAACTAAACTACTGAAATATATATATATAAAGCGTATCTCAAAGTCACGTAAAGTTCGAACGAGTGACAAAGTGAAAGATTCAAGTTATCGTAACCTCTAACTTTTTTACGCAACAAATAAAGTTAACCTGTAAATAAAAAGTATTCAGAAAGATTTATTATCTCAAGAAAGAGGCCATTATTCAACCACGAAGTTCATTCAAATAGCGACTACGTGAAAAATGTTTGAAGGTATGAAGGAATTGAAATGTTAACATAATATTTTTTTTTTTTTTTATACCACGACGGTGGCAAAAAAGCACACGGCCCACCTGATGGTAAGCGGTTACCGTGGCCTATGTACGCCTGCAACACTTGGGGCATTACATGCGTCTTGCCGACCCAAATATGGGTCACGTCTCCGACACTGTTGAAATAAAAAAAATTTGAGTTAATATCTGTTACACGTGCCTACCTATTTTCTGAAGTGAGATAAGTGCAATATAATATTTACCATATCAACATGCATTTATGATTGATTTTACAATGCTGGTTCAGTAAATTTGTTTTTCGGTTTGGCGTGAGTAATTCCTTGAATAATTATTCTGATAATGTATATGGACTCTGATTTTGTTTGAACCGAATAACTATTTTTTAACCTTTAGAGTAAAATATCCACATAAAACATTAACTATAGAGTTAACTAAAATCGCGGGTTACTCACGTGAATATACTGAGAAAAGCTCTACTAGTTTCGAACCACAGATCGATTTCTATTATCAATATTGATATTAACTAAAATTGAACCGCGAGTTAATTTAGTATGTCTCATGATAGTTATTATAAAAACTATAGAGTATTTTTTTTAAACACAGGAGCCAATCCTAAATACACGCAAAAAAATAAACACAGCACCCACGACACAGGAGACACTAGGATTGCCTCCTGTGTTGTGGGTGCGTTTACAAACATACAAGTTTACATACACATGACATCCAGACCCGAAGCAAACAATTTGTGGATCACACAAAGTGTTGTTCCGTGCGGGAATCGAACCCGCGACACATAGCACGGCAGCCGGTTGCCCAGCCACCGCACCAACCGTGCAGTCAAAGTTAAAAACAACTCCAAAATATATTTACATCTTTACCTGCTCCCAGTGACACGCACGACAAAAATTACGGTCCTCCAAAATACTGTTTGGAAACTGAAACATTTTTTTGTTAACACGCGTCGGTGCCATTTTTCAACTGTCTATTCACTGGCGCATGCCAGCATGCAATGAAAAATTTTAGCAATAAAGAAAATACAACTAAACAATTGTGTGTCAGCTGTCAGGCACTTTTGTTCTAAATATTGTTAGAAGCATGCAATAGAACGAACATACTTTGATGAGTTTAGTCGTGTCAAAATCATACGTTACTACATGTACCTAACTATGTCAAAACTTAAAGTTTAATTAACAATGCTATGAATAATGTAATTACTCATAGTACTGGACTATGAGTAATGACAATAACGTTCATGAAAAAACTAACTGTTTATTTCAAATATGCATCTTTGGCAACACTTGCAAGGTCAAAGTCAAAGTCAAAGCATTTATTTCAATTAAACCATAGTTTGGTACTTTTGAAACGTCAACAAATACAAAATAAATAATAGTCCGTCAGTGAAATTAGGTGAAGCTAGGTGCTCATTCCAAAATGTAGATTCGAATGGAGAAGAACGAGCAAGAAACTCCGTTCGTTACTCTTTTTAAAAAAAGTATGTTCTACAATGTCTCTGATACATATTTCAATACTGTACGCATATGTAAGAACAATGCAAAGACACGCTTGACGCATTATACTTATAGCTTACTAAAATAAAAAATAAATAAAAATCTTAAGTCTAACATGGTGCTCACATATGCATACTGACAATCCATAGAAATAGTGCTTCTATACAAGAAAAAGGAAACTCTTTGTTTCAATAAAGAAAGAAATGCTCGATGCCATAAGGAAACTAGAGGTAGATTGTCTACATTAGAACTAAAGTATTAAATTATGTATTATATTACCTACTATTGGAATTTAACTACTGACTACCTCTACATTTGAGTATTGTCCATTGGAGCCGAACCAACATGCTGCCAAGCATTCTTATCTTCAAGATAATCTGTCAGTGTGTAGTAAGCTTGATTACATAATTCGCGCTTAACACCTTGAACGCCATGGGGGACAAGGTATGGGCCACGATAGCGGAGGATAAATCCTCCTTCAACAGTTTTCTGTCGGCAGTCAAACTGTTAATATAATTATGTTTTAAATATTAGTTATTAAGTTTGTTAATCAATTAAAAAACCGAAGTCATAAGTACTAATATCCATCACAAAAAATTACACACTGTGTGAACAAGATACGAAATTCAATTTTAAGAAAAAATAATAATATAAAAATAATAAATCCATTATCAATAATCTATCATGTGAAAAGTCTTTTTATAGCGCCGCAGATTAAACGCAAAATCACTTCTATCTATCTTACGAAGAAGATGCCTATAAGCTGATTTATCAAAGCAAAGGCTAAAGCGCTGAAGTCATAAAGTTGAAATTTGTATTAAAGGTTTAATTTTTTTATTACATTTATCACGTATTTTTATTTTGACCTTTAAGGGACAAAATCGTTACGCTAATGTTAATGTTTTTCACCAAATCAATTAAGATTGTTTTTAATATGGACTTTAGATCATGTTTTTAGACATTTGCAACATACTCTTATGTACTCTGTACAATTAATAGAGGCCTTATATTTTTTATAATAACTATCGTGAGACATACTAAATTAAGTAAAATCGCGGGTTACTCACGTGAATATACTGAGAAAAGTTCTGCTAGTTTCGAACCACAGAGGGGTTCTTCCTCATGAGCAGCGTGCGCGGTCGCGGCGACGTCGCACGTAGCTCACTGCACACACAATAATTTAGAAGCCTTATATTCCAGCAGTGGACTGAATAGGTTCCTAATTATTAAAAAATAACAATAGCTTTCTCAAAAGCAGAAGAATGTACACAAATGACTTGAACAAAATTCTGTAATTCAAAAACTACACAATCACAGGAACTCAAGTTACGAAAGATCACAAAAAAGTCATGTGAAAATTTCTAAGTGAAACAGAATAGCAACTTAGTACTCAGTGAAGTTATAACAAGCAAATACTTGGCTAACCCACTAGAGATGTGCCATTTGCACTTAAAACAAAAGTTTTAATTAGATACAAGTGTTCTATCCGGTTTGTTTGCGGTTTTTGCTACCGTCGATGCTGTCGGCAACTTTCGGTGATATTGCGTAGTTTTCATTTAAACAATCAACATGTTAAGTTTAATTTGTTTTTAAAGCAAGAATTTTGTGCCGTATTTAATTTTATTTTGTAGTCATTAGTGGCGTGGTATTCACAAACGTTTCATTGACATAAGATTTTTTTTAAATTAAGATATTTGTAACATTAATTTTGAATCTAATTTGTGACCAGAGTCTGGAGACCTAACATAGATGCTAATGCGACTCTTCAAGTTGACTTCTGTGTCCAAAAACTAGCAAACAAAAATTTTTTACATAAATTACCTTTTCAAAAGCAGTATCTGGAACTTGCAAGTTTAGCAGTTATCGTTAGGTAAGTTTTCGTTGTAAAAACCAACGTAAAGGTTGTAGTGTAGTTGAGGTGCGTTTTGGCCTAACTTTTGGAAAAATAGTTTTATAAACGTTGCTCACAAGTCTCAATTTTATTTGAAACACGGTTGTACATTGTTATTTACAACCGTATTTCACTTAACTAGATAAAAAAGTCTTTAAAAATGTTTTTAAGACCGTATTTTTTGTAAGTGAACGCAAACCCAAACGGTTTGAGTTCATCGGGATGTAAAAATTACATTGTAATGATTTTAATAACTCTTATTCTCTCTCTCTCTCTCAACTCTCTTAACTCGGCAAGTACCGTCATTATAGACACAATTATAGAACAATAGGTTGCGGTCACCGATGACCGCTTGGTGTTTGACAGTTTAAATATTTTTCTGCCTAAATTTTGTCAGTGTCTTACGACACTGGACATATGGAATATTCGGTTTTTTTTAAACATTGCTTAGGTTAAGGGACATGAGAATTTATGCACGGTTTGACCTAATACATTTTCACATTTCATCTAGGTTTCAGACAACTTGGTGTGATTTTGACCATTTCTTCACCGCACAAAGGCAATGAGAGTTTGCCAACAAAAACCTTTTGCGTTAGGCTCGAACTTTTACTTAGGAACACGACTAAGTTTGTCTCTAACCCTTTCTAAACTAGTAGCGTTAGTACTTCGTGTTAGAAGTAAATGACCTAATTGAGTTGGCACCCACGCTCTTCAAACCTTACACAATTACATCGTTCAAGAACCACTCTTACTACATCAAAATTAAGTAGAATTTCCCTTGCTCAATTTGCTAGGGTAGTTGGAGATTACGAACCAATTTATTCTACCTCTAACTTACAGGAGAAGTAATGATGATGTCTACTTAAAGGTTAATTCAATAAGGAAAAGGAAATTCTGTTTTCTTAGTTAACAATTGCTGTCAATGAAATTATCTTCCGTCGAGCCTCTAAAATCATTCCAGGTAAATTTAGCTGGGGCTACATAGAAATTTAGTACATTCAAATATCGTTGTTCAGAAAATCAAATTACACTTGTAATGGACCTTCTGGGTCTTGTGAAATTGAATTGAACTAATTTATGCTCCGTTTTTCTGTATTATAGAGGTACAATAGGTGCTTTACGACGAATATTGGTACGAATCATTTGATACATTTTACATTACACCTATTTAAAATCGTTCTATTAAAGTGTTGCTCATATTGTGTTAATATGTTAATAAATAAAAAACATAAATGAGTGATAATTTGCAGTCTTATATTCCTTCAAATGAGTCATCATGCTTGCTGTTGCAGTTTGTCATTCTAATCGGTACTGTAAACGAATTCACCGTTTTTAACCAAATTTTTTTAAAAGTAGGTGCCCATTTTGTTCCCTGTTTCTTTTTACGTTTTGATGCGGATTTCAAAAAAGTGAAAGTATTAGTATATTTTTAACCGATTTCCAAAAAGAGGCGGTTGAAGTCGGTTGTTTAAACTATATTACATGACATAATTAGAAAATATTGAAGCACACCAAGGAAATGCATTAGATTAAACATTCTATACGAAATAATTTGAAAGCCATAAACTCCAGTAAATGATGACCTACATGATGCAAAAATTGCCCGAGTCTTTTCCAATACTAACTTTTAGACAATGTAATTTAATCAACATTATTCCGATGGTCCACACAGTGAAATAAAACTATTCTTTTCATTCAGTAATGATAGAAACGGTTCACAATAGAGGAGCAGTCTGCAAATGATAATTGAAGAGCAGAATCAACCCGTGGAATGCTGATCAGGGATATTTTCCGCGTCAGTGCGCTTTTAAACCACTTCCACACCCGACGCTCTTTATAATCTGCGAAAAAATATTCTTATAAAATTACGCTCTATCGCTTCTAATGTGGTCCTGAACTTTATATCTAAATTGCGTTTTAAGGTCAATTTTAGTAACATTTTATAGTGACTATTAATAATTGGTTACATCACGCCTTTTATCCCCGCAGGGGTAGTCAGATTACGGTACTTAATGCCAGTGTACAATGTAACACCCTCTTTTCACTATTTGTGTTATGTGTCCCAACTAATAGGGGGTGCGCCTATTTCCATATACCGGGCACAATCCCCACCCAAATACTATATACTATAATACAAATACACACAAACCCAGTAATACTAGGCCCGACCCAGGAATCGAATCTCGGGGTCGATTCTCAGGTCAGGAAAAGTATTACTGGTGTTTTTAACCCTCTGCAACTGACGTGGTTAAATTGTTACAATTGAACTGAGGTGTGTATTATACCAGACACCATTTCAACAGCAAATATTTTTGTAGAATTAAAGTATAGCGAGCACTATACAGTAAGGTACTCGCAGCAGTGATGCTCGTATTTGAAAAGTGACGGTATAACACGTGATTTTGTATTTCGCGGTGTCTGTGGGACTACACGTCAGCTGCAGACGGTTAAAAAAATCTCAGTATTAGCACGGAGTCTGGAATTGTGCCCGGTATATAGCAATAGGTTCACCCCCTAATACATGGGACTCATAACATAAATAGTGAAAAGTGTGTATTGTATTGTATAGTGGCAATGTACACCCTTGGGGATAAAAGGCGTGATGTTATGTGTAGTGGTGCTCAATTTCAGTTTATAGCCAATCTTATATCAGACAATGTGTCCGGTTTCCAATTATAACTATTTATTAGGTGTTATTAAGCTTTAAGTATAGTTTTCATATTTTATAACCTGCCTACGCAACTAAGAGTAATATAATTATCTCTCTTACACCCGAATAATAAAGGCTACTCAATTTTAAGTTGTGCTTATAGGGTGGAATTTTGTAATGCCACCGGAAGGAATACTTAAGATAGAAAATTTTACTCAAAGAAAACATTCGTTTATATTTGAAATGAAACAACGACTGCCTCGTTGGCCGAGTGACCTCACCCCCTATTACATGGGACTCATAACATAAATATTGAAAAGTGGGTGTTACTTCTGTGTGCACCTCTGCCTACCCCTTTGGGGATAAAAGGCGTGATGTTAATGTTATGTGTTATGTGAAACAATACTGCATTTCAAGATTTTTAAAAATTAGTTTGTCTCATACGGTTATCGAACTGACTAAAATCTGTCAAAATTTGCACCCTGTACTTTTATTGCACCGATCGTTCGTTTTCCTTTCATATGAAGTTTGTTACAGAGATTTCATCCTTATAGACCCTAACAACCGAAGCAATAAATGTATATCGTGCCATCTCTGTCATTTTACAAAGAATTCGTGGGGACAGAATTATATTTAAGCGTTGACTACTTAAAATTGAGTAATGTTTGAATATTTTGATATTAGTTACACGGTGTACCAATGACCTCTTTCATTGAATATATTTTAATCCAAAATTCCCAATTTGAGAATTTAGACTGGGGCTCCACCCAGTCCCAAAAATTGTACCTAACTTCTTTGGTGTTATCACCGTCCAGGTGTCCGGGTAATCCTGCTCGTTTACTGCGCTATGCCTCAAAAAACGCAGTAATTTTAATATATACGAACAAAAATGTGCATCAAACCGATAGTTTTATATTTATCCTTCTTACATCCACCATCGGTAAACACCCGCTGTTTAAATACTTGAAGTGATGTTTAAAAGCATAACGATAGTTTGATTGAGTACCGCCCCTGAATACTTCTCACTTATCGGGGCTAATGCATTTTTAAACATCGATCAAACTGCTATTGATTCTCCAATCGATAGACATTGTAAGCGCGAGTTAAAAGAATATGTAACGTTTTTCGGCCAAAATCTATACATTTACCTATATATTTCTACAGGCATATTTTTTAAGGAGAAAAATCATCGAATTACTACTCCTGCCTAGGTGAGGCGAGAGGGAGTGTCAAACTCTTACTGACTAAAAACCACCCTGTTCCTACTCCTGCCCTTCGAGCCGGAGCCCCGGCAACCCATTAGGTAAGTCCGCGGATCCGTATCGGCATCAGCCCTATTGGGCTCCATCCGTGGTGGCCTGATGGCTCTTTGAGCCGTACGCTCGAGTCTGGTTTCGTAGTGGTGATGTCACGCCACTGCTTAGTGCGACAGTTGTCTTGTCGTGTATCGTGTGGATTCACAAATTAATTAAAAGCAGTTATATTTGTATTGGTCTTAGTGATAAACTACATAATAATAATTATCATTGTACAAAAAGGTAACTCAGTTACTTACTTACTAAATCGGTTAATAAAAAAAATGACCTCAAAAAGGACTACAATTTCGCATTTGAATATAAAAACAAAAAAATAATTTTACATTCCCATTTCTTCATTTCAAGACCCTTGGAAAGGGACAAAGAAAATATAATATTTGATGTACTACTTTCGTACGTCAGTTTTGTTAACAAAAGGCTACTAAGTGATGACCTGGCAACTCTTTATGGATGATTTAAAAATAAAATTTGCTGACGTAAATCTTGTACCTTATAGTTTTTTTGTAACTTTTTTATTGGATAATCCGGTAAACGAGCAGACGGATCACGTGATGGTAAGCAATCGACGTCGCCCATGGACACCCGGAACACTACCTCTAGAGGCGTTACAAGTGCATCATCGGCCTTTTGGAAATTGAGAATTTGAGGATTGTGGGGAAGTTGGGAATTGGGGAAACTGGGGGAGGGGGGTTTGGGCCTTCAGTAACGTCACTCGCACGACGAAACACAACGCAAGCGTTGTTTCACGTCGGTTTTTTGTGAGGCCCATTTGTGCCTAGGCGCTCTCCCACAATTAAATTCATCTTATTTCATATGAAAATACATGAAAAACACGTGGCTCTGTTTAGTCGAAATAAAAAAGTAGTCTAAAACCAGCCCCAGTCTACGTATATTCAGACACAAAAAATAGTACAAAAACCTAATTTTTTATCGTTATACTTAATTGTCACTGCAAAGTTGTTCTTTACAATGCAAAGTATAAAACAAATTAAGTAATATGCAAACAAATCATAGTAAAAAACGTGTAAATAAAAGTATAAAATCCCTTTGTCACACTTTCGACCACTCAATAAACGAACTGTGTAATTTAAAAACACTAAAGTTAAATGACTGAATAATGGCAACAATCTTCCTGATATTTAATGTATACAGTAGGTAAGTAAACAATTTACAGTCTATTGTTATGCATTTTGTATCAAATTGAAAATTATTAATGGCTGAGGAAATAACATTTTGCCGGAACAGATTTTCCCCAAGCGGCAGGATGCTCTTTTTTAATTAATTAAAATGGATGGCTAATCAATCTTGTTGACACAATATTCAAATGCAAACGTTTCGGACAAAAATGCTCTTCTTTTATTACGCTTCTTTCTTTCATAGGATCTTTGATATACATACTTTGTTGTTGGGAGGAAAAATTGTAATATTTAAAATGAAATTTTCAACAAAATCTTGAAGCAATGAAATGTTTACACTAGAAAACTGTGTATGAAAATAAATATTGTAATAGCAATTGACTGCCTCTTTGGCCGAGTGGTCGTAAGTGCGACTGCCGGGCCAGGGGTCTCGGGTCAATTCCTGGGTCGGGCAAAGTATTACTGGGTTTTTAAATATTCTCAGTAGTAAGTAGCACGGAGTCTGGAATTGTGCCCGGTATATGGCAATAGGCTCACCCCCTATTACATGGGACTCATAACATAAATAGTGAAAAGTGGGTGTTACATTGTACAGTGGTATAATGTGCATCTCTGCCTACCCCTTCGGGGATAAAAGGCGTGATGTTATGTTATATGTTTAGTTGAATAGTGTGAATAATATACCAGTCATAAGCATTTTTGTGGTAAAAAAGAAAACCAAATCAAGAGATAAACAAATGTAATTAGAAAAAATATGTAATGTAAGAGTAATATTGCAGTATTCTCGTAAATCGTCGTTCCTATGTAAATGAGACCTAAAGTAGACCACAGGTGTTATGCTAACGTAGCATGAAATGTAAGCTTAGTCGCGAACTAAAGAATTATGAGGATTATTATTCTAAGCCCGTTTTAGATACGACCACTGTACACAAAATTGTAATTATTTTATGAAAAATTTAGACTTCTAGTCTACGGAACGGTTAGATATCAAATCATTATGTCACTATAGATATTACCTACATCCTTTGATGGTAGTTGCCGTCGCCGAATTCTGAGTTTGTGAGAAGGTAGCTTACATGATTGTAAGGTAATACCAGTTATTCTAATATAAAAAATATCAAAGCAAATATAAGATCAATAAAAATATGATCATTACGTTTGTTTAGAGACATGAATCTATCCAATGTAAAATTTGTCTGTAAAACGAACGTCAGATAGTACCCAATCTTTAGAAGAACTGAAAAATTCTCATATTTTAATGTACAACAACAGAATACCTCGACAGATTGTAATTAAAATTGGCTTTAACTTGCCTCTCGTCTGCATTAAAAAATCTCTATTAAAAGTTTTACCAACGGAACGTACCTACGTATCCTGACGAAATTAAACTTTTTAAACCGTTCCATCAATGTAAATCGTTCAAACATTATAAATGGTGTAGGTAGTGTAATTTATTATAATCCGATTTCGTTATTTGGTGAATTATTGTGGGGTCATAAAATTGGTGTAAAATATGATGACGCTTTGGAAAATATATACAATATGACAATTTTTTTATGTGTCTCGGTATAGTGCAGCTGTTTACATTGTTTCCGAAGACAGTAGAAAATAACTTTAGTGGACTTGAAGGTCTGTTAGTATTTGCTTTCTAAGCAGAAACATTGTTACATAATATGCTACTAAAATATAAATCTATTTGCGTCAACGTCTGTTGCGTTGATTGTTGATCATAAACTATTGAACATATACATTTAATTGCAAAAGAGCATTCAACGAAGATAGTAATTTTCGTAATTTTAAACTTACACATTTTTACAATCATCTCAACGTAATGAGGCTACTACTACTCGATGCAATTGATGAAGTAAAAAGGCTCTTATACATTTTGGGAAAATGTTGTAATAAGCATTAAGGCAACAATGACCGTCGGTGGACAAATTCAAAGTTATACCCTCCATAACGGTGACCATTATTAATAACGATTCGTGTAATTCTCTTGTTTGCGCCCGTGTAATTTCTAGTTCATTATGGACACCGCATTTTACATACGGTGAGTAAGCCACAGCTGTTTATACAGTGAGCGGTTTGAGCAACGATGTAATCCACATAATGATATTGTCATGGTTTGATAAGGCTGAAAATAATTGATGATGAAAAATAACGAAAAGATGACCAGAAAGCTATGAGAACAAATCCATTATGTTTCTAACAGCAATAACATTAACACAGTGAACATCAAACACCAACCACCTAATTATAAGACCATCCATTTGGACACCACACAAAATAAAAAGGAAAAACTGTATAATAAAGTGAATAGAACTCAGAGTTTCGTACATAAGTGCTACAAAAAGCGGCCAATGACGTGACGTTGACAGATGGTGTGGACATTAGAGCTAAGCCATTAGTGCCACACTGCTTTGGTTTACTTGGAGCCCAGATATTAATGGTTTTATACAAGCCATGGACCCTTCATTAATTAAGTGTAACACTTCTGCATATTTAGTAGAACATTTGTCGGAAAAGTTTTATTAATTTATCTTGTTGTATGTGAAAGTTTCGCGATGTTCCGTGGCTGGTTTTTGATTGTTTTGAGTTTGCTCCTGTTTGGTATTTATATTAGCATTGATTCCGTGTTGTGTGTGTCGATTGTTTGGACGTTTGTAGGATTATTCTGAAGGTTTTCTGGCTTGAATATACACGTTGCATTCGGTAGCTGTTGTTTGTGGTTTACTAGCTTTTACATCATAGGGGGTTGTTTTAGTAATCTGGATACTCAATTAATTATCGACTTAAATATTCTACTTGTTTGTATATTTTGCATAATATCAATGTTTTATTGACACATAAAACTCAATTCGTCTATAATATGTACTACATTATTTACTATAATAGCGTTAACACCTATTGCTAGAAGTTTGTTTCTTCATTAACACTTCATAAAACTTGATACATCTTTTATTTACAAAGTTCAATGTTCCTAGTTTTTCAATGTTTACTGAGAAGCTTATGTCTACACGTCGGTTTTACTTCAAAAACAATTCTCGTTCATAAACTTTTCTTGTCAACTCGACTTGTCGGCAGAAGTTGTTCAACTTATATTTTTGTCTTAACTAATAACTTTCAAAGTCAACATGTTTTCTTGTCGTTATGTTAGAGAAGTGGATAGTGGCTAACTATTTACGAATTTTGGTTCAGTGTAGGTTATTGGTATTTTAATGTTTATACTTTTTGGAATAGCTATTGGAAATTTTGATCTAATGGTAGCGAGTTGATTGTACTTTATAAAAAACGCCGAATCATCAAACTGTATTAGTCCTTGCGTATTAAGCACTTAGTCCAGTCTCCAATATTAAATAAAAATAGTATTGTAACAAAAACATTTTTATTCATTAGCTTTACTATAAACACACTGTTAAGTCCTTTCAAAGAACCATTGCATGATGATTGCTACTAGATATAGCAGCAGAACCACAAACTTGCGGTGGGAGCAGATTGCTTCATTAACTAACTATTAATGCAGTTAATGTGCTAATGAACGGCAGTTACTTGTTTTATACTGTGATGAACTTGCCAAATCACTTTAGTATTCATGGCTTGTTCGCAAATTGGGCAGAATACCAACACTGTTGTATTTCCTAGATAAGTAGGCACATTGATTAGGTATGTTGAGTATGATATTCTATGTTTGATTATTTTGGTGAGAAAATTGCTACGGGATTATCACTTTCAGAAGTATTAGGGGGATTATTGTTTTTGTGATTTCTGTTATATCTACGAACAAAATAATGGGGGTCTATGTTCAGCAGTGCACGTCCTTTTTTTTTTTTTTTTGGATGGGGGAAAATCATCCAATGACTTCTCCCGCCCGGGTGAGGCGGGAGGGAGTGTCAGACTCTTACTGACTAAAAACCACCCCGTTCCTACTCCTGCACTTCGAGCCGGAGCCCCGGCAACCCGTTAAGTCTTCCTCGGCTCCGTATCGGCGTCAGCCCTGTTAGGCCCCATCTGTGGTGGTCTGATGGCTCCTTGAGGCGCGCGCGGAACGCGACGCGCCGTACGCTCGGGCCTGGTTCTGGTCGGGCGGCGAGTCACCCGTGCTCGCCGTCCGCAGGCCCGTGCTTACGGTGGCCGGAGATCGTCTCGCGATCCCCGACGCCCGGAGTGTCTCTCGCGACGGCCGGGTCGTGAGGAGGTTCGTTCCCTCACGCGCTCCGCCTCCTCTTTAGCTAGCATGACTGCTTCGCAGAAGGAGGAGACGGCATCCCAGTGCCCCTCGCTCCGTACCATGGTCTGAACCAGAGCCGGACGCGAGAGGTCGCCGTCGCCGATCACATTCCTGAGGACACGGCGGTGCTCAGTCCACGCAGGATACACCGCCACCGTATGCTCCACCGTGTCCTCCGGGCGATCCTCGCAGTGATGACACCCGGGCGTTTCCTCCCGCCCAATCCGAAACAGGAACCTACCGAAACTTCCGTGTCCGGTAAGCACCTGCGTCAGGCGGTAGGTGAGGACGCCGTAGCGTCTCTCAAGCCACTCCTCAAAGAGGGGACTTACCGCTGCAATGACAGCGAGCCCAAGCAGTGCACGTCCTATGACTGTTATATGGATGATGAACAAAATAATATTTTATGAATATTACTTATTTTGTACGCTGTAATTTAAGCTATCGCTATTTAGTATTAAAACTTAAAAATAGTATTCTGCACAAAACTTTTTTCTAATCAACAAAAAATACAAAACCATACAAAAAAACATAAAATTAATGATATTCAATTTTATTACAACACAAATAAAGTTTAAAACCGCTCAATTGTATAAAATAACAATTTACACTAAACGACTAAAGTAAAGAAATATTTCTAAGTCTTTTAAGTAATCCACAATAAGCTTTAAATTTATTACTTAGAACCCAAATAGTCTGTCCATAAAGGTTGAATTGCTCTAAAAAATAACAAATACTCGTGTTTAGTGATAAAAGTGGTGTAAAGCCATTCCGTTGGATTTATGACTTTTGCTGATGTAAACATTTTCACGATATTGTTTACTGTGAAAAAGTTCTATGTGGTGCGAATGAACAATTCCATTTTTAGATTTATTATCATTCAACTGACTCTTTGGTGCTATAGAATTTTTTTGTCAATTTCACAATGTAGCTAAGATCAATGAAAGTTATATCGCAGGCTTTACTTGTCAGTCAAATCTTTTGCAATTTTACTTTCTTACCCATGCGTATATAAGAAATTTGTAGTGTAATGGTTCCTAATTTGCAGGAAATCTTCATCACTGATTCATTAAAATTAATAATCAACAAGTTAAAAATTGTGTTTCGTCAACTTCACAACACATGCTTATCAATCGGAATTTGTATCCGTATAAATGGAATATCAACATAGAATTTCCGTCAGTCCTACAAAAATTCTAATTAAGATTGAGACTACCAACTAAACGCTAACAATCCCACCACAAACACACAATTACAAAATTATCTCCGAAAATCTTATCCGAAAAACTTCCTACCACACATTATATTTATAAGTCTGCGAAAACTTAGCAAATAAATAAACCTGTTGTTTGCGTAGCACCACAGGGGGCCCTCGACGTGTGTACAAACACCATCAGTCAACGTCCATAGCTCTTATTCACTTTGATAGTGTAAACACGGCCTTAGAGCCTATTTACCGGGACAAAAGCATCCGTGGAGCACTTGTAAGTGATAAGTTTGGCTGAAGGGATAATCGGTTCTCGGTTACAGGACATGCTGTATAAAGATGACCTAAGTTTGTTATCGTTGTTTGGAGTTTGATGTGTCTTAGTCGGATTAGTGTTCACGTCTGAGTGTCTAAGTTGTTTGTGGGTGGTAAAGTTCTTCGTTGGTATGTACGGGTTGTGACTAACCGTTCTGTAATGTCTGTTACTGTTGAAACTATTCATGTTCACTAGGAAATTGTATTGCTTGTACTAATTATCTTGTTACAGTAGAACCAACCCACCAACTTTAGACTTCACGGTTGGTGCGGTGGCTGGAGCAACCGGCTGTCGCGCAACGTGTACTGTAGTGTATTTGTATGATCTAAAAATTGTTGTTTCGGGTCTGAGTGTTATGTGTACATATGTCAACTTGTATGTTTGTAAACGTACCTACGACACAGGAGAAAATCCTAGTGTGGGGCAATGATTTAAAAAGAAACCTAAAACCGTTCTTATTTTTTTGATAGACACAGAAAGCGGTATTATACCGATAATACAGAATACACTCACTTTTTTATCATTTCACTTTTAACACATTATGCAAAGCACTGAATGATAATCCAGTCTTAGCATCTCTATACTGTGAGATTCAAAAGCCCCAAACGACTAAACTCGATTCGACAATCGAACCAAGGCTCGGGTTTGGGTCACAAGTGGTACTAATGAGGCCGTTTGACAGCGATTGAGGACTTGAGGACTTCAAGTAAGATAGCATTCCTTACTATCATTCCGTGAATATTTTTGAGTGCAATAAAGTGGAAACGTAACGTGTTAAAATCATTCCTGTAAGATATCGTTTGCCGTCACAGGATCTGCGATATCTTTTATTTATGGATCTATGATATTTTCATCAGTTTATCGAAAGCAAACCTCTTACTTAGGTAGTTTACTACGATTTATTTGGTGCAAATCTTTGGAACTTTTCTTGCCACATAATAATATAGTTTTATTTATCTTTGTTTGAAGTAACGATGCTATATCTGATTGCATGTAATATACAGCGTTTAGATTTATGTTCAAGAGCATAAAAGATAAACAAAGACACATCATAGAGGTTACTCAATAAGTATTAAAGATTTTTAAGAATCTGAACTTGGGCTCGGTTCCGTGAAATTGAACTGTTCTGTATACGTAGGTCAAAACTAATTTAAAGCACAAGAAGACGAATGTAAATCGCAAAAATGATTCGACACCTAAAAAGTAGTTTCTCAATATTTACGAAGTTTCTTTTCTCCGAATAAATACTCAAGTCTTCCTTCTATTTACGGGTAAGACCCCAACCGCCCTTGGGACGCCTCAAAGGCGACAGGTTCGAATCAAATTCAAATATCACCCTTTCAAGATTCCCTTCCCTCGGTACATTTCTCTCTGCCCTTTGGTTTACCTATATAAAACTACTTTTACCATGAATCAATTACCTCTATGAGGTAAGTTTTTGCTGCGATTTTTATGCTTTATGAAACCTAAGTTGGGATTAAGTTAATTCGTGAGTATTACTTATTCCAAACTTAATTTTGTTAAGATGATACTTTTGTAGTGTCGCTTGATAATTATAATACTTTTTAGACATTGTAACGCGCTCCTGTATTTAGAAAATACGCGTAAGGCCAGCACGGGTAGGAAGTATGCGGGAGGGGCGGGAACGCCTCCACTCCGCCACGCTGTTGCGGCGGCCGGCGTTCGCGCCGCTCGCTGGCCAGTTAGCCAAGGCCACCAATAAGGGTAGACGCGCGCCTAATTCGCGGGTGCCGATCGCGTCTCCGCGACCCTACGGTGTCTCATTAGTAATATTTGTATACTTACCTCATGTTCTGTACTGGTTCGATGTAATTTGTGTGTAATGTGTCAGGAATAAATGACTATAGACCATTGTAAGTGGCGCTTCCAACTTGCGGCCCGAACCAGTCTAAACCGGTTTGTAACCGACCGCGCCCCCGTAAATTCGTGTTTTCGTGGTCCTGCTGCGTAGGAAAACGGTAAAGAAGATGCCGCCACGCAAACCACGTACGGCAACGGACGCCAATGTGAGTGACGCACAATCGAGCTCCGAAGATGAAGCCGCGAGACCTTCGTCAGTACTCATGTCTGGGGACCAGTTGACCTCATTCCTTGCCGCCTTCGCGAAGACTCAGGCGGAAGCGAATCGGCAACTCGTCGAATCCCTCATGGCATCGTATGCGAGAGGTGAGCCATCAGCGCCCCTCGCGGGCTCCGGCGCTGCGATCGCGTCAGCCTCACCGACGCCGTCGGTGGCAACAAGTAAGTCTGGAAACATGTCTAAGTGTACGTCACGATTCGATGGTCAGAGCCGAGAGCCTGAAGTCGTAGAAGCGTTCATCGACTCTGTGGAGATATTTAAGGAGTGTTCGTCGGTCAGCGACGACCTTGCACTACGTGGTCTACCCATGCTGCTCCACGGCGAGGCTGCAGTATGGTGGAGAGGGGTTCGGACCGAGGTGTCCTCGTGGCCCGAAGCCGTCAAAAGACTCCGATATATGTATGGTGTTCCACGTCCTGGTTACAAGATGTTCCGTAGCATATTTGCTGATGAGCAACAGGGAGAGCTTGCGGATACTTTCATTATCAAAATACGCGGTATGATATCCAAATTACCGTACGTGTTGCCCGAGGAAGCGAAGTTGGACATTATATACGGCTTACTACATAAGCGTATTCGGAAACGGTTAACACGGGACGCAGTTAACAGTATCGAATCCTTGATGGATAAAGCGCGATCAATAGAAGAATCGCTCATGGAAAATTCAAATACGCAGTCGGCGCATGCGCGACCGGAGCGCCCTATGCCGCCGCCCGCGCCCTGCTCGCGAGCTTCGCGCGTTGCATCGGAGAGCGTGAATTTGGCGGGAAACACTTCAACGTCCGAGCGTCCAAGGAATAATACCGCGGTAGCTCAGCGATCGCAGGTGCGGTCTCCGCAACGTTCGTCGTCGCCTTCGATTCCAACTAGTGCCGGTAATAGTGAGTGCGCGGAAAAAGTGAAAAAGTTATTTTGTGCGTATTGTAAGTCGCGGGGGCATACTCGTGATTCGTGCCCGAAAAAAGACTCTAAAGACTCTGTTAGTAATAAGTCAAACTTACATTGCTATGGTTGTGGCGAAAAGGGCTATATTAGAGCGAATTGCCCAAAATGTAAAAATAATATTTCAACTTGCGATGTTGTAGCGGTAAATACGTCGCATTCACCAAATAATGTATTTTACTCGCTTAATATGATATGTAATGTTAAGTGTGACGAGCCCAACACTGTAATTGAAGGCCGTCCTATTTTGAATATTGAGATTTGTGGTTACAGCGGTACAGCGCTTATAGATACCGCCGCGCGACGCAGGTTCGACGCTGTACTCACTTTTGTTACGTTTAGGTATTCAGTTTAATTCGCAAACTATGTCGGTAAAGCTTGCTGATGGTAGCATACGTACCAATAATGTTTTGTTAGCATGTGTTAATGTTATTTGTATGTCTGTATGTGTACCTATAGAATTTGTTGTGTTCCCCGATGCCTCAAATAACGAGACACTTTTAGGAATAGATTTTATTTCGAAGTCGAAGTTAGTTTTGAATTTTTCTAATATGACGTGGTTCACAGCTGATCGGCCTCAGGACATTCACCCTTTGCTAACAGAGAGTTCACGCGAAGTGGTGGAGTGTGCTTCTGTCAACTTGTTGAGGGAAGATGAGGGCACTCTGTTGACTCAGGAGGAGCGTTCCAGCTTGGAAGAACTACTCGGTGAGTATTCGGATATTTTTGACTTAGTCGGAGAGCCGACGCCGCTTGCCGAACACCATATCGATACGGGGGACCATCCTCCTATTGCTGTTCCGCCATATCGAGTCACGCCGGCGAAGAGGGAAATTATTCGTGCGGAACTCGATAATATGTTAAGAGAGGGAATCATTGAAGAGTGCGAGTCTGCCTGGTCTGCACCAACTGTTCTGGTACCCAAGGCGAATGGTGGGTATAGGTTTTGTGTGGATTATCGGAGATTAAATGCTGTAACGAAAAGTGACGCGTATCCTATGCCACGCATTGACGAGTTGCTGCAGTCGACGAAGAAGGGTTGCGTGATGAGTTCCTGTGACCTTCGAAGTGGGTACTGGCAATGCAGTATCAAGGATCAGGATAAAACCGCCTTTGTCACTCCGTTCGGTACGTATCGCTTCAAGCGTATGCCGTTTGGCCTGAAAAATGCGCCGGCTACGTTTCAGAGGCTTATAGACAGGTTTCGTTCGGGATCCACGCTTAAGGATGTCACCGTGCTTGCATACCTCGACGATATTCTGGTGATATCGGAGTCGTACACTGGTCGCCTTTCTGACCTTCGTGCGGTATTCGACCGTCTCCGCTTATTCAAGCTTCGTGCGAATCGCGAGAAGTGCGTCTTCGCCAGGGAAAAGGTCAAGTGCCTGGGTCGCGTGATATCTCAGGAGGGTATATCACCGGATGAGGACACGGTACGTGCTGTTCTGGATATGAAGGAGCCTACGTGTCTTGAGCAGTTGCGCACTTTTCTTCAAACGTGTTCGTGGTTTCGCAAATTCATGCCGGACTTTGCGAAGGTGGCTGAACCACTCACGCGTTTAACCAAGAATTCGCACGCGTGGGAATGGAGTTCGGAGCAAGGTAAGGCTTTTGAAGCTCTTAAAAGGCTGCTGACCACGTCTCCTATTCTAGTGCAAGCGGATTGCACGAAACCATTTCTGTTGAGGACTGATTCGAGTAATTATGCTTTGGGTGCAGCTTTACTCCAGGGGGAGTCACCTCACGATGAACATCCAATCGAATTCGCTAGCCGTCTGCTTACTCAAGCCGAGCAAAGCTACTCAACCACTGAGAGAGGCTCTCGCGGTGGTTTGGGCTGTCGAGCGATTCCGCGGCTATATCGATGGTCATCAAGTTCGAGTGATGACGGACCACCAACCATTGAAGTGGCTGTTCTCCCTCAAGTCTCCGAGTGGTAGGTTGGTGCGCTGGGCCATGAAGCTGCAAGCTTTTGACTTGCGTATTGATTATACACCAGGTAAAGCCAATGTACTAGCCGACACTCTTAGTCGACCCGTGACTGAGGATGGTACGGTGTCACCAGGGTGTGATGTCTGTCCTGTTGTCGTAGACTTGCCACGCTGGGATGCAACTTCGACCCGGGAAGCTCAGTTGGCTGACCCGGAAGTTGCCAAGATTATCCAGGACTTGGAAGGTAAGGATGAACTTGCTGTCACACGCTGGACGGAGAGAGGTTATCTCTTGAATCAAGCTGTTCTGTATAGGTATGTACCTGATACTGACTCCGAGGAGCCGCAGCTCGTGATTCCAGAAAGCCTGCGAAGTAGAGTCATGTTAGAGTGCCATGACTCACCCACGGCCGCTCATGGTGGAATCGAGAGGACCTTGCATCGTATCTCGCAACGGTTCTACTTCCCTGGTATGAGACGGTTTGTTACTCAGTATCTTAAGACCTGTGTAGAGTGTCAGCGGTATAAGCCGTCAAACATCAAGCCAGCTGGATTGCTGCAGACTCCGGTCCCAGCTCAAAGATTTGAAACCCTCGCAACTGACCTCTTTGGTCCGTTGCCTAGAGGACCGCAAGGTGAGAGATGGATCCTCATTGTGGAGGACACTGCCAGTAAGTGGGTAGAAGTCTTCGCCCTCACGGAAGCTACGGCAGAGATATGTGCTAAGACTCTGGTCAATGAGGTATTTATGAGGTTTGGTATCCCTCGACGTGTGATCTCCGATAACGGCGTGCAGTTTGTAGCTGACGTCATGCAGAAGGCTATGTTTGTTTTAGGTGTAAAGCAAAGCCTGGTACCCTTATACCACCCGGAAGCGAACCCGGTGGAGCGAAAGAATCGGGACCTCAAGGCTCAACTAGCCATCTTGGTTGAAGGTCGTCATCAAAACTGGCCAGAGGTATTGCCGTTTGTACGGTTTGCTTTCAATAGTTCACTCACCAGTTCTACGGAGTACACGCCCGTTTATTTGACTTTCGGTCGTGAGCTACGGTCCCCTTTGACTGTCCAGGCGGATCTGAGAGCTGTCGTAGAGTCAGAAAATTTTGTACCTCAGATTACCCCATACTTGCTCAAGCTCGCAGACACCATCTCGACAGCCAGGGAGAACCTTGAGCGTCACCAGGACGTTCGCAAGGTTTACGCTGATCAGGGCCGGTCATCTCCTGAGGAGTATACGGAAGGGGACTTGGTCCTAATGAAGACCCATGTGCTCAGCAACGCTGCAAAGGGTGTAACTGCCAAATTTAACCCTAAACGTGATGGACCGTACGTGATCACTAAGAAGGTGAGTCCAACTACTTACCTATTAGCTCATAAATCTGGCGAAACTGTTGGTAAATATCACGGCTCGGACCTAAGGCGCTATCATGCAAGGGGGGGTGAATGTCCTGAGCCGGTTGTACCAAAGCGTGGCAGAGGTCGCCCACGCAAGTCTATAAGTTAGATCGCGTTTCTCGTGGTTGTTTGACCCGGTGGGAGATCCCCACCTGATCAAAAGGGGGAGTGTGTAACGCGCTCCTGTATTTAGAAAATACGCGTAAGGCCAGCACGGGTAGGAAGTATGCGGGAGGGGCGGGAACGCCTCCACCCCGCCACGCTGTTGCGGCGGCCGGCGTTCGCGCCGCTCGCCAGTTAGCCAAGGCCACCAATAAGGGTAGACGCGCGCCTAATTCGCGGGTGCCGATCGCGTCTCCGCGACCCTACGGTGTCTCATTAGTAATATTTGTATACTTACCTCATGTTCTGTACTGGTTCGATGTAATTTGTGTGTAATGTGTGTCAGGAATAAATGACTATAGACCATTATAACATTATTTTATTATTTTTGATTAAATCTGAAAGATTACTTATTATTATGTTATTTGCAAGTTATATTTGTTTCACCATCACAAATCTTGTAGATACATAATGTCTATTTACCTACATAATATCGAGCGAGATGTACAGATGTGTGTGTGACACTGATATGACCGCAACACACTAAATGTTCGGTAGGAGCATTGCCCCAAGGCTAGGAATAACAAGTTAAATAATTGCTTGTAAAAAGTCTGTATCTATTCGTTAAATTTGCACGCCTTATATTTATAAATTGTATTTAATAATAAGTGCTGACTGCCTCGCCGAGTGGTCGCAAGTTGCTCACTGCCAAGGGGTCTCGGGTTCGATTCCCAGGTCGGACAAAGTATTACTGTGTTAAACCTCAGTAGTAGACAGTACAGAGTCTGGAAATGTGCCCGGTATATGGCAACAGGCCCACCCCCTATTGCATAATACGTAACTTAAATTAAGTGCCGTAATGGGTACCTCTGCCTGCCCTCGGGGATAAAAGGCGTGATGTTATGTATGTAATAAATGCTATACGTTTCAGATCACACATCAACAGCCTTAAGTTGCCACTGGCCACTGCCGACCAAAGGCCTTTACTCACAAAGAGAAGGTTTGAGCATTAATCACCATGCTTGCTCTATGCGGGTTGGTGATTTCAAACTTATAAGTAGAAATTATAAGCCCCGGTTTACTCTCGAGGTTTTTCCTTGGCCGTTTGTCAGAGGTGTCTAAATGATTTTAACAAGTTCGTGTAGAATAGAAAAGTCACATTGGCACTTGCCGTTGATAGGTTTCGAACCCACGCCCTCGTGCATGAAAAGCGGGCATTTTATATACGCTAACAAACAATAATAACATTTACAAACACATAAATTACAAAGCACTACTAATATCCTTTAAACTCCCACTTTACCTATCAAATAAGCTAAACGAAACATAAAACAGTTTATTCCTAACAAAATTCACTAGCAAATGACGTTATATTATATAGACAACATAACGTGCAGAGCATGATGAATTAGTTTACGTCCAGTTAATTTGAAAATGTGTATTTTGTATTTACAATGTATTTTGCAGCTTACATTAATTGAGTGCAAAGTTATTAATTTGTATCCCAGTGTTATTTGGACAATACTTTTATGCTTATTTAATTTTTATTTCTTAGTTGTAGTGTATTTTAAGTTGTACATATTTATTTATTTTTTTCCTTTCCTTATGTTGTAAATATCTCAGTTTTTATAAAAATTCTTACTTATCGATAAAAAAACGTTGAAACTTCTTTGAATAATAAGAAAATATACCGCCAAAACATACTAATATAAGAGATGCGCATTCTGTGATCCTTGTATTCTAAAAGTGAGATATATTCTTACAGTTAAATGTTTTTAATAATAATAAAAATCAGAAAGCCATGCTTCGGCACGAATGGGCCGGGTCGACCAGAATGATACCACGCTCTCGCAGAAAACTGACATGAAACAATGCTTGTGTTGTGTTTTGTAGTGTGAGTGAGGTTACCGGACGCCCAATTACCCCCCTCCCCAATCTCCTCAATCCCTGAATCCACAAAAGGCCAGTAACGCACTTGTAACGACTCTGGTGTTTCGGGTGTCTGTGGGCGGCGTTAATTGCTTACCATAATCAGGTGGTACATCGGACCGTTTACCGGTTTATCTCAAAGAAAAATGTTTTTTTCTGAAATTGGAACAATACAAGTTTTGGCAGTCATGGGTGCTCTCTTGGGCGGGGAGTGTTGCTTGTGATGAAACGAATGCAACATGAGGAAATGTGTGTGCAGAAACATATAGAAATAGAATATAACCAATTGACTTTGAATTATTGTACGCTTTATTGGAATCGGCCTACGTGGCAAGGGTTGAGGCGTCATGCACACATAAATGTCCTACAGTCGGTGGCGCTGTGTGTTGGGTTGTTCCATTCCCAATAAAAAGGTTGACTGGACCAATTGCTGACACACACGTCATACTCGTGAACGGGTGCCTTCTGCTGGGTCAGGTCGGCTCTCCCATCTTGTTGGTGGGCTGGTTTCATAAAGCCTTTGAAATAGAAATAAATAAATAGTGCCTAATTATTATGTAACCTATACTTTTGGTAATAATTATAGATGTAGTTAATTGTAGTGTGTAACTAGGTTCCCTCTTTACTTTATAAAAATTGACTAGATGTATTATAATTAAAAAACTGTATGACAAGGGCACGGACCTAGAGTCCGTGGAGAAATAATCTATAATATTAAAACAAAAAAAGGTTTGGATTTGAGGAAATGTCTATACTAATTATTATTTATCCCAAACTCAAAGAAAAACCAAATTCTGTAGTAGGTATTTCTTTTTTTTTTCATAAACAAAAGACAATTCGTGTTGACCTACTTATAAATTACGAAATAATGTGCACAGATTTAACTTTTATAAATTCCATTAGATAATCTTATTTTCTTTACACTTTCCGACTATCCAATAAACGTGTACGGTGGAGAAGACATAACCAGTAAAACTTGAGCTCTTGTTACCGCTACATTTTATAGCAATATTGTTTACACAAGAGATTATTAGAGGTCAGGATGGAGTGGTCGTGTTTCCCACCTGATTTTCCCGTACAATAAGCCAGATACGTTCAATATTTCGCCACTGAATACTAAACGTGGTTTGTTCATAGTTTATAATGATAGTATCCGTATTAAACATTAATATTGAGTGTTTACTTTGTTAATAGCATTTCTGATTTTATTTCTTAGAAGGTTGAAGGCTTAAAATATCTATATGGTCGTTTATTGAAAGGAATGCTATATTGACGTAAACGTACACATGATATACGTATACATCAAATGGCATAGGTTTTTGCTTATAATTTTCTGTCTAGGTGACCATAATGGCAATCCTACTTCCTACTTATATTATAAATACGAAAGTTTGTGATGATGTATGTGTGTGTGTGTGTGTGTGTGTAGGTGTGTGTGTGTTTGTTACTCTTTCACGCCAAAACAGCTGAAAGGATCAAGATGAAATTTGGAACAGGGGTAGGTTATGGTCTGGAATAACACATAGGCTACTTATTATCCCACGGGAATCTGCTAGCAGAAGCTAGTATTTTAATAAGTTAACAATCGTTTTAAATTATTTGGATGATAACAGGGTATGAAAATTAAAACCTAATTAATCCGTAGGTTAGGTAATGAAAAAAACATTGGACACGTATTTTTTTATTTTGTCATAAGGTAATAAAACAATGCTTAGTTAAAACGAATCAAAGTTTAGGAGTGGGGGCTAAAACGTCATTCCTACGTATAAAATGTACATAGAAGTGACGACACGCGACATTTCAAATCAATATATCGTCGAAAGTATTCGTTTCTGTAAGTAAATAAAAAATACGTGTCTAATGATTTAAAATAATCTACCAGACGGTCATTAAAATAAAAATTAGGCTTCTACCCCATTGTACATACGCGTCTACCAATACAAAAATTACTTAATATTTTTTATTTATTTTTAGAGGTATACTCTAAGAAAACTCATCACCCTTCTGAATGTTTAACTTTAACTTAAAATTAAAATTTTCAAGGATTTTACTCGTTAATCGAACTCTCCCCGCCTGAACTAAATAGGCTGTTTAATTTATAATTATAATCAGTTATCTAGTACGGGTTTATAATGTAGCAATCCTTTAGAGACTCTCATGTGTATAAAGCTAATTAATTCAAAGACGTTGCGAGCAATTAGCGATAGGAAATGAACATCTGATGCTGGCTGGGTCATTGAGTGTAATCAATTAAGTTCAGGATATGAAACGTAGTGGGTTCCTAGAAATTTCATTAGTAAATCTATTAGTTTGAAGATATATTTCAACTCAACGTTTCGTCAATAAATAAAATTATCAAGTTGGTTTGTCTTTGAACGTGTTAGGTAGAAATGTGTAATTCATTAATTTTATTGTTTACATGGTGTTTTTATGGAATAAGCCGGTAAACGGATCATCTGATAGCGAGCAATCGGCGTCACCCATGGACACCCATATACCAGAGATGTTACAAGTACGTTACCAGGCTTTAGAGGATTAGGAATTTTAGGATTATTGGGGATTCGGAGATCGGGAAGATTGAAGATTTAATTGACCTCGGATAAATTTCACTCATACGACGAAATACAATGCAAGCATTGTTTCACGTCGGTTTTTTTATTGCTATGACAGTCTCAAAAAAATCTTCAGTGAGACAGTGTTATCACTAGGGTCGAGCCAGCCGATTCCTGCCGAAGCATGGCTCTCCCACACTTGAATTGATGGCCTGATTGTAATTTTATTCATGCCGCGAGCACAAATCTCTCTCCGATGCTTGTCACATTTCTACTAAAACTTCAGTACAACCCAGTTTTCGATAAACAGTTACGTGGTCGATATTGTACGCATTGCGTACAATATCGACCACGTAACTGTCGTTAATAATGTCGTAAGATAATGTCTGCACAAATATACCATAGTACCAATTTTTAATAGAAATTTTACCCGTCAGAATCTATTTACAAATCCTCTTATTTAACCAGTAACCTACAATTAACTTACGAAAATTAACTTAAGAATACCAAGAAGAAATTAAATTAAAAAAATTGTTTTAAGCATCTTTCAAAGGAAAAGCTATTTTCCCTGGAAAACTTAAAACTATCTTTTAAACACAAAGCATTTAGCTTTGTGTTTAAACTTAGTTTTGCACCAACTTTGTAAAAAGATATCCGATTTAAATTCGGCGACTCACTCGACTGTCTGAATGAATTTTTTTTTTTTGAGAATGTAAAATACGGAATACGGACAACATTGTCCACGACATGAGCAGTAAAACAACAAGTTAATCTATGATTTTTTTAGTTCATATTGTTTACTCTTACACATTTATTTCAAACGATTAGAAGAGTTAAATCACAATAATAATATCATTTATGTTGTATGAATTTCCCATGCAACTGTTCGATAAAGTAACTCAACTAGTTTCAAGTCAAACTAGGAGCCATCTAACCGTTATGTGAATAAGCTTTAAAATTGCGCAAATTATGTAAATCAGAACATAATAATATTTAAAAACAACTTTTGCTACCAAATCTAACCTAACCTATGACTTTATCATGTAAAGATCTTTTATCTTACTAATAGGTATTACTAATTCGAAAGTTTGTTTGTTTGTGTCTATGTTTGTTATTCAATTGCATCAAAACGGCTGAAGGGAACGGAATTAAATTTGGAACAGGGCTAGATTTTGGTCTATAATAACACATAAGCATAAAAAGTAATTAGTAATATTATTAGGTATTACGGATATGTCACTTTATCAAAAGTTGGTTTGCTGTATGCTCTTCTCTATAATGTCGTCCCACTAGTAAAGTATCCCGGGGATAGGACAGCTGCGCTTTAAACTACTGGCTATACCTCTATAATGTATTTGTCAATAGATTGTGTATTTTATTGGCGCTTCCAATGGGTGTGAGTGGTTAGCATTGACGCATTAGGTAGTTTCGTTTGCCCAATACTGAAATACAACGAATTCAGACTGGTTTATTTGCTGTTTACTGCTTTTGAGTTTTCAATTATGGTTTAAATGTTTTTATTTGTACATCTGTATTAGGTGCGCGGTGTGTAATTATATAGTTTAGACTTTGGTTCATTTCTCTCATAACATAACATAACATAACATCACGCCTTTTATCCCCGAAGGCGTAGACAGAGGCACACTTATGCCGTTGTACAATGTAACACCCATTTTTCACTATTTATGTTATGAGTCCCATTTAATAGGGGGTGAGTCTATTGCCATACACCTGGTACAATTCTAGATTCCGTACTACTACTAAGATTTTTTTAAAAACCCAGTAATACTTTTTCCCGACCCGGGAATAGACCCGAGACCCCTTACCTGGCAATCGCACGAGCGACCACTCAGCCAACGAGGCAGTCTCATTCATTTCTATCGTTTACAATATTTGATATACCTATCCAATATCATACGTAACGATGTTTGTACTCATTATGAATCTATGTGTGTCGTATTCTTTCTTTAAAATAATAAAAACATAGCGCCGTACTAGAATTTTCTTCTGTGTCGTGGTTGCGTTTACCATGGTCCACTTCACATACACAATATACATGTTAGAACAGTCAAAATCACCTATGTCTGTGACAATGAATCCCAGCTTTTTCTCAATATATGTATTTCCCATAATGAAAAGTAGACTACAACTTTAAAAAAGAAAGTATGTTCAATATACGTTCATTTTCGTCACCAAACAAACTGTTATATATTATGGTAATGCGGGTAAACGCATAATAAATCAATCAGTAACTCCAAGTAGTTTGTGAAATCAGTCTCGTTTAAACCGTCTTTGATTGTGCATCATATTCTACACAAACAAGATTAAAAACCTCACGAACGAAATTACTAACGAAGTCATACTCGTAAATGTATAAACGAACATTCGATTACATTCTCCTGCTTCACATTACGATTACCACAAAATGTCACGACTTATTACAAGGTGAGAAGATGTCAGCTATCTTAAAATACACCCGCGGCTCCAACTAAGTTAAGGTGATAAAGTAAGGAAGTTCGCACACTGATTGTAATGCGATTTCACGTCGTGAAATGCGACGCGAGATAGATTTTCGTGTATATTAAACTCACTGCATTGAGTTTTATAGTTTCTAGTGTAATATTTGTGTTGTAGCATTTATACGTGTAGTATCTCTAACTCATAGGTTATTTTGTGACCGAGTGAATGAGTGAGTGACAGTAATAAATTAAGGCATAGAAAAAAACTGTATATGATTATTCCTTGCCGAGAGCGTAGTCTAGAAAAGCTCTAAAAGAGGACTTTTGACTGCACGGTTGGCGCGGTGGGTAGGCAACTGGCTGTCGTGCAACGTGTCGCGGGTTCGATTTCGGCATGGAACACCATCCACAGGTTGTTGTTCCGAGTCTGACAATGGGACAACGTTTTTTTTAGAAAAAATAAAAATCCAAAGGGAACAGACAATATTTGTATGTGTAATAGTAGGATTGTTGCACATACATATATTAATTTTACACCTGTTGGTGTGCTCCAAAAAGGTGATAAAGGCTTAGATATTAAATAAACCCTTTATTTCCCATCATCCCATGGACAGAAAGGTGTCAATCACAGGAGTAACGCTGTTACGTGCTTTCCGACAGTGTAGAGAGAACCACCACTGAATTTCCCAACTTTGGCCTACTTAATGGTAATTTTTATTTACCCACTACATCTTTTTTTACTTTCAATGGAAACTCCCTCTTATTTCTACGTGCGTAGTGGTACAAATACGAAGTTAATTTGTTAATTTTCCGCTTCAACAACTTTCTTATGGCGTACCTGCAGTAACAAGGGTGGACATGTAATTAAGGTTCATTTTTGCAATCATATTGAGTGTCCATTTACGTCGTAGCGTCAGGGGAAATAGTTGTAATAGATACAAATAGAGAATTTATTTATACGTGATGACATTTTTGACTGCCTCGTTGGCCGAGTGGTCGCAAGTGCGACTGCCGGGCAAGGGGTCTCGGGTTCGATTCCCGGATCGGGCAAAGTATTACTGGGCTTTTAAAAAATTCTCAATAGTAGCACGGAGTCTGGAATTGTGCCCGGTATATGGCAATGGGCTCACCCTCTATTACATGGAACTCATAACATAAATAGTGGAAAATGGGTGTTACACACACGGTGTACAAATTGCATAGGTAATGTGCCCCTTTGCCTACCTCTTCGGGTATAAAAGGCGTGATGTTATGTTATGTTATGTTGTAGTGACGCTTTTATTTGCATGTAATAAGTGTAATAAGTTTTACATGAATAAATGAAAAAGTCTACTACTAATAATGAAAAGTTTTAAAGGTAAAGATAGGAAATGAATATAAAAGAAATCGCTTTAAATTTTTACGTCCAAACATCAAATTTCCAGTTAATGTTGATCTCGTTGTATCTGTTCTGGAGGTATATTTCGAATATTTTATAGTTTATTCGACCATAAAGAAACTTCAATTTCCGTTGGTTCTCTGGAAACTGGAATCCATTCAGTGCATACTTCTGTATCTTGTCATTTAAGTATCCTATTGTATGAAACCAGAGTACCTGAATATTTTATTACAGTGTAATAGTTTTTACACTGGTATTCAACTGGAGCTAGCACCTTCTCAAGGAATAACATCATAATATTTGACGTGTGGTCGCAAGTAAATAAGAAATGATCTTTAAAGGGTTTGTTCGACATGGATGTACATATGTGTACTGAAATTGTGTTCTCGATTTATGATAATTATGTTTGTCCCTGTCAAAGGGGAAATATAATAAGAAACAAATAAACAGTAATATAATAAGTTCATTAAATCAGGAGCTACGGTGCTGCAGGCAGCTGTATAGACATACAAGTCAAAGTTTTAATACCCCATTTTTTGTATATGTTAATATAGCATTCACATTGAATTGCGTATAAAACTAGACTAAGTCCCACTTGTTCGTTTTATTTCAGGTTTACCAAAAACTAAACAAAAACGTAGTAGATAGGAATCGATGTATCTTATTCGTTTTTCGTAAGTGCACTTTAAACTCAAGGAGTTAGTCTCAGTTGTTCTGAAACATCTCATCCGACTTACATATGTGATTATAGTTAAACTTCATTGTTCTGTTTTAGTAACAAGTTTAATGTCGGAATACTGAAACGCTACTCAATTTTAAGTCGTGCAAAATGACAGAGATGGTACGATATTTGAGCACGACTTAAACCAGACCCTTAAACATGCACCCAGACCCGGAACAAGAATCTGTAGCCACACAAAGAGTTGTTCTGTGCGGGAATCAAACCCGCGACACGTTACGCAGCAGCCAGTTCCCAGCCACCACGCCAATCGTGTAGTCAAAATGAAGATCTTTAGACAGTAGCACAAAGCTAAAATCTTCAACACGTCATATCCATTTCTCATTGCATGTAGTCGCAGTATTTTATTCAATGCAGGTGTAACACACAGCATATCTCGGCTCCGTGCAGTCGTTTATAGTTGTACCAGTCGTTCCTTAGGAAATATTTTCCAGTTTTATCTTGTAGATACTGTAACTGGATTTTACTAGATTTGTGTCAATATAGATGATTAGTTTCTGCCCTCGGTTTGGTCCGCGTCCCCGTGGAATAATAGTAGATACGTAATAGTAATAGTTAAGGGGGAAAATCATCGAATGAATTCTCCCGCCTGGTTGAGGCGGGAGGGAGTGTCAGACTCTTATTGACTAAAAACCACCCCGTTCCTACTCCTGCCCTTCAAAGTCAATTCAAAGTCAAAGCATTTATATTTTCAATTAAACCATAATTTGGTACTTTTGAAAATTCAATAAATACAAAATAAATCATAGTCTGTCAGTCTGTCCTTCTGTGAAGCTAGGTGCTCATTCCAAAATGTAGATTCGAAAATTCCTTTTTTAAAAAAAGTATGTTATACAATGTTTCTGATACATATTCCAATACTGTACGTATATGTGAGAACAATGCAAAGACACGCTTGACGCATTATACAATTTACAAAACTTACTAAAATAAAAAAAAACAAACCAAAAAAAATTCTTATAGTCTAACATAGTGCTCACATATGCATACTGACAATCCATAAAATTAGTGCTTCTATACACGAAAGACGCTCCCCTGCGGCTCCGTAATGAGTTATACCTGTTCCAAATTACTCTCCATTATTTCATCCTTACGCTATTTGTCGAATTGAACACCAGTACTGGACAGACGCTAGTATGAAGGCGCTCTAAGAATCAAACAAGCTGTCAAACAGATCCTATC
The DNA here is from genome assembly GCA_038387885.1 of Spodoptera picta. Taxonomy (NCBI): domain Eukaryota; kingdom Metazoa; phylum Arthropoda; class Insecta; order Lepidoptera; family Noctuidae; genus Spodoptera; species Spodoptera picta. The sequence continues at coordinate 2,716,732 of JAZHFQ010000733.1, read as the reverse complement.
GCCACTTTATCTAAAAGTGCACCCTCGCATTTAATAATGAAACTTCACACAGATTTCAACACGACGTGTTTGACAAATAACAATAAGCGATCTTTGTTTAATCTGTGGCAACAGTCGAAACAAAATTAACTGTGCACCACAGCTGTAGTAATTAATGAGTGAATTGAAAGTCTGTGGGAAAACAGTGTGTTGATCATGTACGAGTTAATTTTGGTACGGTTTATTTAAGGTTTTAAAGTGAACTAATAAATAAACATTGGGGAAATTATACTGCTGTGTGTAAAAAGAAGAAGTGACGTAATTGTTTTTTTTTTTCGTTTAATATAATTGAAGTTCTATAGGATTTTTTCTTGATTTTTTGTGCATAATGACAATTTTAAAAATTCACACTAACACGGATTGGAGCTATTTTAAATTTAATTTTAATAGTTGAATTGTTTCATAGTATTTTTTTTTTCTTTATATGATGGCCAAATGAAAAACAAATTTAAAAATTGAAGTAATGACAGATTGACTGTAGGAACATAATATGACATGAGTTATTGTCACTAAACACTTTGGCTACACACTAAACATAGGCTTTGGAGGACATAATTTGAAATGCGAATTAAATATCACATGTCCACCGAAGGCTACAATTACAGGATTGGATAAAGTTTTATTAGATTTTCCGACTTCTATTATTAGATATCAATCGATGGGGTGAGTGTCTCATATCCTACTCATAGTTATGGGCTCCTGGCTTAGCTACAAACTAGTCAAATTATGTTGATAAACATTAAGCTATATAAAATAAACTTAACAACAAAAAATACACTTATTTTAATACTCTAGAGGTAAATTGAAAGAAAACATACTTTTTAAACGTTTATTTTCAACCAAACTCATTGGAAATAAAATACACAACACGGTCGGTAATGTGCCGCGGTCGCTTCATTGTATTCAAAACTATCCTTACAAACTGCACTAAAATTTTATTCGACAATTTTGGAAGTCGTAAAACGAAAACTTATTCACTTTCCGATATTCCTACGGATGTTTTATTTGTCGATATAATATAATTTAATTGAGTTTACTTTGTTGAATACATTTTCAAATCCGACATGCGACTAAATGTTAGCGTCTCGGTGATTGTCCTAGTTCAAAAAAAGGTATATTTTAAGCTACCTAACGCAGCAGAATGTATGAAATAAATAATTTTGACTTTGACTTTGACTGTCTAAGTCAAAGTCAAAGTCAAATTATGGTCTAATTGAAATAAATAATTTATTATTTATTTCAATTAGACCATAGAGGCACTTTTGAACGTCAATAAAGAAAATTAACAAGTGAATAATTTTGACTTTGACTTTGACTTTGACTGTCTAAGTCAAAGTCAAAATTATTTATTTCAATTAGACCATAGAGGCACTTTTGAACGTCAATAAAGAAAATTAACAAGTGAAGCTATTTGTTCATTCCAAGGTGTAGATTCCTATGGAGAAGAACGAGCAAGAAACTCCATAGGTTGCTCTTTTTCAATCAAGTTCTCAATTCTCCAGTTACATTGCTTTGTTGTTTGGGTTGTGCGAGAACAATGTAACACTAAAATACAGTCAAAGAGATCGAAAAAAAATAACCTTAAAGGACATTAAAAAAAAAATACAGTTTCTATATTTGCGCACATTCTCTAATAGTATTATTCTATAGTCTATAGTATTTAGAATGTAGGTATTTAGTTGTCATGTGGGTGACCGTAAACTCGCATGACTGGTAGAAAAGGGAAAAATTATAAATATAACGAGCACGTACGCTTAGATTTTCTGAAAATAAAATACGTAGCATTAGAAAATATAAAATTCAGTTATAATAATTAGTTTGATTGTCGGAAAGGTTTTTCTAAAAAAAAATACATTTTAGCTCCTGAAAAAAAAACCTGAATCTGTTTAATGAATACAGAAAGGTGTCTACCAACTGACCGACTTGTTTACTAATTGAAATAAACAAAGTTAGATGTTGTTTGTATTGTTTGTTCGTCCCACTACAACTCACTGACAATACCTAGCGGCTACTATGTCAATACTTTGTACGAAGAGCAAAAATGGTTAATAAATGTTATTTTCTATTATTCTGTTGTCATGTTTTTATTTTGAATAGTTTTCAAATAATGAGTTATCGAATATAGAGGTAGTATAGAATGTGTAGGTAATCGTGTACAATAAAAATCGTATCTGTAGTTGGGATAATTTCTGTATACATTTTTCATTCGTATTCCGTAAATAACCGATCGTTGATTATTATGAAGTAACATAAACGCATAAGCAGAGATGATAAGCATTTTATCGATGGTCGGTGCCAATAGCTTCATCGTCATCATCATCATCATATTCATCATCAACAGCCTATAAGTGAACACTGCTGACCAAAGGCCTCTTCTCGGACAGAGAAGGTTTGAGCATTAACCACCGAGGTTGCTCAATGCGGGTTGACGTTTTCAAACTTATAATTAGAAATTATAAACTCAAGTTTCCTTACGATGTTTTCCTTCACTGTTTATCAGTGGTTTCTATATATAATCTTAGAAAGTACCTCACATATAACCCGGAAAAAGTCCCTTTGGTAGTTGCTGTTGGTAGATTTCGAACCCGCACTCTCATGCATGAGAAGCGGACGTTATAAACTTCTCGTCTCATCTGCCAGCACATTTGCTTTTTATTCCATAAAATGTATAGATGTATATTCTGAAATAGAGATTCATAGACACGTATAACATAATCACATACAACTATCACAAAAGACCAATTAATTCCGACACTAACAGATTCGTCAAACATTTTACAATACCTAACAAACAAGATTCCTAATCATAAATCACTACGCTTAAACAAGAAAACCACGACCTCAGAATTCGACAAACATTTCCACAACATCGAAATAGTTGGTACGAGTACGACACATTCAACATACGATTTCTAACAATGCAATCCGAAACGTGACGTCACACAAGTCAATTTAAAGTTACGCCCTCTGCAATCTTGTGTTAATATGGCGTTTAGACCCCGTTTCAAATAGGGATGTTGTACTGTTGAATTTGGCCTCTGTAGTATCTTAGTGGTTTCTGAAAGACAAGTTCGTAGGACAAGGACTAAATCTGTCTGATTTTTAAACAAGGAAACAACAAGTTTTAGGTTTTAACCGACAAAAAAAGAAGGTTCTCTGTTTGAATGTATGTATGTTTGTGTGTAATTATCTCGCGATTAACTTGGCCGATTTTGATGCGGTTTTCATAAAAGTGTCTGTTACGCTTAGGAGAAGGTTTTAGTATATTGATTAACCGACTTTAAAAAAGAAGGAGTTGAAGTAGGTTTTTATAAACGTATTTTATGAAAGGAATACTAATTTATTCATATCAATTTGAAACTCTGGTAACAGGCAGAACCTAATACTACCTACAAGTGTCGCGGAGAACCTAACGGGTAACCGGGGCTCCGACTCGACGTGCAGGAGAAGGAACGGGGTGGTTTTTGTCAGTAAGAGTCTGACACTCCCTCCCACCTCACCCAGGCGGGAGCAGTCATTCGATGATTATCCCCCCTTAAAAAAATACTACCTACAAGTAACTAAAGACTGAGAAACCATGATGTAGGCTACATATTGAGAAAACCACAAATTTGATGTTATGTATCAAATAAATTGTTTTAATCTAATCAGAAATACTCAATATCTCACGAAATTGAAGCAAACGGTGTTACTAATTACATATTTTAATTAACACACTAAGTCATCCCACGTAAGACCCAACACGTATCTTAGTTCGTTGGAGCTAGCTAGGAATTGATCTAATTTCACATTTACTTGGAATACATATTTAATTACACTCGAAGTGAACAACTCCGGTCTGGAAATAGGTCGTCACTACCAAGTGAGTAAATCAAAACTGAAATTTAGGTAACACAATGATGAGTAACGTATTTCAAGGACCAGGTCATAAATATACCAATTTGTATGTACATAAGTTTAAATGGGCAGAAATCAAAAATTCAAGTGCAACTGCAATAGGGTAGTTGCCTAATTTTTATTTTAATGTCCGTCTGGTAGACGTATTTTAAATAATTAGAAACGTATTTTTTATTTTCTTACAGAAATGAATACTTCCGACGATATATTGATATGAAATCGCGTGACGTCACTTCTATGTACATTTTATACATAAAAATGACGTTTTAGCCCCCACCCCTAAACTTTGATTCGTTTTATCTAAGTATTGTTTTATTATAGGATAAAATAAAAATATACGTTTCTAATATTTTTTTCATTGCCTAACTTACGGACTAAATATTATAGTCCGTAAGTATATATAAATCTTATATAGATATTTTTAATTTTCATACCCTGTCATCATCTCAATTCTCAAGTATTGACTTTTATTTATTGAAAAGTGTTATTGGAGACTTTAGAAATATCCAAAATTTTACAGTGAATCATGGCATGGGGCGCTGTACCCACTGAATTACAATTAAATACAATTCTATTTTATTGAACTCATAACAGTAGGTGATAATTGGGCGTCACAGTAGATGATGCATTTTTTGTCTCTGTCTATTCCTTCAGTTAAAAAGAACATTGAAGAGATAAATTAGTAGAGATAGACTTCTATTGAAATTAAGATGAAGAAAACAGTTCTATCAATAAAAAGGAAAACCTTGACCAAAAATAATACAAGCATAAATTATGTTGTTCGAAAATTAATTAGTAACATGAATAAGGAAGGGTCAGGTACCCATATTAATATTCCATAAACAATAATGGGGTTGTTTCACCTCTATATTAGGGACGTGCAACTATGCCGATCCAGAGACGGACTAAACCTAAAGAGCGCCCTTGGCAGGCACCTCACTGGCGCCCTTAATTTATTTTGGCGCCACCGCTCTATGTGCTGTTGATCACGCACGTCTCACAGCGTCCCTCTGTAACTTGGCGCCCTAAGCAGTTGTCTAGTTTGCCTTAGGGATAATACGGCTCTGGCCGACCTCTTTCGTTAGCGAACAAAAAAGAATTATCAACGTCCGTGCCGGAATTTTTCAAAATCCTCATTGAAACTGGGTCATGACAAAACGGTAGCGTCGTCTTAAAATGTGGTCCTTTTTGTAGACTTTGTTTTTACATAACATCATATAACATAACATCACGCCTTTTATCCCGAAGGGGTAGGCAGAGGTGCACATTATGCCACTGTACAATGTAACACCCACTTTTCACTATTTATGTTACGAGTCCCATGTAATAGGGGGTGAGCCTATTGCCATATACCGGGCACAATTCCAGACTCCGTGCTACTACTGAGTTTTTTTTTTAAAACCCAGTAATACTTTGCCCGACCCGGGAATCGAACCCGAGACCCCTTGCTCGGCAGTCGCACTTGCGACCACTCGGCCAACGAGGCAGACTTTGTTTTTAGTATTGTATAATAATAATAATTGTATTACGATAATTGTTTTTAGACTTAATTCTAATGCATGAATGCAACTAATATTAAAATTAATGTTAATTTTGTATAAGTTAAAAAGTAGACCTTTTTACAGAAGGCAAATAAATAAACTTACAAAGTATTTTTAAATGAAAATTTATTATATAGGTATTCAAGAGTCTAAAAATATCTAATTATTTATCGTATCTTTGAACAAGGTAAGTCGATTTACATTACCGTTGACAAATCAATTATTCAATTATGTCTTGAAACTTTTGCTAACTTAATAAGGTCCATTATTCAATGAATAGTAGAAGATAACAGACACTACAATTTGAAATAAGATGGATCAAGAATATAAATGACTAACGAAATGGAACTGCCACTTCGACTAAACTCAGCGTAATGTGTTTTTAAGTGACTTTCAAGCGAATGGTGTCATGTGCAAAAACTGTTCACCAACATTTCATACCATTTCAGTAAACCTATTACGTTTACTTTAGGTTTTGAAGGTAACTGTCGACAATTTTTTTAAGAAACGCTAGAGAAAGTCCCAAATTTTTCCTTTTTTTTAGAGCATTTTGGTAGTCTCCAAGTAAAATTTACATACTTACTACTAGTAGTAATGCTCGTAGTTGGGCTCGCCCTATTTGTGGTTAATTTAATTCCTATGACGTATCTTGATTTTCTATCCAAACCTTTCCGTATTCAAAACACATAAATATTTCCATGTCAAAATACGTCTTCATTCACGAAAATAAATTTTCATTCAGCAAGGAGGTTTTATTTTTCGAGCGTCGAACTCAAAACGAGTGGGTGTGTGTTATCTGTGGCGCTAATGGTGACGTTCGTGACGTCACTTGACACTCATTAGGCGTCGGTTACGGTATACTGGATGTGTAAACAATGATGTTTAGGAGTGGTGTGCTGTGTACATAATTGTAGGAGAAGATAACCATTTTCATTTAAATGTTTCTAGAGGTACATATTAAAGCAAACATGACTGTCTGTTTATTGTGATTCATTTTATTGTGAAGGAAAGATTTCCTTTTATTGGTATTGAGTATACATTGGTTAAACAAGTTTAGTCCTAAGTCAGTGTATTGATAAGATATACACATGTCTTGTAGAAAAAAATATTTTATTAATCATTCACCTTCACATTCACATTTCAACTGCTGAACGAAAGCTTCCTCCATAATCTGCCACGTTGAAATCAGAAGAAAATTATTAACTTGAACATTTAGCTTCTACACGCTCACCATTAAGTCGTGAGTTCAAAGGTAATCCGTCGTATTCTTCGTGCGAAGTTCAAAACTGTGTAAAAGCATTCCTGTCGTACAAATTAGATTTTAAAGCGCGACGCTGTCGCAAGCACTTGACACTCATTACTGTGCGGTTTGGGGGAGAGCCGCATAAACAATAGTGTATACGGACCCCTCTGCCGAGCCCACTGAACCCTGTATAAATTCCTCTGTGCAAAAGAAAATATTACGTGTCTGTATTTTCTCGTGTAAAAGGTGCAAAGTTGCATGTTTCATGTATATTTTTAAATGCTGGCCGTTTTTTTTATTTTTGTAAAGAAATGGCATTGTTTAAAAAAATGATGAATGTTCTTTTTTTACGTTTGAGCTGTTTTGAATTTTGATGTTGGAATGCTATATTTTAAGCGTTCTATTTTTAAATGTGACCGTTTTTTCCGACGGTTTTTTTTAGGGAAGACGCAAAGTTGTTTTTCATTTTCCCTCTAATATAGAGGTAATAGTAAAAAAGAATGGTAATATATGGATGCTTTTCCACGATCATTGATAATAAAACAGTTGTTACCGGTGTAATAAGTGAGCACTGCTTTTATTTACATAAAGAAATGTCGACAGTACCAGCAGAATAAGATGGACATCTTATTCTGCTGGTACTAACTATTTCCAGTCCCCTCTCACTAAAGTCCGTTTCTACGAAGTAAAGCTACAGGTATTTATGCAAGTCGCACTTGTAATTAACTTGTTTCTTCAACAGAAAACATATTAACATTTCAGAGTTAATCTTAACTACGACTTAATTTTAGTTGCATTTGGTTAAAGAAACTTTGAACAGGTTATGTTTTCTCATAATTGGTAAAAATACTTTCACACACTCTAAACTTTTCTTGCCATTGAAAACTAATACTTTAAGTCCAACTTATGTATCTAATTTATAATGTATTTACCTGCGTTACGTTGTTTTTTATATTATAATAGTTGTACCCATTGTTCTCATTAACCTACAGGTCACCTACAGCATGTAATAATATATTAAATACCTATTACTTAAAATACATAACGTTCAATTATTGTTCACCATTATAACACATAATTAATAGGAACAATTTTCAAGTGTGGGAGAGCCATGCTTCGACACGAATGGGCCGGCTCGACCGGCCTTTATCCTTAAAAGGCCGATAACGCACTTGTAACGACTCTGGTGTACCGGGTGTAAATGAGCGACGGCGATTGCTTACCATCATGTGATCCGTGTGCTCATTTACCGACTTAACCTATAAGAAAAAAATATAGTATTGTTAGCAGTTCACCTACTGTCTACCCACCTTACCTATATAAACGGGTGACAGTCCTGCAACGGCCCATTTGCTCGCCGGCTGTCCACCGATACACATCTAAGTGTTTTACGATCATATTGTTGATTTGTCAGCTTTCACGTGAGTCATTTTGTGGGTGTTAATTACTAATCACTCTGTACCTCTAAGTGCATTCTGTTATCCTATGTGTTGATTGTTTGAAGTTTGGTTACCTTACTCTTTTAGTGGAATAATTAATGTTAAAAATAAAGGTTAGTCTTACTACAATTGATGTTTTTTTAACTTTATTGTGCTTCTGCATCTTAGAGTATATGTACGTCCGTATCCCTACTCATACCAAGTAATATCGTAACTCTGACAAACATAGTTCCCAATCACATGAGCCCGCATACCCGAAATCAGTACCCGAACTGTATTAGGTGATAATGGAGCGAACGATTTCACACTCTGATTAATACTTCACTCGACTGATTGATTTAATAGATATGTAGGTATCTTGTATACTACTAATATTAGAAATACCAAAGTCTGTATGTTTGTTTGCTTGTTTGTTACTCCTTCACGTCAAAACAGTTAAAGTGATCGGGATAAAATTTGGGACAGGGATCGATTTTGGTCTGGAATATCACATAGGATACTTTTTGTCCCATGGACTGGACTGATAGAACTGGCAGATGCTAGTGTGTAATAAAATTTAGCACTTTACTCAAGCAAATTCATTATTCAAAGTGTGGGAGAGCGATGCTTCGGCACGAATGGGTCGGCTCGACCAGAGTGATACCACGGCCTCACAGAAAACCGATGTGAAGCAACGCTTGCGTTGTGTTTCGTCGTGTGAGTGAGGTTACCGGAGGCCCAATTACCCTCCCCTTCCCCAATCTCCCCAATTCCTGAATCCCCAAAGATCCTCAAACTCCTAATCCCCAAAAGGCCGGTAACGCACTTGTAACGCCTCTGGGTTCCAGGTATCCATGGGCGGCACCGATTGCTTACCATCAGGCTATCCGTCTGTTCGTTTACCGGCTTATGCCATAAAATTAAATATGATGAGATAGTGGATTATGTATTAACTCTATATTGTACTTAACACAAAGTATATTTTGCGATCATGTAAATCTGTAAATCTCTTTTGTCAATAACATAATAAAGAAAAATCATTAACTGTCATCCACGAATACATAACTTACCATTTTCAATCTGAATATTGCAACAAGTAAGAGCTTGTTACCAAGTTTTCCTGTAAAATATGAAATAAAATAGAAGGTTCTTGTTTACACTTTAGTAAAATATCATCTCTCATTCTCTCTAGAAACACAATTACAAAAATAACAACTTCGACATTTGCACTCCAACCAGACGATTCTCAAGTCTCAACATAAAAATTTAAAATAAATGTTGAATTCTAAAATTGTTGCAGTGGTGGTAGAGAAAGCATCTGAATAAAAGCAAAACAAGACAAGATTATGACGTCACTTGGAGGAAATGGAAATGGAACAAAACAAAATGGCGGCGGCTGCATCAGACGGCAGACGGTCAACACGACCCTCAGTAGACAAATAAAACAGTAGGTTTGTTTGTTTAGCGATACAACGTGAGCTTATCCCCAAAGGATTAAGTAGATTATGCCGTGCCAAGAAGCACTGGTTTACACAAAATATTATTTTAAGCTCATGTCAATGAGTTTATTACTAAGTTAACAAATGCATCCATCAATGGATACCAGTGCCAGTTGCCGTTTGTCGTGGAGTACTATGAGAGAGGCCTTTGTTCAGCAGTGAATGTCTTCCAGCTGTTGATGATGACGATGATGAATACGTCAGTAAATACGGTTGATAATGTGATCTAAGTAAGCCTCATAATCATCAAATTCTTAGAGAAATGGACAATGCTATGGGGTGACCTTCTTGTACTATACACATAGTATACCTTACTGTTTACTCACGCCTTATGTGGAACTAACTTCGTAGATTTTTTGTGAAGTGCATCGTCACATTGGACAAGAAAATTCAAAGAAAACTGCTTGTAATACTCACGGAACAGCTTCTAGAGAATTTTAATTATTATAATTATGCATTGCATTTTAGCGACGTGAATCTAGTTTTTTGTGGCAACGCGGTAATGTTCTACATAGAATTGGTAAAACATTTCATCAATTTTTGTAAATGAAAAACTATTTCAGTATGCTTAATAAATTACATAACATAACATCACACCTTTTATCTGTCTGAATCGGGGTAGGCAGATGTGTACATTATGCCACTGTACAATGTAGCACCCACTTTTCACTATTTATGTTATGAGTCCCATGTAATAGGGGGTGAGCCTAGTAATTCCAGACTCCGTGCTACTACTGACAATTTATAAACCCAGTAATACTTTGCCCGACCCGGGAATCGAACCCAAGACCCCTTGCCCGGCAGTCGCAATTGCGACCACTCGGCCAACGAGGCAGCCTGTGTTTTTATTTTTTACTTTTATTATTATTAAATTACCTCCACTAAAATCCCACATAATTCCAAAGTTATAGAGGTATAAAATTCTTTGTTCCAATCAATCGACTACTCAAGTACCTACAACCTAAATGCTCTTAGTTTCATCTAAAGGTCACCTCATCGCCATTACATTACAATTTGATCATCCATCGATAAGTTTAGCACATCACTAAACTATGCCAAGTGTTTATGTGAACAGAAATGTTATTGCCTTGGCTGGTCGCCATATTGGGTGACTCGGTGACTTAGTCTTGGCTAACGTGGTGGGAACAAGTTGTTTCAGACTGTTTCGCTCATGTCTGAACGTGTTTAATATATTCTGATCAGCGTACATAATATTGTAATGGATAGTAAAGTTTGATAAACGATCTTTGGTTGAAAATTGTCTTTTGGGTGACGCTATTGAAAATTAACAGTAATATACGTATTACTGTTAGGTTGTACGCAGCCTAATACCCGGACAAAAGTTGTAGGTTGTAGCCTACTTAGGGTGTCTACACATGGCGAATGTATTAAAAGTATAATTTATACAAACCTTGTTTGAGTTGAGTACCAAACCATTGTCGTGACTGCACGCGCGCAGCTTGCGAACGGCTCGCGAGCGGCACATGTACGGCGCATTTGTCAGATGTGGACGCATCCTAATATTAAAATTGCAAGCGTAATCTACGAACCCAATGATAAAGTTATCATCATCATCAGCCCGTTTCCATGGTCTACTGGACATAGATCTCCCTAAAACCACTGAGCTTAATTGGGCCATTGGTAAAGTTTTGTTTTTTGAAAGTTACATAGCTTATTTTAATGTTATTTTATTATATACCTATTGCAACTCGAGAATATTCAACAACATTACCCACTTAATCACAAGAACATAGTAGTAATGCTTACACAACCCCTAACTTCATAGACTAACAGTTAACAAACTATGCTCTCATACAAGCCTAGCTTGCAACAAATGTTATAAATTTTCCCAATCGCTAGAGAACACTCGCTGCCAGAGCCAGTACTACCGATAGTAACAAGCATTGACCTCAATAAAACATACTAATGGACTAGAATAGACAGTGGTCATGGTACATATTGTATTGACTTAAACAAGCAATGAAGGTAGCCAGTTCCTTGTACTGTAACAACAAAAAGTACTTCCTTCCTTTGGGATAAAATGAATTACATATATACATAACCTCACGCCTGTATCCCATGGCAGAGACTCGCTTCCTTAGCAGTCATCAGTCTTTTCATGAATAAAGTCATTTAGTAAGTAAATAATAAAGTGTTTCGAACCTCAACGATCGGCTATGAATGTTAGTAGACTAGACGCAAATCACAGGTCACCTACCAGGTACCTACTCTTGGACCAAATCCGAAAAAACGTGGCAGACAGACGAGCAGTCAGTTACAAAACGTCAATCATGATTGAAAATTACTCTAGCGTAGAACTGCAACCAATATTTTTGCGTCAACCACCTATGTAAAAACCAACGAAGAAGTAAAACCCTCAGCACCAATGCCCCCATTAATAAAATCTTCAGGTAAAATATCTATAGAAACTGTGAAACCACTTCGAACGGCAAAAATTCGGGAACGCTATTAGTCAGCAGTTTCGATAAGTCCATAAAGTCAGGTAACGAGCTGATTTCCCCCACCGACTCTAATCGTTGTAAAATATACAAGTTAACATATTACGATGAAGTAGGCTGTTCTAAAACTTTTAATTAGACGATCTTCTAACAAACTCCCATAAAGCGATCCATTTATTATGTTACATTTTTCGCCATTGGCAGTAATTTTGAGCTTTCAGTCAGTACGGGATTTTTTAACGATTGTATTTTAAGAGATCTCCTAATATCTGTTAAATACTGCTGCTGCTAAATTCCAGTTGTTTGAATATTTAATTTAATGAGTGTCTCGTTGGCCGAGTGGTCACAAGTGCGTCTGCCGGGCAGGGGGTCTCGGGTTCGATTCCCGGGACAGGCAAAGTAATACTGGGTTTTTAAAAACAATCTCAGTAGCAGTACGGAGTCTGGAATTATGCCCGGTATATGGTAATATGCCCCTTATTACATGAAACTCATAATAAGTATAAATAGTGAAAATTGGGTGTTACATTGTACAATGGCATTAAGTGCCGTAATGTGCACCTCTGCCTACCCCTTTGGGGATAAAAGGCGTGATGTTATATTTAATGAATATTTCATTTTCGTAAAAGGTAGGTATCATACTTTGCCTAAATAAGTAGGTATCTGACTTTTTAAACAAACTAAAACAGTGAAATAACCATATTTCCACAGTTCCAAGATTGAATAATTCACATATCGAATTCCTTTAGAACAAAATTTTAGGCTTACATCCTACAACCTAAGACTTATAATAGCTTAAAAATGAGACCACCATCCATCACTATCAATTAACAAAGTCATGATACTAATTGATCGTCCCCCAACCACATGTATTGGGAAATTGTGATTGGGATCCAATATCGTCAGTCTAGCAATACGCCCAATTTGTGTCAATCATTCCCCATACACCGCTAAAAGCCGCCAGATGTAGTCTACACACGTTCTTGCAAGTTCTTGCTTTTGCAAGCAATGTAGAAGATTTTCTTTCACATAACATTTTTAGTATGTTCGTGTAATTGTTTGGTATTCATAACGGAGAATGGGGTGAAAATAGTGTATTGATAATAATAATGTTTCCATATTTGCTTACAAAAACTTACAGATACTGTGGACAATAATTAGGATGATGCTGGGGTGTGAAAATTAAAAATCTAAATAGTCCGTATGTTAGGTAATAAAAAAATATTAGACACGTATTTTTTTACTCTGTAATAAAACAAGAGTTAAATAAAACGAATCAATGTTTAGGAGTGGGGGCTGAAATTTCAAATCATTATATCGTCAAAAGTATTCGTTTCTGTGAGAAAATAAAAAATACGTGTCTAATGATTTCAAATAATCTACCAGACGGACATTAAAATAAAAATTAGGCATCTACCCTATTGATCAGGCTTAGAATATTTGCGAAATGTTGAATTACATGTCTAATGGACTTATGTCTGCGTAATTATTTCGGTCTAATAAATAATATTGCTAAACTATGCGAATATGTAAACCTTATAAACAAAAACAGCCACCCATAGAGCAAATAAAATGTTTCTCAAAAAAACAAAACGAAAACAAACTGCAAAAAGCAATCTACATACTTGTAACACACAATGCGCGTCCAATAACCTCGTATTAACCCCAACACAAAACCCGTATAACAAATCAGAGCTCAATTTTCCTTCTAAACCGCAAGTTATAAAATCGTGCGACACGAATTGAAACACATATCAGAGACGGTGACACGCCACCGCTATACGGAACTCCGAGCCTACTTTCCGTAATGTTGGAAGGCTGTTTCCTTCCTTGCCAATATCCTCATAGACGAGAGCACCGATATAGGGACGCTGGATACCGCAGAGTAACCGCAACGGTGAATGTGAGATGTTGGAGCTGTAGGCATATTTGTTGTAAGTGATCCATTTGCTTACAATCTTAAATAATATAATATTAATGGCGAATTCGTTAATTGTATTAATCTGTAGAAATATGTTGATTGTGCCTTCTCAACACATAGGATAGTTTACCACTTTCTTCATTTGCGGTTTAGCAAGACATCCCAATCCCTGTCAAATATTATGTAGTTCTCGATTAACGTGAAACTCGGGAGAAGAGTGCGGGAGGTTACTAATGTATTGTTGTACAGTACCGTCACCACTCGGCTTGATTGAAAAACAATATCATATTTGTATTATACAAAGACACTCGTTAACTGACTGTTCTGTATCGAATCCTAGTAATATTATAATTGCGAAAGTTTGTGAGGATGTATGTGAATGTTTCAAATCAAAATGGCTAAAGGGATCGAGATGGATTGGGTACAGGGTAGAATATGGTCTGGAATAACACTTAGGCCACTTCCTATCCTACTAGAACGTGGGCGAAGCCGCGTGCAGAAGCTAGTATGTCTATAAATCACGTATTTTACTTACCTATTATTAATATAGATTTAATTGCAAAAACAGCATAACATGTCAAGGCATGATGACGAACTGGACAGACAGTTGGATTAGTAAATCCATGCACGATCTAGCTATCCCAATCTATGAACTAAAGACTATAAGTTGCTTGGAAATTGCATTCGACTTTAGCACATATTTGTATTATAATACTATATTAAATTATGTGTATTTATTTACATATAGAGGTACATATTGATTCTTGTATTCATATGTATGTATATACATATGAATCTGCCTCGTTGGCCGAGTAGTCGCAAGTGCGACTGCCGGGCAAGGGGTCTCGGGTTCGATTCCCGGGTCGGGCAAAGTATTACTGGGTTTTTTAAAATTCTCAGTAGTAGCACGGAGTCTGGAAATGTGCCCGGTATATGGCAATAGGCTCACCCCCTATTACATGGGACTCATAACAACTAGTGAAAAGTGGGTGTTACATTGTACTGTGGTAGAATGTGCACCTCTACCTACCCCTTCGGGGATAAAAGGCGTGATGTTATGTTATGTATGTATATGAGTCGATTCCTGAAACTCATGTTTGTTCAGTTTTGTTTGAGGAAAACGTGATCGTATCAAAGGGGAATGGTAGCGATTATTTGTTGGATTGGTGCAATAATCTGTTGTTATTCGTATGTATGGGTAATCGCAGGTTTTATTGTAAGTTTCTGAATATATCTTGCGTAAGAGCCGTTCAATTACAATATATAAGTGGTAGTTCTTGAAGAACTTTCTACCTTATTCAGTTTAGCAGAAGACCTATTTTCCAAATACTTTAGCACACTCATATTTTTCGTAAAACCCCCGAAAATCAAGTACTGTACTCAAGTATAAGACTAGGATATCATAGGATAATTTCTATAGTAAATTTCTCTCGAAAGGTTCACTCAGTTGTACATTTCAGTACCTATAACTTTAACAATATCCGCAAGAAGAGCAGCAGTTGTGACAAAATGTATTCTACTATGCGGCCATTATATGCCTCTTTAACATATGAGGTAGGTAAAAATATGATTACAGACAATAAAAGTACAATAAGCAAAAAAAAATTAAATAATCTTTGACCTACACTCTGCCCATATTACAGAAACCAGGATGTAATATTATAACACAAGGAATGATATTAAAGGATTTTTTGACAAAACCGACGCCCACTAAAGCTCTTTGAGGTCATGTCTATCCTTTACTAAGTCCCTATTATTATCATCCTTATGGAACTATAAACACCTTCTTGGAAGCCAAATTATTAAGCAATATTTGACCTCTAAGTATTCTGGAGGAATTTGAGATTTTGTAATAGACGATACTATAGAAAATTAGAATAAATACTTCAGTATAAGTCTCCGCCAAATAGCTTACGGTCTGAACAACTGGCTAATGGCTAGTTTTTTATTGAATGGGTGAGTTTTTCACTCAGGCTGTTAGTTAATTGATAAAGGATTTGCCATTGGGACTCAGTTGTTATTGAAATATGTTGATTTAGATTATGTAAGTTACGACCTCAAATGAATTCGAAACAAAATCAGGAAATCACTGCTGCCGGAATTATTAAACGAAACCATTTATTGAACAAACCACATTACTGTCTATATCATTGAGACGTCATAGATTGTATTTCATATCAGCAATATCACAAAGGGCCAGAATAAGTATACAATAGAAAAACAAAAATCGTACGAGGAGGAAGTATGGACGTCATTTTGTTATGTTTTTTATTCCACACTTTTTTATCTTCGAAAATCTTGGGAGGAAATGTGTGAGATCATATAAAACCCAGAAACAGTAATGATGCGTACAATGACATTATACTCTTACTGAACAATAAGGTTCTTAAAGATAACAAAATAATCGAAGTACTACACGAATCTTTAAAACGGACAGAGTATCCGTCTCTGGATTTTCTTTTAAACCCTGAACGATCCTTCCCCTTACGAAACAAGCATAATAATTTCATAAAAATATTCCTATCATCAACACTAAACGTCGCTTAACCTCTTGTCTGTCGAGACACAATAGAAAACGCATTGTGTCTCGCGTAGATTTATTTATTTATTGATTTAATGCTAACAACTACCATTACAGACTAATCCAAGACGATAGTGTGGCCATCAGTCTTACAAATACTTAAAATATATTTCAGTATTTACTAATTATCTAATTATATTAAAATTTAATTTATGATTTATACTAACCTAGGTACAATACAATAATTCGGATGAAAACAATAAAGTTCCCCAATAAAATATAACTATTTAAGTTAAATATTTAAAACTACAAGTAAACTATTTATATGTACAATAAATAATGTAAAATTTAAGTCTTAAAATTTAACACCTAAAGACATACAACTACTTTACTATTAGCTATTAAAATTGACAACATAAAAAAAAATTAGTAAAAGGTATACCTAATAGATCTACGCTCCGACATATCACAGGTTAAAACAAACCATTAAAACAAAACCTAAATACAACATAACATAACATAACACCACGCCTTTTATCCCCGAAAGGGTAGGCAGAGGTGCACATTACGGCACTTAATGCCACTGTAATGTAGCACCCACTTTTCACTATTTATGTTATGAGCCCCATGTAATAGGGGGTGAGCCTATTGCCATATACCGGGCACAGTTCCAGACTCCGTGCTACCTACCTAAATACAACTATCATTAAATAAACGCAGTCTCACCACAAAACCATATAATCGCCTAATAACAATTTATTTGCATCAGTGAAGAAATATAGTCTCATCAAATTAATATTGTTGCTGGATGGAAATTATTTATTGGCTTTTGTACACAAATTAAGTGATATAAATCTCGGATATTTGATGCCGTTTGCTAATTGCCTGAAGACAATTGATATCAATGGGCTGAAGTACGATTCGGTTGAAATTAATTGATTGCTCTTGAGCGTTCATTTGGGTTATGATTAATTAGGTAGGTATTCTTTGTAAATGTGTGCTTTTAAGTGTTTTTGATACATTTTGGAATACTCATTGTAAATTCCTATAGCCTTTGACTTCGAATTAGAATAGGAGTCTACAGAGTCAGTCGATATTTCCACTAGGTGTGTTTTAGGGAAGTGGAAACTATCGTTTTTTTTCTTCTCCTCTTATAATATCTTCTGATTCACTTCGTTGCGGGAACCAAGACATTCATGTCTTTGGGACGCACCGGACTTTAGTGTTCCGGTGTTTTCATGGCTGTATCTACCGTAGATCCTGGCTTACAGGAGTTGCAGCGGTTTAGGGAAGATATGACGAGGTTGTCCAAAAAAAAAATTCAGTCTGATCATCACCATGAGTTGAAATTCATCCACTATCGAATAAAGGCTTCTCTCTTAACAAAGGCTTTGCCATAACCCTCCCCATTTGGCGCCGCGGTTTGTACATCAAAAATTTAGACATTGCAGCTGTTTGTCTCCATTCCGGGTCATAGATGTTGGTCCCATTTACGGACATAACTGGATAAGAGTAAATTTACGGTAAGTACATGCATTTTATAACCACTTTATTTTTAACAATAAAGTACAAGTTAAAGCAATAGACGCACCCCCTATTACATACATGGCAAAATGCTCACCCACTATTACATGGGACTGATAGCATAAATAGTGAAAAGTGGGTGTTACATTGTACAGTGGCATAATGTGCACCTCTGCCTACCTCTTAGAGGATAAAAGGCGTATTGGTATGCTATATTTTTTATTATTTTTAAATGGTTCATTTCAATTAGTTCCCAATAGTACAGAAGAAATTCTACCCGTTTTAAAGTACCTTTGCCATTTACATGTATACAAAGAAAACGAAAATAAACATGTTCATCACATACATACCTACACATACATAGCTACTATAAGTTTAGCATGTTATGTAGATTACGCAGATTTATGGCATGACTCAAATGTTGGCACATGAGACCCTCAACTGACTGCCTGACTTATTCTTCCGGGTAGCCATTTTATCATTATCCTTTCCTCACTCTCTCATATTTCAGTCAGTACTTCTAAGGGTATTTTTCTCAACTTATATATGGAGACTTGGCTCTTTATTTATTACCTGATTTAGTCTTTTGGGTTGAGGGTTAGACTAGTTTATGTTCAGTAATGTTTCTTTACACCTTCTATAAATATTTGATTTAAATATTTTCATGTGTAGTTAAAGTGGTGATTATCTCTTCGGTAATGTGTTTTTATCTGTCAATCCTTACGATTAGGTCATGAAATATTTTATAGATAACTATGAATACTTTGTTGTGTCTAGAACATAGCTTATTGTAGCGGAAAGAAGAGGCGAAAATGTCGATATACTAACTACATCGATAGCACGGTTGGTGCGGTGGCCGGGCAACCGGCTGTCGTGCATCGTGTCGCGGGTTCGATTCCCGAATGGAGCAATTCTTTGTGTGATCCACAAATTGTTGTTCCTGGTCTGGGTATCATGTGTGTGTGAACTTGTATGTTTGTAAACGCATCCACAACACAGGACAAAATCCTAGTGTGGGGCAACGTTATTTTTTAAATAGAAAAACATATACAACAAGCTAACACTTGATTATGTTGTTGAACATTACATTATACTACGATTCTATCTTCTCCGTATTACGAAGTACATTCTCTATACTATTTTTGCTATAAAACGGAAACAAGTAACCGTAAACGGTTCGTATAGGCGCCAACTTTAATACACCGCATTACCCGATCACGATGGCTTCATTATAGCAGATAGAAACTATAAAACTTTTTATAACCTCCGCCTTAGTGTTCTAGATGACTAGATGTAGCTGTTAAAGTGCATAGGAGATTGTAAGCAGAAAACCAAAGATAGAGAAGAATAGATACATATTTTTAAAATATATTTTTTAAAGTAATCAGCACCTTACGTGATATTATGTCTTCGACTCTTCTTACTTAGGTACTTCTTTGGTATTGTTTTGTTTTTGTAGATTCGTTTTGGTATGGTTTTTTGATTCCAGAATTTATAACTAAGTTCAAAGCTGTAGAGTCAATTTTTATTGGAATTACAATAGACAGGAATAAGATTTTTTGAGGGTCTATTATATACAATTACAACAATACAATACAATTTTTTATGCATTGATTAAATGCTAAATCTATATATATATATATATAAGATCTATATTTTTGAAATGAAAGAAAACTGTTACTTAAAATCTTTTCAAAAATAAAGGAATGTTTTCTTTGAGTAAAATTTTCTATCTTAAGTATTAAGATTACTTCCCCTTCAGATTGCATTACAAAATTCCATTCTGTATATATTCTTCTCTCGTCGACTTTTTTTGACACCTGTCTGAAGAATAAGGCCTACTGTCCACGTTACGTCATAAAAACGTTAGCCGGACTTAATATTGCCACTTCGTGGATAATTTTCATTCTTTCCAAGCAAGATGCAAGCATTTGTCATTTGTAGGCCACCTATTATTTGTAAGACGTGCATACATTCGTCAAATGACGCAACTTAGCGAGTTACCCTAACACTGGTCGCACCCGTGATCGAGAGTAGACTACATGTGTGAGTGCGGTTGCACTCACACATGTAGTCTACTCTCAGTGATAGGTTAGGTTAAGCCATTATCACATTACTTCTAGATTACTAAAATAAAGAAAACTACTGCTTAAACAGAATTCACCTCCAAGTTTGGTGCTGAACTGTAACATTAGTGACCTCTCGACCAAAGAAGATGTCTTTATAAAGCTATATACAGAAATGTATATTTATTTAATCTATTTAAAGCTGCTTGCGAGAGGACTCTTAAAACAGCTTCCATGTCCTGTCCTTAATTACTTTTTTAGTTCATTACAAGTGGTTTCGCTTTTAGGTTAAGTCTCTTTTTTCTATTTTTATATCATCTAAGTACACAGTGTAAACCCGGTTTTAAATAAAGTAAATTATTTTTTTTATGACTGACTGCCTCGTTGGCCGAGTGGTCGCGAGTGCGACTACCGGGCAAGGGGTCTCGGGTTCGATTCCCGGGTCGGGCAAAGTATTAGTGGGTTTTTAAAAAATTCTCAGTAGTAGCACGAAGTCTGGAAATGTGCCCGGTATATGGCAATAGGCTCACCCCCTATTACATGGGACTCATAGCATAAATAGTGAGGTCTCGGGTTCGATTCGGTAATCGAATCCTTCACCCGGCAGTCGCACTTGCAACCACTCGGCCTACGAGGCAGTATTAATAGTATTTTTTCTATTTATTTATTTATAGGAACAAATATTTACAAACCCAATTAAGGCTCCCAGACTACAAAAATATATAGCAGACGAAAATTCACGGATAGAGGTCAATCAAGCTCATTTTCCACCTGTTAAACTCGAACTGAAAATGATCCACAATAGAAAATGAAAGCAAATTTTCAATTTAAATACAGACATCTTGAATTCAATTTGTGAAACCGACCATAGAAAAATGGCACTTATTATTTTGCCACGAATCAATGCACAGTGCTGTATTAATGTAAAACCTATTCGGTCTAAGATCCCATACCTGAATGTCGCGCGTTCTTCCTATTATATGGAAGTAAAAGGTATTTTTGAATTAGGTAGGTGCGCCCGTCTTCGAGGACTCTTTTCAAAGTTTTATTGATGAAAAAATTCAAAATTTTTCTGTCGTTTCAGAAAGACTGTATCACATTAGAATGCATTCGGCCTATACTATTATTCGTTTTTGTTGTTTTGGTCCCAAATTCATGTATTTTTTGCGCTCGACCCACCTCTGGTCTGCACCCCTTCTTTTAGAAAAAATTGACCGAAGCATTAGACAAACTTTATTAATTAATTAATTTAAATACTTAATTTTGAATGTGGCTCTCGACGACCGAGCCTGGACACAAGCTACTCTGCCTGTCCGCATGGGTGGGCTTGGCGTCCGTAAAATTTCCAGTGTAAGCCTACCAGCTTTCATATCTTCCGCCCATGGTACTGAAGAATTAACCAGGAAAATTCTTTCTCAATCACTGGTTAATTTTGATGTACCATTTTTAGTGGAAGCTGTGAAAGCTTGGAAAATCGCTTGCCCAAATATTGACCCCCCCGTCAAATCACTCTCCCAGAGACAATGGGACGGGCCGCTCTGCAGGAAAGTGAGCGAAAATCTATTGAACTCCGCTTGTTCAACTGCAGAGCGAGCTCGCCTTTTGGCTGTGGGTGAGTGGGAGTCAGGGTTATGGCTTCTTGCTTTGCCTTCGTCCAACTTAGGTACTTTGTTGGACGACACCACATTCCGCGCTGCAATTTGTTTAAGGCTTGGGGCTTCATTTTGTTCACCTCATCGTTGTCGTTGTGGTGAAGATGTCAACAGCCTTGGACACCACGGCTTGTCGTGCAGCCGTAGTGCGGGTCGTTTTGCTCGACACGCGAGTATTAATGACATAATTCGTCGAGCTCTTGTCTCCGTTGGCGTGCCAGCTACTTTAGAACCTAATGGCTTGGTACGCAACGATGGCAAGAGACCCGACGGTATGTCATTATTCCCTTGGAAGATGGGTAGGCCTTTAGTATGGGACGCCACTTGCGTTGATACTCTGGCGCCATCCCATCTTCCAAACTCAGCGTGTCGAGCCGGTGCTGCCGCTGCTGCTGCCGAGAACCTCAAACGGCGAAAGTATGATAGCCTGATTGGCAATTATGCTTTCGAACCGTTTGGGGTTGAAACTTTAGGGCCGTGGGGCCCAAGTGCACATCTTCTTTACAAAGATATTGTAAAGAGGATGGTTGACACTTCAGGTGATCGAAGGGCTGGCTTCTACCTTGGACAAAGGTTAAGCATTGCCATTCAACGTGGTAATGCTGCCAGTCTTTTGGGCACCCTACCTCACGATAATGATGAGGAAATTTTTTTTTTGATGCATTATTATAGCTTATTTATTTATTATTACCTTTTTTTAAGGTGTAAATATTTTAGTTCATAGTTATTTATATTTTAAGTTGTATATATTTTCATTTAGTTATAGTTAATATTAATTGTATATATAAAACATTTTCAAATAAAAGAACTTTTTGAATTATTGGATATTAATTTCCTTTTATGCTATCGATAAATTCGATGGCGGAATTATTTTCATAAAAATAACTGGTGTAAGTTATATTGACATTGTGGTTTGTTAAACATATAATTTCGTTTTGAGTAACAATGGCGAAAATTCTATTAACGTGGTTGATATTCATGGCTTATAACTGCTTTATCGGAAAATTGGGCAGGGATTATAATGAAATGAAAACATTATTTTAAAACTTTTTGATATTTATTGGTTTTACAACTTATATAATTATGTATTTTGTCTTTTATATTGTAGTATAGTATTATTGTATTAATATGACCCTTCGTTGCCTTCATGTAAATAAATAAAAACAAATAGTACAAAAATAGCGCAACTCATATTACGCGTTATTTTCCATTTTTTTATTTTTTTATCTGTTTTTTTTTTCAAAAGACCAATGATAGACCACACAAAGTGTATGTTTGTATATATATATATCTCATGAATGTAATTCTATTAACAAGGAAAGCATTTTACACGAATATCACATACAACCCGCCCATAGCATAAGATTACGCCCCATACTAACACAGGTCACGTATTGAACATTCACTGTGACCGAACAGGGTCTCATATAAAATAATAATATCATTCGTTATACTGTGTATTGTAAAACGATCCGTCTGTCCGTACGTGTTACGGAATTATTAGATATCATAGATTGGATATATAAACATAATGTATTATGTGTTGCAGTATATATTTCATTAGAAGGGTAAGTTCTTATGGGGTAAAGTTTGAGGAAATGAGAATAAAGGGTAAGGGGTCAGAGTGAGTGAGCGTGCAAAATGAGTGTCAAGTTTTGTTCTGGCGTAGTATAGTGTGAACTAGTTTAGCTGAGTGACGTAGGTATCTACTTCATTTTTACCCACGTACTACCTAGCCCCAGTTTTACTAGATATAAAGCCTGTTTTGTGTCACCTTACTATGTTTATCACTGTTGATTATACAGGATAACTGGGTTTATTCAACTTAACTGAAGATTATTACGAAAAGTTATACTACTTTGGTGCATATTTTATAGTTATTAGAATCAAACTGTCTAAGTTTAAAAGAATACCAATAATTTAGTAACATAATAATATTGACTACAAGATTTTTATATGCACATATCATACATATGTCACAATATTATGATTAACGGCCTAAAATAAAACTACTCGATAGAGCAAACGGAGTAGTTTATTTTCAATCTTTTTCGATCTAGAACGTTCATATATCATGTTATTTGTTCATAAAACTAAAACCAAGTATAAAAGAGAATATTTACTTTTAAGATGATATTACGAAGTACTTTTAAATGGTTTGAAAAATTACGACTTTCAAAGAATAAACGTTCACCGCTGACCCAGCATAACCTTTGTTCAAGACGGTATATTACCAAACTTTTACTTAAAGTATTCATAATTTGCGAGATTAAAAGCTTAGTTCAGACAAATGAAATGGTTTCGCTCATGGTGGAACTCGAAATGACAGACACGAAACGCCTCGAGGCACAGTTAGTCTTAATACAATGACAATAAAACATGGTGGACGTATTTCAAGCTAAAGATTTTCCCTGTCTACGCGGCTACAACCATTTGTTATAATTTCCTGACTAAATACGCCCCAGCAAGAGCATAAAAAACATTCTTCTGCAAATTATGACAGATTATTATGTCCGCGACATAAAAAGTGAAGTAATTATGGTGGCTTCAGAAGACTAAATGGTATGCATTTAGTCTTTCGTATATTCTATACTTACCGCCTGAGATACCTTTTTGTGGTAAAAAAATGTTGTTTATCTTTCTTTATCTCTTACACAAATTAATATTGATTGATTTATAACTCTTCAATAAATATTTTTCCTTTTCTCTCTCGTGAGAGTATATTCCAATGCATATCTTCACATTTAATAATTTATCTCCAACTGTAATTAAAGTTCCAACTACTTATATAAAGCTAACGACTTATTCTTCTTGTCATAAAGCCAGGATTCTGTTGTTATCACGTCTGTAGTTACGGATAGAATGTAAACTGTCTATTACATCGGAAAGCTCTTAAAATGGCACCAAGGAAAGTTTATATTTCTTGTTTCTGTTAACAGTTTCGATATCATTTTTGACTTTATTATCTTTGTTAAGAAAAAGTTTGACGAGGAAGTTATTTATTTTGTTTTCTTTTTTATTCTTAATAGTCAATTTATGTAGGCGCTCCGTGAAAATGATTTTGTTACTATTCATTGGGAATTGGTAAGTACCTAGAGGTAGTTGGATACATTTTTTCATCTATCAATCTGATGACTGATAGGTATCAATTACGGTCCATAACTATTCTACTTGAGCTCAAGTGTCATAGTCGACTGTAATAAAAGTATTTTTCGAGCTAGGGATAAAAAGTGGACAAGGTTTGCCTCTATGAAAATCCACTCTCACACCCCAGGGGCCAAAATTGGACTGTGTTTAGTGGTCAAGTCAGTCAAGTTGATAATAATGAGCAAATCTTTTTTTAGAGACCGATAGGCTAAAAGTAGACTAAACGTAATGAAAGAATGAACCATGACCGTCGATGATTTGTAGATAGGTACAAATTTATTTGATCAATTTCATTTGTAAGAACGTCCTTATTGTTAGGAAAGTTACAATAATACTAGCCACGTTTCAAGCCCGCATCTTTAATGTTGCCCAAATGCAAGAACAAGACGAGACTTAGCCAGTCTTGGTCTTGGTCTTGCGCCAATACACCTGGTCTTGGTCTTGGTCTTGGTCTTGCGCTCCCCGTCTTGGTCTTGGTCTTGGTCTTGCAGCAAGAGTCTTGCAAGTCTTGCAATTACCTATTAGTCTATTACTATTTATTTATTAAAGTTTACTTTAAATCTTAGAAAAACGTATTAGAATTGAAACATTGTGAGCTTGAATTAACATAGCCATAGTAAAGATCAAGCAGATTAATAAATAACTGAAGATTTGATAAGAAATTCGAAAAATCAACTCACCTATATGTCGTTTTCCATGGAAGTAACTGTTTCTTAATAAACATTAATGATTTATAAGCTTACATTTGCTAAAACATGAAAAAAAACAAATTAATTACAATAACTTGACTGTATTTTAAAGAACTATACTTATCTATCTAGAAAGAGATTGAACCCTCAACTTATAAGAAATTTAATAAAAGAGTTTTACGATTTATCATTTATTTGAATAAAAAATAAAATACAACACAAATCAACAGCTTTATCATTAGGTTATGATACTTTATATCAATTTTTTTTGACCAAGAATTAATACAAAGTAATCATCTGGCTGACTCATCACTTAACCTATTTCTATGTTTTCTAATTACTAATGATGCTGTAGAAAATAACCTCTCAGCAGGTACTGAAGTTGCAGGTATTGAGAGAAAATCACGGGCCATTTTCGATAAAATCGGATACTCTGTCTCATGCGTCTTTCACCAATCTAAAATGTCTTCCGAGCTGGCAGTTCTTGGTTTTCTCAGGTACTCCTCCAACTCGTCTATCACTAAGCCTTGAAGACAAGATCCAGATGACGTCGAGGGACATTCATAGAGTTTATCAAAGTCTATTACGTCTTCATCTCCATTAACAAAAACTAAAACTCCTCAAATTTGCTTTTGGGTCTTTTAGATCTGTGACTCAAACTCTCGTTACTCTGACTAGAATAATTTGAATCTTCGTCACTCATATTAAATTGTACACGTGATACGTTTTTAGAAAACAACGAGAATTAGTAAAAACAATGACTGGAATTAAAATAATTCCTTTATTTATAGTACGTTTCCTTGCTTTCTACCGCGCCGCCTCGCCACGTGCCGGCTCTATGAAAAGGATGCCGCCGCAAATCAAACAATGCCGCGTGCGGCGTACAAACACACACTAAATATTACCTACTTGTACAGATGCGACGCGTGAATAAAATATATATAAAGAATTAGTGCCAATCACTATTATTTACATATAAGTGAATGTTTTGGCATACATCTATACTAATATTATAAAGCTGAAGAGTTCGTTTGTATGTTTGATGACAGAAGTTTTAAAATAAATAAATAAGTCCTGAACGTCACTATACCTCGAAAGTTACTATTCCTCGTGGACGAAGTCGCGGGCACAGCTAGTAAATACTTACTCTCATCATCTCTCTCAGAGATATTCGGGCTGGTAAGTAATACAAAACTTTTATCGCGGGCTTTTTATTTTATTAGTAGGTAAGTACCTACGCTTTTTATATTATTTTATTAGTTTTGTACAATTTTTTTACACGTTTCAAGTATATTTAAAAGTGGCTACAATATTTATTAAACGGGTGATATTTGAACACTTTTTTGCTATTTTTTCTTGTAAAATCTTAAGAAATATAATGACTAAATGTACAATAATAGACCTAAGTAATTAGTTTAAAACCATATAAGTAATCAATATTATAATATTCGACTGCACGGTTGGTGCGGTGGCTGGGCAACCGGCTGCCGTGCAACGTGTCGCGGGTTCGATTCCCGCACGGAACAACACTTTGTGTGATCCACAAATTGTTGTTTCGGGTCTGGGTGTCATTGTGTATGTGAACTTGTATGTTTGTAAACGCACCCACGACACAGGAGAAAATCCTAGTGTGGGGCAACGTTTTATTAAAAAAAAAACAAAAAAAAATAAATATATATATATACTTACTAGAATGAATTAATATGACATCTACTACCTATCCTTACCATTTTATCCTAATCACAATACTACTTGCGTGCTCAGTATTCATTCTCATTTATTCATTTTCATTCTAAGCACTCTGAAACTTATTTATTCTTTGGAACACCTGTAGGTACTCTTAAAATTCGAAATTATTTTGCATGAGTATACCTACGCCCTATGGCGGCAATCAAATAGTGTCAAATGTTATGATTTCGGCGTGGCGGCAACGATTGTTTTAGATTTCAAAAGAAGAAAGAATAACCATTTACTTCCGAAAAGCGGCAAATTTCTTTGAGAAGTAAGTACAAAACCTTTGATGCCGCATTATCAAAGTGCCGATGGTTAAAACATAACTATGCATGCACTCAGTTTGATTTTAATAGATATTTTTTTATTCGCTATGTTTATGGTATTAGTCGTAATGCGCATAGGTCCAGTTTTTCATATTCTTTGATACAGTTTTTTGCGTCTCATAGAATTCCTAAGCGCACCTACCTATACACCGAACTGTTACACCTAACTACTCAGTGAAATAGCGCTAAGTCCTAGCTGCAAGACGCAAGAGTCTTGCAGGCTATGTCTTGTTCTTGCTCAAGTCTTGCACGGTCAGTCTTGGTCTTGGTCTTGCTAAAAATACGCGGTCTTGTTCTTGGTCTTGGTCTTGCAAAAACGCAAGAACAAGACCAAGACTGCAAGACCAAGACTGAATTTGTGCAACACTACGCATCTTCAATTTTGAAAAACAGGTTTAACTTCAAGGCTCAACAGAACAGACTGTAAACTTGTGTTACGAGTCCGGTCAGTAGATGCTTCAGTTATTTGTTTTTTCTCAGTCACTTTGAACTTAGCTTCTCGGCATGGCGTGCTATGTCAACCCTCAGACTTTAGCAAAGGTAACATTTCCATTTGTTGATAAAAGCATAATTAATTAATTTTACAGAAATCTTAGGAAATTCCTGCGCTATTGGCAGAGCCGAGCCTTTTCGGTGTCTATGAGCGTCGGTGTTATTAGAGCCACATGAAACATTTCAGCTTTGGGATGGAAGATCTCCTGTGATTACACGGGCACCCACATTTGTGTAATTACGAACTCTTGAAATGAAACGTCTGCTTTGCCTCAGAGACGGTCTCTGGTGTCATAGACGTTAATAACGACGATCACTTACCATCAGTGTCATCTTTCAAGAACTATTTATAATGATATCACCCAGATAGGCTTAGATAATAGGCAGAGAGGCAGGCACTGTTCGATGAAAGTCTTTGAAGCTAGCAAGAGTTAATTTTGATAAAAAGTAAATAAGTTTAATATCATCGTGTGAAATTTTGATCAGATATATTGTGTTAACTAAAATTGCGGGTTACTCAGGTGAATATACTTACTTGGTTACTGAGAAAAACTCTTCTAGTTTCGAACCACAGAGGGGTTCTTCCTCATGAGCGTGCGCGGTCACGGCGTCACGCAGGTCACTGCTTTTTATGTTGTGCACAGACCTAAAAATTATAAAAGCTAAAAATAAATTTTAATAGTATGGCCAGAATACCTAACTGAAGGCCATTGTGACCCTTTCTCAACTTAAAGGAAATTAACAGCGGAAATTATAATAGTAGTACAAATTACAATAGACCCTATCTTTAAATTTACAGTCCCCTTTTTGAGTAATTAGATTCAACCCGAGCTGTAGTTTATATAATCGCATACTCCCACAACTATGATATATATAAATATAATGTTGACAGGTCCTTGAGATAAGCCTCGGTGTAAAGTCCCGGACATCTCTGCGTTTACTGTCGCTTAGGCGTCCGCTTTAAGCTGTAAACCCGTAGTCTGGCCATAAAAATAGCCGTAAACTAAGAACATCATAGATAGACTAGTTTAGTTTCTGAGTCGTAAATTGTTGGGTCTCCTGGACGATGGTAGCTTTGATTTCTTATTTTAAGTATTATTTTTAATTTTTGGTATTTTGTCTATCAGTGTTACGTATGCCTTGTTTAGATATTTATTTATTTTCTTTACTTGGTTAGTACATTATTAAATGTTTGATTAGCCCACCAGTACCAGGAGAAATTCAAGCTACCGGTGGTAAAGGCCAGAGAGAGGAATTTCCAGACAATACATACCGTGTCCAGCAGTACTGCTTTGTGCATCAGGCTCTTAACCCAACTGTCTAACGCTAGCCTACTCAGGTGTTGGTCGAGGTTTTTAGCAATTGGCAGATATTATTTAGATTTTATATATTATTTAGATAAATTCTCAATAGTAGCACTGAGTCTGGAATTGTGCCCGGTATATGGCAATAGCCTCACCCCCTATTACATGGGACTCATAACATAAATAGTGAAAAGAGGGTACACATTGTACAGTGGCATAATGTGCACCTCTGCCTACCCCTTCGGCGGTAAAAGGCGTGATGTTATGTTATATTATTTAGATTGTTATTATTTCGATTTTAATAATGTTTTTGTATTTCAATGACTTTTATATTATTGTAATTATGATGTACTCACATCAATATCACATACCGAGTTAATAGAATGTACCAATCTATGCAAGTTTTGTTCCCTTTTCAAGCGTGATGTAATTTTTATAGCTTCCTTTTATTTGTACACCAAGGTTGTTTTTTATTACGGGATCTTCCAATTTTGTTGTTTTTCTGTACCTACCGATGTGTTTCCGAACATTTCGTTTTCTTTTAATTCTTTGATGAAATGAGACACAAAGTTATATGAACAATTTATTTCCTTTCCTTTTGCTGATTTAACATTTAAGTAGACATCAACAATATTTTTAATCATTACTTTATTATGTATAGAAGAAAAGTATTGTGCGATCTGAATAACTTTAAGAATTTCCCTTCAAACAGTCTTATTATTATTTACATATAGAATAAATTCACATTGGGTATTTGTGAAATGTTAATACATGAAGTCACAAAGAAATACAGTAGATAGTTTAACTAATTTATAAGACATTAAAATTAGAAATACACAAAATCTCTTTTATTATAATAGTTATGTATAATTGCATAATTCTCCGATTCGACTATTACAAAAAATACAAAACTTTCTTTACCTGCTTTGATACTAAAACTTTAACACTCTGTATCTATTCATATGTAATATAAATATTTACGTAATACAGTATACTATCATTCTGGGAAAATTATTTACACATACATTCGTGCCTATCAAAGAGGTAGATAGAGACACAATGTTCTACATCTAAAAACTTGGCACATTTGTTTTAAAAGTCCGTTCACATTCACACCCTATTGAATCAATTACAGAAATCAGACCCGAAGCTACTGGTCCACATGTACTTAAAACTAATAATTCTCTTCTAAACCATCAAACAACTAAGGATGTCTTTTATCTGACAATATACACTTTTGCTTACAATAGTGTCTATGTTCCGGGGATAAATCCAAATGAACAACATTCACGGCTTTATCAAAGGTTACCCTCGGCAGTCATCGAGTCAACGTCACTTCGGTATCACTCGAGCTCCTGGAGCTCTCTTTGATGACATCTAGTTCCCTATTAGACACTGACGAATTACGAGAAAACTTATGAGCACTATATTCACTTTTTTCATCATGAATGTCATGAGCACAACCGTTTCCATAGTCTTTGATTTCATCTGAATCGTCTTCCCCTATGTCATTCACTTCCACTTCCAACAAATTATCATTTTCTTTTAGTCCGTAAGCGTTGAAGCTTCTCTCATGACTTAAACTGCGTATTCTATCAAGATTATGTTCTAAATGTTGCATGTCGTCGTCAACACCCGGCGAATCATCAAACTTCCACTTAATATTTGAATTAAAATGTTCCACTCCGGGATACATACTTATACTATTACTTCTATGCCCGAAAACCGGACAGTTTCGGAACTCTCACAATTCCGGATGCCTACCATTACAAGTCTTGTTGAAGTTGCCCTCATCCAAGCTCAAGTTTGAACGAGAGCGACCACACTCCAAGCCAGGGCTTGGTCTAAATAGACACATGTCTGAGTTCTTTAGTCTGCATTGACGTGAACAGGATTCTATTTGAAAAGCTGATCTGTCGAGCTGTCTGTAATCTGTGGGGCCATAGCCATCAAAGAATCTGGGGTCTTGTTTACAAGCACTACTTGAGCAGCCTTTGAAAGAGCCGGAACATCGAAGTGGATCTCGATGGCACGCTTTTTGAATAGCATGCAGTGAGGACGATGATACAGTACGTTCTAATATCTCGCCCCAATATTTTTC
Source organism: Spodoptera picta (assembly GCA_038387885.1). Taxonomy (NCBI): domain Eukaryota; kingdom Metazoa; phylum Arthropoda; class Insecta; order Lepidoptera; family Noctuidae; genus Spodoptera; species Spodoptera picta. The sequence goes on along the minus strand of JAZHFQ010000733.1, from coordinate 2,685,162 downwards.
ACCGAGTCCTTCAAATTCTCCTTTGGAGTGTAGTCCGTCTGATGTAACGGGAGAACCACAACATCCTGTTGTAGGTTTCTCGTAGCTTGGGTAAGATTTTGATCTTCGGCAACAAACCTGTAAATACAATATTTTATTATAATTACAAGCATATTTAACAAAAATACATCATACGTTATTAGACACCAAATACTCACATAATATTGTAGAAGTTCATGACTTATCCTCCTAAAGTGGCTGTTCAACAACCAGTACAGAAAGGGGTTCCAAAAACTATTACTCAACGCCAACCACGTCACTATGAAATCCAAAGAAGGCGGAACCTGTTTGGAACAAATACATAATCATTAATTGTAATCTATCATTCGATTGAAAAACAAGGGTTTCTATTTACAATTCTTGAATTCTGAAAAGTTTTATATTAAATACGGCGCGTATTTACTTTCAAACTAAACAAAACAAAACAGTATCAAATAAGAGCACAATTGCACTGTTTATCCTCGTAATCACAGAAAGGCTTTCATTATTATTCAGTTGAGAAAGTAAGATTTCGGTTCAGAAGCCCTTTCCCTTGGTTTAGAAAAAAAACCCAACACTGTTTAGTAATTGCCACGTTTAGAAAAGAATTGTGTTAGACCCTTTGCCATTTGTACAGAAATTTATATTGGGACGACGTTTTTCGAGTGGTGGTAACAACATAACAGAATGTCAAGCGTTTTATTCCTCGAAGAGGACGATTCAATTGGACAGATTACTTACAGGACGTAATTTCCTCTATACTACTTTGAGAAGGCTATTTCAGACTTCGTACTATAATCTAAAATTACGCTAAACCCAACAATACTTTTTTTTTTTTTTTTTAAGGGGGGAAAATCATCGAATGACTGCCCCCGCCTGGGTGAGGCGGGAGGGAGTGTCAGACTCTTACTGACTAAAAACCACCCCGTTCCTTCTCCTGCACGTCGAGCCGGAGCCCCGGTTCCCCGTTAGGTTCTCCGCGACTCCGAATCGGCATCGGCCCTATTGGGCCCCATCTGTGGTGGTCTGATGGCTCTTTGAGGCGCGCGCGGAACGCGACGCGCCGTACGCTCGGGTCTGTTTCTGGTCGGACGGGGAGCCACCCATGCTCGCCGTCCGCAGGCCCGCGCTTACGGTGGCCGGAGATCGTCCCGCGATCCCCGACGCCCGGTGTGTCCTTCGCGATGGCTGGGTTGCGAGGAGGCAGCGCTTCGCTGCCTCACGCGTCCCGCCTCCTCCTTAGCTAGCATGACTGCTTCGCAAAAGGAGGAGACGGCATCCCAATCCCCCTCGCTCCGCATCATGGCCTGCACTAGGCCCGGACGCGAGAGGTCGCCATCGCCGATCACTTCCCTGAGGACACGGCGGTGCTCAGCCCACGAAGGGCATTCTCCCACCGTGTGTTCCACCGTGTCCTCAGGGCGGTCCTCGCAGTGATGACACCCGGGCGTTTCCTCCCGCCCCATCAGACACAGGTACCTCCCGAAACTTCCATGTCCGGTGAGGACCTGCGTCAGGCGGTAGGTGAGGACGCCGTAGCGTCTCTCAAGCCACTCCTCAAAGAGGGGACTTACCGCTGCGATGGCAGCGAGCCCAGCCCTCGGTTGCGACAGTCGTTGCTGCCACTCCGCCATGAGATCGCGCCGGAGCTCATCCCGCCACGCACTTATCTGGCGCGGCAGCGGAGTTTCGCCCCGGCGACGTGCCTCCGCGCGCATGCTGTACACGCGCGCGAGCACCTTCGCCTCCAGATCCCACAATGATTCTTCCAATGATTCTTTCGAAGACTTTCCCCACCTCGTCGAGCAACACTATGGGCCGGTACGCGGACGGAGAGTCCGCAGGGCGCCCCGTCTTCCGCACGAGGACCAGTTTTCCCGCTTTCCAGAGAAGCGGGAACTGGCCTCTCTCCAGACATGCGCTGTAGAGACCAATCAATCGAGGCCCGAGAGCCTCTGAGGCCAGGACCCATGCCTTGCCATGCAGGCCGTCGGGTCCTGGGGCGGTGTTCTTGGCGCCCATCCGGCTCACCGCCGCTCTCAATTCTGCCTCGGTCACCTCTGGGACGATGTCGTCGTCGTCGTCGCTGTAGCCCGCGTCGGGCACCGCAGGGGGCGGAGTCATATACGGAGGGGTGAACCCCCTCCACAGTCGAGGGAACAGGGTGCCAATCACCTCCTCCAAGACTTCTTGTGCAATATCTCCTTAGGGGGTCGTAAATTCAAAGACGTGTTGCTTCCAATAAGTCTGATTTATTATTACCAAATTTCCTTATATTCAATAACCATACAACACTAAACCGCTGATTAAGCGCAACGTACCTTATTGTTTCTCAATCAACCTTGAGTTACAAAAGATGTTCTTATGTCCTTACACGTCCCTCGAAAAAGTGGGGCTTCACCCCTTCCCTCAGGGAGAAAAAAAAAAATGTTGATCGATACTGCAATAAGTTACTTTGTAAAATATATTTTTTTTTTATCTTTCCTTTATAACATATAATTCAAATAATTTACTTAATCGTAAAACATCTTAGTTAAGTTCTTATGAATAACATATTCTTTATTATTCTTTATTATTTTTACATTAGGTGAAATGTCTTCTATAACCTCATACGGTCCAATATAAATATTATCTAATTTTGTACCTGTTTGATTTTTCATTAAAATAAGATCACCTTTTTTATAATGGATAGGAGACGAGTTTTTATCGTAAATATTTTTCCTTAAAAGTTTACATTGTAAAAGATTATTCCTTGCATTACAATGAGCTTTTTGTAGCCTATATTTAAGTTCTAAGGGATAGCTATCAAAATTATACAATGGATCAAAACTACTTTGTAAGTTACTTGGCAGATTACATAATTTTCCGAATACTAATTCATATGGAGTGTACTTTGTTGCTGAATGTACTGTGGTATTATACGAAAAACACCAAAAGTGTACCCAGTCAGACCAATCGCCTTTATTATTATTACATTGTATTCTAAGAAAAGCACCTAAATGCTTATGTGAGTTTTCAAGGGATCCTAAAGTTTCATGGTGATATGGTGTTGAATTTAATTTTTGAATTCCTAATATTTGACAACATTCTTTTAAAACTGACGACATAAACTCACTGCCGTTGTCTGTTAAAATTTCTCGTGGTATACCATATCGTAGGATAAAATTATTTACGAACGTCCTAGATACTGTAACAGTATCCTTATGTTGAATAGGGTACGCTTCAACAAACTTAGACAAATCACACTGAATGGTCAAAATATACTTATTATTATAATTATCTACATCTAGGGGGCCCATTAAATCTAAAGTTATCCTCTCAAAAGCTGAACTAGGCGTAGATGTTATAGTCATTGGTTCCTTAACATTTTTATTAGTATGCTTTTGTAGTTGACAACTTTTACATTTTTTTACATACCTTATTACGTCACTACACATACCTGGCCAGAAATAGTATCTTTTCATATTACTGAGCATACGATTCATACCCGCATGGCCACTGCTGGGTAATAAATGAAAATCATTTAAAATAACTTTCTTTTTGTTATCATTACATATTTTTGTAACACCTTTTATTACAAGAAAACGAGGTAAATTAACTTGCAAGTTCTTTGTTTTACTCAATAAGACTTTAATAAAGTTGTCAGTCTTTTTATTCTTTATAATCATTAATTCTTTTATTTTTAATTGTTTACATAATTCACCTAAATCCCTCGCTAACACCTGTGGGGTCGATAACGATCGGGAGTTTAGATATATCGCAGATTGCGATGGAACAAATATGCAATATTTTTCATTTGAACCGACATTCTCTTTATCACTTAAAATATTATGAAACTTAACTTCATCACATAAAACGAGCTCGATTACGTCATCAGGTTTCTTAAGAATCTCCACCGCTACAGGTTGATCAGACCTATTTACCGCGGGGCTCTCATAAGTCTGGTCATTGTCATTATTTAGCGCTAAATTTTTCTTTTGTTGTCTAGTTAAGACGTTGACAACATGTTCTTGCATATCTTTAAGATCTTTGCATGTTACAGGAATCCGACTCAATGCGTCTGCAGCCGCATTGCTTCGACCCGGAACATACTCAACCTCAAAGTCATACTCCTCTAAATATAAACGGAATTTTGTTAATCGACTTGATGGATCCTTTAAACTAAATAAATAAATGAGTGGTTTGTGATCAGTATAAATTTTAAATTTTCTACCATATAAATAAGGTCTAAAATGTTTGATTGCCCAAACAATGGCTAGTAATTCCAATTCAATCACAGGATACCTAGTTTCGGCTGGTTTCAAATTTCGACTTGCATAAGCAACTACTTTACCATTTTCATTTGATAGTATTGCTCCTAGACCAATTTTTGAGGCATCGGTTTGCAATTTAAACATGTTATTTTCTGAAAAATTTGGATATTCTAATACTGGTGGATTCATAAGTGCTTTCTTTAAACTCTCAAATGCTGACTGACATTCCGATGTCCAATCAAACTTTACACCTTTTTTACATAAAACATTTAATGGATAAACAATGGAAGCAAAACCTGATATGAAGCGTCTGTAATAATTTGCAAACGCAACAAAACGTTTCACATCTCCAGCACATGCAGGTGTTGGAAAATTTCGCAATACTTCAATCTTTGCTGGATCGGGGAAAATTCCACTCGATGTTATTTTATGGCCCAAATAAACAATTTCGTGTCTCAGAAATTCACATTTAATAGGGTTTAATTTAAGATTTACTTCTCGTAGTCTATTCAATACACTTATGAGATTTTTGTTGTGGCTTGATAACGAGTTTCCTATCACAATACAGTCATCCAGATAAATAAAACATTTTTTATAGTTAAGGCCCGCCATTGCAATTGTCATGAGCCTTGAAAATACGCTTGGACTGGTTTGGAGTCCCATTGGACAACGTTTCATTTGATACTGTTTTCCTGCTGAAAAAGCAGTGCATTTACGTGAATCCTGGTCCAGAGAAAGCTGATACATTTTATTGACACTAAATGAAGTATATTTTCGAGAATTATCACTAAGAGAAAGTTGGTAATAACTTTGTGAAAGGTCTAATTTTGAAAAATATATACTCCCTGAAAGTGAATCTAAAATTTCAGTTATATTAGGTAATGGAAACTTGTCATCCTGTATTTTATTATTCAACTGTCGGTAATCAACGACAAGCCTCCATTTCTTTTCATTAGATTTATCTGCTTTCTTTGGAACCAACAATATTGGACTCGACCACTCCGATGTTGTTTCCTCAATAATATCGTTTTCCAACATATCTTGAATTTGCTTTTCTACCTCGTGCTTAAGAGCATGGGGAATTCTATACGGTTTCTGATAGATAGGGGCTACATTATCCTTCAATTTAATAGTATGTTCCATTAAATTTGTGACTGATAATTTATCCCCTGGCAAATGAAATACATCGGCATATTTTGCACATATGTTTTCTATGTTAATTTGCTCTTCCTTATTTAGATAACTGACATCGAGCAAATTAAATAGTGTTTTAACACGTTCTACACTTTTACTCTCCGAAGTAAACTCACATACGTCATAATCGTTCAGAGAATAAACACCTATGTCAGATACATCTATCTGTATTTCCTTATTCCTTGTATTTAATATTCTAACAGGGATATGATTATGGCTAGGTTTTGCCAGTAAACCTGCAACAAAGACCCCTTCATGGATCTCCTTGGCCAATACGACTGTATCCTCACGATAAGCGCAAGGAATATAACTAATTACCTCACAACGTGGTGGGATTGTGCGAGTATACCTATTATCAGGTTCAATACTCAAGTTAACCTTCTGGTCATTATGAGTTAAACATAAAGTCATTGATTTATAATTAATTATTCCTCTATAATGCTTAAAAAAATTATCACCTAATATTCCATCAGCGGAACACCACAAGTTCTTAAAAACATAAAATTTTTGATTAAAAACTATACCATCGCAAACTAAATCTAAATAAAGAAATCCTTCAGAAATTAATGTTCCACTTACACCTTTTATTGTTAACCTATCATACTGAAGTTTATTTAATAGTTCCGTATAGTTAGACAACCATTCATATTTTAAAATACATAAACTAGCTCCCGTATCTACTAATAAATGAGCTAAACCTCCATAATTTACGTTAATTAGTATTACGCTACTATTATTGTAATTAAAAATATATTGTTCATTAGTTTGTCGAACGAAAAAACTCATTGTTCGATGAGTTGCCGGTATTTGATTGCGAAATTTGTTCATTGTGTGGTCCGTCCGAAAAGTGATGCGCGTTGCTGACACGTGTGCGCGTTACCGAGAATCCGCGCCCCCGTGCTGTACCTCGGTAGGTTCCGCGAATATTACGATTACTTTTGTAATAAGTCACGGGTAATGTATTATTGAATTGCCTATAATTAGATTGAGAAGGCTGATTCCGGTTTTGAAAATAATTTCTAGTCCCACGATGTTTGTTTGTAAAGCTACGTCTATTACCACGATCATTCTGGAAGCGTCTAACATTCATAACCGGGTTATTATCAGGAGAAAGCGTTTGTTCATCTACTGCTGCCCTAATCGCCTCAGGCAACGACTCAAATTGTCGAGAAGCCACAATCGTACTTAGACGGGGGTCACTTAGACCATCTGAAAAACGCTTTATTGCGATTTTTTCGTTGATTGGTCGCAATACGCCAAACTTAGTATCGTCCCCATCGGCTTGAGCAATTGTCAAGTCAACGAAAAGTGTTTCGAGCATGTTACCATAATTTTCTATTGACCTATGTCCCTGTTTCGTAGTCGAAAGCTGCGATTGTATAGCTACTGCTGATTTTTTCTGAATAAGATGCTTACGCATGTCACTAACCAAACTTTCAACATTTCCGTACGTAGATTTTAGACGTAATTTGGCTCCTTCCGATAACCGAGTTTTAAGAACAAATTCAATTAATTGATTTTTTGTGTTATCAGTTATCATCGACGCATACAATTGTATGCCGTCGATCAGTTGCAAGGTCACTTGCTCTTTACCCGTCATAACTGGTAATAAAGCTATGGCTGTTTTCAGGTTAAAAGATTCGTCCACCATTTTTATAGATGACGACTCTGTACTAACAGTAATTAGATTTAAAATTTTTGAATAACATATACGTATTTCGGTAACTATAGAATTTATAGTCTTTAAGGTTTCTGGACTTAGCTCTGAACATTCAGCTTTTTTATTAATTTCAGACAAAATACACTCCAGTCTAGTATATTCAGCATGAGCTAACGATATCTTACTCTGGGCTGTGTCGGAATTTTGTCTCCGAAGTGGACCGATTTTAACTAAATAGTCTCTTATATCTCTTAAATTATTACGAATTGAAGTTATATCTGTTAACTGCATAATAACATCAAGAATTACATTAAATCCAGTTAGTTATTTATACAAAATTTAGTGCTTATACATGCTTATTTATAGAACCTATAGAATTTATAGTGAAAATTAAACAGTTAAAGATTATATTATAGGATACATTGCCTTAGTTATTCCTTAGTAAGACGAGCCAGCGCGATGGAGTCACGGAGTAAGAAGCGCGATGACGCAGCTCGAAGTGGGGACTCATGCATGCCGGAACTGTGAATGTAATGTAATGTGAACATACCCTGGACTCCTTGGGCCGGGATTTCCCTGGACTCCGCTCCTTCTCTTCGAATTATACTGGTTCGTGTCGTGAGACGGCACTAAAATTGTGTGCGTTGAGTTCTCGTCTCAATGTTTTTACAGCAGCATTTTGGCATTTCTTTAGAATGAAGTAAATGCCAGCGGTAGATAGTATTACCACTACTACTATTAATAGTACTTCAGCGACAGTAAGAGCATCCCTTGACTGATGAGCAGATGCATTCGCTTCACCGTTGGCGTTTTGCGCGACGACAACCTCCTCCTTTGAATAAGTTTTTCCCATATTATGATCTTGGTATATTTTCTATCTTCGAGATCTTCTTTGCGTTTTTTTTTTTCTTCAATCTTGAAAAGTAACTTCTTAGTTTGGCTTCATTTTCATACTTCTAATATAATTTTCTTAGTTCAGTGGCAGGGTCGCCATGCAATATCTCCTTAGGGGGTCGTAAATTCAAAGACGTGTTGCTTCCAATAAGTCTGATTTATTATTACCAAATTTCCTTATATTCAATAACCATACAACACTAAACCGCTGATTAAGCGCAACGTACCTTATTGTTTCTCAATCAACCTTGAGTTACAAAAGATGTTCTTATGTCCTTACACTTGCCGGAGACTCTGGGTGAGCGGGGGAGCCCAAGCGCGGAGCTTGTCGCGTACCATCCGGTACGGGCGTCCCCACGGATCTCTGTCCAGAGTCCCCAGCATCTCTCGGCGGGCCTCCTCCTTGGCCCGCAATATCTCCACCTTGAGGAGGGCCTTGGCCGCCCTGTATCCCTCGTACAACTCCGCCTCTCTCGCCTCCGCATTAGGAGGACGGATGCGGCGCCTGCGGTGCCTAGTGTACTGGCGTCGCGCAGCAGTGCACGCCTTGCGTAGAGCTGCTAGCTCTTGCGACCACCAGTACACCTGGCGCTTTTGTTGCCTCGACCGGATCCGGGGCATCGCCACGTCACAGATCCTGGACATGGCGTCCTGGAGCCACTTGGCCTCATCGTCTATGTCGGCAGGCCTGACCGGTGGTATCACCCAGGCCTGCACGATGGCGGCTTCCAGGAGCAGCTCCCGGTCCAGTTAATTCAGCGCCCAACGCGGGCCACATGGGGCCTGTCTGACCGGCGGGTCTGCAGACTCGGCGGAGACGTCGAACCGGATATACCGGTGGTCGGAGTACGTCTCCACCTCCTCCATGACGCGCCAGTCAACAATACGCGGTGACAGAGCAGGGCTGGCGAACGAGATGTCCACCACCGACTCGCCCTGCATCCGCACGCACGTGGGGACAGAACCCCGGTTCAGGACGACTAGGCCCGTCTCAAGGGCCCAGTCTTCCACCATCCTACCCCGGACGTCGGTGAACCGGGAACCCCAAGCCAAGTTTTTGGCGTTGAAGTCCCCGAGGACGAGCACGGGGAGGGAACGGAACGCGACGACGACAGTGACCAACTCCCTCAAAGAGTTGTGGAACTCGGCGAGAGTTCGGTTCGGAGAGAAGTACACGCCCACCACAGCGAGCTCTCCGAACCGTGCTGCGACACAACCCCGGCCTCTTTGAGCAGCCTCAAGAGTCGGGGTACCGGCGGCGGCCGACGAGATGATGGTCACCGAGCCGTCCAGGTCCGCCACCCAGTGATCCCTGGGCAGGACAAAGTACGGCTCGGAGACCACGGCGACATTGATCGACCACTGCGCCATGCTCTGGAGCAGGAGATCCTGAGCAGCGGCGCAGTGGTTGATGTTCGCCTGGAGGAGGCGGAATGGGGCCATTATTGGCAGTCCATTCCGACCTCCTCAGTGGCGGCAGCGGCGACTGCGGTGGCAGTGGCGGCGGCGGCGGCGGAAACGGCAGGGGCGGCGGAGGGCCTACCTTTGCCCTTGGGTTTGGCGGGAGGGGAGCAGCCTTTGCTCCCGACCCGGTGATTGGCCGGCTTGCCAGCCGCCGCACATGCATTGCAGTGCAGCGGGGCGGAGCACGAGCCGGCCTTGTGACCGGGCCGACCGCAGCGGAAGCAACAGTCGCTGCGGTCCACCTCCGAGGTGCATTTGACACTCACGTGCTCCCCCACGTGACAGCGGTAGCACCTCAGAGGCCGGGTCTCGAGCAGCTTGACCTGCGCCGAGACCCATCCCACCAAGAGCCTTTTGCCCTCCTTCAGCTTCTTGGCCGCTGTGACGGGGCAGCTGACCACAACAGTGCGCAGCCCCGAGTTGTCCGGGCGGATGGCGCCTGCCTTAACTTGGTCAGCAGGGCACCCTCCCGTCCTGGCCACAGTGGCCACCACCTCCGTCTCCGTTACGGAGTCGTCCAGGCCCAAGATCCTGACATCCAGGCATTTGGTGGGCCTGGACACGCGGGCCTCGTCCGCACCGAGGCACGCCCTAAGCCTCTCGGCCAGGGCGTCGGCCGATGGGCCGCTGGTCGCGCCGGGGACCTCCAAAAGACGGGCTCCGGTAGCGGTCACCTTGACCGCGAACCCGTCTGGCGCCCCGAACTCCGCAGGAGATACCGCCCCCTTCAATTTGGCGAGGACGTCGCCGTAAGTGACGCCCCTATTGACCGCCTCGGGCTGCAGCGTAATCACTACAGCCGCGGTCTTAGGGGCGAGGAGCAAGGCAGCAGTGCGTTTCTCCCTGCGCTGCTGCTGCCGTCGCTGCCGCTGCGCCTTCTTGCGGCGCTTCCGGCCCTCCCTGGCGACTCTCCTCGCCTCGCCGGCGATTTGCCACCCGCCGCCGTCCTCCGCTCGCGGGGCGGGTTCCACCACCGCTGCCGCAACTCCAGCCTGCCGGGCTGGAGCGCCTCTCCTCTCCTTGCGCCCTGCGGGCGCTGGCGCCGTCGGCGCAGCTGGGGTCTGCGCCGGCGGGGGCGCCGAGGCCCTCGCTGGGGCAGCCGGACGCGCCCTTGCCGGCGGTTGGGAGCTGCGGCTAGCCTGACCCGAGATCGAAGGCTTGGCCGCAGCGGCCGCGTACGACCGCGGGACCGCGGGGGCGACCTGACTCGCCGCGAGTGGGGGGCGCAAGAGCCTGCCCTCCAGCACGTCGAAACGTCGCTGGAAGGCAGCCAACTCCGCCCGCAGCAGTCCGACTACGTCGGCCTCCGCCGGGGGCTGGGGGCAACTGCCGCGAGCAGCGGCGAGCTCGGCCCTGGCCGTCCGCAGCTCGGCCTCTAGAGCCGCATTGGAGGCCGCCAAGCGCGCCAGCTCTCGCCGCATCTCGGCCAGCTCGGAGCGCACCTTTCCCGCAGTGGGCACCGCACACTGCTCCAAGGCCGCCTCCATTATTGTGGCCGCCGCCGCCCTGAGGAGGCGGAGCCTAACCGGCTGGGATTTCCCCATCGCCAGCTTGTAGAGCTCCGCCGTAATGGCCTGTTGGAGGCCCCCGGAGCAGCTCTCGCTCTCAGAGCCGCGCTCGCCCTCCGACATCTCCACGCCGGACATCTCGGCCGCAGAGGACTCCGAACGGGCAGCGCTTGAGAGAGCCCTGCCCTCCGCGGCCAGCTGCTCGGCTGACTCCGCGCAGGCAACTGGTGCCGGTTTCCGGCGACCGCTTCCCTTGCCGCCCCTACCCCGCGCTGCCGTGGGGACCTTGGGGGGAGGCGCCTCCTGAGCGCCGGAGGACGGGGACAAACTGTCCTCCTCCAGCCTGGGGCGCTTGAACGTCCCCGTCGCGCGGCGGCGTGAGCCTTTCGAGCTCACGCTCAGCCGCTCCGCCAATGTTGTGTCGGACTCTGAGTCCGACCCCCTTCGACTAGACTCCCGTGTGTGGGGCCTGCTGGACGAGTCCAGCGCCTCACCACGAGTCCCGGAACCACTTGGGCTCCCTTCTCCCTCTACCGCAGGCGAGCAGAGCTCACCCGCACTCTCCTTCCTCGATTGTGGTTTGTTTTTTGAAGTCTCCATACAATTCCCACGAGTATGGGGGAAATAACGGTCCACCCAGGCAGTGCCCCCTGTACCTGGGTAAGTGAAAATTTGTTTCCCAACTAGAGGGTCCACTGGTCCCCTAGCTGGGGGTGCGCTCACGACTGACACTACTCCTCAGACATGCATACTCTCGCCGCGCACCAGAACTTAGTATTAGAGGAATTTTTTATAGAGGTTATCTTCCTCGCGGTCCGGGCGACCAAGCCAAGACCCTCGTCCCGTTCAGAGTCACAAAACATGACCGTGACCTCCTTACGGATTACGATATCGACGGCTGCAATCGGGAACAGCTTGTGTCCCGATGCTGCTCGCTGGCAGGGTGAGTGCACAACGAGCACCGCCCTTGCCTCTCCGCCACGCTCTCTGCTACGTTCAGAGAGACAGGCGGAGAAACGCCCCACGGAAGCGCGGGCCATGAGCACACAGCCCGCCGCCTCCAGAACCCTATCGGGTTCGCCCGCCCAGTCCAGAAGTCTGCTGCGGGCGACAGTCACTCCAACCCTATCACCCCCGCTAGGGAGACTGTCGCCCGCACCCAGGGTGCACCACGGGGAGGTCTTCTGGCACCGCACCCCACCCAACAATACTCTACCTACGCCTTGAAATCTAAAAACACTTCTTACTTGACTCATACTCGACCAAGAAAGTCAGCCATTAACAACAACTCATGAAGTACTCATACATAAAACATTCAAAACAATAGAGGTAGATACCAAAGCTAAAATCCATACCTTGCAGCCGGTACAGGCCGCAACCACTTCCTGTATAGTAGCTGGAGTGACCATAACGATGAAACCTAATGACATTGCTGCCATCGTTCGTGATGTACTCACGCTATGCGGTCTCACTGGCGCTTGAATCTGTGACAGAGTAATAAAAGCATCATCATTTGTGTTTAAAATTACGACGCCATTATGAGACTAACTAAACATGCAAGGAAATTGAAGTTCAAAAAGTAATTTCATATCATACACCAAAATGAGTCATTTGTCCGATAAATAAGACACCAATTTAGATATAGCAATCTAACCCTGACAACACTTAAGGGGGAAAGTAATTTGATCCGAAAAATTAAAGTAAAAACTATCACTAAAACAACGTCAATTCCTGTAGGTTCATAGTAGATTTTTCTCAATTAAAACGTCAAGAATGTTCTCGAAATCTTTCTATTAACAATCTCCCTTTATTTCAAAGGAAACTAGTCCAATCAATCTAACGATTTGTGAAACAAAGTCGTAATTCTAGAACTTAATGCTTATTGTTGTAGATCTAATACAATCTCAGTAACAAGGCAGTTCAATCTATTAAACGGAGTTATCACTTGTACTTGTGAAAAAAAAAGGACCATATATCATAACTGAAGTATCTAAGCACATTGGTAACGAAGTTTTGAAAAAAGATTCCGAAATGGAGCACACGAGATAATATTATTTCGTTTGATACAATTACTTTGTGAGCGAAATTTTATTTATCATTTTGATTTATAAAAGTAACTTTATCTGTGTAATGAATGCTTATTGTATTTTATATTACATCTAAGGTAGGAGATATACGGCGGGCTGGCGAAACAAGTTAAACTCGTAAATTATGAATATGCGCTACGTGACCTTTTTAAGGAAACAAATATTTTTGTGTAATCGCTGCGGACATTGTTTATAATAAAATTTGCATGAATAATATTGGATGCTAGATGATTGGATTTGGATACCCAAAAGTTATTTTGATAAATTTTGAAAAAAAACTCTAATTGTAATTGTATTATGATTTATTTTTAGAGTGATAACATATTTTTTTATTAGTAGTACCACCACCCACAACTTCTTTAAATTGTCACCATGTATGAAAATCTGGTAACTTAATGGGTCCTATAAATGTTTACTTCTATTATTATTGTTATAGTCGACTAAATTCTCAGCTTTGGTTCATACAAGGTCAATATAGTTCAGTAAGTGTCAATACTTTATTTTCTTATTCTCAAGCTCATCTTACCACAACTTCATGTTCTCCATGTGATGTCTTCGCACAAGGCACAGGTACTCCATTTGGTCTCAAAGGCTCAGGGTCACATTTCCCTCTAGTTTTGCTGACATGGAACCCTGATCCATAGCAGTACATTAGAGCCATAGTTGTAGGGAAGTAGTAGGCACAGCATGATAAAATCCTGACAGGGATAGAAAAAAAGAAACAGTTAATAATGAAATATGTAGGAGGTATTGAACAATATGAAAAAATAAGATCATTATTGAATAATTTTTTGAACATAACTATGTAATAATGTATAACAACTACGAGTGTAAGCTAGTTAAAATAAGTTATAAGGTAAAATTTGCAGAGGTATTAAGCAAAACATGATGATCTATTTATATTGTTACTATAACATCTTTGTATACCATGTTTTTACGCAAATAAATGTCTTTATCTTTATCATTTGTGACAATGAATAAAATGATAATAATTAACGTACGTACTTCTTACTTTTCTGAAAGATCCAAGAAGTAATTCAACTCAGAAAATCGTTCTAAGCAAACATAAGAAAAACAATTACATTGGGTTCAATTACTCACATTGATTAGATCAAAAACAAAGGGAAAAAATTACAGTTTACCTACCTAAAAGCCACTCTGCTATGAAAGACATCACAAGCCATAAGTCCAGTTGAGTTGAAGTAATATCCAGATCGCGGTAGCACCATGATCGCGAATAATGATACTGACAATATCCACGTTATACTTATAACTAAGACGCAACCCTGTGAACAAAGAAAAAGCTTTAGACTTACACAAACATAACATAAACCTCCTTTCTCCTAAAAGAATTTGGTGAAGAAGCAGGTACGTATAGAGTGAGCCACGTGTTGCCACTTGCCATGTCATTTATGAATTCCATGATATAGGGTTAAGTAGCCCATAGGAAACTTATTGCGTATTTTAATTGTAATATAGGTAAGCATAATTTTTGTCTGAACTCCATGCCATACAAAATTACAACATTTGAAACACCTCGTAACATTGACTTTATTTCTGATTTGACTCCCTCAACTAACGAGGCACTTTTGAAAACCAAAGCCAGTGAAAGAATTATAACCTTTATTGTAATAACTTTTAACTGCCACATGTTTAATTTCCGTTTCATCATATCCACTGCTAAAATGTCCTAGCCCTTCTAATAACAATATAAATTATACATGGATATATTGTCACAGTCTGGTGAACTCTAGAAGTTAAATTATACTCTAACGTTATGAATAATAAGTCTCTTAATAGCCTGGACACTGGATGGTCAGGGTAAAATTAACTGTCCGTAATATATCCAAACTATGGTTTTGACGCATTGTCCTAGAACAAATTCTATTTTGGTATACAGTATACGAAGTCACTTTGAATGAACAGGTTTTGACAATAGTATTATTATACATCCAACACATGTTACGTACAGAGGTCAATAGATTTTCAGGCAGCTAGGAAAGTCCTATAGAAGTCTGATATAGACGTTTTGAAATTTGAATCTTACGGATACGAGATAGGTACATCATAACGACAACAAAGTGCTATTTGCAGACATTTTTAAGCCTCGTATATTTGTTCTATTTATGTAGATGTACCTCTAGATATGTATTCTGTAAAATTCCCTCTGGCTCTCTGCGTATGTAACGTGTGTACAAAGTAGAAAAAGGAATTCCCTTGTGGCAGGCATCGTGGGTCTACTAAAAATAGATTCGAGTCTCATAGATACTTTTGTTGAATATATGTAGCTATTGAATAAAAAACGATAAGAAGTAAATACTTGAGATCACATTTGGCCTTTTTCAAAAAAGAGGTTGAGATTACCTAGGTTGAGTATCCTCACTTTTACATAATGAACTAGTTTTATAATAATTATAGAGAATTACGACTTTTACTGAATACAAGGACTTCTCTCACAACCTAGGACTTTTCGTGCTGAGTTTTTTTATGAGATAAGCGCGATCACCTGATATTAATTATTAACCAATCGGCGTCGCTCAGAATACCAGAGGCGTTACAAGTGCGTTACCAGCCTTTTGGGGATTAAGAATTTGAGGATTGCTGCGGATTCAGGGATCAGTGAATGGGGAGATTGGGGGGTAATTGGGCCTCCGGTAACCACACTCACACGACGAAACACAAACAGGCGTTATTTCATGTTGGTTTTCTGTGAGGCCGTGGTATCACTCCGGTCGAGCCGAATAGCTCTCCCACTCTTACTTATCTTATTATCTTATCTTGTATCCTTAGACCACCTTGTATCACAAATAAATACTTAAAAAGTCTAGTAGAAATTTAGTAAAAATTGAGTGTTGAAAAATTCTATATCAACAAAGAAAATAAAAAGCGATTTACAACACAGTTCCAGATTAAATCGCAAGTGTGTACAATACACAAAAGATCTTACACAGGAGTTCGCGTGAGTTAATTTAAATATGTTCTCGTATTCAACGACCCTTTTCATCTAACAAAGTTTACTCCCGATAAACTAACACTAATCCTCTCAAAGAAAGATATACGAAGGTAGGAACTTCACTTACAAACAAGTTTCCAATGGAACTTGAGAAGTAGGAAGACATTAGATATTTAGATGATAAACTTGTTTACATTGGATAATGTTGTATTTTGAGAACAAATCTATGTTTTTATGAGGTTGCTATTAAAATATATGAAACATTATTTCTGACTGCCTCGTTGGCCGACAGGTTGCAAGTGCGACTTCGGGGAAGGGGCAAATTCTCGGATCGGGCAAAGTATAAATGGGTTAAAAAAAAAACTCTGTAGTAGGACGGAGTCTAGAAATGAGCCCGGTACATACATATAGGGGGTCATTTCACATTTCAAATCCGATAGGATTTATAACATAAATAGTAAAAGTGGGTGTTGCATTGTATAGTTTTATTAAGTGTCGTAATGTTCATCTCTGCCTACGCCTTCGGGGATAAAAGGTGGTGTTATGTATGTATTATATCTAATGGCGTAATATTTGTGAAAATTTTATCTACAAAGTAATTAGATTGTTAAGTGGTTACTATAAAACCTAAGATCCAATTGTAATTGTTCGCAAAAAAATAGTTGGAATCAATCATTACATAAAGGATAGCAAATGTACCAATCTTCGGATTATTAATTCTACGCTTAAAATCGTCCTTAATAGGTAATAATACATTCTATTTCTCAAGAAAATTGGTAAACGATTTACCCGAAATCAGTTAGCCAATCACTGTAGATTGAAGCCACATACATGCGATCATTGTAACATGGAAAATAAGGAAAACAAAATGTCCACCCACTCACCTTTTTACTCGAATGTTTGTGATAGGTGTTCGGATGCAACAAGTACAAATATCTGTCGATAGCCATGCAGACCAGAATAACCGCACTCTGTTGACTCACAGCCCCTCGCAACAAAGCCTGAAATAAACAAAGTCGTTTCATTCAAAGAATCAACACTCCAAAAACTAACGTAGCTTCGTAAAAACATCGAAAAACAATGTTTCCGTTTATTTTTCACATTTTTGCTCATAAGTGTAATTTGATAAAATATGGGATAATACAGTATTGCGACAAGAAATACAATCTCTAAAAGAATTCGAAAAATATAAATCTTTATACGTAAAGATTTGTATTTGAATGATAAGAATGATACGTCGTTCATGACTTTAGTTTCAAACCATTTAAAATCAAATGAAATGAACCGAATAATATTCTTTGGAAAGCCAACATCAAGAAATCAATAATAAAATGTCAAAGTATCGCCAATGTATATTTTTGTAATAAACATTTTTTCATACCCTTTAAGAAACATCAAAGATAAGGAATTCTTGGTATCTATGTATATGAATAGCCTTGATGTTAGTATCAAAAGAGCCACTTCGTAAAAGGAATAACAAGTCAGCAAGCGTCTGGAGCTAGTTACAAAGCTGAAACTCCAACCTAACTTTGTGCTCGGTCACTATAAACCATTAGCTGACACCGCATTATGTGCTTTCATAGAAGTTTTAGCAAATTTTATTGTTCATGGATCGCCGCTTCTCTGGAACGTCAACAATTACCCTTTATAAAGTTGCTCGTCTATCTACGAACAGCCTCCAAACTGATTTCTTTGGTAAATGTTGAGAACAAAATTTTGGCTAGAATATTCTTAAATAAAATTCATTTTCCTAAATTATCATCAGAAATCAGCTGAGTTACGCAATTTTTTCTTTGACATCCGATTACCATTTAACTTTGCTTTGCCAATTGCAAACTTTTTTCCTTCGAGGCAACTTTACTCATTTTCTCTTCATCTCTTGTTTAAACAAAGTTTTGCGAGGACCTCGTAAGTCCGCCTAGCTCTAACTAAATTAAGTAAGTCTCGTGAAATTTTGATGGCAAACTAATTTTAATGTACTCATTTTATTTCTGTCTACTCTTTAAGTTTTCGTTGCAAGTTCAACATTTACTTAACGCGTAAAGTTAATTTGGCACAGTTTAAGTATTATATCAATTACCTACTAGCTGTTGCCCGCGACTTCGACCGCGTAGAATTTTAGGACATTAATTTTTTTGGCTCAATTTTCCAAAATATTTATGTTACTATCTTACTATGTTACTCCTTAGTACATCAGCTAACTGCCAAATAAGTCAAAATCTAAAACCCGTTGAAATCGTTCCAGCTATTCCAGAGATTAGCCAGTACAAACGGACTGACAGACAAACCAAAATTGTAAAAAAATATTTTGTATGTGTATTCATATCCATTTAGTAAAAATCTGTTATTTTAAAGGGTTAATATTACAAACCCACAGTCCAATTTTATTAATCTGTATAGATGTAACGTGGCTTTTTTTTATGGGACAAGCCCGCCACAACCTCCCAAAACCGCTGCAACTCCTGTAAGCCAGGATCTACAGTAGATACAACCATGAAAACACCAGAACACTGAAGTCCGGCGCGTCCCAGGGACATGAGTAACTGTCTTGGTTCCCGCAACGAAGTGAATCAGAAGATATTATAAGAGGAGAAGAAGAAAAAACTATGGTTTTCACTTCCCTCGGTGAATTACTGCAGGAGACAGAATGAATTAAGCCTAAAGGCACAAAGAAGAGACTGTACAATTGGGTGAAGCCCAGTCGCCAAGCACCACAGAAATTTGACTAAAAACTAAGTGGGTCCTATGTGTGAGCTGTTATACTTGCTTCCAATAATAGGTATGGCAAAAACGCCTAAACGCACGGAAATTCGTTCTAGATTCCACAAGGTCCGTATAATAAACTACACCTGACGATACAATTAAATTATTTAACATAGTGTTACGTTCATATTGCCAGAGATCACACTCCCAGAGTATGTGATGGGCCGACTGCTCGTATCGCAACTCCTCTGTCGAACATGGACACCATGGTGAATCAATAAGTTTAAATGAGAACAATTTGCTTTTAAAGTTGCCGTGGCCAGTAAGAAATTGGGCAACACAGTGATCCACCTCCAACCATGTCCTCTTCAGCCGCTCATGCACGGATGGGAAGAACTGATATAAGTGGCGGCCCTTAATAGAAGATGCCCATCTACACTGCCATTCGGTTATAAGCTCGCCCCAAACGTCCGTCATTGGCTTAAACAATCTATCAATTTTATTTCTATCACGTTGTGCTAGAAAGCTTGCTGACAAATTAGGCGTCACACTGTAGTACATAGCAGCACGTCGCTGCACCTCAAGATCTACCGGAAGGACGCCTGCGAGCACAGGTAGGGCCTCAGTGCTAACCGTCCTATAGGCCTTGCACAGGAAAATCAAGGCTAGACGCTGGCCTTGGAGAAGTTTTCGCCGTACCGCGCCTATTGTGGCCCTATCAGCCCAGACAGGTGCCATGTAGCACACGCATCCCAGGTAGGTTGCTCCGTATTTGATCCTAAGCGTAAGAAAAGAGAGACCCCAGGTGGCTTTGGAAATTCGCGTCAGCGCATAGAAGTTATTTTTGGCTTTCTGACTAATAGCCTTGATATGTCGAATGAAAGAAAAGTTTTTTTCCAATACTAGACCGAGGTAACAAACAGACTCCTTTCGTTTTACGGAAACATTGTTAAATTTAATAGACGGCCATGACTTTAGATTTCCTTTAAGCAATAGCTGGTAAGTTTTATGGGGTCCAAAAGTCAAGCGATTTCGTTCGCCCATCGCGAGATCCTACTGAGACAGTCTTTAGCCAAATACTCTAGTCCGGCGCGGGTATTTGATTGTACTAGCAAAAGGCCATCATCCGCATATCCAGTCAAAGTACAGCCACAAGGAAGGGGAATCGCGAGCAAATCATCAAATCCTAAATTCCACAAATACGGGCCAATAACGGAGCCCTGAGGACATCCCATTGATAACGACTTCGACCGAGATAAATGACCAAGCTTCAGTTTAACGGAACCGTGAAGGAAATAAGTGTATATTAATTTATATATGTTACTAAAACAGCCACGAACATTCAGTTTTAAGAGTAACATTGGCCACCATGCGTTATCAAAGGCACCGGAAATGTCCAGAAAAATGCCTATTAGAGGTATATACTTGTGTTCAGAAGAATTTACCATGGATTGGACAGAAAGAGCCGCGTCGACAGTAGACTTTCCTACAGTGAAACAAAATTGATTGTTGTGGAATTTTGGTCCACCTGGCAGTAAACGAGGAACGATAAGTCGCTCAAGTAGTTTCCCTAAAGATGGTGAAAGCGTGATAGGCCGGTATGACTTAGGGTCATCGGTGGGTTTATTTCCATTTTTAGGGATTATGCGATTGAATCCACGTCGCCATACACGAGGAAAGACACCTTCCGCGATACAACGGTTGAACACAGTTAGGATCGCATCAGCCGCGGATTTACATGCTTCTATTATCATTTTATTTGAGACTTTGTCTTTATCGGATGATTTATTTAAAGGCAAAGTTTTAACAATAGTTACGAGCTCATTGATGGACGGTAGATCAGACACAGGTGATTCAGGCGGTATAGCTGCCCACGACCTAATCTGTTGATGGTAATCATTGTCTGTCTCGAGCACATTGTCAGGGACAAGTTCGTCGAGTAGAACTTCCGTTGTCTCCTCAATACCAGTGGTGTGAACATTGTTGACTTTTATGTTCTGTACGAATGCCAGATCGACGGATCTATTGGCTTTGAACTCATGGTATAGAGGCGACCACGGGCCCACTTTATCTAATTTCTGTACAACCCTCCGTAGTAAATCACCCTTGGCTTTCTCCACCGAAGCCCTATAACGTGACCTGGCAACTCTAAACGCAATCAGTGCTTCATCAAAAACGGTACCGGTTACCTGACGTTTCTTTAGTCTATTTAACTGTTTGCGCGCTTTACGAAAGCATTTACGTTGTTCGACTAGATAGTTATTCCACCAGTCGCATCTACGCGTACTAGTCACGGACCCGACCAAAAGCAACGTCGGCACAGTAAGTAAAGGCATCTGATATGATTTCAGCGCCCTCCTCGGCCGAGAGATCTCTGCGAGTGAAGTCTCTCTGGCTTGGGATGCAAATAATGAACTAAAAAAGTTCCAATCCGCACCCTTAGTCTTGTACCTAAAGCTATCATTGCAATATGTTGGACTTTGGGGTAATGTTGAAACAAATTCGTACACGATCAGGCGATGATCACTACACGACGCATCTGGTAGGACACGCCACCTATCCAAGCTAACGTCCGCACTAGAAAGTGTGACGTCAATACAAGATTCGCCCATTTGGCTGCAAAAAGTAGGTGGTGCATCAGGGGTGTTATGAATGGAGAGATTCATTTCAGCAATGAATTCCTCAACAGCACAGCGCCGATCCATGTCAGTAGCCCTAACCTTGCTATACCACAAGGATGAAGACGCGTTAACGTCGGCACCAATGATAATTTTGGAGCCCGCAAGTGATTGCAAGACGTGACGGAGGTGGTGAATATGAGGAGTAACTGAATCAGAATATTGAAAGTAACAGCTCACAACGTAAAGTTTACAATTTCCCGAAGCAATCTCCGCGACGGCACAGTGTGACGTCATTAAATTAGCTATGGATGTTACTGTTAAATTAGGTGATCTCGTGACATAAATTCCAGCCCGCGATCTGCCATCCAGCTGCACTACCCTGTGCCGTAAGTGGGTATTTTGATATTGTTCATGAATAAGAACTATGTCAAGTTGATAATCGCCAATTAATTTATCTAACTCAGACGTCGCAACCCTATCGTTATGGAGATTCAACTGCCCTATGGTTAACTTATCCATACTTTTATTTAATAGGTTGTATTGAGAATAAGTTGTTCAAGTTTTGTTTTATAGGTTCCACACTCTGGCGAGCCACAACGGTGATCATGAGGTTTCTTAAAACGTTTACACGCCACACAAGTAGGAATAAAATTTGTTTCCTTTATATGAGGGCAGTTGTCGCTCTCGTGCGCTTCGGCGCAACTACCGCAAGTAGGTGTCTTTGCAACACAATGCTTTCTCACGTGTCCGAACTGCTGACACAGATGGCACCTGACTACCTCGACGTCATCGATAAAACGGCAGGTAGCCCGCCCAATCAATAAACAATTTCTCCTTAGTTGATACGAGATGCTTCCGCACGCTAGTATCGATTTCAATACCGATCCATTTACGACCGTTTTGCAAAGTACGTCGGCGGGTAATTTTACACGACTTAATAAAATCCACCTCTTTGATTTCGAGCTCGCCGTTAATATTTTGCCGATACAATGAGGTCAAAAACGCGTCGTCTTCCATCGAACCCGGAACGTCCTTGACCAGAATACGCGGTCTACGGCCCTTTGGTTTTTCCAAGCGCAAACCGGCGGTACGAATCGCAGACACGGACTCGAGTTTCTTAATTTGTTGCTCGTTAGCAACACGCAGTATGACACCCGACTTTGCTGAAATCGTATCGTATCGTAAAGCTGAATGTAACGTGGCTTATTGATGTAGGTGTCTATTTTAGTTAAAACAAAATCAAAGATAATTGATTGATAACGTGACTAACCTGTATTTGGCAGAATATCTCCCCGTATGGCCAGCACTTGTACAAAGCTGGGAGCAGGGCAACAGGAGCTATCAAGATTCCCGTGAATAAATCGTTCAGTGCGAGCGAGGTCAGTAAGTATCTTGGCTGTAAAATATGGCATCACATAAATTATTTTCGTTGAGAACTATCATTGTGAATTAATGACCAAGAAAGATGTCTTATGATGCCAAATAACTTAGGTAGAACCTAGTAATATTCAACCATTATTCAGCTGCCTAACAATGTTATTATCTGACAAGCAATTAGTCAGACACAACCAAGGTTTTATTATAATTGGCGGTTTGAAAATTGAGAGAAATCTTCACTGAAATAAGGTAAATTTCAAATTTAACAATGGGCATTCATTATGAGTGGTGACTACTAAAGGACGTTAACGACATTAATTGTCCTTAACATTCATCAAATTGTGAAGAAGACTGAAGAAAATTGTTATACATACCTGATTGTCAATATACTTGATGTACCTCCTGTTATTTAACACGCAGATAAGAACCAAGTTTCCAAAAACAATGGACATAGAAAGAGCGAATATGAAAAATGCTTTTAATATGTCAGCTGGTGCTGGAAATGTAGAGGGCCAACCCTTGCCGTTTAGCCAACAGGAGCTGTTCGACAAAGATGGCGCTACGAGTAGTGCGCCTTTGGTCGAGTCAAACATAGTCGGCGCCTGAAGGCAGCGCAAGCTTCTCTTAAATAAGGCATTTAGATCATCTGATGTACACTGTATTCAGACTTTGGTTTTTGTTATCAAACATAATACAATACACATAGAACTGTCATCAACACCATCATAAGTTGTTAACGGAAACTCGATTGTCTTCTGATACTCTTCTTATCTTCATGTTTAATCTGGAACAATAGAAATTTAAATTATGTTACCGTTTTATCTCAAGGGCTAAAAATAACCGAACTTCTTGTGATCGTTTGTTTTCTCTAAACAAAATCGAGCTCCAAATTAATTTATTTTATCGTTTCCAGGAAACAGGATCAATTATTCTAAACACTTGCTTTTATAAGCCGGCAATTATCTAGTTTAAGTAAATTTCGTCATCCGAAAACAGTTGTTTTTCTTAATCAGGCTTTCGACGTCGAATACTATTAGAAGTAAATTGTGAAGCATTCCCAACACTAAATCCCTAGTGTCGCACGTTGTTACTTTAAAACATTTTATGATAGCAAGAATTCTTCGCAGTACTTTTAAGAAAGGAAAAATAAAAGATCATATATAGAGCGTGCGTGACAAGACACGTCTTTGGAATCTTTTCCTTGAGATATATTTTTCCAATCGGAACTTTTCCTTAGATTGTTGGCTAGAGCTTTGTCAATTTCCTGTAGGAAATAGAGTCTTGTGTCAAGCGTAATACGATACTATGTATACATTTTTATTCATTTCAAATTAATTAATTTTTACAAGAACTTTCTAGGTTCTAAAATTTCGACATTGTAACAACAAAAAATGTAAGGTCAATGAACGTCCTCTTTTGTATTATTTAGGAGGTTACACAAGTGGAAACAAAGCATACCTTATCATTAATCAAAGATTGATTAATAAGACTGAAACAAGAAACATAGTTCATAAACAACTTCGTAATCTCAATGCTGTCCAAACTGTATACGAAGTAGTAGACACCCTTATATCAATAAAGGAAAAAGGGATCCAGAAGCGAAATTTTACTGGCGCCCATAAATTTGTTTTTGTTCAAGAGATATATTAGGAAGTTAATGCTAAGTAGATTGATCCATCTGACGGAGAAACGGAATGCGTCCATAAAATAGTGAGTACTTCTTTTTGTATCAACAACATGTCGGTTCGTGAAGATCTTTCAACCTCGCTACACCAACCTTTTTAAGACTAACAGGGTCAATTTGAAAGGTCAATGGCGAGAGTGTTAAGCTACAAGGAAAATTGGTCCTTGTGCCAGTAAAAAATATATTAAAACGTACTAGTTTCAAAAGTATGAAGTCTTGAAGGTTTTTTCTAATTTTGAATCGAATAAACATTCTGTTTCACAAACTCGAGAAGATTCCGAACTAATTATTGTTTTTCTCTTATCACAAACAAACATCTTAATAGCTGGAATTGAAATCTTGACTCGACAAGTTTATTGGCCCTACTCGAGAGCCGAGACTGTAAATACAGAGAGCTTCGCATCTAGTGCCAAAGGACCAAAACATAATAAAAAACGTTCATTAAGAAGACTGGGAAGGTCGCAAGGTTCAAAATGTTTTCTCGTAGAAACCGCTTTCAAATGAAATCTAGAATGCTTACGGTTGTTTTTAAACAATCAAAAAGGAACCTAAAAGATTTCAGTGGTAACTTGTTGGTTAGTTGCTATAAAACGCTTATGTGAGTCACCTTACGTTTTTCCATCTGAGTCTATTGTTATAGAAGTTGAAGTACTTTATTATCACTTCAAGTCAATTTACAGATATTAGTTACAGAACAAAACAAGATGTTATTCCTTGATTACGTATACGTATACGTACGTATGTACATTTATATTAACTTCAGGCTCAATAATCCT
Organism: Spodoptera picta; assembly: GCA_038387885.1. NCBI lineage: Eukaryota > Metazoa > Arthropoda > Insecta > Lepidoptera > Noctuidae > Spodoptera > Spodoptera picta. The sequence continues at coordinate 2,659,970 of JAZHFQ010000733.1, read as the reverse complement.
ACTAGAACTTTTTGAAATAAATATCTAATTAATATTATCTTCAGGGTCACTCGTTGCTCGCGGTTTTCAAAGTCCAAAGTGGGGACACGACTTTATCTAAGATCAAAGAAACTGGGTCTCAGGTTTTGATGTCGCGTGTCGGTCTGACGTAAATACATACTTCGCTATACTCATTAGAGTATATCAGTAAAAGCTCTTTACATAACGAGATACCTTAGGAGCGATGTGGTTTTAATAATTATATTTAGACGGCTCGGTCGTCTGGTATACCTCTATAAGTGCGTCGCCTACAACTTTGACCGCATTGATATCGATCTTAAGATGATAAATAGAATCATGTTAATATTAATAGATGTGATGTCTTTAACTCCAAAAGGGGTAGCAATAAGTTTAGTGACATCATTATGACAAATCACACTTAAGTATGGTGTAGTAAGTTTGGAGAATCTTAGCAAAGATGTAGGAATGGGGTGTGTGTTACACAGCCTATAATGATACATGGTCCCGAACTCAATAGTTTTGTTGGAAATGTCAAAGGTAATAATGATAATTCAACATCATAGTAGTAGTTACGAATATTGATTCCTACACATAACCTTAACACATATTAGGTATCTATCTATGTATAAACTGTATCAATATAATTGGTACGCAGTTCTAATTTTATAATACACAAGATGACTACAACGTGTTGAAAAGATGCTTGGAGCACTGCGGGCGTCCACTTACTTTTAGTAGTAGCGTTTTATTACTCACGGAAGAGTTGGGGTCGTGGGTTATAATACTGGTTTTATGAGCCCAGAAAGAATATAATATGTTACGTTATTTTTCTTTGTGATAAAGGCTCTTGAATCTTGACACAAATTAAAAATGGTAACGTTGTAACAAAACATACTGCAATTTCTAGTTTTAAAAACTCAGACGTAAGATTTTGACTATTTTTAAATTTTTAGTTTCAAAAACAAAGATCAAATACTTATCCTTTAACAAAATGTGGTAATAAATACATAGTTGCTAATGCAACTTTCAAGCAAACATAAACGTTCACATTTCTGTAGTATAGTAGTGCATTACTGTTTCTTTTCAATTAAAATTGTTAAAGTAACATTTTAAGTATAATCCTCTAGCAATACAATAAATCGCGACCAATAAGAGCCAAGGTTTAATATTACCAACCTGTAAATTATACCCCCAAAATTCTGAACTCATCCTAAAATTTATAATAACTAACTACACTTATACACCAGGGTCAAAGCCTACAAAAATGGTAAAAAGTGAAAAAATATCACAGTAGGATGAAACCCATTAGAAAAGGAGGGGAATATGATCAAAATGAAAGGAAAAATAAACTACGGTCGATCCGAGTTCGGGAAGTGGGAGGGGGGGGGGTTAAGGGTAAAAAATGGTTTATCTTGATTTCCGGCAAAACTACAAGTCCTATGGAAAAAAGTTAAATGGCAAAGTTGTAGGCAATAAAAAGATCTACAACTTTTGTATTTGCAGATTTTTCACATAACCTCAAAATTTTGGTGAAAATTTCAAAAAACCAAGTTTTTTGTTTTTCATTTATATCTTTTTCAAATAAATTTTATTTTCTACGAAATTTGGTGAAAACTTACCTTATTATGTCCCAAATACACTGTAATTTATTTGATTAAAAATATTTATTTTTTCGCTTCATTTTAATTTAATATCAAAAAAGCACCCTAATTTTCAATCGAAAATTCTGACGTCAAAATATCAGTTTATTTCAAAAAGTTTGGGGGGTTTTTGTTCGTTGAAATATCTACTTTCTGATGGTGTAAAGAAAAATATACATTACTATAGGAAATATTCTTAGAAAATGCAAAAATATGAAAAAACCTCAAATTCGAAAATTTGTTTTTAATCATCATGTACAATTTTGAGGTATTTATTAAAATTTACATTTTAATTACTCAAAAAACGTAAAATTTAATGTTATATTAATAAACGAAAAAAATACAAATTAAAATATCCTTCTATAATTAACAAACAAATAAGTTAATAGAGTTAATATTTAATAAAACATCTACAATATTTTTAAAAAGTTGTAGAACCTTATTTACCTTTATATTGATTCAAGGGAATATCGAATATAAAGAGATGTAGCTGATTTACAAATATTACAAAAATTTTTTAACAGGTACGATCCTTTTCCACAGTCTGATAACATTATGTCCATTTTTTCTGGAATTATTGGCAATGATTCTGTAAATTGCCACGAAGCGTATGAAGAAGGAAAAAAATCTTTGCAAGCTATTGTTGGAATGAATTTTGGCAGTGTAAAATTTAAAAGGAAAAACAAAGTCTTGTCTCTCAAAACAGTTCAATCTTCCGTTAAAGTAAACGAAGATATTATAGCCATCGATCCATTATTGCTATTTCAAAGGATATCGTTAACGATCGACAGTAAAAAAGATATGGAAACTTACTTACAATACGAATGGCCTCAGGAAAAATGTAAAATCTCAAATCTACGAATAATTTGTGAGTGTGAATCAACCAATGCATTCTGAAAGCAGAATGCATGTCGTCGACGGTGGATTTTTACTGCACAAAGTAATTTGGCAGAAAAATGAAACGGTGGAAGAGATCATTAATAAATATTTGCGCTACGTACAAAGACATTACGCAGCAAGCAGTTATATTGTGTTTGATGGGTACCCCGAGATTAAGAAATCAGGTACTGTCACAACAGTACCAGCAGCTACTTCAACTAAAAGAGGAGAACGTAATCGTAGAAAAACCTCAGACAATATTCCAGAGTTCAATTATCAAAACCATACAAAAATACCATTTTCGCAAGAAAAATTTTTATCTAACGAGAAAAACAAGGACAAAATAATTAAAAGTTTAATGAAAACATTACAGTCACAAGGATTTTCCTGTAAACAAGTTGAAGAAGATGCTGATGCCGACATAATTAAGACCTCGATAGAAGTTGCGAGAGATACCAATAAAACTGTTATAGTTGTGGGTCAAGATATTGATCTTTTGGTTCTTTTAAATCAATTAAATTCAAATAATCATGACATTTATTTTCTCAAACCAGGCTCTGGAAATGGAAAGGATCTATTTTTCACGTCTAATAGTTTCAAACACGAATCCTTAAAAAATTTTGTTGCATTTCTGCATTATTTTCTGGTTGCGATACAACATCTGGATTTGCCAGAAAAGGAAAGCAAGCGAAAAATTTGTCAAATTTGGCCAATGTTTTTTACAAAAAAGATGAAAGTAAAGAAAATATAAAAAAAATGGATTACAATTAATCAAATCTATTTATAAATGTAAAAAAGAAAAAATAACACTAAATCAATTAAGGTTTCAAAAATATCAATTGGCAAAAATTAAATCGTCCTTCGTTTTGGCAAACCTCCCACCCACAGAAGGAGCAGCAGAACAACATTGTTACAGAGCATATTATCAGCTTCAAACTTGGTTGGGTAACGAATTGACAGCAACAGATTGGGGATGGAAGCAACATCAGCATGGCATTATGCCCAAATTTACAGAAAAGGATTTAATTCCGGAAGTATTGCTCAAAACTATTTGCTGCAGCTGTGAAACTGGATGCAACAGTTTAAAATGTGGCTGCCGAAAACATGGTTTAAAATGCACAAATTTATGCACTAATTGTCATGGTTCTGAAAATTGCTCCAATATGGAAGAAAAAATCTACGAGGAAGTAAATGATTCAGATGAAATTATGGATGAAGAACCAATGCAGACTGAAAATAACATTGAAGACGAAGATGATGGTCTTGAAGATTTCGACGATCAACTAGAGTTGGAAAGATTTGTCGAATCTGACGATGAAGAAATGCCTCCAAAGAGACAAAAACGAATGAGTAACTAATTAGAATTCCAAATAATTAATAATAATTTTAACTAATTAAAATGTCACTCAGGTATTTTTTTTTTTTTTTTAAGGGGGGAAAATCATCGAATGACTTCTCCCGCCTGGGTGAGGCGGGAGGTGAGCCCCATCACTCAGGTATATAAATTACCTTAAAACAGCAATAAATAGGCAACTACAAATATTATTTAAAGAAGGTTCTACAACTTTTTAAAAATATTGTAGATGTCTTATTAAATATTAACTTTATTAACTTATTTGTTTGTTAATTATAGAAGGATATTTTAATTTGTATTTTTTTCGTTTATTAATATAACATTAAATTTTACGTTTTTTGAGTAATTAAAATGTAAATTTTAATAAATACCTCAAAATTGTACATGATGATTAAAAACAAATTTTCGAATTTGAGTTTTTTTCATATTTTTGCATTTTCTAAGAATATTTCCTATAGTAATGTATATTTTTCTTTACACCATCAGAAAGTAGATATTTCAACGAACAAAAACCCCCCAAACTTTTTGAATTAAGCTGATATTTTGACGTCAGAATTTTCGATTGAAAATTAGGGTGCTTTTTTGATATTAAATTAAAATGAAGCGAAAAAATAAATATTTTTAATCAAATAAATTACAGTGTATTTGGGACATAATAAGGTAAGTTTTCACCAAATTTTGTAGAAAAAAAAATTATTTAAAAAGATATAAATAAAAAACCAAAAACTTGGTTTTTTTAATTTTTCACCAAAATTTTGAGGTTATGTGAAAAATCTGCAAATACAAAAGTTGTAGATCTTTTTATTGCCTACAACTGTGCCATTTAACTTTTTTCCATAGGACTTGTAGTTTTGCCGGAAATCAAGATAAACCATTTTTTACCCTTAAACCAACCCCCCCCCTCCCACTTCCCGAACTCGGATCGACCGTAATTTATTTTTCCTTTCATTTTGATCATATTCCCCTCTTTTCTAATGGGTTTCATCCTACTGTAATTTTTTTTGGTTTCAAAAATTATCTACTCTGGTCTATTAATGTTTCACAAATAAATTCCACACAAAAACAATAAAAGCCGCCAAAATGAGTTCCATTATATTGTTGCGATAATATCCCCGCTTCGGGCAAACTTAATGCCACATTTGGCGACAACGTGTCTGGCCCCAACGGTGACCTTTGTTTTGGTTTTCATATTTTTATTGGGAACGAGGCTTGAATAAAAAATGTACATACTTTTTTATTAGTTCTTCAAGTGTATCTTGAAGGAATTCTGTACAAGTGAAGACGTGATGCGGTTACTTATTGGTGGTTGCGGTTACAACGTGATAGAATTACTTTTGTTTAATAATATCATTATTATATCCATTAAATGGAATCACTGCCTCGTTCGCCGAGTGGTCGCAAGTGCGACTGCCGGGCAAGGGGTCTCGGGTTCGATTCCCGGGTCGGGCAAAGTATTACTGGGTTTTTAAAAATTCTCAGTAGTAGCACGGAGTCTGGAAATGTGCCCGGTATATGGCAATAGGCTCACCCCCTATTACATGGGACTCATTACATAAATAGTGAAAAGTGGGTGTTACTTCTATGTGCACCTCTGCCTACCCCTTCGGGGATAAAAGGCGTGATGTTATGTTATGTTAAATGGAATCATAAGTTCATAAGTAATAGTAAAAAATGCTATCTAAAATTGGATTGATAAGCCATAACAATAAAACAAACCAACTGTTTACTCCATCTCTCTTGGAGGATAATATTTAAAAAAAAACTAAGTAGCGTCGCTTCAATGGGGAATCTGTTACGAGATCGTTGTGAAACTGTAAAACATGCTTCAATAGTTCAATAAAATCTAATCAAAAACATATTTCAACATGACCTAGCAGAAATGTGTCAAAATATCCGCATTTGAAAGGGATATTTTCCTATCTAAAACTATTTTTAAAATCTGCACTCAGTCATGCGTTATTTCAAGCTTAACTTCCATCATAGAATGTTCCGGGTATCAAATGGCCGGGATCCCTGCAGAATCTTTTGCTGACACAGTTCTGCATGCGCCAATTCCACTCAAGCCATTTTATGATGCAGATTTTTAATAATATAAAATGTAACTTTTCTAGGAAATGTTATTAATTGATATGTATAATCCGATTTTATTTTATATTGGAAGTGGATTTCGTTCATACATTAAACAAATAAGTATATTGAAGCATTACCAAATTGGAAAGGATATGACAGATTTTATGAAGATTTATTTATTTTATTAGTGTTTATTTATTTATCTTTATATCACAAACGTAATATATTTTATAATCTAAGCCCCATAAAACCGTTGCAATTTCTTTCACTGTGGGTTCAATGAATAGAAATAGAACTTAAATGATTTCTAAATAATATAACTTCAATTTAAGTTGAAATCTATTTGAATTTGTTTCACTGCTTGTGCCTATTTTCAGACTATTCAATAGATATCATATTCTCCTTTTCCTTTTAATGTTCTATTACAGAAGTAGCTCACCAGCTGTGACCATCACTCAGAGTGGTGACTCAGAGTACATTGAATCTACCAGCAGCCATACATTTATTTAATTTATCATTAGAAATTAAGCGATATCGACATGATACAGAGATAGATTATTATCCTGAAAACGACAGTTAAAGCCGTCTAGCAGAAATAAATATACTTAGATATTACCTCTATAATCATAAAAAAAACTACATACCAGACAGTACATAGACTCCACAGTACACCAGACCACACACAAGACAGCGATCAACCACAAACGGATCAACACCAAACCTATAATAGTTAATCACACTGTCACTCGAGAAGCCATCCTTACCTCAACACTCAGTGTTAAATGTCGCATTAAGACGTCGTTACCGTAATTAGTATTGCTAGTGCTTCAGGGTAAATTAATTTAGAAATTAGGCTAGCCACTGACCTGTAGATAGGTGCTTATGTAACTAACTAAATGCCTTAAGCTAACATTGTCGAATTTCATACATAGGATGTAATTTTCCATTATTTTTTAACATATGGTGTATTGTGGTGTGCGTAAATAATACCATGTCTGAGTTAAGTAAATTTTAATAAGGGAAAATGAATAATAATATAATTTTTTACCCCCTTCAAAGAAGTCTCAATACAATATCTCCAGGAAATAACATGAATGTAACTTCAAGTTTCACATGTAATTTCATCTTCATTTCTAATTCGTATTTGCTTTTTGTTTTCCACAGATATTTTGTAAATGTACGAGGCCGAGCATCATATCAGCATGAGGCTCTAGCATTGTTTGAAACTAGGCGAGTTCGAAAGCCGAAAACATAATAATTAATTAGTATGTCTCATGAAAGTTTTAATATGATCCCATAATTATCTTGAAATCTATCAGTCATCTAGTCTGACTTACCTAATGAACCTGAGATATAATACTTAGTACTTACACATACTACCACTTAATTAACGAAGCAGCAACCAATTTCCATAAAAAGGTATAAGCAATTAGCTACACGATCAGATTAGAATATATTTTAAACTAAATAACAATGTTCTTCAATAAACACGTTGTAACAAGGTACCTACTGTCAATTTATCATAATAATTTTCGTGTGAGCATCGTTTAAATCTAATAAAAGCTATTGAGTTTGCCGCTAGGGACCTATAAATCTTAGATTTTTTATGAGTCTTGACTCTAAGCTTTTGTAATCTGGAGCTATAAAACGATACGAAGCGTGAAGCTGTACGATTTTTTGTTTAACTCTCGGTAATAATGCCGTGAGTTATGTTATTTGCCGGTTTAAGAATGATATTTATGTAACCATTATTATGGAGTTCAAACAGAATAATAAAATACTTAGTATAGTAAAATTATACCTAGGTAGGTACTGTTATACTAGTAAAAATGATTTTTATACGTTATTTTTATACGTTTTTATTTTAAGACGTGTTAATCTTTTTTAACCCCTGAATCAATTCTAAACTACTTACCAAACAGCACTTTTGAAACTTAGGGCCTTAACTTAACTTAGACTTAAGTGTCTAAACTGAAAGCTAAGAAAAACCAAAGACATAAAGTAAAAACAAAAAATAAAAATATCAAAAAGCAGTCCTTTGACTTGACAACAGACGACCTACTTTATAAATTCAAGAATCTCTTTTTTCCGGAATCACCCCGCAAAATTTTGTTGTAAAAATGCGTCTCACTTTAACCCCAGCCATATTTTATGAGTAACTGCCACCAGAGACCTGATGTTAACGATTACGGACTTCAAAAAGAACGTTCGAAGAACTTTAAAATCTTAGCTATTTTTTTTTCTATAACTTATATTAATTATTTGATCTTTAGTGGTAGAACAAATGTGCACTTTATATGAATCCAAGTTTTAACCTTATAATATGAAGCGAACAAGATTCTTTTGTTAGTGATTAAACTGGGACTTTATTTGTAATCTAAAGCATAGTTGCACTCATCGAACGAGACACGTTTCATTTAACTAGCTGATGCCCGAGATTTCGTCCGCAAAGAATATTATTACAGGAACCATCTATGCGGTTATCCGCTGTTTTCCAATGACTTATTTTTTTTAAAGGGACAAGCCCGCCACAGCGTCCCAAAGTCCAATGGGTTATCCAAATAAGTTATCCAATGGGAGCATTTAATCGGGATAAAAGTATCCTATCATCTTAGTCAATACCCTGCCTGTATACCAAATTTCATCAAAATCTGTTCAGTACTTTTAGCGTGAGCGACGGACAAACATTCAAACAAATAAACTTTCACATTTATAATATTAGTGTGATTTCAAACGTAAGTTTTTTTTTATAATTCGTTACCTTTTAACTAGCCTATGCCTTCTTATGATTTATTAAATTAAACTTTAAATCCTTATTTCAAAATACAAATTCACATTTCGTTACAACAAACAAGCAAAACTTCATTTCACTGAATTTAATCTTGCCAAGTGATTTGCTTTGCATACTTAAGTTACAATAGGTTTTCGTTACACTCAGCTTAACACGCCGAGAAAAGTTATTAGACCGAAATTAAGACTTTATATCTTCACCGGCACATTGCCAAGGCGATAAAATAGAATCACCATTTGATATTGTAAAGGGCGTTGCACACTTTTTAACTGTACCCACAATAGGAAGGCGTCACATTATTTAACAAATAATCGTTCGAACTTGGCAATATGGCTTTACCAAGACTTTCTTGCTGGTTCGTTACAATATGACTTCAACGATAATAGATAAACTTTTGCCTCGGTCACAGTTCATTCAATTCAGATATTGTACTATAAACGCGAAAAAGCTTTTACTGTTGTTGCCATTTTAGGCATTTGGTCCCTATACATCCGTACCTTCGCATTTTGGAACGAAGCCAACCCTCACAAAGTATAAACACAAAATTTCCCCCAATAAAAATAATTGTTTTGTGTCAAAATTGAGGCGATACTACACACACGGCCACGTCATCGTCGTATGTCGAGTTCAGACGAGATTCTATCCGAAATGGTGCGAGATTGTAGTGCTGCGTATGTGTATATCACGTTTAAACCAGTGTCGTAGCATAAAACCAAATAATATTTTCACAAAATGAGTTATTTACACAGTCGCAATCGTAAAATCCGTCTTTTATGCTTCGGCGCGCTCGTACGACTTCATACGATGATAGCTTCAAAATTCTCTCCGAATAAATCCAGTCAGCCGATTTTCTTTGAAATTTTCTTGAAGTTAACTTATTTTATTTGTTACCTCAAAAGATATATATTTGAAATAATTTATGTTTGTGAAACCATTGAGCTCATATAGTTGTCCCAATAACTGAAAGATTTAAGACCGACTATAAGTTTTATGCGACAACGGGTACAAATTACCGCGATTTCTTTTCTCCGCACTTTTGTGATTGTCTTTTGTTCTCGATTCTAGAATCTATTTTATTATAATATCGTCCTTTATTATTATTTTTAGGTTGTAAACCTTGTGTCATTTGCAATTTTGGATAATTTTAGTTTTCGTATAAATAAATCCCTCTTTGAAGTAAACTTCAATTATACCTCTACTAGTCAATCAATAAACCAAGTTAACATCCTGCATCTAATATCAAACCTTATTTTCTTCACATTACAGTTTCAGATAAAAAACCAATATTAGCAACAATAAAACTTGATAGTATTACGAGGTTTCTTGTATGAATGAATTGGCTGGCACCCCGGAAGCCGTACAGAATATCGAGTTGGCTTCTCACGGACCTCCCACAGCGAGACTTACAACTAAAATCACGATTCATTTAACAATTTTCCCACTTTATTGGGCATCTACTCTCTTTATTTCGTAAAATAATATTTTCCTCTATCATTATTTTTCTGTATCTAAAATTGCTTGGGCTCTCCAATGTCCATTGCTGTTCATCGGTACATTACCGATGTAACATTATTATTGTTGATATCTTGGAAGTAATTGGATTTTCCTGAAATTTTTAGGTATGGTAGGTAAGGTAGGTATTTGTAGTGGAGATTCGTATTAGATGGATTTGTATATACATTCTCACAACATAGGTATTTTAAAGATGTTTTTCCATTTAATTCTTCTCTCCCTGTAGTTGTATAAAATAATGACGAATCATATTTAACATTTTCATACATTGTAGATATTAATGTTGACTACCTATTTGTTACTAATTATAAAAAACCCTACGCCATTAAAGACACTCCCGAACTTGACGAACTTACCATGAAAGACTGGTGGTTGGTACCAATAACTTAATTAACCAATAATAAATCTCAAGTTTTAACAAGTTCGAAAAACCTTCATGAACAGTTCGTTTTAGATGATCAGGAAATGAAATTGTAATGGATCATTTGGTACATAAGTGTAAGTGATTTTGTTACAATAAAATAACACAAAACGCTAAAATAATGTAGAAAGCTTTATAATTATTATACGCTTCTGCATAGAGTTAATCTTTTGCTTTAATGAGCCACGAACCTCTATTTTTTTAAGGAATAAAATATGCACAATTACACAGCTTCATAACGACCATTGCCTTGGCGCATCAGAAGTACAAAATAAAAACAACGAATTCAACTAAGTGTCCCTAAAATAAACGCACAAAACAGGTCAGGGATATGTTGTCCCATTTGGCTGCAACATGAACTTGGCTAGTCGGCCAAGACTGGTGAGCGAAACCCACTCCTAACTTATAATATGTAGGAACATTATTATCCCAGTTTTCTTTGTGTTTTCTATTTAGACTGCGACATTATTACGACGACTGTACCACGTTTGCTGATTAAAAACCTTTTGTGGATATTTAGTACCGAAAAGATTAATATCAAAATTTTGTTTTTAACTACACTTTGCTCGCGACTTTGGAAGTATGGATTTAAAATATGGAGTCTATAGTTTGAGTTTATTTTCTTGCACTATGTTTATATTAAAACATTCGTGAGACATACTAAATTAATTAATAAGTTTTCGGCTTACTGACGTAACTGTTTGACGAGGAACTCGACTAGTTTCAAGCCGTGGTAGAGGCAGAATGTGATCATGAACAGCATTCCTCGACACACGACGCGGAGACTATCGCGCTGCTACTGCTCAATACAGTAGTTACACGAGTAAGCCGAACATATAATAATTAATTCTTGCACCACTGTGCAAATTGAATTGAATCTATTGTATCATTAAAAATTGCATTGAATGAAGAGCAGTAGTTTTCACATTAATCATGTACATACAGACAGGCAAAAATATAAGCAAACTGCTGTTTTGACCTCTGTTACTAAATCCCCAATTAGTTTTTCTTTACGTTACAGACATCAGCCTGCTACAATTTAATGTTTCGAGATTTCTTTTTTAATTGACACTGTTTTGGATTGAAAAAGTAATTGAGCGCTGTTTTATGTAAATTTTGGAGATAAAATGGGTAACATTCTGTTGTTTGTTATTCTGAGCAATTTATAAATGTCGTCTGAGAGTAATGAGGATAGTGTTTTAGTAAAAGAACAATGTTTTATTTTATTGTAGTTTTGATAGTGGAATTTTTGTAGTTGATATTGTAATGCTTCAAAATAAGTATTATTTATGGCTTGTAGTCCGTTTTTGTAGATAAAGTTGAAGTGATTTTATCATAGTGTTGAGTTTGAATAAAACAGTCAATTACAAAAAGGTCAATTTACGAATATACTACAAAGCGAATATTATATTATAAACGGTATTCAAAATATTTATTGTAGCATGTTGTTCAATATATTTTCGTAAATGTAATTTTACACTGCAAAATGTGAATTTAAACGATCGTGTTATTAATTAAATATATTTTTGTTTTCTAGCACTTTTTTCATGCTACAGAAGAAAAACATAAGAACAGCAGACAAAACAATTCAAATTAACCACATAATGTTTTTCTTTAGTTCAAGAAAGAAATAAACATGCCAAAAGGAAGCCATTGCAGTTGCAACGAATCACCCATTTGTACCACAAATGTTACTTTTCCACTAAATTTACCGTACCACAATCAAATGCGATCCTTATTATACAAATAACGACCGCAACAATTACTGTAATGGGTAGTTTTCCTGTACACCGTTCTAACTTCTACCTCGTGTTATCTGAAGGTACAAGCTATAAAGGGAAAAGTTTAAGAGGAAGTGAGGAAACTTGGTCAGCTTATACCCGTAAAGACACGGGAATTAGCGACGACGAGAAATAGGTTCACTCTCACATTGGAAGGCCCCGACGAAAACAACATTTGATACGGTCTGGTACACTCGTGTGGGCAAACCTTACATTTTTACGATCAGTTGTACCAAATAGCTTTCTATTTCTAAGACATTGTTATGCCGATACCGAAATTATTGCGTTGTATTGAAACGAGCTTAGTTATGTGGTTTTGTTTTATGTTCGCGTTTATTTTTAGGTTCGATAGGTATTCAATGTTCGTAAGATTGAATATAGCTATTCAGAGAAATGTTTGGAGCGTTGTTCTGCTATCAAAGATCTTTGGAGAGAAAATATATTATGAAAGAATGTTTTTGAATACTTACTTGAGTCTCTTGGAAAAGTTGTTTGAAAAAGAACTCAATGAACTACACGTACCTACTTCGTAATTGCAAACAAGTTCTTCAAAGTCCCGAAAGTTGAAGAGAAACGAAATTAAATTTGATTACCCAGACATTTGACAAAAGTTTGCCAACGCAAATTCTAAGGGAAAAACAAATAAACATCCGATCAGGAAACGGTTGCAAGTTCGTCTTGGTCTTTAAATCAGGGCTCGGGTAATGTCCTTTGTGTTTTTATGATCGCTTTCCCGAAGAGAATGGTTAAATAAAGATAACAGAGATGCGATACGTAGAATTACACAAGAAAACAGACACACGAACATCAAGCTAATCTACACTGTTAAATAAGTCTTCAATACATATCAAGCTTTATTATGAAAACGATAATGTTGAAATTATTTACAAGACATTAGCCAGTTTGGGGTGACCTAACGTGCAGGCGTCTATACATATGTATACGAGTGTTACATATAAAACACGGTGATATAGAGGTATACACTGAGACATATCCTCGCGAGGAAAAAGTGAAAGCAATCTGTTTGACCATTTTTACTTTTCCGACAGAATATTATTAATATCAGAGCTAAAGTGGGATTATGTGTAAATGTGTCCGACACGTTTTTCGCCTTCATTTGTAAGACCTCAGACCTCTAACCCGAGGTCAGAGACAGCTGATGAATTCATTTCTATTTCCATGTTTTTGTTTTTGGTTATGGTTTTAGGAATGTGTTGGCTGGTATTTAAGCCGGATACTCTTGTTCCTTGTATAAAAGATAAAATAAATAATGTTAAAATTATAAAGAGATATAGTTTCGGCGTATCAATGTGTTACCTATTTCAAATAACGGTCATACTTACATGTTTCGGTTGAAAGATAAACAAGGTAACTGATGATTTTTGCGCATTTTAAACTAGAAATTACTAAAGTTAAATTTCATAAATGTGTTAATATTGAATTTGTTCGAAATTTAGAAACTCGTCCTCGATTTTCTCCCTCTTTTCAACTCTTAAAAAATACACAAACGTTGGAAAATTACTAAAGCAGACATGTTTATCCACATACCCATTCGTTACTCCTAATTATTAAACATCCTACAGTTCAAAAATTACGTATTTCAACATGAAAGTAACAGCAAAATATCTAAAACATGAAACACGAAATCTTGCTCATACCTTCACCAAACCTAATTATATTCCAAGTAAAAACTTTGCAACATTTAATTATCTGTAAGGAACTCAAGATTTTAACACACGAAGTAACATGTAATGTTAGAATATTCCCAACTTTCTTTTTTATTCCAACACATATCTTTTCCTGTTCCACATTATGCGGTCTCATAAAATCTGGGAAATGAAAAAGTAAGGCAGGACGTTGATCGTATTACTGGAGCCTCCGTCGCTGTAATCGAATATGAGATATGCCACAATAAAACCAAATTCGCTGCTAAACGAGTAAAAAAGTAACTACATCGATATGAATTATGATAACTCAGGCGACAAATTTAATGGGAATCAATAAAAACTGATTGTGATAATGTTTATGATATGAGTATTTATAAATTGGCTTTATGGTCATATGAATATTGAATAATTTTTTATTTATTTATAGCATACACATACTGATGTGTGTTGGCGAGTTAATAACATAATCTGACCAGTAGTCACATTGGAATATTGTATTACAGTTGCTGAATTTTTAAATATTAACAATATGTTCAGTTGAGCAGGAAACTACAGAGTTTTTAGAATATGTAACTATGTCTACTCAGTGAAATTTCATCGTTATAGGTACCGTATCTCTATTTTGTAAGCGTCAATATTTCACGAAATACATGATACGTTTTTGTATATATGTGTAGTTTGCAGCTACTTTATATAACGAGATAGTGAGTGCATACGAAAAATATCCTTTGATTTGATATTATTTTGGTACAGGAAACAGTAAAGTTCAAAAGCACACAATTATTTTATAAGGTACCCTACACATATCTACATATAGGTAGTAACAAGTCGTTATTATATAATTCAAAAAAGGAACTTTCACATGAAAGAAGGAACACAAACTAATGCTGTTTCTTTGTACCATTATTTGTATTCCCGATTCGTAAACAATTGACAGTGAATAACTTTTGCTACATTTACGAATTTGTCACACGATTGATGTGCCTCTAACATCATCATAAGAACTTAGTGCGAGTTTATTTTTACGTTGACGCGATCGAAACGTTACCGCATTGAGCATTCTGATTGGCTGCTCCAAGTTAACCTACATATCAGAGGACTAATCGCATAACGTAAAAAAACTCGCGCTAGGCCCTCAGAAGAAAAAAATGTTCTAACGAAGATGTCAATTCCACGAGGACAGGCGCGGATAAATTATTCGAATACTCCAAGGCTTTGTGTCGAGTACACAAATGCCTCGCATTTATTATTAAACGAGAAATTTAGGTGGATCTACATTTTTTGTGAATGATTCCACATGTGCGGTACGGCGACTTAATTGCTTATTCTCGGATTTTCTATTAATATCAATTGGTTTTCTTTAAATTTCTTTTTTGGTAGCGTACATTACCTATACAATGATAAGTAGACATTCTTATTCAATTTTGAGTATCGTTAGTATATTTATTGTCAATATCTATGTACATAATGTGCAATAATAGAATTAGCGTATTTCTTACATTTTAGTACACATGTCCCTATATCTAAATTCTGGATGTCGTGGGATTTCCGAGAATCTCAAAATTGAGTTTTGGCCTTCAGGTAAACTAATTCAAAACATTTCAACAGTCCCCATGTCCCCAGCACAGATATAGCGGTGATGTGTTCTTCTTGACTATACATATAGCTCTATTTTTTCAATATTTCTCCATCTACCGAGACCTTCTGCACATCTTTCCTTTCTCTGTATTAAAATGAACTCCTTAATATGTCAATTTTACATTCAACAGATACCGCTCTATTGTTGAAAATTTAATTCAATGCTTTCTTCTATTCAGCCAAATCTACCTTTTCAAACTTGTTGATCCTTGATCCTCCCCAGTTTCTAGAGGTTTAAAAAAAGAAATAAAAAAAAATATATTTTATACGCTTAAATAATGCTTATTTGTAAGCCCAGGTTTCCTCACGATGTTTTCCTTCACCGTTTGTCAGTGGTGTCTAGATAATCTTAGAAAGTATATAGAGGTATAACTCGGAAAAGGTCACATTGATACTTGCTATTGGTAGGTTTCGAACGCGCACTCTCAGGCATGAGAAGCGAGCGTGTTAAACCTCCAGGCACTACGACAGGTATGTTATGTATAACATATACGTTTTTTATGACATAGGCTGGTAAACGAGCAGACGGATCACCTGATGGTAAGCAATCGGCGTCGCCCATGGACACCTGGATCACCAAAGGTGTTACAAGTGCGTTACCGGCCTTTTGGGCATTAGGAGTTTGAGGACCGTTGGGAATTCAGGAATTGGGGAGATTGGGGAAGGGGAGGGTAATTGAGCCTCCGTTAACCTCACTCACACGACGAAAGACAACGCAAGCGTTGCTTCACGTCGGTTTTCTATGAGGCCGTGGTATCACTCCGGTCGAGCCGGCCCATTGGTGCCGAAGCATGGCTCTCCCACACTTAAATAAACACAATAAAAAAATAATAAAAAATAATAAAGCAATAAATAAATAAATATAGGTACCTCGGCTCCTAATACCAACCTCCTAGAACGAAAATCTGTGAAAATGCTTCAACTCCAAACGAACGGTGTTGATGTCACGGCAACAGTGTCACAAAACCATCACGTCAGTGTTTATCAATCTAGTCGCGCTATCTCATTTGTTTCAAAAGCTCTGCAGCTATACTTAAGATGACCTCAATACGACTACAAATGACGTTGCGAAGAGGGCACTGATTCAGCAGACATGATGAGAGGAACAATACTTTTTTGTGTCATAGGAAAACAAAAATACTGGTACCGTTAAACAAGTCCTAACCTTAATGTTTCACTTAATTTTTTACACCTACATTTCACATACAAGTAGAATCATTTTGTCTTGTGGAATACCTAATTAGTAAACGCTTGTAAAGCTTAGATCCGGGTAGGTATTAATATAGATTTAAATATAGGGAGGTTATTGTGGGAGAGCCATGCTTAGGCACGAATGAGTCGGCTCAACTGAAAATCAAAGTCAAATTTATTTCAATTAAACCATAATTTGGTACCCGATTTGAGGCCCCATTATACCCCCCCTCTCTTCGCCAAACTCCCAAATCCCCAAAAGGCCGGTAAGGCACTTGTAACGCCGCTGGTATTCTGGGTGTCCATGGGCGACACCCAATGCTTACCATCAGATAATCCATCTGCTCGTTTACTGGTAGTCTAAGATCCCGCCTTGAACGACCTTCACCGAGATGCTTATTTGATGAAACATATTTTATATTCAATTTAATATGTCAATAATTATATTCCGTATGGGTTGCCTAAGGTTTTTTTTTAGAAACTGCTCACTGTCTTCTTTAGCAGAGTAATTTTTCATAATAATGCGATATCTTGCATTATTCACATTAGTGCAATTCTTAATCCTATACATACAAGCTATAAATTCTTGAACTATTTTTATTTTATATTCAATGAAAATATCAGCAGCTTCTGTTAATGACACAAAAATAGCAGCAGCAGCATTAAAAAGCAGCTGTTATGCTCTGTCCTCTTCTAACGCACGGAACGGTTGCTTGGGACCTCTCAGTCTTACCTATTCACTCGCGGCAATATTTCACTTTTTAAAATTCGACAACCCTAATTCAGGACTGATTTTTCGCAGGCAACCCTATTTTACCGTGCTCATAATTAAATAATCTTTATTTTGAATTAAATTTGATTAAATTATCAGACCGTTGCAAAATCCTACTATAAATTTACCTGTTTAGACCTGGCAACCCGAGAGTTATGACTGGAATACAATAGGCAACCTAACGTTTCCATATTCTATGGGCTTCATACTTTCGATTGAAATGGAATTTGTTTAATAGTCAAACCGGTGAAACATTTGAAAAAAAATATTTTTTAAATCATTAATTAGTCATGTTCTGGACTGAAATTTATTATGCAACCCATACGGAATATAATTATTGACATATTAAATTGAATATAAAATATGTTTCATCAAATAAGCATCTCGGTGAAGGTCGTTCAAGGCGGGATCTCCTACTATGGCTTATCTCAGAAAAAAGTATTTCAATAAGATACCTGTAAAAACACTAATTCACTTATAAATTTTCCAGGGATATATTCTGAATGATCAAAATATTAGCCATGATTGATATATCAAAGAAGCCTATTGAACCAAATTGCATATATCTTTGTTGGTTTAGTCGAAAACAAAGACTAATTAATTTATCTTAACTCACTTTCGCTACATGTTTCAATTAGACATGTTTTTCGGCAAATGGATGCTTACGTTCATGCGTTGTTTATCACTCTGTAAGCGAAATTGTCGTACTCAACACTACTTTCCATACATTTGCATATTTTGTTGCATCATGTTCGTAGTAGACCTAAAGCGAATAATCTTTGCGAAACACATTCAAATGTAAATGTTATAAGTGCGAAATTGTTTGTTTGTTGATTTTGTCGCAGCTGAAATCTCATTGCATAATGGTGTTGGTTGTTTAATTTTTTAACTAGGAGGTAAACGTTGAATACTGTAATTGTTTATTTACTCAAATCACGATTGCCTTTCGTTTCCCAAAGAGTTAAGCAGAAGTCCACACTACATCAGTTATGCGTCTCATGTGATGAGTGTGAGTCATGACCATACACTGGGCATAATTTTATACTGTGTAGATACCAAAAAATTTGCATACAGCCGAAAACGTCCAATAATGTTTACCCAGAACTGCGAAACGAAAATCCTATGCTCGGCTCTCAAACTCTCAGCCGCTTGACTAATGAGTGAGTTAATACCTACCTTAATATTTTACTATCGATTACTCACACACATTAAAAATGACACAGGTATTTCATTAATACATTTCAGTATAGAAGTTAAAGGCATTCAAGAGGCATTCTCTCCGAAGACGAATGAGGTTCTCTCACCTGATGGAAAATCAATAGCAGAATTTGCATATCTGAACAACCGCCAACACCCGTAATATTTGATGATATATGTTCATTTTCTTCATTAACTATGTAATAAACGTGTCGAAGCAAAATCAATCTTATTTCACATTTTTTGAAGATTCACATTTTCAGTGATTGTTCTCATACCATCAATGCGAATTTATGAATGAATCAATTGGTAATAGGTTTCAAGTTATCAGTTTTTTCTATCTAAGATAAGGTACCGCTGTCTCAAAAATTGAGACCTGTAGGTAACTGTACAAACTATGCAATCTATTTACATCTGAAAATAAACCTAAAAACTAACACAATTACACTAACAAATCTATACACATACACCTACATACATTTATATATATATTTACATTTTGTACGGAATACATAATACTTCCTTACCAGTTGGTCGATAAAAATTCCATCAATAGTCGATAATTGTAATCCTATCGACAGAGCCCTCATCACTAATTACCAATATAGTTATAACTATCGATAGCTACCGATGATCGCTTACCGATACGTGTGCGCATATCTGTCAAAACCAGTCTTGCCGAGATTTTGCTACGACGCACATAGATAATTCTTTCACTTGCTTAAAGCTATAAAAATTACCTTAATTCTATCGCAAATATCTTCTATCTATTCCTTACTACGTCTAATACTGACCGTCTTCTCGCTATCTCTGTGCTGTGCTTATAAGTGCTTGTGACTTTCCTACTGTGCCTTCTGTACTACACGTGTGTCGGATCCATCGAATAAACTTGGTGATACGTGAGTCGAACTTTTATTTACACCACGAAATACCCGACACCATCAGACTATTCATCTAACACCAAAGACCTATTAGCTCGGTAGCTACAATTGACTTTGTAATCAAGGTAGTCAAATTTTTCAGTCTACTAAACAACAGTAGCTATCCTAGTCTCCACCAGACTCGTGCGTACGGCGCGTCGCGTTCCGCGCGCGCCTCAAAGAGCCATCAGACCACCATGGATGCCCCAATAGGCCTGATGCCGATACGGAGCCGCGGAGAACTTAACGTGTTACCGAGGCTCCGGCTCGAAGTCCGGAGTAGGAACGGGGTGGTTTTTAGTCAGTAAGAGTCTGACACTATTCGGAGTCGCGGAGAACCTAACGGGTAGCCGGGGCTCCGGCTCGACGTGCAGGAGAAGGAACGGGGTGGTTTTTAGTCAGTAAGAGTCTGACACTCCCTCCCACCTCACCCAGGCGGGAGCAGTCATTCGATGATTTTCCCCCCTTAAAAAAAAAAAAAAAAAAGTCTGACACCCCTGCCGCCTCACCGAGGTGGGAGATAATTTTACCTCCTTAAAAAAGAATATCTCTAGTCTACCCTTGTTTTGACGATGCTCACAGATCATGAATAGAATAGTTATATTTTACAAATAGGTACTGAAAAGATTTCAGTCACAAATACGCAAATAAGTCTTGAAACTTAAGCAAACTGAAAACTTTGAAGTCTTTCATCATAATCGATTATGTAAAACTAAAATATATTCTACAATGTATCAAACAAAGAATAAACAATTACAATGTTGATTTTACTTTGCTAACAACTTGAGAAAATATAAAAATACGAAATAGTTCAAACTCAATTTATTTGTATTGAGTTGACAAGTGCTATAAATTTTAAATCGGGTTATAGTGAATTTGCACTAGCTACTTGTTTATTGGCTTAGTTGTTTATTTCTGTTTCATCGATTCACTGACTGCTATATAACGAATATTAAGTGTGAGATCTTGAGACCCCTGACCGACGAGTATGCATAAAATGACTAATGACTGTTGATAAAGCGAAAGAGGTATTAAGAATTGTAGCTACTGGCGTTTGAGTAGCTGCCTACCCCCATGGGAGACGAAAGAGGTTATGTATGTATGTAGATCTTGAGTTCGAAACGTTAAGGTTTATAATCAAATATAACGTTGGACGACATACTTGTCAAATGGTAAGTGGGTGAATTCAATTGAATAAAACTTTGTCTACACCTTTATAGACTAAGAAATGAAATAGACTGTATTGATTTCTTGCCTTTAAAACATTTACCTGCTATTCAATAACCTTTTGACCTCTCATAAAGATAATATGATACTTTTTGTGAACCCAAACGCCAGATACCATAAATTGGTGTCCATTTCCGCACTATAATCGCATCGTTTGTCTCCCACCGTCACAAAGGAAGCGTTGGAGAGTGCGAAAGCAGACGACTAATGGCCCGTTCTCAGGGAATCGACGTCACTTGCTTTCACACAAGTGATAATGCATGGTACGAGGTTCGCGTCAACACACATCTTCTCTGATATTTGTACAGCTACGTAATGGAGCATCCTGTATTAAATTTTCTGTAAAATTTAATAATAATAATAATAATAATAATAGTCTTTATTGTACACCAATTTGAGATAGTATATCGAGCTACAAATTAAAGAAATTAGGGTACAAAGGCGGCCTTATCGCTAAAAGCGATTTCTACCAGGCAACCTTTGGGTGGATAGAACATTACAATAATATATTAAATGAGGTAGTTATAGCTTGGTGAACTGAGGTGCTTATTTATTATGTAAAATTGAAAGTATTCATAACTAATTTATTTACTTTTAATACATAATTATATACATACATACTGAAACATACCTACATAAATACACACATACATACATACATACATATATACATACATACACATACATACATAAGTTCATTTAGAAAAACACAGTGACAGATAGGTGACACTAGATGAAGAAACAGCAATGAACTACAAAGTGGAGAGATAATGTTCCTTCACACTTGCCTTGAACGTGACAAGTGACTTTGCTTGTTTTATGGAAGGGGGAAGTGCATTCCACAGTCGAATAGCTCGAACTGTAAAGGATTTGTTTTAAGAAGAAGAATTTATTCCAGTTTATGAGTATTTGTCATCGAAATAAGACTTATGTAATATGGATAGAGGATATTTGACCTCTCGCAGATCCAACTATAAACAGCATCATATATTTCTAGTCTGTATGATTTAGAACTTGTCTCCTTACAACGCAGGCTCGTAAAAATAAGAGTGGCTTTCTCAAAGGCTTGTTCAGTTTCTATGCGTAAAATATCATATTTGTACGTGACAGTCAAGCTGAGTACTGTTTCGGCAAAGGTCAAAACCGGTGCTTGCGTAGAGTGTACTTCAGTATAGACGGCGAAATTATTACAGTGCCTAATGGTGACGATTTTTTTATTTGTGAATTCTCGGTATCTATCAACTGCCATTTTTAACAACAAATACTATGGATGCAACCTGTTACCTATGTTTAATTCAAAGCATTGATACGAGTAGATCACCCATATGCGTGTTGTTATATTGTACATCTTGTTTCTACTTTCTATGGAGAAAAACGAGCAAGCATTAAGTAAATATTATTTAAAGTGTAGTAAGTATTTAAATTTTATTTCAAGTATGAAAAAAGTTAAGTGGATGAGAGACATGCTTCGCCACGATTGGGCCTGCTCGACCGGCGTGAAGTCGAGGCCTCATAGAAATCAAGCGTGAAACAACGCTTGCGTTGTGTTTCGTCGTGTGAGTGAGGTTACCAGAGGCCCCCTTCCACAATCTCTGAATTCCCAACAATCCCCAAATTTCTACTTTTCAAAAGGCCTCTAGTGTTTTGTAACGCTTTTAGTGCTCTGGGTGTCCATGTGCGACGCCGATTGCTTACCATCAGCTCATACGTCTGCTCGTTTACTGGCTTATCCCTTTAAAAAAGAAATAACTGTGTCTCTAACAGTTATATTTTACGTAAGCCCAGAGATGGAGTTGTGACAGATAACGCTATCCTTTGTCACAACAAAACAGTGAGGGACTTAAAACATCGTTGTAAAAAAGTTCGCAGCTCTGGGCCTTTGGCCCAATTATTTTTTGCATCACACTTCATGTTTTTATAGTAATTTTAACATCATATCTGTTACTTTTACCTACGTTGCTTCAAATTTTTATATACATTGTAATAACATTTTTTACGACTTTCTTCGACTTTAATTTAAATAACCATTCACATAAAGCTTTGTCCAACTAAAAATGAAACTAAGGACCGACTTTACTTACTAGAAAGATTAAATAAGTAATTCTATGTACTAAATTATATTGTGTGCTATATCGTTGTATTATATCAAGTTAAATTACAATTAACTTAATAAGATGTGTACAGTACAATACAATTAAGCTAACGAATTAAGTAGTTGCCGCGGGTGCTATTCCTAATCACAATCAATGACTTGTTTAACATGCAATGAAGATTACGTTCAATTACATGTATGTATGTTTATGTACCAATACGAATGAGCAGAAAATATATAACACAATCATTATTAACATTATGTCTTTTATTCCTCCCAGAAGGAATCAGGTACAGAGACACAAAAAGTCGGGGTTATATATGTCGAAGGCGGCAACACTCATCCCTCTTCTGATGTCAGAGGAGACATGATTATGTTCCGGTTGTTTAGATATAATGTGGGCGAATATGAGTATCTTGTAAATAGGAAAAGTGTTTAGAATTCATCACTGAGTTTCTTATAATCGCAAGGTACAGTAACTGGGCACTAAGCGAAAAACAGGACAATTCTGTGACAACGTCTTCACTCTGTAGCGACTCGAACTGAAGTGAGCTCCGCCGCGTGCAACTCCGCCTAAGCGCACCGGAAATCAGCAAGGTGCGCACCCGCGCACCCGCACACCCGCACACCCGCGCACCCGCGCACCCGCGCGCCTGCGACCGCCCGCACTATCGCGTCGGCCGGTAAACAGTAGGAAACTAGGAACAAACGGCAAAGTGGGCAGTCAACAATCATTAGGCAATATTCGTATGCACTCGGCGCGAGCGACCAAAAGGATAATGCCCGGTGGATAGCGAGTTCGCCACAGGAATTTGTTTAAAAAGTGTGCTACTGTAAACTTTACGAAACGAGCATTGGTGGCGGGCTTTCGTTCCATTTAGCGTCCATACTCATGACCGGCTCCGACTTATACATATACATAAAAAAAGGCGGACACAGTCTCTTGCAACAACGACTGTGGCACCTGGTTACTATATAGATTTTCACGCAGAACATACAAACATTGATACGAAGGACATCTGTCATTTTTGTTACGTCTGGTAACGTGGTACCACATTACACACTCAAAAATAAATAACCCACTGACATTTTGGTGCTGCAATCATTTCTAAGCGACATTATGTCCGCCTTTTTTTCAACGTCCTTGCATATACAACGAGTTTTATGTATTAAAGCACAATTCCAGGCTCCGTGCTATACCTAAACATTTTCGAAAAACTTCAAAATTCTCAATAACATTTTGAATAAACTAGGATTTGATTCCAAAAGCCCCATTACTCGGCATTATCGACATTAGTGCTTGCAATTAATCGATTGATTATAAAAAAAGATTCTATATCTTTTCTTTATACAAATTTACTTCAATGATGAAATAGGTTTAAAGTTTTTACTTAACCCTAAACTAACTAATAAAGTTCTGATAGTTCTATCATCTCAACCATGAGATTACACTATTACGGTTTAACGCTCAGGAACCACTCAATCTCGAAGACAAATGAGACAATAGAACAGCTGTCCCCACCTTTGTGACGTCAGATAACAGCGGTAAATTACTGCCATTGTCGCTAGATGATACTTAAGTAGTTCTGATTACTGATTAGATAGTGCAGTTTAGTTTTGGTTATTAGATATTAAACTTAATAATTGTTTAACCCGTCGTGTGTCTAAACATGGATCCACGCGAGACACAATGTATTTTCTATTATATCTCATATTGGTGCATTCAAGCGGTTAATCGTGGTATCGTCAAAATAGTATTGGTTTAAAATTGTGTACCGAATTTATTTTACAAAAAGTACATATATTTTCTAATTTCTCGGCATTGAAAGTAGGTACTTTTGATAACGTTTTGCGTAGTTTTTTTCTTTTGAATAAGAAGGTACGTCAATATAAATACCAATTACTCAACTGACAGTAATTGAAGTGACCCTCGACTTACGTAAGACAAAACGAAAACTAATAAATGAAGTTCAAGTACATAAACAAAGATTACAACAAACTCATTATTCACTTAACAAGAATCCGTTGTCAGATAATTATTTAAGTAACACACAGTTTTTTCCACGCAGCTATTCCCAAGCCGCACGTACGCAAACTTTTTCTTTATACCAACTTTGTCACCAAGTTTGACATGAACTTTTCGAATTTATCGCTTATTATTACACGTGCTACGTTCCAAAATGTATTGTGTACTTTGACATTTTTCCTACTTATACCAACATCACGTGCGGCGTAAATGCGTACCTAGACTGAGAATGGAATGAAAAATGCCGATACATTCGACGGCTTGATCTATGCATGAAGATAGAGCGTGATATGGTTGTACATTTCCCAGAATTGTAAGGAAGGAAATAATATATAGCGTCAGCGGTCTGAACTTACCTGTTCGTTCCTATATTGCTCCTACGTGTTACGTATTTACTAGCGAGGGCGAGAATTGACATAAAATGTATTTGCATAGTTTCAAATTTATGTATATCAAATATTATTTTAAAGCTATTCATACCCGTTCCTGGCAAACCTGCTGTTCTACAGCAATAACATTATTTTTCCAGAATACAATAAAATCATAAAACTTTTCGTTTAATCTAGTTACTGCCTCCATTAACAAACATGTCCAAAAAACAATATATGTAACTAAACTACCAGCAAAAACAACACTTCATTTAGCAAAACTACCTACCATTACCATTTAATATAAACAACACAAACACATAATAATATGAAACAAAGACAAATAATATCTCAAACAATAAAACCCGAAATGTCAATAGCATTCCGATTAATTATTAGAAGCAATAACTCTCACATATCATGATCAGAAGCTTGGAACAATAGTCGTGTGTCTGAGACGAGACATCGCGTGTGATCGTGAATCGTCTTGTTTTGACACCACCTTACGTAACGATATGTGAATATGCATTGGTACATGTCTATGATAGAATAAGTTACATGTACATTGTATGTAGCTATTATGCATACGTACCATTTTGACTTCTAGTTGTTATAATATTCAGTTTTTATACGCTGAGTAGGCAGAGAAGCGCAGCGTATTTATTTTTTATGGGATAAACTTGCCACAATCTACCAAAACCGCTGCAACTCCTGTAAGTCAGGATCTACAGTAGATATAACCATGACAGCACTGAAGTCCGGCCCGTCTGAGGGACATGAATAACTGTCTTGGTTCCCGCAACAAAGTGAATCAGAAGATATTATGTATACGAGGAGAAGAAAAAAAAACGATAGTTTCTACTTCCTATTATAATTTCCACTCGTATGCAATACGCGATTAGGTACCTAATATTTTTCTACTTTATGTTATACATACATAGATAGATAATCTATACGCCTGTATCCCAGGTGGATAGGCAGAGACTATGGAATGCTAATTGCTACGATTCCTACACACCTCATTCACTTCATCAACAGTCATCAATCTTTAATACAGCTTTTTTTTAATGAACGGTACACCCTTATTTATAGTTAAATCGTGACTTTTGTCCTATATAAGTTTTCCATTCCACTGGAGGACGCAAGACTTCAGTAGCCACAACATAAACCAACATTTTTAGAACTAACATTTTACATTTCTCTAGAGGTACATATACATACATTGTCTGTAACTAAGCCGAATAGTTATTCAACGATATCCAGCTTCATAAATCCATAATTGATACAAGCTGTTATAGAACTGAATAATAGGTTTCGATTTGTGTGGCAGCGTTCAAGTCAATACATCCAGAACATGATCTAGTTTTGGTATTAGTTATCCCGAACTGTCAGAACTATTTGCACTTCGTAGCTGAACGTCGATCTTAGAATAGGTTTGCGATGGATTTTATACTTTAGTTTTTAAATGAAATAAAACATATAAATAAGGCTGTCGACAATAGTAATATAATGTGAATGAATCGTTGAAAGTTTGCATGCATGATGCCTGAGAACTTCTTGTACGGAATCAGAGGCCTTAGTACGAGTTTGATTTACGTTTAAAGTATTCGAAACGAGTATGCGTTCGGCACTCTGATTGGCCGGCGCCAATGAAGCAACCAATCACAGCGCCGAACGCGTACTCGTTACGATTACTTTAAACGTAAAACAAACCCGTACTAAGGCCTCTGATATTTGTATTAAAGTAATTAATTCACATAGGGAAGCTAACTTATTTAGATATTATATTGTTTTATAGTATAAATCGGTAAAGGAGCAGACGGACCTGATGGTAGAGGTAAACAATCGGCGTCGCTCATGGACACCCGGAACACCTTTTGGGGACTAGGAATTTGAGGATTATTGGGAATTCAGTGATTGAGAAGTTCGGGGAGGAGGGGTAACATCACTCACAGGACGAAACACAACGCAAGCGTTGTTTCACGTCAGTTTTCTGTGACCGTGGTCTTACTCGGTTCGAGCCGGTCCATTCGTGTCGAAGAACAGCTTTCCAACCCTTGTTCAAGAAGTATAGTAAGTAATAATAGACGTGAAGGGGTAGTCTTTATGTGCTCATATTTGTAAATAACTAGCATATTTCCGTCATTATAAATTCAAAGTATTCTGATAAACCTATTAATATATTATCGGGTATATATGTAACGCTAGTGCAGTGCAAGCGTCAGAGGATAATAATATTTAATAAGGTCCTCGTCGAATACTTTACAATTAACATTTAGGGAACAGAGAGTATAGTTCCCTAAGATCGGAAAAGGAGGATCCTCTGACCAGGCGAGGTGATCGTGCCTGGCGGGCTTTCTGCCCGACAGTTGCTCGTTGGGGTTTTCTATCCGTGTTAAATCGAATGTAAACTTCGCATGTGCGATGTAGGATTTTTATGACGTCATCCGTTGACTTGTGACATGTGTCGCCACAAACATTCTACCTCTTTTATTAATGTTGCCTGTAATTAAAATCAGTTATATGATACGGGATTTCACGGGACCAAAGAGCGCCCATGGGATTCATTTAAATTAATACGAGTATTCACTTTCATAGTAACCGAGGTTATGGCCCCTTTAATTTGTTGCTTCAGAATCAATGAAATATAATTATTATTTTTACGTAATTTTCTTAATGGTCGTCATTATCATCAGCAGGATTCATAAAAGCTTTTCAACTGCATTTGTTATTTTTTTAAAATACTGATTATTTCGGTATTTTAAACCATGACATATATCCTGTCTATTCAGTTGTTCGAAACAGAGCCGATTCCTAAAAAAAATAGGATGTTTTTTGAAGTAGCTGGAACTTCTTAACCAATTTTGATTAATTTTAAATCAAAGATAATTTCCATGGAATTGTAATGGTAATTTGTAATTTGAATGAACCAGCAAGTAAAACATATACAGATATTAAATCAATATTTACTGAAGAATGCAATATTATAAAGTATTCAAACAACACATATGGGAATAGAAAGGACTTTTAGCCGCACACTGATATAATCCTTGGCTTCTAATATAATTATTTAATTTGAAAATTCGTCAGCTTAATCAACGTCCACAACGTGACCAATAAACTAAGTGTATAGACACACACACATAGACAGACAATATAGTAAATACCACGGAATATAGAATACAATGGAAGTAGCAAGTAGGCGTGGCACGCGTGCCACAACTAAGCAGTGTACTGCTTACTCGAGGCAAATTTGAGTTCAGTCTCGTTCGAACATCGCGTCGAGTTGCTAGTCTCGTGACAAATACATATTTCCTCAACTATGCCGTTTTGTTCCGTTTTGGCGTGTAAAAATGATAGCAGCCGAAAAATCGTAAAAATGGAGGTGTTTCGTATCATCGGTAAGTACAATTTTCATTGTTTTCTTGTAGAAATCTTATTTTATTTCAATTTAAAAAAACGGTTATTAAAATAATATTATTTACTAAAACGGTTAGTCAAAATCAACCTTACGCCTTCAAGATAAAGTTTATTTTGGATTTATTCCATTCAATAGAACATTCTCCCAGTTCTACGCTACTCAAATAGTGATGTAGTCAAATCACATATTGAATTTATCGATTGATATCGATGCAAGTGTAATGTAACATTTATTTAGATTATTTTATTATTATTATTTATTATTTATTATTCGGGGTGACCCCGACGTGATTGGAAGCAACCTTCACTTTACGGAGCAGATCAGCACCGTCATCCTAATCGCCATTCCTCTCATTTATCACATTATCCATATAAAGTTTGTAAAAATTTATGTAATAGTTGTTACTTATATTGCTTATGTGAAATAAAAAAAAATGATTTATTTCAAAAAGAAACTAATAAAAAATACGAATAAAATGGTTTTTGATTTACATTTAAATAAATATTTACCCTTTTTTGTTACGTTTAAAAAGTTATCAACGACATATTAATTTTATTATTTTAATACTGTCACACTATCGCAGTCAATATTTTTTTCACATTATTTTTAAAACACATTTTCATATTATCGATATTATTTTTATCGAATTAGGCTACATCACTATCTGAGTAGAGAACCGCATTCGAGCCAGTGATAAGCCATGCAAATATCACCTTTATTCTGACCACGTTAAAGTTCAAACCAAGTACCACTTTTCGTCGCTAGATGGCATTGTTAAACGCCATCTAGCGACCAATGGCGGTACTTGGTAGTCCAAAATATACTTTTTTATTTTGATTTATAGTGCATTGATTTTAAAGTTGCATATCGTATGATATTTTTTTTGCATTTCGTTTACGCCCATTTTTTTTTTGTAACCAATCGTTACTTCCGATTTATAGTATGAGTAAATTATAAATGTATTAGTTTTGCGACACCGGTTCTGGCAGAAATAATGTTTCAGGCTACTTCCATTGTATTCTATGTTCCGTGGTAAATACCAATCGATAAGGTAACTTCAACGTCTAGTCTATGTAGCGGGAATGATTACACTATCGGTTAAATTGTTGTAAGTCTGAGAGTTTGAGTATGAAGGTTCAGTTCAGTTTTCCAGAGTAGATAACATGTTAAGGGATTTTTGACTCCTTTCTTCTCCGATAATATTCATATCAACGCTATCAACATTTAGTGTTTTTTTTTACCGTTTACGTTTCTATGTTGATAAAAGTGCCTATACGAATGTACATATAAGCATTATTATGAAGATTTTAAATAAAATAATCTGACTTTGAACTGTGACTTTATGGATCCTTTCTTTTGACCCCAAAAAGGGAATTCCTAATGGAGCCCGTCGCCTGGGGGACGAAAGGGACAGTCAAACTCTTACTGACTAAATCCCACCCCCTTGTTCCATCTGACCGTCTCACACGTGGATACGAGGGTGCGAGAAACGAAATATCTATATTCCATCTATTCTATATCTACCTCTATACATCTTCTATATCTTCTATCTATACATATAATAAAATTGTAGAAAAGTGCTGTCTTGTGATTGTTATGTGGATGTCGAACCCAAAAATGTAATAAACTTTTTTTTGTCCGTTTGTCTGTTTGTCTGTTCACGCTAATCTCAGAAACGGCTGATCCGAGTTGCATGCGGTTTTCACGAATATATTGCTGTATGCTTCAGTTATGCTTTAGTGTTTGTTTCATGTCAATCGGTTCATAAATAAAAAAGTTATGTCAAATTAAAGAATCACGTCGAACACTATTCTATGCTTATACATACATCTATCTATATCTATTATATATATATATATATATATATATATATATATATATTTAACAGGGTGCGGAAAAGGTGATAGTTTTTTATTCCTCGGATTCCTCTCATTCCAAACAATTTTCCGTTTAGTTTTAAACGAATTCAGTTTCCAGTGAGCCTATGTTTCGCCATGATAATTAATAAAGCTCAAGGTCAGACTCTAAAAGTTGTGGGTGTAGATCTAAGTAACAGCTGTTTTTCGCACGGTCAATTGTATGTGGCTCTGTCCCGTGTTAGCAATCCCAGCAGCCTGTATGCTTTCACCCTCGATGGCCATAAGTCTAATATTGTATATACCTCTAGAGAAGCATTACAGTAAAGTAGGTTTTTTAGCTACCCAAAATGACTGTGATTATGATCCACATCTAAAATAAAAATAAGTATATATTTAAAAAAAATCGCTGCTCATAGTCACTATTCCACGCGAACGAAGTCGCGGGCACAGCTAGTACATATAATAAAATCGTACAAAATTCATTGAATATTTAAAAAAAAAATAATACTTGAGGCGTGATCCACAATCGATACCGAAGCCAAAAATATGGTTTTTAGAATTTTTGTCTGTTTGTCTGTATGTATGTCCGGGATTATCTCTAAAATTACTGCATAGATTTACTTCAAATTTTGCATGATTATTACTAAACAGGTCGGGTCAACATATAGGCTACATATTATCACGCTATCATACATATCATACAGCGGAGAAGGTGAAATCACAATACCACGCGAACGAAGTCGCGGGCAACAGCTAGTCTAGAATAAAAAGTGTGATGGCTTCATTTACGTAATGGCGAGTCGAGAATCAGTAATATTAATTTATGGGTGACCCCAAATTTAAAAAGTTTTTTAGTTACGCAGATTGGTATGAAGTTAAATTATTTCCTAAGAACGGAACATAGTTTTATAAAAAACTTTTATGATCAGTACGGGACGCAGAATGTGGAAGACTTTGAGATATAATTTATTAAAATGTCTTCATAATTCGAGAAGTTACTTAATTGAGTTAGGAATAAGGTCTATTTTTGTGTACTTTGTAATAAGTAAGACCTTCAAATGTTACCGTCATTAAAGGTAGCAATCACAATAGCCATGAACATCGATCTTAGCAACATTAAGCAACAAAAATTTTTGTAGCATATAAACTTAATCTATGCATAAATAACAGGTAGGTAGTTTTTCTTCTAGTCACCGCATGAATGGTCCTAAACTACATTGATCACGTCGATACCCAAAAGGGTTTTCATTAAAAAGATTGAAAAACATGACATTTACCTTTACCCGCAATCCACTAAAAGGAAATCAACTTTACGGCTCATTAAATGTCCACAGTTTAATTTATTAGCCTAGCGTTATGGTATTTAAACGAGTAAATTATAATAGTTACCGGTTCATATTTTATTTTGATGTTTTTCATTAAACAATTTTTCTAAATATGACTTTTTATGGGATGAGCCTCAGGGACCGCAGAGGCCCTACAAGTGCGTTAGCGGCCTTTTGGGGATTAAGAATTAGCATTATTAGGGATTCAGAGATAGGGGAGATTGTGGAAGGGATAATTGCGGAGGCCCAATTCCTAGTGTTAATAATTGTCCAGTAACCTCACCCACATAACGAAACCCGACGTAAGAGTTGTTTCACGTCGGTTTTCAGTAAGGTCGTGGTATCATTCCGGTCGAGCCGGCCCATTCGTGCCGAAGCATGTCTCCCTCACACTCAAAATAACGATGAAAAATGTTGTTTGAATATTAAATTGTTTACTTATTTTTATTTTTCAGAAAATAATAGAACTAAATAACATAAAACTTTAAAAATATACGGCCTCTAGATACTACTTGCCAACAAGAAAAATTAAAAAAATACTTTGGAAACTTTGCTCCTCAGTTTTTAACAAAATAAATGATATCTTATTACTTCGTTATACTTGTTAACCAAAGAGGATCACATTTTCTTGTTCTTTTTAAAGTATCCTTTTTATAATATACCTAGGCTTAAAATGACATCTCAAGAAAGTGGGAATTTATTTTTTTTAATTCACAGAATGAATATCAAATCAGAATATACCTAGTCCATACTGAAAAAGGCAATACTAAAAAGAGGCATATTATGAGATTAAATCAGTTAAAAAATGGCTTAAAACTCAAATCATCATTTAGGAATTATGGTACCACAGATCGATTTAAATCATTAACAGACACATCTTTCACATACACTCCTTTTCATACACTCATGTATGAAAAGAACCTAATAAAGATACCTAAGAGCTATTTTCCTATACTTTTGAGAGCAGGTTCATTACTTTTGGTCCAATTGTCACCACAATTTCACAACATCCAAAAAGGACACCATATTACAATTCTCAATATAAATTGGTTGTCCATATGCTAGTACCCAACATTTGTCGGTTTCTGTACATATTTGTGGATACGTACTTCCGAAGCTTGAATTAAACCGCACATGGGTATCGTTTCCAGCTAGCTTGTTCAATTCGACTACCAAAATACATTGTCTCTATCGGTTTCATACTATTTTACATGTACCTACTATTCAATGCGTTGTATTTCTGTTAAGATACTACACTACACTACTAAAGTTTTCTTCAATGCCTGTATTTTTATTTTATTAACTAAAAGTTAAGAGTTATTCACTTACATATACTGAGAAAAGCTCTACTAGTTTCGAGTTACAGAAGAACTCTTTCTCATGAGCCCATAGCATTTTTTGTCCAACCTCCACGCCTTTAATCCCTTAGTGATAGACAGAGGTGCACATTTACGGCACATAATGCCTTTGTACAATGTTCATCAACAGCCTGTTAGTGCCCAGTGCTGCCTCTTCTCACACGGAGAAGGTTTGAGCATTAATCACCACGCTTGCTCAATGCGGGTTGGCGATAACAAACTTATAATTAGAAATGAATGACCCAGGTTTCCTTACGATGTTTTCCTTCACCTTCACATTGTACAATATAACACCCACTTTTCACTATTTATGTTATGAGTCCTATGTAATAGGGGATGATCAATACTCAATATTGATTGTCAAGTAATAAATTAACTAATGTTTAGTAAAGATGTTTACTGGATGAAGAAATACTGTAACTGGATTGATGCTTACTGCATTTGGATGGATACACTCACTCACTTCAAAATCGCAATAGTTATTTGCACAGTCTTCAAACATACAGATACATGTCGGATTGATTGCCTCATTTCTTCTTTATGATAACCCCGTATGACGCCTAGTGCCAAAATGCCAAGTCTGGCAATCAATCATTCCTAAAACTCCGAAATCTCTGAAATAAATCAGAGATCAGAAGAAAATAATAATTTAATCGTATTTCTACCTTATTCCAGGAAAGTAAAGGATAAATAAATGAAAATTTGAGTCATTCGTAATAGCTTTGATATATTCCAATTATGTACCTACCTCCTGTGTAAATTGAGCATTACTACTGTTCAAACAAGTCTCATTAGATATTCTATCAGAGAATACGTGGAAGGCCCTTCCGTATTAATTCTGTAAATTCCAAATTATTGTACACGATTTTTGGTGATGAGTCTTTGAAATTCTGAAGCCTTTTACATTACCCTACCCCTTCCGCTATCGATACGGAGTCACGGAAAACCTAACGGGTTACCGGGGCTCCGGCTCGAAATGCAGGAGTAGGAACGGGGTGGTTTTTTGTCAGTATGAGTCTGACACTCCCTCCCGCCTCACCCAGACGGGAGAAGTCATTCGATGATTTTACTCCCTTTAAAAAAACCCTTCCGCTATTGTCTGATGGTAAGTCATCACTCGACTGCATCAACTTTTTGTTTCTTGAGGTCAATGCAATTTACGGTTTACTTCTGTTTTTAAACCGCCTTAAAACTCAAGACTTACTTTTCTACCTCTTAATTTGAAATCCTTAAAAGACTCCATTTACGTTTATATTCATTCTAATCCACAGATCGTTATATGAAATACAATATGCATAACCATATTATACGAATGTAGAATGTACTACGTATATTATTATGTACACATATCAAGATTCGAGTTACATCTGTCTGAGCAACTACTGCGGGTGTTACTGACCAAAATGGCAATCCATATAATGGGGTATATACAGATAACGGCTCTGTAGTATCAAATTGTCTATTTCCCCCGTTGCTTCGTGCTGGTAACAAGCATTAATATTTCAGAGTTATTTTTTGTTTGTATCCAATATCATGTCAGACTTTTTAGGTTTTGTTACTAGTGATACTTTTACTTCTGAACAACTGCCAGTACTATTTTTATATTAAATGTAGGTAAGACCCTGATCTAAATTTTATCATAATGCCTGTTTACATATATAAATATATACTGTGCATATACATATAAAACGTTTAACAAAAGGACGTACTTGAATCACACAATATACGATTTAGTGCTAAAAATACGACTGACACCACAAAGAAAAGTATTTAAGTATAAAATCGCAATAAAACTGGCACCACACTGACCGGATTTGAAAGTAAGGGCGATTTGTATTCAGCGGCGGTAGGCCCATGAATGTGTATAATGCGCCATCTAGATCATCTTACGCAAATTAATGGTATTGTTCCAACAAAGAATAATATCACAAACAATAGTAGGTCAGCTTTAACTTAACCTAGCTTTCAACATAATTTAAATATACATTATCCAATTTACATTTATATAGATACCTATACATATACCTTATATTATACACTATTACATTACTATTACAGTTACTTTTACCCTTTTAGATTATCAAGTAAAGATTTAAATTCTATGACTCGTATTACTATTTACTTAGCGACCATTTACTTAAATTCAGTAGTAGCCATATTCACAAGAGTTTCTACTATCTTCTACTTAAAACTTATATTTTTAACCTTCAGATCTCATAATAGAAATCTGTTCTCAGACGTATTGTTATAACACAGGTTTGTCTTCAGGTAAGGGAAAATGCGCTTCTATTTCATCATCATCATCATCATCACCAGCCTATAAGTGGCCACTGCTGACCAAACACTTCTCACACGGAGAAGGTTTGAGCATTAATCACCATGCTTGCTCAATGTGGGTTAGCGATTTCAAACTTATAATTACAAATTATATGCCCAGATTTCCTCACGATGTTTTCCTTCACCGTTTGTTAATGGTGTCTAAATGATCTTAGAAAGTACATCTTACTCGGATAAAGTCACATTGGTGCTTGCCGTTGGTAAGTTTGGAACAGGCGCCCTCGTGCATGAGAAGCGTCTTAAACCTCCGGGTGACGACGAATATTGATACTACATATAGTACTATTCTACCTATAGTATTATACCATAACCAAGTGTGGGAGAGCCATGCTGAGAAGCATGAATGGACCGGCTCGACCAGAGTGATACCACGACC
This sequence comes from Spodoptera picta, assembly GCA_038387885.1. Lineage (NCBI taxonomy): Eukaryota > Metazoa > Arthropoda > Insecta > Lepidoptera > Noctuidae > Spodoptera > Spodoptera picta. The sequence continues at coordinate 2,623,748 of JAZHFQ010000733.1, read as the reverse complement.
TCACAGAAGACCAACGAGAAACAACGATGTCCATGGGCGACGCCGATGGCTTACCATCAGGTAATCAAAGAAAAAAAATCTACTTGACTAAGTAACTTTCTTTTGTAAGTCGAAGTTTCTAATAAAAAATGACGTTATCTTCCAAGAACAATAATAATATGCTTTAAAATATCAAATTTAAGAAAAGTCATCATTTTTCCCCGAAATTATAGGCGGCAAAGAGGCACATGCTAATATAACACCCACAATTCATAAGAATTCAAACAGAAATAGAAGATTTCTCAGAAGCGCACGTCTACAATAGTATCAATTTACTTCACAAAAGAGTTTCAAACTTACAATAATACTAAGACGGTTTAAAAAAATAAAAAATAGTCTAAGAGCGGATAACGAAAGTAAACCAAATAAGTCTCGTATTGAGTTGAAAATAGGTCGATTGAGGGCAAAATTATTTCGTAATTGAGTAAAATAGGGTGGGTTAGAGTGAATGTGGCACGTAGAACCGGCACGTTTGAAGGAATCCTTCTCGCTTCCCAAGCTATTTCAGATATTCAAAAGGTCGCTCGTTTTAAAGGACCTCATTATAGAAGCCTATCTGTGTTTCGACTTTGAATAGACTATCTATTTGAATTAATTTTAGTATGGGGTTTTCTGTAATTCTTAAAATGGTTTTGGTTTTTGCAAATTATACAATTAAACTGTCACAACGGTTGATCAGCAAGTAGAATTAAGCATACCTCTAGAATATTCTAGAACAGATAACAAAAAACATGCAATCTTAATCTATGTACAGAATACTGTAAGTAAATACTTATATTTACCAATGGGTAAATATAAGTACCAATACCAATAGGTAAATATAAGTATTTACTTATACCTCTAGACATTATGTGCTGAAGCTTTCACAACGATAATCGTAAAGCAGGATTAGATAGGTTTTGTTATCCCATTGTGAAATAGTTATTGCTTAATAGTACCTAATGAATTCATCATGAAAAAATCGAGACATGCCAATGAAAGAGAAAAGAAAACTGTACATCACATGTATTCTGCCATGTTTGAATTACGGGTGCCAAACATGGGCACCAACGGAAAATTTAAAAAGAAAAATAAATGTATGCCAGAACGGAATAGAGAGAAGTGTAATTCAAGTAAAAAGACAAGATAGGGTAAGACTAGGAAAAATTAAGGAAGTAACTAAATTTAAAGATGCAGGGAAATTATGTAAAACACTAAAATGGCAATGGGCAGGGCATATGATAAGAGAGAGGAATATGAAATGGACAAAGACAATATCAGAATGGTACCCCAGAGACGGGAAAAGGAGCAAAGAGCGACAACCAAAACGTTGGGAAGATGACCTAAGGAAAACTGCTGGACCAGAGTGGATGAGAATTGCGAGGGATAGGGAAAACTGGAAATCTATGGAGGAGGCCTATGTCAAAGGACAAGCTGGGGATAAAACTACTGATGTATAGTATAGTAATGTAGACTAAATTGTAAATTTGTAGCCTCAGTAATAAAGGCTTATTTTATTTTATTTATTTATTTTATAATGAATTCATATTATAACTTTGTTCACATTAAAACATATTATGTACATTTGATATCTTTAACTCCACTTAAAGTATCAAAACGTGACTTTTCTAATACCTTTTCATTTTGTCAAAATAAAATCACATATCGAGCAAAGGGTTGTCGACCGGGTCCGGAACCCATTAACAATGACCGACGGATCTAAGACCTGAGACTTCTTAAAGGTTCACTAAGGCTCTTAAATATTATTGAAAGACATTCCCTATATATATTATAGCTAAGATACATTTTACAAAGGAATTCTTTGCTGTAGTAATGCTAACTCTGGTGTTTGCTCCGGCTCGAAGTGCAGTAGTAGGAACGGGGTGGTTTTTAGTCAGTAAGAGTCTGACACTCCCTCCCGCCTCACCCAGGCGGGAGAAGTCATTCGATGATTTTCCCCCCTTAAAAAAAAAAAAAACTCTGGTGTTTATTGATATTTCCAACTTCATTGAACAGGAAAATATAAAGTGCCCTTTCTGTTTTCTAATTCTTATCATTTAAGGCGCGTCGCGTTCGACGCGCGCCTCAAAGAACCATCAGACTACTATGGATCACCATCCATTGGGCACCCCCAATAGGGCTAATGCCGACACGGAGCCGCGGAGGACTTAACGGGTTGCCGGGGCTCCGGCTCGAATTGCAGGAGTAGGGACGGGGTGGTTTTTAGTCAGTAAGAGTCTGACACTCCCTCCCGCCTCACCCAGGCCGGAGAACTCACATGATGGTTTTCCACCCTTAAAAAAATTGTTTAAAAGCATAAAACGAAAACTATTTGACAATTGAAAAGTGGAGAAAAGTTAAGGGTTTACCTATCTACATTGAGGTGTAAACACCAATGGCATTCAATTATATCACGACTATAATGTCAAACGACCTGTAATCGTATACCACTAGGTGACTAGAGCACGGATAAAACGTGTACAAAAGTAATAATAGCTACACACGAGAAATGATAAAGAAATAAACATCAATGCAATGTACGGAATACATAAGGAAATCTAATTTAAGAACATGTTCCAGAATTTCATATTCCCAGAGAATGAAAATGTTACACACGGATATGGGAAATTTATTTATTTTATCCTAAAAAGGTAGTATATTATTTAGGGATGTACGTAGTGTAATAATAGGGAACAATCCGAATTAAAATCTGGGCTCCGAAAATCCTGTCCCACGAATTTCGATAGTAAATATTTAAGATCTTTGGTACGATAAGGCAGTGTCTATTATCACTTCAGAATAATCTCGCGATAGGTAAATTGAAATGCCTGTTATTAGCATAGACGCGTAAGGCGATCCTACTACGATCATAATATTAGCTTTTGTTATACAAAATTGGATAGTATCTTGTTTAGGTACTATTTATTGTTGGCTTCGCTTAGTCTAGTTTAATTTAGGGTAAATTGTAAATGTTTATAAATAAGATAGGTTTACTCTCTAATACCTATTTATTTATTAGGCACAATGAAATTTGATGAACACATTGATTTGAATTATGGGTTTGAAAAAAACATTATTTTGAAAAGAGTAGCGATAGAGTTTCTTGCTTGTTCTTCTTCATTCGAAACTACACTTTGGAATGTGCTTATCCTAGCTTCACCAACGATTCAATTAGACGTTTCAAAAGTGCCTAATCAAGGATTAATTGAAATAAGTGCTTTGACTTTGACTTTGAGTTGTTTTTTGATCACCTGTAAATCTAGGTTAGCTTAAGTCATCTAGCCTAGTTGACATATTTAAAGCTATAGGCTAGGCAAGAGCGAAAGATAATTAAAATCTTAAACAAGACCCCATATTTCATCAACGTAACAAACGACCCGACCCGATATTTCATCAAAGTGTCCCACTTTGATTTGACTTAATAATGTGAAACAAAAAAAAAATACGCAAAATCTCAAAGGTACACTTTGAATAAGTATTAAGTGAGGACTTGAATAAAAATGAGAGAAAAAAGAGAGAAACAAAGATGGCAAACTGTTTTGCAGTCAAAGTGGAGTGTTCCATTAAATTCCAAATAAACGACTGTGAAGTTGCCCCGGTGTATTTCACCAAGTTTTGTATGCAACGTTGTCGGGTTAATTCCAGTCACTCTTGGGAACAGCCGGCCAAAATACTTAAGATCCAAATGTTTCGGTCAAAATGCAAACTTTGGCAATTGTTTCAATTATGTATTGCTCATGTTTAAACAATGATTCCCTTGCTTCGGCATGGATGGAGTGTTGGTTTGTTTTTGGACTTTTAACCTAATTTCTTTCTACATAAAATTAAATTTTCTTCTTATGTTTTTTAATTTGCTTTTTATAGTGTTTTATAGAATCTTTAATGTGTTTATTCCATTAATATTATAGTTGGATAAAAATACTGTAAGTTTGTATTTTATCAAAATATAAAAACAAAAATTACACTAAATACCCAATACATTGTTGTAACAATCCACAAAATCGTACACGCCGCTAAGTAAGATTAACAGCGTGCTAAAGAAACGGTATTTATCCACAATTTACATCCACCAAAGTGCCTTCATTTAATTCTTCCTCGCTAAGAGTAAACCTAGGATTATATTCATTATTACTATAATATATTAAGACTGTGCAAACTTAGAGGCTTAATTAAAAGCGGGGTACGCACACCTCAGTGAAATCTACATGTATTGTCACAAAGGGCTTCAAAGGCCTGACGCAGGCGACGGCGACGCCTAATAACTTGACGGGAGTTATGAAAATTTCATGCTAAATGATGATGTTCGCGTTAATTAAATCTTGTTTCGCAAATTAACTATGTTTACCAAAGACTTCTGTGAACATAACTTTGAAAGAAAGTAATAAATGTCTCTTTGTAAAAACTCGACGTACAAGATTAAATAAAACTCGAATTTTATTATCATCCTGTGGAATTTTTGTTGAAAGTTTTTGAATAAATGACTTTATAACTGTCTGTATGAATAAAACAATTTGTTTTGGAGTTAAAACAAAGTAAATTTTGCGAATACAACACAAGTATATTACAAGAATTAATGAGATATGTACCTATGTGAGTCTAGTTTTAAGTTTGGCTTCGTTGTAAAGTTGTTTTGAAAAATGTCGTATATTTCTTGATACCACATGAATAGTAGCTGTAATGAATAGTGCCAAAGTAAAATGTAACAACAAATACTCATGGCACTACTGTCGTAGATAATTTCGGTAGAGAAAAGTTTATCATAACTTCAATATAGGTTCCGTAAAGGAAAATGGGAAGTAAATATGGGGAAAGTTGTCCATTAAATATTTATGTGGATTTGTAGATGGTTTCGCTATCGGAGTGTTTTTATTGCGATTAAAGTATGACTTTTGAAAATAAAAGATATTTTTTATGGCATGAGCCGGTAAACGAGCAGACGGATCACCTGGTACCTAAGCAATCGAAGCTGCCCATGGATACCTGAAACACCAAGGCGTTACAAGTGTGTTATCGGCCTTGAGGGAATTGAGAATTTGAAAATTGTGGAGGATTGGTTCTCGGATGGGGAGATTGGGGAGGGGGAAACACAACGCAAGCGTTATTTCACGTCGGTTTCTGTGAGGTCGTGGTATCACTCCGGTCGAGCCGGTACTATCTTGCCGAAGCATGGCTCTCCCACACTTACTTACTTAATATTTTTGAAAGTTCCATTGTGTTATGAATCAAAAATAAATCATAAACACATACCAATGTCTATTCAAACCTGTTTAACGCATACCAGTGAAACATTTTAAAGTTCCCATTTATAACACGATGTTTTACAAAACTGCAAATGTTTCTACGTTCCACGAAGACAGCGGTGGTACTAAATAAAATCAAAGCAAGAGCAGCTACACGTCACTGTGAAGAGTCAAGACTAAGAACTGAAGCCAGCTCGAGGTTTCAAGATGTTCCTAGATTAGACCGCGCGTAGCCGTGCCTAAACCCGGTTTAAATTGAAGAGCTTTGGTATTCCCGACAACTTCCCAAGTCGTATTTAATTAAAAACTTTTGCGAATCATTTCCATTTTGATCTTTGGCAAAAATTGGTTGATTTATTAAATGAATCTTAATGAATTTAGATGTCAGTATTATGTATTTAATTGTGTTATTTCAAGTTGTGCTGTTTTTGGTTCATTTGTAATTTGTCATTTCATTTTAAACTATTAGCATGTCATAGACAGGAATAAACTTAACAAGTCACAGATTCATAAATCACATTCTTGACGATATTAGTTTATTGAGTCAAAAACGAAAATAATTTCGCCCGTAACTGGAAAATACAATACCTTCAAGAACATTTTTTTTCTAAAGTACATAACAGAAACACTAACAAAGACGTAAAGTCGTCCAAACCTTCAATGGTAATGCAGACTGTTGGAAATGTTAATTCTTATACCAACTCAATAATATTAAGGAGCGGCTTCGGAGAAAATTATTTCACCACGAACTTTTCCCTTTATACTTTAACAAATTATTTATTCAACATTTTCAATTAAAATTTCTGATCCTACCTTATTCCCAGTTCGAGACTTCCTTCATTTGAATGATAATCTAATTGTATGATTGTGGATGAGTGAAAAAAAAATAGTCATAAATGTTATAGAATTTGTGTGATAGACATAATATATGGCTTAGACATATATTTATAGGTGTTGGATCATAAAAATACTGCTGCTTGATTTTAGTAATAAAATTAAATCTGTGTTACCTTTCCTGACTCAGGTTTTGTGTCCTTATAGAAAATTAATCGATTTTACATTAATAGACGAATAGACATATCTACCACATAACTAATTGAAAACAAAAGAGACAGTAAGTCGAACTATATAATTCCACGCAACTATAAACTTTTCTGTCCAATTCTCAGCAATAAGTGCAGTGGTGTGTTATCTGTATTTAATGACATAAAAAGAGCCACAACCAGTATTACAGTAGATATAATACAATTAATTAAATTGACAGCTGTGGTTTACTATTCAGTAACCGCAGTTTGCTGGAATCATATTTGTATGACTGCGTATTTCAATGTTGAGTCCCTCCTACCTCTATAAATTATAGTACTGACATTTCAAAAGTGTCAAGAATATCATGGGATCTGCACTATATGCCACAATGAGAATAGCGTCATACAATAGCATAGAATTCATGAAATAGCAAGCGAAAAAGAACGGATGTTTCATTTAATTTAAGTATAATAGTTTTTTTCTAAAGAACACATTCTTAGTTTTTTTCCTGTGTTGTTTAGCAAGTAAAAGAATTTCATAGAAAGTATACATTGAAAAAGTATTCATTAACTCGTCGAGTACCGGTTTTGTAGACACAATTATAGAACAATAGGTTGCGGTCACCGGTGACCGCTTGGTGTTTGACAGTTTAAAATAATTTCATGAAATTTTGTAAATAAAAGTATTTCAAAAAGTTATTTCTAAATACAAAACATTCCACTTAATACCCACAACGCAGATCACGTCTGGCCTATTAATATTAGCACACCAGTATCAAAATTCACAAACACAGGATTTACCTATTTGGAGTACTAAAGTTAAACTCGTATGAAGTCAGTAAGCTCCCTCTTTAAGAGATTAACCGAACCATCAAGGCTTGTTTTGCATTTAGCAGTAACCATAAAGGTTTATTCAATGGTGCGTCAATAGACACGAAACAGGGAACTAGATTTAACAATGTTTTCGTTTGTACTATTCGATGGCAAACTTTTCCTAGTGGTTACGTGGTCACGTTGAATTATGAAGAAAATAGAAAACATAATGAAAAACGGTTATATAAAAGGATATACTTCATAGCGTTAGATAGTTTACCTAGTACTAGTAACATTAATCATGGATCCTTAATTATTAGACTGGCGTCTTTAACCTCCGTATCAACACTACATAAGTACCTAAAGTTAATTTTAGATTAATTACATTTTTAATTTCTATTTTGGCACAAAATCTTTTAGTTAAATACTGATAGAGTAACCGTAACAATGCACATAAATACTAACATGAATACATTCCAATAAACAAAGACCACATCATAAAATTACCTTGTAATCCATTTTGACCTTTAACCCTTTTGCCCAGAACACAATATTCTCACACAAGAGCTCTTAGAACTCGCAGAAGTGGTAATCGTGTGGTGATAATGGATGCAGCAACTTATACCCGAGTTATTCACGTTGTTATTCTACAAGCCGAAAACATTAACTTAAGCTCTGTTGAGCAGAAAATTCTAACAGTATTTGTGAATTTAGCAGTTGTTCTTTGTACCGTGAAATTGTAATGTCTTGTAGATATAGTCGAACTGTTTTCAGGTACTTAGTTTCGTTATTTGTTCATTTTTCGTTTGCAGTTTGCAAAATACTTTTTGAATTGGTTAAGTTTTATATTTGCTATCAGATTTGAAAAAAGCAGAACGAGAAACTATGTTATTTGCTTAAAAATATGTAGGTAACAAGGTTTACTGAATATAATATGTTATTAAAACTTTGCTCACCGTGTTCTGTTTAGTAAATAATGGAATACTTAGTAATTAAACTAACCCAGAAATTATACCCTAAACGTCACTTTCAACAGGCGACAATAAAATACAAAATACACACGAAGATAGATAACATTTTTGATATTGTTATAATACGAGGGGACAAACGTGGTTTCTTTTGTAGAGTTTTCTATTATTTTCGTCCAATAGTTGGCCACTTCAGTGGCGCCTTCACTCACTATTGAGGCCAACTTGTACTGACAAGAGGCCCCTTGAACGCTGAAGGACATACAACCTAATTGTATTACGCAGAGGACTCAAGATGCTATAACAATTGTCTCAATTCTGCTTATTATTTTACCACATTCCACTAATTTCATAATAAACACCGAAATGCTCGTTCCTAAATTACTGTTAGTTCTACTCATTAGTGAAAAATAAACGTTTTGGTTACTGTTTTAAGGTTTAATGTTGCATGATTACGTTTATTTGTATTTGTGACTTTACTTACGGAAACTCGTTGCTAATTTACAATCGTGCAAACCTACTCTTTACTAAGTTAAGCTTGTTGTATACAATTTTCAACTCAAGAGTTTTCTATGCCTCATTAAGTTCATACACAAAACTGCTGGTACTAGCTGGCATGTAAATGTTTCTGAAATTGTTGTTTTATGAGCAAAAACAAAGTGAAATGTGTAAGGATCGCAGTAACTATCTGGTGGTCCGGAGGTATTTTTTTTTCATCATCGAATGTCTGATCCCGCCTTTGTGGGCTGTTGGTGTTGAAGATGCTGATGTTGCGGTATGTGGTGGTCTTTACTGTATATCCACAAAAGACAAATTAGACTTGGCACAAGAGAATCCAATAAATGTAAAAGTGTGTATTCTTCTGACTTCCCTTAAATTTTGATATAAAGATAGACAATAACTTAAAGACGGATATTTACGAGATGACAAACCGAAGATATAGCAAGGAAATTCATGACAAAAAGCTAGTAAAACAGATATTAAAACACGTTTTTACGTATGAAAAGTTAAGCATTATCCTATATTCATAAATAAATATTATTATAAGCCTCTGAGTACGCAACTAGACTGCGAGGAGTATGTTTCGTGGAAAAATATTTTGAAGGGTAAATAAGGTCTTGGGGGAAATCAGGTAAATATACTTACATAGAATATTTTATTAATATTAATAGCAACGGAAGGTTTATAAGAGCTTTACATTAAATACTGTTTATATTTTAGTGGGTTTAACTTTAACATGCTCTATTTTTAACCGACTTCAAAAAAGGAGGAGGTTCTCAATTCAACCGTATATATGTTTTTTGTTACTCCGTAAAGGTTTGACAGGCCTCAGTGGCATCAAGTGTCAATCATCCTAATTTTTATTATAATGTTTTTCGGCGTTGTTACTGGTTGCGGAATGCTGCTCATGAATATGAGCTTCTAGCATGGCTTGAAACTAGTCGAGTTCCTCGTCAAATAATTACGGGAGTAAACCGAAAAATATATTAATTTATTTAGTATGTCTCACGAAAGTTATCTGTGTTATAATAAATAATAATAGACGTTAGTCTAATTAGTCTTATTATTGGAATAAAACTGAGATTAAAATCTTCATTGTAATGAAGTAACATTTGCAACGAGATTCACACATCTGTAATGTCTCAGTCAGGTTTAAGCTGTTCGAAAACTCGTAGTTTTATTTTTATTCTCGAAAAAAATGTTTCCTATTGGTAATACTCATTAAAATTCATGCAAATTCAACATTATCCAGAATAATGAAGAAGGAAGACGTAGTTGGATTTATGTATATGACAAAAACAATGCATAGACTCAGCATTAACATTCAGTTCAGGAAACTGCAGAAAGTCATCATCTCAGCCATAAAAGACACGGTTAAAAATATATCTCAAAACCCTGACTTTCCTTGTACAATAAAATGTAATTTACGTCCCTTGTAGGGGTAGCATTTGACAGGGAAGCTGGAGACGAAACTATTTTTGTAAATGATTTGTGTGTGTAGAGGTATATAAAGAATATTATGGGACAACGTTTACTTAAATGTTTATTTTTTTTCATTTACTGGTAAATAGATTAAACAAGCACTTATAATGATGTATAGAAGCGGTTAGGGTTACCGGAGCTCCGGGTGGACGTGCAGGAGAAGGAACGGGGTGGTTTTTAGTCTGTAAGAGTCTGACACTCCCTCCCGCCTCACCCAGGCGGAAGCAATCAATTGATGATTTTCCCCCATTAAAAAAATCTTCTAAGTTAATTAAAATTACGGCTTCCACACGTCAGCTATTCGACAAAAACTCTACTAGTTTCGAACCACAGCGAGAATTTTTCATGAGTAGCGTGTGAGGCGCGGCGACACATCGCGCAGCCATCTGGCTACTCTAGCGCAAACTACTGCTCTTACTGCACTGCAGGCAACTGCCTCTTCTTAGAAGCAGCTATTAGACGAAGATGACGTAAACCTTGAAATATCAAATCAAAACGACCCAATGTCGATGAGAATTTACACATAACATAACATCACGCGCTTTTATCCCCGAAGGGGTAGGCAGAGGTGCACATAGAAGTAACACCCACTTTTCACTATTTATGTTATGAGTCCTATGTAATAGGGGGTAAGCCTATTGCCATAAGCTGGGCACATTTCCAGACTCCGTGTTACTACTGAGATTTTATTTAAAAAACCTAGTAATACTTTGCCCGACCCGGGAATCGAACCCGAGACCTCTTGCCCGGCAGTCGCACTTGCGACCACTCGGCCAACGAGGCAGTCAGTCGATCAGAATTTATCAGAATCAAAAAGAGAAGAAAGACATGTGACAAGTACTGTGTGAACACAAAACTTTATTTCCCTAAGGCAATGACGATACCCCTTAATTAGCAAAATCATAATCCCAAAAACAATACCTACTTTGGTGTTATCTTTCCAAAATTTACCCAAATCGTCTAAAATCCAACAATCACACAACAGTTCCTGATTCTAAGGAATATTTCGAGTAAATTAATTATTCACGCGAATTAAACCTGTTAAATTTGATTAAATTTGCAAAGAAAGTTATAGGTAACAATCCTAAGATCCTTTGGTGTACGTAACTGCTTTCGTAACCAACTTGGTGTTATAAAGGAGTTTAGTAACGCTTGTTATGTTATAGCTAAGTTTTGAACTATAGCAGAATTATTGTAGATTAGTATAAGTGGTGAATAGTAACACCTTGATGTTCTAAAAGTTTCTCAGTAGGAATATAGTAATACATCAATCTTTAATCTTCAGATGATGAATAATTTCGATTATTGAGATACCTAGATGTACCTACAATACTAAATACTTTCTGCTACTTATTCAAGTTAGTATTTTTGGCTACATTATTTAGGTAGTGGTTAAAATAATGAATTCTTCCAGATCGGGAACAATTTTCAATTATAATTTATACTAGCTGTGCCCGCGACTTCGTTCGCGTAGAATAGTGACTATGAGCAGCGTTTTTTTTTTTAAATATATACTTATTTTTATTTTAGATTTGGATCATAATCACAGTCATTTTGGGTAGCTAAAAAACCTACTTTACTGTAATGCTTCTCTATATACAATATTAGACGTATGGCCATCGGGGGTGAAAGCATACAGGCTGCTGGGATTGCTAACACGGGACAGAGCCACATACAATTGACCGTGCGAAAAACAGCTGAAACTTAGATCTATACCCACAACTTTTAGAGTCTGACCTTGAGCTTTATTAATTGTCATGGCGAAACATAGGCTCACTGGAAACTGAATTCGTTTAAAATTAAACGGAACATTTTTTGGAATGAGAGGAATCTGAGGAATAAAACCACTATCACCTTTTCCGCACCCTGTTAAATATATATATATATTTATAAGCCATTTCTGAGATTAGCGTGAACAGACAAACAGACAAAAAAAAGTTAGTTACATTTTTGGGTTCGAAATCGACATAACAATAGCCCCTGCTATTTTTTTATTTTTATTTTCAATGTACAGACAGCACTTTTCTACAATTTTATTATATGTATAGATATAGATAGATAGTGTTCGACGTGATTCTTTAATTTGACGTAACTTTTTTATTTATGAACCGATTGACATGAAACAAGCACTAAAGCATAACTGAAGCATACCACAATATATTCGCGAAAACCGCATCCAACTCGGATAAGCCGTTTCTGAGATTAGCGTCAACAGACAAACAGACAAAAAAAAAGTTAGTTACATTTTTGGGTTCGACATCAACATAACAATAGCCCCTGCTATTTGTTTTATTTTTATTTTCAATGTACAGACAGCACTTTTCTACAATTTTATTATATGTATAGATAGATTGTCAATATTCTGCAGTTTGTTAATATATTTTTTATGGGATAAGCCGGAAAACGAGCATACGGATCACCTGATGGTAAGCAATCAGCGTCTTCCATGGATCACCCGAAACACCAGGACGTTACTGGCCTTTTCCTTTTGGGAATTAGGAATTTGATGATTGTTGGAATTCAGGGATTGCGATTATTGGGCCTCCGGTAACCTCACTCAAATGACGAAATAGAACGCAAGCGTTGTTTCACGTCGGTTTTCTGTGAGGCCGTGGTATCACTCCGGTCCGGCGAAGCATGGCCATTCGTGTCGAAGCATGGCTCACACTAATACTTAAATTTTTCAAAGTATCAAAGAATCGTCAATAATAAGTCTTCTGTAGAAAAAATATTGAATAGAGTTGGTATTTCACTGAGATAGGTACCAACATAAATAAATAAATATTGTACCTAAAAACTTTCAATATCATCCTTATTAAAATATCGATTCTCAAGTCTCAAACGCCTATCAGACGCCATCTTATCCTTAGCTGCAGCTTATCCTTAGGCAGCGAAGCGCTGCCTCCTCGCAACCCAGCCATCGCGAAGGACACACCGGGCGTCGGGGATCGCGAGACGATCTCCGGCCACCGTAAGCGCGGGCCTGCGCACGGCGAGCATGGGTGGCTCCCCGTCCGACCAGAAACAGACCCGAGCGTACGGCGCGTCGCGTTCCGCGCGCGCCTCAAAGAGCCATCAGACCACCACAGATAGGGCCCAATACGGCCGATGCCGATTCGGAGTCGCGGAGAACCTAACGGGTAACCGGGGCTCCGGCTCGACGTGCAGGAGAAGGAACGGGGTGGTTTTTAGTCAGTAAGAGTCTGACACTCCCTCCCGCCTCACCCAGGCGGGAGCAGTCATTCGATGATTTTCCCCCCTTCAAAAAAAAAATCCTTAGCTGCAAAACTACAAGAATACATGACTTAATTTTCATTCTACTGGCCGTCAGAAACTTTAGCATTACCTAGAAGAACAGTTGTAATTAAGAAGCTTAGCTATTATGCAGATAAACCCAGTAACAAAAGATAGACGAGGCCTTAATAATTGTCTGTCGAAAAACATAAAGCGATCGTGATTCTGTGAATATTTCAGCTAAAGATTCCAAGATATTTAATAGCCCATAAACGATGAAAGGATCAGAAATATGATAGACGAGCTTTGTTGGTCTAGGATAATTGGAAATTTTGATACTACAATTATTTAATAGTATTTGTTGGAACAAATGTAACATTTATAATATTGAAATCTAATCGTGTTCAGCAGTATCAGTGTACGGAAATCAACCAGACAATCTACAAAAAAGTTAACTTAGTAATAAATTAAAGTTACTACTAAAAAAAAGTTAATTTCAAAAGCAAAATAAAGATAACCTATAAACTTATAACTAAAACAATTACCTCAGTAGTCGTTCGGACCTATCAAATACTCAATTGATGAAAACAAAAAGTGTCTATAAAAATTCTTCATATTTTACTATTCATAAATTTAAAAACACACCAGCTTTGCAAAATTTTGCTGTACTTCAACCCAAAAACAAACGAGCACTCCATTTTATTTTCCAAACCCATATCAGCATGGAAACTGTCCAACATTTGTTCGGTTAAAAGTCGCTCGTTTACATTAAATGCTCTACCAACACCAACATCAGTTATTCTGCGGTAAATTTTGCTAATAGTTCAAAAAAAACATTGTTCAGGACCCCTACAAGCTGTTTACGCATCCTTACATCCTTCGCCGTGATTTGTTGAAAGCCTTTTATTTTTATTGTCTTTTGTTTTTTCATCTGTGGCTCATTCGCGAACTCAAACCCCTCTCGCGAAAATTTGCTGCTCCACGTTTTAATTGAGAAAAGTATTTACTGTTTCAATATTGCCCGACATTGACGGTATTTTTTTATCCTCATATTTCCGAATTTTTTGATTTGCACGCTTCGGATAATGGCCGAAATATTTTTTATGAAAACAAATTTTGTGAGTCGGAAAATTTATTGAAGACTGGTTATTACTGTTTTAACAGTCAATTACGAAAAAGTATGAAGCTATTATTTTTCTAGTAAGTTATGTATAGAAATTTTTGGACTAGTACTAAATGATAAACGAGCACGCTTGTATACTATAGTTACCTATTTTTTGTACCTACTTACACATTTGGTTCATATCATAATTATTGTATTTGCCTCGTTAGCCGAGTGGTCATAAGTGCGACTATCGGGCAAGGGGTCTAGGGTTCGATTCCCGGGTCGGGCAAAGTATTACTGGGTTTTTTAAAAATATCTCAGTAGTAGCACGGAGTCTGGAAATATGCCCGGTATATGGCAATAGGCTTACATGCGACTCATAACATAAACAGTGAAAAGTGAGTGTTACTTCTGTGCGCACCTCTGCCTACCCCATTGGGAATAAAAGGCGTGACGTTATGTTATGTATGAAAGGCAAAATAATAGCCATACTCAATTGAGCCATTTTCCTAATTTAAACTACAGACTATGAATTCTTAGCGTTTCTTTCTGAAACTGTACATAGCAGAAAAGTGAATTACATTCGACTTACCTAAGGAACTCTAGTGCTAAACTTCATGTTTCTAGACCAACTAGACTATGCATTATGTCTCAAAGAATTTCAAAAACTTTATATATAGAGGTACAATCCTTTGTCAGCAATATTCTTAGAAATTTTCCATCCTGTATGAAATTACCTTGTGAAGAAAACCTTTTATAGACCTTCAGAGAGCTGATAAATTAATTACGAAATGTAATATTATAATATCTCTTTGTGCCTTTATTTCATATTGCTTGACAACAGATGCGTCTTTTCTATCATTTTTCCCTATTAAACGTCATCACAGCAAAGCTTATGACCACCTTTTTATTTCATAATATTATATTCCCCTACACAGTTATTATACACATTATTCAATAACAAATAACTGTATATCTATGAATAAAACCTATGTTATACTAGTGTTAATTAACATTCTGAGTTACTTTATATTAAACACGAATAATGTGATTTTTAAATGATAATTAGTATGATTTGTACTAAGCACACAGGAACCATTGTATATTCCGTTCAACGTTGTAGTATAATTAATAATTGCAGCCTACAAATGACGTTAGGCTGGGAGTAATGTGCCTTTTCGTGGACAGTTTTTATTGTTTCTAAACAACATTTAAGGATTTATTATTTGTAGACCGCCTATTGTCCTTTGTAGGTTGCATGCATTCGTCAAATGTCGGGTCGCGTCGTGGATAATATACCTTAATAACAGGTCTAACAAACCTGCCAATTCCTTTATATTACTCCGCATATCATGTATTCTTTCTTAAGTGCCATACAAAAATACAATATCCACCGACAAGTATTATGTCTGTGGGAGCACCAACAACCGCGTTTCCAGTAACTCCGCCATTGTCTTCGATAAATATTTCGTGATATTTCGTTTCCTTTACAAAATTGCTTTAAGGGCCTTTCACCGAGAGTGGCAAACGCCAAAGAAAAGTTAAACCAATTATTCGACAGTAAGAAATATCAAAGCGTTTGTTGTAACGATGTTATGGATTCATTTATAGATAGATATCACGCTACTTGGATATCTTCGATCCATTCATATTGATGTTGTTAGTGAAATGTGAAAAGAAAATTAAAACTGTTTTTTTTTAAACTTGAACGTGTTCCTCCTGCATAGTTACTATGCTTATTTGCTACAAGGTAAGCTTAAGATAATAATGTATCCATATTGATTCTTGTCTACATGGAGTTAAACATTTAAGTAACAAAAAATAAACTCGAACAACTACGATCAAAGACCATTTCCATTCCATCATTTGGTTTAACATCCAATCAACAAAAGCGACAATATTTTAAATTTGATTACTTCAGTCAAGAATGAATGTAAAAGAGAATTAAAACCTGCGCTAACAACGACTCCACTGTGATTAAAGTGAAAAATTAGTCTGAAAATTTTGTCCCTGTCAATCTTGGGTTCCACTTTGTTACGTTGACGAATCACTCGAGTGTACAGAACCCTTCGGACGAACTTGGACCAAAGTTTTATTTCGTTATCTCTCCTGGACGGAATCGAATTGTACAATTTTTGTAGCTCTATTCAATATTTGGAGTTTTATAAAATTGACGTGTTTTATCTATTACTCTAACCTTTTGTGGGAGTATTTTTCAAAGGGCGTCCAAAAACCTAGTTGAGAAAATAGTTCACATTCAATGAAAAACAAAAATGTGTAATTAAAGTCTCATAATTACTTATTCAAGAGCTTTCATATCGACGTTATATATTATTATTATATATAGACACTTACCACATCAATCAGTGAATATAGTCAACATTCATTAACTCGACATCACCACTTTTGAAACACTAAGAATTTTAACCTAAACAAAGAAAATTAAAAAAGTTTGAAGTTCACTTTGAAGTCAAATTAATTCACAATAACTATTAATCGGAATAATTTGAATCAATGATAAACTTTGAATATTAATAATCGGGATGTTTTATCGAACGGAGTGGGAACGGTGCGGTCGGAGATCAGACGTGCCAGCCCGCGCGACGTTTCACTGGAGACTGGTAGTGAAGCTGAAAATCTGAAATATTTGACGATCCCTGTGGGCAGCCACCCGCTGAAGAGAAGATAAGTCCAATAGTACTTGCGCTAAGCTGATTACGAGACTTGTTTCAGATTTCTCTATCTTCAATGTTCAAGTTTACAGATTATGGACATCTTAAGGACCAGTTAGGAGATTGTTTTGGTGTTATTATTGGGCAGTATTATTTTGATGCTGTCGTTTGGTTTCGTTTAATCTTTATTTGTTGGCATTTTACCTCTATATAAATAGCTTACAGACAGTACGCTTTTAAGTTTAATTCCTTTGTTAATTACGTTAGCTTAGTGACAATGAACTAATATAGCTGTCACATAGAACTTTAATGACTACAAAGGATTATTTAACTCGTATTGGAATGCACATTAATTTCCGTGTAGAATAGAAAGACTTATCAAGACTGGGACTAGACCACACAGCTGAATTAAATAAAAATGACGATCTATACAGAAAATAGTTAAGACCTTGCCACTTCAGGCATATATTTTCTTCGAATAAAATGCTCGAAGATATAATTATAGAAGTATAAAACAAATTCTATTGTTCTTATAACAAAGTTTGTTCACTTAACAAGACTTTGAAATATATGAAGACATCACAAAAATTGATGTTCAACATCTATGACAAAATTACGAACATTATTCAGATTGAAAAAATAAAATCCCAGTTGTACAAAAAATAAAGTTTTGTAATAACTAGCTTTTCGCCTGCGACTTTGGTACGGAATTTAGATATTTCTGATGTAAGTTAACATCCTGTAGAAATATTATATTAGATCGAAATTGTCCTAATGTGTTCCTTGAAAAGTAAACTAGTCAACAGTATATATTATTATTTTTAGAGCATGATACTAACAAGTTTTAACGTTTATTTGCGATGCAAACAAACAAACAATCAAATGCTTCTTTTTATTCCTAATATAGATAAATCGAAAATCTTTAGTTACTTTTCGAATAAATAAATTGGCGCAATATCGTGCTCAGACTATCTGATTACCTATTTGTTTTATTCGGTTTGCTTTGACTTAAAATTTTCTTTGCTGTGTGAAAGAACTTGTGTTAAATTACTCGTCAATTGTATAGATAGATACACATAAACTTGTTCAATTCTTTTGTCTGTTCATTTGAAGTTAGGTGATTGTATGAATATCATTCTCGTCATTGAAATAACGTTATTTTTTGTGTAATAATTAAATACAATAAGAACTTAAAGAGTAATAATAACTTTCACAATAATTATCCTCGACCAGACGTCGAACCGAGATCCGTTTAGATATTTTACGGAAAATAACACGTAATTTATATTCTGTTATGAATAGTTATATATCTTTATAACCAGTTTGTGATAAACCCATACAAACTTAAATTAAAGTTTAAAATGCGGAATCCATACAAAAGTTAAGTTTGGGGTTTCCTACTTTTAACACAAATTAAAAAAATATTATTAATACACGGAAGTTTTGATGTACCTACCTTATACTTTTCTTTGCTACATCACTACAGTCAATCTAATAAAGATTAGAAGAATGCAAACCTCCGTACCATTCAGTTATTACTGTAGTTCACCTATTTCATTAATCCACACCCCATCCATACATACTTCTAAATTCTAAACAATTCTGAAAAGAAAATATTGCATTTATATTAACGGTTGGGAGACATAGATAGGTACTCAAGTAATTATTATGTTTTTCAGCTTAATAATTTAACGAGGAACTCGAATAGTTTCAAGCCATGCTAGATGGTCATATTCTCTCAGACTCATATGTGAGTAGCAGCGCGACAGTCGCCGAGAACAGCCAAAAAACATATATATATACATATCATCACGCCTTTTATCCCCCAAGGGGTAGGTAGAGGTGTACATTACTTAATGCCACTGTACAATGTAACAACCACTTTTCACTATTTATATTATGAGTCCCATGTAATAGGGGGTGAGCCTATTGCCATATACCGGGCACAACTCCATACTCCGTGCTACTACTGAGATTTTTTGAAAAAACCCAGTAATACTTTGCCCGTCCCGGGAATCCAACCCGAAACCCCTTGCCTTGATAACTGCCTAATTGGCCAAGCGGTCGCAATTGCGACTGCCAGCAAAACAAAAAACAACCGAAGTACTTACGTTATTTTCTACCAAAAAACATAATAATGACAATTTATTGCATCTCAATGTTTTGTGCAGCTTTTATAAATACTTAAATAAGGCTTACAATAAAAAGTAATAATAATTCATTGAGATAACTTTTTGCAAAACCACTAAACTTTATAATAAAATCACATAGAAAACGTTAATAAAACATTGTAAAACTATTCATTTTCTTTAGATGGAAATGCAAAATATTTCATTACGATTCCAACCACTGTGATATTGAATGTTTTTCTTATTAATTCATATCGAGTCCAGTCTGCTATATACTTTTTAATTGCGTGATGTATGTACGAAATATAAATTATTAATTATGTTTATTTTTTATCACGCATATCATTATGACAGTCCTTACTGCCTTACTTAGATTATAAATACGAAATAATTATTTTATGGGCTTAATTAGTGGGTAGGTAGGTAGGTAGGTACAGTACCCGGCAATAAATATTGCACTTCGACCTTTGGAAAGAGACAATCGGCTAATTTCGGCTTCGTAGAGCGTTAACTCTGTCGCACACTACCTATGTGACGTTTGTCAGTCGTTGTTCAAGTGCGATAGAGTGCGGTCGCGTCCAGTCCAAAATATATATTAAGAGTTGTTAACACCCCCAAATTTAATTTAATTTAAAAACTACAGTAAAAACATTATTGACTGAAAAAGTAAACATGATCAGGGCTGAAGATTGGAAAAAGGTTTGCGATCATGCAATCAAATGTGAGAATGAATATAGAAGCATTCAACACGGTTTAGACAATTACACTGATAGACTAGTGATAAATACGGCTGACAGTGACAGTGATAATGATCTCTTTGAGAGCACAGATAGTGAAATGGAAGTAATTGAGAATTAGAATTATTATTATTTTTATTACAAAGTCTCATTTTAACAATATGATTAATGTTGTTTATTATGTACACTACAGCTGTAATTTTCCAAAATAATTAAATACGAAAACATAATGGGAACATGTTTTTTTTTATTTTATTTTACCCCAACCTAAAGCCATCACTATAGAAAAATTGGTGTATTTTATACAAATAATAATTATCAAAAGAAGCAAATCATAATTGTTTTAACAGCTCCTAATAGATACCGGACTGTTTGTATTTCGTGCGAGAGAGATAGCGCTCTACGAAGCCGAAATTAGCCGATTGTCTCTTTCCAAAGGTCGATGTGCAATATTTATTGCCGGTCCCTGTAGGTAGGTTTATAAGACACTAGCTTTTACCCGCGGCTTCGCTCGCGTCACAAAAGGATAAAAAGCCAATTTGACATATACCAATACACACAGCGCCATCTATACCAATACTTTTGTTTTCACTCGAGAATATATTTTTTTTCCGGGATACCCTATTATTTAATCCGGACTTCTAACTATACATCTGTAAAAATTCAAAGCAATCAGTTTAGTAGTTATGGCGTGAAAGCGGAACAAACAAACAAACAAACAAACTCACTTTCCGATTTATAATATTAGTAAGGATATTAGTAAGGATAACTATTATAACATAAATAATAGATAAACAAATGATAATATGTATTTTTCTTTTAATATTGTTCGGAGCAACGCAACCGAACAGCTCAGCATTTTACGTGCAAACATATCTAACTAACTTACGGCGTCGAATTTTACGTTTAGAAGTAGCACGTAATTACCGGTAAACTCGTACAAATCAAAATCATCTATTAGTATTAACTATTTAAACTATAATTTGGAGAATTTAATATATTCATAAATCAACCATAAATTAGTATATTTTTATCTCACCATTGATAATAATCGATTACCATACACCGTTAAATTTTAGTCGTTTTAATCCCATGGACCTATGGTTTAACTAACATAATACTACTCATTACAAGCTTGTACTGCGGTGTAACATAAAAAATAAATAAATTAGCAAATAATAAGATTATACTCGCAAAATGTATGAAACCAAAAGTTTCGCCACGAGATAGTTACCTATGTTGTCGTTGGTCGTTGCGTATCGTCGACGGTCGGGCACTGTAGGTACCTACACTGTTGTTAGGTTGTTACTGATAGGAATGCTGCCTACTAACCGTTCGCATTATTTATTCACTCATGCGAGAATTGATTCGAGTTATTAAAAAAAAAGTACTTTATTTTTTAATTTTATCTTTACAAATCGATAGTGCTTCATGGACCAGTTCGAACCTCCAAGGGATTAAAACGATTCAAATTTAACGGTGTATAAGTATAATTATATAGGTACGCAATACGCGTGCATATATATACCTATTTATTTATGCTGTATTTATATTGTAGTAGGTATAAATTTTGAATATTTTTTAGTATCTATATTTATAAAGTCTATTTATTTTATGTTATTTGTTCCTTCTATTTAACCCTAAGGTTGACTGGGAGAGAATGTCATATGGCATTAATGTCTGCCTTACGTACCATCACTTGTTTCTGTGTACATTAAAGTTGAAATAAATAAAATAAATAATCAATTACGTACAAAATCTATAAAAAAGGGATTCGCTTCGTACGCAGTGACGCACCTTTTTCACAAATATAAATTCAGAAGTTTTTATGTTTGACTCTGGTATAGGTAGTTGACACAGTATGATCAATGAGAGTGTTTGTAATAAAACCATAGTTTGAGAAAATGTTTATATTTAAGATAAGATCAAGTGGATTTAACTTTGAAAGTACATAGTATACACAATATTACACAAAAAAGTTAGCGAATTTTCACATCTTTAAAGATCAACAGCTTTGATATATTATATTGACTTTAACACTAGAAGGGCCAGGCTTCATGCTATACCTTCAAAGACCGCAGTGGTCAATTTGACGGTACTAGAGATTAAGTCAGAATACTTATGAAATTATTGCATATTTTGCATTAAAATAAAATAAAAGTAATTTAAATGTATTTGCATTAAATTGAGTAACATTTGTAGCAAGTATCTAATAATTTTTAAACTGTTTTCTACATTTTACACAAACAGGTTTTTTACAGATAATGCAGTTTTCACATATATTTTTTTTACAATTACTGTTGATTTGACATTACCGCCTCTTATTGTTTTTAGTAGATGGTACACTTGTATTAGAATTAGTTTCTTGATGCTGTGTCATAGTTGAGGTGGATTTTTTTCACATACTCTTCACGTAGTACGCTCAGTAGTTGAATGATGAAATCATGACGAGAGTTTTTTATTCCTAGTAACTTTTTGATAAAGAATCCACGAGTTCATAGCTACTAAATCAAGTATATTGTAAAATACATGACAGGCCAACCCCGACTTCCAGCTCTTACGGTGTACTTGCGTGCCATTTGATCGCTGATGTCTACACTAAATTTTGTTGTACCTATTGTAAAATTCAATTGTTTCATGCAACTTTTTTGTCAGTACCTACCTCTATATTTATGTTCAGGTTTTTCTTGATAGACAGTAAGGGTTGTATCGGTAACGGTTTTCATTATGAAGGTTTTATATCTTGTAGTATGAGTACCTCTACAAATCAGTGGTACTTCTCGTCTTGCACGCCGCGTTGTTCCAACAATACTAGTCTCCGACCAATAGTGTTGTAGCCGAATTTAGTGATGTGAAAAAGTTGTCAGAGGTTACGTTTTGGCCCTAGCTACGACGTCCCTCTTCACTGGCGTTTGAAGAAACAAAAAGTCCTTTCTGTGCCGTCACTTGCCACACGACTGCTCAGCGAACGGAACCAATGCCTAATATAAAATGTAAACAAGTTAGGTACTAAAAAATTAGTCAGAATTCAACCCAACATAAATAAAAACAAAAGTACCCACTTCAGTTTGAAGAGATCGTTGTTCACTATTCTTATCGCTGTCTTTATATGTATACCGTCACATTGACGGTGCGCGGTCTTAGTAGGTATTTGTAATCGAAACTCAAATACAGCATATACTTATATTTTTATAAATATAGATTAAGCCTTAGAATAGCCAATTAGGAAAAGTCATAAAATATTAAAAGGAACGAAAACATAGTTTGCAAAATATTTACCAATGAAATTGCCTTGCGGTCAATTTGACTGCCTTGGTCTTTCTAGTGTTAAACCTTTTACAAAGTTGCCATTCTTATATCCAAGGTTACCAGGTTGTATGAAACTCTTGTAAAACAATAGCTCTATAGAAATCGATTCTTTGTTGAACTTAGATCAAGGGCGATGTGTTAAGATGTGAATCTTAAGGTTAACGCAAGGTTTTTTACTAAATTTTTCTTATCACATGAAAGTGATAGGTTTAACCGCGCACCGTATTCTCGTTAAATTTAAAATAAATCTGTTTTTCATACATTATTAATTTTCTAATTTCTTACATAGGATAATCTTCAGATTCAGACATACCTCTATAGTATGTACAGTTTTTAAGGTCTTAAAACTGCATACTAATATTTGTACACACATATCAATTCAATAAGTTGATCTCTGACTGCCTCGTTGGCCGAGTGGTCGCAAGTGCAACTACCGAGCAAGGGGTTCCGGGTTCGATTCCCGGGTTGGGCAAAGTATTGATGGGTTTTCAAAAAAATCTCAGTAGAAGAACGGAGTCTGAAATTGTGCCCGGTATATGGCAATAGGCTTACCCCTATTACATGGGACTCATAACATAAATAGTGAAAAGTGGGTGCCACTTCTGCGTGCACCTCTGCCTACCCCTTCGGGGATAAAAGGCGTGATGTTATGTTATGTAAGTTGATTTCTCTAGGACTCAAATTCAGGACTGCCTCGTTGGCCGAGTCGTCGCGAGTGCGATTGCCGGGCAAAGGGTCTCGGGTTCGATTCCCGGGTCGGGCAAAGTATTACTGGGTTTTTAAAAAAAAAATTCTCAGTAGTAGCACGGAGTCTGGAAATGTGCCCGGTATATGGCAATAGGCTCACCCCCTATTACATGGGACTCATAACATAAATAGTGAAAAATGGGTGTTACTTCTGTGTGCACCTCTGCCTACCCCTTCGAGGATAAAAGGCGTGATGTTATGTTATGTTCAAATTCAGGTGTTTTAAACACCATTTTAAAACCCGAATAGAAAATTCGTTTGAAATCCGACATGAACGTAACAACTAGACTAACGTGACGTAATTATTTAATTGGATTTTGACTGTTCAATTGCCTATAATTGCTTAATCCTCAGTAACATATTGCGAGTGTCAGTAATCCGACAGATTACCTACCCTGCAAGGATTCCAAAATGATCGATATATGTAGGTCTGTAAGTACTTACAGTAATATTGTTGCCAATAGGATTATTGTTGAATTTAGGACAAAAAGTTAAGGTAGTCTTTTTTTTGTTTTTTTTTTTGCCGTGGACGTGTTCACGTTGTGGCGGCCGTATGTGTGTTGGAGGCCGATACTATTTTCCTCACGATCTCTCGCCATCTTTTCCTGTTTGTGGATTGTCTGGCGCAGTCTTACACTGGATTTCCTGTTGCTGATTTGACTTTATCAGCTCAGCGCATAAGTGATCTGTCTCGTGATCTAGTTCCCTCTACTTTCCCCTAAACGACCAGCCGCTCTATGGAGTTGTTATCACGACCGGAGACATGGCCAAAGTACTGCAGTATGCGCGTCTGTACTATGGTTGATAGACACTTTGTGATGCCGAGTTCTCGGAGTATGGATACGTTGGTGCGGAACTCAGTCCACGATACGCCAAGCATCTTCCTCTAACACCAAATCTCTAGCTTCTATCTTCCACTGTTCCAATTCACGTACTGCCCATGTGTCTGCAATTTCTCTTAATGTATCCATGATGCACCTACATTATTTTAATTTACAAAAATATTTCAATCTAAAATAGCAACTCAAAAAAGGACGTGCAAAATGCACATCGTTGAACTGCAAACAAGTAAAAAATTATACAGTTTTTTTGGATTTTCATCATTCATTTTCCGATTCTGTTATTACATTGCTCGTATTTTCCGTAAAACTTTTTGTGTGGGCCACTGACACGCCGAGTTTGAAACATGGTGGTTCCATGAATAATGGCTAAAGTTGAAACAGTTTAAATTTGAACTGTCCGTATTTCGGCTGAATATTAATATCGCGGATTCTAGTTGGCATTCATAATGAAAATTAATGTTAAAAATAGTCTAGCGATAAATTTGTTACATTGGGCCATTTAGACATGTGGCTTGGTTCGAGACTTGTTTGAGTAATTACAGTTTTCGAGTAACGATATTCGAAATTGGCGGCGCGATATTGTGGCTTCATTAGCGTGTTGGCATCATGAAAGCTTTGAGATGACTACACTATCATTTATGGCAAATTGTATTCACAATATACGAAAAGCGACATAAAATACATTCAAGAACAAATTGTTTACCCAAATGCATTTTATTGCATTCAAGTGAACAACTTATTTTGTTACATACTTAACTTTTGTCACATGTATATGACTTAATCCAATTCCTAGAGTTATTGTTTGTTCGTCCCATTATGTAAAATGGAGATAATATTTTTATCTGCTCATTTGGTTAGTTTAACTTGATTTAGACTGCCTCGTTGGCCGAGTGGTCGCAAGTGCGACTGCCGGGCAAGGGGTCTCGGGTTCGATTCCCGGGTCGGGCAAAGTATTACTGGGTTTGTAAAAAGTATTCAGTAGTAGCACGGAGTCTGGAAAAGTGTCCGGTATATGGCAATAGGCTCACCCCCTATTACATGGGATTCACAACATAAATAGTGAATAGTGGGTGTCACTTCTGTGTGCACGTCTGCCTACCCCTTCGGGGATAAAAGGCGTGATATTATGTTATGTTGGTGAGTTTAAATTAAAAAATAAAATAAATTTACATTAAAACAAAATACCAGGATATAAGTATGGATATATTGTCACCTAAATTAATGAAATTAGCATAACAATCATTTGCATTGGTACCTATGTTTGGTATTCTAGCGTAATGGTACCGTCCCATGAGATATAATTAATAATTGTTTTATGCAAATCAGCCGTCCTTACCTTTGGTGAGACTCCGTGAGACTACATAAGCTCAAAGGGAAGTCAAATGGGGACTTATATAATTGAATTAAGCACATAATTGTGCTTAAAGGGTTAATCCGTTAAGGTGAATAAGTATACATTTTAATATGAAATGTGAAATTAGAATACTTTGTGTTATACCCTAAGCCTTTGGGTTTTTGTGAGAAGTAAATAAACTATTTTTAATTAAAAATGTAGGTAATGTATACCTACCACAATTAAGGAATATAAATATTGTAGGCACACGTGTATGGAATGTATATTTTAGCTATCGAATATGATTTCGGACTCAATGACTTCTCTACGGAAAATTATTCAATGACTTCTCTCGCTCGAGTGAGGCAAAAAGGAGTGTCAGACTCTTACTGACTAAAAACCACCCCGTTCCTACGCCTACAGTTCGAGCCGGAGCGCCGGCAACTCGTTAAGTCTTCCTCGACTCCGTATCGGCATCAACCCCATTGGGCCCCATCAGTGGTGGTCTAATGGCTCTTTGAGAAAACGCGCCGCACACTCGGGATCCTAAAAGCAATATCAGTGAAACATTTCCATTCGATGAACTACTTATCATCAAGGCTAGCTATAACAATGAAGGACCCATTTATCGCCGCTTTAACGAAGGCAATTTAACTTAGAAGTATTTAAACACTTTACAAGCAATGAATTTTAAACAAATCATAAAACAACAGTAAAACATTTGATTGTTAAACTTATTGACTTTTCTAATTTCTCTGCTCCGTTTAACTTTTTAACAAATTGATTCACAATTTATTCAATTATTTTGTATGGAATGAATGAAGGGATAAAGCAATGTCTTCGTTTTGCACAATAAAAAGATTACAAGATAATAATATTATGTTTATATTCAATACCAGAAAAATAAGAAATTTGATCCCTTGCTAAACTTTTTAGAGTTACTTTTTATTATTGACGCCATTTGATTTACCAAACCAATTACATAAAAGTAAAAGTTTAGTTTTAATAACATTTTTACAAAGTCCCAAGAAAAGACCCACAAGTCAAGCAACGCACATAACAATAATTTGATCCACCTTGGATATTGTAAGCACTTGGAAAAAAAAGGATAAATCGGCCCACTGGACAGGCATTAATGCAGGACAAGTGTGCTAAAACGTGTGGTCACTAGACTGAAAAATCGGGATCCGATTGTGTGACACGACCCGTACGCTATTAACATCGGTTACGTCCAATAAGCCTAAAAGCCTCTACATGTAGGCGTGAAATGTCATACGATACACTTTCAGACATCTTAGTAAGCCGTACGAAGTCTTCGGTAAAAATCGTGCGACAATTCGCACTCGTGGCTTGGGACTTACCAAATTAAAAACTTTGATTTTAAACGTAGAACGTCAACAAATTGGAATGTTGAACTGATTTAAATGTCGCTTCATTTGTTTATGATGTTTTACTTTGGAAAAGTTCGTGTTCTTCTGTTCAATATTGATGGTCCAATCAACCACTGTTTCAGCTATTTGTCAAGGTTAAAAAACGAACAAAAATATTTATATTCCGAAGTGAATATTTAGATATGAATTTTAAAAATAAACAAATTGCCTTTTACAAATTGTAACTAAGCAACTTTAAAACTAAAAAACCTGTTAGATTCCCTTCCTAACCCTCGCCCAACATCACAACTCCATAACGCATGTAACCATCACAAACCATACAGAAACGTGTTAAACCATATCATTATTCGAAACCCTTGTCAATTCCCAAGTTGTAATGATAACCTTATCTGCCCTAATTAGGGACAGGCTCCAAGGTAGGTAGAGCGAATTAATCAACGTTCGTTACATCGATGGAATAGGGGCCTGGGACATAGACTTGACGAGACAAGACGTACAAACTGCAGAACAAGTTACCACCAAACCAGTTCATCATGGTCTTGCTTTGTGTGATATTTCTACATACTCAACGGTCAGTTTATACTGGATATCATAGGAATGTGTAATATGTAGTGTACATCTTATTGCCCAGTGGTTAAAACGCGGGTAAAATCCGCTAGACTTTGGCTAACTTGAGTAATTGTTCCATAATCAGTTTGCGTACCTACATTAATTTATTGTTTTGGAATAATTTTTGGGTATATTATTATGTTGTAAATACTTTATTTTTTTGTTGTTAATGAATTAAATGATTGACTGAATTAAATGAATTGAATGACTGGCAACAAAATTAAATGAATTTGCTGTTGATTTCCTCTAAACAACTTCTCTGGATGTGTCTTTAATTTTCTAGCGTAACCTTTCATTACAAAACGACCAAAAATCTTTATCAATTCTATTTGTCTATTCTTATGCTTATTTTACTCATTCATAAATTACGTTTTCAAATTTAAATTCAAATTCAAATCATTTATTGCGAATATAGGTCAAGTTAGTGTAGATGTTACAGTAGTTATTATAAAATAATTTGATCAGCTACATTCTGCCAATTAGCATGCAATACTTTTTGTGAAAATTACAATTACAATTTATTATTTATTACTTACATTATTTGCATTAGTCATAAGAAAATATTAATTACAATTATAATTTATTATTTATTAATTACATTGTTTAAATTAGTCATAAGAAAATATTAATTACAATTTGTCATTTATTACAATACATTATTTAAATTAGTCATAAGAAAATAAAATTAAGTCATTATTATCATAAAAGAATTAATATCATTGAGTCATAAACACTAAGCATAAGCAAACCTAAAGCTCAACTGAATTTGTCATTAAGATAATCGTTTACATTATAATATGCCTTATTAATAAGTAATTGCTTTAATTTAAATTTAAATGTTCCTATGTTTGAACATCGCAATATGTCAAGCGGGAGATGGTTGTAAATACGAGGTGCCATGCAAAATATACTATTACTGAATTGAGCAGTTTTATTTGATGGAAAGCATATCTTCATACCATGTCGTTTGCTCTTTAAATGATCAAACATTGAATTATGCAACCTTACAAATATGGCTACCTCATAGATATAAATACATGTTAACAAGTTTAAACTAATGAAAACGGGTTTACAACTCTCTGTAGGTGTAAGTTTACATATTGCTCTGACACATTTTTTTTGAGCTTTAAACGCAATGTCTTTATCAACCGAGTTACCCCAAAAGATGACCCCGTACCTTAATAGTGATTCAACATACCCGTGATATGCAGTAATAACAGCAGATCGGTTCACTACTTTGCCAAGCATATACAGTGCATAAGAGAATTGACTTAACTTTGTACATATGCTTTCAACTTGAAATTTCCTATTCAAACCGCTATAAATATGAAGACCCAAAAACTTTGCAGTCTCCACTTCGTTAATCTTACATCCATTAAATTTTATGTCAATTTGTTGCAATTTATTTTTCCTGTTCCTGAATGTCATAATATTAGTTTTATCTAAATTTATTAGCAAATTATCATAGGTATAATTAATATTTAGTTCTAAGTCATTTTTATTTTTGTCACTGAACATAACTGTGCTGTCGTCTGCAAATTTCACAAAGTTAGTTCAACAAAATATTACACTTAAGTTATAAGCCGAACAAAAAATTACTTACAATACAATCTTACGAACCCCTCCATATAATTTAGCACCAACAAGCAAATGCCAAAAATTCAGGAGGGTACACTCGATAAAATATTAACGGGGACACTGGAAGGCGATGTCCGTCCATGTATACCAACTGTGTAAAAATAAAATATTAATACTGCAGTCCTATCAATGGGCTTCTGGCTGGAAAAAATGATATAAACATCCACAGGACTGTTAAGGGCAATTCGTATACTTTGTTGTTGAATTAAATGACTTGTTTTTTAAATCATAATGAACATTAGGACTAATTTCCTGGAAGGAATAAGACATGGTATAGTTATGGTATACAATCACTAGTTATGTTTCATTATTATTGTACATTCGTTGTAGTTTCAGAGTCTAGTATTAAGGTAAGAAATAATATATTTCTGTATCTATTGCTAGACACATAAAAATATTCGTCCACCACATTCACATTGGTATTTTCATTCTTGTGTCGGTATATATATTTTTATAATTTAATTCACGGGTAAGGTTAAAACTATTTACAATCATTGATATGACCCGACATTTTGATGGGCATTAACGTAGTGTTCGTGGTCGACTGGTTAATGAGCACTTTTATCATCTTTCAATGATCAATGATGATGTGAGTTCTATTCCAGCTGAAAGATTCTTTTTTTATTTTACTAGGTAGTTTTTCTTATATTTTTTTTTGTTTTTTGAAATATTAGATCAGGCTATAAAAGAAGCAGATAAGTCGGCAAATAAAACTATACTATCTTTTATTACAATTAATTTATTTATTATTCTAATAAGTGGTTTTATATTCAACATTTATAATAATTAATTATCATACCACAGTTAAGTTCTTAAAGTTCTTTAAATAATAATTAATCAATATGCCAATAAACCTTATAGTCGAATTGGGAAATATCATGCGATAAAGTTTATACTTTTAAAATTAACATAAGAAGATTTATAAAAATAGGATAGAAAAAAAAGAAAAGATTAAAACATTGTTTCAAATTTTAAATATTTGATTAATGAATTCTTGAAACAACTTGTGAATGCTGGAATCGATCCGGCGCGGCGGCACTTTACTGGAGGTGATAACCATTACGCCAAACGCGCTGTGAATGAGATCATCGAAATATTGTATACCATTCAGTAACATAAAAATACGATGAGAAAACACTATATTTATATGGGTATTGTATAGCTCGATTGCTCATTATTTGATTTCGATTTATTCAAAGTTTGTTATAAGTTATTTTTATCTTTACCCTCGTTTTTATTTAAACTTGTTTACTAAATAATTACGTATACCGACACAAAAATGATATTTAAATACCAAGATGTGTGTGATAGACGAATGTTTCTATACATATCTATTAATATGAAATTACCCACACATGTATATTGTGTAGTCATACTAGTGTCGATGTGTAGCGCTGCGAACTAATTAACGGTGTTTTGTGTACTTCATCGAAGGCGCAAACAATAATATAATTTTAATAAATTCGCACCTAACACATATGTACCTAAAACTTATAAGACAAGACTAAAACATCCAATTATTATTTAAAATCGTGCATTAGTATCGTACTTACACGAATGACTATTAAAGTTCATTTCAAAAACTTAATTTACTTTCTTACTTTAAATGAAGTACTATGTATCAGTCGTTTCGTCGTCAGCCATTTTAAAACGACAACATAACATAACATAAATTATTATGTTTTCGGCTTACTCACGTTGTAATTCGACGAGAAACTCGACTAGTTTCAAGCCATGCTAGAGGCTCATATTCATGAACAGCATTTCATATTTCATAACATAATATCACGCCTTTTATTTTATTACCCAGAGGTGCACATTACGGTACTTAATGCCACTGTACAATGTAACATCCACTCCTATGTAATAGGGGGTGAGCCTATTGCCATATACCGAGCTCAATTCCAGACTCCGTGCTACTACTGAGACTCTTATTAAAAACCCACTAATACTTTGTCCGACTCGGGAATCGAACCCGAGACCCTTTCCCCGGCGACCACTCGGTCAACGAGGCTGTAAAAAGACGATAACATTACAATTTTAGTATTAAATCCATTTCACCATTATTTTCAGTTTAAAAGGTAATAACATAGCCAAGAAGCTTCCAAAAATACACATCAAATATGGAAAGGTATTTATTATACACGTAACTTAATAGGCTTTAAAATCAATTGAAACGTTGGACAAAGTTAACGAGTTTTTCATCCCTGATAGCTATGCCGTAGGATATAAAAATAATTAAAACACCAGCAACTCTCGTGGTAAGCGTCAACCCTTCAATGTCGATGGTGCTTGTAAATAGACATGACAGTGTAATCGGGGATGTTTGACGGTTTTATTGATTACGGGAATTATTTTTCTATGGATTGACTTTGTAATTTTGGAAGTTGTAAGTTGTCTGTAGATTGGAATGTGGAAAATGCGATCAAAAATGATGGAAAATGATTTAACTTCATTTAAATTTAACTTTTGAGATATTTGCGTTTTACTGAGTACCGAAGCTGTATATAATATGTACATAGGTACCGCAATGTCAATGAACCAACCAACTGCAAAATATTATGTTTTTTTATTTTTTTTAACTACACTTAACACATAAAAATGAAAACTATTGAACCAAAAATATAACTTTGGAACTTGCAGCGTGTATTGACACCAACGCTTATGTATGGTAGTGAATCATGGGTGTGGCAGAAGAAGCATGAAAGCAGGATTAATGCGGTGGAATTATGAGAGCCCTGAGAAGTATGTGTGGACTAAAATTGAGTGATCGAGTGAAAATTAGTGTTATTAGAGAAAGGGAATGTTACGCTGGTTTGGACATGTAGAAAGCATGGATGAAAGTAGAGTAACGAAAGAAGTATACAGAGCGGATATGAATGGGGCCATCGTTAGACGGACATATAGTGACCAGATTGGCGATATATTAAAGAAGGGCCAAATTAAAAGTACCCTTAACCGACGAGCATGCATGAAAAGATTGATGACTGTTATTGAAGCGAAAGAGGTATGTAAGATTCGTAGTAATTGGCGTTCCTTAGTCTCTGCCTACCCCCATGGGAGACAGGCGTGAAGTTATGTATGTATGTATGCAAATATAACATTGTAGGGACATTACGAAGTTTCTTTACAACTAATGAAGGTATTTTCTTTTTGTTTTTTTTTTTGTTGTTATACAATGTGTCATATGTTGTATGTATTTATTTATCATCACGCAGGGCTGCAGGAAGAAATCCCATAAGGGATATGCAGTACCTATGTACTTTTATGTTGTTGTATTTTTTCCTGTGTATTATCTTTGTTGTTTGTTTACATAAATTAGTAAATAAATAATTGAATTTGTATTAGAGTAGCAGCGCGACAGACGCCTCTAGCATGTTGAAACTAGTCAAGTTCCTCGTCAAATAATTACGTGAGTAAGTCGAAAAAATAATAATTTAAATAATGATTTTTTTACTATAGTACATAGGTAATAAGGAAGTAAACAACCACGTGATAACCGATAACTACATATATTTTCTAACAAACAACAAACGTCATAAATTATTACAATTTATTTCACTGGAAATACTTTGATTCAGGCACTGGTGATCTCTTCTATCGGGTTAGCTTCAAAGAAGTTGACAACATTCTTGAATATTCTCTTTGAGGCTAAATCAATCATGGGTCTGCCGAACTCCACAGCGATTTGCTTCCAGTTTTCGTTCAAGAAGGTCAACATAGTTTCACCTAAAAGGCAAACACATGATTTTATATTAATCACTTGAAATATCGTACCGAAAAATACTCTAAATTGGTTCATATCAAAGCAGTGTCTACACATCTGAAATAAGGTTTATAATAAAGCGAGTGGCGAGCGGTCACCGGTGACCGCTTGCGTCTTGACCAGGAAATTGTTGTTTCGTATTG
This sequence comes from Spodoptera picta, assembly GCA_038387885.1. Lineage (NCBI taxonomy): Eukaryota > Metazoa > Arthropoda > Insecta > Lepidoptera > Noctuidae > Spodoptera > Spodoptera picta. Next base: position 2,590,046 of record JAZHFQ010000733.1, on the reverse strand, counting down.
CGTTTGATACTTCCCATATGTCTCCATTAAAGATAAAGATATGATCACTATTTAAAATGTGATGTGAATAAATAAATAAATAAATCAATTAAGATTTAAGTCAACAAATTGGGGCAGACTATTCAAACTTTTAAACACGAACATTTTCAGTCTCCTGTAATTCAACAAATATGCAGAATGGCAGATAATAGATAGACTAGGAAATTAACAGAATGGACATCAAGGGGAACAAAGAAATAGAGGTAGACCGAGAAAACGATGGGAAGATATACTCAGGGAAAGAGGAGGACTAGACTGAGAAGGAAAGCTCGAGATAGAGACAACTGGAGGAAGCTGGAGAGGCCTACGCCAAAGAGGCGACTTCCACAATACATTATTATTGCATGTATTAGAAATAAAAAAAATACAATATAGAGGTACATATAGGCAAAGAAATTGATGAAATTGAATAATATGAATTAATATAATTGGAAATAAATATAATAATAGGAATATTGTGAGCATGTTTTGTGGTAGAATAAAGGCTATTTTTATTTTATTTTATTTATAATACAACAAAAAGTTTCAATGAAGAAGAATACTTCAAATATTTAAAATTGAGTACATTAAATATTTATCTTTGGACCAAAAGACACGCTTTCTAAATTTACTTTTGAGTTTAATCTCAGTCATCACGCTATAATGGAAAGCCACAAGAAAAAATGGCTTGCTTGCTTATGCATACATTTAAATCGAATATCAGAGCAGCGAATAGCAATATGTGGCGCCATCTATTATGCAGGACAAAGATTAATGCCGCATCTATTGTAAACATTCAACGGAATATATTGTTGATTTTAGAGAGAAATTCAATTTTAAAAAGTAAACTTAGATAGTTGAAGAAACGATCGTGTGACTTGAAAATTAAGGTTGAATTTCGGAGATGAGATTCGTAGTTTTGTTGGTCTGGTTCCTAATTAGTATCGGACGCTATTATTAAAAGTTGGGAATTCAAAATATATTTTATATTGAGGATTGATTGTGGTATAACCCTAAGCGCCGGTTTCACCACCTCTATATAAGTACTTGATAAACTTATGTGACAGATAGTTCATACAAATTACGTTCTTAATTCTTTATCTGGTAGATAACGGCTATCCAGATATTGGAGATATTGTGAAACAGGCCCTTAGTCTATGGGTAAGTAAAAAAATCCTATAGAAAAATAAAAGAGGACACAAATTATATATTATACTTACTCAGCTCCTTGTTTCCGTTAAACAAATTGGTCAGTTGGTAATGAGCACTCTCTTGGGCATCGAAGTCAAAGCTGTACTTCTTAGGTTTGATGATGTCCTTGCCGTTGGATCCCTTTACTACATCGTATGTAATCTTAATTTTTATTTGGAGATGCTCTGAAAATGTTATAAAATTATCAATTTTAAAGTAATGAAAAGAAATTATACCCAAAAACTTCTATACACCGTGAAATCTATTTCGTTTTCGTACCGCAACAAAGCAACTTGTCCTAAGGAGTATTTTCGATGTATAAAGTAAAGACGAAAATTAAAATGTAAATTTTTTGGTTAAAATGGAAATACGCATAAAACACATTAGACGTAAAATTGTAGGCACTATTCGCATCGCATGTGCCGCCGAGAAATACCTATTCGAGAATTACTTGGTATGATGTTTTGATAGGTAATGTATATGAGTTCGTATGCGCTTTCGAAGTTTACTTTTTGCAATGGCTTACCAGTTTTCTTTTTAAGCATTTTATTTCTTTGTAAAACTATTGTATCACCAAGAAGTATAAGAAAATTTGTAATGTAATTTAATGCACATTACAAATTTTAAAATTAGCCATTGATTTAGCAATGGCTATTGGTTTTAAAGCGAGAAGTCAATAATAGCAGTATGTGTAGTTCATGTACCTACAAAAATTGTAGCTTTCATATAAGTATTTTATTTTAATCTACAGTAAAGATTAAATGTAACCAATTTGCATGCCAATAATGATAAGTGTGCTGATTTAATTATATTATGTATATGTAACACCTATATCATGTACCACATTGAGCAAATAAAGAATTATTATTATTATTATTAGAATTATTATATAGACAAAATCATTTTACTTCAGAACGAAAAATAAATAGATTTCACGGTGTATAAAGATTTAATTTGAGAAAATGTGTTATGTTTCTCGCCTTAAACCTTGGGCTATATAGCTGTAATCCTACTCTTGGGTGATTTTTGTACACGGCTACGTCATATGATGTAGACAATAGTCTTCATGAAGTCTATAAGTGCACATTTGAACAAGATTATTATAGTACAATTTACACTCATTTGTAGTATTAAGCAGGTAAGTAAAAGTTAAATTAAATAAAGAAGTAAATAACGGTGTTAAAGACAGATCAATTTAAGTCTTAACTTCATTGACTCAAGATTCATTTTCGATATTTATAGGAATACTTACTCAGTCTAATCTTGATCTGACCGTCACCAGTGATAGGCAGAATCAAGATACGTCCATTAGCGGTGTAGTGACCCTTCACAGAGTTGTCCATATGGAAGTCAACTGTGAAAGTCTTTTTCTTCGTGTCCCATCTGAGAAGAAAGGTTATACAAAATTATGAACCATATTTAGACTAGCATAACGTTTAAATTTGTTGTTCTTTGCAGAGATAAGTAGAGGAACATAGTATCTTGCATTGGTCGTAATGTTTACTCTATTATAAAAGAAAAAACTATAAAGAAAGGAAAATGCTTTCAATATCTTAGAATCACATTGTTTGGATAGATTGCTCCATCTATTTTAAATTCAGCTAATTAGGTACATTTTTTTAATTAAGCTTTCCCCTCTTTTAGTTTACAACAAAATACGTGCTTTAAACCAGCTACTTACTGGACACCATCAACGATCGAGTTCTTCAATCCTTTCATTATGCCTCCGGTCATGGTAAACTGTAGACCAGCCAATTCGAAGGCCAGGTCATCCATTTCCATGGGATCCAGCACTTCAACGTTAGCATCAGGTATACCGGTCATGAATATGGGCATCATTTTCTGGAACGACGTCCTTAGACACGCGGAGTCTTCTAGATTGCATTTTGCTACTGGCAGTTCTGTGAAAGATAATGAGAAGTAAGTTAAAATAAAGTAAGTACCTCGATAACATGATGTCATGCCTTTTTATTCCTTAGAACTAGGAAGACTGCATGATCTGAATGTGAATCGGAAAATGGTGATTTTCCGATTGTTCGATTTATTTTCTTGATTGGTAAATTAGGTATACCTACTTCATCTAACCAAAAATAGACCGGATAAAAAAGTTCAAATGAACTTCGAATGGTAAATAATTTGGAAAGTACCATATTTATTTTCCAAGGAAGACTTAAAAGTGAACTTGAGAAGTTATTGGTATCTGCTTGCTTAGTAACCTTGTAGATCCATAAAAAGTACTATAAATTACAAGTAATCATTCGCCATTTGTAAAGATTATAATAATATTATCATTGCTACAATGTCAAGTAACTTCTTTCCTGTTAATACTTTGCATGAAATCACTATTTACCTACATAATTCTATTTTTTTATTATATTATTTTTATATGCATGAATAATAAGTATGTAAATAGGTACCTACTAGGAAATGTAAAACTACCCAAATACTCTCTAATATTTTTAAGAAGATATCGTATGTGTCTTTGAAACCAATATAAATAATAATAATATATAATAATATATACCAATTGTTACTTTATTTTAATTGGCGGATACTTATGTCATTTCAATATTGTAGTTGTTCATTCTAGTGGCATCTAAGTGTGGGAGAGCCATGCTTCGGCACGAATGGGCCGGCTCGACCAGAGTGATACCACGGCCTCATAGAAAACCGACGTGAAGCAACGCATGCGTTGTGTTTCGTCGTGTGAGTGAGGTTACCGGAGGCCCAATTACCCTCCCCTTCTCCAATCTCCCCAATCCCTGAATCCCCAACAATCCTATAACTCCTAATCCCCAAACGGCCGGTAACGCACTTGTAACGCCTCTGGTGTTCCTGGTGACCATGGGCGACGCCGATTGCTTACCATCAGGTGATCCGTTTGCTCGTTTACCGGCTTATACCATAAAAAAAAACTACGCATATGAAACAAGACAAATTTTCGCAAAAGCAGGAGATATCTGGGTACGTTTGTCGTGTAGGGGAACTGATTATGGATTATTTTATTTTTGCTACCTTTATCAATAGAAACAGTGAGGTGCAGTATGGTGACAGCAGATTAAAATATGACTCACCATCACCGTTAGTCTTCCAGCGGGCATCATAAGAGTCCACTACAGGACTACAGAATAGGGCAGTATGCTACATTTTATTTTAATGTCCGTCTGGTAGATTATTTTAAAACATTACACACGTATTATTTCTTTTCTTTCAAAATTAAGTACTTTCGATGATATATTGATTTGATATCGTGTGACGTCACGATTTACTACATTTAATAGGATACCGTGACGTAACGACCGGATCCGGAAACGGAGTAAGTATTAATTTCTTATACGACAAAAAAATGTGTCTAATATTTTTTCATTATTTAACTGACGGACTAATTACTTTTGTAATTTTCATACACTATCTCGTACCCTATTAACAGAGACTGCAACAGCGCTCTTGGATAAACCTTTCAAACAGCAATTACCAACAAGTCTGCTAATCGTTAAAGCTATAGCATGACCCTCTTATATAGAAGAGCCTTTTAATTCAACAGTGACCGGTAACACGGGTTGTCTCTGATGATGCAGTCCGGAATTTCTCTAATGATGACTACACTACTAGACTCGCTGATGACTGAATCACCATTAGTGATGAGTACCTAATCATTGAAAACTTGATCAATGACTAGGTTTCAAATTGCAGTGTGTCAATCAAAATCAGATTTTCGCATTCCTCGTTAACGCACTGATAGTGCAATGACTTTGACACGTCTTTTCTGTTTGTCAACCACAAAATAATATTCTAATAAGCGGTTTATCGTTTGACTAGTTTCCGCTATTATTAGGAATGCTTCCTTTTTGATCCTTCTAGTATTGGACTGACAAAGTAGTAATCAGTGGATTGAGCCAGAATCGACTAACTCATATATCCTCCCAGAATTGACACAATTGGATTGGACTGCTCTGAAATTTTGTGTGGGTGGTATCATTATAATGAAATCTAGCCTTCTCCGATTGAAAAATAACATTATTTTTACCCGATTACAGAATCGGGATATGTCCAAGGATATATATATATTATGATACATAAGGATACTTTTGATTCAAAACAAAGAGATATTTCTAATAAGGTTAATAATTTTGTGTGATTTGATAACCCACATGTACCTATGATGTTATGCAAATAAAAATAATGCCATATATAATTTGACGTAATATTAAAATAAGTGATGATCCTTAAGCTCGTATTATTAAATATAAATAAAGATACCTACATAGGTATATAGCCACCTTTCGCCTCAGGATTTTTCGTAGGTTTAATAAAATTAAAAATAAATATTAAGATAAATGGGACTTTAAACGGTATGCTAATCAGTTTTAAAAGACTTAATAGCCATTTAAGTGAGTGGAGGGGAAACGCAAAATTTAGCTAAAATATTTTTTGAAAACTCGGTCTTATAAAACGTTGACTATACCGTTATCCTCAAGGGCTAAACGATTTTAACTAAATTTTAACTTCTTTTTGAAGATGTACTAAAACTTTCCCTATACGTAATTCACTATAGTACACCTATAGTGAATTACGTATAGGTAACAAATATGCAACGCTTCAGATAGGTATACCTATTTATATAAATTAAATATTTTGATTTTTGCACAGCAAAATCACGCTGAGACAAATAAAATTATCGACAACAAATTTTTTACAAATACCAAAAACGTATCAGAATCGACAATATGTACTTACTTAAGTAATCAAAGAAAAATTGTCAAAAGTTATCAAGTTAATAAACAAACTTGTCGTCATTTTTAAAACATGTAAACCCAAAGAACATCACAAATATTTTTGGACCCATAGGAAAAGAAAGGCGGCAATTAGACTTCCTACCTATTTTTCACTTCGAATCACAAATGTTTCATCAAAAAAATTTAACTCAAAGAACTTTTGATTAAATAAAAATCAGTCAACTCACCAGCTGATTGAACACCAGCGAACACCAACACAGTTAAACAAATTATTTTAAAGAACATAGTAACTTTTGGTACAATCGTCCCTACAGTTGACTAAGAACTGGTCGTGAACTTGAAGAGAATCGTTAATATACCAAAACGTCAACCGCGGACATAATTATATATGAACATAAATTAAATACTATTGCAATTATAAAAAAGTCTATTATTTATGACCATCATTATGTAAAGGTTGAAAGAAAGAAACATTGGAGAAGAAATGGATTTACTTATGTTTTCATACCTACTTTTTTATTTAGTGTTAAGCATAAAAGTAAGGGTAGGTATGTACTGGTCAATTGGCATTGTTACCCGCAAGCAAGACTTTTGGTGCAAGACTGTAGTACAGATATATCGTGGGGCAAAATAGTCTACAGTATGTACATCATCCTAATAGTGTTTAACGAAGCCGCTTGGAGAACCTGCATTGTTACCTTTGGCAAACGAACAGTGCAAATCTGAGTTATTATAACATCATACTAAATAAATAAATAATCATATCATCACGCCATTTATCCTTGAAAGCGGAGGTGCATATTACGGCACGTAATGCCACTATACAATATAACACCCACTTTTCACCAGTCCCATATAATAGGGGGTCACCCTATTGCCATATACCTACCGGGCACAAATCCAGACTCCGTGCTACTACTGGGAGTTTTTTTTAAACCAGTTATATCTTCCCCGATCCAGGAATCGAACCCTTGACCCCTTGCCCGGCAGTCGCACTTGAGTTATTGTATATGGAAGAACTTCGCAATTAAATCCTTCAGTTAACGGTAGTAGGAGGTACCTCCTAGATAAAAATGTACGATCCGGAAATTGGAACCGATATTCTTTCTTTGACAGCATATGCATAAGCATACTCATCGAAAGATCGAAATAATTTCATTAATATTAGACTTTACGTCCTGTGTAGTAACTAGGGGAGTTAAGGCAGAGGGCGTCCATAGGAGTCCTTCATCGAATTTCATTTCATCGTAGCAACAAAAATTAAAAGGTTACATTTAACCAAGGTTCATGTTTAGTGGTCATTACTCAGAGCCGTCAAAAGTATTATTATAATTTTCTATTGTTGAATCATCGTTTTTACGTAAATGAAATGAAAAAACGAGTACTTTGCATATAAGTTTCACAATAGGTAAGGAAAATTAGAAAATAAATCTTTCATTTAATAGTTATTGATTGGTTGCGTTTGTAGTTATTGCTAACTATCCCTACGTTGTATGAAATGATGATAAAGAAATAGAATTGAAGTTAATTTGAGTTAGTTCGCAAATAACTCTTCTTGGTCACACAAGGCGTCCTGCGCTGTGGTGCACAGAAGAGTGAGATTTCATTTCAATATGCGCCGTACACCATCTCAAAAGCATTATGGGCAGTATTGTCATTCTTCCTTCCCGCAGCCTCCTTTCGCAACATTTTTTTTATATAATTGATGGGCTGACTGGCCGATGATATCCAATCTTCTCTCCAATATTCCAACAGTCAAACTATTTATGTATAGTTTTGTTGGAAATCACATATGTCAAACAATGAATCCAAATTTTGTTGAATAAATAAATAATAATAATCTCCGCAGAAGGATACCACAGAATCCAGACTCTCCACTGATCAACAACGGTTGACAATGAATCTCATGTAGACTAGAGCCTATTCATAATTCATAAGGGTTTTAACTTATGTGTTTCACTAATAAACACAAATATCATACTCACTCTACTTCCTACAAACAAATACTTGTATAGAACTAGATCAACTTAATTAAATTAAAGTCGCAGTTAAGATGAACTTGACGGACGTTACAAAGTTCTTAAATTTCAGGCAGCGTGTTAAAATAACTTGTTTTATTATTGTTTATTATAACACAAGACAGTTATATTAGTTCCGTGGCCGCAGTTACCAAGTAAGTGATCATAGGTTCGCGATCGGTTTTAAGAATTGGGATGACGACAGGGTATGAAAATTAAAAATCTAATTAGTTCGTAGACACGTATTTCTTTATTTTGTCGTATAATAAAACGTCATTTCTACGTATAAAATGTACATAAAAGTGACGTCACACGAAATTTGAAATCAATATATCGTGGAAAGTATTCGTTTCTGTAAGAAAATAAAAAATACGTGTGTAATCTATACTAATATTATACAGCTGAAGAGTTTGTTTGTTTGTTTGAACGCGCTAATCTCCGAAACTACTGGTTCGAATTATTCTTTTTGTGTTGGATAGTCCAGTTATCGAGGAAGGCTAAAAGCTATATAACATCACGCTACGACCAATAGGAGCAAAGATATAGTGGTAAATGTGTAAAAAAAGGGGAAAATTATTTCATCTTTGAAGCCTTCCGTTGCGTGCGCTGTGAAAACGGTTCAAGATGCACAAAAATATGTACTAAAGAATAATAGCTCTTTTAATGATCTAAAAAAAGTCCCCGACAGTATATGTCTATCTTTTAAGATTAACTCATAAAAACCGTTTCTTTGGTACGTAATTTGGTCGAAATAATTTGTTTAAGTTGTATCAACATAATAAATAATATTAATCTTTTTTCAAATAAATATGTTGTTGGTTAAGAGTACTTCATTCTGAATAAAATTGTCTTTGAAATAACTTAATTTCAACAAAAAACTTTAAAGATTACAACCTCATTCTAATAATAAAATTGAAATTGATTGCGATTTAAGAGTAAAAGTGGGTAACATCGAGGAATTACCTCTAGTAACTAAAGTATACCCTGACATCAGCCAAATAGAAAACAAGGACCATCAACGGATGTGTCAAAGAGCAATATTGGCGGCAAGAAATAGTAGCGTTGACGAAATAAATGATATCATTTTGAGTAAACTCCCAGGAGATATTGTAACCTACACATCCATTGATACCGTGATGGATCAACAAGATGTAGTTCATTACCCATAGGAGTTCCTCAATTCCTTGAACCCAAGCGGCCTTCCCCTACATTCTCTTAAGTTAAAAATAGGTCCCCCAATAATTTTACTAAGAAATCTCAAACCACCAAATTTATGCAACGAGGCCCGACTTCAAGTAAAATTTCTGCGCAATAACGTCATCTTTGCAATAGTTTTGACTGGTCCAGCAATTGGTCAAACAGTCCTCATACCCCGCATCCCAATGATACCCAACGACTTACCTTTCAATTTTAAAATAATATATTTCCGCTTTAATTATCTTTCGCAGTCACAATAAATAAATCACAGGGGCAAACATTCAAACACGTGGGGATCGATTTACGCCAAGACTGTTTTTCGCACGGCCAGTTATATGTCGCGTTATCAAGATCGGGTTGTGGCGAAAATCAATGTTCTTCTGCCACAAGATAATAAAACAAAAAATATAGTATATGCAGAAGTTCTTTAAAATAATTTAATTTCCTTTAAAAATTGTATAGATATAGTTTGGAACTCGAAAAAAAAACATAGGTTTTATCCTGAAAATTCTGCGGGAACTCGACCATTCCGAAAATCCCGCAAGAACGGGAACTATGTGGGTAGAACCAAAAATCTGCCGGAAGTCACTAGGTATTCCACGCGGACGAAGGCGCGGGCAAAAGCTAGTGATTTAAAATAATCTACCAGATGGACATTAAAATAAAAATTAGTCGTCTACCCTATTGTTAACCGACTTCAAAAAAGGAGGTTGTCAGTTTGACCAGTATTTGTGTAGGTATGTATGTGTGTATGTGTGTCTGGGAGCGATTACATTGCGATTGGTTGAACCGATTTTGATTGAGGTTTTGACTAAAGTGTTTATTACATTTAGGCGAAGGTTTTAATAGAGGTATATTAATTAAACCTATTTCAACAAATAATGGGGGGGGGTCGCAGTTACTTTTTTATTCAAAATTTGTAAATATGCCCATAAAACACACCTATTTTTGGATTCATAACGAAAGAGGCGAATGGTACCTTCCCACCTCTCTTAAAACTGCAACATCTGAAAGAAACAGCTTCTATTCAAATCTTAGTTACTGTTATAGCATCACAACATGATCACATTGCAATATTTCGATTCAAGTAAAATTAAAGCAACAAATTACTTCTTAATGAGATAATTTATTGAATGACAACGATAAAGTTGAACGACTGTGGTTACAGGACGCGATTGAGTTAATTGATTCCAGTTACCTACGTAGATATTTAATTTTACATGATAAGTAGTATTCTCGTTGGCCGAGTGGTCGCAATTGCGACTGCCGGGCAAGGGGTTTCGGGTTAATGCCACTGTACCTCTACAATGTAACACCCACTATTCACTATTTATGTTATAAGTCACATGTCATAGAGGGTGAGCCTATTGCCATCTACCGGGTACATTTCCAGACTCCATGCTACTACTGAGATTTTTTTGAAACCCAGTAATACTTTGCCCGACCCGGGAATCGAATCAAGGCAGTACCTATTTATAATTACATAATATTACAAGTACTTTGTTACAATTATAGTAGAACATAGGTCAAACTGCTTGAGTAGTTAAACCATATTATTAAGTACGTATTAGTAGCCAGACTAGCAATTAAGTTACAAAGATGTTAGTCATTTTTCAAACCTAGAAACTATAAACTGACTGTTACATTAAAACAGGGGATAAGTAAATAGAAATATTCTTTATCTACCTGTTCATCCTTGAGTTTAAGTTTGCATTTTTTGTTATAAATAAAGTTTATATAAGATATTATTATATAAACTGCGTAAAAAAACCGACTTTAACACCCTCTTTTTTTAATTACTACATAGTATAAAACAATGTCGCTATCCGCCGTCTGTCTTTTTAATAGATAGAGTGATTCTTAAGGAAGGTTTATATGTATAATACATGCATACTGCACCCGTGCGAAGGCGGAGCGGGTCGCTAGTAAAAAAACTTTCATCTAAATGTAACAATCACTTTTCTGAAAACCGCATCTAAATCGGTTTAGCCAATCACGAGATAATCTCGTACAAACATACCGACGTGCATGTCAAACTATATACAAAATGTAACTTTCTTAAGCCATACATCCCCAAGCGGTCACCGGTGACTGCTCTCCACTAACTACATTATATACCTTATTTCGACTGATTAGAGACTACTTTTGTTTAGGTTTACTTAACAAATTTAGGGGATGAATTACCAAAGGAATTTCAAATTATAATACCTATTAAAAAAGTTAAGTTGAAAATGATCACATCGACATAATTTAGTCATTTGGTCAGAAAATAGAAGTAACCTGGAATGTTTTCCGGATGTTTTTAAAATTGTCAATTTTATAGATTTTGGTGTGCTCTTTCAGGTTTCCAATTTCTACTTAGGTATAATAATGAGCGCCTGATTCAATTTTGAAATGGAAAGAACTCAATTTTGGCTTCATTGCTATTAAAAATCGAATAGGCATTTGATGCAATTTTTTTAAAATATCGTAGACAGACTCGTAATAGTGTCTGGATATTTTATGTATGTCAGGTATCTTTCGTTGATTATGTACTTAATGTATCAGCAGTCAGTTATCTCTTGAGGACGGTAGATAATGGTCTAATGCGGTCAAGTCCTGTTAATTGCTGATTGGCAGAGCGCCGTTCCTTGGTAGTTAGAACTGAAACGTAACATCACGCCTTTTATCCCCGAAGGGGTACGCAGAGGTGCTCTTACTGCCACTTTACAATGTAACCCCCACTTTTCACTATAGATATGTTATGAGTCCCATGTAATAGGGGGTGAGCCTATTGCCATATACCGGACGAACTTTCAGACTCCGTGCTACTTACTACTGAGTTTTTTTTAAAAACCTCAATAACACTTTGCCCGACCCGGAAATCGAACCCGAGACCCCTTGCCCGGCAGTCGTACTTGCGACCACTGGGCCGATGAGGCAGTCTGAAACTGTAACGTTGATACAATTTCTCTTAGAATATCACAGCTTGATAGAAATTATTGTTTTTATAATGCAAGTAAATTATGCGTTGGTGTTTAAAAATATACGTTTCGACTGAGGATTGAAAAGGAACGAACCAGGTCAGGGTAAAACAGGGTACAAAAAAACTAAAAAACTTCGTTTTTATTAAAAACAATAGGTAGGTAAAGTATCAAATCCTAAACCATGTATGTATAAACTAAGGATAAATATTAATTTTTGGCAACAACTTAAACAATAGCTATTTCTTCTAAGGGCTGTGATCTCAGGTAAATCTTGATGGCATTGTATATCTTTTGTACTGGTTTCTCCAACATAGGGTTGCCAAATTCTTGGGAAATCGCCTTCCAGTTTTCATTCATAAATGTCAGCATGGCGTCACCTGGGAACCAAAAACAAATATCGTTAAAACATTGCGAAAAAGGCGGGGTTGGGGTGATTGGCCTCCGGCAACCTTACTCACATGACGAAACACAACGCAAGCGTTGTTTCACGTCGGTGTTCTGTGAGGCCGTGGTATCCTGCAGTCATTCGATGAATTTCCCCTTTTTAAAAAAATCACTCCGGCCGAGCTGGCCGATTCGTGCCGAAGTCCAGCCCAGGTGTCCATGGGCGACGCCGATTTCTTACCATCAGGTGATTCGTCAGCTCGTTTACCGGCTTATGCCATAAAAAATGTACTTATATGTTTGTGCGCGATTACCTTGCGATTGGCCGAACCGATTTTGATGCAGTTTACAGAAAAAGTGTTTGTTACACTTACAAGATAGATCTAGTATATTAATTAACCGACTACAAAATAAGAGGGGGTTGAAGTCGGTTATTTAACGACCGTCGGCCTTTATAAACGTGCGAACTGTGACGGCAAGGCAAAGGAATGTGTCGCGGAGAACCTGACGGGTAACCGGGGCTCCGGCTCGACGTGCGGAAGAAGGAACGGGGTGGTTTTTAGTCAGTAAGAATCTGAGTCTGACACTCCCTCCCGCCTCACCCAGGCGGGAGCAGTCATTCGATGATTTTCCCCCTTAAAAAAAAACTTTTATTCATTCATTCATTACAGACCTGAAAAATGCCTTTTACAGGTCTGTAATGACCCATCCATAGCCAGCCAGCTATTAGCTATTAGAATAAAAATAAAACTACGTTTAAAAACCCGACTTCAAAAACCTAAAAAAAATAGGTATACCTACCTACCTATATTTTTACCTACCTACCTATTTTTTTTTATATTTTTTAAAAATATAAAGGTAGGTATGTTAATCATTGTACTCAGATCCACAAGTTCTTATGATGATAATTATTATCTAAACGTAGTACTTACTCAATTGTTTGTTGCCATTGAACAGGTTGGTCAGTTTAAAGTGAGTGTTTTCATTGTTCTCGTAAGTGTATTTGTAACTCTTTAACTCGATGACGTCTTTGCCTTGCTCATTTTTGACGATGTCGTAGGGCATAGTCAGGGTGATTACGAGATTTTCTGGAAAGAAAAAATCAATTTACGTAGTTTAAAGAAAAATTGTCGTAGATACCTATAGATATTTCTAAAATGGTTTCAGCTGATTTAGCAAGTTCAGCTATCTTTATCTAACATAATTCCTGTTTTCTAACACTCTAATAAATTCTAATAAAATCAAATTCAAAATCATTTATTTCAATTAGACCAGGGAGACACTTTTGAACGTGAACAAACAACTTTAAGTGAAATTATTTGCTCATTTCAAGGTGTAGAAAATAAAGCATCCAATCCCCGTATTTATTTATTTATTCCACTTACATTTATCTTTACAGGTTAATGCCCAATGCGATAAATGTGCTCATCTTACTATCTACCTATAGCATATTACATATAATGCCTTCATTGTGAATTCACCCAGAGTACAACAAAATAGGTCGATTTCATTAGAAATCAGGTTGAGCGTGCGAAGTGCACGCGTCAGCGGCGCTTCCCTTAATAGGTTGGTCCGACCGCGGGGTTCTACCAGCAGTGGCGGTCGCCGGCGTCGCCATATGTACCTATCCGGAACACATAGAGTCAGCTGTCCTAAAATGACTGCATTGTGCAGCTTTCCTCTTAATATCTTAAACAAATGTGAGGTGAGTGCAAAATCCCGTCTTACCCTTAACTCATTGTACCCCACCATGCCTAAAATAAATAATGTGGGATACATCAATGGGTAAAACGGATAGACCCCATAGTACCTCGAGTATAAATATCTAATCAATTTATTTTGAATTCTCTCCAGCATGAGACTATATTTAGCTTCATGCGGAGACCATATGACTGCGTTACATTCTAACTGGCTCCTAACTAGTTTAATAATCATTTGGAGTTTGCTTATTTTTATGATTCTTGAGTTCTTTTTCATCTTCATTGACACTGCTACTAATGTCGCTATCGTCCTAATTTTGAGACCTAATTGTATCATTTTCAGATATTAAAATATTCTTAAATAAAATTAGCTTTCTTTGATGTCTTTTGGTCTTTTGGCTAGAAGTCCGGATAATACTTACTAATTTTGATAGTAACATCTCCGTCTCCACTGATGGGTAGGATGAGCAACATACCACCGGCCTTGTACTTGCCCTTCAACACAATAGGAGCTACATGGTAAGTCAACTCGATGACTTTCTTTGCTGTGTCCACTCTGAAATCAAAACATTAATCGCTGTTAATGTATTTAAAACAGCATTTTCCAATTTTACCTCTATATACTAGAACGTAAGAAATAAAATATGGAGTTAAATTATAAAATTATGCGTTGTAAGGTTTGCAGTTTTAAGTATTATCTGACTTTAACATTACATCGCAGTGTTGTTACTGGTAGTCATTCTATTATTAAGTACATTGGACCTACAATATGGCTGCTATTGCCACGAAATTACTATTGAAAATTGCATTTTCTTAGGAAATCCTAGGGAAATTTATTTTTTTGACTTTATACTGTAAAAAAGACAGATAAAGATTTTTGAAACTCACTTAAGTTTGTCAATCACGGATTTCTTGAGTCCCTTAATGTCAGCATCTCTAACAGTGAGCTTTAGTCCAGATAGGTCGATCTTGATGACATCAATGTGGACTGGCTCCAAAACTTCAGTGCCCACCTCTGAGATTCCACTGGTAAATGTTTCTACGAAAGCCTGGGCGGTCTTCTTCAGACATTCTGGGTCAGATAACTGGCATTTCTGGATTGGTGGTACTGGAATTTTAAAAAATATACAATTATAACATAGGGTGGACCTATCACCTATTGGTAAGCAATCAGTGCCACCTATAGACACCCACAACACCAGAAGAGTTACGAGTGCTTTATCAGCCCTTTGGGGATTACGTTTTTGAGCATTCGGGGTTATTACTTAAACTGTCAAACACCAAGCGGTCACCGGTGACCGCAACATATTGTTCTTTAATTGTGTCTATAATGACGGTACTCGACGAGTTAATGGGGGTAACTCTTCTATAACGCTTATGTTAGTTTTAGAGGATCATAGGGTTTCTGGTAGTAAATTAATAGATATCCTAAGAGTGCGTCCACATCTGGCAAATGTGCCGTGAATGTGTCGCACGCGAACCGTTTGCGAGTTGCCCGCGAGCTGCGCGCATGCATTCACGGCAATATGGTTTAGTACTCACCTCATACAAGGTTCGTATAAATAATAATTTTAAATGCATTCGCGTAGAATTCGCTGTATGTGGATGCACCCTAAGAAATGGGAATCGTTATCTTTAGAATAAGAATAAGAATAATTTAAAATAATTTAGAAGAATAAAGTTCTAATGCAAATAGCTCAAAGTTGGTCCCTATTTTATTTGGGTACGTATCTAAGTACAAAACAGATAGGTAACCCAGGCTACATACAAATTACAATTACAACTCAATTTTTAAATTTATCAACAAACCATAACAACAACGGGATTCATTCTCCACTATTATCTCAAATATTATCATCATACAACTAGTTCCTTTGTTTCTCAATCCTATTAGCATTAAGAAAAACCACTAATTATACCAGTTACAATATCATAATTGGTATAACGTCATTTAGTTGCAACATGCCTTAATAGACCTAATTATCTAAGTAGGTAGGTACTAGGTATTCATGTAAACTTAGGACATTGAGTAGCTGATCACAATAATTAGCTAGGGCAACTGGCTACACATCTACCTATACATCACCAGTGTATCATCGTCTCACTTTATTAGGTTATTCAACATAATCAATGGTCACTTTATACTGGTTATTGTGTAGCTGACAAGTAATACAATTACTTTGTTGTCATTGTAACACGCTATGTATTTAAATGGAATTAGTTTAATTATATTGGTCAACATAGTATGGTTAGTGATTCTGCGGATATACAGAGCGGATATGAATGGGGCTGTCGGTAGAGGGCGCCCTAGACGGACATATACTGACCAGATTGGCGATATATTGAAGAAGGACCATATTAAGTACCCTTAACCGACGATCATGCATGAAAAGATTGATGGCTGTTGATGAAACGAAAGAGGTATGTAGGAATCGTAGCAATTGGTGTTCCATAGTCTCTGCCTAACTCCATGGTAGACAGGCGTAAAGTTATGTATGTATGTATGATTCTGCGGACGGCCTAGCGAATTACCAGGGCTCCGCCTCAAAGTAGGAGAAGAAACGGAGTCGTTTATAGTCAGTAAGAGCCTAATATCCTTTCTCACCTCGCCCAAGGCTGAGAAATCATTAATTGATGAGTTTACCCATAGAAAAAAAAAACACAAAATATTCTAATCAATGTTTATTTATGTGGACTGATTATTTTAAAAGATGATTTAATCACCACGTAAAGATATACATTTAATCATAATATAATATAGGAAATTAAATTCATATTATGTAGGTAGGTACTTATCGAGATGAATCTCTATTAAAGTTAGTAAAATAAATTAACAATTACAGACTCAGGTCAGACTGGAAGAAAAAGCTTGCGGCATTAAGTCCACCTATTAATTGTACATTCAGTGAATGACAATTAATAGGTGGAATATAAAACAAAAAACATTTCTTAAATAAGTGTTTGCAAAAAATCTGGTGTTGATTGGTATCGACTTGTAAAAAAATTGTTTTTACTACAAACAGTACATAGTTAGGTACTACAAAAAAGTACTTAGCTATTAAATAAACAAATATGATAGAGAAGTTTATGGTCAAGGTTTATCGTTATAAAATAATCGTATTGGCTATAAGAATCGCATCAAAATGATATGTACAGTCAGCTTCAATAAGTTAGGGACACTTGTATTATCTACTGAGTAAATAGACGCAACCAAAAGGTCCAGATACAAATAATGAAATAAATTTAACTCACTCATTACAAATTATACAAGCAATGAACGAGATAACAAGGAAATTTATTAACTAAAAATTCCGAGTTACAAACGTAAATATACTAGAAAAGCTATACTAGTTTCGTGTCACAGAGGGACTAGGGAGAAGGGAAAGGGACAGTAGGTAGGAGCCTACTGACTTAGACTACAGCTGCGCGACATCGCCTTGACCGCGCACGCTATTCATGAGGAAGAGTCCCGCTAAGACAAAAACAAAAAAAATGATTCCATTCAAATATGTATCACTATAGGCTCCCTATGATGTAACTCATAACATTACTTGCAAGAAATAGGTACCAAAATTGAATAAAAACGGAATAAAGTCACTATTTACATGTTTCTGTTGCACAGAAATATTGAATCTAATCCAATCCAAACTAAGCTAAAAATACAACAAGGACTAAGTTTATGCATTCTCTCCGCAACATTTTTGTGTAAACAGTATGTTATTATATCCTTGGTCTAGCTATATTGTGAACCAGAGTTTAAATGGTGACAGTACATTTTGGCGGGAAGCCAAACCTATGGCCAAACATGTAAACAGTAGTAGGTACAGACTTATCTTAGAAACCTCCATGAGATATAAAGAATTCGCCGTTTTTCATTGTTTTATTATTATTGACCAGTCTTTGTCCTGTAATTTTACTATATACCTACGATTTTTTTAAGGGGGGAAAATCATCGAATGGCTTCTCTCGCCTGGGTGACGAGGGAGTGTCAGACTCTTACTGACTAAAAACCACTCCGTTCCTACTCCTGCATTCCGAGCCGGAGGCCCGGTAACCTTTTACCTTCTCCGCGGCTATTATATAAGATAGTCTGAGTTAAATAGCGTATAATTTTCTTGAACAATATCAAACAAGCTTTGGGCTTCACCTATGTGGTCAGCGGTAAAAACTAGCCTACTTATATAACACTCCCGTTTCTTGTTTGTCAACACAAAAATCGCACCATCACAATGCTTCACTCTGAAGAAAGGTTTTCACAATAATTACTGCCTCGACGGCCGAGCAGTCGCAAGTGCGACTGCCGGGCAAAGGGATGTCGACTTCGATTCCCGGGTCGGGCAAAGGACTACTGGGTTGTTTAAATCTCACTGGTAGCACGGAGTCTGGAATTGTGTATATGACAATAAGCTCACCCCCTATTACGTGGGACTTATAACATAAATAATTAAAAGAGGGTGTTATATTGTACTGTAATGTACAGTGGCATTGGGTGCCACTATGTACACCTCTGCCCACCCATTTGGGGATAAAATGCGTGATGTTATTAACAATATTAATAAGGACATGTTGTATTTTGAGTATTTTTACTTTTACGAAAAGATGGTACTTTCGAAACTTTTTTCTAAATTGAATATACATTAAACGCAACCAAATCTTGAATCTCTTGGTGGTATTTGCGGACGGCAACGGGCAGAATTATTTGCTTTAATTGGCAAAAGTCCAGCACAATCCTTTGTTTTACCAAAATCTTGTAGGATATCTAAGATGTAAGTTTAAAATATAAACGTTATTGCTGTACTTTGTATGTATTTTAAATCAGATATAAAACTTTTAAAAGAATCCCCCTTTTTAGTAAACATAAAAGTACCATTTTTGAGTAACCAAATTTTATTATTAAGTTCACCTTTTTCCAAATATTTTTCTATTAAGCATTTTATATAGCCTATTATATACCCTAGCCCAACGTACTTAAGAATATAATCCTGTGTATGTATTAATGTAATATTTAGAATTGTAATCGCAACAATAAAACAGCCTAGACGCTGCATCAGACACGTAGTTTAAAAATAAAACATTAGCTCTATGAACATCATAAAGAGACAAGGTAAATACTCAACATCATTATCTAGTCGGCCATGACAAAAAGTATGTAAAACAAACAGAAATTACACACACATACATGACATAAATATTGCTATTGCTACTAACATTATAAAGATGAATGACATGGTTGTTTGTTTGTATGGAGTAAAGCTCCATAACAGCTGGATCAAATTAGAACATAGCTTTACTACCTACATGACGACAAGTTAATCCCAATTTTTTTTTTCGTACTTTTTGCTCCACACTAGGACTTTTTCCTGTGTCGTGGGTGCGTTTACAATTATATAATTTCACATACACATAACGCCGAGACCCGAAACAACAGTTTGTGGATCACACACATAGTTGGTACGCGCGGGAATCGAACAGCTATTGTGATACAGCCGGTTACTAGGCACCGCGACAACAGAATATATTATTAGAGGGAAATATTTCAAATGTACCCAAGTGTGGGAGAGCCCTGCTTTGGCACAAATGGGCTGGCACGACCGGATCAGCCTCACAGAAAACTCTCCCCAATCCCCGAATCCCCAACAATCCTCAAATTCCTAAACCCCAAAAGGCCGATAATGCACTTGTCAATCCTAGGTATTTCAGGTGTCATCGTCGATGGGCTGTGGTCATGGGCAGCATCGATTGCTCATTGCCATTAGGAAATCCGTCTGCTCGTTTACCGGCTTGTGCCATAAAAAGAAGTGAAGACGCAGTCAGAAGTTAGTGTTACATACATAGATAATATAATGTTTAATGTTCTTACGTGAGTTGAGTTGAAATGTTTCATTAAACTGTGTGACTTCTTGATACCTCGTTCTAAGTACATTGTCCCGTGTCAATAAATATACATAATGCACATACACACTTAATATTTGTTTTAAACAAATAAGTAGGTAAGTTCTATTTTTATAATCTGCGTCTTATTTTTTAAGCAGGAAGACTTCTATGAGATTGTAAATATTAGTGGTAATTAGTAAAAAATTACTTTTGTGTGATACATTTCAAATTCCAGCACGTTTGTCATCCCTAGAAATTAGGTAATTTTTAGAGGAGGCTTGTAGTAGTACTAGAATTAGACTATTATGGACTGTTAATAGAAAGTATAGATATAAAGAATAATAGTAGATATAAATAATGATTATTTATATCTACTGAAGAACCTATTTAGTACAAAACTACCAAATTCAAAGTAGATACTAATTAATTAAATTATTCAACTTTGTTAACTCCAAATAAGTTCCCAGACAAAAATGAGTCGACCTAAATTGTATTAACATTCTAAGTATAATAAGACTTATTCACAAGTTAGTATCAAGGTCCTTGCAAAATGTAATCTAATTTGTTTATCTACGTGTCTGTGTTAACGTAGACGTCAAAATGTAGTTCAATAGATCGAAACTTTGAACTTCTCTTTAACAGACCGTAAACTGTCTAACTTGCATATCTATTGTACATACAGCTTATTGACGTGGGTACATTTGTATCTTTCTATACATCGTATATGAGAGTCCAAACCATATAATACTTCCCGAAACAAAATATTTTGTAAAATAAGTTACACCTATCAGCTCAGTTTTGTCTACGTTTGCCACATATCTTTACACCGCCATATAGCGGCACCAAAAGAAGCCAGGAGCTTCTTTTCACTCTGAAAAATATATATTTTTTTGTATTTGATATGCTGACGTTTGACCTCTATCTCGCCTAGTGGTAAGCGATGCAGCACGTCGTCCCTAAGCAACCTATTCACTCGGGCCTTGAAGACACCCAAGTTATACTTTTTAGGAAATACAGATTCTGGCAAAGAATTCCACTCCTCAGCAGTACGCATGTGGAGTACAAAGAAGCTTCTGTACTTGTCAGAACTAGGTACATTCCATTACCTTCCTATGCATCGAAACATAATTATGGTTAAAGGGCCCAATAGGTAGGCAAATTTAGAATATAATAATTTTAATGACCATTGGATAACTGCATTGACCTTATAGTCGCTACTATGTGTTATTTAATGATAATGATTATAACCTACAGTAGCTCTGGAACCTAATTGCTTGTCATAGGTTGTACAGTTACACCGAGTGTAAACGAAACACCCGAAACGATGACAAAAAATCTTTCACAATTATAGATTAGATGCCTAATTTTTTAATGTCCGTCTGGTAGATTATTTTAAATCATTAGACACGTATTTTTTATTTTCTTACAGGAACGAATACTTTCGGCGATATATTGATTTGAAAATATCGCGTGACGTCACTTCTATGTACATTTTATACGTAGAAATGACGTTTTAGCCCCCACTCTTAAACTTCGATTTGTTTTATCTAAGTATTATTATATTATACAACAAAATAAAACAGACGGACTAAATAGATTTTTAATTTTCATACGCCGTCATCATCCCAATTTTAATCGTTTTTGTTTTAGTGTTATTCATGCAACATCAGCCTTATGCAGTTGATTATAACTATTATTACATAAAATAAATATGAAATTCCTTACTTTTATGAAAATAAACCTAGTTTTTTACCATACCACCAGTCGGTGTTTGTCGGGAGCGTTTCGTTTACACCCTGTATATGTATAATTGTATATAGGTACTTTATTTATATATCTGAAGTTTGTTAATTTGCTTGTTTGGACTGGCCAATAGGCACAACAAAATATAGAGGTACCTACGCAAAATTTTCTGTTGCTGCTAATTTGATCCCACTCAACCAAGAGAAACGAATTTTGTTATTTGTTTTCATGTTACCTTTAGTAAAATAAAAAAATATTATAGGTTAGTTTATCCATGCAAGCACTCAATAAAATATTTACGCGCTATAGAAAGTTTCCTTAAATAGCATTTTTTAAATTAGGTATAATAAACGTAATACGTTGTATAGATTATAAAAAAATAAACTGTGCAAATATTATCTGCGCGACTTACGTTTGTCAACTTATTTTTAAACTGACTGTACTAGGTACAAGGTCCTCATAAAGTGTTAATAAAATTATATAATAAACGCACAAGAAGTTACTATAGGAGTTATTATTAAATAGACATATAATATTAACAAAATACCTACTGTTACGTATGAAAATATTTTAGGAACATGACATCTAATATTAGGCGTAATGAAAATCATAATTAGTGTTGCACGTAGTCTGTAAACGCGACGAAAATGTCAATTATTTTGTGTTTACTAATATGATTAGTAAACGGAGATAACAATTTTACACAGTCCAAAAATTTATACAGTCGTGGTGGCTCGGAGGTTTAAGACGCCTACCTCTCATGCATGCCATGAGAGTGCGAGTTCGAAACCTACCAACGGCAAGTACCAATGTGACTTTTTCCGAGTTATATGTACTTTTTAAGATTATCTAGACACCACTGACAAACGGTGCAGGAAAACATCTTGAGGATAACCTAGGCTTACAATTTCTAATTATAAGTTTGTAATTGCCAACCCGCATTGAGCAAGCGCCGTGGTGCTTAATGCTCAAACCTTATCAGTGGGAGAAGAGGCTTTGCTCAACAGTGGGCGTATAGGCTGTTGATGTCGTCAAATATGTGCGTAGTAAATGGTCGTTATCAAATTACTTGCATTGTTGAATTGAAACCCGAATTTATTCAATTCTGAAGTGTATTAGTTTTATATTTAAGTACTTCACATTTCCGTCATGCATCGTTAACTAATTCGACAATTTTTTTATTATATTTCTAGTTACATTTTTAGTATACTTATTAGGTTCCTAAAATGTTATGCTACAACAGTAATATTAAAATTAGAATACTAATTTATAATTAAAAAGTAAGTACACCATAAAATAGGTTATGTATTTTATTGAGATCTATTTATTTAATACATTATTTTTGTCGGTTTTATTTTGTGTGTGTAGTTTTAAGTACTTATAGGCTTAAATTTTGGTAATTTTTGTTTTTTTTATTCATGCCATGTTACACGTAGTGTCTTAGTTTTTACTGTTTTTCCTGTCGAAGGACTGCAGGAAGAGATTCCTACGGGAATATGTAGCACCTATGTACCTCCAATTTATTTATATGCCTATGTATTCTCCTGTGTACTGTCTGTGTGTTGTGCATAAATAAATAAATAATTAAAATAAAATAAAATATTAAATAAATAAATGAAATAATGAAAACACTTACCCGCCGCAAATATAACTATGGCTTGCGTTAATAAAATAAACGTATTTAAAATGGCACTCATTCTGCACTACTACTTAAGGTTAATCTTAAAATAGTCCGCACAAAAGCTTGGTCACGATACAAATCGCTGTGTAATCACAACTCTTGTTATATATAAACTTCGCGATCTGATCTCAAGGACAAATACTATACAGTATCATCATTGTGTGTTAGTAAATTAATTATTAAATGATTCTGTTGATTAATGATACAATCTTGTTGGGGAAGTCGTAATATCGATTGCTGAATATACATAATAATATAATAATAATAATATAAGCCTTTAATCAGACAAAGTATTTACATTAAAAATAGTTTGCAATTGTGACTCTGGTGAGTCGTTGACACCGACAACTTCGTCTGTTTGCCCAGCTTTGGTAAAGGCCTCCTCCATGTCTTTCCACTCTGCTCGGTTTAGCGCTGTTCTAGTCCATGTTTTTCCTGCTATTGTTCTCATATCGTCTTCCCATCTTTTGAACTGTCTGCCTCGTTTTCTTTTTCTATTTCTAGGGTACCAAAACACTATGCTTTTGTTCCATTTTTCGGAGCCTCTTATCGTATGACCTGTCCATTGCCACTTAAGTTTACGAATTCTGGTCGTTATGTTTTCTATTTTAGTGCGATTTCTGATAGTTTGATTGCGTATTTTGTCAGATTTTCGTATATTCAGCATGCTTCGTTCCATTGCTGACTGGCAAGTTTCTAATTTTTTGTTTTGAGCTTTAGTGAGAGCCCAGGTTTGACACCCATATGTTAGAACTGGTAGGACGCAGGTGTTGTAGAGCTTTGATTTAACAGATATCTTAATTTCTTTGTTTTTCATAATTTCTTTTAGTCCCCAGTAACAATTCCATGCTTTTCCGATTCTTGTGTCTATTTATTTTGCTGAATATACATAATTATGTACATATATTGAGTTGTTAATACGTTTAACTGGGTGGGGAAAAGTATAGTAAGATTCTCGATAATTTTCTATGATTGTAGTAACTGTAAGTAATTTAATTAAATATCATAATGTCTAATTTAGGTATATACATACGCTGTTTTTTTTAGGGGGAAAATCATCAATGACTGTTCCCCGTGAGGCAAGAGGGAGTGTCAGACTCTTACTGACTAAAAACCACCCCGTTCCTACTCCTGCATTTCAAGCCGGAGCCCCGGCAACCCGTTAAGTTCTCTGCGGTTTAATTTCCGCTGGTACAAGCTTTAGTAAAATGGTTTTATCTTAATGAGACTATACAAAAGAAAGCTAGTGAAAAGTGAGCATAAGAGAATTATAAAGATTGAAAATAAGAACCTATATACAGAATAACAGATAAAATTCTTAGGTATCTTTTAGGCAACAGACACTACATAAAAATATTGTAATGTCATAGTTACCATGAAATAAATACGATAAACATTATTTTTTGGCAGATAAATAAAAGACACTCGTAATTAAAGAGTTGTTAGATTTGTCAGTTATCTTTTTATGATGGTAAAGCCGGTAAACGAGCAGACCGATCACCTAAAGGTAAGCAATCGGCGCGGCGCTGCAAATGGACATCCGAAACACCAGAGATGTTACAAGGTGAGGAGAATGAGGTATTGGCCTCCAATAACCTCACTCACACGACAAAACACAAGTGTTTTTTCTTGTCGGTTTTCTGTGAGACCATGATATCACTCCGGTCGAGCAGGCCTATTCGTGCCGATATGTATGGCTCTCCCACACTAAAGTATCGTTTCTGAGGCCTTCCGTGGCGTGCGCTGAGCATATAGTTAAAGTTATACAAAAATGCTCTATAGATGAATTGTTCATCTTAACATTATTTTTAAAAAAGTCCGCGAGAGCATATGTCTACCTTTTATAGCAATTTACCCATAACAATCGTTTTAATGAATGGTTCAATCCTTATAAAAGTTTGCTCTAGATAACTTTTGAATTGTTCAATCGGTTAATAAAACGTAAAACTATGTAAAAAATCTTAAGTCCCCCCGTGCGTAGCCGGGACGGGCCGCTAGTTTATTATATTTAAATATCTTGTATTTTTTTTAAAAAATGAGTTCGTAGGTACATTTTTATTTTAGAGTTCCTGTTTTATATTTAATGACAAGTTCTAGGAATAAAGAACAAAGGTTTCTTTGAACACTGGTTTCGTATGTCGAGAAAAAATGTTAAAACACAAAAACGCCTAACTAAATGTCATCAAAAAACTTATACTTATGGATAATAGGCATGGCGACTATTTTTTAATTTTTTGTCCGTCTTTTAGATATTTTAAAAATCTTCGATACGTATTTTTTCTTTTTTCTCATATCCAAAAAAACATGTAGATATTTTGAGTTAAAATGACGCGTGACGTCACAATTAGGTACGATTTCTCCGTAAGTGTGACGTCAACACCCCCACTCCCTAACTTTAATGCAGAATAACTACGTATTCTTCTGTTAATTTGATAAAACAAAAAATACGTGTCTGATATTTTCGTGCGATCTTAATGACGGACTAATTACTTTTTTGATTTTTTTACCCTGTCGACACGCTTATTATTTAATATTATATTTAAGTTGTAACGAAAAACATGTAGGTACTACTCACACAGGTACTATACACGATACTTATTTGCAAAAAAAAATAGATACGACGGCGTGCATATAATTAAATGGTAAGAAAGTGAAAACTGCACATTGCATATTTTTTTAAAAGAATTCTTGGTGCGTGATCTATTTTTTTTTTTTAAGGGGGGAAATCATCGAATGACTGCTCCCGCCTGGGTGAGGCGGGAGGGAGTGTCAGACTCTTACTGACTAAAAACCACCCCGTTCCTTCTCCTGCACGTCGAGCCGGAGTCCCGGTTACCCGTTAGGTTCTCCGCGACTGTGCGTGATCTATAGTCGATACTGAAACCAAAAATATGGATTTTAGAATTTTTATCTGTTAGTCTAAATGTATGTATGTCCGGGCTAAACTCAAAAAGTACTACATAGATTTACTTCAAATTTTGCATGCATATTACAAACAGGCCAGGTCAACATATAGACTACATATCATCACGCTATCACCTATGGGAGAGGAGCTGTGGAGAACTATCCAAAGTCCCTATTCCACGCTGACGAAGTCGCGGGCTTCTACTAGTGTTTTATATAGAAAAAGCTTTACTTGTATTATTTTTTAGATCATGTGTACCTACTCTACTTTTATGGTAACACATCCTTATATATAAAACAAGTCCTCAGCTTCGTCTGTCCATCTATACAAGATAAACTGGAAAACTGCTACTAAATGGTTTTTTGTTGTTTTCTGTCTGATTTAAAAGTCAAAGTGATTCTGCGGAAGGTTTAATTAGTACCTAGGTATATGTCGATAAAGTCATATTACTGTGTGCACCTCTGCCTACCCCTTCAGGGATAAAAGGCGTGATGTTATGTTATGTGTATGTCGATAAAAGATTGGAGCCTCTGGATGCAGCCTGTAGGTAGCTATAGGTCTTTCCGACAGTTTCCGAGTCAGCCGATCTAGTAGTTCAAAAGAAGCTATAAATTACCTACGAGATACATATTATTACGTTCAAATTTTTGCTTAAATTATGCAAAAATCTAAATATAATATCCAAAAGTGGTACCTACTTGCTTCTACTTTGTTAGCACAAAAATTGTTCGTGTCTCCCGTTCAAGGTCCGAATTAAAAAATGTCAATAAACTTCGAATATTAAAAATGAGCAGAATTAAATTGCAAGTTTGCATCGAATTAGCTTAAAAATAAACATATTTTACATTATAAATGCACAAGACCTAATTTCCGATCTTGCTCAGGCTTCTTTCTTCCGATTTTTGAAATTGAAATTGACTTTTATTTATAATGGGATTACAGTTCATTTCAGGACTACCTTACCATACATGGGACTCATAAGTAATGTAACAATTAGCATAGGTCCCTACTTAGTAGGTATGGATAGAACCATATTCAAACACATTATAAAAATAAATATAGCACCCCGATCGATTTCGATCATGGTGGCGAGTTTAACTAGAATAGAGCACTACACAAGAGATAGTGTAGTGCACAAATTTATACGCAAACACAGGTTCACTCTCTTTTCCCTCATTCTAGACGAGACGGCAGACCGATACGACCAGAGAGAGGTCAGGCGCACAGTGTGAAACACCGGCACACCGCCGAACTTCCTGATTCCAACCCAATAATGGTTATTTTACTCAGACACATTAAAACAGGTAACATATTATAGAGTCTGTATACAACAAGTATTATTATTATTGTTGACAAAAACCTGTTTCATGGTCTTTTTACGAACACCAAGGTAATTTTGTAATTTTCTGTACTTTATGAAAAAACACAAACATCGCAATTCTAGCTCTGTGGCGTGGTATGATATAATTAAATAAAAAATACATAGAAGGTCATATATTTGTGTGGTTCACAACTAATAATTTAGACACCTAAAAATTGCATGTCACTTTTTGTAGATAGAGAACGTCTACCTAAACTAAATGCATGCTTATTCTTAGTTTTCTCATAAATAAGATTATCGGTTACCTATTAATTTAAAAACAGACCAAAGTCCAGCGTAGTTTCCACAAAGCGTTGAAACTTGTTATCTTTTTAAAAAAACTTTGCTTCACACCTTATTATCTCCTGTGATACAAGTTCACATACACATGACACCCAGACCCGGAACAACAATCTGTGGATCACACAGACTTGTTCCGTGCGGGAATCGAACTCACGACACGTTGTACGGCAGTCAGTTGTCCAGCCACCGCCCCAGCTGTGCAGACAAACTAATTTGAGATCGCATTGATCTTTCCTTGTCTGCTCAGTTTACGAAAGATCTCCCGATTCTGGATTCTCTGTCTGGTGATCAGAATTTGCACCTTCTGTTGGATTGTAATAGGTATAACCTGTCCACTGCGTGGATTTTGGTATGCTTTTAGCTCTTCATTTTTCAGATTAAGGCTAAGGCTAACATAGTAGTCTTCACCTGCACCCGCCGCAGTGGTAGAATGGAGTTTTATTTACTAAACTCACGAGAACGGAGTTTTGTGCTGTTACACAGCCGTCGTGGTTGTGATTATCGTCCACAAATTTGGCGATTGATTATCGCAAGACAGGCGGTTAAACAATCAGTTGAGATCCAAACCGCCACCAGTTCGGCCACCACAGCGGGCGCGGTTGAAAACCGCTCGCGAGTCCTTAGCGAACGGTGAAAAAAAGTATCTTCAACGCCAACTACAAAATTGTAGGCATAGTATTAAAAAAAACTGACTTCATAATAATAATACTTACTCAATTTATTATTGCAAAGATTACACATTCATGGTCATTGTTCGATGTATTCTATTAATATGAATGTGCAAATTATTATCTGTATTTGCATTAGTATTTTATTTACCTATTTTGCTTTACACGAGGAGGAGAAAAAAAAGATTGCTTAACTTGATTCCTCATAGGATACCTAGTGACTAAAAATGTGTTATTGATTTTGTGGCTGTATAAATTACTTACGTACACATAACCATTGGACCTAGGTATGTACGTCCAAAAACTGCAATTACCTTTATAATAAAAAGCCGTGGAGATTCAAGAGGTATGCGACAACATCCTCTTAACTTTAGGCAATCTAACAGCTCACACATATAGGACCCACATAGATTTTAGTCAAATTTCCGTGGTGCTTGGTGACTGGGCTTCACCCAGTTGTACAGTCTCTTTTTTGTGCCTTTAGACTTAATTCATTCTGTCTCCTGCAGTAATTCACACGAGTTAATTGGAAACTATCGTTTTTTTTTCTTCTCCTCTTATAATATCTTCTGATTCACTTCGTTGTGGGAACCAAGATAGTTATTCATGTCCCTGGGACGCGCCGGACTTCAGTGTTCCGGTGTTTTCATTGTTGTATCTACTGTAGATCCTGGCTTACAGGAGTTGCAGCGGTTTTGGGAGGTTGTGGCGGGGTTGTCCCATAAAAAAAATCTAACTGCGATCCAGTAGATGCCTGCTGATGTCCTTTTAAAAAGAGCCTTTACTTTGTTCAGACAGCTAAACAAAGTTAAGGCTCTTTTGTGCATTTGCCTCAAAAGTATACTCCAGCACAACGCAAGGCAGGCCAGTTGGGGTTCGCACTTCGTAGTTAAGTCACAGCAGTTTTTTTGAGGATACTGTTGATAAGTGCCTCGGTAGCTGTTTGTAGATCTAGGACATGCACAAGTTCAGCAGTTGATGTAAGTATTTCGGCTGCTCATGACTAAAGTGGTTTATCCACCCCTGTGGTCTTGTAGCGTGATACCTATTTTTGTTTTCAAGGCGTAATGACGATAAGTAGTACCTAATGACTTACAGTACCTAACGATGTCTTAAAATCAACGGTCTAAAAGGTCCTCTGAAAAATGTAGATATTCATTGCACATTTAAAAAAATATTTCTTTTTTACGATAGGTGATCACTAAGTAGTAGTTAGGTAGTATTAATGGTCCTAAAATGTTTATTGTTTGACTGTATAACCTCTTAAATTATAAAATCGGATCTAACATTCAATAGGTACCTACTTACATAGTCAACGCACATAGAGGTTATGACCTAAACATCACGCGACGACGGAACACTGAGTTTAGAACTGGGAAAATCTAATTTTAACCATAGTTTTTGTGAAAAACATACACAAAGGTACTTGTACGATTACATAGATTTACAACTTTTATTTTATAAGGACATTTAGGTAGGTACATTAATGGTAATGTAAATTGTAACACATTATGTGTATAACTGCATAGATAACTAAAAATTGCGAGTTACGTAAATATACTGAGAAAAGCTCTACTAGTTTCGAGTCACAGAGGGACTCTTCCTCCTGAGCAGCGTCCGCGGTCGCGACGATGTCGCGAAGCCTATTAGTTATTATAAAAACAAGTGACAAGATAGGTACTTAAGTACATTCAGTTGTTTTTGTTTATTGATCCCTATTTTATCTCACGTGTCGGTTGATGGTTGCATGAAATAAATAGTTAAAAGTTTACAAAATATTTAAGTTATGCTAAGTGAGGTTCCCACTTAACAGTTTGACATCGCAAATTATGAACCCAGAACTTACAAGTACTTAAATACCTACCTATAAAGGTTGCAATAACCATATGTAAGTAGATATATAAATAAATAAGTCCAATCCAGTTTGTAAAAACGACTAACCTGACTAGTTCTTATACATTAACTGTTTTTATTCTTGTCAATTAAAACAACATTATGATTGGTATTTTTCGAAATACTCTTTCCAGCTATTGAAGCAGTATTTTTTGTATTTGGGTAACAACTCTGTATAATCTGGCAAAACGTTAATCTCTTTTCCATCCACTGGAGCTTTTTTGGCCAAATTGTCAGCTTCCTCGTTTCCTCTAAGGCCAATATGCGATGGAACCCATTGCAACTTCATTTGAATGCCCTTTAACTCGTTCTCGTATATTTCAGACAGGATATCATAGGCTATCGGTGTACCTCTGCGACCAGAGGCGCATCGAGCCAAGTGATATAAAGCACTTTTGCTATCAGTACAAATAAGGACTTTATCTACACGAATTAACCGAACGTATGTAAGTGCTTCTTGAATCGCTATGACAATGGAGCATTGACATAATCGACAGATCATGAGGTGTTCTAAAGCAACTATCATAAGATACATTATTATTTAAAACTTGGAGGTCGTAAAAAGCGGCACCGAGGCCATTAGCACTCTTTGAGCCATCCGTGAATATTACATACCAGCCGTAATATTTTTCTCGTAACTCAGCAATAACGTTAAATTTCAACAAGCTGTAGTTATAATTATTTTTAGCATCCACCAAGCAGTTTACATTGACTTCTATCAGATTAATCATATTGATATTAGTCATCCATGTTTTAAGAGAAAACATCTTTAAGGGCGATGTTGATGGCATGACATCATTTTTCACCAAATTGAACACATCAACGAGTACAGGTTTTTTTTTGTATTCCAATAACTTTTATTGCAAGCTGAGCTAAGTTCAGATAGTAATGTTGTATTTGCATTATCTGTTTGAGAAAAAGCTTTTAACAATATTTACACGCCAGGTATTTTCTACGTAAATGCAGAGGAGGAACGCAAAGCTCTGACTCCATCACATGTATTGGTGTGCTTTTAATAAACCCACCTATAAGCCGTAACGCCTGATTCTGAACCTTATCTAGCTTATACGTATTGGTCTTCGCACTATTATCGTACAAAAAGGAACCATAATCTATTCTACTTCTGAATAACGATAGGTAAAGTTTACGTAGATGTTTGGGATGTACACCCCATGTCGAACCGGCTAAAACCTTGAGCAAATTAAGGTGTCTTTGTGTCTTTTGATAACCTTCATTTATTTGTTTGCCCCATTTTAGGCAACTGTCGAACCAGATACCTAAATATCAACTATAACTTGGTGTTCAAGATTTCTTTGTCCTCTGCTAAATAAACACATTTTCGTTTTATTAGTTGATAATGTTAGGCCTAATTGATCAAGTAAGATAACAATAGTGTTAAGTGCATTTTGAATGTTGTTTACGCTATCCGTCAATTTTTTATTACAAGTATATAAAACAAAGTCGTCCGCGTATTGACAAATAAATATATTGTTTACACTACGACTGATCTTGATTGTAACAATATTAAAGAGTATGGGAGACATTGGGTCACCCTGTGCAAGGCCCCTGCTCGTGTATCGCATAATATATTTATTCGTATCCAAATCCTCGCTGATTTTTAAATGTCTTTCCACCAAAAAAATCCATAAATATAAACAGATTCTTTTTCCAACCCCTATTTCATCAAGCCTTATTATGAGTTCGTTTATTAATATGTTATTATAAGCATTCTCAATATCCATAAAACACGCCAGAGTCGGAATGCTATTTGAGAACCCTATTTGGATTTGTGTGACAAGGCGAACTAAGTTTTCGTAACATGATTGTCCTTTCCTGAACCCTGTCGTATGTTTAGGTAACAACTCATTCTTTTCTACATACCACTCCAAACGCTTTGTTATCATGGTATGGAACATGTTGCACACACACGATATTAGGGAGATAGGACGTATCTTAATGTTATTATTCATGGGGCTTTCTCTTTTTGGTATTGGGACAATTCGGATGTCGCGCCATTGGGAAGGGACTTCTCCTGTTACGAAAATTAAATTGTATAAATCTAACAAATGTTGTTTTGCACAGTCCGGTAAGTAGTAAATCATCGAATAACTGATTCCATCATCGCCTGGAGCAGTGTCATTTTTTTTAAACAATTATACAGTTCTTGGCATGAAAATTTATTTTCCAATACATCATTAACTGATCGTATTTCTGGAGGGCTTGGGTTAACAGAATCAGGAGCTAAACTATTTAAAAGATTATTTTTTTTGTCGTCGGGTATACATACCTTAGGTGATCTATGTCCTTTTAACCAACCCAAATGTTTCCACATTTCAGATATCGTTAGAGTTTCATCAAAATTGTCACAAAATTTTTGCCAATTTTGTCTACGGGCTTGGTGAATTTTTGGTGCGTTTTTAGTGTCACGACTGATATTTTCTAATTTATTAAGGTTCAACGGAGAAGGATTTCTCCTAAACTCACCTAAAGCTAGCCTGCGCTGGGCAATTAATTTAGAAAGTGATGGATTCCAATATGGTTGAGGGCGAAAATTACTGCTGGGATTATTAAATTCTTTAGTCATAGGAATACATAGATCAGCCGTACTATTTAATTGATGAATAAAATTATTATATACTATTTGCACGTTACTTTCACCATTATACGAAGCAGAGAAATAATCTTCAAGGCGTTTGCTATAATCGCTCCAGTTAGCTAGTTTGAAGTTACGTTTTTTATGTACTCGCACGAAATCTTTGAATTTATGTTTTATTTTTATAATTAGGTGGTCAATACCAAGATTATCATTCGTAACTTGCCAATCAAAGTACATGCTTACATCACTTGAAACAAATGAAACATCTGGCGATGTTTTTTGTAAGAAATTATTTACTAATTTAACCCTAGTTGGTTGACCATCATTTATTGACACAAATTGATAGCTATCTTAATTCGTTTACGTGATTGTATGCCATGTCTAGAGGTGTGCCTCTTGATTTTGTTGGGATCAAGATTGTGTGCATTTGCTGTCTCTCGGAAGATACTTACGAGTGCATAAGTAACTAAATAATGCATAGGTTAAATTGTGTCAGTTATAAGTCTTGCTTTTTTTATATAATCCTATATTTCAAAGAAAGTTCGACTTCAGTCAGAGAATATCTCCTGAACAAAGATATTTCTTTGATATTAAACTGAGTGCTTAAATAGCATCAAGAATCTAATAGACAATGTTTGTCCCTTCCTTAATATTCACCCTCGAGTAGATTGTTACACTCCCATTTTCAAAATGAAACCGCCATTCACTTCGCAACCCACAAGTGATCAGGCTAATCCGAAACAACTTGCAGTAATCTAAGAAATTCTGTCGCGTACAAAATTAAATTTCTTTCTACGGGGCATTGGGCACGATTCTTTTCAATCTCTGTATAATCGCAATTTAATTTCAGTTTCCAGTCGCGACTTCTGTCCTATCTCGTTTCAATGCAAATAGCCGCAAAACGCTTGACGACTGAATTATTTAATCGAACTCCGGAGCCATTTTGAATAGAATTTTTTCTTGGGATGTTACCTCTACATTTAAATATTTAAAAAGGATGGCAACATTTTGGGGTTTAGGAATTATATTGGTATTGAAACAGTTTTGTAACTATGTTAGTACGTACAAATAAGATTTGCAAATCAAACATATTAAACAGTAGGATAGCAAAATAGTAAAATTATTATCGGAGACCTTATTTTGAAAACATTAGAGTGGGCCAGAAAAATAAATAGACAGGTACGTGTACTCATCACTATAACTTTTTCTATTAATTGATTGAAGTATGTAGATAAGAAGCTACCCACTTATGTTTTTTGCTACGAGAACGAATCAGTCCAAAAAATTGTAATTACACTATTTATGTAACTGACTCTGCCTACTACGATTATTTAAATATTTATGTGGAATATTTAGTTTAGTTCAGTTAAAAATTTAAGACTAGAAAATCTCTTAATAAAAGCAGTGTCGTGGTAGCCCGGAGGTTAAGACACCCACTACTCATACATGAGGGTTCGAAACCTACCAACGCCAAGTACCAATGTGACTTTTTCCGAGTTATATGCAGGTACTTTCTAAGATTATTTCGACACCACCAAACGGCGAAGGAAAACATCGTGAGGAAACCTGGAGTTATAATTTTTAATTAGGTTTGAAATTGGTTAGTAGCCAGTTGTAGTTTTAGACACACCTCCGTGTGATCTTCTCTTTTCTGCTATACCTAGCTAACGGCGTTAGCTGGTAGGTACCACCTAGTAGGTTCAACTTCAGATATTGTAGGCAGTACCTATTTACGTAGTATGGAAATGGAAGAGTGAGACGTGAAAATTTCCGACTCTTTCGAAGCAGTTATTAAGTTCAAGGAAATCGCTTCGGTCTAGACATAATCATTTTGCTCTACAAATAACTTCCTATTGCATAAAAACAAATTTCTTGTTTACAAAAAGAGGTCGAAACATGAAATACCTTATGTGCTTTTCCCCCGAACGGTACACAGTAGGTACCTTAAATATCCACATTCGGAATCGAAACCCCTGCTCGACATCTGAATCGAAACCCCTGCTCGACATCGGAATCGAAACCCCTGCTCGACAGGCCCCAGCACTTATTCAATAAACAAGACCATCTAATGAACGTGTTCATCAACCTCTTCCAAAACTAGCTTAACTATAAGTTACTTAACGTGTCGTAACACTAAAACCAACTCTTTTTTACTATCTATGGTTTTAGGGACTTTTCATTCAGGAACAAGTCAACCCTGTTAGGACATATCTAACATAATTAGATAGGTAATTAAATTGGTCAAAGTATCACTGATGCATGAAGATCTTATATAGTAAACCAACTCTTACTAGTACTGTTAGGATACCTAACCACTATAGTTTAGTAAAAACCAAAGACCACCTATCCTAGTTTTTTTGAGGGGGGGTCATCTAATGACTCCTCCCGCCTGGGTGAGGCGAGAGGGAGTGTCAGACTCTTACTAACTAAACTGACTAAAAACTCCTAGCATGACTGCTTCGCAGGAGATGGTATCCCAATCCCCTTCGCTGCGTACCAAAGCCTGATGTGAGAGGTCGTTATTTTAGCTTAGGGGACCCTTCAAGTTAGGAGTGGTCGGTGAAAACGGGCATACGTTATCTTTGTAACGTTGGTCTTGCCAAATCAAATATTCTAGGGCATACTTTGATTTGGGATGAGTGAGTCTGTGAAGATCAATGAGCAAAATGATACGTCAGTCAATACAATCATTATGTGCTTAATAAAATACAATGCTAATACACAATTTATATGTAGACTATATACATGAATATTTAAATTATATTGTAGCAGAGACAGCTAGTAATTTATTATGTTTGAATATATGAATAAGGAAGCTAAGTGATTAACAAGTGATCTTATTTATTACATAATATCACGCCTTTATCCCCGAAGGGGTAGGCAGAGGTGCACATTTACGACACTTAGATATGCCATGAACAATGTTACACTCAGAGTTTACAATTTATGTTGTGAGTCCCATGTAATAGATGAGCTTATTGCCATATACCGGGCACAATTCCGGACTCCGTTTTAAAGAATTCGAATTTAAAGAAAAATACCAGTCCTCATTCCTCGACCCGGGAATCGAACCCGAGAGTCCCCCCCCCCTTGCCCAGCAGTCGCATTGCGACCACTCGGCCAACAAGACAGTGATCTGATTTATTAATTATTCAGTTTACCGACATTCTTAAGAAAAACTTGACTCAAATCTGAATAAGTAACAGCGTTTGCTACCCTAGCCAACAAGGCATTCGTAATTATAAATAACTAAAATAAAATAAAAACAAACATTTCATTGATCAAATTAATTTATTGTAAATATATTTTATAATTTAATAATATTTAACCCTTTCGCCTAAATTGGTCATTAGAATTTACAATAGATATTAATATAAACAAATGAAGTCAAACGCTAATATCATACATACACCTACCATCATATTCTACATACCGTATTTCAAATCATCTGGGGTTTGGCGCAACGTATCACAACTACCTACGTTTTTCATTTCATTCACTATCCAAATTCCAACTTACTCATACATTTACTACACACAATGCAATCATTCTTTCTTCAATCCTCTTTATTTTATACAAACATACATAGATAAGAATTTTCAATAAGGGATTTTTTTAAGGGGTAAAATCAAATGACTTCTTCTGAGTGAGGCGGTAAGCAGTGTCAGACTCATAACATAACATCACGCCTTTTATCCCCGAAGGGGTAGGCAGAGGTGCACACAGAAGTAACACCCACATCTTACTATTTATGTTATGAATCCCATGTCAGACTCCTACTGACTAAAAACCACCCCGTTTCGATTTCTGCACTTCGACCCGGAGCCCCGGGAACCCCCTGTTCTATTTTCTCACCAAATATCGCTAATCTATTAAGGGATCAGTTTGTCCAATCACTATAGTTGTCAAAAATTGAATGTCCAATGAAATGGCACTAGCAAAAAACTTCTCTATTGGACTACAAAACGTGAGGACAATTCTAGCTTCACTTGATAAGCAAAAAACGATAGCCCCCTTTTCAAAACTTCTTTCATCACTTAATTATTGTGTTTTTGGCATACTCAAGTAACTGTTTGACGAGGAATACTACGCGTCACGTGTCGGGGAATATTCCTTATGAATTTGAGCGTTTAGCATGGCTTGGAACTAATAGAGTTCTTCGTCAACAGTTACGTAAGCCGAAAACAACAAATTTCTCTCATCACTTTTCACAATATACACGATAGACGGTTTTCTCCCATTATCAACACTAGCGCCACTTTCGACTACAACTTACAAAGTAACATACACAAGTTACATAAATAAAAATAACTATCGAATTTTATTAAATAATTTCGACATTAAAATATGTATAAAATACATAAATGGCATTCAGCTGACTAAAATACTAGAGAACACTGATTCTTAGTAACTACTTAAAATAATACATTCAAATTAATTAAGTACTATTGAAATGAAATACATATTCATTAGATGATAGTGTGCTATAAAAATCCTATCTAATTCGAAGAGAACTTATCATTCATTACCCATTAGTAATGTAAACCATAATTAGGAAACCTAAAACATTGTTATAACAATAGTTAATGTTCATCAGTATCATTTCCAAAAAAATATTTTGATATATTATTTGGCGTATGCTACATGCTCGATATGTATCGCGATATTTACTTTGATATTCACCAAATAATATATAATTATAATATAATAATTATTATTACTACAAACTAGATAAATATCATGATCCTGGATTACGATCCAAATATCACGATAAGTACAGACCGTAGCACTCGCCTTTGTAAAATACTCCAAGTAACTCCAATAAAATCAAACCATATTCTTTTTATGTCTTTTCGAATCAGATACAGTTTTATTTATACTATTTAAATAGCTACATAAATAATAATTAAATTATTCAGGCGGCCCTGCGACAATCGATATTTTGATATGGACTCGATAAGTACTATTTTAGTGCAGTTTTACCAAATGGTAAGGAGCAAATTCGTCAATACTTTTCTTAATTACGTTGTATGGCTTACGCTGGAATACTGAGAGGCTACTCAACTTTAAGTTTGTACTTACTTAAATATAGTGCCAGCTCTGTCATTTTGCGAAAAAATTGTAGTAACAGAACTATGCGCTGAAATATTTCAGCGCATCTTAAAATTAAGTGGCATTTGAGAATTTCGACATTATTCGCATAATTGGGTGCTTACTCTTGAAACCATCCTCAATATCAATGCAATTTCAATTCAATCAAATCTCTGATTTCATTTGATTTGAAAATATCAATAATTATCCAATATCAAAACTGTACAACCCCTTTCATAGCTGTTGAAATAGCATTCAGAGTAC
The DNA here is from genome assembly GCA_038387885.1 of Spodoptera picta. Classification (NCBI taxonomy): domain Eukaryota; kingdom Metazoa; phylum Arthropoda; class Insecta; order Lepidoptera; family Noctuidae; genus Spodoptera; species Spodoptera picta. The sequence continues at coordinate 2,551,458 of JAZHFQ010000733.1, read as the reverse complement.
GGAATATAAAACCAAATTCAATACCATTCAGACTAAGCCCCCTGTTCGATAGGTCACTTGACTCTAGTTTCAAGTTACGCATGGGGTTTAAGTCATAAGACCATGGCGTTAATCGGCGATGACATAACGTCACGGAGAAGACACACTAAGCCATACAGCCTAATTAATATTTGATTATTAACTTCTTGATTAACTTAACAAATGAATCAATAATTTCTACCAAACTTTTTTATAATTTTTTGTGGAATAGGAGGCAAACGAGCTGATGGATCACCTGATGGTAAGCGATCAGCGCCGCCCATGAACACTCACTACACCAGAGTAGTCACAAGTGCGTTGCTAGCCTTTTAAAAAGGAATGCGACGCTCTTTATATTTGGTTATCACTGAACTGAAAAAAATACCAGTTAATATGATGTTTTACAATAATATGCAAATAGGAAATATTACTACATACGAATACGACACGAACGGACGTCATTGCTTCTTATACGCCTTATTACAATAAATTGCTTAAAAACGAACATTCTAGAAATAAATTACACATAGAAAAAATAAAAAACTGACACATCACACATTTAAGTACACACACTTACGCTTATTTATACATATCATCGAGTTGGTGTTTCTTTTTACGAAAATTTCGTCGTATTGTATTGTTATAAGGGATATTTTTTATGACTTAATGTAAAATTGGGTAGTATCCTAGGTTTAAAATAAATTGTTTCAACTTTTCAATGCAACGAAAAATTAAAAAATAATCATACTCTCATCTAGAGGTATTGATTTGACAATTTACCTATTTTTGAATTTTTTCTCGCTAAATTAAGGGAAATAAGTATGCTATTTGACGCAGAAATATGATGACGTCATAAGTTGCGATCCAACACAAAATTCATAGAAAAGTATCGTTTTTGACATTTCAATAATTTTCAATATAATTATTGAATTTGACTAGCTGTCAACTACCCTATTGTTGAACATAACTTGTATTTCATTTATGCTCTTAACTAAAACATTTTTAAGAAAGGAGTAACTTTAAACAAATGGTATTAATTCCGTAGCACAATAGTGTAGTTTCCTAAATTTAATTTTAATGTCCGCCTGGTAGATTATTTTAAAACATTAGACAAAAGTAAATGCTTTCGACCATATATTGATTTGAAATATCGTGTGACGTCACAGCGTGCCACATTTTGTAGCACGTTATGACGTAACGACCTCCCACTCCTAAACTTAGTGCCATTTTATCTAAGTATTGCAACTTAATACGAGAAGAATAAAAAAATACGTATCTAATATTTTTTCATTATCTAACTGGCGGACTAATTAGATTTTTAATTTTGATATCCTGGAAACTACCCAATTACGCCTGTATACGCTACTCAATTATAAGTTGTATATAAAACTAGCGACCCGCC